>JAPDNY010000005.1:42362569-43612569 GCA_029375565.1 Gekko gecko | reverse complement strand
AGCAGGTTTTGCCAACAGAAGTGATGATTGGCGGGTACTCTTCATGTTTCGAAGTAACTGAATAAGAGTAACAACTATTTTATAAGCATTGTACAGCCTCCACACTTGGGTTTTAGTTAAGTTCTTTTTACTTTCTCCTTTAGATTGTAGAATTTTCCCTCCCCATTTTCTGTTGTAGTTTTATAGACATGCAAATAAAAAATTCCCCTTTGGGGGGCAAAAAAAAGTGGGGCAACATGGGATGCCAATGACTGGGGCACAGAAGGCAGATGTTGTTATCTGATCATGCTCTTTAAATCTGTGACCAAGACTTCCAAAACATGTTTGATGGGAGATTTTAATACAGTCTATGAAGAAGGTAAAGATAGAAAATTGAATATAAAGGAAAAGAAGATGAAAATGCCAAAAAGCTTGGAGAATTTATTAGAAGATTTAAATCTAGTGGATGCCTGGAGACTAAGAAACCAATCGGCAAAGCAGTTTACATATTATTCGGCAAGACATGACTCTTGGTCAAGAATTGATATGATATGGATCTCTACAACAATGGTGAAAGACTTGAAAGAAGCTGAAATACAGGCGGGAATTTTTGCAGATCATAGACCAGTTTACATGGAATTGCAAGCAATGGAAGAGGGGGAGTAGATGGACTTTAAATATCTCAATTTTAAAAAACAAAGACTTTCTGCAGAAAATGAAGAAAGAGCTGACTACTTTTTTCAAAGAAAACAAGAGACCAGAATCACCACTGAATGTTGTTTGGGACACTATGAAAGCCTTTATTAGAGGATTAATGATACAAGAGGCAGCAAGATTAAACAAACAAAGGAAACAAAAATATAACAATTTACAAAGACAAATTCAAAACCAGGAGAGAATAATGATGGAAAAGATATCTAATGAGGGAACAAAAAGAAGATTGACCTTGCTACACCATCAAATTAGTTGTTTGTTAAAAGAAGAATTAGCTAAAAAACTATATTTTGCAAAACAATTTTTTTTTCAAAAATGCTAATAAACCTACAAGGTGGTTAGCATATAAACTCCGACAACAGAGAGAAAAATCATTTATTAAAACTTTAAGGAAAGATGGAGAAGAGATAAGCAGAACAGATGAGATTAAAAAAAAATTGAAGATTTTTATAGTTTTATATGGAAAATCTAAAGCAAAGACAGAAGAAATAAAAAAAATATCTGGAAACTCATCTACTGGAAAAAATTTTGGAGGAGCAAAAGAAATTATTAAACCAACTAATTTCTATGATGGAAGTGGTAGAGGCGATAAAAAGACAAAATAGTGGGAAAGCTCTCGGACCAGATGGCCTACCTATAGAATTTTATTGGGTGTTTGAAGAACAAATAGGATTAACTTTCAAAGACATATGTAATATAGTGAGAGAAGAAGGGAAAATTCCAGATACCTGGAAAGAAGCAATTATTACATTAATCCATAAACCCAACTCGGATAAAAAAGAGATTAAAAATTATAGACCAATTTCATTGCTAAATGTGGATTACAAAATCTATGCATCAATATTAGCTCAGAGACTGAAAAAAGTTCTGGAAAAAATAATTCATAAAGATCAAGCGGGGTTTTTGCCCAAAAGGCAAATGAGAAATAATGTGAGGTATCTAATGAACATTTTGGAATACTATGAATTACATCATGAGAAACAATTGGTTATAATATTTTTGGATGCAGAGAAAGCTTCTGATAATGTCAACTGGACTTTTATTATAGAGACTTTACGAATGCTGGAAGCAGGCGAGAATTTTATTACAATGATTCAAGCAATATATGGTGAACAAAGAGCAAAAATTTGAGATTCAAAAAGTCACAAGGCAAGGCTGCCCATTGTCCCCACTTTTATTTATTTTGGCGTTGGAAGTATTGAACAAAGAGGTCAGAAGGGATACAAAGATCATGGGACTGAAACCGAAAGGGGAGGAATATAAACTGCTTGCGTTCGCTGATGATGTGACATTCATATTGGATGACCCGAGCAGGGCAATGAACAAAGTAAAAGAAAAAATTGAAGACTATGGTCTAGTGGTGGGGCTTAAAATAAATGTGGATAAAACAAAGATTTTGACTAAAAACATGGACAGTAAACAAAAAGAATATTTACAAAAAAATTCTGGATGCCAAATTGTGGAAAAAGTGAAATATTTAGGAATTACTATAACCAATAAATGTAGTACACTATATGATGACAACTATAAAGTTTTATTTAATAGTACAAAACAAGATTTAGAAAAATGGAAAAAATTACATCTTTCTATGATGGGAAGAATGGCCGTATTAAAAATGAACCTATTACCTAGATGGATGTTTTTATTTCAAACAATTCCCATATTACAAAATCAGAAACTTTTCAAAGAACTGGATCAACTGACATCCAGATTTATATGGCAAGGAAAACGAGCACGAATAAGGCTTAAAATGTTGCAAGATGCAAAAGAAAAAGGAGGATTTGGAGTACCCAACTGGCTGTTGTATTATAGAGTGGCAGCATTAATGTGGATTAAAGACTGGATTAAGTTTGAAGATAAAAGACTATTGAAACTTGAAGGACATGACTTGTTATTGGGATGGAATGCCTTTCTTTGTTATGAGAAGGCCACAATGCAAAAATATTTCAAACAACATTGGTTGACAGCGGCATTACTAAAGGTATGGGATCCTATTCATAAAGGGCAGTATATCAGAAGATCGAGACTTACAGTACCACTGGAAGCCTTTACACTACCAAATGTATATGCGGGAGAAGAACTTCTAAGGTACCAGGACATTTTGGATGAGAAAGACAATTTAAAATTGCCAGATGATTTAACTTGGTGGAGCAAAGCCCAAATGGAATCTATATATTTGAAAGACAAAAAAGTGGGCTTTAATAATAAGATAATGGAGTTAAAATTCTTATATCCTCTGACGATAAATTGATAAAGAAAATGTATAAGATTTTGTTGGATGATATGATGATTGATCAAACAGTGAAAAACAATATGATTTTGTGGGCTCAGAATATAGATCGTAGTATTGATTTAGAAGAGTGGGAACAGCTATGGGTTAAGAATATTAAAATGACTAAAGCTGTGTCATATAAAGAGAACATGTATAAAATGTTTTATAGATGGTATGTTACACCTGACAGACTGGCCAAACAAAATGACAAATGTTCAGATAAATGTTGGAAATGTAAAAGCAAGAGGGGTACATTTTACCATATGTGGTGGCTGTGTGATGTAACAAAAAGATATTGGAGGTAGACACATGAAATAATGCAAAAAACAATAAGGTGTAGAATCCCCTTTCCCCCAGAAATATTGTTATTGAACATTTTCCCAAAAGATTTTGACAAGAGTGATAGATATTTGATAGTGCATCTTTCAACAGCAGCATGGATATTATATGCAAAATATTGGAAGACAATGGAAGTCCCAAAGAAACAAGAATATATAAACAAACTTTTTGAGATGGCAGAGAATGATAAGCTGACATTGTTAATGAGAGGTACATCAGACGTGACTTTTCAAAAAACTTGGAAGAGATTTTATGATTGGTATGTTATAAATGCATAAGTTAGAATGGAAAAATTTCAGATGATATGCTTATTGTCGTAACATGAATCTCAGTAAGTTAGAAGTTTGAGCATACAGAAAAGATGGTAGAACCTGTATAGACATTTAACTATGGAATAATAATTAAGGGTATAAGCATTAAATAATAGAGGTGGTCTCCCTGTATATGTTCTATGTGTGTGTAATGTATGTGTATGTGTATTGTCCTTGTGAAAATTAATAAAAGTGTACCTAAGGGTACTTTTAAAAAGAATAAATCTGCAAGGTAATGCACTATATCACGGCTAACTGCTTGTGTAACTGCAGCCTTAAAATACAGAGGTTTCAACCCCCAAAAGGAATCATGTAATTGACTAAGCACCAGCCAGAGCAGGGGGAAAAAACCCGACCTATCCTTGCAGAGGGTTGTGATTTATCACAAGAGTGATAAGTTTCTGAGGGGAGACTTATACTTGCCTTTTCCAGGAACAAGCATGGGTTGGAGTCCCTTGCCGGATGTGAGGCTAATGCAGCTCATCCATGATGAACTGTCAGCCATTAAGCTAGGGAACCAGTTCAGTCAGAGTGAGTTAGTTGTTTTATTTTAGTCTGTTGTGCATTCTACCTTTTGTCTGAAATCTTTCCCCACTCCCCTTTTCCCATGCAAGTAGTTATATGCACCTTCTCTCCTTCCTCTGTTTTCTAAACAAAGTCAACATCTTTGTTTTTAGCTAAGAGCCAGCTTGGTGTAGTGGACCCAAAATTGTCTGGCCCTCCTGGGTGCTAGAGAAGCCAGGCTGGCTGTGACGAGGACCAGGGCCTTTTCAGTGGTGGCTCCACACTGGTGGAATGAGCTCCCGGATGACATCAGGGCCCTGCAGGACCTTTTACAGTTCTATAGGGCCTGCAAAATGGAGCTCTTCCACCAGGCCTTCAATTAAGGAGCTGTCATCAATAAATTGAGGCCCTGGCCCCAACACCAACATCAGTATTAACATCACTATCAACAACCTGTCCAGACTATGATGTTAGCTGATTATGGGCCAATGTTGGATGCTGCTAATGCCCACCACTGATTACGAATTTGCACTAGCACTTTACGCTACATTTTATAAGCATTTTGTTGTGGTTTTATTGAATTCTGTGTTTTAGTTGTTCAGTATATTTTATGTAAGCCACCCTGAGCTTGCCTTGGCAGGGAGGGTGGGATACAAATTAAATAAATAAATAAATAGTGGTGGTCTCTAATCTGGAGATCCACGTTTGATTCCCCACTCCTCCACATGAAGACATCTGGGTGACCTTGGGTCAGTCACAATTCTCTCACAGCTGTTCTCTCAAGAGCAGTTCTCTCAGAGCTCTCTCAGCCCCACCTACCTCATAGGGTGTCTGTTGTGGGGAGAGAAAGGGGAGGTGATTGTAAGCCGCTCTGAGACTCCTTCAGATAGTGAAGGGCAGGGTATAAAACCAACTCTTCTTCTTTTAAAAACAATTTTATTTTTGTACAAGACCAACAATAAACAAAAACAAACATATAAATTGGTGATTACATTTAGCTTGTTATTTTCTCTGTTAAATTATCTCATACAATATATAATTATATATTCTTTTTCTTTTTCTTCTTCTTCCCTGACAAAAATATGTAATCTTTCTTTAAAATCTGCCTCCATTCCTGAGGACTGGAAGGTAGTTAATGTCACTCCCATCTTTAAAAAGGGCTCCAGGGGAGATCCGGGAAATTACAGGCCAGTCAGTCTGACATCGATACCGGGTAAGTTGGTGGAAACTGTTATTAAGGAAAGAATTAGTAGGCACATTGATGAACAAAAACTATTGAGGCAGACTCAGCATGGGTTCTGTAAGGGAAGATCTTGTCTCACTAACCTGTTAGTATTTTTTGAGGGAGTGAACAAACATGTGGACAAGGGGGACCCAATAGATATTATTTACCTTGACTTCCGGAAAGCTTTTGATACAGTTCCTCATCAAAGGCTCCTAAGTAAGCTCAATAGTCATGGGATAAAAGGACAAGTCCTCTTGTGGATCAAAAACTGGCTTATAAATAGGAAACAGAGAGTGAGTATAAATGGGAAACTTTCTCAGTGGAGGGTGGTAAGCAGTGGGGTACCACAGGGATCAGTACTCGGTCCGATGCTTTTTAACTTGTTTATTAATGATTTGGAATTTGGAGTAAGCAGTGAAGTGGCTAAATTTGCAGATGACACGAAGTTGTTCCGGGTGGTGAAAACCAGGGAGGAGTGTGAGGCACTCCAAAGGGATCTGTTGAGGATGGGTGAGTGGGCATCAACGTGGCAAATGGGGTTCAATGTGGCCAAGTGCAAAGTGATGCATATTGGAGCCAAAAATCCTAAATATAAATACACGTTGATGGGGTCTGAACTGGCAGAGACGGACCAAGAGAGAGATCTTGGAGTCGTAGTGGATAACTCAATGAAAATGTCTAGACAGTGTGTCGCTGCAATAAAGAAGGCCAACGCTATGCTGGGGGTTATTTGGAAGGGAATTGAAAACAAATCAGCCAGTATCATCATGCCCCTGTATAAATCATTGGTGCGACCTCATTTGGAATACTGTGTACAGTTCTGGTCACCACATCTCAAAAAGGATATTATAGCATTGGAAAAAGTGCAGAGAAGGGCAACTAGAATGATAAAAGGGGTGGAACACCTTCCCTATAAAGAAAGGTAAAAATGCTTGGGGCTTTTTAGCTTGGAGAAACGACGGCTGAGGGGTGACATGATTGAGGTTTATAAGATTATGAATGGGATTGAGCAGGTTGAGAAAGAAGTACTTGTCTCCCTTTCTCATAATACAAGAACTCATGGGCACTCCATGAAATTGCTGAGCAGTCGGGTTAGAACAGATAAAAGGAAATACTTCTTCACCCAAAGAGTGATTAACATATGGAATTCACTGCCACAGGAGGTGGTGGCAGCTACAAGCATGGACAGTTTCAAGAGGGAATTAGATAAACATATGGAGCAGAAGTCCATCAGTGGCTATTAGCCACAGGGTATAGATGGGAACTCTCAGTTTGGGGCAGGTGATGCACTCTATTCTTGGTGCTGGAGGGGGCAGCAGTGGGAGGGCTTCTAGTGTCCTGGCCCCACTGCTGGACCTCCTGATGGCACCTGGTATATTTTGGCTGCTGTGTGACAGAGTGTTGGACTGGATGGGCCATTGGCCTGATTCAACATTGGCTTCTCTTATGTTCTTATGTGCCTTGATTCCTCAGGTTCAAAAGAACTTGGTTGTGTGTATGCCAGGTCTCAGTGTGGCAGGGTATATGTTCAGCTGGATGAAGGATGTCATGTATATGGCAGAGACACGCAGAATGTAGCTTGTCAGATTCTACTCAAGATCTTAGAGGGACAGGCTGGCCCTTCATCTCTGGTTTTCCCTGCCCTTGCCCCCTTAACCACTGTGATACTACTGAGCAGCAATTCCAGGACTGCCATGACTACGTCCAGCAAAATTGTGTCTCCTCATGTTGTGTTTTCTCCTTTGCAAGCATGGATGCAACATAGATTACTGAATAATCTGTCTTTGTAGGGCAGTTTATCTTCATTTCTTCAAGGAAGTCAATGCATCTGGTCAATTCTGTTGTCATTCAGTGCACTGAGAACAGCAACGAATTCAATGAAATCAAACAGTGTTTCTTGCAGTCCACAAAGGCTACAGTGGTGCTTGACATTCTTTGCACTTTTCAGATCGGTTAGTGATAGAATGAGAATGGGCCGTGATTACGTTAAATATATTCATGTTTGGAATATATGTTTTTAACAAGATTTTTAGAACCTAGCTTCATTACAGGAGTGCTGAACATTTCTTTAGGAATGCACCATTTTTCTTTTTATTAGTTCGGCGGTATTTGCCTGGTAAAATCTCAGAAGGGGGACTGATAGATGTAGCCAAAGATGAAAGACAGGATAGCTCATTGTCTCTTCCAAGTGATTAGCAGAGCCTACTAATTATGCAAAGTAAGCAACCGTAATGCCAATATCCTTAATGTGCATAATTTAAATTGCAAATTCTCAGTACATGAACTTCGTTCAGAATTTAATTTTTGATTGTTTGTTTTATACTAAGTAGAGACTATTTAGGGTATAACAAGAGCTGTATTTGAAATGTAGGGATTTTTTAGGTATTCCTGTGTAGCATTCCCACCCTGCTCAGTTTCAGGCAGAGTGAGGGGACTCTCGTTATTTCAGTTTGCCGCTTGCCAGCAAAAACAGAGCAGGTGAACAGTGTGAGAGAAAGCACTGCCTGCAGAGAAAGCACTCCCTGATCATACCTCCTGTGATCAGAAACCCAGCTGGAAGTATCCATCACATCGGGGACCAGCTGTGCTTAATGTTGTCTCTGTATTTCTGTGTATCTGAAGTAAGGCCATAGACAAGCCCAAAATGGACATGCGGAGGAAGGGGCATGCCCACATTTTCTTTATAAAGCATTTTGATCATGTTGTACTTTAATGAATCAGGGCAAGACTCACTCTTCATGAGGGCCCTTAATTCTGTCAGCCTTCTCTGTCCTGCTAACAGCTCTTACTGTTGAAGAGAGAACAAAACTGGAAAGACAACTTTCATGATCAGGCCAGATTTCCTTCAGTATAAACTGAAGTCTTGTGTCATTAAAAAATGCATAGCTGTTGTTTCAAAGACTTTACATACAAACAAGGAAAAATATATTATGCCAGTCAAACAATAATAATTAATGATATAATACATAATTTAAAAATTACTTCAAAATCAATATTATTAACAGTCTGAGGCAAGCTTGGGAGAGTAGTTTGTTCAGTCTTTCAGCTGAGCAGCAAGCTTGCTGGGGCAGCCATTTTATCCTTCAAATAAAGCAATGTTCCTACCTGTGGTACAGATGTTCAGCTTCTCTATAAATCCCACACTATCTTTTCCATGAAGGTGGGTAGCAGTTTTACTGAGCAATCCTTAAGAGAGTTACAACTTTCTAAGGCCATTGAAGTCAATGGGTTTTGAAAGTTAACTCTGTTTAGAATTGTGCCGTTGGACACAGGAAACAGCTGTTGAAATCACAGTGTTATTTTCAGATGACACTACAGGTATCTAGAACATTTCAGCTGTAGAGAATTACAAGCAGGAGGATCCCAAAGCCAAATGTGGTGTCTCTATCTGCTTCAAAGAAAACATTTCCCTCTCACTAATTTGCTGGAAACTTGTGCTGAGGCACCCTCCCTTCCCCAAATGCTTCAAAGCTCACTTTGCTTGTCTTACAAAAAGGCAAAGTGATGCTAGAAACCTGGCAGGAGCAGAGATTAAGGAAAAGATTTCTGCTTTCGGCATGTGGTGGCAATTACTGCATAGTTCAGTTTACCCAGTAATAGAACAACATGTTCACCCTAAATGGATTAAGATGCTATGAGAAAACTGAGGTGAGAGAATGGCATGAAGCTCCCTCACCGATGAGCCCTTCAAATATGAAGCAGCTCTGTCTCTTCATAATGGGAATGGCTTGATTGAAAAGATGCTGAATGATTTGTCTCAGTTGGAACCTCACCATAGTCAATATCTCCTCATTATCTCAACAAACACACACGTCTTGCAAACCTCTGTTCCTTGGCTCCTAGCTGAAACACAAATCTTGACTTAACCAAATAAGCCTGGTTGGAGAAAGGGGGGGAAAGGTGTTAAACAGAAAGTTCCATGAAAGGTCATACCAGATGTGAGGGATGGAAATCAAGGATCCCTGTCAGCTTTTAAAAGGCCAGTTATAGCCCTCTGCAGCCTCGAATCAGATCAGGGTTCAGACAGGAGGATTAAAAGGAATTTGACTCATATACCCCCACATGATATCATTATTTAAAACTGCCCTTCTCACACTGCTATTAGCCCTTTAAAGGGGGGGGGAGAAGGGCACCTAACTTTTAGACATTTTTTCCCATTTAAAGGACTACAGCTAAGCATGGAACCCAGTTTCGATTTGCAAAATTAAAGGGTTCAGCCCTCTCCCTTCTCTATGTGGTCCCAATCCCAACTAGAGTTGGTCACAGTTGTAATTAAGCTTCAATTCCATCTGAATGGAGTGGTGGCAGAAAGACTGGGCAGATGTCCTTCCCCTTTCTATGGGGTGCTGTCCCTGCCATCCTTGCCCTCTACCAGGTCAGTTTCTGAGATTTCTTGGTTCAAGAATAGTTCTGGAGAAGAAGCTGCCTTGTTCCTGGGCTCTGGTGATGGTGAACAGTTCTCTCAGCAAAGGAGGGAGAATTGGTAAAGCCAAGTTGCACTTTGTTGCTGCTGTTGTTAAAGGGCCTGACAGCAACCATGACAATGATAAGGATTTCCTTCTTTTCTTCAGCAAATCCGCACAAGCCCTTTCACTGCTGAGTTCAGATTGACAGTGGCTCTTGACAAGAACTGCACGGTAGAGGAGAGCGGGAGAGATGAGAAGGTTGTAAGGATTTGTGAAATAATGCATGTGGAATGCTATGAAGAAATACATGATTAAAAATGAATGGTTCACACTCTGCCTTTGAATCCTCCATCCCTGAAGAGGGCAAGGAACGGGTGGGGACCAGACTAGGGTAAACAAATGCATTGTGGGAACTCTGGAAAGCTGCAGTGCCTTGCAAGCCGAAGCAAAGGCATTTTTAAAGGGAATGATGGTCCACCGATTGGACAGACCTGGCTGCTTATAGCAAAAGGGAAGTGTGAATAAAGAATGAGGGTTTAAAAAAATGTGCTGTAAGATGACTGTGTGCTGTTGCACACGGACCTCCAATTGAATTTTTTAAATCAGTCATGCGCGTACCCTGAAATGGGAGAGGCCATGGGATGAGAGGCTGTTGCTCAGTGGCAGAGCACCTGCTTGGTGTGCGGAAGTTCCCAGGTTCAGTCCCCTGCAGCACCTCCAGTTAAAAGGCTCAAGTAGAGAATGATGTGAAAGACCTCCACTTAAGGCCCTGGGGAGGCACTGCTACTCTGAGTAGACAATACTGGCCAGGACAGACCAATGGCCTGAGTATAAGGTAGCCTCATGGATCAATGTGAAGTATACTTTGTGCTGTAGCTGCTGCTTCTTGATAGCAGCTCCCCTTCCTTTTCCCTACCCACTTCCTCCCTGGATCACAGCCACATGTCAAATACCCGCAATGAGGCTTTTTCCTTTCAAAAGTTTTTGCTTTCCCAGTTCAGTAGCTGCAGTCCTTCAATGACAGTTTCATAAGGTTGCCAACCTCCAGGCTTGGCCTGGAAATCTCCTGGAATTACAAAAAACCTCCAGACAACAGAAATCAGTTCCCCTGGGGGAAAAAATGCTTTGGAGAGTGGATTCTGTAACATTAGACTGTGCTAAAGTACCCCTCATCTACAAATCCTGCCTGCCCCAGTGCTCTACCCCAGGAATTTCCCAGCCTGGAGCTGAAAACCCTACCCGATTCTTTGTCAATTCGATTCTGGAAGACTAATAAAGAGTGCACATGACCAGTGGAGAATTGGGCCATTGGGGGAAGGATCGTGGCTCAGTGTGACAGCATCTGTTTGGCATGAGGAAGGTCCCAGGTTCAATCCCTGGAATCTCCAGTTGGAAGTACCAGGCAGTAGATGATGTGAAGGAGAGACTGCTTTGGGAAGTGGACGTGAGGGATACTACTGAAGTTAAATATGGAAAAGCAGCAACCCCAAAAGGGACTGAACTTGAGAGATTCCCTGAAGTAGGAGGGCTGATACCTTGAAACCCAGGGTGGGCGAACAGTGAGTGCCTCTATATCCCCCTCCAATCATAATACGCATCTCTTAGAATAGAAAATGCAGTTGGAATCCTACAATGCATTGAACACAATTTAAACTTATACACTTTTATATACCAGTGAGCTCCTATGGAATTGTATCCAACACTATAGGACCAGCATCTGGGCTAGACAAATAGGGGGATGTTTTCTTCCATGTACAGACTGTATGCAGTAGAATTGAAAGCATAACTTTTGAACATGAATGATGCTCATTAACTGGATTGGGAGGAGATGCCCAAGTGACAACTGAAGTGCTTGAAAGTGCACCTGAGAATTCAGTGTAGCTCTGCACCTATACATGTTAAATAAAATATTCACAAATCCTTCTGACATCTGAGGGGCAATATCACCAAAATTTGCTTTAGACTGGATTTCAATAGCAGATTTACAATTCCCTGGGGGGATCCCCAATTACAATGGCATCAGAACTTTACAGAATCTTTTGATTAGCCAAATGGCCTGATGGTCATTCTGGATTCTGTCTGGGAGCTTAGAACAGCCGTTCCACAACATTCCAGCCAAGAGATTCCAAATCTAGTCCAGAAACTTTGGTATACTCTGGACATGGAAATCTCAGTCCTGGGGTCAAGAACCTCTAAATCCAGGAGGTGAACTACATAATTGAATCCTCCTTCACACCAATCTTTAAGGAAAACTACTCCAGTCTACTTTTCTCCTGTTTGTTTCTATGGGTAGGAAATTTGGGGTAAATGTGAACCATGTTCGAACACATAGTCCTTGCCTTGCATTTTAAAGGAGTACAATCCTCCAAAGACCATGCTGTGTACCTTTTCTGAATGCTTATATCACTAAATAAAGAGACAGCCTTGGTGCTTGCCTTGATAGGAAGGGATGCACAAAGTCAACAACAATCCTCAATGTCTTAGATTTATTTACACTCCAGCCTCTCACAAATATATATAGGGTCATGCTTGGAACACTCCAGTTCTCATGCCAAGCATCATTGTTCATCAGCCCCTTCCATTACACACAGTTACATTTTTGCTAAAGGCTCTTGCTGAATGCTCCATTGGCTTGCTCTGCAATAGCTTATTATCTACCGATTTAAAAACCAAGGAGGTGTTTATTCTTTTGGTTAATGATGTAGCTGAAAAAGCTAATCATCCAACAACAGTTTGCCAGCCCTTCAAAATATACCTTAGCATCTGCAGTGTGTGAAATGATGTGGCATTCGTGAACATTTTTCACATGAGATGGGATTCTTTGAGCTACTTGCAGAAGGCACTTCGAAACAGATCTTTCCCCTTTCCCCCTTCCCCAGCAGCTATGTGTGATGCAGAAAGTTGTGGGAGCCTCACAGACAAGATGCTACAGTATTCAGAGGTCTGAAGTGAGGCAGGGCAAATCCAGTAAAATCTTCCAAACTTTTCCATCTGTGAAGCTTCTTGCACCAGTGGATTCTCAGCTGGCTAAGAAACAAGGAAGAGTGATTTTGACTAGTTTTCCCTCCTCACCATAGCTTCCTGTGGCATTTCACCCATGAGTCCTTTGCATTCTGCAGCATCAGCTTTTGGGAGGTCTGATAGAACTGTTGGGTAAAGAAAGAGGAGGGAAAGAATTACATCACCAAGTGCCATCCTGCTAGGCTTGCCAAGTGCCTGGTTCAGGTGGCCAGTCTCTTGGAGAAGACCCCCCTCCCCCCTACCTTTGCCTGTTGGGCTGATGGAAGAAACAGTGGAAGGTGGAAATGACATTGGGCTATGTGCCGACAGCACGTCTGGGCAAAATCTCAACTGTGACTTCAGATGCCAGATAATGTTTTACAGAAGTCTATGATAATATTGTAGAGTTTCAAGAGCATCGTTCAATGCACTGACATGACATCGCATCCAGGTTTTTGCCCAGATTGGAGATCAGCACATAGCCTGATGTCATTTCTGCCCCCTGCCCTGCTTCTGAAGCTCTTGGGGATACCAGGATGCTGCCTGGACATCCTTATGTTGTGCTCCTGATTTGTAGGATCCAACCCATAGGTGTGTTCTAGACACAAGATGCACCTATTCCCCAATCCAAGACTTAATTTCTAGATACTTCCGATGGCAACTAGGCAAGTCATGCTAATGACTCATGCTCACAAAACTTTCTCTGTGGATTTTCAAAAGAAAAGTATAGGGACAGTGATTTACTAAAGAAGGGTACCAAAAAAAGGGTACCTATGCCTTTTAGGGACAGTCAAAGAACACAGATGTAAAATCCAACAGATTTTGTCTGGGAAGGAGCAAAATTTTCTTTTGGAGTCCTCTGTTTCTTTTTACACAATGCCCTTCTGCTAGGAAAGCTTTGGCTATGGAGATTTCAAGAAGGCCCCTCCTTCCTCATTTGTGGTTTGAAGATAAATGTCAATACACCTGCCACCTTGTCCCCCCCCATCCCTCGTCTTCGTAGCCATCAAGGACCAAGTGTGGCTTCAGGCAATTCAAAATTGATTTCACATTTTGTATCTTCCCCCTTTTTTGCCTCCCCTCCACCTGCCTTCATAGCATAGACATTTCAATTTGCTCTTTAAAAGCCTCCTCGTCTTCTTTCAGGCTGGAGTTCAAATGTGGCTATGGGAGGGGGGGAACAGAGATAAAGTACTTGCAAGCAAATAATCCATGCAAGGGATGTTCGATGTAAAGCCACTTTAAACAAGACCATTGGTTCTGATGAGTAACACTGGTATGGTGCTAAAATGTCTTTAAATATTACTGAAAATACTTAACATTTATTTCAGGCCAGCATCGTACAGAACAAACACACTGTACAGACCTCAGAAGAGGGGGGAAACACATAGAATGAAATTATTCTGTCAAACCACTGGAACTTGAGGTCATCCAATCAAATCAATTGGTAGTACTTACAGGACAAACATTTCTTCACCCAAAACATAAATTAGTTCTGATGCATGCACATTTTGTTCATAGTCTCAACATGCTTAGTTGGAAAAATAGAAGAAAACTTGGGGGGGGGGGAGAGACTACTTCTTTCCCAAGTATTCTTCCCCTTTTCTTCAGTGCTGTTTTTTTCCAAGATCAGCTATCATATGACATTAAAAATCCAGTACTCAGCGGTTTACATTCAATTAGCAATAACATCATGTTTTTGGCACTGGACAATCAATAGCATTTTATATTTAATACTTAACAGTCAGGAGTGACTACCTATTGAATCATTGGTCCATATGGAATGCAGAAAGTAAAACTAACCGAGCGCGTTATCTGATTGGTGCTTGTCACTCTAAATATATTCTGCTTCATGAGCAATGTGCATAAAGGAACTGTCATTTTGGTAGCATATTGACTCATCATTCTGCACTGCAAGTTCATCTGAAATGCTCACTTAGATAATTAGACCAACTCCAAAGGGAAGGGACAGGGACACAACAGCCCTCAACATAATTGTTTTAAGTTTTTGTGCACCTCTGCTCTTGCTTGACCAGAGAGTCAACCTTGCACCATCTTGTTGGATTGCCTTTGTGCTCCCCAGGCCTCAGAATGGGGAGAGGATGGATTTGTGCTACCTAATTGTTCTCTCTTTCCGGGACACCTGTGCTTTCACCATCAGTAGGGTTGCCAACTTCCAGGTGGCACCTGGAAATCTACCAGAATTACCACTGATTTACAGACTACAAAGATCAGTTCCCCTGGAGAAAATAGCTGCTTTAGAGGGCAGACTCCATGGCATTATACTCCACTGTGGTCCTTTTCTTGCCCAAACCCCAGGCTTCACCCCCCAAATCTTCAGGAATATCCCAACACAGAGGTGGCAACCCTATGAAGCAGAGCTCACTACTTCCTATTATGGGAGAGTGCATTCTGTAGTGCATATCCAGCCCCTCCCTTCCCTCCTCCCAATCCCTTTTCCTCTGGGCCCTGGCTGGCTGCTGGTTTGTTATCTCCAGAGCCCTGCTGAACTGACATGCCTGCCCAGCGAGTGTAGCCGTTTCCCCCAGTCCTGACCTCACTGAGAAGTCTCTCCTGAGGCCTTCATCCTGTCTCTTTTGGAGGCCAAGAATCCTAGCCACCTTGTCCACTGTTTTCTTCCCTTCTGTCAGAGTGCAGTGTGATGAAACTACAGTTGTCATAGCAGAGGTTGGGCTCACTAAGGTAAGCACGGGGTTGGGTCTGCCATGGCCTCTGACATACCCTGCTCCACCTGTTCTGGATACCAGGAATGTTTGTGGGGGGTGAAGGGTGGAAAGTTCAGGGCAGAGGCACCCCCAGACAGCTGTATTGCAAACATTTTAAAAATTACTCAAAACTGTGTTTTATGTGAAAAGATTAAAGCCAGCATCCTGTAACTGCCCTTTGATTGACATTTAACTTTATCATTAGCCGGTGTTGTTTATGTTGGAATATACAAGGTCTAGAGTGCACCTACTTGAAGGAGATCAGAAGAACAGCCTATAGGGGACAGCTGAAGGACTGCTAGTAAACACAACTAGATTAGGGACTTCCCCCAATTTCAAATTATGTCCTTCCTGTCTCCTGATTGGCTCTGTGGAGACTTCCCACTCCAACTGAGCCCTCCCCCTTTGTTCCTGTCTCTCACAGCAGTTAGTCAGTTATTTAAGCCTCTCTCCCTCTCCTCTTGTCAGAGTTTATTTCTTCTTTAATAAATCAAGTTATTTTCTTTGAATGGTGCTCTGTTCCCCCGCATGTTTAAACTCTGCCACCAATTTAGTGGTTAGAGTATCAAACTAGGATCTAAGAGATCTCAGTTTGACTCCCTTCTCTGCCATGGAAGCCTACTGGGTGAGTTTATGCCCTCACACACTGACAGCATAGCCTACCTCCCCAGGTTGCTGTGAGAAAAAAATGAAGGAAAGGAGAACAATGTGAGCTGCTTTGGGTCCCATTGGGGAGGAAGGTGGAGTACAAATGAAGCAAACAAAAATGAATGCATGTATTTTGTTTTTAAAATATTTATTTATTTTTGTTTGCTTTGTTTTCATTTGCCTCAATGCTTCAGACAAGTCATTTGTATGAATTCTCTCCTTCCAGTTGTCAATAAATAAATAAATGCCAGCTGGATATGAAAGCATTGTGCTTTGTTTTTGTTTTGTTTCCATAAAACTTTAAAAGACCGAGTTTATCCATAATAGCCATTTGCCAAGCCTTGTATAACAGTTTCCCTACACTAGGTATTCTGGTATCCTTCCAGTATTTTGCAAGTATAATTCTTATAGTGATAGAAGCCCTCGGGGGAGGAAATGATCTCATATGAAAACAACAGGGTTGCCTCGCTGGCACCCAGCAGCGACAACCAGTTCTAGGAACCTGGCAAACAGCCTTCTGTATTGCCTCAGGGCGGGGGGAAATCGATCAGCAGTGCAGTTCTAACCAGGTATGCCATTCTAAATCCTTTGAAATAAATGGGCTTCAAGGGGTAAAACTACATTTAGGATTGCACTGTAAATGTGTGGTTTCCTTGTTTAGGACATGATGGAGATTTTATGGACAATCTTGGCAAAATCACAACTATAAATGGCTGAGTACCATACCTTGTACGAGAGATTAATGGGCATGCTTGCCTTGTCGGTCCTGCCCAGCAACAAAAAGGACCCATCTAAAATTTAACAACACTTACCCTTCTCCATCTTCATGGGAGTGGCACAGCTGCTCTTGAAACCTGTTGACTTCTAGTTTCAATTCCTGTACAGAGGTCACAAAGAGAACTGGGTACACATGTTCAACTGCATCTATGGCCACACAGACACAACCAAGGGAAACTGATAAGGTGTATGTGCCTGCCTACAGGTCTGTAGGGGGTCTAGTTTTCTAATGATGGCATGCAGTGTTCCCTCTAAGCTGAGTTAGTGTGAGCTAGTTTTAGCCTCCGACTCATACATTTTTGTCTTAGCTCAAGAAGAATGGCTCCAGAGCAAACAGCCAGTTTGGTGTAGTGGTTAAGTGAGCAGAATCTAATCTGGGAGAACTGAGTTTGATTCCCCACTCCTCCACTTACAACTGCTGGATGACCTTGGGCAAGCCATAGTTCTGTCAGAGCTGTTTTCTCAATGGTAGTTCTTGAAAGAACTCTCTCAGCCCCACCTACCTCACAGGGTGTTTGTTGTGGGGAGGAGAAGGGAAAAGAATTTGTAAGCCGCTCTGAGACTCCGAGTGAAGGGCAGGGTGTAAATCCAATCTCTTCTTCTTTTCTTCTTTATGCAGTAGCCTAATCCCTTGCTCACAACTTTAATGCCAGTAGCTCACGAAGCAGAATCTTTGCTCACAAGACTCCACAGCTTAGAGGGAGCATTGGTGACATCACCAGCATGGTTGCCTGGAGAGGAGACGAGGCAGCCTGGGAACTGGTGTAGAATTTTTACAAGTCAAATAGAGAAGTCATCAAGTAATACTTGGCTTGCAAGATTTCCCTTTGGACTCCCCCCCCCCCACAAAAAAAAATCAGGGCCCTGTGGGATTTATTACAATCCACAGGGCCTGTAAGATCAAGCTCTTTAGTTGACAGCGGGCATCCCCCTCACCTTTTAGTCGACCTCCCATCAGTGTCCTGGATCTGTATAGCCACCTAAGAACTACACTATCATTTTTTTTAGTTACTGAGTAATTAATTAGATCCTGCATGGCATTTTATGATTGTATGATTATTGTATTGTTTTAATCTTGTTGTTTTAAATTGGTTTTAATTGTTATTGTATATTGTCTTAACATTGATGAAACCTGCCCTGAGTCTGCTTGCAGGGAGGGTGGGATACAAGTCCAATAAAATGAAATAAATTTTAAAAATGAAACCCAAACCAGATGGGACCTGAGAGATCTATGATTAAGATTTCCCACCAACTTTGAGAGGCCTAAAAGTATCCATGGATGATTTGTGTTTCAGACATGGTGTTGAGAGACGGTGGTTAACCCTTGCCCCTCAGACTGTTTTCCCATCCTCAGTACTCTCCCCACCTCTTGCTTTGGAGCATCTATTTCCTTAATAGGAGAAACAGAAAATGTATGGTTTGTTTCCCCTGCACAGCTAATACCAACTTGGATGAGGGAGCACACTACATTAGCAAAATATCATGAGGGAAGGGTTTGAGGCCTATAGGGATGGACACAAACCGCAAAAATGCAGTTCAGTTTGTGGGCAAACCACAAACTGAACCATGAAGCCAGTTGGCTTGCATATGAATCAAACCAGGTTTGTGAGGTTTGTGCCTGAAACAGCTGAGCAGGGAGGGCAACCTGCTCCCTCACCCAGTTGTTTCAGGCTCTAAACAGCTGAGCCACAGGGGCAGTCTGCTTGACGGGGCTCAGCTGTTTAAAGGGGCTTTCTTGGGCGGGCAGCCCCAGGCTTGGAACCATTTAAACCCCTGCTTTCTGCTCCCCACAGCTTTTTGGGAGGAGCAGAAAGCAGAGGTTTAAATGGTTCCCAGCCATTTAAACCAAACAGCTGAGTGGCAGGGAGCTCCCCACTGCTCAGCAGCTCTTCATGAACCACCATGAACTGCATCAGAATTTGTGAATGTTCATGGTGGTTCTTCAGCTGGTGAACATTGCTTCATGAACCAGCAAAAATTCATGATGAACTTTAGTTTGTCAGCCAGTTCCAGCCCATCCCTAGAACCATACTCCTGTGCCTTAGTCACAATTCAAAGTGTCCATCCCATCAATTACAAGTTGTAATTTACAACTAGGGATGCCAGCTTCCAGTTGGGAACTGGAGATCCCCTGGAATTGCAGCTCATCTCCAGACTACAGAGATCAGCTCCCCTGGAGAAAATTGGTGCTTTGGAAGCTAGACTCTGTGGCATTGTACCCCAATGTGGCCCCTCTCCTCCACAGGCTCCATCCAAAAATCTCCAAGAGTTTCCCAGCCTGGAGGTTGGCAAACCTATTACCCCACCCCTACTGGTGGCCTGGCAATCCTAACTGCAACTACTTTTATTCCTTTTTTTAAAAAAAAACACAGACAGTCTTTAATCACAAATGTCCAGGGTCCTATCTACTTTGTCCCTAATTACTTGTTCTCTGCATGTGAAGAGATTCCAACCACCACCCCCAAACAAGGCTCTCATTTTGGGTCTTCCACTAATTTAGAAGAAGAAGACTTACAAGGTGCAGACTGGAACACTGTTAAAGTACAAACAAAAATGGGTTACCTCACCTGCTTCCAGGCAAGGCTTGGCATGGCCAATTATTGCTAGCAAATCAGCAATACTCTTGGGTGTGCATCCTTTATTTTTTCCTCAAGCCACTGGAGAACATTCATATCTCGTCAGTGAATTAATAAGGAGAAAAGTGTTCCCCTGATCTGTGTGCTTTGTGCTTTTCCCTCAATGATAAGACACCATAACAAGGAACCATATGTTTCAGAGAAGGGCTTCCAAAATATAGGTGCCATCTCCAGGTTGAGAAATTCCTGGATATTTGGGATTGGAGCTGGGGGGGGACGGACCTCAGTGAGGTATGATGCCATTGAGTCCAATCTCTAAAGCAGCCATTTTCTTCAGGGGAACTGATCTCTGTAGTCTGGAGATCAGTGGTAATTCCAGGAGATCTCCTGGCCCCACCTGGAGGCTGGCAGCCCTACATTCCAAAACATGACTTCCATCCAGGTTTCTGGCCCAGCATTTTCTCATTTTAAAAATTAAGCTCTAGGACGGAGTATGGTGGAAAAGCTTGTCTGTCCCTTGGCAGCTGGCCTGCCTCCCACCCTGCAAACAACTACATCAGGGAAGTTAAAGTGCAGGTTTATATCACTTCAAATACCAGTAAGCATTCACACCTACAGCTTATTTTCCAAATGCACTTTAAGGTCATTAAAACTCTTTTACTCCAGATATAAACAACTACATCATACAAACACACAAATCTCCTGAACTACTCCACAGATATATTTTTCAAATCCTTTTTGAATGCTGAAATGCTTTTATTTTGTACATCAACAGCTTTCTATTGCTGCTTTTGTTACCGAAGCTGCATTATAGTCATTTCAAAGGCATGGGGTTGCTCCCCACAGAGTCAGATTTACAGTGTAATCCTATGCAGTAATCCTAAATCAGACTGGAGTAACTCTGGGTAGGATTGCACTGACAGAGACATGTCTCTTAGAGGAGACATCCCAGTTCATGGAACATCAAGCATGGTATATTTTCATGAAGCTGCAGGAAGAGTGTGCTGGCTTTACTCTGAAATTAGAGAAAGTGAGCATGGCTGGAATATGCAAGGTCTATAGCGCAGCCTTATGAAGGAGATCTGAAGATCACCCTACAGGGGGATAGTTGAAGGACTTCCCACAATTTAAAATTATATCCCTGCTGCCTCCTGATTAGGTCTTCTGGAGACTTCCTGCTCCTGTAGGGCTTCCTGTAGCTCTTTGTTCATTTTACAGCAGTTAGACTGGTTAGTTTAGACTTTCTCTCTGTTCTGTAACAGTTCTTCTATAATAAACCTACTTATTTTTCTCTAAACAGTCAGTGCTCCACTTCCTTTGCATATTTAAACTCTGCCAACAAGCATATGGGTGCAAGAACTTTCCATTTCCTCACGATCATTTCAAATGAGCACAGAGGTTCATCTTGACAAAACTGAGTAGGCAACATGGACAGCACAGAACTTTGCTACACAGAAAGCAAAGGCATGCCCACTGCATTAGTAACGATAGGCAAACACTCCTTACTTGAATTCCAACTTGATTGCAAATTGCAAGTACCATTACCCAAACACGCGGGGGGGGGGAAGTTGCTACTAATCAAGGGTTTCACATTAGATCACAAATACTTTTTGCATGTACATTCACACATTCTTGGGAACAATCATTCACTTGCAAAGAGGGCACCATTATAGAACAAAGGCCTGTGGCTTCTGCCCATTCTCTTCCCATCCAATCCAACCAAAAGAGCCTGGGAGGATACAGATTCCAAAATGCCTCACAAACGAGACACTTGCTCCTTCTGTGGTGGCCACACAGATTGCTCATTTTGCCCGAGCGATGCCTGATGAGGCCAGAGGGGGAGCCAAGTGTTTATCTAGTGTTCTAAATTGGATTGCAAATATGCGTTCTTGCATTGCAACTCAGGAACTGTGGTTCATGTGTCTTGCCCTGCTCTATGATTCTGAACATCAAGGGGGCAACATGGAGTACAATAAAATCTGTTGGTGAGGAAAGAGGGAAAGGAATTTTCAGAGAAGGGGACGAATGGAGATATGTGTTAGAGCAAAGAGTGAGGTAACAGATACAGAAAAAGAAGAAAAAGTGCTATGAAATGCTGAGGGAAAGAGAGGAGGACAAAAGATATGTGGATGCAAAAAGGTCTGTGGGCCTGCACCTACCTTCTTATCTCAATCAACAGCTGCTAATTCTAGCAGCAACTTTAGTAAATAAGTTTACCGTTAATCTTGGCAAAACAGAGGTTCATCTTGACAAAATTGAGTTGACAAGAGGAACTTACTTTATATCCTGCTTGTCTCCACAATGAGTTGACAACATTGTTCTCCTCTTGTCTCTTTTATCCTCACAATCACAACTCTTGAGTTGGGCTAGACTGTGAGAGACTGATGTGCCCAAGGTCACCCAGTGGGCTCCCATGTCAGTGGTAAAAGGGGTGTTGAAACACCCACCAGTTCCCCTCATGTTCTGTTCAACAGTCACAAACAAGGAACTGGTTTTTCTATCATTGATTTGACTATTTATCTATTAGTTTGTAACTGTTCAACAAGCTGCTTTGCTGTATCCCTTCCTTAGGGTGCAGTACAATGAAATTTGCTTTTCCTACCGCCATGGCCACCATTTTCCCTGCTGTGCAAAATCAGTAATTGTTACTGCACTAATACTAGAACAGTGGTGTACTGTTCTAATAATGTATTGCCATGATAACTGAAGTCATAGCTTTCATTATTTTTTTAAAAGAAAGTCTCTAGCCCTTACTGTTATGGAGTTATAATTCCAGAATGGAAGGGGCTACAGACTTAACCTCTCTCTCTCTCTCTCTCTCTCTCTCTCTCTCTCTCTCTCTCTCTCTCTCTCTCTCTCTCTCTCTCTCTCTCTCTCTCTCTCTGAAATACCTTACAAAACTCAAGGTGGCTGAGCCCACTTCAAGGGTAACCCTAAGTTGAGTACATTGCAGTAGTCCAGTGTAGATGAAGAAGAAGAAGAAGAGATTGGATTTATACCCCGCCCTTCACTGCCCAAAGGCGTTTCAGAGCAGCTTACAAACTCCTTTCCCTTGCCCTCCCCACAACAGACACCCTGTGAGGTAGGTGGGGCTGAGAGAACTTTAACACAAACTGTCCTTGAGAGAACAGCTGTGCCAGAGCTTGTGACTGACCCAAGGTCACATCAGCAGGTGCAAGTGGAGGAGTGGGGAATCAAACCCGGTTCTCCCAGATAACAGTCCGTGCACTTAACCACTACACCAAACTGGCTCTGTAGTTAGATGTAACTAAGACATAGATCATTCTGGCTAGATTTGACTAAAGCAGGAACAGGCACAGCTGACTCACAACCCAAAGCCAGGGGAAAGGACTCCAAACCATCCCAGCCCCCTAATTTAATGAAAGTTGCTATTTGGATAATCGTGGCAATACACTAATATAATGTAAGTCTGTAATAGCACCATAGCAATTATGCTATTGCACAATGCAAACTTGGGTCTCCCAAATCCTAGTCCAACACTCTAACCACTACAAAACAGAATGCAATCTGAGAGAAGGGCATGCAAACCTGAGGTTACGCATAGAGAATGAGAAAGAGATAGAAAGGAACATGAGCCAGAAGGTACAAAGAAGAGAGTTCTATGGAGTGGAGAGAGATGAGGATGGAGGGTTATCAGCAAGACCCGAGGTGTTGCAGAAAGAAAATGGATCACATACTGCAGGCCACAATCCCTACAGACAGAGAGGATTAACCAAAAAAAAAAGACTGAAAACTTAGTGTGTTGAGTTAAAATTGTAACAAAATGGCTTTTCTCCTCTGATGCAGCAACGTGGTCTATTCTTGAGTTAATAAAAACATGAACGAGAGCTCAGTTGTGCAGCCCTGCCTTATTCACAGTCCAGACTTTAGCACGAACTCCACAGCCTATTTCATGTTTGTCAGGCCAAAGGAATTAGAACCTCAGATCTGGAATCCGTGCTCCCATCTTTGGGCAATCATATAGCCCCTTTAAAAGCCTGCTTGCTCCCCAGTGGAAGCCATTACTGCAAAGGGCTCTTTTAGCCTTGCAAACTTTCCCTCTGTCAGATCCCAAGCCTGACTGAAACCAAATGCATCTCTCAGAAGTAATAGACTGAAGTGATGAGGCTTTGTTCTTCGTGTTCTTGAAATTGAAACCGTTCCAGCTGAATCCAGAAAGCAGCATATTCTGTCTTGGAGCAATGCAGTCCACTAATCCTGGATGCTTTGCCAAAGCCGTGGGATACGAGAAAACAAAACAATTATGAACAACAACCACCACCAAAAAAGCAACGACAAAAAGAAAGAGGTGGGAGGAAGGCGGTGAATCTCCCAGAGGATGGTGTGATTCTCTAAGTCTCCACAACACTAATCAAGCCCCGCAGATTCTAATCTTCACTGTAATTAACTTTATCCAAACCAGCAGCAGGCAGAGTGGCTTTGTTTGGGAGTTCTTCTGGCAATTTAATGTGTCTTGAAAATGACTTGGCGCTTTCTGGAGGAAGAAGGGGAAACAGAGGAAGATTAATGGGATGCCAAATGTTTATTCCCACTAATGAAAAGGAACGGCAAAGGGAGCTTAGTTGCGTATTGAAGTCTTATTTCCCAACTGACTCTCTGATGTTAATGTCGCACCCTAGTATCTCTAGCCCTGGCAGAAAAGTAACCCATATTCTGCTCTTATTTGCCTATGCCAGCGTTTCCCAACCTGTGGCCTGGGACCCAAAAGTGGGTCATGAAGCCTCTGAAAGAACCTGCCTTCTTTTGTATTTTGGAGACCAAGATCTGACTCTGGAAAACATTATCTTCTGTGTCATACATTATTTTTTCTTCACTGCATATATGTGTTGATCAAGTAAAACAAGTCCTGAAGGTATCGTAGAATCTTAGCAAGGGTTAGAGGTAATAATGGAGAAGGAAAGGGTGGTCAGAGGCTGGAATGTAACCTCCACAAGCAAAGGCTGTGTATATCGAAATGCCACTTGCTTGGGACTCATAGTAGGGACAGCTGCACCCTTTGTGCAATATTTGCTGGTTTCTCAAAAAAACATCTGGCTAGCCACTGTAGAAAATAGAATGCTGAACTAGACAGGTGCCAAGGTCATAGTTTGCATAAGGAGTCAAAAAATCTTGAACCAGCACTAGCTGGGTCACCACACCAAGTAAATTTGGTCTTGTGGGTCACTGTCCTGAAAAGGCTGGGAACCACTGCCTTAAACAACATTTCACAGACCCTTCTTTTTTTGTGCTCACATGAGCCCACTTGGAAAGCATATGTCTTCGATCTATGCTCAATATATTTACATGGAAGAACTATGACTGTGGAAGGAATCTTATGCAAGGACTCAAGGTGTGCTAATAATAGAATCATAGAACCATAGGGTTGGAAGGGACCTGCAACCCCATGCACAATGCAGGAAATACACAAATACCTCCCCCACACACACACCCAGTGACTCCTGTTACATGCCCAGAAGATGACACACAAAAAAAAAACCCTCCAGGATCCCAGGCAAACTGTCCTGGAGAAAAGTTTCTTCCTGACCCCAAAGTCGCAATCAGCATTTCTCTGGGCATGTAAGGAAGGGCCACAAGAACTAAGCACTGATGCAACCCTGCCTGCCTGCCCTCCCTAAGTTCACAGAATCAGCATTGCTGTCAAATGGCTATCTAGCCTCTGTTTAAAAACCTCCAAAGAAGGAGAGCCCACCACCTCCCAAGGAAGTCTGTTCCACTGAGGAACCACTCTAACTGTCAGGAAGTTCTTCCTAATGTTTAGCCAAAAACTCTTCTTCTTCTTTTTTTAGTGTTATCTATTTTATTTTATAAATGCACATCCTGTTGTTTCTGCCCCCCAAAACAGAAGAAACCCCTGCAGCGAAGAGGCAACCAAACCACTCAGGCAACAAAGTTCATGTTCCTCTTTTTTTTATTTTAACTTTTTCAATTTTTTTTTGAAATATAACTACAAATAACAATGTAACAAATACAAATAACAATGTAAACAATGTAAACAACCATTGAACCAGGCAGTAAATAAGATACACACACAAATTTGCATTAATACATTCAAACTTTCAACTCTCTAGTATATTTAGTGAACCCCACAACACCTGCCACAAGCAAGTTAATTCAGATTATATTTAGCTCTGTTCATTACAGAAGACCTAAGCAGCTCAATGATCCCATTTTATGTCAGAAGCGTAACCAAGAAAGATAAGAAGTGTTTGTTGGAAGTATGTTCTTGTTTGCCATATACTGAAGTAACTGAAACCAAACAGACTCAAAGCGAGAAGCCACAGAGGACGAACCTCTGTTCGCTAATTGGATGATATTTGTGATTTTAGCGAGAATAAACTGGTCCCATATCTTATCATACCAGCTCTGAATAGTCGGGGAAGTGGTCGATTTCCTCCCCTCCTCAATTACGAAGCTATTGTTATTCTTGCCATGGCCAATAAGATTGAGGTGAGTTCTTTAAGAGCTACTGTTCCAATTGTCGAATCCAAAATATTAAGAAGTGCCAAGTCTGGAGTGATGGGTAAATTAAGCTGAGTAATCTCATTGATTTGTCCAATGACTTCGCACTAAAAGGGGGATACCTTAGGACACTCCCACCAACAGTGATAGTAAGAATCTATGTGACCACAATTTTTCCAGCATTGGGGACTATGAGAAGATGTCATTTTATTCAGACGTTCCGGGGTGTAATACCAGTGGGAGATTGTTTTGAAGAATTGAAGTTTGATGCTAAAGCTTTTTGAAGAATTTGCAGGTGAGTTCCATACCTTTTGCCAGTGCGAATCTGACAAATTCATGTGTAGGTCTGCTTGCCAACTAAGTTGATGCTTTAACGGGGAGTTATCTTCAGTACCTAGTAAGACTTTATATAGCTTAGCCGTCAGCCCTTTGATACCATCCGCGTATAATAATAAAATCTGTTCAAAAACTGATTTTGGTTCAGTAAATACTCCTTGAGAGGTTAATGTTTCTATTAAATCTCTTAATTGTAGGTAACAGTGCCAGGGAAGTTGTGCATCTAGATGAGAGTCGAAGAATGCTTTGTTGCGTATGCTCCCTTGAGATGTAAAATCAGCTAAACAAGACAAGCCAGTAAGTCTCCAAACTTTGTAGGATTCTTTCTTTTGAGCAGGTGGGAACCATGGTTGGTTTATTATAGTGGATAGAGGAGATGCCTGGAATTAGTTTCTTTTTTCTGTGATCCCAGATTTTAATAGCTGCAAAGAGGAAGGGATTGTTGTGAAGAGATTTAGGGCGCTGAGATGGTGGCATCTATGTTATTTCCTGCAATATGAAGGGTTTCACGTACTCCTGCTCCATCTGAACCCAAATTGATTGAGAATTTTGTTGTTGTATTTGAATCACAGTTGATAATTTTGAAGCATGGAAATAATTGCTAAGTGATGGGAAGTCCAGACCTCCCAGAGAAGGAGGTCTGATTAGTATTTTCTGATTAATTCTGCATTTTTTCCCCTCCCATAGGAAGGAAGGAAGTTTTCTTTGCCAGAGATGGAGATATCTCTCTGGAATGTAAATTGGTACTGTTCTGAAAAGAAACAAAAAACGTGGCAGGATAAAGCTTTTAATCAAGTGTATGCGATCCGGAAGAGAAAAGGTAAGTGCTTCCCAGTCTTTTAATCGTTGTCATATGTCCTCATATAATTTGATGCGGTTGTAGCACAGAAGTTCTTTCTAATCAATCAGGATCTGAACACCTAAATGCCTCCAGGAGTCAGTAACCCATTTAAAAGGGAAGATTTGTTTTAGTTGTGTTTGAGTATTAGTTTGGAGCCAGACTAGGTACAACTCTGATTTACTTGGACTAATATGCAAACCTGAAATCTTCCCAAAGTCAGACAACGTATGCTGAATATGTGGAATAGATTGGATCGGGTTAGAGATATACAAGGTCAGGTCATCAGCATATAAATTAACCTTGTGTTCAGTGTTGCCCACAGAGATGCCTGCAAATTCCTTGCATTGTCTTAATTCTTCTGTTAGAGGTTCTATAGCACGCACGAAGAGCAGTGGAGAGAGTGGGCATCCTTGTCTTGTTCCTCTTGATGACTTAAAGGGGTAGGATAAATGACCATTAATTCATGCCTTTGAAGTAGGTTTAGTGTATAATGACTGAAAAGCAGTCAAGTAGTTTGGCCCAAAACCCATTTTCTATAATAAAGAGAGCATATATGGCACTTCCACTGAGTCAAAGGCCTTGGTGAAATCAAGAGCTAAAATTACCAATTCAGCTTTAATATGGCAACTTTGAAGAACAACATTAAGTGTTCATCTTACATTATCAGCAAGGAATCTTTTTGGGATAAAACCCATTTGATGTTCCTTGATATATTCTGTGATAAAGGATTTCAGTCTGTTGGCTAGTATAGAAGTAAATATTTTTGCATCGTGATTAAGTAATGCAATCGGATGAAAAGAAGCCGAATCATTGAGGTCTTTGTTACCCTTTGGAATTACAACTATGATGGAGTCCCTCCAAGACAGAGGCTTTTCCCCTGTTTGCAAAATATTATTGCATGTGACTAGCAGATGTTCAGCTATTACGGATTTAAAGCACTTATAGAATTCAGAAGGGATGCCATCTATGCCTGGGGTTTTATTGTTTTTCAGGGACTTCATGGTGTAATTGGCTTCTCCATACAAGTCACATGTTCTGCAGATAGACAGTGAGATATCATGTGCACTTGGATTGCCTGAACAGTACAGCTTATTATAGAAGTCAGCAAATGAGTCAGCGATTTTTTTGGGTGAGAAACAGAGATCACCATTTCTCATTTTATTGAGCCAATAAAGGAACATTGGCGGTTGTTGTTAACCCTCCATGTCAACAAGCAAATATTTTTAGGAGGCTTTTCCCAATGTTGTTTGTTGTTTGAGGTACAGCAAATTCTTTTTTTATTTGACTAGCCTCTGTTTGAAAATCTCCAAAGAAGGAGAGCCCACCACCTCCTGAGGAAGTCTGTTCCACTGAGGAACTACTCTGTCAAAAAGTTCTTCCTAATGTTTAGCCAAAAACTCTTCTGATTTAATTTCAGCCCACTGGTTGTGGTCTGACCTTCTGGGGCTACAGAAAACAACTCCACACCATCCTCTATATGACAGCCCTTCAAATATTGAAGGTAGTTATCATATCCCCTCTCAGTCGTCTCCTCGCCAGACTAAATATACCCAACTCCTTCAACCTTTCCTTTTTTTTTTTTTTTTTGAAACAAAATTTTTATTGGGATGCATTCAACATTGTTAAACATCGTTACCAATACAATTTAAAAAGATTTTCATCCCATCCCCCCACCCCCCAATAGGCTTCCAACACTGCTGATAACAAAAAAGAAAAAGTTAAAAGGTAATCAAGTTTAGACTTATAACAATCGACAAACCAGGTAACACAATTCTGATACATAAAAACCTGACTTTTTCAAACATAGTTTCCAATAAAGGTACAGTACAATCAAGTGTTCATTTCATTTCTCATTCAGTTTCAATACAAATCAAGATTGTACATTTTTCCTTTCATTCTATATTCGGTTTCCATATACAATTTCAGGCCTTCCCAGTCTTTTAGATATTGTTCTGCCATTTGTCCATTTAGTTTTTTTGTCATTTTGTCCATTTCGGCTAAAAACAACAGTTTTCTTAACCAGTCATGTATATCTGGCACCTTCTCCGCTTTCCATTGTTGAGCAAAAGCCATTCTCGCCGATGTAATCATATACCATAATAATGTCCTTTTTTCTTATGGAATTTTTTCCATTGTCAAACCTAAGAGAAGAAGTTCCGGACTTTTCCTAATGGGAATTTTTAATATTTTCTGCATCTCACAATGTACATTTGACCAGTATACCTTTGCTTTATCGTATGACCACCACATTCCTTCAACCTTTCCTGATAGGACTTGGTCTCCAGACCAGGCCCGTAGCCAGGATTTTTTAAGTCAGGGGGGCATTTAAATTTCTTAGGGGGCAGTGGCTAATCAAATTAATCCCGGGGAGAAGGCTGTGATGCCCTGGGCTGGATGGGAAGTCAGGGGGCCTTGCCAGCAAGTCAGGGGGCCTAGCCCCAAGATGCCCTGCTGTGGCTACGGGCCTGCTCCAGACCCCTCACCATCCTTGTTGTCCTCCTCTGGACATGTTCCAGCTTGTCTATATCCTTCTTAAATTGTGGTGCCCAAAACTGAACACAATACTCTAGGTGAGGTCTAACCAGAGCAGAGTAAAGCAATACCATCACTTCACGTGATCTGGACATTATACTTCTGTTGATACAGCTCAAAATTGCATTTGCCTTTTTAGCTACCACACCACACTGCTTGACTTTAACACCTGCTTGTAACAAACCTGGTCTGGATTGCAAAGAACTGGACTGGCAAGGAATGCAAAGGTTGTCTGGAGTGAACTGAGTGTCAAAGGGACTTTGACAACTCTTGCATGGTTTTGCACATTTTTAAATCCAGAAGAAATTATATTTGTCATAGCAAAAGGCCCCAGACAACAAAATGGTTTGATGTTGATGATAATGATGAAGTCATAAAGGCTATAAGAAGAGGACCAAAATAAATCACATCCTCATAGACATCCTTAGACAGGTACTTGATAACAATTTTGCCTTTGTTTATTTGAATGCAGACAGTCCCTGTGCTAATTAGTAAAATATCACCAGACCTGATCCGGCAGGGGGGGGCAGGAATCACGGAATCAGACATCCCATTAAATGATAAGATTTTCTTCAAATGAATGAGACTTCAGAAAAATAACTCCCTTCTGCTCTTCTAGGGTTTAGATCATTGCCACTTTTCACATTTTCCTCTTTGATCAGCAACTAATATGCTAAAAAAGTCCTGGTTTTTTTTTAAAAAAGAAGAAGCTGGGTTTCAGAACAGCAGGGCTTGCATAAAGAAAATCTCAGAGCAATATGCCATGTCCTTCCATTCATTTCTTCTTATAGATCTATAGGGGAGAAAATAATAAGGCCAGCTTAAAGTGCTTTGGCTTTTTCATGCTTTCTGTCTTTTATTTTCTTGCCTTGCAATGCTGATGTCTTAAGAACAATGGCGGCAAAATAGCCGGAAACAATATGTTTAACCAGGGTGGTTTTTGAGGTTAAAAGAGTTCTGCAATAAATCCTTCGGTATATATAATTCAATTTTGGTCATGGACTCCCCTGAACATTCCAACAGACTCCAAAATCAGTTCACTTTCTGATCTGTCATTCAGAAAGTCTCCCTATCCACTGGCTGCTTTGCCTGAGTCCTGCCTCCAACATTCTAAACAGTTTACTGTTCCTCTCCCCCCAACAGCCAGTCAGAACACAGAGGTCATTTGCATATGTGGCCTGATTGGGCTTTGCCTTGGAACACAGAAGTCGTTCGCATATTCAGCCTTTGCCTGTAACATTCTAAACAGTTTGCTGTTGCTGTTCTGAGGTAAAATACATTTCCCCTTAGTGGCTGTTGGGGGAACCATTGTTGCCAATCTCCAGGTGAGGGCTAAAGATCTCTCAGAATTACAACTGCTTTCCAGACGGCAGAGATCAGTTCCCCTGGAGAAAATGGTGGACTCTGTGTCCTTATATCCTGCTGAGATGGCCCCTGTATGACAGTCAATGTGACGTAGCAATCAGGGCTTCAGAACGTGGTAGAGACTGAAGGTGGGGGGGCATGGAAAGCTGAAGAGTGAGGAGAAAATAAAGGTAGGCTGATGATTGGTGAGAAGGAGATAAGGTTGCCAACTCCACCCTCCAAACCAGCCAGTCCCTCCTAGGGAACCATTGTTGCCAATCTCCAGGTGGGGGCTGGAGATCACTCAGAATTACAACTGCTGTCCGGGAGGGGGGAGGAGATGGAAAGCTGAAGTCAGAGGGGCAGATCAAGGTAGGCTGATGATTGGCTGTGAAGGAGATAGGGTTGCCAACTCCAGGTTGGAAAATTCCTGGAGATTTGAGGGATGGAGCCTGGAAAGGGTGGGGTTTGAGGAGGGGTGGGACCTCAGACAGATACAATGCCATAGACTCCATTCTCCAAACCAGCCATTCCCTCCTGGGGAACCATTGTTGCCAATCTCCAGGTGAGGGCTGAAGATTACTCAGAATTACAACTGTTCTTCAGGTAGCAGAAATCAGTTCCTCTGGAGAAAATGGTGGACTCGGTGTCATTATATCCTGCTGAGGTCACCACAGCAAATTGACACTGAGTGCCCAGGACCAGGGCACCTGCAAAGAGCCTCTTTCTAGAGCTCATTGTATTTATTTCCACAACGGGCCTTATTCCTAATAAATAAATAAATAAAAAGGATCTAAGTGGTGTGCATATATTGCATGCACACACTCCTGATCTAACTGAAGTTCATTTCACATCAAGTATGGTGTATGTGCATATTCAGATATCCTATATCTTGACCCCACTGCCTCCTCCCACTCATATAAATAGCACTACTGCATATATATATAATCTCATAAGCTTTGAAAGACAGCTGAGTGAAGGGTTAACATCACTGACAGCTTGGAGACAATGGGTAATGATGAGGCCTGCTTGGCTCAGACCTAGATAGGGCACAACAGGAAAAGGAAGGGTTGCCAGCCTCCAGAGAGGGCCTGGAGTTCTCCTGGACTTATAACTGGTCTCCAGATGATAGAGATAAGTTCCTCTAGAGGAAATGGCAGCTACAGAGCACAGGTTCTGTGATATGCCACAGAGATCACTTCCTCACTAAATTCCCTCCCTTACCAAAACTCCACTCTCCTCAGGCAGCGCACTCAAATATTGAGGCTTTTCCAAAGCCAGAGCTGGCCACCCTATGAGGATGCATTGCACACTTCCTTCTGCAGTGCCACCAGCTTGGTGTGAGCCAAGCAGGCCCTGGAGCTCCAGGTTCAGCCTTCTAGGAGAATAGCCTACAGGGCATGTTCCCAGGGAGATCAGGGAGCAGTCCATCCCTGTCATTTAATATGAATACACGTTGCTACCTTAGGCTGAGTCAGAACCTTGGTCTATCAAGCTCTGGATTTAGGGTTGCCAGGCCAGTCCTGGCAGCCAGCAAGAAGGCTGGGGGCAGGGACATGGGAGGGTGCAACACTGACGACATTGCTAGCATCACTTCCTCACTTCTGGGTAAAACCACAGAATTTTTACTGTTACTTACAGAGAGTTTTTACCACACTTCCTATGGTAAAGCCATAGAGTTTCCAGTGATTCCTAGAGCTACCCTATGTCACTTCTGAGTTTTAGTGATGTCAGTGATGTAGCTGTTTTGTTTTTTGTTTCCCCCCCTCCCACTACTGCTCTGAGCGGCAGCAGGCAATGGTGCTTACCTGTGGGAGACCTATTTGTATGGTCTGCTCTGACTGGCAGCCGCTGCCCAGGGTCTCAGGTCTGTCACATCGCCTACTAAGGTCCTCTTTACACATCTCGAAATCCTTGTCCTTGTTGGGCAATGATAGGAGGACTCTGAATCAAACATTCCATGGAAGCTTTATGCCCTCACATAAGCCCTTTTGTTCTACTGACTGGGGTATGTGGACAGAAGCAGCGATTGCCTTCAGGCAGATTTGTCCCTCTCAAAGTGCCCCGCAGACCTGCTATTGGTTTGGTTGTGAAAATTCCATGCAGCCATGGAAGTAACACAATTTTGCAAACAAAGCCAATAGCAGCTCCAGAAGATGCTTTAAGAAGGAGAAAGCAGCATGGAGGGCAAGGCAGCCATCACTCTGGCCTGCACACACCAGTCACAAGCAGAAAAGGGATCACATGAGTCTAAGAGGCCCAAAACTCCCATGAAAAGTCTGGCTCGGAAGAAAAGTTGTTTTTTATACCCCACTTCTCTCAACCCTAAGAAGTCTCAAAGTAGCTTCCAACCGCTTTCCCTTCTCCTCCCCACCACGGGCACCTTGTGAGGCAGGCAGGGCCGGCTCGCTCACTAGGCAAGCTAGGCGCTTGCCTAGAGCGCACCAGCCCTCCCGGAAAGCCACCCCCACTGACCTAACTGGGCGCCTGCCTGCCTCCGCCGCCTCTGCTGCCAAGAGCGCGCCCGGCTGGGGCACAGGAGGCGGCGGTGTGGCTTGCCTGCTTGCACGCCCACCCGGGGGGGAAGAGGCAGGGGGGTGTCCTGAGCGCCTGCGGGGGGGGCGCCTACGGGGGGGCCCCTGGGCGACCACTGGCCTCCTCCTGGGCGACCACTGGCCTCCTCCTCCACCTCCTGCCCGGAAGAGGTGGGAGTGGCATGGCGGACTCTCCCCGCCGCCGCCAGTTCTGAGTGCCCGGCCGGGGCTGGTGGTCAGAAGGCACCGGAGCCACGTCCTCCACCTCCCCCCACCTCCCCCCACTCTGGTATGGGGCCTGCGGGAGGGAGGCTGGGCCACCATTGGCCTCCTCTTCTCCACCTCCTGCCTGGAAGAGGCGGGAGCGGCATGGTGGTGGGCAGCAGGGACTCTCCCCGCAGCCGCCAGTTCTGCGTGCCCAGCCGGGGCTGGTGGGCAGAAGGCGCCAGAGCCGCATCCTCCGCCTCCGCCTGCCTCCCTCCGCTCCAGTATGGGGCCTGCGTGGGGGGGCTGGGCAACCATTGGCCTCCTCCTCCTCCACCTCCCGCCCGGAAGAGGTGGGAGCAGCATGGTGGCGGGTGGTGGGGACTCTCCCCACTGCCACCAGTTCTGAGTGCCCGGCCGGGGCTGGCGGGCAGAAGGCACCGGAGCTGTGTCCTCCGCTCCGCCTGCCTCCCCCCGCTCCGGTACGGGGCCTGCGGGGGGTGGTGGCTGGGGGACCATTGGCCTCCTCCTCCTCCTGCCCGGAGAATGTTGCTGCCCCCCTTCCTCCCAGGTGCATCCTGGAGGTTGGCAACCACATAATTGGTGAGTACAAAGGGGGGGGCGCCAGAAGGTAGCCTCGCCTAGGGTACAGAAAACCCTTGGGCCGGCCCTGGAGGCTGGTGGGGTTGGGGGAGTTCTGAGGGAACTGTGACTGGCCCAAGGTCACCCAGCAAGTTTCATGTGGTGGAGTGGGGAATCAAACCTGGTTCTCCACATTCGAGAACGCCACTCTTAACCATTACAGCACGCTAGTTCAAAAGTCCTTCAGCCATCACCCAGCAAACACAAGGACTTCATAACATTTAAAGGGATTTTAACAGAACCTTTTAACTGGAGATGCCAGGACTGGAAACTGGGACTTCCTACATGCAAAGCAAGTGCCCTGCCACTGACCCACAGTGCCACACCTATAAAATTCAAAAACTAGGATTCTGTAACATTGGAATTACAGCTAACTGAAGCAGGAAATCCATCTGGTAGACATATTTGTTCATTTCAATGGGCAACACATCTTCAAGTATAACTTTCCCACTCCACCTCCAGACTCTCGTAACTGGAATGGAATTGGCCAGGACTGAACATCTCAGTTAACAGATCCTCCTTCCCAACTTTCAGACAACCAGGGAAAAAATACCCCCATGTTATAAATTAGAATTCCCACCAGGTGCCAGGCAGCCCTAGACAACCATCTTAGAACCAGAGGTGGTAGGGTGCCAAACAGCCCCACCTCCCACCTGGTTGTGGTACTGGCATCTTCCCCAAGAGGCACCCCCTCCCCCAGTGGGTAACTGGCAAGGAGCCGGCTCCCTCCTTTCCTCACTTCTTGTAATTCAGGGGTGGGGCCTGGCCCTCTTCCTCCTTCCCTCAGTGGTTCCTGACCACCTCTTCCTACCACTGGGAGATGAGAAGGGCAGGCAGTGGCTTCTTGCTGCAGCCTAGGAGGGGGGACAAGGGGAGGTTCCATCTATCAGCCTCCCTGCAGTGAGGTGGGGGAGGAGCAAGGAGGGTGAACATTGTCTTCCCACCTCCCTGTGGTGAGTAGGGGCAGCTAAAAGGGTTGATAAAAGGGTTGGAACACTTTTCCTGTGAAGAAAAATTAAAACGCTTGGGGCTCTTTACCTTGAAGAAATGATGGCCGAGGGGTGACATGATCGAGGTTTATAAGATTATGCATGCGATAGAGCAGGTAGAGAAAGAAGTACTTTTCTCCCTTTCTCACAATACAAGAACTCGTGGGCACTCAATGAAATTGCTTAGCAGTCGGGTTAGAACAGATAAAAGGAAGTCCTTCTTCACCCAAAGAGTGATTAACACATGGCATTTGTAAAGTACTGGGTTCGATGCATGGACTCGGACTCCGAAATGCATTCAGACGCATTTATTGTACTTCACACACAAGACTGAAAAACAGCCCTGCAAGGGCCTACTATATACAATCCACCCAGCACACCCACAGTCCCATTGGAGGGTTTGAATTTCCCGCCAGAGGTCCCATTGGTGAACACAGGATGGTCCAGGATCCCATGTCCCTATTGTGTTTGGGGACCAAGCTCCTTACTTTAGCCACGGACCCCTGGTGGCGGTCCACATACATAACAGAATTCACTGCCACAGGAGGTGGTGGTGGCTACAAGCATGGACAGCTTCAAGAGAGAATTAGATAAGCATATGGAGCAGAAGTCCATCAGTGGCTATTAGCCACAAAGTATAGATAGGAACTCTCAGGCTGGGGCAAGTGATGCTCTATATTCTTGGTGCTTGGGGGGGCAACAGTGGAAGGGCTTCTAGTGTCCCAGCCCCACTGCTGGACCTCCTGGTGGCACCTGGTATTTTTGGCCACTGTGTGACAGAGCGTTGGACTAGATGGGCCATTGTCCTGATCCAACATTGGCTTCTCTTATGTTCTAATGCTTGGGCATCCTAGCCTTGGCCACCCAAAATCCTTGGACTGGCCCTGATTCTCACTTCCACAGCAGAAATGACATATTTGTTCATTTCACAGCAGGAATGTGGAGGCCTGAGTTAGCATGTGACTGAATGTTTCCCTCATTTTTTCTGAAATCTTCAAGTGTTGAATGTGAGGAGTTCTGGAGGGTGTGCGAGCAGGCAAGGAGAGCTAAACAATCCCACCCCCACCCAATGTCCTTGCCTTGATGCACTCCGGGGTTTTCAATATTTTTCCCTTAGCCTGGAGGACTATTTGAACCTAGCTGGAAGAAAAGATGCTTCAAGCAACAGAATAATACACGGTGTGGAGCAGAGTTTAGCTCCCTCAACCCACATATGCTGGCTTTGTTTAAAAATGTATCCCCTCCAACACACACACACTCATGCTTTCTTTAATATGAATGGGTGCAGTTGCTTATCTTTTTCTGCTTTACAGGGACTAAATGAAGCTGGGCGGGGGGGGTGATTTATATGGATGGAAATGTGCAGATGCTTAGTGCTTCTACAGGAAATGTCAGACTGGATAGGAGATAATTATGTATTTTTATTGCACTTTTAAGTGTACTTACATTACTACATGGATAGAGGCTAAGGCTTGACCCCCGCCCCCCCAACCAGACAAGACGTGAGAGATCAGGAAGTAGGAAAGGATCATCTCATTCATTATGTGAGATTTCTTACCACCATTCTCTGCCAAACAAACCAGGCTAGATCAAGATGTTTTCTGCACTTAGTTTGTGTTTCTCAGTGCTGCCTTCAAAGTTTTTGATTCAAGCAGAGGAAAAGAGATATGGAAGGCAGTGAGGGGAGAGAGCCAGAAGATTTAGATCAGCTGCCCAATCAGAGACTTGACCCACATTTGCACTACACAGACTCATCCCTGATTGGTATTCCTGTGCAAAGTATTTCCTCCAATCACATTTCTACCTCACTGGCTTGAAAAGGACTCTTGTACTGTACAGCTGGATGTGCTGCTTGAGCTATTCCAGGGCCCCAATCAGACATCATGTTTTAGGAGCACTGAGTGTGCTTACATTTAAATCAAAGGTATTTATACTAGAGACTGTTGTCCAGAAATCGCACCTGCCACCTGCCTCAGCGTGCAGTTGAGTATTCGTACTTCCCATGCTGTAACTGCAGAGTGCGTGAGGGGGTGCCATTTTTTTTAATTGCTGTTTGCACATGCGCATAGATGGTCGACCACAGCTCTTTCCCCTCTGAATATGCATATGCATTGACAATTAATCACAGCACAGTGATCAGACATCCAGAAGTGCATTGTGAGACTACTTTGTTCAGTGGCCTCCAGACTTTCTCCAGTGTCAACAAAGTCGGGGGTGAAGGCAAGCGGCCTACGAGTGAGGAACACTATTCAGATGTAGCTGTCTGGAAGTGCCTGTAAAATCCAGTTGGGAGAAGTAATGACATTGAAGCTAATAGCTCGTCTGACCACAGCCCCAGTATTAGTCGGAAACCTAATGGTCTAGCTGGACAAAAGCCTTGCTTACAGACAGTGTTGGAAAGCCCAAATGTGAGCTGGGGGAGTGGATAAAGGCAGAGCATTTGGGTGGAGGGGGGCAAAGTTTTTGTGTGAGTGAGAAGGATTGCCATGTTGTTTAGGAAAGCAATGAAAGAGACAGAGTCAGGTCTTGCTGTGCTCCACCATCATCACCTCATGCTCCCTCAATGAAGGGCAGCCTGCCTGCTTTGCAGAACAGCAGATACTGAAGTCCATTTTCCAACAGAAAAACAAAATGTGCATGCATGCAAACGTAGGCAGGGTATGATGATATATAGAGTCACCACCAACAAGGTGGGACCTAGAGTCAGGGCTTTTTTTCTGGGGGAATGCGCTGGAATGGAGTTCCAGAACCCCTTTGACAAAATTCTTTTTAAAATGTTTAAAAGTTCATGCATATTTAGTATACAGATTGAAAACTTCATTTCCCTCTTGAGAGCTCCAGCACCTCTTTTTCTAAAAAAATAAAAAATGCCTTGCCTAGAGCTCTTCCAGAACTACAACTGATCTCTAGACTACAGCAATCATTTCCCTTGGAGAAAATGGCAGCTTCAGAGGGAGGGGCCCTTTATGACATCACATCCCCACTAAGCTCCCCCCCCCAACAAACACTCTGGTTGCCAGTTCTGGGTGGTAAATATCCAGAGATTTTGGGGGTGAAGCCTGGGGACAGCAGGGTTTGGCTAGGGGAGGGATCTCAGCAGGGTATAATGCCATGGAGTCCACCCTCCAAAGCAGCCATTTTCTCCAGGGGGACAAATCTCTGTAGTCTAGAGATCAGTTGTAAATTGCAGGAGCCTGGCCACCCTACCAAACTCTAGCTTCACCAAGGTCCACCCCCAAATCTTCATGAATTCTTCAAGCCAGAATTAGTAACCCTAGAAAAGGAGCTGTCCTCAAATAAAAGCACCCCCCCCCCCAAGAGGGCAATTATGCAGAAGTACAACCATTCACGTGTAAAGCTGGAGTGTGGGGTGGGTTGTTGTTTTTTTTACAAAAACAGAACTTTTCAGTAAAGGGATGTAGATCCTAATCCCTATTGCACCATGTGAAGCATTTACTTTATACAAGCAAGAAGCTCACTAGCTTCTAACATCCCAGTCCTGTGATAACTCTGAAGTGGGCTCCACAGAGCTCAGTGGGAGTTAAACCCAAGTAAGACTCTGTTGGATTCCTGCCCACATCACTAATAGCCTCTTCATCATTTTTTCCTAATGGGGTGACAGGAATACTGCCTGAGACCATGCACTGACCCTTGGGCTGTCAGTAAGACAGGCTGCACAGTTAGGTGATGGAGCTGCCCAGGCCCTACCATTACCTGGCAGGTGGTCAGAAGAAAATGCAGCTGCAGATGGGGCTACTGGAAGAACAGGACTCAGCAGTGAATGCAAAGGGGCTACAAAGAAATCATAGGAGACAGCCATTTCAGACTGGATTTTGATCCTTTCTTGTATAGCACGGAACTGGATACCTAAATGAAAACTTCCAGGAAATTAAATCTCGAGCAGGTTCAATAGAACTGTACCTGTTATGCATGTTTATTTGATGTGGAATAAGAACATTTGTTTGTGTACTCTGCTGGAAAGGAATACGGTATTCATACCTAGAGATCAGGCACTGAACATGCACCACCACTGGGCCCAAGGGTCATTTCTTTGGGTCTGGTAGAAGCTTCTAATACCTCCTCTTCCACCACCCCCATTCAATCCAATTTCATAAAAGAACCATTTTTATTTTATTCTGAATAGCACTGATCATGTAGCCTGAGCAGGAGGGAAAGTAGCATAGTATAACCAGATCTTGGAAGGTAAGCAGGGTCAGCCTTGTTTAGAACTTGGATGGGATACCAGCAAAGCAGACTCTCTAGCAGTGTTCCATCTAAGCTGAGTTGTTGTTGTTGTTCAGTCGCACAGTCGAGTCCGACTCTTCGCGACCCCATGGACCAGATTACGCCAGGCCCTCCTGTCTTCCGCTGTCCGCTGAAGTTTGCTCAATTTCATGTTCGTTGCATCAATGACACTGTCTAACCATCTCATCCTTTGCCGTCCCCTTCTTCTTTGACCTTCAATCTTTCCCAGCATCAGGGTCTTCTCCAGTGAATGCTCCCTTCTCATTTGGTGGCCAAAGTATTTGAGCTTCAGCTTCAGGATCTGGCCTTCCAGGGAACAGTCAGGGTTGATTTCTTTTAGGATTGACTGATTTGATCTCCTTGCAGTCCAAGGGACTCTCAAGAGTCTTCTCCAGCACCATAGTTCAAAAGAATCTATTCTTCGGCGCTCGGCCTTCCTTATAGTCCAACTCTCACAGCCATACATTACTACGGGGAATACCATTGCTTTGACCATGCGGACTTTTGTTGGCAAGGTGATGTCTCTGCTTTTTATCATGCTGTTTAGGTTTGCCATCGCTTTCCTCCCAAGGAGCAGGCGTCTTTTAATTTAATGGCTGCAGTCACCATCTGCAGTGATCTGGGATCCTAGGAACGTGAAGTCTGTCACTACTTCTACGACTTCCCCTTCTATTTGCCAAGGAGTGATGGGCCCAGATGCCATGATCTTAGTTTTTTTGATGTTGAGCTTCAAGCCCACTTTTGCGCTCTCCTCTTTCACCCTGAGCAAGAGGCTCTTTAGGTCCTCTTCACTTTCTGCCATCAGAGTGGTATCGTCTGCATATCTGAGGTTATTGATCTTTTCCCCAGCAATCTTAACTCCAGCTTGTGATTCATCCAGGCCAGCATTTCGCATGATGTACTCTGCATATAAATTAAATAAGCAAGGTGACAATATACATCCTTGTCGTACTCCTTTTCCTATGCTAAACCAATCAGTTGTTCCATATCCAGTTCTAACTGTTGCTTCTTGACCCTTATACAGGTTTCTCAGGAGACATATGAGGTGGTCCGGTACTCCCATCTCTTTAAGAACCTGCCATAATTTATTGTGATCCACACAATCAAAGGCTTTAGCATAGTCAATGAAGCAGAAGTAGATGTTTTTCTGGTACTCTCTTGCTTTCTCCATAATCCAGCGAATGTTGGCAATTTGATCTCTAGTTCCTCTACCTCTTCGAAACCCAGCTTGTACTTCTGGCAGTTCTCTATCCACATACTGTTGGAGCCTAGCTTGTAGGATTTTGAGCATGACCTTGCTAGCGTGTGAAATGAGTACAATTGTGCGATAGTTTGAACATTCCTTGACGCTGCCCTTCTTTGGAATTGGAATGTAAACTGACCTTTTCCAATCCTGTGGCCACTGTTGTGTTTTCCAAATTTGTTGGCAAATTGAGTGCAGCACTTTAACAGCATCTTCTTTTAAGACTTTGAATAACTCAGCTGGGATACCATCACCTCCACTAGCTTTGTTGTTAGTAATGCTTTCTAAGGCCCATTTAACTTCGCTTTCCAGGATGTCTGGCTCGAGGTCAGTGATTATACCATCGTGGTTGTCAAGGACATCGAGGTCCTTCTTGTATAGTTAAGCTGAGTTAATGTAAGCTAACTCATAGTTTTTTAGCCTCCGGATCACACATTTTTGTCTTAGCTCAGGAAGGATGGCTCCAGAACAAACTAATTTATGCAGTGGCCAATCGTTCGCTCACATCTTTAATGCCAGTGGCTCACAAAGTAGAATTTTTGCTCAAAAGACTCCACAGCTTAGAGGGGCACTGCTCTCCAGAGGAAGGCAATGGCAAACCAGCTGTGCTTCTCATTTGCCTTGAAACCACCTTGCCGAGGTCACCATAAGTCAATTGCAACTTGACAGTATTTGCATACGAGTAGCTTAGGCTGGCACCTCTTGGCTGACCAGGTAACAGGAACCCATTTTCCCCCTGCTCCTCCCAAGAAACAAAATCAAGACCCAGGCTGTTTAAAAAAGTGGAAGAATCATTTCTGCAGCATGAAGTAAGAAAAAGTTACAGCAGCTAGAGAGTCCTCTTGGAGCCTAATCTTACCTACACCAACGTGAATCTGGCACCCCACTCTCAGAAGCAGTGACATTATGTCAGTTTGCAGCCACTACACCGGAGAGCAGCCTCAAGCTGGCCAAATACTGGATTTCAGCAGGCTTAAAAAAATAATCAAGAGAATAATGCAAAAGCCATTTTGAAATGTCAAACTTAAGATTTTTCAATTAGAGTACTGCAGGGTAAAATGATGGGAGAAAACAGAATTGATTTTGTAGGTGGCTAAACTAATTTTGGAAACAAGTCAATGTGAATCATTTACTCTTTTTTATTTTTTCCCTATTCTGTCCTGTCACCGCTTTGGAACACCTTCCAGGAATGACTGATTAGCATCTGCCACACGCAATGGCATCTGTAATGCATTTGTAATATTGTTCAGCATTCTTTCCGGGCTAAATTCCACAGAAGCTTCTAAGTCCAAGTTTAGGATGAGAAAAGAGTTATTTGGCTCTCACTATTGCACTGACAGCCACTTCCGATCTAAAATATGCCGTGTCGCCCATCTGGATCGCCACAGTACAGAGATTACCACGTGAAATAATAATAAAAACTTACAACAACAATTTGATGCAGAACTGCATCTGGGCAAGGCAGCTCCCTATTAACATATTCAGTTCTGGTCAGTGCTGGTCATGAAATGAATGAATATTGAAGAGCCATGGACTTAAACAATTATTGCTTTCAGCTGGTTGACTTCCATTAGACCGATCCCCTTTCATTGACCATGGAGTGCCCCCTTCCTCACCAAATTCACTGCTGTTTGCTGTATCTACTTTGTTTCTTCTGTTCTCTTCCTATCAAGCCAACTTTTATGCTTTCTACCCCATAGAAACTGGTCTGGGGGGTGGAAAGTGCTGTCAAGTCACAGCCAACTTGTGATGATCCCATAAGGTTTTCAAGGAAAGAGACAGACAGAGGTGGTCTCCAATCCAAGTACTAACCAAGGCTGACCCTGCTTAGCTTTCAATATCTGACAAGATTGGGCAAGTCTGGGCCATCCAAATCAGGGCAAAACTGGTCTTAAAGGTAAAGGTTTCCCTTGCTTGAAAGCTAGTTGCATCGGACTCTAGGGGGTGGTGCTGATCTCTATTTCCAAGCGGAAGAGCCAGCGCTGTCCAAAGATGTTTCTGCGGTCATGTGGCCAGTATGACTAAATGCCGAGGCGCACAGAATGCTGTTGCCTTCCCACTAAAGTGGTACCTATTTATCTACTTGCAATTCCTTGCTTTTGAACTGCTACGTTGGCAGGAGCTTGGGCCAGAGACAGGAGCTCACTCTATCACACGGCACTAGGGTCTCGAACTGCTGAACTACAGACCTTCTGGTCTGCAGCTCAGGCTCTTAACCCAGATTCAACAACACAAAAATTGAAATGTGCATCCTTCACACATGCTAAGCTAGGCCCATAGCTACAGTGGGGCATTTCGGGGCCTGCCCCCCTGACTTCCTGCCAAGGCCCCCCCTCAAATTCCTTTCAGCCCAGCCTCCCCACTCTCTGGCAAGATGTGGTGGCCACCACAAACTCCCCCTGTGCTTCCAGGGCCACCAGTTCTTCTTGCCTTCCCCCTTTCCGGTGCTTTCTCGCCCCACTACCACCACCAGCCTCCCCCCCATCCTGGTACCAACCCCCAGAGCATCTTTTCTGCATTGGGGAAAGGCGAGCGGGTAGGCCAGCAGCTGAGGTGGGTGGAAGGGAGCACCCATGGAGGAGGCGCAAGATGCCAAAGCTCAAGGCAGGCAGAGCTGACAGCCAGGTGGAGAGCACTGCGGCCACACCTGAGAGCACTGAGAAGCCGGTGATTAAATTACTTTTAATCAAATTAACCATTGCCCCCTGAGAAATTAAAATGCCCTGTGACTTAGAAATTCCTGGGTACGGTCTTGTGCTGAGCAAGCGTGTATTTGCCTATTTTGCATAGTTTATTCTGCTTCTGCTGTTCATAGAAGGGTTTGAAGAGCTATGCAAGGCACTGAAGCTCCATCACTTATTAGAATCCAGCTCTGCTATAAGCATTGCCGAAATCATCCTTCCCAACTTTGTTAAAATCCTTGCTCTCCCCATTTAGGTTTATTTCAGTAATTAGATACTGAAAGCCATTATCTTGTAAGTTCTGGCTGATATTTCTGATGGTGTTTTATTGCCAGTTTAGTGGTGTTTTAGTGTTGATGTTTTACTTATTGTTAGCTGCTTCAAAAAACATTTCAAGATGAGACAAAGGCCCAGGACAGACTGGCAATTTGCCGCGGGATGGGACCCGGGCTGACAACGACTCAATATCGGGGTAAATGGGATGTTCACACAGGCACATCTGCCTGGCGTCCCCCACCCGTAGCCTACCGGTGCTCTCGCGCTTCACTGCCGGATTAAAAAACACCTGATAAAAGCCGGCGCAAAGCTTGAAAGCCTGCGTTCGTCGCGCGTTTCTCCGCTTCCGGGGAGTCTGAACGCGCAGCCGAAAAGCCGGGAGCAACCCGAGTTGGGCATGAGGCAGCAGCGGTGTGATTGGCTACGCTACGCTCCACTGCCCAATGCGGTGCCGGCGTTGCAGGGCAAAAAAAAAAAAATCGGCAAAATGCGCTTATGCGCATGAGCGCATAAGCGCTCAAGCGCTCATGCACACATACGCCCACAGCCGAAATAATGGGGAAACAGCGAATATAGCGCGCCTCTGGCGCGGCAGTCTGTACGCTCCCGCGCGCCTCCGTCCGGTATCTTCCGGCAGAGGCCCCCGCTGTGTGGGCGGGAAAACCTGGTATCGTTTACTCCGGGTTTTTTTTGCCACGACTGGCTACCGGGGCAAATTGCCAGTCTGTCCTGGGCCAAAATATAAGTAGTGATGCCAATGCCCTGAGGGTGCTCAGGTTCTTTGATTTGTGTGGCTAGCCAATAAACCACACAATAAAACAATTATCCAGGCAGTAAAGGGTAACAAAAGAATTTATTCAAATAAAGGAACATCTCACAGCTAACAATTCAGTGTGGATGTTCAATATGTTATAGCCAGGAGTTTGCTTATATACTCTTCTTGCTCCTCCTAACTTTACATCATCATTGATATCATTTAAATATGCTCAGTTCAGATTTCTTTGTCTGGTCAGTCATCAATCACATATTTGACACACAGGATGTTGCTTGGCCACATCTCAACTCCTACAATGCAGGTGCTTGTCTTGTTATGTTGATTTATGTTTCTGTTTACTTCTTTTGGCTGTTTTTCTAGAGTCCTTTCACCTTTGAATGAACTCTCAAGCCAAGTTTATTTTTAGTACAAAACTTAGATGTTTTCATTACAAAAATGGTTCTTTTACATTTACATGCATCTAAAAGTATAACAATATCCTTAAAGCATTTTATAAGCTTATTTTCACTAAAAATATACAAAATATGAAATATATCATTACAATGACATTCTAAAGAATTAAACCCTTTACATGAATTCTTTTAGTGTTTTAAAGTAGCCTGTGGCTTAAATCTCTTGTAGATGCACTGAATCTATCTATCAGTTTTTATTTTGGTCCATCAGAATATTTTTGATAATTTTATAAAGCTTCTTTTTGTCTAAATTAAAAACTCTTAATTTGTAAAATACACCATCTTACTTTAGCCCGCAGAGGTCCTCCTTTTGTATAATATAAATGTTGTATTTCCTTTATAGTTGGCTTCCAGTATCTATGACTTCATCTGTTTGTTAGTAGCTTGTTAGTCCTTAAAAACTTAAAAGCACACAATAATTTATGGAAGACCCATCTGAACTTCTTATTGAACAGGTGTGCACGATTGATTACTTTGTTTTCTTAAACCTTTTGGAACATCTCCCAACTTTCTGCTTGATAATTTCAAACACCTGCAGTTAGCTCCCAATTAAAATTAGCTTTTCTTTGAAGCAAGGGTTGGAACAATTTTTCTCCTGCCTTTTCTCCAAGAGTTCATGGTTATAACTGTCCAGTTTATTCTCACAAGAACCCTGAGAGGTAGGTGAGGCTGTCAGAGAAATTGGCACCATTGGTCATCCAATGATCTTCATAGCTCAGTGGAGTCTCTCAGTTCAGGTTTCTCCTGCCTTAGTCCAACTCTGTAATTTTGACACATTACTAGCTCACCACAACTTAACAAAATTGGTTGGGTGTTGATTGGCTGGCCTTTGTGACAATCATAAAAGCACTTTCCCCTTGCAGTGCTTCAAGTTTTTGCTTTTTTTGGTTTGATTTTACAGATGACATATTTTAGAAAATGTGTCAAACAAACATTTAATCACAAAGATAAAATCAGCAGTGAATTTGGAGCCAGGGCCCATAAGTCAATAGAGACACAAAGCAGGGAGAAGCAGAAATCACCCTCCCCCATCCAAACAGAAACAATGTGCCAGGCCCACTAAGTCTGTACTCTTCCTGAAACTGGTGCTATTCCTTTGACAGCCAAGCTAAAACAGCTTGCCACTTAAGAGCAATCAGGTTTACATGTGTTGTGTTTTAGCTTGATTTTCGGAAAAAATAAAAACACACAAGCTGGTGATTAAAACAGACATTCTGGACAATGCACTTCTCGGAGATGGAACCTATTTGTTTTGATGAGATTGCATCTGTACTAAATTCCTTCCTGGTGCTTGGGATGGAATACACAATGCTTCCTCCAGTCTGAAGAGACAATTCACATGGCAGGTTCAAGCAGCTAAGTCCTCTGCAGCAGTTGATGTATTATAGTATCATCTTTGTGGTATGTTCGCACAGGATAGCAAAGTTTTTAAAATAATCAATAGTGGAATGACCAATACCAGTTCTCGTTAGGTATTATAGGATGATACTGATTTGGGGGTTGAAAATGTTTCTCTTAACTAAACAGAAGAGGCACACTGGTTTTTAATGTAGTTTTTAACCTACTTTGACAGGTTGATATTTCCCCAGAAGAAAATCCAGGGATTAACTGGATAATGTGGCAGCAACCCTGTGTGGTTCTTCTTCGGGTTTTTGTGTTTCCTGTGTCTCCATTCCAGCATCGTGCAGCTGCAAAACTGATCAATGCCATGCTGGAATGTTCCCCCAAAATTCTAAGCTATCAAAGCCAATGTTCCCTCTAAGCTGAGTTAGTGTGAGCTAGCTCACAGTTTTTTAGCCTGCGGCTCACACGTTTTTGTCTTAGCTCAGGAAGGATGGCTCCAAATCACTCACTAACAACTTTAATGCCAGTAGCTCACAAAGCAGAAATTTTGCTCATAAAACTCCACAGCTTACAGGGAGCATTGATCAAGGCTCTCTGCTGAATTTGATCTCTTCCCTTACTAGCATGACACATGAAAATGGACCCAACTGTACTCTTTTTTAATTCCCTTTATTTCATGGCTGAAGAAATTATTAATATGTATTTGTTGATGGATCTCTCAATGGGATGCTAGAATGTACAGAAACTCACAGGTTGCGCAGCCTGGGAAGGAACAGCTGATTGCAAAGACCTGTGCTTCACGCCTGCTGTCTCTTCCAGATCTTTTTCTCCTTCTCAGGCTCAACAGCTTCAGACCTCATTAGCCTATACTTGAAATTAGGATTTCTTTGTACCAATCTGCATCACCTTACATTTACCAGCACTGAACTTCATTGCCTCATTGTTTCCCACTCACGCAATCTGTGAATAAGGACATAAGAAGAGCCCTGCTGGATCAGACCAGTGGTCCAACCAGTCTAGCATCCTGTCTCACACAGTGGCCAACCAGTTCCTCTGGAGGGCCAACAACAGGGCACAGAGGCCAAGACCTTCTCCTGATGTTGCCTTCAGGCCCTGGGATTTAGAGGATTAGTATCTCTGTATTTGGAGTTTCCCCTCAGTCATCACCATAGCTAAAAGCCACAGATAGACCCATCCTCCATGAATCTATCTTATCCCCTTTTAAAGATGCTTATTCCTGTGGCCCTCCCTCATGGATCACTGCCTTGTCGTGGCGAGGGGGCTTGCGTGGTTCGATGAGGCTGTGGGCAATGCCGTGGAGGGCCACCCAGGACGGACAGGCCACAACAGAGAACTCAGACCAAGTGTGATCCCCTGGAGAAGGAAATGGCAACCCACTCCAGTATCTTTGCCAAGAAAACCCCATGGACAGTAACAAAAGGCTAAAAGATATGACGCCGGAAGATGAGCCCCTCAGGTCGGAAGATGTCCAATATGCTACTGAGGAAGAGCAGAGGGCAAGTACAAGTAACCCCAGAAAGAGTGAAGCGGCTGGGCCAAAGCCGAAAGGACGCTCAGTTGTGGATGTGTCTGACGGTGAAAGGAAAGTTCGATGCTGCAAAGAACAATACTGCATAGGAACCTGGAATGTAAGGTCTATGAATCAAGGTAAGCTTGACGTGGTCAAAAATGAGATGGCAAGAATGAACATCGACATCTTGGGAATCAGTGAACTAAAGTGGACAGGAATGGGCGAATTTAACTCAGAAGACCATTATATCTACTACTGTGGCCCGGAATCCCGTAGAAAAAATGGTGTGGCCTTTATAGTCAACAAGAGAGTGAGAAAGGCAGTACTGGGATACAATCTCAAAAATGACAGAATGATCTCAGTCCGAATCCAAGGCAAACCATTCAATATCACAGTAATCCAAGTCTATGCCCCAACCACTGCTGCAGAAGAGGCTGAAATGGACCAGTTCTATGAAGACCTACAACAGTTCATAGAACTAATACCAAAAAATGATGTCCTCATCATCATAGGGGACTGGAATGCTAAAGTAGGAAATCAAAAGGTAACCGGAATAACAGACAAGTTTGGCCTTGGAGAACAAAATGAAGCAGGGCAAAGGCTAACAGAGTTTTGTCAAGAGTACACACTGGTCATAGCGAACACCCTTTTCCAACAACCTAAGAGGCGTCTCTACACATGGACATCACCAGATGGGCAACACCGAAATCAGATTGACTATATAATTTGCAGTCAAAGATGGAGAAGCTCTATCCAGTCAGTAAAAACAAGACCTGGAGCTGACTGTGGCTCAGATCATGAGCTACTCATTGCAAAATTCAGACTTAAATTGAAGAAAGTTGGGAAAACCACAAGGCCATTCAGATTTGACCTAGATCGCATCCCCGATGAATATACAGTAGAGGTGAAGAATAGGTTTAAGGGACTAGATTTGATAGACAGAGTGCCTGAAGAACTATGGACAGAGGTCCGTGATATTGTAAAGGAGGCAGCAATCACCGCCATCCCAAAGAAAAAGAAATGCAAGAAAGCCAAGTGGCTGTCTGATGAGGCTTTACACATAGCAGAGGAAAGAAGGAAAGCTAAAGGCAACGGTGAAAAGGAAAGATTTGCCCAACTGAATGCAGATTTCCAGAGAACAGCAAGGAGAGATAAGGAGGCTTTCCTGAATGAACAATGCAAAGTAATAGAGGAAAACAATAGATTGGGAAGGACTAGAGATCTGTTCAAGAAAATTGGAGAAATCAAGGGAACGTTCCATGCAAAGCTGGCCATGATAAAGGACAAAAACGGTAGGGACCTAACAGAAGCAGAAGAGATTAGGAAAAGATGGCAAGAATACACAGAAGAACTATACAAGAAGGACCTCAATGTCCTTGACAACCACGATGGTATAATCACTGACCTCGAGCCAGACATCCTGGAAAGCGAAGTTAAATGGGCCTTAGAAAGCATTACTAACAACAAAGCTAGTGGAGGTGATGGTATCCCAGCTGAGTTATTCAAAGTCTTAAAAGAAGCTGCTGTTAAAGTGCTGCACTCAATTTGCCAACAAATTTGGAAAACACAACAGTGGCCACAGGATTGGAAAAGGTCAGTTTACATTCCAATCCCAAAGAAGGGCAATGTCAAGGAATGTTCAAACTATCGCACAATTGCACTCATTTCACACGCTAGCAAGGTCATGCTCAAAATCCTACAAGCTAGGCTTCAACAGTACGTGGATAGAGAATTGCCAGAAGTACAAGCTGGGTTTCGAAGAGGTAGAGGAACGAGAGATCAAATTGCCAACATTCGCTGGATTATGGAGAAAGCAAGAGAGTACCAGAAAAACATCTACTTCTGCTTCATTGACTATGCTAAAGCCTTTGATTGTGTGGATCACAATAAATTATGGCAGGTTCTTAAAGAGATGGGAGTACCGGACCACCTAACATGTCTCCTGAGAAACCTGTATAAGGGTCAAGAAGCAACAGTTAGAACTGGATATGGAACAACTGATTGGTTTAGCATAGGAAAAGGAGTACGACAAGGATGTATATTGTCACCTTGCTTATTTAATTTATATGCAGAGTACATCATGAGAAATGCTGGCCTGGATGAATCACAAGCTGGAGTTAAGATTGCTGGGGAAAAGATCAATAACCTCAGATATGCAGACGATACCACTCTGATGGCAGAAAGTGAAGAGGACCTAAAGAGCCTCTTGCTCAGGGTGAAAGAGGAGAGCGCAAAAGTGGGCTTGAAGCTCAACATCAAAAAAACTAAGATCATGGCATCTGGGCCCATCACTCCTTGGCAAATAGAAGGGGAAGTCGTAGAAGTAGTGACAGACTTCACGTTCCTAGGATCCCAGATCACTGCAGATGGTGACTGCAGCCATTAAATTAAAAGACGCCTGCTCCTTGGGAGGAAAGCGATGGCAAACCTAAACAGCATGATAAAAAGCAGAGACATCACCTTGCCAACAAAAGTCCGCATGGTCAAAGCAATGGTATTCCCCGTAGTAATGTATGGCTGCGAGAGTTGGACTATAAGGAAGGCCGAGCGCTGAAGAATAGATTCTTTTGAACTATGGTGCTGGAGAAGACTCTTGAGAGTCCCTTGGACTGCAAGGAGATCAAATCAGTCAATCCTAAAAGAAATCAACCCTGATTGTTCCTTGGAAGGCCAGATCCTGAAGCTGAAGCTCAAATACTTTGGCCACCAAATGAGAAGGGAGCGTTCACTGGAGAAGACCCTGATGCTGGGAAAGATTGAAGGTCAAAGAAGAAGGGGACGGCAAAGGATGAGATGGTTAGACAGTGTCATTGATGCAACGAACATGAAATTGAGCAAACTTCAGCGGACAGCAGAAGACAGGAGGGCCTGGCGTAATCTGGTCCATGGGGTCGCGAAGAGTCGGACTCGACTGTGCGACTGAACAACAACATTCCTGTGGCCATTACTACATCCTCTAGCAGCAAATCCCACATTTTAATCACTCTCTGTGTAAAGTATTTCCTTTTGTTCATCCTGAATCTACTGCCCATCAGCTTCATTCCAACTCAAATAAGTCCACATGGACACATACAAACACTGTTTATGACTTTAGTGTCCATTAAACTAGCATGGTGTTGCAGTTAAAGTGTCAAACTAGGATCGGGAAGATTCAGGTTTGAATACACACTTTGCTATTGAATCTGGCTGGCTGCCCATGGACAAATCTCTTTCAGATAAGGGTTGTCAGTTCCCCCCGGCCACTAGCAGGAGATGGGAGCCATAGGATTGCCAGATCCAGGCTAGGAAACTCATGGAGATTTCGGGATGGAGCCTGGGGAGGACAGGGACATCAGTGGGGTACAGTGCAACAGAGTTCACCCTCCAAAGCATCCATTTTCTCCAGGGGAACTGATCTCTGTAGTCTGGAGATGAGCTGTCAATCCAGGGGATCCCCAGGTCCCACCTGGAGGCTGGCATCCCTGCGTCTCTCACCTACCCCACAGGCTTAATGTGTGCAAATGGGCAGCTGAAGCTTTTAGGGGAATGGAGGTAAAGAACATCACCTGGCCAATTTCATGCTTTTAAGTTTCTGTTAAAGGGGCTTAGCATTTTTTTCTCAAGGCATCTGACAACCCTAACTTTGACTTATCCTTTTTTGATCACAGCCACACATGAGACAATCCCTGGAATTTGTCTTAGTATAATTATGATAAGCCTTTCTGGAGACTTTCCAGAAAGAACAAGTTTCTTCATATCTAGAAACAACACGGCTTTTGTAAATACTACCCGCACTACATTACCATTGTGTCAAGAAGACTTCCCACCACACCCTCTTGTGTGAATGACACCCTGTATGGCCAACCGTACCAAAAACTATATAGTGATAATTATATTATCTTTCATTGTATGTGTTTATTACTAGAATCATACCATAACCCTGGGAGTGCTAAAAAGGGAACTTCATGGAACAGCCTTGGGAACAGGCAAAGGGAGGAAGTGTAACTTGTATATAAATACAGACCAAGATGGGTGGCCGTGTTAGTCTGTCTGAAGCAGTAGAAAAGAGCAAGCGTCTAGTAGCACCTTAAAGACTAACAGCCACATGTTTTGTGAGTCTTTTAGGTGCTATTGGACTCTTGCTCTCTTCTACTTCTATAAAGACAGAATCACATTTCCAATCATCTCCTTGCTCTCCTTTTTATTTTTATGTTGTCAGTGTCCCGTTTTGACAACAGCTTCGGGAGCATAAAATATTAACAACGAACTCTTTTCATTAAAATATTTCTCAAAAATTTAGGAAAGGGCACGTAGCATTCCTATAGTATACTGTTATACTATGCTATGCACCCCTGAATGGGATAAAAAGTAGCAGTCCTGATTATTAGGTTTTTTAGGAAAAATCTAAGTGACTCAGCTCAAGAGAATGAACCAGATGATCATCGTGTTCTTTCTTTGTATAACTAATTCCTGCACCATCTGGGCTGCTCACGCTCAGACAATAGCACCACCTAGCGGTCTTTTATTTCCTTTGCGATCAGACTTCAGATAGCTCTTCCGAGCATTCCACTAAGGCCTGGCATGAACTAAAGCAGTTAATTACAGTACAGGATTAGTACTTTTTATTTTTGGCAAATAAAAAACAATTATCATCCTTAGGAATAATCAGATTAGCTCTTTTGCTAAGAAAAGTAGCACAGTTTATTTGAGGGCTGTTTCCTTGGCAATGCAGCCCTGCTGTCCACAGCGGAGCACAGGTACCACGTGGTACTGTGCAGCTGCACATACTGCTATCACAGACAGCTTGAAACCAATCAAGATTAAATTAATTCTGAAATATGACTTACTGACATGCAACAAATTCCTTTGCAGATACAGTTAAGCAGCAATTTGTATTAAGTGGTTATTATTGCACGGAAGACTTATGTATATAGCTATCAACCATGGCTGAACATGGATTTGAACTTGGGTCTCCCATGTCCTAACCCTTGGGTTGCCAGGTACCCTCTGGCAACTGGCAAAGGGTGAGGGAACACTTACTGGCAGCAAAGAGAGGTCTAAGCTGGCTTTGGCAACATCACCTCTAGTGCATACCACAGGTGACTCATGTCACCAACGACATAGAGACATTCTGGTATTTGGGTAAAAACTCTATGATGAAAGCCATTTTCACCTTAGAGTTTTTGCCCAAATACCAGAGCATCCTGCATTGCCAGCAACAACATGGTAAAGTCACTTCCAGTGTGTGCCAAAAGTGACATAGCTGAGTTTCTGGGAAATCAGCCTTGGCCTCCTTTGCTGCCAGTAAGTCCCCCCTGCCTGGCAGCTGATAAGTCAGGGGGAGGGTCCCCAGGGTAGGGGAATCCCTGCCCTTGGAGAGGGTTTGGCAACCCTACCTAGCCCAAACTCTTAACAGCTCTTCAGTCTTGCTTGTGCTTTGTGTTTAGGGGTAGTATAGGGTTTATCTTTGAGGGGTCTGCCTAAGACATGGGCTTGCTTTGTAGTTCCAGTGGTTGCTGAATCAATGGGGGCCTCTTGGACAAGTCTCTTCATGCCTTTGTGCATTGATGTCATACTACCATTACTCAGAATATATGAACCTGCCTATAATCTACGATCCACTACTGCTTCCTTGCTTTACATGCTCACACCAACTGATGTGAAACTAGTGGTCACAAGGAACTTTTGCAGCTGTGGCTGTCAGAGTTTGGACCTCCCTGCCACAGGGAGCTCATTTTGCCCCTTGGCATTTGGCTTTCTAGAGCTCTGTTAGTGAAACTTGTTCCACACCTACAAGCCCAGTGAAAGTTACCTTCAGAGGGAGGCTGATCCAGAGATAAGCCCGTTAAAGAGACCGATTTTGTGGTTGGGTGTGGTCTTTCTGCATCAGCTGCAGCTACATCTTCCTCCCTTGGGGATTTTTGAAGAATGGTGGTTTTTTCACTACCTCCTGAAGCTCTTTTAAGGCACCTTGGTCATGGGCTTGGCCTTTTATCAATTCTGATTTTTTAATTATTTGTATTGTCTCTTTCGAAGTATGCTTACTTTCCATTCATGATTTCTGGGACAAATCTGTGTCTAAAATGCTCACTACCAGTCTATTCCTAATAGTTTCATTTTTGTAGACTTCAAACTCATAAGCATCTGCTTTCTCACGTATATATTATATATGCCTCAGCAGTAGGGTTACTAACTCTAATTGGGAAATCCCTGGAGATTTGGGGGTGGAGCCTGGGGAGAGGAGCGTTTGGGAGGGGAAGGGCCTCAGCATGGCATATTGCCATAGAGTCCACCGTCCAAAGTAGCCATTTTCTTCAGGGGGACTGATCTGTGCAGTCTGGAGATCAATTTTAATTCTGAGAGATCTCCAGGCACCACCTGGAATTGGCAACCCTACTCAGCAGATGCCCTTGGTTTCTGATTTTGTTGATGAAAGCAGGCCCTTTCATGGATGAAATTCTTCTTAGGCACAACACAGAGTTGTCAGCAGGAGACCAGGTGGGATGGAAACATGTAGGGGTGGCTGTCAGCAACAGTGTGACAACAGTGTGACATCACTTCCAGAAAAACTCAGAAGTGATGCCATACCTTTCTAGGAATTGTCAGAAACTCTGTGATTTTACCATAGAGTTTTAAGTGATTTCTAGAGGGACATGATGAATAATCAAAAGGAAATAAATGTTATAATCAAATCTATACTACAACTCTAGCACAAAATATTCATGACATTTCCCCAGAACTAAGAGATATTGTATGTGTATAGTGTTAAAAAGTGTCAGACTAGTATCTAGGATACCCAGGTTCAAATTCCTACTTGTGCCATGGAAGCTGGTTGGGTTGGCTTACCAAGTCCCCCCAGGGGGAACTTTCCCTTTCTTTGGTTCATCTTTTGTTTAAAGCTCAGGGGGGCTCTTTCCCCACATGAGGGTCTCTAGAGAGTGGGGCTCTGACTTCTGACAGTGAGTCAGATTAATGCCAGAGAGAGACTTCATGCCTTTTTAATAACTATTTACTGTTAGCATAAAACAGATCACCTTTTTCCTGGGGGTGCCTTTTCTGTATGGTGTTTCTGTTTCATCTGGTCTGTTAAGACTACAGGTTTCTCCCATATCCATTGAGACATTCTGCTACAGCTAACAACAGTATATTCTGGTAGTGCATAAACTGAACTGGGTTCCTGACATAGTTAGGGTTGCCAGACTGAGGCTGGCAACCAGTTGGAGTCTTCTTGCTGGCAAAGCATTGACATCACTGGTAAAGCAACAATATCACTTCTGGCACAATCAGATATAATGTCATTGCATTGCCAGCAGCTCTCTAGCATTTGACCTAAATGATATGATTTAACCATAGAGTTTTGGCCAACTGCTAGGGTGCACTGGTGACACAATGACACCATTTCCATTCACACCAGAAGGGGTATTATTGTGTCACTGGTGACAGCTATCTACCCCATTATTCCCCCCTCATTTTCTTATGCCAACCAGCTGAGTGGTAGCAAGAATGGCCAGCAGGGGGCAGGAGATCTGGCATCCCTGGGACATAGCCAATTGACTTCTTTGCCTACTGATTCTTATTGATTTTTAAAAAACAAGGGTTGATGTTGTCATTGTTTCTGTTTGTATGCTGGTATTTATTGTTGCTTTTAGTGCTGGATTTAGGTTAGACTATTGTTGTGCTGCTGTCAGCTGTGTTGTTATAAGAATTTAGTTAAGTACTATTTTTAATACAAAGATGGTGTATAAATCTGCTGAATAATTAAATTGGTTGGGACTAACCCTTGCTTTCTCACAATGGAAGTGTTCTCTCACTGGCAGAAGCTGGAGGGAATTTTTGTAGACTCTCCTCTACCATCATGGAGGGGGATTTTTGCAGATTTACCCTTTCCTGCATCACGCCCTGGGGTCCCTTGATCCTTGGGAGCAATTGGCTTCCAGGGCCAGGATATGCTGCAGAGGGAGGAGAAAGGGGGAACTTTCCATTCCATCAGCAGAGATATGCTTGTAAGACTTTGGACCCAATCATTTATATTCAAACCAATGAACTAAGAGATAGTTCATCCATGCATGAACATCACTTGAGAACACTACACTCAATGACTGCCTATTGAATCTGTAAATGGATACTACTGAGAATTGCTGAGCTGACCATAAAGGGAGATGCAAATTCTATCTGAAGTGCCTGATCTGCAGTGGGTTTTCCATATCTGTCAGCCATCACTTGACAGATGCCACACTTTCAACATTATGAATATGCATACACATCAGGTGAGAAATGTCTCAATTGAAAACAGAAGATCTTTGCTTAAGAAAACCAGCACATTTCTGTTTTTGTAGCCCTCCTGTAGGGATGCCATCAGATTTCTTATCCCTACAGGTTGTGAGTTTTGAGTTCATTTCTCTAACAATCTCATTTTCATATCATTTTCCATTTCCTGATTCTGATTTTTTTCCCAGTAACATTTTAAAAAAATCAGTGTTGTTTTTGCATCATGTATAAATGGGATCAAGACTGGCAGCAAACAAAATGTGCAGATAGAAAAGGCTCACAACAGCATCGTATGAAAAGAAAAAGAGGACAGAAAGTGGTAGTCATTGAGTTTCTTTGATCACCTTTCAGCCACATTCTTGACTTCCATATGAAGATTAAAAATGCAAAACGGGGGAGGGGGAAGCAAGATAAACAGACCCCTGTTAGAACCAGAAGCCCAGCAGTTGAAAAAGAGTATTTAGAAATATTCACATCCACTTTATGGACCTGTAGAAAAACCACAAAACCTAAATGATTACAATAGAAAATGAATATGAACTAAGCAGTATAACTGAAGCAGGCAAGTGACTCAATGAAATCAGAGAAGGAAAAGGAAACACATAGCAAAAGAAATGGAAGGAAAAGAAGTATTTTCACCTGAGGCCCGAAATTCAGAGGGTTTAGTGACCAGAGAGGGAGAGGATGCCAAATCCTGATTAAAATTAGAGTAGATTAAAAACTTATTTCCAAATTTTATATGTGACATCATGAAGAATTCGCTACCCCCAGACAGAATTATCAGTCATCCTGAATGGTCAACAATAACTTCTTCATTGTTTGACCACCTTTCCCATATATAGTGCAATCCAACTGTGTAAATTTTGTTAGAAAAGCTATTGATCAATTGTCTGAAAAATTTAGATGTCCCTTTTGAATGAAGTATTCCATAAAGCAGCTCAAAATCAAATTAAAGTAATAATGCAGAAAAAGTCAGCATATAATGACAAATATACAGCCACTGTGAAATCAAGATTATCTCTCCTATATTATAAAGCTGATTTGGGGTGGCAAGATTCGATGCACGCCAAAATCAGTTGGCTGCAAGAACTGCCACTCACAACAATGGCCGTGGCCGCTGACTGCGTTCTCTGACTCCCACCCACAGAGGCAGCACCAGCCCCAAACATGCCTCAGAAGACAGTGGCTTTGCTCTGCTGAACACATCTCCTGTCTTCCTCCACCCCAAAGCAGTGGTGTGCTTCCCCAGTGTCTCACCTGTCTCTGCGGCAGCTCTGCAGCTGCTCCCCCCCAGATCAACGGCCAGTGCAGAGGGTCGGGGCCTGGTGGGTGCCTTGCCTCTAACAGGCAGGGGGGGAGGAACAAGGCTGACCGGCTTGGCTCACTGGTGCCTCAAACGGGCCAAGGGGGGAAGGGACACGGCCGACTGGCTTGGCCCGCTGGGGCATTGAGTGGGCAGGGGGCCCTGAGGAAGTTAGGAATGAGGCCGCCTGCCTTGGCACAGCAGCAGCTCATGTGGGCAGTGGGGAGAGGGGCCAGGCCGGGCAGCTTGGCCCACCGGGGCCTCCAACAGGCGGGGAGGAATGAGACCGGGCACCATGGCCCACTGATGCCTGGATCCAGCTGTGGGAGGAAGGGCACGGCTGGCCAGTTTTGCCCACAGGGGCCTTGAACAGATGGGGTGACCCAGGAATGACACCGGCCACCTTTGCCCGCTTGTGGCTCAGGCTGCTGGAGGGGAGAGGGATGATGCCATGCTGCTTGGCCCACCGGGGCCTCCAACAGGCGGGGGGACAGGCTGGGCAGCTTGACCCACTGGCACATCAAGCGCCCCGTAGGGGGAGGGATGCAGCCAGCCACCTTGGCCCGCCGGGGCCTCAGACAGGTGGGGGGGCAGGCTGGGCAACTTGGCCTGCCGAGGCCTTGTGCGGGGGGCAGGAGACCGTATGCCTTAGCCCACTGGGGACTGGAGTAGCCAAGAGGGGAGGGAGACGGGGGACCACCGCCGGGCTGCCAGGCTAGCGCCCATTGTATTTGTTGGTAGAAGAGGCCTTCTTCCTAGTTAATAATATTGCCCAAACAAACAAAAACAAGCCAGAAGTACATTTCAGATAGTTAATGCCATCCAGAACAAAACTATCTTCTCCTGACATCTGAAAGCCAACAAGAAAGGGACATTTGTCTGAATTTTGAGTGGTTTGTTTACAGCACCATCCTAATGAAACAGAGCTTAGGACTGTCAGGCCTCCTGCAGCTTGGAGCAGTGGTGGTAGAAAAATTAAAAACAACAACAACACTGAGATCACTGAGTTTTACCCAGAAGTCATGTAAGATAGCTCTAGGAATCACTAGAAGCTCTATGGTACTACCATAGTTTCCAGCAATTCCTAGAGCTACCTATGTCACTTCCACATTTTTCCTGCAAGTGACATAGAGACATTGGCAACATCACACACACACCCCTATGTCCCCACTCCCAACTCTCCCAGTGGCTGCAACCAGTGAGCAGGTTGGGAGTGGGGACACAAGGTATGTGTGCGATGTCACCAATGTCACTATGAACTTCCAGGGAACATAGTGTTCCAGGTACTGTTGTGTCCGTGGACTGCCACTAGGGGTCTGCGGCCTGAGTCCTTGAGCTTGGCTCCTAACATAATAGGGGCCAAGCATCCTAGTCCACCTTTTAGTCCACCAGTAGGGAGTTTGGTGGGAGATTCGTACCCCCCAATAGGACTGTGGGTGTGTCTGGGGTATGTGTATATAGTTGGCCGCTGCTGGCCACTTTTTGTCTTGTGTGTGTATTCAATAAACCAACATAGTTCAGCATGTTGTAGTCCGCTTCTCCATGCAGCGAACAAACAGGTTGCTTACCTGTAACTGATGATCTTCGAGTGGTCATCTGTGCAGTACCACACATGGGCTGGGTGCCTGCGCACGACCTCGATCGGAGAATCTTCTAGAGCTTTACCTCAGAAGAGCTTTTGGCGGGCTCTCCTCCCGCCCTGGGGGAGGAGACATGCACTGCGCATGCCCAGAGCGGGAGAGAGAGCCACCTCCTACTCAGTTCCTTCGACCACCACTGTCAAGGCCAAACAATCCAAAGAAGGAAATCTGGAGATGCCAGCAGCGGGGAAGGCTGGGTGGGATTGTGGTACTGCACAGATGACCACTCAAAGATCATCAGTTACAGGTAAGCAACCTGTTTATCTTAGTCGTGGTCTCTGTGCAGTCCCACACATGGGTGATTACAAGAGCTGAACCAGTTGGAGGAGGGAGCTGGCAGCTGCAAAGGACACAAAAATACTAGTTAAGACACAGCATCATCATCAAAAGAAATCACCCACGGGTCCTACCTGAGGGTGCAGCAGGGTTAAGTGAAGAGAGATCACAGCACCGTCTGACCGAAGGCAGCATCCCGTCAAGCTCGGACATCGAGTGCATAGTGGGTCACGAAGATTGATGCCGAGGACCACGTAGCAGCCGCACAGACGTCTTCCAATGGGACACTGGCCAGGAAAGCGGTGGACGTCGACACCGCCTGTGTGGAATGGGCAGTGACACAGGTAGGAATGGATTGACGTGCCAGCTCATAGCAAAGGGCTATGGTGGAAGTCACCCACTTAGAGAGACGTTGAGAAGAAATGGGTTCCCCCGCATGAGGGGGGCCATAAGCTAGGAACAGCCAAGGAGATTTACGTATGGGCTGTGTCCTGTGTAGATAGAAAGAGAGTGCTCTGCGCACATCTAGACAGTGCAGGGCTCTCTGAGAGGCATCAGTCGGGTTCGGAAAGAAAGTAGGCAGAACAGACGACTGAGAGAGGTGAAAGGCAGAGATGACTTTAGGGAGGAAGGAAGGATCTGTTCTAAGGACCACCTTCTCCCTATAAAAAACAGTATAGGGGGGATCAGCCCGGAAGGCAGCTAGCTCCCCTACTCTGTGTGCAGTGGTAATGGCTATGAGAAAAGCCGTCTTCCAGGAAACTAACCTGAGGTCGGGGGTAGCCATAGGCTCAAACGGTTTAGCCATGAGTTGAGAGAGGACTAGAGACAAGCTCCAAGAAGGCACCAACAGTTTCCTAGGCAGGCACATCCGAAGAAGACCCTTGAGGAACGTCTTGGTGAGACGGTGGGAGAACACTGACGAGCCTTGTATGAGGGGGTGGTAGGCGGAGATCGCCGCCAAATGAACCCGCAAGGACGAGTATGCCAGGCCCGTATCCTTCAAGTGCACAATGTAGGCGAAGATCTCACGGAGAGATGATCGAATCGGATCGAAGGAGTGATCAGCAGCATAGGATTGGAATCTGTTCCACTTGAACTGATAGGAAAGTCGAGTAGAAGGCTTCCTAGCATTCAGGAGGATTTCAGAGACCTGAGGTGGGAAGTCTAGGGCTGGATCTTCCAGGCCATTAATTTGAAAAATCCCGGATTGGGATGGAGGATTCTCCCTCGGGCTCGAGAGAGGAGATCTGGGACGACAGGGAGGGGACAGAAGGAATGACAGGAGAGTTGAAGCAGGTGCGGGAACCAGACCTGGCGAGGCCACCACGGAGTGATCAGAATGCAGGAGGTGCTGTCTGCACAAATCTTCTGCACGACCCGAGAGATGAGAGGGAACGGAGGAAATAGGTAAAACAGGGTTCCATTCCACTTATGGAGAAAGGCATCCCCGAGCGACCAAGCAGACAGGGGACCCCTGCTGAAAAACAGGCGACATCGAGCATTGTCGACGGACGCGAAGCCATCGACAGATGGGTGACCGAACTCTCGAAACAGAGGTCGAAGATACCGGAGGAGAATGGACCATTCGTTGTCCGATGAGGCAGAACAACTCAACTGGTCTGCATCGACATTCTGATCCCCGGGAATATGGATCGCTGAGAGCGTAATGGAGTGATTGAGGCACCAGGACCAGAGGTCTATAGCTAAATTGTAAAGGCGAACAGAAGCAGTGCCGCCCTGCTTGTTGACATAATAGATGGCCGTGGTGCTGTCGGAAGCCACTTGGACGACACGGTCTCGAAGGGTCGGAAGAAAAGACCGAAGGGCCAGATAAATTGCTTGCAACTCCAGGTAATTTATGTGGGGAGTTGCATCTCGAGCAGACCAAGCCCCTTGAACAGTAAGCGTTCCGCACTGAGCTCCTCAACCCCAGAGGGAAGCATCTGTGGTCAACAGCAACTCGGGAGGAGGAGGTCGAAAAGGCATCCCGGAAAGGAGGTGGACGGGTTGAGCCCACCACTCGAGGGAGTCGAGGATGGTTTGCGGGATCGACAGAATCATGTGCCAAGGCCTCCAGAGAGGATCGAAGGCGCGGAGGAGCCAGAGCTGAAGCGGCCGCATTCTCAGCTGGGCGTTGCGGACAACAAACACTGTGGAGGCAAAGTGACCGAGGAGCCTCATGACAGAACGGGCGGATTGTTGGGGACATGTCCGAAAGGAGGACACCATCGCCCGAATGTCGGAAGCCCTCAATTCCGGGAGGAAAGCCGCTTCGAGGTTGGTGTCGAGTCGAGCCCCGAGGAATCAAAGAGTTTGAAGGGGCTGGAGGGAGGACTTGGCATCGTTGACACAGAGTCTGAGAGCACGGAGGAGGGAGAGAGTCTCCCGAGTGTCGTGGAGCAACTGACTTGGCATTGGAGCTATGAGAAGCCAGTCGTCGATGTAAGGATAAAGAGTGACTCCCCGTCGGTGGAGCTCGGCCACCACTACAGCCATCAGCTTGGTGAACCATCAGTGTGGAGCTGTAGAAAGGCCAAAGGGAAGCACCCTGTACTGGTAGTGGGCATCTCCAACGGCGAACTGGAGAAACCGCCAGTGTTGGGGACGGATCGTGATATGGAAATATGCGTCTTGGAGGTCGACTGACACGAGCCACACTGCCCGTGGAATGAGAGGAAGGATCGACTGCAGAGTGACCATTCTGAATTTCTGATACCAAATGTAACGGTTGAGATCTCGAAGGTCCATAATTGGTCTGAAGCCGCCGTCCCTCTTGGGGACCAGGAAATACTTCGAGTAGAAGCCGAGAGTTTGTTGCACCACCAGGACGACCTCGATGGCCCCCTTGGCAAGGAGAGTGGAAACCTCGAGATCGAGGAGAGGGTCTGGAGGCGTGACGACAAAGTGTGGGAGGATCGGAGGCGAAACGAACTCTATGGCGTACCCGACCCGTAGAATGGTGAGGACCCAGGAGTCGGTTGAAATTTCTTCCCAGGCTGGTAGAAAGGGGAAGAGACGGGTTTGGACAGAAGGAGTATACGATGTTGGGGAAGGGAGACAGTGGGGACAGTCAAACAGACTGTTTAGGCTGTGGCGGCTTTTTGGTAGATTGGGAACGGTGTTTGGAAGGAGGACGGGAATCGTATGGTTTTCTCCTCCATTGGGAGTGAGGTGCCGGAGACAGGTATCACCTGGAGCCGGAAGGTTTCCAGGAACGGTTTCTGGGACGGTAAGGTGCAGCCAAGACTCCAAGGTTTCGGGCTTGCTTACGACTATCATCGACAGCCTTCAACACTTAGTCGGTGGTGGAGTGGAAGAGGCCGTTTCCGTCAAAGGGAAGGTCTTCAACACAGAACTTGATGTCCAGTTGTAGAGAGGTGCCCCGCAGCCAGGCATGACGCCAAAGAGCGACAGAAGACACCAGGAGTTTCGATGAGCAATTAACGGCATGACGAACCGAATTGATTTGTTGCTTCGATATAGCACAAACCTCAGACAAGGCAGCCGAGAGAGTGGGACGGTGCTCCTCTGGAACGAATTCCAGGACAGGACAAATTGCATTGGCAACGTTGAAGGCATATGCCGACAAGTAGGACAAATAAGTATCGACACGGAGATTCATGGAGGCCAGAGAGTACATCTTCTTGGCCAGAAGATCCAGTTTACAACCCTCACGGTCAGGAGGCGTGGACTGGCGAACAGGCTGCTTCGATCTCGAGGAAGAGTGAACAACCATGGAGTTCGGTGGTGGCTGACAAACGAGGAATTTGCCAGGAGCGTCCTGGATCCTGTACAACCCATCATAGCGCCTCGAAACCGGAGGGATCGAAGCCGGGTGCTCCCATGACTCCTTCAGGATAGAAAGGTGGACAGGCAGCAAAGGCAAGATGGGAGACGGAGGAAGGTCAGCCTGGACCAATCGGTGAATGACATCGGTCACAGCTGGGGACTCTGTAAAGCCCTGTACTTGGAGGGCAGTCGCCATCCTGGTAACGAGCTCTAAAAATGCCTTAGGGCCCTCAGTAGGGGAAATCGACCCCGAGCGCCGAGGCTCATCCTCGATCCGAGAGACCTCAGGATCGAACTCCGCCGAATCTGACCTGTCCGAGATCGACAAGGGAGAGGAGGATTGTGGTTGGACAAGGTCGATGACCGGATGGTCGACGGCAGGACGGTGTCGAGGTTCCATTGGGGAACTCTTTGGGGCATCCCGATTTCTGGGAAGGTCAGAAGGCTGTTCCCTAGAGGCGGAATGGGCCGAGGCAACAGACGCTGAGCGCCGAGGGCGGTCAGAGACATGGGTCCGATCCACGCGTTCTGAATGCCGGATCCGATCATAGTGGTGTCTCTCCGGTGTCAGACCTAGAATAATAATAGGCTGCATCCGGACGTTCCCGACAGTCTTCGCAAGACCAGCATTGGTGGTCAGAGGTGGAACCAGACAATAACGGGGATTGCCTACGGATCAGGTGTCGGCGATCATACCGGGATCGGGACCGCGTATGGCGGTGCACAACAGGGCCCTCGTCCAAAGTGTGGACCGGGGTAGTGGAACGCCTCGCTGGAGACCGGGAACCTCTTCGCAGAGACAGCTGCAGAGGCGATCTGGTCAACTGGCCCAAAGGAATCATCCCCGTAGGCGACGAGTGGGAGTGCTGCGGAGTCTGTTGTCGAGCCGCAGACTTGTGAGATGTCGAGGCCAGAGCCGGCATCGACGTCGACAACCCAGTCACGACGATGGGGTCCACCCTCAAAACTGAAGCAGACGGCGGGGCCTTCGACTTCGAAGGGGTCTTATCTTCAGCCCGCTTAGGTTTCTGTTTCGGTGCCTTCGAGGAGGTGTCCGATTTTTTGGCTACCGAGGCCTGGGAAGCCCCTGAAGACATTGTAGGGTGTAGGGTGGATTCTAAAAGGAGAGCCCGGAGTCTAGTCTCCCGATTACGGCGATCCTGACGAGTGAAACTCGCGCAATAAGGACAAGTATCCACTCTATGGGCCTCACCCAAACAAATTAAGCAAAGGTCGTGCCCGTCATTGGATGGAATTTTGGCGGGGCAACGACAACAGACCTTAAAAAATTGAGTCTTTCCCATACAAAAATCCCCACCCACCCTCCAAGGAAGGGGGGGGGATGAGAGATAGACAAAGAATTTTTTATATTTTTTAGGACAAAAAATCAGAGAAAGAAAGAGATGGAAAAACAAAGGCAAAAGCGAAGAAAAGATATACTCAGCTGAGGTAAATGGAGGAACAACAGGAACAAGGTGTGAATGTGAAGGCGGTCGAAGAAGAACTGAGTGGGAGGCGGCTCTCTCTCCTGCTCTGGGCATGCACAGTGCATGTCTCCTCCCCCAGGGCAGGAGGAGAGCCCACCAAAAGCTCTTCTGAGGTAAAGCTCTAGAAGATTCTCCGATCGAGGTCGTGCGCAGGCGCCCAACCCATGTGTGGGACTGCACAGAGACCATGACAAAGATCCAGTACTTTTCAGGTACAATGTTGCCAATTTCACTTTATCAGTTCTAGGGAACATAGTGTTCCTGGGTTGCTTGCCCTGGAAACCCTAGCCAGAGTTACACCTGTCAGAGCCCCTTGATTTCAATATACTTAGAAGGGTACAACTCTGCTAAGATCTAATTTCTAACCTCCTCTGGCCAACAGGAGCTTCTGTGAGCCTCAGTCTTGCCACAGTTTATTAACTCTAACCTTGCATGTGCTGTGAGTGTTTCAACTGCCCTTTAACAGTGAAACATGTCTGGTATCTGTACATCCAACCATGTGCGACCTTGATCCATGCCCCTCCTGGCTCATTAAGGCAGGCCACGAGGGGCTTTGAGGTGCTCTGCAGGAAATGATCAAAAGTCCCTTTCAGAGGAGCAGTTCCCCAGGGCACTCAAAGAAGCGATGGTCTGCCCTTTTCTGAAAAAAACATCTTTGGACCCAGCTGAATTGGCCAACTATCGGGCGGTGTCCAATTTGCCCTATTTGGGCAAACTTATTGAGAGGGCAGTGGTGATACAGCTACAGGGCTATCTGGAGGATGCTTCAGTCCTAGATCCCTTCCAGTCCTGCTTCCACCCGGGTCATGGGATGGAGACGGCACTGGTTGCCCTGACTGACGACCTCCGAAGGCATCTGGACTGAGGTGGTGTGGCGGCACTGTTGTTGTTAGATCTGCCAGCTGCATTTGATATGGTCGACCATCAGCTGCTGGCCCACCGCCTCACCGACATGGTGATTCAGGGGCTTGCCTTTCAGTGGTTTGCCTCTTTCCTTCAAGGTTGGGGACAAAGAGTGGCGATAGGGGATCGGTGGTCCTGGAGGCACCCTCTTGATTGTGGGGTGCCTCAGGGGGTGGTGTGGTCCCCAATGTTGTTCAAAATCTACATGTGCCCCCTTGCCCAGATTGCCCGGAGGTATGGGCTTGGGTGTCATCAATATGCAGATGACACCCAGCTCTATCTGATGCTGGGCGGCTGGTCAAACTCCGACCCGGATGACCTTTATCGGGCATTGCAGGCTGTGGCTGGTTGGCTCAGACTGAGTTGGCTGAAACAAAATCCAGCGAAGATGGAGGTCCTGGGCATAGGTCAGGTTGGTTCGGGGCTGGGGCTCCCTCTCCTGACCTTCGATGGGGCACCTTTGGTGCCAGTGTCGAGGGTTAGGAGTCTGGGTGTGCTCCTAGACTCCTCTTTAATGATGGAGGCCCAGGTAGCACCCACTGCCAAGTTGGCCTTTTACCATCTTCGGCTGGCTCGGCAGTTGGTTCCCTTCCTTGACCTATGCTGTTGTTCTGGGTTAAATTTCTTCCAGAACCCATCTTGGAAGAGAGGACAGTAGCAACAACTAGAGCACTGGCACTTTAGTGTTGAATTGGATAGCTTTAACTTGTGTTTTAATCATGGCTTGCACCCTAATTGTTAGTTGTTTTAATCATGGTCTGGTGCCTAAAGTGTTAGCCACCCTGAGCCCGTTTGGGGAGGGCAGGATATAAATCAAATTATAAATAAATAAATAAACATTCTTGCCACCTTTTGGAAATCTGGAGATACGCTTCAAAAGTTGAGTATTTATAGTAATAGAATTCTGGTGGCTCTATCATCGAAGCAAGGGGAGAGGTTATGGCCCTTTATGCCACTGTTTTGGTTTCTTCAATTATACTGCTAAAAATAATTACATTTCATATATCCATATTCCACTCATTTCCTCTCCCATGGTTCCAATAACCAGAAATTAGTAGCCATCCTCGAAAGTGGCCAGAATGGTAGATGATTACTAGAATTAATTTAGAGCTCATTTGTTGTCACTTGCTAAACAATGCAATCAATAAACCATCAACAGACAAGAGGCTACAAATTAGCATATACAGATTAAGAAATAAACATTGCTCAGTGTTTAATTTTTAAAACAAGCTGGAACTTAAATCTTGAATTTCTCAATATCAGGAGGAAGAGGAGGAGGAGAAGTTTTTATGACTTGATCTGTGGGTTCAGTGAATAAGGAATTAAGATAATACAAAAAAGAGCTTTTTATTCTAAGCATAGAGTAAGAGAAAATTTTGTAATCAAACATATTTGTTGTAGAGAAAATCGGAAGCCTCTTTTTGTAATATACTTTTCTTCTTTGGTTTTGTCATTTCTTGTTATTTCTTAGTTTCTTCATTCAGCATTTGTGTAAAGTCATACTCAACCTAGAACTGCCTTGTTTCTCTTTTATGGACTTCTAGTACCCCTAGAGTCAGGGGGAGAACAATGGATGCTCTTTTTGCCTGCTTTGTTTTTCCATTTCATGGCTAATAAGAAAACAGAAGGTGTTAAGCTTGGCAGAGCACCAAGTCAAACTGGGCCACTCTGAAGATGCTGTTAAGAACACTGGGAAGATCCAACTGCCGATCTATCTGTCTATCCAACTACATTGTTATCCCACATTTCTTCCAAAATGCTCAGATTAACAATGTTGCAACTTGCAAGACCAACAGAACCTATTTCAAAGCACATGGACACTAATCAGGAACATCAGGGGCTGGCATTCTAAGGCTCTCGGGACTGTTTTTTCTTTAATTATGCTGTGCATCTTTGTCAGTGTCTTCTTGCCAGGGCTTGGTATCAGCTTGCCAGATTTGTTTGGCTTGGATTTTGTGTTTTAAAATAGGTTCTGCTTGTCTTCCAAGTTCCAACATCATATTCTTTGCTCTCATTGGTTTGCCTTGGAATTTGGGGTTCAACATTGACATGAATTCTCTGATTCAACATTTGTTGTGTTAGGCTTGCCATGCTGTTCCATGTTTCCCTGGTTCTGCATTAGTTCTTTGGGCTTGTCGTTTTGGTTTGCTTTGGGAGGCCTTTGGCCAGTGGTTGCTTTGCTTGCTCTTGTGTGTTTGGTTATTGTTTGCCCTGGAGAGAGCATGCAATTTCCCCCCCAAGGAAACAACAAAGGATGCCTGGGGGCACAATGTTCAGGGGCCCATAGAATTGCCAGCCCCCCAGAAATATTCCCCTTAAGGAATAATGGGCCCAAATAATACTGGAATCCTGGAAAACCCTGGATCTGAATACCAAACCAGTATTTGGAACTCAAATAACTGGGAATACTTGTTTTTTGGGCTTCTTGATATCTCGATCTGGAAAATGCCAATTTTTTTTCCTGTGGTGCTCATTCCTATTCTATGGTTCTTCTTTCCCCACTTCATTCTATGAACTAGATTAGATTGGGAGAGAGTGACTGGCCCATGGTCACCCAGCAAGCTTCATGGAAGAGGGGGGATTTGAACCTGGGTCTCCCACTATTTAATTCAACACCACCTCACATTGGGATCTCCCATGATCACATTGTAGCCAGGTAGGGGGTGGGGTGGGACTGAAGTGTGATGAGACAGGCATCATATGCGTATCCAAGGGCACTTTCTTATCATGATGTCATATGCTCCAGAATTAAGGCTGCCAATTGGCCAGGGAGTGGGGAGAACTGAAGCTTTTCATAGCATGGAGCAAAATAACATCACTTGGTAATTGCTGGAGATCAAATTGATATTAAAGGGAGCTACTAGAGGGACTGGTTTAAAAACTGGCAACCCTGTCTGGGGTAGAGCCTGGACACTGAGAAAAAGGATTCAGCTCTAATGAACCATTCATGGGTCACATTCATTCTTGCTCATTGCATCCTGTGAAGACTCTTCTCCACTCACCTCTCTCTCCCTCTCCCTCTCCCTCTCCCTCTCCCTCTCTCTCTTTGGCAGGGTTACCAGCAGGTCAGGCTGTCCCACCCTCCCTTTGTCATCTCTTTTAAAATCTCATGTCATTTTGTCAGCTCCCACTGGCTGGTCTTAGGGAGAGGCAACATCTAACCTGTCCAGTATAGCAAGAGACACTAAGAGAGAACCATTTGGCTGATCTGTAACTGACCAGACAGTGGTGACACACATTAATAAGTGACTGTGTACTGTTAGGCTGAATTGCGTAAGGCTTTGGTTCTGTTGATGATTTAGGCCAGGACTATTTTGGGGCTGAGCCTGCCCTGCCCCTTGCCCCGCCCCTCTTGCCATTTCTTTCTCAGGCAAAGTAACTCAGCCAGCACTGTCGGGGGAGGTGGAGGCAGGAGAGGCGGGCAGGAGTTCAGGAGCTCCTTGGAGTTCCTTTGCAGTGAGGAAACAAGTGAACTCTCCCTCCACTTCCCAGCCCTGCGCCCCACAGTGAGTCACCCACGTGATGGGGTTTCTCCAGCCACTTCTCAGCCCAGTGGACGTAGCAGAAGCGGCAGCAGCTGGAGCCTGGGCTCCTCCCCGGCAGAGCCATGCAGCTCCAGAGGCTCCTCCCACCTCCGCTCTTGCTGCAAGCAGAATGCCCTCTGCTGAGCTAGCGCAGCCCTGGGTGGCCGGCCCACCAACCCTGGTAGGTTTTTCCCCCCAGGCTTATTTTGAGCGGGATGGAAGCACCTGCCAGACTCCTGTAGAAAGTGTGCAGGCCTGGTTTGGAAAGCCACCAGGCCCTTCTTGGCGTGCAGCAGGTCCTTTGTGGTAGGGCATGGCTCATTTACTCAGGAGTAAACAAAGTCCTGGGGAAGTAAGCCCTGGCTGCAGCCGAGGTGCAGTGGTTGCTTGGCGGGGTTTGCTCTCAAGGAGATGTGCACATGGGATGGCGGGCTCATTTTCTCCTCAACTGGTAGTTCACACATGCAAGGGGGGCAGCAAAATAGACTGCACCACTGGAGACTGCGGGGATTGGAGCACAGCTCTGGATATGGGGGGGGGGAGATTTCCTGCAAATTAAAATGAAAATGCTGCAAGAGAAAACCACAACAGAGAGAAATGGTTCTTCTAAACCTTCTCTTTATTTGCTGCACTGCTTCTCTGCTTTTTGTCAGGAATCTTCCCCCCCCCCGCATAGTTCCCCCCCCAATGCAAAAGGAGATCCTCCTTGATTCTCCACCTACACTTGGAAGTACCACGGCCCATTCTGCCATGGCCAGGCTCTGCCTTCTCCTTTCCTTGCATGTAAGAATGAGTCTTGGACTGGAGTCTGTTGCTGCAACCCAGCCAGGATTCCTACTGCACTGTCAAGACTAAGGCAGTGTTCCTGGGGCTCAAGGTTTGGACCCCATTTGATCGAATACAACCTTCAGTTGGTGCGTGTGTGTGTGTTTGGGTTACCATTGTTTGAAAAGCTACAAAGAGGACACATTTACTAACTGATAGATCACGATGGGTAGCCGTGTTAGTCTGTCTGTAAAGGTAGAAAAGAGCAAGAGTCCAGTAGAACCTTAAAGACTAACAAAATTAGCAGATTTGAGCAGATGGACGAGTCAGAGGGTAAGCACAGAAAAGAGGCGCTCTGAATTTACACAGCAGAACCAGGCACCGCACCCACCCAAAGGAAGAAATGGAGGAAGGGGGACTTGGGGGAATTTGGTGACCACTCAGAATAGTTGTGTTGTGAACCAGCACACAGACAAAAGTTCGAGTTAATGAGTATTCATAGGATGTTTCCAGTCATTCAGGTTTGCCATTCAAGAATGAACATTTTGAGTCCCTTCTACAGCTTTCTGAATGCATCTCTCCAAATGGCAAAGATGCAGAAGCATCCTTGGTGGAGGACCCCTGTCAGTCTGTGTGTTACTTTCGAGATGAGGAGTTAATGATTAAGGAGATTTATTTTGGGGCTCTGCTACTTGCAGATTTTCAGCATTCCTTTCATTCTGGGAAACTGGCATGAACTTCAGCTCCAAGGTTGGACTGTGTACAAGGAGGCTAATGAAAATGGATTTTAGGGTGTGTATTAAAGAGGGGAGTTCTTCCTTTGGAGTGCAGAGACCAATCAAATGGGGGCATATAAAGTGACATTCCCCCAGACGGGTCTTCCTGGCTCTGTCCCTGTTACCTTGAATGGAGTGAGGGCGCTAGGCTATGGTTAGTGTTGAATATGTGTGTGATCTAGTATGAATAAGAAAAACAAAGTTGTGTCTTGGGGTGTTTCACACAATAGACTGAATACTGACATTTTGTAAAATTGATGTTGGCTAGCATGTTCAGCTTTGTTATCTGATGCATTCCCAGCTTCACTGACAACTGTAAAAGGTGACCCAAAGACTGTAAGGCTCAAAGGCACTTTTGTGTGAAAGTTCCCATAGAGCTCTTGGTTCTTTATTATTGCATCTGAGGGACAGCAGGTGTTATGGGCCCCAGCAGTGTGAGGTGTATGAAAAGCAGCCAAGGCTTGCCTACTATTTTGTGATATTTCCATTGGCCCTAATGAAGGTATTACTTTACTGCTGCTTTGGGATGTTTTCCTAGTGGTCCAATGCAACTACCTGCAATTTCTGACTCCTTCAGTAAATACCACATTTAGCTGGTTGGTGGGCAGATCTTAGAGCTGGAGGAAGATAGTGAAGAGACATGGGTGGAATCTGAGAGCTGAGAGCTGGAGAAACAGATGACCTTAGTGCTGCATGTGTTGCTCTCAAACTTAGAAAGTATGAGCCAAGGTCAGACAAATTATCAGCATGCATGCAACAGCAAAAATCACATTAATTGTTCAAAAGCATGCCAAATGCAAACTTTTACCTTTCAGTAAAAAGTTGTTTGTATCATTGAAAGCTCTGTTATTGTGTTTTTCTTTTAAGACAAAAGATGTTAATGTATGAGTTGTTTTTTTCTAAACTCAAACTTCAGTATTCAGGTTAAATTGCCATGTTGGCACTTTGCGATAAATAAGTGGGTTTTGGGTTGCAGTTTGGGCACTCGGTCTCTAAAAGGTTTGCCATCCCTGATTTAGGCAGTCCTGATGAAGACTGAGGAAACCGCTGCCACTCCGGGACAGGACACTGACCACTTGGAATCATCCTGAACTTTTGTTACAACAGATCTTCAGACCTTTTTGTACCAATTGGAGACTTTACCACATTAGTGAAATAAGTCGTATTGTATTGAGATAGCACTATACATAACTGTTGCAGTGTGTTGTCTTTACAGTTTTTACATACTGGTTTCAATAATTTGAAATTGTACTGAACTATTACACAGAGTTTTGTCTAAGGGAGAGGCAACACCTAACCTGTCCAGTATAGCAAGAGGTACTAAAAGGGTATGGGGAAAAGAAACAGCAAAGCCATGAACTGGACCTAGTCTGCTAGCCTAAGCCTGCACATCTCGCCAAACAGAAGGTAATCTTTCTGCACTGTATAGTGGAACAGTAGTGGATTCAACCAATCTCCTGTTTTTGTGGCCTGCTTCAGGCGGGACAAGTGGAGGGGACACCTGGCAAGAACACAGCATTGATACTGGACTTTGAGTTGCTAGTGGGCCTGGAGAAAAATGCCCCGTTCCTTTAATAGAGGCTTTATGGGGTATTATTTAATCAAGTGATATTATTTACCTCCATCCCCTGAAAAGCATCAGCTGCCCGTTTCCACATGTTAAGGCCTCTATTAAAAGGACAGGACATTTTTCTCCAGGTCTGTTGGCAACCCTAGATGGGTTGTGTTTGTTTTGAGGGATCCCATGTTGTTTTTCTGGCTTCCCACTCTAATATTTCTTTAGTAAAAACAAAAACTCCTAAGGAAGGGATCCTATGCAGGTCTACTCAGAAGTAACTCCAACTTTATTCAGTGAGGCTTAGTCCCAGGAAAGTGTTGTTAGGACGGCAGCCTCAACTGCTTTCCCCTGAGAAAGAGGGAGGAAAGAGCCCCAGATAGTCCACAGTTTATGCAGCAACAGCACTCCTTTTCTGAGAATAAGTAACATGCTGCTTAATTTTTTTAAGTCTGTGTTCATCTGAGAACATTATCAATAATTAAAATATGAAAACAATACAGTTATGGAAATCAAAGTACCTCTGGGTCTGTGGGAACACGCAATTTCCTAACGAGCTCCTGGCATCCCAATGCGTACTGATCAAGAATGTTGCTTTGGAAGTATGCTCCACTCATTCCACGGCCATCCCTTCTCCATTCTAAAGGATGCTGCTGCAGTGACAGTTTATAATTAAAGAGACAGTGTCAAGGTAGGTCTCACCATTTTTCAAAGGACATTCCCCCCTTTCTGTTTATATTAGGAACATGATAAATCCATTTTCTTTGTAGGCACTGGAATACCAAACAGCAAATATCTAAGCAGCAAAAATAATTAATGTTCCCTAGGTTTTCCTAATCTATGGGGTAAACTGGCAGTACATTTTGACTGAGAAAAAAGCATGCATGCATTGATAAAGAGGTCTTCTTCAGGAAAGGGAATATCCATGATGATGATAAAACTGAGGACTTAAAGAGCAGTTTAAATCTTCAAAGCAATTTACAGAATGTAAACAGTGCATGTTACTGTATCCTGGATATATCAGAACTGAATTGATAACATGTATCTGCATGGTGAGGGAGGGAGGGAGGGAACAAGCTAGGCTTCTCAAACTTTTTTTATTTTATTGAAATATTCATATCCCATCTTACAAATCATAAATAAAGACATTGCAATGAAAGGTGATAAAATAAAAACCCAAATGCCTCCCCCATCCCCCATCCAAAAGATATCTGTAGCTTATAGCTTATTAAAAGCTCAGGCAGATAAAATGGCCTTGCAGTGCCTTCTCACATCCTCAGGGCACCTATTCAACAAAATGGAAGTGACAAGTGGCAAAGGCACCAGCCAGGGTTGATGCCAGGTGGGCTACTGTGAAGGTCAGGATTTTAAATGCCATTGAAAATAAGGTAGTGTGCTGTGTAGTCTGACCAGTGTGGACTGACAGGCCCTAAGCGGCTTCTGAAAGCTGTAGTTCCAGCTGGAGGTAAACAGGGGGAAATGGTAATTTTTATTAATCTTCTTGGATCAAATAAGGTTGTTCATTAAAGAGTCTTGAAAGTATATACTCTTATTTACTGACTTATTTGTTTGTTTGTTTTTATTAAAACATTTAAATCCTGTCTTTCCTCATGGTTCAAAGTGGCTAGCAGTAATAGCTAAAAACATTTTCAGTTAAAACCAAAATGTAAAATAGCAAAATACAAGTATAACAGAGCATTTGCTAGGCTCACAAAGTAATAACATCTCAGTTAACAAGCCAGTAGTGCAGAGAACAGCAATCAGTCTAGCTTTGGTTCCTGAAGTGAATCTCTGGCCCTTCCCCAACCTTAGGGGGGTCTCACAATATAAGTGTCATCTCCTTCCAGAAATTCCAATATCTTAACTTGCTTCCCTTGAAAATCAGACACTGAGACAGCACAGACTCCTCTTTAAAGTGTTCACCTGAATTAACCTGTTTTATCCAAAGAGGTGAAATTTCAGAGCTGGGGGACTTCTGGCCTGTGGTGCGATGCGTTCGGTCGGTAGTGGGGAGCCGCTCCACTTTCCATTGACTCTTCTGGTCTGCAAGGGGGTTCTGAGAGGGATTCCGACCACCCAAGACCCCACTGAGCCTCTTGTAGAGAGGCTCAGATAAGGAGCTGAGCTCGGGAGCTGACGTGGGTGGTGACTCACGGCAGTGCCCAAATTGCCCCGATACCTGGTTCAGAAGAGCACTTCAAAGACTGCTTTGAAACCTCATCAGAGTCTACTGGAGCATGGTTCCACCCCTTCCTGAAGAGTTTATGATATTGTGAGCAAAACTGACCTTGTTATGGATTATTCTCTTCCTCTGAATTGATGGTAATTGTTCCTTTACGTGATGGAGAGACTGAGGGCGTGAGTAGCGGTGGGGTGAGACGTGCTCGCTGCAGATAGGTGGCTGGGAAAAGATGCATTCCAGTGGCTACTATGTTTGAAAACCAGAAAATTTCAAGATTTGAGTGCATGAATGTTTTGCCCGTACCGCGCTATAAACTTCCTGCTCTAAGGACTTCCGGTACTTGTTGGCTATTTATGGTAGCACGTAGAGCATTTCTTGAAGGCGACACTGGAGGACACAGCAGGATTGAAATGATTGCAAACTCTTATTATTAAAGGGACAATATCCTCCTCAATCTTGAAATAGAGAGGAGGACAGCAGGATTCAATTTTTTCTTTGGCCCCAGTATCGCAAAGGTGTGCAGGAAAGCTCCAAAGTAGTGAAGAAACTGTGATTGGCATAATTCCTTAGGACATTCACAAATTTTGAAATTGTTTGCTTTGACTCAGGAATAAAGAAGAGAAGACAAGAAGAGGAATTTTCATCTTGCTTCTTTCTCCTTTTGCTTTTCTTTCTCCTTCTGTCTTCTCTGATCTCTTTCTTTATTTCCTTCTCTTTCCCTTTTCCTTTCCTTTTTTCCCCTTTTCCATAGACCTTTTTTATTCATTATAAGGGTAATAAGGATATTTTTTAGAATGTTATAGTTTAAAAGTATTTAACTACACTGTTCATAGGATATACATATTAAGTTGGAGAGCTAGAGGTTTGCTAACTATAAATAGGTTTATAGGGACTAGTAAGGTCATTAAAGTAGCTAAATAAGTTAGTTAGGTTAATAGATAGATTGTTAGTAGACTATGGAGGTGCGAAGTATTATGTGCTAGTTTTACACAATGTTTAGGACTAAATTAAAGACTGTTCCTTCAATCAAAATGTCGAGTGGTACAAGGAAACTTCCTTTAACATCATCAGGGCAACCCAATGTGGTTCAGGTCAATTTAAAGGAATTGCACAATTTAATTCAAGAGGCGGTATCCACTGCAGTTAATCAGGTGGTGGAAACAGCCCTATCACCAGTACTGCCTCCTGCAGTGAATTCAGCATTAGAGACAGCTCTAACATCTTCCGTGGAAAAAGCACTAAAACCGATTCAAGTGAATCTAGATAATCTTACACAGCAACTTACAGTGTAAAAATAAGAAATTTAAAAACAGGCTTTGGAAAACAGACAAAAAATCACAAGCCTAACAACTGTGACAGAAAGACTAGAAAGTAAATCTGAAGATATGGAACAACAAATTCTGGCACTGGAAGACACCCTGATAAAAATGGAAAACTTACACGTTAAGTTTTCAGAACAGTCCGGAAAAGGAAGAGGAAGACCTTAAGCAGGAGATGGCACAATTATTAACAGAATTTATTGAATCAGAAAGCACGAAATATGTATACGAGGATATTGAGATGGCATTTAGAATAAACTCAACTTTTGCAAAAAGAAACAGATTACCTAGAGAGGTCCATGTAAAATTTTACAAGAAGCATCTGCATGAAAAGATTCTGCAACTCAAAACCTTTAAGGATGCAAGAAACAGAAATCAGAATATTGAAGGATGTCCCCTGGAGGTTGCAGGAAAAAAGGAAAAAATACTTAAAATTGGTAAACTATTTAAAGAAAAAAGAAATCACCTACAGATGGTTGTTACCAGTAGGGGTTCTTTTCACACATAAGGCTAGAAGACGGAAAATTAATTCAATTTTCAAGTTGGAGGAGTTTCTTTAAAAACATGGAGAAGAGTTAAAGTGTCAAGATGAAGGCACAACTGAGACTGAAGAAGAAGAGGAGGAAAATCAAGAACAAGGTGCATCTAACATACTCGGGAAGGGAGAAAAGGACGATCCAAAGGCAATGCTGTCCCATTGCAAGTATGCACTAGACTCCAACAGTGTGCAAGGGCTGAGACTCTCAAAGAAATGAAGGATGGAGAGTAGTAAATTAAAAATTATTTTAATAAATGTAAATGGACTTAATGCCCCGCAAAAATGAAGACAAATTTTCCATCAAATTAAAAAGATAAAGTTGAATGTCATCTGCTTAAAAGAAACACATATTAAGTCAACAGAGCAAAGCTTGGTTTAACTTTTATTTTGGCAGATAAACAGAAGAAGAAAGGATTGGTAACTTATGTAAAAGAATCATTACATCCAGCGTTGATTTACAATTCAGAAGATGGAAGGATTCTATTAGTACAAATTCAGAGAGGTGCAAGAACCATGTTGATCGTGACTATATATACACCAAATCAAGGGCAAGAAATTTTTTTTCGAATCTTTGAAAAATATCTTAGCGCAACAAACTTTTGAAGAAGTGTGTGTTATTGGGGACTATAATGCAGTTTTTGACAGGGCAATGGATAGGAAAAAACAGGTAGGGCACCAAAAACAGGAAAATGAACTCTCCAACACCTTCTTAAAATGACGGATGAAATTAATTTGATAGGTCCTTGCAGAACTAGAAATCAAAAAAAAAAAGGACTATACGTACTACTCCGTGCAACACAAATTGTGGTAGAGGTTAGATATGGCATGGATCACAGTGGCCCTTATAAATGACCTATGGGATGCAGAGATTTTATCTGCAACATTTGCTGATCACAACTCTTTTTACATTTCAAGACACCCCCAAAAGATCCAGATGGGTGATGAATACTTTGTTATTAAAAAATGGAAAATTCGTAACTGAAACTAAAAAAGAATTTCAAGAATTCTTCCAACATAATATGCAGGCTGAGACTGCAATGGATATAGTATGGGATACTTTTAAGGCATTCACAAGAGGAATATTGGTTCGTCAAAATGTAAGAATGAAGAAGCAAAATAATCAACATTTTACACAGCTTCAAAAACAAATTAAAGAGCATGAGGAAAAGATGAAAGGCCAGGTGTCTTCCGATCAACTAAGACTAAAAATTAAAAATTTGCAACACCAAATGAACTGCCTTCTTACTCAGGAAATAGGAAAAAAAGATCATTTATACTAAGCAAAACTTTTTTGAAAACGTGAATAAACCTTCAAGGTGACTGGCATATAGATTAAGACAAGAGAAGAAGAAAAGATTTATAAAAACTCTGAGAGACAATCAAGGGGAGGGAAAAAACCAGTCTAAAAGATTTGAAAGAGATTGTTAAAAGACTCTACGAAAACTTACATGAAAATCTGGAGGTTAACCAAGAAAAAATTAAAAATTTTCTCAAAGATAATATAAATGTTAAAAAACTTAATGAAACTCAAAGGAAAATACTTAACAAGCCTATCTCTATCTTTGAAATTTCTGAGGCAATTAAAAGGCAAACAAAACATAAAACTCCAGGTCCAGATGGATTACCAGCAGAATTTTATCAAGTCTTCGAAGAACAATTAATTCTCCCATTCAAAAAGACTTTACAAAACATCACTCACAGGAAAACCATACCAGACTCATGGAATGCTGCACTGATCACACTTATACATAGACAAGATACTGATGAAAAAGAGATTAAAAACTATCGTCCAATCTGCTAAATGCAGATTATAAAATTTTCGCATCTTTTTGGCCTCATGATTCAAACTCAGGCAGATTATACATCAAGACCAGGTGGGCTTTCTACCCAGAAGACAGATATGACAAACTCTAAAGGTTATCCTGAACGTACTCGAATATTTTGAGGCCTATCCAGATAAACAGTTGGTGATAGTGTTTCTCGATGCGGAGAAAGCTTTCAATAATATTAATTGAGACTTTATGTTAGAGCATTTAATAGTATCACAGTGTGGAGAGAATTTCATCACTATGGTCAGCGCTATATATAATAAACAGAATGCCAGAATTTTGATAAATGGGATGTTTTGCAAAAAATTGATATTTTTAAAGGTACCCAACAAGGTTGTCCTCTGTTGCCGCTACTTTTTATCTTCACTCTGGAGATTCTATGCGAAATAATAAGAAATGATATGCAAATTAAGGGTTTGAAAATAAAAGGCAAAGAATATAAAATTCAAGCTTTCACCAATAATTTGGCTATCATACTACAAGAGCCTTTGCAATCTTTGACAAACTTGTTAAATTCTCTTCAAGATTACGGACAGCTCACAGGTTTTAAAATTAATCCAAAGAAAACAAAAGTAATTACAAACAAATTCAGAATTCGAAATTCAGAAGAAGATAAAATATTTAGGTGTACATATTACAAATAGATGTGTTTCATTTCTTCAAGATAACTACTCAAAACTTCTTTCTGATATCAAAAGAGAGTTTGACAAATGGAAGGATATGCAGCTCTCTCTTCTGGGAAGGATTTCAGTGATTAAAATGAATGTATTACCAAGAGTTTTGTTTCTTTTTCAAACCATACCTGTACTTAAAAACCAATCATTTTTCAGAGAACTAGAAACCTCATGCACAAATTTATTTGGCAACAAAAAAAAACATGAATAAAACTTAAAGCACTTCAGGATAAGAAAGACTGAGGAGGTTTAGCCCTCCCTGAGTGGCGTATATATTACCAGGCGGTATCCTTGACATGGATCAGAGAATGAATTATACTACATAATCCAAGAATTTTGAAATTGGAAGGACATAATTTATTACTGGGCTGGCATGCCTTTTTATGGTATACCGAACAGGACACCCAAGCATATTTTAAACAACACATACTTAGAGCAGCCCTTTTGAAAACCTGGAATGAGATAACGAAATCCTTCTATTCTAAAATTCTGAAATGGGTAGCTCCCTTGGAAGCCTTCACTAACCCTAACTTAATAGCTAAAAATTTAATGGGAAGATACGAGGACTTCCTTGATAATAAGAATAAGCTGAAAACTCAGGAAATGTTGCAGAAGCAGGACATGAACTTATCATGGTGGGAAAGAATTCAACTAGAATCTAGATACACCAAAGATAGACATATGGGCTTTTACGAAAAACAGACGGAATTAGATAAAATTTTATTAAATGCAGAAGTTACATTCATTAAAAAATTGTATATGACTTTACTAGATTTCCAGATGAAGAAGTTAAGGTGTCCATGATTTCTTGGGCTAAGAACTTAGGATATAGTATTGAAGTGGACCAGAGTTTCGCAAACTGATTTGAAATATACCAAAGCTGTATCTCTTAAAGAAAACCTATATAAAAGGTTTTACAGGTGGTATTTGGCACCTGATAGATTGGCCAAATTTTATCCTAATATGTCTAACAAATGTTGGAAATGCACGCAAAAAGTTGGTTCGTTTTACCACATTTCGTGGACCTGTGAAAAGTCTAAGAAATTCTGGGTCGAGGTTCATGAAATGTTAAAGCAAATATTAGGGGTCAAAGAACGCTTTAAGCCTGAAATGTTTTTGTTAAATGTAATTCCTAAACAATTTCAAAAATTATACTCATATATGATTACTCATATTGTAACTGTGTCCAGAATTGTTTTTGCCAGTAAGTGGAAAAAAGAAGAAATACCTTCAAAATTAGATGTAATTTCTAAATAATGGACATAGCCGAAATGGACAACTTGACAATGAGACTTCAAGGAAGAGGAAGGGGAATATGTATCTGCTTGTGATGGTGGGGGGTAACCTTTTTATGTTGTTTTTGTATTTCTGTTTGTTGGTACTTTTTGTGTTTTGTCTGAAAACCAATACAGAATTTTTTTTAAAAAATTCAGAGCTGGAGGAAAAGAACAGGATAAGCACTCCAGAGAAGAATATGTATCTGCTTGTGATGGTGGGGGGTAACCTTTTTATGTTGTTTTTGTATTTCTGTTTGTTGGTACTTTTTGTGTTTTGTCTGAAAACCAATACAGAATTTTTTTAAAAAAATTCAGAGCTGGAGGGAAAGAACAGGATAAGCACTCCAGAGAAGAATGGAGGGTGATGACAGCAGAAGGGCACTGATTTCAAGCTTTTATTTTTAAAGAAAAATTTAAGCCACCTTTGTGTGTTCAGTTTACAAATCAAGAATGCATCTTCAGGATTTCTTAAGGTGTAACTAACTTGTGTTAAGTGATCTCAAGGATGCACACTTGCTTAAAAACATAAGAAACAAGAAAACCTAGTATTAATTTATTATTTTTCAGGACTAAGATAAAAAAGATGATCAAGAAATGAGAATACCCAAGGAAAAGAGATATTCCCAAACACGAGTAATTAAAACAAGTATGCCCCCATCTGTGGATTTAGATATCTGCACATAGGGGACTGTTGAGAATTAGCTATAAGGATGAGTTGCCACAATCAAACCACAATCTTCCAGCATTCTTGGCAAGAATTCCGGTAACCAGCAGCTACTAGTTGTTGCTCCAGAAACTGGCCATAAACGGACCACTGTCTACCTCCTATATACCCCAAGCTGAGCATATTTAGGCAAAATAAACATATCTGCATAAATGTTATTGATTATATTGGTCTCCTTGGCATCAAATCTGGAATCATGTGTGCTGACTCAAGTGGGAGAGGAGCAAAATTAATCAGCAAAACTGGGAGATAGCATGACTCTGCCACCCAATAGAGCATAGTAAAGCCATTTTACTAGTTTAGCTAGAGTAGCCACTGTGGCTGGCTCTGGTCTCAGAAGAGCAAAGGCAATAGTTAATGCCACCTTAGCATCCTCCCATGGAACCCATTACTTTGTATGGGGATGCAGAATGCTGTAGTACAACCTGATCTTTATTTATTTATTTATTTATTTATTTATTTATTTATTTTATTTTATTTTATGATTTATACCCCACCCTACCCCACCGGAGCAGGCTCAGGGCAGCTTACACAGGATAAAATTCACAATAACAATCTAAAGTTCACAAAACATTTAAAAACAATTCATTAAAACAATACAATGTTAAAGTGCTAGCTTTGTTGTTTGATGTCATAATGAAACTAAGCAGGGCCAGTACTTGGATGGGAGGCCACCAAGGAAGACTTTGCAGAGGAAGGCAAGAGCAAACCACCTCTGCTTAGTCATCTGCCTTGAAAACCCTATGGGGTTACCATATGTCAGCTGCAGCCTGAGGGCACTTTACACAGAGAGAGATATTGTATGCTAGAATGAGTGCTTTATGGGCAATGGGTGGCTCTAGGGTTGCTCTTTGTATCATTTATTTGCCATTGGAGAGAGGGAGTCATCAACTAAAAGCAAGTGCTTCCTATCTTTGAGAATGCATCTTGCAGTAAGGGAATCAATAGCACAAACTTTACATCTGTCATTATTTTAAGCAGCTGCTTTAAAACAGGCAGAAAGTACACGGTGCCTGTGCATGCACATGAAAGCTTATATCATGAATAAAACTTAGTTGGTCTTAAAGGTGCCGCTGGACTCAAACTTTGTTCTGCTGCTTCTTCAGACCAACAAGGCTACCCCACCTGAATTCATCCATTTCTAAGTTGCTGCTAAACAGCTACAGGAAGCACATTCCTGCAAAATGGTACTGTGTGTCTCTCTTGAGCACCAACAAATGGCTCAAAGGCCTCTGTGCAATGGAATTCTCACTGCTGAAGCTCATGGGATGTTTGCCACCAATTTTTTAAAAAACCTCTTCTGCCAGTCTGCAGTGCTCCTCCTCTTATTGCTATTCTGTGCAATTTACATTTGTGAGGGGGGGAAATCAGTGGGATGCAAGCATAATATCCAAATGAAAGCCAGGCTCACTCATCTTCCCACCTAGGAGGACTTTGTAAATTTCATCATGTGAGCGCTTAAAGTCTCTTCCTTTCCACTGATCTGATTGCTGCATATCAGAGCTGCTGTTGTCTCCCCTGTCGATAACCAATCATTGATATTCTTTGTTTTTGTTGGTAGCACAGCAGAGAAGGAAACAGTGTAAATTGCAGTTTAAAGCTCACACAAGCAGAGATCATAAACAGTAACACAGGCGGGTTTTCTTTGTGATTCCTAATGTGTATCTACTCATCATTCACAAAGCATTCATACCCACATCGTTCTCACACACAAACACACATGCATACAAAGACTACTCACAGGGCCATCATTTCTGAGCATGCTTTCCAGAAGCATGGTTTCCTTGACTACACATCAACAGAGTAGATTGGTGGTCCCTTCCAACTCTATGATTCTATTACTACTGTCTCTTGGTATCCCTTCTCACTTATATGTCTCATACTCCTAATGTCCTTTGATCCTCTGTGATATAATTTTAACATCTTAGCAATGAGCTAAGGAACATCCCATGACATCACAGTAACATGCCTGATGGCCAGGGAGGCATTTATCTTTCCTGCTGGCTTCTGAAACATCACAGGTGCTTACTAAATGGCCAAAGAGGTTTCAAGGTCCTGCATTTTCCCTCAAGGTTTTTTAAAAATAAATGTGCAGGGGTTTTGAGTAAACTGGCAAAACTACTAGTCTTTAGCTAACCTATGTGCTCTAATCGACATGCTTTTACTTAATATCTAAGGGCTAGTCAACAAAATACAGATGTAACAGGGAGATGATGATCCCATGATCTTTTTGACCTGTAGAATTATGAAGAGTTGCATTACACTCTTGAAGAGGGATGTTTTCAGTATCAACTGGCCATAAAGTTCTGATTCCAAAATGTATGGAAGAATGGAGGTCTATCTAGCCATTTGCGTCTATGGTTCTCCTTTCAAAGTGCTGGCTTCTATAACTTTTTTTCCCCAATGCCTGTAATGACTTACAGGGCATGGAACCTCCAGAGCTCCAGGGAACAAAAATCCTTTATACCCTGCAACGTAGATTAACATCCACATGTTTGTGGCAAGTACTTTTGCCAGACATCACGTAATCTGCCAGAAACCTGATATATTGGTTAGACCAGGCCTAGTTTATATTTCTGTAACATGTCCCCAACAGTTCACCCAAAGGCTGTTTGTTTGTTTATTTGTTCTGAGTTTGTGATATATAGAATAAAAATATTTATCTGATCTACAAGATCCCGGAAGGTCTCGGAATATATTAAAACACAAAAACATTTAAGCAAGTGGATAGTTCATACCTATTACTATGATCATTACTATGATCATTTTATCATATCTTGAATGTGGGGGATGGATTTTTTTTCCTCACGTCTGTTGGCTCCCCCATGAGTCCAGGTGTGGCAAGTCAGCCGGATGCATCCATCGTGCACAAGTTTCAACTTTTGATGTACCACAGCAAATGTCACTGGGATGCCTAAAGTTAAATCTAAGCTGAATCCTTCCTGGAATCACAGCTTTGCTGCTCGTGAAAATCTGCTATTGCTCTGTGGATTTCAATTATCATCTTTCCTAATGCATTTCTTTCCATAGCAGGATTGATTCTCTCATCTCAGCAATGCACAGATGGCATGAAGGTAGTTTGAAATGCCCTAGTAAAGTCCCACTGCTAGGAGTATTAATCACTATACATTTCTTAATTGGGTAACCTTTACTGTGGTTTAAATAGCAATAGCAAGTTGCTCCAGCACAGATGGTAATCTGTTATTAATTGATTGCTAATAGTAATGAATGGCTTCGCAATATGGGTTTATAATGTTATAAATAAAGCATCTGACAACTATATTAATGGCAAGCAGAGTGCGGAAATGCTCCCTACCCACGTGGAATGCAAGCTGGCACAAGGTATCCTAAGAGGTTATTATTTAGCTCATATTAAAATACCTACAAAGAATTTGCCCCCCTTTGGAGTAAGAAGTTCTGATTATATTTCTTTCTGTACAATTTAAGCATCTTTGGAAATTCAAAACAAAGGAGAGAAGAAAATATTCAAGAAAGTTTTGAACATCCAGATCTGAGCCTGTGCACCTTCTGCAATACCTATGAGAAGACATGAGTTTTCCAGATGCAGGGACAGCACACGTCTCCCCACATGGGGAGGTGAGCAGGCTCGGCTTTGGCTATTCAGATCCAGCAACAGAAGAGGAAGCACTAACTCATTTGCACAGTTTCTCTTTTAGAGTTTCCATGGCTGGGAGAGGGGGGGAACCACCTTGGCCATTCCAAAAATTTAATATGCAGAAATCATGCCACCAACTAATTGCTGCAGACTGGATTCAAAGAACTGCCCCCAGCACCTATTCAAAAGTTGGCAACCTTATCTCTCCCCCCATCCTGTCTACACACAAATCTTTTCTTTCAGCAAAAGCATGAGGAACATTCCCATATGATGTAACTGATATAACTGGTGCTGGGATATATCACTGGATTCAATGGGGGTGTGTGAAAGTTTGTATGCTTCCTTCATTTAAAACAGGCAGCTTACACATGCAACGCTAGTAGCATGTCCGGGAAAAGGAAAAGGTTTGTGTAGACCTTTCCATCAATATAGTCGTTTTGTATGTGCCCAGAGTATTTTATGAGGAGGAATTACTAAAATATTCAATTACTCTTCTGCAGTCAGAAATGGTACAGCTTGGCAACTGACAATCCAGTGAAGCTTCTTGCTGGTCAGTTTCAAACTTTCAACTATCTCTCCTTATACATAATTGCAATTTAGTCTGGCAATATTCTATGCCCGCCAAAATCAGTTGGCTCCATGATTTGTCAATCACAAGGTGTCTCTATCCACTGGCTGTGTTGCCTGAGTTCTCCCCTACCCATTGCAGCCTAGGCCACTCTTCTCTGATTGGGCCAGCATTTCAAGGTCATTTGCATATGGAAGTTGATTGGACTTCACTCCATTCTGCACCACAAACTCCCCCCCCCCACCAGACAGTTGGAACTGTCAGTTGCATATGCCACCTGGTATATTCTGAGGTAACATAATTCATCATTCACAACACATCATTTCCCCTTCAAAAGAAATAATCCCAATAAAACAACCATGCCACACCACAAAAAAGACAGATCACACCACAAGCAGAATACCACAAGGCAAAAAATGGCAGGAAAAGGTGCCAGCAGTCACCCCATTACTGCCACAGCACTTCAGAGGATGGTGTGCAGGTCCCAGGTTCATGTTATAAAAGCTGCCTGGGGGACTATGGACCATTCACAGATTTTCAACCTTAACATACCCCACAGGGTTGTTGTGCAGATCACACGGGGGAGAGGAGAATTATGTCAGCTGCTTTGGTTCCCACTGCAGGGAAAGACTGCCCTTTCCCTAGGCAAAGGCTGGGGGGTGGGGTGTAAACCTGAAGACAGACAGGTGGATAAAGGTAGGCTGATGGTTGCCTGGAAAGGACATAGGGTTGCCAACTCCAGGATATTTTAGGGAAGAGGCCTGCTGAGGGTGGGGTCAGAGGAGAAGGAAGAGGGGGACCTCAGACAGTTACAATGCCATAGTCCCCACCCTCCAAACAACCCATTTCTTTCTGGAATACAATTGTTGCCAATCTCTAGGTGACAGCTGGAGAGCTCTTAAAGCTCTGATGCTAATTCAAAGTGCTGGGGATGTGCTTCATTCTGGCAGGGGATGCTGTGAGTGTAGAAAATGAATTATCGACAGAGTAGTGTTTCGGAAAATCTTTAGGAACTGTTTGGTCCATTTACCACGGGGCACCCATCCAGAGCCTCTGGCATATTCTCACTCTTCTGGCATCAAAACCAATTTAAGGCAAAATAGAGATATGGAGACTTTTCCATCCTCCTTTGCACCAATCTGTCTTTGTTGGCAACCCTAGTCCTGCCAGCACTCTCAAGGTGACTTCATGCCTCCTGACTGGCATTACTTTACTAGCCCTGGTTGCTTGCTCCTGTTCAGCAGGAGCCTCCTTATGGAAGCTGCCTGGGTGATTTCAGTCCAGCCACAGACTTTCTGCCTAAGCTACCTTACAGGGTTGCTGTACAGATCACAAAGCGAAAGAGGAGAATTAAGCTGCTTTGCTCCTCACTAACGAGAAAGACAGAACTTTGCCTAGGAAGAGGCTGGTGAGAGGGGAGGAGATAAATTTGCCAACTTTATGTATGGAAATTCCTGGAGATTTGAGGGGTGGAGCCTGGAAAGGGTGAGGCCTCAGACAGGTACAGTGTCATAGACTCCACCCTCTAAACCAGCCATTTCCTCCTGGGGAAACATTGTTGCCAATCTCCAGGGGAGTTCTAACATGTTCAAGACAAAATCCAATATCCTCAATGAGCACCCGGTTATACACTCATTTCAATAGTCTTCCTCAGGAGTAGTCCTATTAAGTGACAAAGTGTCAGCCTTTTGATACATTTTAACTTCCTTTTTGGCTTCCTTCAAATAGTTGCAGCATTAACTTCTTTTTCTACTTGGAACAATTTGAGAGATGGAGAGCATTTGTCAGCTTATTTTAAAAGAAGGCTTTCAGCCAGATAGAAAACAAGACTGAAATGTTACTCCTAAAATCTACTGGAGAGCAATTGAGCCAGCCACGTGAGATATAGAGAGCATTGGCCAGCCTATTTGAAAAAAGAAGGCTTCTAGCCAGATATAAAAATAAGAGGACTGGTTGCTACTATTAAGAAATTATTTAACTGGCCTGCTCCTTATACAATTACTTGAAATAGAACTGTGAGTAAGTTTAAATTTGTTAAAGTTAAAAATCAATAACTTTCAAAAAAATTAAAAATTAGAATTAAGCTAGTTTCCATTCAGCTTCATGTTCCTTTCCATGCTAAATAATCATGTTCGTTTTAGGATAATTTGAAGAAGAAGTCAAGCTGTTATAATTTGAAGAAAGTAGAAAAAGAAGTTAATGCTGCAACTATTTGAAGGAAGCCAAAACGGAAATTAAAATGTATCAAAAGGCTGACACCTTGTCACTTAATACGACTACTCCTGAGGAAGACTATTGAAATGAATGTACTGTTGAGATCCACATGTTCTGTAAGTCTGGCTAGATGTATTTGATCTAGTGACAGGTAGCTGTCAGCCAGGAATCTCTGTTAGAGCTGGCTATAACCAGTTCAGGGCAGTCTTGCCACTGCTATCACAGTGACTCAGCACTGAAGCCTGATTGGCTGGTGTTTGTATAAATGTACAGTGAGTGATGTACAGTTTCTCCTCCTCATTTGTATGATTGCAGCAGAGCACTTTGACACTCTGTTTGATGGTGGCTGTGGTGTGTAAATAAATGTATATAGTTTGCACCTAGCTGAAGCCTCCAGTATTTATTTGGATACTCGCACTCTCTTCTGGCCCACTCCTTGCCTGCCACTTTCGCTGTTCGAACCCGCGACATGTACAACCGGGTGCTTATTGAGGATATTGGATTTTGTCTGGAACATGTTAGAATTTCTAAAGTTTTTATTGATATACATAATTGTCATTAAATGTTATTGTCAACTTCATTACAGGGTTTCTTTGTTTTGATATATTGTCTGCCACTGTGACCCCTCCTTTGATCTTTGCAATCTCCAGGGGAGGGCTAGAGATCACTTAGAAATACAACTGCTATCCGGGGGGGGGGGAGGAGATGAAAAACTGAAGTCAGAAGAGGAGATAAAGGTAGGTTGATGGTTGGCTGGGAGGAGATAGGGTTGCCAACTCCAGGCTGGGAAATTCCTGGAGATTTGAGGGGTGGAGCCCGGGGAGGGTGGGGTTTGAGGAGGGGTGCAACTTCAGACAGGTACAATGCCATAGACTCCGCCCTCCAAACCAGCCATTTCCTCCTGGGGAACCATTGTTGCCAATCTCCAGGTGGGGGTTGGAGATCAATCAGAATTACAACTGCTCTCCAGGAAGGAGGGGGAAGGAGATGGAAAGCTGAAGTCAGAGGGGCACATAAATGTAGGTTGATGGTTGGCTGGGAAGGAGATAGGGTTGCCAACTCCAGGTTGGGAAATTCCTGGAGATTTGAGCAGTGGAGCCTGGAGATGGTGGGGTTTTAGAAGGGGTAGGACCTCAGACAGGTACAATGCCATACACTCCACCCTCCAAACCAGCCATTTCCTCACAGTGACTCAGCACTGAAGCCTGATTGGCTGGTGTTTGTATAAATGTACAGTGAGTGATGTACAGTTTCTCCTCCTCATTTGTATGATTGCAGCAGAGCACTTTGACACTCTGTTTGATGGTGGCTGTGGTGTGTAAATAAATGTATATAGTTTGCACCTAGCTGAAGCCTCCAGTATTTATTTGGATACTCGCACTCTCTTCTGGCCCACTCCGTGCCTGCCACTTTCGCTGTTCGAACCCGCGACACGGTTATGGGCCCAGCCTACGGTTGGCTGTGCATGGAGTAAGTTGGAGCTGTTGGGAGCTGTGGAAGCAGTATCTGTGGAGTTGTCTGTCTGCTGTGGCTTTCTTTGCTGGAGAGAAAGCAGTGTCTGGCCGTGCTGTCTGAGAAGCAGGCTGGAGGAGCTGTGAGCTGGAGGAGCCGGAGGTCGGTTGCAGTGTGTGGAAGTCCTGTGTGGAGGAGGACGCCAAGCAGCCGAAGCCGAGAGACCAGCAGCCGGGAGCCGGGAGCAAGCATCATGGCTCAGGTATCTACTTCCCAGCTGGTTGAAAAGCTCACTTCTACAAACTATAACAATTGGGCACTTAAAATGCGGTTCTTTCTTGTGAAAGAGGGGCTTTGGAAATATGTAAATGACCCCCCTGAAGACCCAACACTGCTTGATGAGAAAAATGATGAAAAAGCCCTAGCATTGATTGTTCTGAGTGTCAGTGACGATCAGCTTGTTTATGTTGCTCAAGCTGAAAGTGCTGAACAGACTTGATCTTCACTTAAAGATGTTTATCAGCAGGCTAATGTCGGGTCTCTTATCTCGTTAACCCGGCGTTTGTATAGAAAGCTACAAGCACCCCAGGAGCCTGTGAAAGACCATCTCAAGGTCCTGATGGATTATTTTCGTCAGCTTCAGGAGCGTGGCAAAGTTTTTGAGGAAATTGATAAAACGTTCATAATCTTATCATCGTTATCACAAACATTCGACTGCCTTTTGCCTGCATTCGAGACAGTGGATGAAAAAGTTTTAACAGTCCAGTTCGTCACCAGAAAGTTAATCCAACACGAGGAGCGTATTGCTGAATCTAGGCAGCATGCCAGGGAGTCTGGGCAGTCAGCCAAGGTGACCTGGCACAGTTCCAGGCAATCTGCAGAGGAGATAGCAGAAAGCACCTGTTCTGTTGCTGTTGCCACCCTCCAGGAACAGTCCAAAGATACTTCCAGAGGCAGCAAGAACAAGAGGAAATGTTTTTTCTGCGGCTCTACAAACCACGTGGTCCGTTTCTGTCCTGAGAGGCGGAAGCAAGGAAATAAACAGCCTGAGTCTCAGCATTCTGTAGCTATGGTGGGCCCTGTGGACAATTTTGTGGCTTCATCCTGGCTACTCGATTCAGGCGCATCCTAAATGTATTGCAAGGACGAGGGGCTTCTACACAATATTAGGACCTCTCCCTTAACACACGTGAGTCTTGCAGATGGGACGCCTTCCCAGGTTACAGCTGAGGGGGATGTGTTTTTCCCCAACTTAAACCATACTTTAAAGGGGGTGATTTGTGTACCTGGCCTACAAAATAATTTGTTAAGCATTATGAGTTTGGACACTGCAGGGTTCCAAGTGGTATTTGCTAACAAAGAATGCAAAATTATGAAAGCAGGTAAAGTGTGTGCAATAGGCAGGTTGCAAAATAATGTTTATGTGCTGAACAACACTAAAGAAAATGTACAAGCTGTTACCAATGTTAACCCCCACAATAACTGTCAACATTTGTTACACCGTCATCTAGGTCATGTGAGTTACAAAACTATTCAAAAGACTCTGGCCCTGACAGGCCAAGAGGGAGTAAAAGAGTGTAAAAACTACTTAGACTGTGAGATATGTAAAATGGCAAATTCTAAAGCATTTCCAGTCGCAAAACAGAGCTTAAGAGAGTCTCAAAAGCCTTTGGCTTTGGTTCATATGGATGTGGTTGGTCCTTTTCCAAAAAGCCACTCGGGTAACAAATATGTTCTCATTATTACTGATGACTGGTCGAGATTTTGCTGGGTGTATGTGATGAAGTGTAAGTCTGATGTCTTTTCAACCTTTAAATATTGGTATAAAAGATTAAAGAACCAGTTTGGCAATGTGCTAGCCATCCAAACTGACATGGGAGGGGAATTTACCTCCAATGCCTTTGAGCACTTCCTACAACAAAAGGGAATAAAACATAGGGTTTCCAATGTCTGTACTCCAGCAGAAAATGGTGTAGCCGAGCGCAAAGGTGGGGTTCTTCAGAACATGATGTATGCAATGTTGAAGGATTCTGGCCTGGGTATTGCGTTTTGGGCTGAGGCAATGAAAAATGCCTGTTATGTAAGCAACCGGATTTATTCACGCTCTGTAGAGGATATACCATACAGATTATTGTACAAACGTTTACCAAACCTGGAACACCTAAGGGTTTTTGGCTCCAGAGCATGGGTAAACATACCTCTCGAGCGCAGGAGGAAAGGGGGAGCCAAAGCCAGGAAATTGGGCTTCCTTGGATATCAGTCTGGCATGAAGACCTATAGATTTGCTGATCAGTTCAACAAAGTAAGTTTCAGCAGGTCTGCCTCTTTTTGTGAGCATGAAAAGTGGGGAAAGATTCATGCTAATGAAGTACCACAAATGGTTGCTTTACCTAGCTCTGATATCACTGAGGGTGTCAGTAATGAGCCTGTGATCAAACAAGAGCAACAACCTCTAAATGTGCAGTCTGATGGTGTGCAAAATGAAAAAGTACTACCAAGGGTTTCTATGCGCAGTGCTAAGGGCATACCACCTGTGAGATATGGCTATGATGTCAATCATGTTTTCATTAAGGAGACTCAAACCTACCATGAAGTATTGCAAATGCCTACAGTTGAACAGGAGGCTGGATTTCATTGTGGCCCTCGTAAAAGCAGGGCAAAATAACATGAGAGTGGATCATTTTGTTTTGGCAAATGCACCCATCTCTGAGAAGGTTTACATAGCACAAACTTGCTAGTGTTGTGTGCAGTTAGAATGGGTTTTACAACTGCTAACTGACTTCAATGTAAACTATGTACTACCAATTAATGTTTTCTGTGACAATGTGGCTACACAACAGTTGGCTGATACACAGAGTATTAGAGTAAGAAGCAGGCACATTAACATAAGGAACATGAATGTACTACAACGAGGTTTAATTAAGTTAACCTATTGTGCTTCCAAGTCAAACGTAGCTGACTTGTTTACCAAGTGCCTTGATGTAAAAACGTTTACTGATTTGAAGATCAAATTGAACATCCAGATGCAGACTTAAGGGGGAGTGTTGAGATCCACATGTTCTGTAAGTCTGGCTAGATGTATTTGATATAGTGACAGGTAGCTGTCAGCCAGGAATCTCTGTTAGAGCTGGCTATAACCGGTTCAGGGCAGTCTTGCCACTGCTATCACAGTGACTCAGCACTGAAGCCTGATTGGCTGGTGTTTGTATAAATGTACAGTGAGTGATGTACAGTTTCTCCTCCTCATTTGTATGATTGCAGCAGAGCACTTTGACACTCTGTTTGATGGTGGCTGTGGTGTGTAAATAAATGTATATAGTTTGCACCTAGCTGAAGCCTCCAGTATTTATTTGGATACTCGCACTCTCTTCTGGCCCACTCCGTGCCTGCCACTTTCGCTGTTCGAACCCGCGACATGTACAACCAGGTGCTTATTGAGGATATTGGATTTTGTCTGGAACATGTTAGAATTTCTAAAGTTTTTATTGATATACATAATTGTCATTAAATGTTATTGTCAACTTCATTACAGTGTTTCTTTGTTTTGATATATTGTCTGCCACTGTGACCCCTCCTTTGATCTTTGCAATCTCCAGGGGAGGGCTAGAGATCACTTAGAAATACAACTGCTATCCGGGGGGGGGGGAGATGAAAAACTGAAGTCAGAAGAGGAGATAAAGGTAGGTTGATGGTTGGCTGGGAAGGAGATAGGGTTGCCAACTCCAGGCTGGGAAATTCCTGGAGATTTGAGGGGTGGAGCCCGGGGAGGGTGGGGTTTGAGGAGGGGTGCAACTTCAGACAGGTACAATGCCATAGACTCCGCCCTCCAAACCAGCCATTTCCTCCTGGGGAACCATTGTTGCCAATCTCCAGGTGGGGGTTGGAGATCAATCAGAATTACAACTGCTCTCCAGGAAGGAGGGGGAAGGAGATGGAAAGCTGAAGTCAGAGGGGCACATAAATGTAGGTTGATGGTTGGCTGGGAAGGAGATAGGGTTGCCAACTCCAGGTTGGGAAATTCCTGGAGATTTGAGCAGTGGAGCCTGGAGATGGTGGGGCTTTAGAAGGGGTAGGACCTCAGACAGGTACAATGCCATACACTCCACCCTCCAAACCAGCCATTTCCTCCTAGGGAACCATTGTTGCCAATCTCCAGGTGAGGGCTGGAGATCACTCAAAATTACAACTGCTCTCCAGGAGGGAGGGAGAAGGAGATGGAAAGCTGAAGTCAAAGGGGCACATAAAGTTAGGTTGATGATTGGCTGGGAAGGTGATAGGCTTGCCAACTCCAGGCTGGGAAAATCCTGGAGTTTTGAGGGGTGGAGCCTGGAAAGGGTGGGGTTTGAGGAGGGGTGGGACCTCAGACTGGTACAATGCTATAGACTCCACCCTCCAAAACAGCCATTTCATCCTGGGGAACCATTTTTGCCAATCTCCAGGGGAGGGCTGGAGATCACTCAAAATTACAACTGTTCTTCAGATGGTAGAGATCAGTTCCCCTGGAGAAAATGGTAAGCTCTGTGTTATTATACCCTGCTGAGTGCTCAAGGCCAGGGCACCCTCCCAGAGCCTCTTTCTAGAGCTCATTGTATTTATTTCCACAACGGGCCTTATTCCTAGTCTCTCTATAAATATAAAAGCCACTTGGGGTGGCAAAGTTCTATGCCCGCCAAAATCAGTTGGCTCTCTGATGTGTCACTCAGAAGCTGTCCCTGTCCACTAGCTGCATTGCCTGAGTTCTCTCCCACCCACTGTGGCCTAGGCCACTCTTCTCTGATTGAGCCAGGATTTCAAGGTCATTTGCATATGGAAACTGATTGGACTTCACTCCATACCACATCTCAAACTCCCCCCCCCACACACAAGACAATTGGAACTGACAGTTGCATATGTGATCTGGTGTATTCTGAGGTAAAATATGTCCTCACTCACAACACATCACTTCCCCTTTAAAAGAAACAAACCCAATAACACAATCATGCCACACCACAAAAAAGACAGATCACACCACAAGCAGAATACCACAAGGCAAAAAAAGCTCTGGTACTAATTCAAAGTGCTGGGGATGAGTTGTGTTCTGGCAGGGGACACTGTGAGTGTAGAAAATGATTTATCGACAGAGTAGTGTTTTGGAAAATTTTTGGGAATTGTTTGGAACATTTACCATGGGGCACCCATCCAGAGCCTCTGGCATTTTTTCACTCTGCTGGCATCAAAATCAATTTAAGGCAAAATAGAGATATGGAGACTTTTCCATTCTCCTTTGCATCAATTTGTCTTTGTTGGCAATGGCAACCCTAGGCCTGCCAGTACTCTCAGGGTGACTTCATGCCTCCTGACTGGCATGGCATCAGTAGCCCTGGACATCCATATGAAAGCTGCCTGGGTGATTTTGGACCAGCCAGACTTTCTGCCTAACCTACCTTACAGGGTTGCTGTACAGATCACAAAGCAGAAGACAATGAAGTAAGCTGCTTTGCTCCCTGCTAATGTGAAGGCAGAATTTTGCCTAGGAAGAGGCTACTGAGGGGGGAGGAGATAAAGCTGCCAACTTTAGGTATGGAAATTCCTGGAGATTTGAGGGGTGGAACCCAGAGAAGGTGAGGTTTGAGGAGGGGTGGGACCTAAGACAGGTACAGTGCCATAGACTCCACCCTCCAAACCAGCCATTTCCTCCTGGGGAACTATTGTTGCCAGTCTTGGCTCAGTGGCCATCAAACCATTTTCTTCAACCCCTTGCTGTGCAGCTGACTTTCCCCTAGGGTTGCCAATCCCCAGGTGGGACCTGGAAATTTCCTGCTGTTATAATTGATCTCCAGATGACAGAGATCAGTTCCCCTGGAAAAAATGGCTGCTTTGGAGGGTAGGCCCTATGGCATTACACCTTGCTGAGTCCTTTTGCCCCCCCCCATGCTGCCCTCCACAGGATCCAGCCCCCATATCTACAGGTATTTCCCTACTTAGAGCTGGCAACACTACTTTCCCCTCAGTACCTGTTGGTAGGCAACCAAGTTTGGTCCTGTCACCTGTTTTGGCCTTTGGGAGAAAACTCATTGGGTACAGTCCTGATAGGGTTGCCAACTCCAGATGGGAAATGCCTCGAGTTTTGAGGGATGGAGTCTGAGGAGGCTGAGGTTTCAGGATGGGTGGGACCTCAGACAGGTACAATGCCATAGATTCCACCCATCAAACCAGCCAATCCGTCCTGGGGAACCATTGTTGCCAATCTTCAGGTTGGAGATCAATTAGAATTACAACTACTCTCCAGGAGGGAGGGGGAAGGAGATGAAAAGCTGAAGTCAGAGGGCAGATAACGGGAGGTTGACAATTGGCTGGGAGGGAGATAGGGTTGCCAACTCCAGGTTGGGAAATTCCTGGAGATTTGAGGGGTAGAACCTGGAGATGATGAAGTTTGAGGAGGGGTGGTATCTCAGACAGGTAGAATGCCATAGACTCCACCCACCAAACCAGTCAGTTCCTAATGGGAACCATTGTTGCCAATCTCCAGGTGAGGGCTGGAGACCACTCAGAATTACAACTGCTCTTCAGGAGGGAGGGCAGAAGTCAGCTGAAGTCAGAGGGGCAGGTAACTGTAGGTTGATGGTTAGCTGGGAAGGAGATGGGGTTGTCAACTCCAGGTAGGCAAATTCCTGGGGATCTGAGGGGTGGAGCTTGGAGAGGGTGGGATTTGAGGAGGGGTTGGACCTCAGACAGGTACAATGCCATACACTCCATCCTCCAAATCAGCCATTTCATCCTGGGTAACAATTGTTGCAAATCACCAGATGAGGAGTGGAGATCACTCAAAATTACAACTGCTCTTCAGGTAGCAGAGATCAGTTCCTCTGAAGAAAACAGTGAACTCTGTCATTGTACTTTGCTGAGGTTGCCCCAGCAAATTCACACTGTGTGCCCAAAGCCAGGCCCTCTCCCAGAGCCTCTTTCTAGAGCTCATTGTAATTATTTCCACAACGGGCCTTATTCCTAGTTAATTATAATGATCAGCATTTGCATAGGGCTGTCCAAAGTGCTTCACATACAACATGTAGTTGTACTCTAGTAATCCTGAAATATAGGCCAGCATTGTTACCATCTCCATATTGCAGAATGGCTGAGGTTGAAAGAGAGACTTGCCTAAAGGCTCATAGTCTCTTAACTGCTATGCCATGTCAGTTTTGTCCTACAACACCAGTCCTTCAACTAATTACAACCTATGACCAATGTGTCATATGTCCAATATGTCCAAAGGGTGGCTGGAGAGTCACACATCAACAAAGGCAAACCATGTTATATTTCTTTCTTCTTCTTTTGGTATTTGTGTCCGTGTGTGTGTGTTTTATGTGTCTGCCTTTGAAAGTCATAGCAACCTCTGCTGACTGACACCTACTGAGGGCCTGTAGGATATTCAGAGAGGTGGCTGAATAAAGCCTGCCCCTGTCCTCCCAACTGCTTGTATTTCAAGGAGGTCTCCCATCCAAGTACTAACCAAAGTCAACCTTGCTTAGCTTCTGAGATCTTACGTGATCTGGCTTGCCTGGGCTATCCAAGTCAGGGTACCATGTTATATTTCTAAAGGAGTTTATGAGGGATTCGTCCATACTGTTGACCAAATCTTTATGTATAGGACTGTTTAATCTAAGTCAAAAGGGATACCAGGAATCACCATTTTCCAACACTTGTCTGTGAGGTGCCCTTTTGCTTGCAAATCAGGATATTCACTCTGGTTCTTGCTCCTTTATCCACACAGCATCCATTTATTAGCAAGATACAGGGATGGAAGCAACTGATTGCCAGGCAAAACAGCTCATGCAGCCTACAGTTCTAACTAACAAACAGAATTAAAGAGTGGGGACTCCATGCCATGAGACTAAACCAATGCACACAAATATCAAAGGAGGGAACAGACTTTTGCATTGTTATGCATACAATAATTACACCACAATCTGTAAGTAAATCCCTGACCTAATTCTGTACTATGGGGGGGAGATGCTGGACATGCCTTTTAAATTTTTGTTATGTCCACCCATGGGCAATCAAATTCTCCAGTTGCCAAACTTCTTCCCTGTCCCCTAGAACAGTAGATGGGAGACTGTATGTTTGCTTTGCACATGTGAACACACAAAGATGCCTTATACAGAGTCACAACATCCATCAAGGTTAGAATTGTCTACTCTGAACTGGCAGCAGATCTCCGGGGTCTCAGGCAGAGGTCTTTCACATCACATACTTCCTAGTCCTTTTAACTGGAGATACCAAGGATTGAACATGGGACCTTCTGCATGCAAAGCAAAGGCTCTGTCACTGAGCCACAGCACCTCCTCCCCTTGGGTGCTTACTCCTCCTGGGAGCTACATGTTTCTTTCAAGAGCCTTGGGAGTTTCCAGTCACAAAATGGCGGCTTGGTACGGTAAATCCAGTCACAAATTGGTGGCTTCTACAAAAAATGCAGCATTTCAGAGCACATCAGCAGTGTTTGGGTGTAGAAGCCTTTCCTCTGCTGTTTTGCCAAAGCAAATGACCACCACCATTCAAATTCTAACTTGTTCTGCAGGAGAATAATACAGTTACCTGTATGCTTTTTGAAGGGAGGCAAGTAGCAGCTTTGATGCAGGGGGAAAGAGTCCATAGCATGCTCCTCTCCCATTCAGAATGTTATGTATCAGGTCAGGAACATTCCAGGACTATCTATCAGAGACTGGCTAAGCTTGGAGCTCTAGAACAATAGCCCACCAGGACTCTGGAAGTGACCAGTGAGAAACTAACGTTATGTAAATAGCCTATCATCTGGAGCTGGGTGTGTTTGGGCATGGGTTTTGCATGCTATTTAAACAGGGCTGTTGCCCTGGTATTTTAGTCTTGTTCCTGAAATCACTTAATAAAGTAGAGCTGTTCACTGCAATGTGTCTTGAACCCAATATTTAACACAGAGCAAGGTTACATGTGTGCGGTAGAGAGGAAATGTTGCTGTCATTTTCCCACCCAGAGCAAAGGCATGTGTGCACGTCTCCTTATCCATCACACAAAAGAGAAACTGAAGAGAAGCTGCTGCTGTAGTTTTAAAAGAAAGGATAAGAACGTGATTACAGCAGCCCTGGAGGTGGGGCAGAGAGATGCTATTAATTGCTTGGAGGGTGACTGGTCACTCCTGAGTGAGTTCCTGCCCAACACCTACTCCAGAAGTTAATACATCTGAGGGAGGGTAGGGAGATAAATGCTGTTTTACTCCATGGTAGGTGAAGCCCTATGAGGAAAGGCTGAAGGACTTGGAATGTTCAGTCTGCAGAAGAGGAGGCTGAGGGGGGACACGATTGCTCTCTTTAAGTATTTGAAGGGCTGTCACTTAGAGGAGGGCAGGGAGCTGTTCCTGTTGGCAGCAGAGGGTAGGACTCACAATAATGGGTTTAAATTAAGGGTGGGAAGGTACTGGCTGGGTCTTAGGAAAAACTTTTTTACAGTAAAAGCTGTTCAGCAGTGGAATCAGCTGCCTAGGGAGGTGGTGAGCTCCCCCTCACTGGCAGTCTTTAAGCAGCAGCTGGACAAACACTTGTCAGGGATGCTCTAGGCTGATCCTAGATGGAGTAGATGGCCGGTAAAGACCCCTTCCAACTCTGTGATTCTGTGAAATATCCCAGAGTTTTCTTTGCACAGTTTGCAGGAGGGAATGGCTTCTCTCTCTGGCAAACAAAACAGAGGATGCTACTTAGGTAACTTTCACATGAACAGGGAGTTCGGAAGTGGCACATATAAGCATTAAAACAAAGTTCTTTTTATTTCTTTCATGGAAAGGTACAAAAGCTCATCAAGCCTGTTTACAACTGGAATGACCACTTGTGTGATCAGAGCAAGGCTGGGAAGTCCTGACTCTCTTTTTCATCCTGGGATAGGTGGTAAGCTACATTACTATTGTTGTTGTTGTTTCCTTCCAACTGGCTCTCATTTCTGATTGTCAGTTTGAAGCCACCCTGTCATGAACTCATGAAATGGACACTGTAATTTTCTGAATGTGACTCTGAGCCCACACAAGCCAAGGTCAGTGTTGCAGGTAATGGGAGTCTCTGGTCCCAAGCAGCCTGTCCTACAGGTGCTGATAAAGCCATCCTTGTTTTGGGAAGTGAGCTGCATCCACCTCGCTGTAGCAGTGAATTAAATTTGTCCTTTGTTATTGTATCTCACTGACGCCCAAAATAGCAGCCCTGGGTTGTAATCTCCATTCATCTGAGTCTGCACAGTAATTGCTGGCAGCCATGGAAACCCACTTCCCTTCCCATCGTCATTTATAAACTTGACCCTCTTTGCCTCCTTATTGCTTTGGGGGCTGAAGCAAAAAAGAAAAGAAAAGACAGCAGTAAAACATGTTTGCAAACTGGCAGCAATTTTGGCAGCCAAAGTAAGAAAAGCCACAACCTTTCCTGTTAACTGTATGGTATTGATGGACAAACCAGGCTTTTTAAAAAAATGAATAATACAGCTGTCTTCAGCAGCACAACAGAAGTGTGGATACTAGTAATGACTCTCAAAAGAACCTGGTTTTGCTTTTGTCCCTGCCACACCACAGTCTCAGCAAGATATTTCCTTCCTACAGGGATGGACTGTGGCTCACTGGCAGAGCACATATTCTTCATGGAGAAGGTACCAGGTTTAGTCCCTGGCATCTCTAGCTATGTGCTTTCAGAAAGCAGATGTTGGGAAAGCTCTTGGAGAGCTGCCAATCACAGCAGACAATATCGTGCTATATGGACCAATGGGCTGATTTGTTATGAGGCAGCTTTGTATGTTATCTTCACTGAAGGTGGGGGAATGTGCAGTCATGTATTGTGGTTCCTGTATACAGCAGCTTTTGATGGTAGGGATAGTCATCATTGTAACAGCATAAAAAATCATTCTGGTATTATTATTATTGTTGTTGTTGTTATTATTCCATGTATGGATAAGTTCTGGCACAATGGGATATATAGATCCTTCATGCACTTCTGTATACTTCAGTGGTTTTTATTCAGTTCCTGAGAGTATGTTCTTTGATTACCAAAAAAAAAAGCAGCTTTCTAGCTCTTGAGACTGTAGGGGGGAAATGCTTTGAAAACAATAGCAAGATATGCAATAGTCTCAGGAAATGTAATTCATATGAAAAGAAGGGCAATGAGACTGTTGGAGGAAGGTCTTGCTGTGATTTCTATCTTAATAGGTGGTTTCGGTGCTGTTAGGGTATAATTTATTGTATTTTTATTGCAATTTGCTGTTGCTTATGTAAACTGGCAAATCTTAAGCGAAAGGTCAAGTATTAATGTTTTAAATGTGTGATTTCCAATCTCACCTTCTGATTTGTGAATTCACTCATTATTTTAAGTAGCACACAGAGAGTTAAAGACTTGGAGTCAGGATGCCCATGAGATCCTAAGTAATTTGAAGAAGAGGGTGAAAAGTTGCAGGATTATACTGTGCAATCCTAAACAAAGTTAAATCCTTCTAAACCATTTAACTTCAATGGGCTTAGAAGGTTTTAAAATGTGGTTTAGGATTGCACTGTAAGTAACCTGACAGCAAGGTAGACTTTTAGGATAGGTCCCCACTGGTGTCTGGACAGGGGGAAGTCAAGAGACTCCACTGGTATGCAAGCAGGGATGCCAGCCTCCAGGTGGGAGCTGGGGATCTGCCAGAATTACAGCTCATCTCCAGATTATAGAGATCAGTTTCCTTGGAGAAAATAGATGCTTTGAAGGCATTATACCCCACTGATGTACCTGTCCTCCCTGGGCTCTATCCCCAAATCTCCAGGAGTTTCTCAACCTGGATCCAATAACTGTACCTCCCACCCCCACCCCTGCCAGTGGCCAGGGGTGCCCTGGCAAGCCTATTGTTAGCCGAAATGCTCTGATCTATAATTAATAGAGCATTTGGGACAGTTTTTAATATTGGGATTCTTTGGTCTGTGTATACGAAGGATGGGCTGCCACACTATTTCCCAGTAAAGAGGCGAGAGACAGGAGTAAAATAAATCTTTTGTTTACTGTGTAATAATATTCAGCAGAACACATACAATCACACACACACTGGCATACAAGAGACTAAATAAAAGCAGGCAAGAAATAAATAGCACATTTGCATGAGCAGGTATTGATGAGGGCAATAATTACCTCTGATGTGCAGCTCCTGAAATCTTCCAGAGGGAGGTAAAGGGGCGGGAAAGAATATGGAAAGAAAATGGGGAGCACGCGTATTAGGCCAGTTAAGCACACGTGCGTTACCCCAGCTGCAGACTGGAGCCTTAAAGCGAGGTAGGGGTTGGGGAGAGTAAGCTGGACGTAAGAGGTAAAGCAGGTATAGAGAGGTCGTTGGTGGGGGGGGTAGGCAAGGCAGAGAGAGAGAGCTCTGAGAAGCGTGTGTGTGTTTTTAAAACCTCTCGAGCAATGGGCGTGGAAAGCCAGGCGGCTTAAACCTGAAGACACTCCCTGTTGGCTAGGGATTGGTTGTTTAGGGTCAATTTCAAATGCTAGTGGCTATCTTGACCAGTGGTCACCTGGGTGCTGGAAAGGAGGAAGTTGGAACAAAGAAGAATGACTCTTCACTTGGATCCTCCATGAGGACCTTGTACTTTGGCACATAGGAGGGTTAATCCCTTTATACTGGAGACAGCGAGTCTGGCCTGTCTGCGAGAGTCTTTTGTTTAAGTGTAAACCTGTGACTGTAGTATGTGACACCCGGCAAGCAAGCTATGGGGACCCTCTGAAGTGATTTTAGCCAGCATCTCATAGTCCTTGCCTGGCCTCTGTTCCTTCTCTGGGCTTCTCCCCATGGTGCTTTATTACAGTCTCTTGGCTGGAACACTCTCAGGTTCATAACAGCATAAAAACAGTCCAGAAATAGCCCGAATAAAGGCAACTGGGCTAACACTATATGCAAGAAGGAGAGCTGATATTGACTAGTTTGTATCTGAAGTCCTACCTTTGTAAATAGCATTCCCTGGCCAAAGTTGAGCTCTGAAGTTCCTGAGACGAGAAGCTAAAATAAGGAGGAGATGGACTTATCAGCTGCTCTCTGAATGCTCTGAGCATGCATTCTTTTGATGTAGAATCATTTATCTCTAAAGCCCACAAGAAGAAGAGGAAGAAGAAGAGAAGAGATTGGATTTATACCCCACCCTTCACTACCCAAAAGAGTCTCAGAGTGGCTTACAAACTCCTTTCCTTTCCCCTCCCCACAACAGACACCCTGTGAGGTAGGTGGGGGCATGGGGCTGAGAGAGCTCTGACAGAAACTGGTCTTTTTCAAGAACAGCTGTGCCAGAACTATGTCTCCCTCATAACATTTCATTAAAAGATAGCACATCGTGCGATGCCATCATGCTCTGCAGCAGCTAGTGAAGTGGGGTGGAGGCAGGGAAACCCTGAGAGGGATGGCATCAGATTGTGCATTTCAAGGAGATGTAGAAAAATACATAGGTAAGAAACAACTACACTCATGAAAGGAGCTCTGATTCACTAAAGCTTCTGATGGAATAAATGTTGTTATTCTTTGAGGTGCCCCTGGACTTCTGTTTCATTTTGCCGCTAGAGACTAACATGTAGAAACATAACCCATAACCTGGGAGTGAGGTCCCTGATCCAGCTTTTGCTGTTATTATTATTCATATAATATTATGTTTTGGGATGACCCTATATATATATCATATCATATCATATCATATCATATCATATCATATCATATCATATCATATCATATTGGTGGAAAGGGCCATCAAGTCGCAGCCAATTTATGACAACACCATAGGGTTCTCAAGGCAAGAGATGAACAGAGGTGGTTTGCCATTGCCTGCCTCTGCAGGTGGTCTCCCATTCAAGTACTAACCACAGCTAACCTTGCTTAGCTTCCAAGATCTGATGAAATCAGGCTAGCCTGGGCCATTCAGGTCAGGGCATGCTATGTTACATTACAGTGTATTACATTACAGGGCTGAATGAGTGTGATGTAAAGATCAGAGTGTAGGACAAGAGCTAAGGAGACTGAGTTTGAATCCTCACTTGGTCATGAAGATCACTGCATCACCTTTGGCCAGTCATTCTTTCTTAGCCTAATCAACCTTAATAATCTGGTCACTGTGATGGGGTGTGTGGGTGCCATATGACAGAGGAACATTATATGAGGTGAGGTTAGGATAGTTTAGGAAAGGTTGTGAGCACCATCACTGCTGTGCAGGGATGGGGTAAAATTATAATGCAATAAGCTTCAACCCTTAGTACATGTGTAAGACTTCACTCAGAAAAGTAAGCAAATACATGGGGCTCTAAGTATCATAAACTGTCAAACCACTGTGGCAAGTAGCAGATTCCTGTCAAGACCCCAGGCCTATATACGGATCTGTCTCAGTGAAAGGCCTGCCAGATAACTCACAGTGTTGATGTCATTGCCAGAGACTGGCATACTGACGTATAAACCTTGTCATGTAGTACAGTGATCAGAGGAAGTTTCCAGGAATCCTAGGAGAGCCCTTGATTGAGTTACTGGAAGCACTGGTGACAGAAAACTGACAGAAGCAATTCAGTTTAATTTAATTCAATCATACTTCTATTGCCCTGACAAGCAAAAGTCTAGGAAAAGGACATCCCCTCAGGATTCTGTCAAGGGTGTGTAAAATCTGACCAGGACTGGGTCACATGTATTCAGTTCGGATTTGATCTCCCAGAGCCTCTTTGTCACCTGTATCTCTTCTAGATGTGATGACAGGTTGTTATATTACATGGTTCCCCTCATGGCTGTCTCGCAAAAAAAAGCCAAATGTAATTCTCTCCGTTTCCTTCTGACAAGGTATCCTGTTATGATTCCAAATAAATTGAAGATGTTATCATCCCTGCTGTTGTTCATACTTGGAACACCAGAACAGAAACCCTTCCCACCAAAAGTTATTTCCAAATCCTCCTCATTAGACTACTGCATAAAGCTTCCCTGTAAGAATGCAGCAACTTTGGCCAGATTTTCATTCAGCCCTTTCTATTTGTCTCTTAAAATATTTCTATGCCACCTTGCACAAAAGAGTCTTCACAGCAACAAACAATCTTATAAAAACCATAACTGTTTGATCCATGCTAGTCCAGTAACATTCCCATGCTCAGCCTCTCATGGCTACAGATAAAGAGAAATCTTAAAATGAATATAAGGACAGCAGTCCATTTGGTTGCAGGAACAATACTACTGGCTTAGGGACTTAGTAGCTTGTTCCCAAAAGCAGGGGTTAAGTTAATAATGCCATCTTTTCCACTTCCACAGCATAAAGGTAAAGGTTCCCTTGCTCGAAAGCCAGTCGAATCCGACTCTAGGGTTGTGGTGCTCATCTCCGTTTCAAAGCTGAAGAGCCAGCACTGTCCGAAGACATTTCTGTGGTCATGTGGCCGGCATGACTAAACACCAAGGCGCACAGAACACAGCATAAAACAGCCTAAATAAAGGAAGACCAGGGTTACAAGGTAATGGCAAACCACTTCTGCTCATCTCTTGCCTTGAAAACCACAAGAGGAGTCACCATCAGTCAGTTGCAAGTTGATGGCACTTAATTATTATTAATTCCATCTTTTTCTCACTTCCAGAGCAAGAATGAAGTAAACTCCTGTCCTTTCCCCTATAATTGTCCCCTAGGAGATATGCTTTATCATTTTTCTTGTGATTTACCTGGCATATGAATGGGGGTGGTAAAAAGAGGACCTGTATATTGCAAGGACCCTTGGGAGACTTTGTGTACAGAAACACATTGGGCATCTGGGCGGACAGCAGGATTAGTGCTCACTAGTGGTACCTCAAACTTCACAATGAGTATGTTTGGTAGGTAAATATGCTTTCTTCGACAGCTGCAGTTGCATGTGAGCCAAACTTCAGATTTCTTTGCCTCTCGCTGTCATCTGACCTGAGCAGTAGTGGCAGTGATGGAGTTTTCATTTCCTTTTGTCTTGTGGGTGTTTGCATGTGCGTAGAAGGTAAAATCGATTCTCCCCCAGGATCATGGATGGTCAGGTCAGGTGATTACAGGTCAGGAAGGGTGACTACAACTCCCATAAGGCTGTTTGACATAATGTCAATAATACAGACTTAGACAAAAAATATATGGTGATTTAAACAACTGGCTACAGAATGAGGTGTAGTGACAAGAAGTCTGTGGGGTTGGAGACTGGGATGCCAGTCAGGCTATGTAGAACATGCATGTGTGAAACGGTGCTGATTGCACTGTACTGATTGTTTGAATACATGGAAAGGAACTCCCTGATCAATCTCGAGCGACTCATGAACAGCCAAACTGCTCCACACACAAAAATCAGATTCTTGCTCTTGAGCTGAACAAGTGGATGCTTGAGCATCCCTAGTTCTCATCAGGGCATCCCTCAACCACCACTCTTTTCTCTACAGAAGTCAACAGTAGGCATTCATTTTTATAGGAAAACAATAAAGAGCTGTACTTGGAAACATTTGGAGATGGGGATGAAACTGGTTAACTGATTCTGGTGATATTGATAATATGGAGTGAGGCACAGGCTTGCCTTCTGTCGACAGAGTCCTATGCAGGCCCATAACCACAATTGGGGGGGGGGCGTTTAAATGTTTAAAGGGGCAGTTAACTTTCTTGTTGTTGTGTTGTTCAATCGCACAGTCGAGTCTGACTCTTCATGACCCCCATGGACGATGTCATGCCAGGCCCTTCTGTCTTCCACCATTAAATTCATCTGAATGCCTGTCTCTAAAGGGGAGGCTCCAAGCCTGTTTCTAGCCATTCCTTTCAAGGAACAGGGCAGCAATCGCATCAGTACCTAGGGAAAAACAGCTCAGAGGACATTTAATTGCCTTCAGAAAGCATTTAAATGCCTTTTGAGTTCCCTTCCATGGGGCAAGAAAGCTTAGAAAGGCACTCAAGATTGGCACCTTCAATACATCTCCAACAATCCCTCTTTCTGCTGGCCCAGTCTGGCTGTATACCACCTAGGTCATGGTGAGTCTTTCAAAAGCATTCCCATGAGCCTTTGGGAAACATGCAAAAATAAGATTTCTGGCGTGGCTATTTGTGGGGCAGGGCTTTTACTTAAGGGGCGGGGCCCAAAATGCCCCTCTGTAGCTACAGGCCTGATCCTATATTTCAGCCTATTTACAAAACTCTATGGCAGCTGCTACGGAGAGAGCATTTTCCTATTTACCAACTCTGGTCTTCATGGGTTTTGTTGCTTGGTCACTCTAGCAGAATGTCACACTGGAATGTGACAGAAGAACCTTGGGAATGAGCTTCTACACCCATAAACATTAATGTCATTATATCTTTGATATGAAATGTTTTGATCTTCAGAAAAGCTTTTGTGCACTCTGTTTCCCAAAAATGGATGCATTAGCAAAATAGGAGCAATGTAATGATATCACAGTTAAGGAACAACAATGTAATTGATTGGGAGAAGATCTCAGCCATTATGGGCTTTACAGTGCAGTCCTAAACAGAATTATGCTACTATTAGAAGCATCTCTGACTAATATGTTAGGATGAGGTGCAAAATTTAAACTTTTTAAATTTGTTGATATCAGTAAGTATTTGTATTGGGTACATCTAGGGGTTGATCTCTGAGATAATAGTCTGTAGAAGTGACAAAGACAATTGGCTGCTGGTTTTTGTTATGGTATTTATAATGCATCAGCAGATTTTACCTTCATGGATTTATTTACAAAAGGAGACAGATATCTGAGGGTCAATGTCAAGCTCCATATTGCTATATTTACAGGTCTATTATAAAGGAAAATGTGCTTTGTTTTTAAATGTATCTTGCCATTTCTGAAATGGAAAAACCTTGTTGTTCTGAGAAGTCTGCCAAGATATTTCAGGAAGACGGACTGGGGGTGGACTAACAAGGCTCAGACCCGCTCTGCCCACACCTGCCACCAAAGATTGCAATCATATCTTCATTAGGCAGGTTGTCTCAACCCAGAAGGACCGTTCACTTGCAGAGCCATCTTGCAAAAACACCGCTTAAGGCTTATTACTGTTTTGTCAGGTTGTGTTTGCCTTTGTCCGTTATAGTTTACAAAATGGCTCACTGAAACATGCTTCATACTGCGAGCTCAGGCATTTGAAGACAGCTCTGTCTAGTCCAGTAATTTAAAGATAAGTAAGCACCCATGCATCTGTGTTTTTTCTCTCCTTTTCATGGATGCCAATGAAGATATGCAAGAACTGGTTCATTTGTCAGGACAGGGTTTTTATAGACTCAGTGGAAAATAAAATGCTAGGTTCTGTAATTATCTACATGCGTTTTATCTAATTATTCCCCATGTGCAGAGGGAGCTTTCTGAACATCAGTCTGACCCACAAAATGGAGCTCAAGAGCTGTATTTCTATCTAGACATTTTGATTTGTGTTGCCTCAAAACTTCAGGTTTAACTCTTAATATCTTTCATACGAACGTATACTTACAGGAGTCATAAGATCACCTTATCTAATACTTCCTTTGCAGTGCTGGAGTAACCACCTAAAAAGCACCTCACAGATTGATCTTTGCAGTGTTTTTTTCCAAGTTGCTCCTATATACATCAGTGGCATATCCACACTTTGAAAAGCATCCAGTTCCAGTAAGCGATCCCCCACCCCACCCCAATTCTTCACTCAGCTGTCTTTACTTAGTTATTAACATGGCAACCCACTGGAATATAGGGTTGCCAGGTTCCCTTGTCTTGCTGGTAGGGGGATCTGGGAGGCATTTGGGGACATCCCCGATGCACTGACATCACTCGGAAGTGATGTCATCCTGTCAATGATGTTGGGGGTGAAGCTCTGGTTTTTGGGTGAAACTCTATGATAAAATCAAGGTCAAACCATAGAGTTTTGCCCAAAAACTAGAGTGGTGACATGTGACATACCTGACGCAATGATGTCACTTCCAGGGGATGTCATGTGGGGATGTTGCTGTTTGTGGGGGATTTCCCCAGCCAGCCAGCTGGCCAGCAGTGGGCAGAAGCCCCCAAAACTGGGGGATTCCCTGTCCAGATCTGGGGAATGGCAACCCTACTGTGATATGTGCTCAGTAGCTGCAAGAATCTTATTGTATCTTTGCTGGAACAGACAATGTCTGGTATACAAAGAACAAAACTCTAAAGGGGGCAGCAAGAAAACAATTTGATAGGACAGTGAGGTCAGCACCTTCTCACCTTTTAAGGGTCAGCAAGGTATAATGCCATATGGTCCACTCTTCAAAGCAGCCATTTTCTCCAGAGGAACTGATCTCTGTCAACTGGAGTTCAGTTGCAATTCTGGGGGGTCCCCAGGCCCTACCTGAAGGTTGGCAACCCTAGTTTAGTGTCAGGGATAGCTATTGCTATGGTAAACAAATTGCTAAACATAAAAAGAATGCCTCAGCATAGATGAACATGGCATGTGTCCCAGTCACACAAAGCCTTTGCATATAATTCAGTTCAGTGCTTCTCTCAGAGAAGAAAGCGGAGAGAATGGCACTAAAGCAGATTATAAGCAGTCACTCATGAACAATTCCATATATTGTCAAATGCCATTATTAACAGAGGCCCTCAAACTGAAAATAAGCCAAAAGCTTCCTGACGATGCTTCCTGCATATCTGTAAGAAGGCAGGCCTAGTGAAACACCAAATGTGTGAGGCACTTAAAGCTTAGCCAGAAGTTGAAGAGTTAATAGAATGGGTGTAGAACATGCTACCCCTTTCACTGACAGTACCATGAGGGTCTGCGTGTGGTGCCTGGTCAGAGCTGCTGATAATTTTTTCTGACCAGTCCTCTATACAGATCTATACTAGTCTCTTCAAGGTATTTTTTTATTCCTTGGACAGGGATATTTGTAAGGACCACTGCTAAGTGTATTTGTTTCACCAGTAAAGAGACAGGCACCATGGCTTGTTAACTTTAAAACTGAACAGGCTTTATTTACAAACAACACAACAGGGGGATGGAAGTTTTATACATATGATAGTTTGTTTCCTTTCAGGCGTAAACTTTTGCCCTCACGTTCACTTAGGCTGTATGCTTATTACTTTCAGTTCATACATAAATGTTCATCAGTTATCTAAACACGCTTATACTCCTCGTCTCCAGCAACTGCTTTGTGGTTTTCCTTGGGCTTTTACTAACAGGTCCCTCTGAGTCTCCCCGGTCACCAAACCAGCTTTCCAGACTCCTGCCAGACCGTTCTTTAGCCCTTTCTAAACCACTTCCAGTTCCTTTTAAAGAGAGGTATCTCAATGGTGTGTGACTCTATTGTGTTTAGTTTTTAACTGTCTGGTCACTGTCCCCTTCCTTCTGAGGAACTCAGTAAACCAGGTTCTTCCTCACAGAGCTACAGAGCTTCTTCAGTTCGCTGACAGACTCCTTGTTAGCTCTCCGTCCAACAACTATTAACTGCTGCTTCTCAACTGTCAATTCCAAATGGACCGTTTGGTCTGTTAAACGTCAATCACTGAGGGTTCCGAGCTAAATGGCTCCCTTCTCACTCCGTCATGTGACTCAGCAGTGTTCTGTGTTTACTTTCTGAACATAAGAACATAAGAACATAAGAACATAAGAGAAGCCAATGTTGAATCAGGCCAATGGCCCATCTAGTCCAACACTCTGTCACACAGCGGCCAAAATATACCAGGTGCCATCAGGAAGTCCAGCAGTGGGGCCAGGGCACCAGAAGCCCTCCCACTGCTGCCCCCCCAGCACCAAGAATAGAATGCATCACCTGCCCCAGACTGAGAGTTCCCATCTATACCCTGTGGCTAATAGCCACTGGTGGACTTCTGCTCCATATGTTTATCTAATTTCCTCTTGAAACTGTCCATGCTTGCAGCTGCCACGACCTCCTGTGGCAGTGAATTCCATATGTTAATCACTCTTTGGGTGAAGAAGTATTTCCTTTTATCTGTTCTAACCCGACTGCTCAGCAATTTCATAGAGTGCCCACGAGTTCTTGTATTGTGAGAAAGGGAGAAAAGTACTTCTTTCTCAACCTGCTGGTCCCAGATCTTTTACATCCATCACAGGGTGGTTTAAAGAAGTGAGACCATGATGCTGTTAAACACAAAACTTTTTTTTTTTTTTTTAAAAACCCTCCAACTTAGCAACAACTCTGGGGCAAAAGGTGATCAAGGCAAAGAGTAAACATGGATTTGAAATGCAAATTGCCCTGAGATGTATGGTCCTTGAGGCAAAGCTGCCTGACAAGTACTGGGGAGAAGCAATCCACACTGCTACCTACCTGCAAAACAGATTACCTACTAAAGGTGCAAGTAGTACACCATTTGATCTGTTGTGTGGGCACAAACCCAGCCTGAATCATATAAAAGTGTTTGGATCAAAGGCCTACACTTACATTCCTAAAGAAAAGTAGACCAAGATGGATCGTAGAGCAGAGGAAGGCATTTTTGTTGGCTATGCACTGGGATGCAAAGGATACAGAATCCTCATCCCAGAAACAGAACATCCCAGTCAAGATCTGCAATGTGATCTACATTAATGACAGGAAGAAATCAAGCAACATGGGGAAAGTAGATATCAGTCTACACCAACAGGGAAAAAGGAAGCACAGCAAATAGAAACAGTGCATCTGAGCACAATGGACAACACACATGGCACACCTACAGAACAGAAAGAACCAGATGGGGCTGCAGAACCAACTGTCAGACGCTCAACCAGTTCAAACAAAGGAGTACCACCAAAAAGATTTTCTTATCTAGCAAAAGCAGAAGCTATACCTGAGCCTTCCACATGGGAAGACACAGCAAGAATGCCAGTGAAAGAAGCAGAAAAATGGAGGAAAGCTTCAGAAGAAGAGACTGAGGCCCATTATGCACTGACAGCTTACTCCGGAGAATCTGAGCAGTCAAGCCTTTAAGCTTGGCTTCCAATTTGTGTGCCTGCCACATGCACCATTCTTTTTTCTCCAGTGTGTCTATTTTGTAGCCTGTGTGTTTATTCTGCAGCTCCAACCAAAACCCACATTTTTTTTGTTTTATTTGAGTAGAAATGTCACTTGTGACATGTGGCAGGGGGGTGGAGTCCAAAGTAGTGTCCAGTAACTGCCTTCCATTTAAATCCGCCTTGTTCAATTTTGTTAAAGAAAATGACTAGAGCCACTGCTAAGCTTCCTTTTCTTATTCTTATTTCTTGTGTTACTACTGTAAAAAAAGGGAAGGAGTTGACCCGATGTCAGTCTCCCCCCCCCCAACTGTTTTCAAAGCTGTGAAGCTCCCTTTTCTTATTGCCAAGCTCTAGCGGAGAGGGGTGCTAAGCTGTGGTGGGAGCCCGCTGGCAGGCAAATTGGGCGGTGGAACATTTGGAGCCATGTGAAAATCCAGTGGGAGGCCTGGCGCAAGCGGGGGGTGGAAAGCTGGAAAGTCAAGACAAAGGGCAGGTGCAGCACAGGCAGATGATGATCTTAAGCGATGGGGGTGGGATCCAAGAGGCACAGAAGGCGAGGCTCCTAGCGTCCAGTCTACAAAGGTGGGGATTTAATGGGAGGTCTAGCACAGGAGGGGGTGGAAAGTTGGAAAACCAAGATGAGGGGCAGGCACAGAATGCTAAGCTAGAGGGGTGGGTGCCCATAGGCATGGAATTCGAGGATACTATGATCCAACGTGCAAAAGGGGGGTGGAATTGTGTGTGCAAGCACCCCAATCAGAGGGAAAGCAGCAGGGAAAGGGCCAGCAGGCAGGCAGGCAGATTATTTATTTTATTTATTTATACTTTTGATTTATATTCTGCCCTCCCCGCATGGGCAAGCTCAGGGCGGCTTACAACAAGTTAAGATATAACAGAATAAATACATTAAAACATAGATGTATCAACAGAGCAATAATCTAAAATTCAGACAAGTAATCAAATTTGTAAATAAAGTGCTGTTGCATATAGATGGCAGTAGCGTCTCCAAGGCTATGTTGGATGGTAGAGAGTACACTGTGGCCATACCCGTGTCATTTGCTGTTCTTTTTTTTTTTGCCCCCCGTAGGGGATTTTTTATTGCATTTTCTATAAACTACAAATGAAAAAAGGGAAGGGTAACTACATACTAAGGGTGAAAGTAAAGAAAACCCACTAAAAACCCAAGAGATGGTGGTCATACAAAATGCTTAACCAAAAAAAAAATAATTCTGCTTATTAGCTGAAAATTACAAATATAATCCATTGAATGTGGTAATCTAATAGTCTGTTTAAAAGCCATAGATTGAAACCTCCCCCATTTTAACCTTAATAAGGAGCCAAGTAAGAAAAAAAACCATTATAAAATATAACAAGAGTTTCAAGAGAGTCAGAGTGTAACAACTACTCATTTGCCCTTTTTCTTTCTCAATCGATAACTTGTTTTGGAGGCTGCCGCCCCCAATACTGAATCTGAGTTCTCGTCAGAAGATGCCACTGCACCCTCTTCTTCACTTTCTTTGGTGCTGTTGTCTTCTAGCTCTTCTTCTCCTTTTGCTGGATGGCTATGAAGATGCAAAACTCCTGTGTCTTTTCAACAGAGTGTCAGAAAGCCATCCATGATTCTTTGGGTTCCCAGCCATACTGTATTCATTGTTTATTGTCTTATCTCTTGCTTCTGCGCTTGCGCTTAGTTTGCCAGCTGCAACTGTGGGAGAGTGCTTCTTTCCAGCCGCCTGTTACTGCAGCGGCCTTGGCAATAAGGCTTCAGAGCGTTCCTCTGTCTGGGGAATTTTCCAGTTCTTTGTGACTAGATGGGAGGGGTAGTTCTCCCGGTCATCAAATAACACTCTCACCGTGTGCGGGCTATAAGTTCATTTGTTAGTTTGGCTTTGCATCATACTATAATAGTGCCTGCCTGCCTCTCTGCGGGCATTCCTGACAATAGAAGTATTACTGTGGGCTACATCCTTGTATTTCAATAAAGCATATCTTTATCTGAAGAATGCCTGGACTTACTTGCTATTGAGCCTGACACAGAGTCAACTTTTTCTTTTTCATACATAAATTTAAAGATTAAACCTTTGGGTACGATCCATCTGCAAACGACATTGTTTTCCTGTAAGAATAAAGCCAAGTCCCTGTAGTTCCTTCTTTTCTTTCTTATTTCAAACGGAATGTCCTTCAACACTTTTATTTCTTTGTCTTTGATTTTCAAGGAAGCCCCACTTGATGCTTTTAATATTTGGTCTCTCACTTGTCTTCTAGAGAATCTCACAATCACTTCCCCGGGCAGATTATTTTTTCTTATAAATTTTGAATACGATCTAAAGACCGTATCAATTTCGCTTTGTATTGTATCTATTTTTAAATCTGCCAGCGGAGCCAAAGCATCATACATAATCTGTCTCAGATTCTCTCCCTTCGCTTCCAGAATTCCTTGGAATCTTAAGACATAGCTTGCCCTTTCCATTTCCAGCTGTAGCAGATGGGATTCATTGGTTTGTCTCTTTTTCTGCATTGTGTATAGCTGTTTTTGAAGCTTCTTAGAATTGGCATTGACCACTTTAAGCTGCTGTTCCGTTTTCTTTGCTTTTTTAGCTGTCTCGCTCAGCTGGGTCTGCTGTGCATCAAGTTTATGATGTAATGCGGTAACTTGTTCCATCAGGGGTCGCAATGCTTCCGTCAGCATCCTTTGAAGCTCTGCTATTGTGTCCTGTCTGGGGGCAGGACTTGCTGGGCTTTTGGCATTTCTGGCAAGAAGCTTAGGTTTCATTTGTTTCTCTTTCTCATCCCTCCATGGAGGCGCCATGTTGAGAAGTTGATTACTTTTTTAAAAAGTTGTTACAGTTTCCAATGCTCTTTGCAAAGCCAGGTAGGTTCTTACTAGTTCCTTATTTTAGTCCATCATGCCTTTATAGCTCACCATCCCTCAAGTACATAGTAAAAAGTTCCTCTTAGCAGGGGAGAGTTCCCTCCCCCCTTGCCTTTTAAGGGAGAGTTTCTGCTATCTTAGGCATTTCTTGCTTAAATTTTGACTCCAGTTCAATATTGTTGTCGCTTTAAAAGCTCATACGCTTGGCCACCAAACGCTTTTTTCACTGTGCATGCTTCATTCCATTCTCGGACACTCTATGGTGGGACCTTCAGGGCATGGGAAAGCCCCCCTTCGCCAGCCAGTCGCTGGAGGAAGAGCTCTCCTAGTGCCCCATGGCTGGGAGCCCAACCCAAGGACTCCGGGAGTGGTGTGGATGATTGCACCTCCTCCCAGCTGCAGGCACTGGCGTGCAGCTCCCAGACTCTCGAGAGACCGCTGCCGCCATCGTAGTCGCCAAAACCAGAAGTCATCATTTGCTGTTCTTGTTGCTCTCAACATGAGGGCCTTAACTGTTCAGTTGTTAGTACAGGTGTTGTCCGTGTGTTGGTGCTAGTGGCGGCTCCTAATCAAAGGCCTGGTGGAAGAGCTCCATTTTACAGGCCCTGCAGAACTGTAAAAGGTCCCGCAGGGCCCTAATGTCTTCTGGGAACTCGTTCCACCAGTATGGAGCCACCACTGAAAACTGGTCGAGGCCAATCTGGTGTCTTTCAGACCAGAGAGAGTCAGCTGGTTCTGTGACCCTGACCTCAGTGCTCTCTGGGGCATAGGCTTCAACTTCAGGAGGGATTGGGGGCTGAGGCTATCCCTGAAATTTTCCAGGGATGACTGAGCTCTCCTCGGGCAACCAGGCTCACAAGCCTTGCCACACACCCCACACCACCCCCAACCCATTTTGACTTTGGGTGGAGTGGGAGGAAACTCAGGGCTTGCTTCCTGAAAGCTAAGCCCCACCCCCAGCTCCCAGAAACCCTGAGTTGGGCCTGGTGGAGCTGGGGGCTGCACATGTTGTCAGTGCTTCCAGCTTTCCCGCACAGGAAAGTAAGGAGCTGGCCTGCAGCTCCAGTGAGTGTATGGGAGGGGTGTTTTCAAGGGTGGGATGATGGGCACTGGGGAGAGAGTGCCCAGGCTGACTGGCTGAGGCCAACCTCAGGGTGGCTGGGCGCCCAAGCACCTTTCCTGTGGCCTCATGCTGCTGCTGTTGTTTTCCTGCTCCCTGCAAGGCTTCACTTGCAGAGCCATGCAGGGAGGCTGGGAGGTGGGGGAGGTGGAGGGCAGGCCAGCATCCATGGAAGATTGCCAGCCTTGGGGCGTCTGGGCACCTGGGCATCTTTCCTGCAGCCTCATGCCACTGCTGTTGTTTTCCCGCTCCCTGCAAGGCTTGCTTACTGAAAGCTCTCTCAATTAGTTTGCCCAAATAGGGCAAATTGGAAACCAGCCAGTAGTTCGCCAATTCAGCTGGGTCCAAGGATGGGTTTTTTTAGGAGAGGGCGGACCATCGCTTCCTTGACCACCCCGGGAACAGTCCCTCAGCAAGGGGCTTGCTGATAAGATCCCTGAGAGCACCTCGAAACCCCTCATGACCAGCTTTAATTAGCCATGAGGGGCACGGATCAAGGCTGCATGCGGTTGGGCATACTGTTGAGAGCAATCTGCCGACTTCCTCTAGACTGAGTGAACCGAAATAATCCATTTGTGGGCATAGGTGTCAACTTCAGGGGGCTTGAGGGCTGAGGCTACCTCCGAAATTTTCCAGGGGTGACTGAGCCCCCCCCGGGCAACCAGGCTCACAAGCCTTGCCACTACCACCCCACGCCACCCCCAACCCATTTTGAAAGCGGAGGGTTTTTCCCTCCGCTTTCTGAGACTTCAGGTGGGATGGCAGGAAACTCAGGGCTTGCTTCCTGAAAGCTAAGCCCCAACTCCTAGAAACCCTCAGTTGGGCCTGGTGGAGCTGGGGGCTGCACATGTTTTCAGTGCTTTCAGCTTTCCCGCGCAGAAAGGTAAGAAGCTGTCCTGGGGCTCCAGCGAGGGGGTGATGTTTTCAGGGGTGGGGTGGTGGGCACTAGGCAGAGAGTGCCCAGGCTGGCTGGCTGAGGCCAGCCTCGGGGTGGCTGGGTGCCCAAGCACCTTTCCTGTGGCCTTGTGCCGCTGCTCTTGTTTTCCTGCTCCCTGCAAGGCTTGCCTTGCAGAGAGCCATGCGAGGAGGTTGGGGGAGAGGCTGGTATCCTTGGAGGATTGCTGGCCTCGGGGAGGCTGGGCACCCTGCACCCTTTTTCCCCTCTCTCCCTGCAAGGCTTGCAGGAGGTCAGGAGGTGGGGGAAGTGGGGGGGAGGCCAGCATCCATGGAGGTTTGCCTGCCTTGGGGCGGCTGGACTCTTGGGCACCTTTCCTGCAGCCTCGTGCTGCTGCTGTTGTTTTCCCACTCCTTGCAAGGTTTGCCTTGCAGAGAACCATGTGAGGAGGTTGGGGGGAGGCCAGCATCCATGGAGGATTGCCAGCCTTGGGACGGCTGGGCGCCCTGTGCACTTGTTCTTCTGTTTCCCCACACACACAAGGCTTGCCTTGCAGAGCCATGCAGGGAGGTCAGGAGGGGGGGAGGCCAGCATCCATGGAGGATCTCTGGGCAGCTGGGTGCCCGGGCACCTTTCCTGCGGCCTTGTGCCACCAGAGCCTTTTATTTCCTCCAAGAGGAGACTCTACTGAGTTCTTTGTTGAGCTCCACCCCTTCCCTTGACAGAGAGAGGATATTAGGAAAGCCAGGAATCAGCAGTTTACAATCACTGAAATCGCACACACAGCCCATGAAGGGAGAGGGGGGAGGGCAGGTGAAACCTCGAAGAGTTTAAATGCATACATTCAAGACCAACTCTCCCCTGAACTCCTGGATAAATTATGGAGAGGGATTTCTATTTTCTTTCTTTTCATTTCTCCCCTCCCTCCCCCTTCTTTCCTTCCTTCCTTCCTCTCTTCCCATCTATTTGCTTTCTTTCCACCTCTCGCCTCCCTCCATCCCTTGTTAAAACATCCCTAGTTAGGGTTGCCAGGTTCTCCCTGTCCACCTCTGGGGGATGGCGGGTGAGGGGTGGCCCAATACAGATTGGGTAACTCCTGGAGATTTGGGGATGGAGCCTGGGGAGGACTGGGACCTCAATGGGGTACAATGCCATAGAGTCCACCCTCCAGAACATCCATTTTCTTCAGGGAAACTAATTTTTGTAGTCTGAAAATGAACTGTAATTCCAGGGGTCCCCAGGTCCCACCTGGAGGCTGGCACCCCCAGCTCCAGTGCTGAAACTGGAAGCTCTGGTTCTTCTGTATGGTGGATGCAGACCACTGACATTGGCTTGCATCTGCTGAATCACCCTGCTTCATGTAGGATGCACAACAGCCAGGTGGAGCAGGGGAGGGGTGTATTTTACTTAGGTCTATATAGCCTTGATTGAGAACAGTTGTTTTTTTTCATGGTAGTGGGGGGTGGGCTGCTTTTCTTTCAATCTCCGTTTCATTTTTAAATTGTAAGCCCACCTGCATGAACAAGATGGGGGGGCATGCAGATCAGAGGCCTTTTAAAATTTCCTTTTGGTCTGTGTGCAGCCTAGAGAGAGCATTGGTAAGGGATGTGCACTCTATGTTCATGCTCTTCGTTTTGCTGTTACTTAAAATGCTGTGGTAGTTTCAAAGGGGCAACCAACTGCATGTACTAAAAGGAATGACAGGATTGCCCATTGGAAATAATGGGAGAGGCTTGAAGGCCCATTGGAGGTAATGGGAGCCAGGAATGCCAGTTGACTTGCATGGGCTCTGCTGAAATACACTGCAGCCCAAAAAAAGTTGCAAAGAAAATGCAGAATGGTTTTTCCAATAAGGTTTTTGGGTCCAGATAGGCTATTCTAGGACTGTAATGACAGTTCCCAGAGTGGAAAAACAGTCCCTAGCAATAGAATCTGTGCTGCATTTTAAGGTGGAGTTTCTAAGCAGTGTGCTAAGAAGGCACCTGTTCCTGGGGTTAGCCCAACCCAGGGGCATTGCTATGGGGGTTCCCAGGGGTTCCCAGGCCACCCTAATTTTCTGGGGAGCCCCTCCCTAAATGCCACATAGTTCCACCTCCATAGATAATGGCCTGTGGTGTCACTGGCTCCTCCCTATGATGACACTGGGTCCCAGTTCTTTTAATGACTTAGCAATGCCTCTGGCCCAGCCCCAGCCCCCCTGGGAAATTGCAAAGTCTACGCCCTTGTTTGTGGGGGAGACCTAGGCAAATGAATGCCGGGGGGGTCTTCTTCATCACTAAAGGCTGGAGAAGCCCTGTTCGCCTGTTAGCATCAGGCATTTCAGATCCACATACCGCACCAGGACCTGCTTCCCCACTCCTGTGCCTCCATGCCCAAGGTGGCAAACTGGGGATATGTGCCCCTTTTCCCCAGTAATCCCCTGACGCATGTGTGGAGTCTTCATCCAAGGTAGACTCACCTGATCCCGAATTGCTGTTGGCAATCCCACTCCCCCTTGCTGCTTGAGATTTGTGCCACCTGGTGCACTTCTTTTTTTATAAGGGACGTCTCTGGACTTTGTCCTCCCTGGAATTGCTGGAAGAGATGGACTCCACTGGAGAAGGTGGTCTCCTGGCTCTGCTCCTCCGTGCAGGGGCCATCTGAGCCACTGATGATGATTCCCCATTTATGTGATCAAAACACTCTGATAACCACTCAAGTGTCTGCAGGATCCCCAGCAGGGCAGTTGAATTATCACCCACCAAGGTTGCAGCAGGGGCCCTGCTGGAGGCAGAAACTTTTGAAGTACTGCTGCATCCAGCCCTAGCAGGTGCCTGGTTTAATATCTTACTGCCAGCCATGGTGGTTTTGTATGGGAAAAGTCCTTACACAACTTCTTTGCCGTTCTTGGTACAATCACAGTGGCCGTATACTTACCTTTACTGGCTTTTTTCACACAGGTCACGTGACCCTTAGTCATACTGGAATTGCTGGTGGGAGTAGCGTACTTTGAAGGCATCTTGTTAAATTAACATGCCACAAGCTCACCACTAAACTAATTAATTAATTAATTTAAAAGTTTTGAAAAGTGACTATGCCTCTGTTTGTGATCATTAAATAAAACTGCATGCAAAATTTTCAGTTTTTGCTAAAGCTGACCCAATTACTGAAGCTGTAAACAGAGCATAAATAAACCACAGAGGACAAATTAACGAAATGGAAACTATAAATTATAAATATACTACAAAAAACCAGCCTGGGCCGCAAAACACCACCGGCACTATTAAAGCTTATGGTTAACAAACTTTGAAGGTAGACAGCAGAGGGGTAAGGGATATAACTCCCGAACCGGTATTAGCAAAAGATTAACCAAAACAGCAAATGTACAGCTGACCCAGCTGAGCTCTGAGAAGGAGCAAGGTGTTTGAGCTGCCAGAGGGGTGAGTGGTATTTTTATTTATTTACTTTCAGCTGAGGTGCTTTAGCTGAAAAGGTACTGTGTCAGGGACTGTATTTGGGAGTGTGTGGGTGAGTTGTAACAGACTCCTGACTGCTGGAGTTAGGGTGTGAAAGGGTCATTGTTTGCCTGTAATTAAGTGCTTGGGTGAGATTGAATAGCAGACTCCTGGCTGCTGGAGTTGGAGTGTGAAAGGGGCTTTGTTTGACCGTCATTAAGTGCCTTGGGTGATTTTGAGTAGCTGCTGGCCACACCCTCTCCTGGGAGACAATTCCATTTAAGGCAGGAAGTTTGCAAGAGGCGCGAGCCTCTGGCGAGAGCAAAAGGGCGAGGCTCTTTGCCTGTGGCTCTTGGCCTAGGGGCTCTGTAAGAAGCCCAGGAAGAGCCAGGAAGCCAGGACCTTGGCTCCTTGGTAAGGTAAGGTAAGTAGACTCCTACAACAGGAGCCATATAAATACAAAGGGTTTTAAAAGGGGGTTATAGAAAAGTATTTGTTTAAAAACAATTATGAAGCCAGAATGCCAGCAGGGGGTTGGGGGCTATCCAGTGTTTTGCATGGAGTGTCACATGTATGACTATCTGCCCACTGGTCAGAAGTCTTGGGTGTGTGCTCGGTGCAAGGAGCTCCTGGTTCTCAGGGAGCGAGTTTGCTCCCTTGAGGCCAAGGTGGCTGACCTGGAGAAGCAGGGACAGTCAGTTAGGTGCACGGGGAAGACTCTCGGGGACTTGTTAGATATGTCCCACTCTGGATCTGGCAGCCCGGCTGCTGCCAGGGAGCATGAGGGTCAAGGGGAAAAGGGGCACCATGCTGAGGATAAGGGGAATGTGCCCTCAGAAGGGACCTCTTCTTCAGCTGGTGAACGGGTATCCTTTCATACCAAGGAACCGTCCCTGGGAAGGGTGGGAGGGGGCTCTTGGTAGTTGGTGATTCGATCCTTAGGCAGGTAGACAGCTGGGTGGCGAACCCGCGTACTGACCGTATGGTGACTTGCCTGCCTGGTGCGAAGGTAGCGGACATTACGCGTGTTTTAGATAGGCTGGTAGATAGTGCTGGGGAGGAGCCAGTGGTCGTGGTGCACGTCGGCACCAACGATGTGGGGAAATGCAGTCGTGAGGTCCTGGAGGAGAAATTTAGGCTGCTGGGCAGGAAACTCAAGGCCAGGACCTCCAAGGTAGCCTTCTCAGAAGTGCTACCTGTTCCACGCGCAGGGCCGGAGAGACAGGCACAGATCAGGAGTCTCAATGCGTGGATGAGACGGTGGTGTAGGGGGAAGGGTTCAAGTTTGTTAGGCACTGGGATGCTTTTTGGGACAAGAGGGAGCTGTACAAAAGGGACGGTCTCCACTTGTCCCGAGAAGGAACCAGGCTGCTGGCGCTCAAAATCAAAAAGGTGGCAGAGCAGTTTTTAAACTGAATAATGGGGGAAAGCCGACAGGAGATGAAAAGTCTCTGGTTCGGGATGGCTCATCTCAAAGAGATGAAGGGGTAGCTATTACTTTTGTACAAGGAAATGGATTACAATTGTCCACTGAGACTGTGGCTAATGATAGGAACTGCCTGGCAAGGTCTCGAGGCAGCAAGAGGAAGGCTGTGGGCTTAACAAACGTGGGAAACTATAAGTGTTTATACACAAATGCTAGAAGTCTCCGAGGTAAAATCGGGGAGTTGGAATGCTTGGTGTTGGGGGGGAAATAGACATTGTGGGTATTTCAGAAACTTGGTGGGATGAGGAAAATCAGTGGGATACGGTGATTCCTGGTTATAAATTATATCGGAAGGATAGGGGGGAAAGGGTTGGAGGTGGGGTGGCTCTGTATGTCAGAGAGGGTATACCATCCAGTAAGATTGAGAGGGTAAGAGAATTGGATTCCCTTCTGGAAATGCTATGGGTTGAAATAGTGGGTCCAAAAGGAGGCTTAACAGTGGGAGTTTGTTATCGCCCACCAGATCAAAAGATAGAGGAGGATTATAAAATGATGAATGAATTAAAGATAGCGGCTAGACGAAATAACTGTGTTGTAATAGGCGACTTTAACTACCCACACATTGATTGGGTCAATATGAGTTCTAGTCGGGAAAAAGAGATTGCGTTCTTAGACACTCTCAATGACTGTGCTGTGGAACAGATGGTCACAGATCCTACCAGGGGAGAGGCGATCCTGGATTTGGTCCTAAGTAACACCCAAGACCTGGTGAGAGATGTAAAAGTGATTGCACCACTTGGAAACAGTGACCATAATGTCATTGAGTTTAACATTTGTACAGATAGGGAGTTGCCCAAAAAGACTGACGCAACCACTTTTAACTTTAAAAGGGGTAACTTCTCTGGTATGAGGGGACATGTGAGGAAGAAATTGAAAGGAAGAGTGGAGAAGGTCAAAACCATTGGGGAAGCTTGGAGACTATTTAAAAAGACAATCCTAGAAGCTCAGAAAAAATATATACCGCAGGTTAGGAAAGGTACAAATAGGTATAGAAAAAAGCCTGCATGGTTAACAAATAAAGTAATGGAAGCTGTAAAAGGTAAGAAGGATTCCTTTAAGCGGTGGAAAGCTAGTCTTAGTGAGGTTGATAAAAGGGAACACAGACTATGGCAAATAAAATGCAAGTCTGTGATCAGGCAAGCAAAAAGGGAATATGAGGAGCATATCGCAAAAAACATAAAGACCAACAATAAAACTTTCTTCAAATACATTAGAAGTAGGAAGCCAGCCAGGGAGGCAGTGGGGCCCTTGGATGACCAAGGGGTAAAAGGAGTAGTGAAGGATGATAGGGAAATGGCTGAGAAGCTGAATGCATTTTTTGCCTCTGTGTTCACTGTGGAAGAGGAGATGTGTTTGCCCACTCCAGAAGCACTGATTTCGGGAGGGGGTTTGAAAGACCTGAATCAGATTGCGGTGACAAGAGAGGAAGTCCTCCGACTGATGGACAATTTAAAAACTAATAAATCACCAGGCCCGGATGGCATTCATGCGAGAGTTCTGAAAGAACTCAAATGTGAACTTGTGGATCTCCTGACAAAAATATGTAATCTTTCTTTAAAATCTGCCTCCATTCCTGATGACTGGAAGGTAGCTAATGTCACTCCCATCTTTAAAAAGGGCTCCAGGGGAGATCCAGGAAATTACAGGCCAGTCAGTCTGACATCGATACCGGGTAAGTTGGTGGAAACTGTTATTAAGGAAAGAATTAGTAGGCACATTGATGAACAAAAACTATTGAGGCAGACTCAGCATGGGTTCTGTAAGGGAAGATCTTGTCTCACTAACCTGTTAGTGTTTTTTGAGGAGTGAACAAACATGTGGACAAGGGGGACCCAATAGATATTATTTACCTTGACTTCCGGAAAGCTTTTGATACAGTTCCTCATCAAAGGCTCCTAAGTAAGCTCAATAGTCATGGGATAAAAGGACAAGTCCTCTTGTGGATCAAAAACTGGCTTATAAATAGGAAACAGAGAGTGAGTATAAATGGGAAACTTTCTCAGTGGAGGGTGGTAAGCAGTGGGGTACCACAGGGATCAGTACTCGGTCCCATGCTTTTTAACTTGTTTATTAACGATTTGGAATTGGGAGTAAGCAGTGATGTGGCTAAATTTGCAGATGACACGAAGTTGTTCAGGGTGGTGAAAACCAGGGAGGATTGTGAGGCACTCCAAAGGGATCTGTTGAGGATGGGTGAGTGGGCGTCAACGTGGCAAATGGGGTTCAATGTGGCCAAGTGCAAAGTGATGCACATTGGAGCCAAAAATCCTAAATATAAATACACGTTGATGGGGTCTGATCTGGCAGAGACTGACCAAGAGAGAGATCTTGGAGTCGTAGTGGATAACTCGCTGAAAATGTCTACACAATGTGTAGCTGCAATAAAGAAGGCCAACGCTATGCTGGGGATTATTAGGAAGGGAATTGATAACAAATCAGCCAGTATCATCATGCCCCTGTATAAATCATTGGTGCGACCTCATTTGGAATACTGTGTACAGTTCTGGTCACCACATCTCAAAAAGGATATTATAGCATTGGAAAAAGTGCAGAGAAGGGCAACTAGAATGATAAAAGGGTTGGAACACCTTCCTTATGAAGAAAGGTTAAAATGCCTGGGGCTCTTTAGCTTGGAGAAACGACGGCTGAGGGGTGACATGATCGAGGTTTATAAGATTATGAATGGGATTGAGCAGGTTGAGAAAGAAGTACTTTTCTCCCTTTCTCACAATACAAGAACTCGTGGGCACTCTATGAAATTGCTGAGCAGTCGGGTTAGAACAGATAAAAGGAAATACTTCTTCACCCAAAGAGTGATTAACATATGGAATTCACTGCCACAGGAGGTCGTGGCAGCTGCAAGCATGGACAGTTTCAAGAGGAAATTAGATAAACATATGGAGCAGAAGTCCACCAGTGGCTATTAGCCACAGGGTATAGAATGAGAACTCTCAGTCTGGGGCAGGTGATGCACTCTATTCTTGGTGCTGGAGGGGGCAGCAGTGGGAGGGCTTCTGGTGTCCTGGCCCCACTGCTGGACCTCCTGATGGCACCTGGTATATTTTGGCCGCTGTGTGACAGAGTGTTGGACTAGATGGGCCATTGGCCTGATTCAACATTGGCTTCTCTTATGTTCTTATGTTCTTATGTTCTTACAGGCACCATGCTCAGGCACCATGCTCAAAAACACCCACCCAGCGGATGATAAATAATCCTACAATTAGACAGGATAGCAAGGTCAGCACCTTCTCTCCTCTGAAGTGTCATTCCTTCTCTGTCTCCAGATTGCTACTCTTATGGCAATTTCCAGGTAGGTAGGTAGGTAGATAGGCAGGCAGGCAGGCAGGCAGGCAGGCAGGAATAGTGTCCAGAACCTGAGAATTTGAGAGAGGCACTATAAAGCCATCAGACAAGAAAGGAAGACAGGGAAACTAAACTGCAAGGAAGCTAAATAAATTATTGCATTCACCTTCGCTTTAGAAGACATCAGAGGGTTACTCATACTGGAACCATCCCCCCTCCCCCATAGTACCTTTGAAGGATTATGTCAAGCAGAGCAGAAAAGAAACATGTTTTAGAACTGAGTGACCATTTTAAAAGCAGCAGTGTTGCCAGAGCTGAGTAGTATTCACAGGAGAGTTGTCAAAGAAATATGAAATTAAATAAAATAAGTGAAATGATTAAATCAGCCGTTTGTCAGGAAAGTGCAAGAGATGCTGGTGCTTGCATCAGGATCAGAATGAGTCCTAGCATGCAGGGCTATCCAGCCAAGCCTTCTTACACCTCAGAATCCCTTTTGAGGCACAGAAGAAAATATGGGTGCTGTCACGAATATGGCCAGGAATATAGCACAGCAGTTGGTGGCCTTGACCAAAAAGGTCATGGAGGGACAGAGCCAGTCTGGACTCTCATGTTAACATGTGAAAGACAGTTTAGACACCCAGAAAAAAGCAGTGTTGGAGAGAAATAAGTCATCTCCTTTAGGTGTTTCCCTGCCCCCCCAGTCTGTTATCAGTATTATAGCTTCTGTGTGGAGAGTACTTTCAATTAATAAAATACTGACGTGGATTTTAGGGTGGAGGGCATTTCTCCATATTTTTCCCCATATTTCTTGCCTGGCTTTTCTTCCTCACTGTTTACCATCTCTACTTTCTACTGGGGTGGGGCTGGGGGGGAGGGGAGTGAATGTCAGCTTTGCGTAGTTAATGCCAGCGTGTTAACAGTTCTCATGCAGAACCCATCTGGGAAAAAAAATAGATTGATGTGCAAAAGAGGTGGTTTTCTTGGTTCTCTCAATCCTGCTGGTGTGGCGTGGGGACTGAGGAGGGGGAGTTGTGGCTTATCAATGTAATATTCTAGTCCTGCCAATTTGACATGTCCGATGCCAAAAGCCAAGAGTATTCATATTCATTGTTCTGAATTGGATGGCAAATTTGATCTCACATTGCCACCTGGGAACTGTAGTTTGATCCATTAAGTCCTGAACATGTGCCAATATGATGAATGATGCTGAGTGATGAATGCCACTGACAGTGGAGGTTCCAAAGGAGCACATATACTTGAAGTATCCGTAATCGAAGCAATCGCAGTAAATGGAGAGTGTGTGCCAATGGCAGCTGCCTAGCCAGCTCCCATGCTGACTGCCATCAACTGTGCTTGGAGGAATGGACCGTGCAATGTCACATAATGTTAGCATAGGCTTTGGAGTCTCTGGGGAGGGCAGTAGAGAGTTAGTACAGGGGTAGACAGGGTGCTCTCTCGCCTTTCCTTTGTCCACACATGCTGCTATCCAGGCCTGTAGCCAGGATTTTTAAATTCAGGGGCCTTTAAATAAGTCAGGGGGCACCCTGCACACATCCCCAAGGGAGTGCCTGGGTTAGATGGGAAGTTGGGGGGCCTTGGTGGGAAGTCAGGGGGCTGGGCCCTGAGATGCCCCACTGTAGCTACAGGCCTGCTGCTATCCCTTTGTTACCCAGAATGCTTCTCTCAAGGATTCTTCCCTTCCAGGAACTCCCTTTCTCTTTCTCTCTCTCTTTCTGGGTCCACTGTGAGGGGTGGACATACTCTTGTCTCTCTCTCTCCATCCTAACTTAGATAAATAGCTAGAAGCCTTTACTCTGCTTTTCCTATCTAGTATGGGGTTCTCTCACAGTAAAAAAAAAATCCTTCTATTTCTTTTATAAATAACACGCCTAAGTGTGAACTTATTCCTCAAGCAGCCAGATAATAGCATTCTGCTGTGCTGAGACTCAGCTCGGGTTTCAAACTGTAGTGAGGCAAACCCCTTCAGAAAACTGTTTGTTTTAAATTGTGAACAAATCATCAATGTGCTTGTATGTGGTGCCTGATTTAAGAGAAAACAATCATTACGGAAAGGTACACCCAATTTTCATATTTCTCGTTTCCAAAAATCGGAGTATCCCTGCCAAGACTCTCATCATGGGCATTTTCTTCCGCAACAAGTATTACTACAGAACCACCAATTTTGACGATATTGCAGATCTGAGACATGGTATGAACAGCTAAAACACTCCCAAGTGTATTTATGCCAATTTGATAATTGAACTGACCTTGAGCTGGTCACTCTGGCCTGGTGTACAGAGCAGCAGAAAAGAAAGGACAAAAGTTCTGAGGGAGTAGAATGGACTGTACCATTTTAAACTCAGGCGGGGACTGATTTTTTTAAAAGTACACCCTAGCTTTAAAAAAAGTATTCAGCGAGTTAAAAAAAAAAAAGCATTACAAATAGTATGGTGGACTGGACACTTTATCCTTGGGGTTATTTCCTGGGGTTGGTAACCCCAGCCTCAGGATTCTACTACTGGCAACTGCCAGGAGAATTACAGTAATGGATCAATAAAAATCATGCATCATGGCCCTGTCACAGCAGTTATTGATTTGAGACAGACTAGTCTCGAGTAGACAGACTACTTGGTGATTTAACCCAGTTTTATTGATGGAGGACAATAGCAAAAAGAATCTTAAAATATCAGTGGAAAGTTGCTTTCAAGAGAATTCAGATGCTTCTGTATCACCCACTCTTTGTTGGGAAGCAATAAAGCTGTGGTGAGGGGTCCCATATTCAGAATCCGTCAAGACTATAAAAACAAAGAAGGAAATAAATTAATTTGTAGGTTAACAGAAATATATAAAAGATTGGGATCCCCTTTAGATAAAACAATATTTGAGTGAAAAATAGAGGAGTTAAATTTATTAGGTATTAACAGAATAACATTGAAATTATGGTATGCTAAACAAAGATAAACAAAGGGGCCGTGGTGGCTCAGACGTTAAGACACTGAATTGCAGACTGGAAGGTAAGTAGCTTGGCAGTTCGAGACCCTAGTGCTGTGTGACGGAGTGAGCTCCTGTCTCTGGCCCCAGCTCCTACCAATCTAGCAGTTTGAAAGCAAGAAATTGCAAGTAGATAAATAGGTACCACTTCAGTGGAAAGGTAACAGCATTCTGTGTACCTTGGTGTTTAGTCATGCTGGCCACATGACCATGGAGAAGTCTTCAGACAGTGCTGGCTCTTTGGCTTGGAAACAGAGCTGAGCACCGCCCCCGAGAGTCAGCTTTCAAGCAAGGGGAACCTTTACTTTTAAACAAAGACATTATGAATTTGAAGGGAAGTGTTCTAAACTGTTAGCAAACAAAATAGTCCAGCAAAGGAAACTGATCATGGCTGTTAAAAATTCAAAGGGAGGAAATGATTAATAAACCAAAAGATATTTTGTATTCCTTTATGGAGTTTTATAATAAACTTTATAGAGGAAATCAGATTCAATCTTCAGCTATTAATGAATATTGTCTATTGATGGGTATTTCCCTGCTGGACCCTAGGTTTAGGGATTCCTTAAATATGAGTATAACCTTAGAAGAGATTCATGCAGCAACTCATTAAAAACAGGCATTGCATATGATGGAGCTGGGTTCACATCAGAGTTTCACAAGCATTATAAAGATATTTTGGCTCCCCATCTTCTTCCTCTATTTAATGTGATCATGGAGGAATCCCCATTGCCCTCTTCTTGGTTGCAAGCAAAATTAATTCTAATACCTAAAGCAAATAAAGATCCCATATCTAGGGAATCTTATCACCCAATTTCATTGATGAATACAGACTATAATTTTTATTTATTTATTTATTGCATTTATAGCCTGCCCTCCCCTGCGCAGCAAGGCTCAGTGTGGGTAAAATCTTTACTAAGGTATTAGCTTTCAGATTTCACTTAGTATATGATAATGCTTTTTTTGGGGGGGGGGGGAATTAAAGTTAAACTTGCTCTCAGCTCTCCATAGCCCTATTTTGGTATTAAAGAAATGGAAAAAAGTATTATACCCAGGGATTTCTCCATTGACCCCCATTCTGTACCATCGAAAATTTGTTCCAGAAAAAAAAATGGTTCCAGGTGCAGAGATTCTTTTCTTAATGAAATGACATAAATGGACAAAAATACTACACTCTTAAAAAATAGTAGTTAACTCTGGATTGAAGGAAGGATTCCCGAAGGGACTAAATGACTCCTGAAACATCAAATTTTTAATTTTATCCAAAAGAAGGAAATTAAAGATCAAATAAACAGACCATTAACAGAATTTAAAGAATTAATCCAAAAATATATAAGGAAGAGGGGAAATTAATTACTAAAATATATAGGATATTATTAAATCGGGGACAAACTTGGGTGCAGACAATTATAAAGAACTGGGAAATAGAAATGAATACAAAAATTAATTATAAGGACTGGGAACAAATATTTCAGCACTTTCCTTTCAAATCAATCTCAAGAGTTTTCATGAGCATGTATTAAAGGTGTCTCAAAGGTGATATTTCACTCCAGTTAGGTTAGCCTACTTAATGAAAATAGACAGTAAAAATTGTTGGAGAGGTTGCGGTGAACTAGGGACATATATTCATATGTGGTGGTCTTGTCCAGTTATAGCAAATTTTTGAAAATCAATATTTACAGAGATTGTTAAAATAACCCAGGATCAAATAAAACTCACTATTGAACTAGCCCTGTTCAACTTATTTATTAATGAAAACGCAAAACACTTATCAGCTTTCTTTTAGTCACAGCTAGGATGCTTATTGCTCAATGCTGGAAGAATGCTAAAGAATTTCCTTGGATAGATGGCATGCTAATTGAAGAAATATAGCAGCACTTGAAAAATTGACAAATAAGATTAGATTAATTCAGGGGAGAAAAAAGGAAGATGATTTTAAGATAATTTGAAATAGTTTTATAATTTATTTAATGGAATTTCCAGACTATAGTTTATTAAAGAATTGTCTGTAATGAATGGATACCCTTACCTGGGGTCTGGGAAGGGGGAGCATTGTTGATGCCATGATTTCACTTCCAGGTGAGTGCCTGAAAGTGATGTCATGGCATCTATGATGCTCTAGAAATTCCCCAATCTATAGTAAAGAGCACAGGGATTTTGGAAAGTTTCTAGAGCATTGTATGTTCTGTGACATAAGTTCTGGGTGATGACCTGAGTGATGCTGGGAGTGATGACCTGAGGCCCATGCCATCACTGCTCACTGCTCCAATGAGTAAGTGTGGGGAACAGTACAGAGGCAGGAGGTTGCCATAGGTGGGGCTAATTCTGCTGCATAGACTAGTCCTCCTTTTCAGTTTAGTAGGGTTAAGAGACAACCTTACAGGAGCCTGTGTGGGGCAGGAACATGGATAACAATGGTGTTATCTTGCAAAGAGCATTTAAAGGGACCCTTTAAGTACTGCTTGCAAGAAGCTGAGAGCCACACACACATGAACTCCAGTGGTGAATTCACTGCTTGGAGTTCAGGCGTACAGCCAGCGATCACTCCTCTCCCTACCTCCTGCAAGATTTAAAGGGCTCTTCAGCTGATTGGCATGCCACGTGCTCTCGCTGATTAGCTGGAGGGCCCTTTAAGTCTCACAGGAGGGGAGGGAGAGGGCTGGCCGCTGGTGGTCACTCTTGGGGGTGGGGCTTCCCCCACCAGCCACCTGGATGGTGCTGGGCAGTAGCCCACAAAAACAGGGGATCCCCCACCCCTACCTGGGGATTGATGTTCCTAGATGTCACCCCTCTCTAGGAATCACTGGAAACTCTGTGGTAAAATTCCAGCAATTCCTAGAGAGGTATGACATCACTCCCAGGCTTTCCCAGAAGTGACATCAGGCCATCACCATTGACAGCAGGAACGTGGCAACCCTAGTTCAATGTACTTAACAGAATTTTAAGGCTAGAATAGATTCAAACCCAGTTCTAAGATGTTCAGCCAATTAAATATAAGGTCCTCCAGACAGCTTAAAGCATTCTCTTAAAGGGCTATGATTCAGGTTAGGAGCAATCAGCTGGGTTTAGTCCATGAGTCATACTTGTTAGAAGCTCAGCCAAGGCCTTAATTCCCCTAACCATGATTAATAAAGGGTTCTGTACACCAAGGGTATATATGAAAGAAAGGTGGGCTTTTTAAAGCCATTAACTTGCTAACTTGCATGTACGTGGACCTGAAAGAGAGGTGTTAGGTTGATGGATGTACTTGTCATATTTATGGTTTGTAGTAGCGTGATTAATGTGCTTTGTGGTTTATAATGCAATGCTCATTTAACTCTCCTTTTTAAGATTGCAGTGATTTATTGGATCTAGCACAGTTGTAGCATTTAAATGGGATGACAGCAATATTATGCTATCATGCTGGATTATCATCAATTAGTCCTGTGATGGAGTCTTCCCAACTGTAGAGTTTGTGACCCTGATTAAAATGGAGTTAAGCAAAGACAAAGGCAAAACTAAGCCCTTGTATTGGTGTTTCCTTGCCTATCTAATGTGTTTTTATCCTGCAGTCCAGGTCATCCTGGATTTCCTTACACAGAAACCACTTTCTATGGAGAGAAGCCCTGCTTTCTGCTCTCCATGAAAAGTGGCAAGGAGCAGAAAGCAGGGGTCATGAATCACTATAAATCCTGGTTCGCATTGATTCATGTTTTGGCCACAAACCAAAACGAACTATAAAAATGCACTTCATGCCCATCCCTAGTCCTAAATAGGGTCCAATTTCTGGTGAAGCAAGCTTGCTTAGAAATCTTTGCTGTGCTCCAAACATACATCTCCAAACAAACAAATCTGACTCCAAATACACATCTCCAAACAAGACTAACCAAGTTTAATTCTGGGTATAAGCTTTTGTGTGGTCTTAATGGACTCAAGTTTGTTCTGTTACTTCAGACCAACACGGCTACCCACCTGAACTTATTTAACAGGTAGGATTGCCAGCTCCAGCGTGGGAAATACCTGGAGATTTTGGGATGGAGCCTGAGGAGGGTGGTGTTTGGAAAGGGGAGAGACTTCAGTGAGGTATAATTCCATAGAGTCCACCTTCCAAAGTGGCCATTTTCTCTTGGCAAATTGATCTCTGTCACCTGGAGATCAATCGTAATCACAGGAGATCTCTAGCCACCACCTGGAGGTTGGCAACCCTGTTATGGGGAGTATCTCTATTTTCTGATGACTGTCTGTGGTACCTTACTGTTCCATTTTCCAGCGCTGATGATATTAGAAAACGATTCTACAACAGATCGGCATTTTTTCCCTATACGTTGGCCATTCCCTCCCCCTTGCATTAATAATGTCTGATATGGCTTAACTCTACCTGGACTGACCTTACTGAAGCACCTAACATCCTTCCGAGTTGCTGAGTTTTCACCTCCCTGCTGAATCCCCCTTATCAAGGGAAAATTGAATTTCAAAGAGCACCATCGGGCTTCTGGAAATAAAAGACTTGTGTCAAGGTTAATTGCCTGATAACATTGGAATAGGACCAATCTAGGCCTTCTGCTGGCCTGACAGTAGAGACAGAAATGTCAGTGCCGGCTCATTATCCTAATATAAGGAGAGCCGTGGGAGCATATTTCATATGGCAAAGTAGGGGATTGGCTGCCTGGGAAGCGCTCTGTGTCAGGCTATTGATTTACTGTTCTAGAGAAAATTTAGTCCTGTGAAGAAGGCAAAAGGAATGAGCAATGCTTAAGGGCTCCTTCTAACATATGCTCCAGATGGCCCTATTTGGTCAGGCAGGGACACTCTCTCTCTTTTCTCATGTCTGTCCCTGGTATATTCATCTGATGTTTTAGTTCAGTTGTATTCTCATTTTTGCACTGGTTTTCAGTTTGATGAGAACACCGAATAGTGTGACACTCTTGTACAGAGCTATGGTGTGGTCCCATTTGGTTACGGCTCTGGTCACTGCATCCCAAAAAGGATTCTACAGAGCTGCAAAAAGTGCTTAAAAGGACAACCAGAATGATTAAGGGATTGGAGCCTCTTTCCTATGAGGAATGGCTATGGCAAGGGTCCCCACTAGGGATACCAGTTGTTATGTACTGAAGTGTGAATCCATCCTATGTATTATTGTGAGAAATGAAAATGAAGATTTTTAATGATTAAAATGTTAAGCTTGTATCTTGGAAACTTAATGCATTTGCTTCATGAGTCTATAAGGTTAAAAGGCCAGACAACCTAAGATTAGAATCTTGAAATGAGGAAGGGAGATCATGTCTAGTCCATCTGGAAAGTACCTATTCAGAAACACAATGGTCAGCATAGAGACATGTTTGCTATCCTTGATTTGCTTGCAGAGTATAACCAACAGAAAAATGGGAAGTTAACTCTGTCGAACAAATGTTTCAAAAGAAGACAGGCCTAAGGATAGAACATCCTGCGGTCTGAAAGCCCAGTAACAGGAAGACATGACACAAGAATGACCAGGCTCACCCGAGAGTGACATTTAAGAACATAAGAACATAAGAAAAGCCAATGTTGAATCAGGCCAATGGCCCATCTAGTCCAACACTCTGTCACACAGCGGCCAAAATATACCAGGTGCCATCCGGAGGTCCAGCAGTGGGGCCAGGGCACCAGAAGCCCTCCCACTGCTGCCCCCTCCAGCACCAAGAATAGAGTGCATCACCTGCCCCAGACTGAGAGTTCTCATTCTATACCCTGTGGCTAATAGCCACTGGTGGACTTCTGCTCCATATGTTTATCTAATTTCCTCTTGAAACTGTCCATGCTTGCAGCTGCCACGACCTCCTGTGGCAGTGAATTCCATATGTTAATCACTCTTTGGGTGAAGAAGTATTTCCTTTTATCTGTTCTAACCCGACTGCTCAGCAATTTCATAGAGTGCCCACGAGTTCTTGTATTGTGAGAAAGGGAGAAAAGTACTTCTTTCTCAACCTGCTCAATCCCATTCATAATCTTATAAACCTCGATCATGTCACCCCTCAGCCGTCGTTTCTCCAAGCTAAAGAGCCCCAAGCATTTTAACCTTTCTTCATAGGGAAGGTGTTCCAACCCTTTTATCATTCTAGTTGCCCTTCTCTGCACTTTTTCCAATGCTATAATATCCTTTTTGAGATGTGGTGACCAGAACTGTACACAGTATTCCAAATGAGGTCGCACCAATGATTTATACAGGGGCATGATGATACTGGCTGATTTGTTATCAATTCCCTTCCTAATAATCCCCAGCATAGCGTTGGCCTTCTTTATTGCAGCTACACATTGTGTAGACATTTTCAGCGAGTTATCCACTACGACTCCAAGATCTCTCTCTTGGTCAGTCTCTGCCAGATCAGACCCCATCAACGTGTATTTATATTTAGGATTTTTGGCTCCAATGTGCATCACTTTGCACTTGGCCACATTGAACCCCATTTGCCACGTTGACGCCCACTCACCCATCCTCAACAGATCCCTTTGGAGTGCCTCACAATCCTCCCTGGTTTTCACCACCCTGAACAACTTCGTGTCATCTGCAAATTTAGCCACATCACTGCTTACTCCCAATTCCAAATCGTTAATAAACAAGTTAAAAAGCATGGGACCGAGTACTGATCCCTGTGGTACCCCACTGCTTACCACCCTCCACTGAGAAAGTTTCCCATTTATACTCACTCTCTGTTTCCTATTTATAAGCCAGTTTTTGATCCACAAGAGGACTTGTCCTTTTATCCCATGACTATTGAGCTTACTTAGGAGCCTTTGATGAGGAACTGTATCAAAAGCTTTCCGGAAGTCAAGGTAAATAATATCTACTGGGTCCCCCTTGTCCACATGTTTGTTCACTCCCTCAAAAAACACTAACAGGTTAGTGAGACAAGATCTTCCCTTACAGAACCCATGCTGAGTCTGCCTCAATAGTTTTTGTTCATCAATGTGCCTACTAATTCTTTCCTTAATAACAGTTTCCACCAACTTACCCGGTATCGATGTCAGACTGACTGGCCTGTAATTTCCTGGATCTCCCCTGGAGCCCTTTTTAAAGATGGGAGTGACATTAGCTACCTTCCAGTCCTCAGGAATGGAGGCAGATTTTAAAGAAAGATTACATATTTTTGTCAGGAGATCCACAAGTTCACATTTGAGTTCTTTCAGAACTCTCGGATGAATGCCATCCGGGCCTGGTGATTTATTAGTTTTTAAATTGTCCATCAGTCGGAGGACTTCCTCTCTTGTCACCGCAATCTGATTCAGGTCTTTCAAACCCCCTCCCGAAATCAGTGCTTCTGGAGTGGGCAAACACTTCTCCTCTTCCACAGTGAAGACAGAGGCAAAAAATGCATTCAGCAGTAGATGGTGGGAAAAAATGTCAGGGGAAGGCTGGGAAGATTAATAACTTTTTTAGGAGAAAGTAAACAGATTTTAGCATATTTAGAGGAGAGGACTAATTAGGAAAAGAGGAAGAGTAATCAGAGGCGTGTTGTCACAGGGTCCTAAAGGCAAGACGTGATTTGAGAATGTGAGCCACGTACTCCAGCCTATGGGGACTGGCCAGGGCGTTTCTTATTTTCCAAAGCGTCGGGGAAGGAAATATAAAACTGCCTGCTTTCAAATACAAGGTGTGTTCAGTTCATTTGAATTGATCACCCACGCTTGCAAGAGTGTATTATTCAATAAAATATTCTGCTTCACTGAAAGAGGTCTATCTTGAGACGTTCTTTTTTTTTTGGTAAAGAACAAACTACATTTCTGACATTCCGATGTTAAGCTTCAGTCTGAATGTGGCTCTTAATCTGTCGCATTACCATTGGCTGGTTTCTGCGAAACCATTGTAAATATCCAATCACTGTGTGAAAATGTAGCAAAGAGGGAACGGTCCTGATTGGCCTTTATCCCTGTGTTATGATTGGTCTTTAACTTGTTGTGGGTGTGGCTTTGACAGCCCGGGATAGTTTAAAAAGGGAGCTGTGCTCCACTCTCGTTGTTGTGTGTTCCTGAGTTGGAGTTTGCTGTTAAATAAAGTTGAAATCACTTTTTGCTGAAATCCTGTTGTTCAGTGGCATACTTAACACCAGTCCCCAGGTGGGGGCAGAGGATCCCCCAATTTCACTTGTTCCTGCCTAACCCCAGCCAGCTGGCTGGTGGGGAAGCCCCACCCCCAAGAGGGAGCACTGGCAGCCACCCCTCTTCCTCCCCTCCTGTGTGATTTAAAGGGCCCTCCAGCTGATCGGTGGGAGCATGTGGGAGGCAGGAGGAAAAGAGAAGGGTGGCCTTTGGCCACACACCTGATCTCCTAGCAGCAAATTTGCTGCTGGACTTAGGGCATGCATGCCCCCCCCTTCTTGCAAGTGGGGGAGGCTGAACTCCAGTGGTGAATTTGCTGCTTGGAGTTCAGGCATGTGAGGCACTGGTCCTCAGCTTCTGTGTGACATAATCACATTGGGGACATCTCTGCCCCCTCCAGGAATGCCCACCAAAGTTCCCTGCTGGCAATGAGGAAGGACATGGGCAACCCTAGTCTCCACTGTGGTGCCCAAGGGCACCATGGCACTCGCCAACCCCTTTCCTGATGCCCACCAAGTGTTTCAGAAAGTGGGTGGAGCTAGGTGGGGCTCTTGCCTAGGAGGGCTTCTGATTGGCCACTGGAGAACTGATTGGCTGTGCAGATTAAAATAACTTTGTTTCAGCAAGCAGTTACCTCCAGAGTGCTGCTTTTATTGTCCCTCCCTCCTTTTTTCTAGTATACATTTTAAAATTATTAGTAGTATTAGTGTTTATGTCCCACCCATCCCGCAAATGGGCTCAGGGCGGGTAACATCATTTGCAATAAATATAGTCAAAATGTAAAATATAAAACACAATACAACATAAAACATTAAAATTGGTAGTTACAGCTTAAAAGCAAAAATTCAGCTGTCTATAATGGGTTCTGGCCCATTGATATAGAAGGAATGGTGCCCAGTTATCAGTGGGTAGATGACAGCAACCTCAGGGAGGCCATGTATGGGCGCCCGCTGCCTCAGCCAAAAGCCTGGCAGAACAGCTTCGTCTTGCAGGCCCTGGGGAATTGAAGAAGATTCTGCAGGGCCCTGATCTCAACAGGGAGCTTGTTCCACCAGGCTGAGGCCAGGGCAGAGAAAGCCCTGACCCTGGTTGAGGCAAGACAGACGTCCCTCAGGCCAGGGACCACCAGGAGGTGTTGATCTTTAGAGCGTAGTGCTATATGGGGTGTGTACAGGAAAAAGTGGTCCCTTCCCCTTGCATATGGGCTTCCTTTGTGTTTGTGCATGGCACTGCTGCCTTTGTGGTTGGCTCTGCCTCCTGCAGCATCCATTTTGTGATTGCATCCATTACCCTATGTCAGAATTCCAAAGGTTCCCACAGACTCAAAAAGGTTGGGGACCCCTGGGCTAAGGATTATGGGATTTTTCAGTTTACAAAAAAAGGCAGATATGGGGGAACATGATAGAGGTTTATAAAATTATAGATGGGATAGTGAAATAATATTAATATTAGAATGCAAGGGCATCCAATGAAGTTGAGGGGCAGTAGGTTCAGGACAGACAAAAAGTAACACTTCTTTATTCAGTAATTAAATTTGGACTAGACAGACCACTGGCATGATCCAGTAGGGCTGTTCTTATGCATAATTCTTCCTTTCAAACATATCCACTAGTCAGGAAGGGCTGTAGGCAGCAACATGAAGCAGCAGATTGGAAATCACCTTTCCTTGAGAAAGGAACTGCTTAGAATGAACTGTCCTAGTGGAATACTTATCCATATATCTAATTCTCGACCTGGCCAAATCTGTGGATACTTAAATCTGGAGGCTGAAGCCATGGACAGACAAGAAAGATCTTTCTAGAAACCTCAGAAAAGTCCCAGGTTTGCAAAAAAAAAAGTATTAAATTTAATAAGTACATGGGGGAGGTTAAACTGCCCCAAAATAATGCAACCAGGAATTGTTAATTTAAGAAATAAATGCCTTCTGCAGTAGTCATTGTGGGGGTTGCTAATCAACCACAATAATATAGTCAGTCTTTACCATATAGTTTTCAGCAGTCCCCAGAATGATATGACATCATGCCCTGTTTTTCCCAGGTGACATCACAGCATACCTGATGCTGGTGCCCCTGTATCCCCTCCTCCCAAGCTCCCAACAGTTGCTAGGCATGACCTGGCCGAATTGATGGGCCAAGCATCTCTGGTCAGTGTTGGGCCATTTACTCGGCCACGGCCCTTTGGCAGATTGTTGTCCACTGAGTTCGACCATGTGCAAGGTCAGGTCCACACACGGTCAGGCGAAGAGCCCTAGCTTCGCTTCAAGAGACAATAGCCAGAGCAGATCCTAGCCTGTTCCCATCAGAGGGCTAAAAGGACCTATGGACCTCTTGCCACGGGTGTGGGGTGTGTGTTTGGGTATGTTTGCCTTAGGGATATAAGCCAGCCTGCGAGTCAGCATTCTCTCTCTTGTTCTTCACTTCCAATAAAGTATGAGCTGATATCACAACCGATGCATCTTGCTCAGTACTTTACACTTGCGACGAGGATGGGATTCGAATGAACAAAAAAGACGCAGCACCAAGCACTGCACCACGCCCCAACACATAGAGCACCATGCACTGCACCGCTGACCCCGGTTCCAGCACTGCATCATGCCCCACTTCTCCGATGCCACAGAGCACCACGCCCCGCACTGCTGACCCCGGTTCCAGCCCCGCATCATGCCCCACTTCTCCGATCCCCAAAATGAGCACCATTCCATTGCCACATGGAGTCGACAAGATGGCTGCCACCCAAGATATCATCCCCAAATTTGATGTCACCTGACCTGAGCAGTGGGAGACCTGGCTCGAACGACTGGAAAACCACCTCGAGTTCCACGACATCACGGAGGCCGGCAAGAAAAGATCCCTGTTGCTGAGCACCTGTGGAATCGACGTGCTACGGTTGTTCAAGGACCTGATTGCCCCGAAGAAGATGAAGGAGGAAACCTTCAAGGTCTTGGTGAAGGCGCTTAACTATCACTTTGCACCCAAACCGACGAAAATTGTGGAGTGCATCGACTTCTTTGCACATGTCCAGGGCCTGGATGAATCCATCACCAACTTCCTAGTGGGGCTTTGCCATGCGGCCACACGTGAGTTCCCAGCCTCAGTGATACCCTGATGAACCAATTCATTGTGGGCCTCAGGGAACACAAACTGTGCCACAAGCTAGCCAGCCACAAGGACTTGACCCTGGACAAGGCTTTGAAGGAAGTGGCGGCATACAAAAAAGCACACCAAGAGACCAGTGGCCGGGCAGTACACCTCACCAACGCAGCCCGGGGCTTCAACGTCTCAGACAAGGAGGAGATCCTGCAGGTGCGCCACCCATCTCGACGCGCCCCAGGATCGCAAGCTTCAGCAGCCACTCCATCGGAGAAGGCCTCCACGCCCTGCATCAGCTGCGGAGAGGCACGTGAGCATTGGACCTGCCACTTTCGGGATGTTGTCTGCCGGACCTGTGGCAAGCAAGGGCACATCGCCCGGGTCTGCTGGTCTCGGGGACTGCGCAGGAAGACATCTGCTCACCAGGACTCCATGGATCTGCACACCCTCACAGCCCACCACCAGCAGCACCAGGTAATGAACTTGCCCCCTGATGGCCCCAACAAGATGCACGCCACAGTTCTGATAGAGGGGTCCCCGTGTAGGATGGAGCTGGACACTGGGTCATCTTTCTGTATTATTTCGGCAGCCAACCTAAGTACGCTCTGCCCCCGAGGGGGACCCCTCCTACAAAAGCCACGGGGTTTGTCACTGCGGGACTTTCAAAAAAACCTGGTGGCCATTAAGGGCTGGGGCAAGTTCTGGGTGCAGTACAAGGATTTTGACAGATTGTTGGACCTGCTGGTGGTGGAGGGATGGCTCATGAGTTTGTTGGGGCTCTCATGGTTTGGACCGCTGGGGTTTAAGGTGACGGGGGTAAATCAGGTCACGCCTCAGACTTTCTCCTCGGTCTGCGATGAGTTCCCTGGGGTGTTCGATGGCACACTCGGCCGTTACTCCGGTCCCCAGGTTATGCTGGACCTCAACCCAGCGGTGCGGCCCATTTGCATGAAGGCCAGGCATCTTCCCTTAGCACTTAAACTGAAAATTGAGGTGGAGCTGGATCAACTCGTGGAACAAGGGGTGCTGGAGCCCATCACCCACGCTTGGTGGGAGACGCCTATAGTAACCCCAGCAAAGCCAAACAGGGATGTGAGGATTTGCGTGGACTATAAATGTATGCTGAATAAGGCGCTCCAGGCACACACTTACCCGGAGCTGGTGGTTGGCCATGTCTTGGCCTCCCTAGCAGAGGCGCAGGTCTTTGGGCAATTGGACTTGGCCCAAGCCACCGCCAAAGACGGTGTGGGTGTGGTTTGCCTGGGCCTACCAGCAGCTGCCGGTAGATGCCGCCACCGCCAAAGCGCAAACTATCATTACCCACAAGGGAGCGTTTAAGGTGAAAAGACTGCAGTTTGGGGTGAGCATGGTGCCGGGGATTTTTCAAAGCTTTATGGACTGTCTCCTTAAAGGTATCCTGGGAGTCCAGCCTTTTCTAGATGATTTGCTGAATGTGGCACTGGACTCCGAGACATTTGCAGACCGGCTCGAACTCAGGTGCTTCAGAGATTCAACGCTGCAGGCCTCAAAGTCAAGAGAGAAAAGTGCCTCCTGGGGGTGCCAAGGGTGGAGTTTCTGGGGTTTGCAATTGACACCCAGGGAATTCACCCCACGGATGACAAAATTCAGGCCATAGTGCAGGCGCCCACCCCTTGTCCAAAACGGAGCTCCAAGCCCTCCTGGGGCTTTTGAATTTTTGCCATTCCTGCCTGCCCCACGAGGCTGTGGTCGTGGAGCTGCTGCACCACCTCCTGGATAAATGCACCCCTTGGGTCTGGGGCACCACGCACAATGACGCCTTCAGGGCGGTAAAAGACCTGTTAACATCAAATGCGGTCCTTGCCCATTTCGACAAAACCTTGCTGGTGGTGCTGGTGTGCGATGTGTCTCCCTACAGGGTGGGGGCAGTCCTGGGGCACCAGCTGGCAGATGGTCACGAAGTCCCAGTAGTGTACTACTCCAGGACCTTATTGGCGGCAGAGCGGAATTACGCTCAAATTGACAAGGAGGCATTCACGATTGTGGCAGGGGTTAAGAAATTCCACAGCTACCTGTAGGGCCAGCCCTTCACTGTAGTTACAGACTATAAACCCCTCTTGGGTCTCCTGGTCCCCGACCGCCCGACCCTGCAGATACTTTCTCCCCGGGTACTGTGCTGGTCTATTTTCCTGGCGGGTTACAGCTATGAGCTCATCCACTGCCCAGGGAAGGCGATGGGCCACACTGACGCCTTAAGCTGCCTTCCATTGCCCTCCTCCGACCCTGATCCTGCCCCGACCCATCACATTGCCCTCCTGGAGGCCCTCCTGGATTGGCTGGTCCTGTTGGAGGAGTTGCCCGTCACATGGGCCAGGATCTCATCCTCTCCTGGGTCTTGGACTGGGTGGGGAGGGGATGGCCCATGGGCCTGGGGGGGGGGGCTGACTTCATGGTGTTCTCCTCTCGCAGGGACGAGCTGTCCTCTCACAAAGGGTGCCTAACGTGAGGCAGTCAGGTGATGATCCCTATCCCCTTGCAGAAATGGGTACTTGCAGCCCTCCACAAGACTCATCCCAGGATTGTCGAGATGAAAGCATTGGCCAGAAGCTACATGAGGTGGCCAGGCTACATGAGGCGGCCAGTGAGGATACAGTAAGGTGTTGTCAGACATGCCAAGAGTCGTGACCGGCTCTCCCCCAGACACCAGTGCAACCATGGGAATCGTCACACAAACCCTGGGCCAGGTTACATTTGGACTTTGTGGGGCTGTTTCAGGGACAACGTTTATTTATTCTGGTGGATGTCTACAGTAAATGGCTCAAGGTAGTCCCGGTGACCTCCACCTCCTTTCAATCCGCCATCCAAGCGATGTGGTGGATCTTTAGCGCCCAAGGCATCCCCGACTCCTTGGTCACTGACAATGGCTCAGCTTTTACTTCCACAGAATTCAGGGAGTATTACAGGCTAAACACATCCGCTCAGCCCTGTTTCACCCGGCAACAAACAGCCAAGCCAAATGCATGGTAAGAACTACCAAAGCGGCTCTCCGCCGAATGGAGACAGGGGACTGGGACTACAAACTGGCTGTTTTCCTGTTCAGCCAGCACACAACACCTCATACCGCTACCGGGCACAGCCCGGCTGAGCTCCTTCTGAGCAGGCACCTGACTACAAGGTTAGATTGTCTCCATCCAGACAGGGCCCCCAAATGTGACCTAAGCCCTGAGGAGCAAGAAGTATCCCGGGTTTTTTTCCAGAGGATCTGGTGTACGCCCAGAACTATACCCAGGGCCCAACAAGGATTCCTGCTTCGGTCGTAAGAGTAAAAGGGCTCCTGTCATATGAGGTCTTGACCAGCTGCACCGCAGGGTCCTTCTGGCTGACCCAGATTACAGCGAATATGAGGACCCCGACACACCAGAAAGCCGCGGCGCCATCACAGACGGGGCCCTTTCCAGGGACGACCACGATGGCATCGGAGGACCAAACACCACACAGCACACCCATTCCAAGCGAGCGCACAAGGGAAGCAGCGTCATCTCAGGCTCCACCCACTGCACCTTCGAGTGAATGGCCCCCAGCTCCAGAAGCCCCAGAACTTTGCCACTCCTCCTGAGAAAGGAAAGCACCAGCATACCTCAGAGACTACGTCTGCTAGTGCGCGCTGGACTAAGGGGGAGGGAGTGTTATGTACTGAGTTCGACCACGTGCGAGGTCAGGTCTGCACACGGTCAGGAGAACAGCCCTAGCTTCGCTTCAAGAGACAATAGCCAGAGCAGATCATAGCCCGCTCCTATCAGAGGGCTAGGATCCAAGAAAGGACCTATGGAACTCTTGCCACTGTAAATAATCCTATCACGGATGTGGGGGGGGGTGTTTTGATATGGTTTGCCTTAGGGATATAAGCCAGCCTGCGAGCCGGCATTCTCTCTCTTGTTCTTCACTTCCAATAAAGGATGAACTGATATCACTACCGATGCATCCTGCTCAGTACTTTACACAGATGCTCTCCTATGTTGATCTGTTGTCACAGGTACACACTGATATGACATCATGCCCATGTGGCCCTGGGTCTTAGAAACCTCTCAGTACCCTGTGGGACATTAGTAAGATAATTACAAAACAGGGAAGGAAAATGGTGGTTTAGGGGTCAAGAAGCAAGACTTTTGTCCCTATTTCTCTTTAAAAAAAAAAAAAAAATTTATTGGGATATACTCAACATTTCCAATCACGTTACCAATACAATTTTGAAAAAGAAAATCCCCGTCCCAACCCCCCAACCCCCTAATAGGCTTCCAACACTGCTAATAACAAACAGAAAAATTATAAGGTAATCAAGCTTAGACTTAAATGCATCGACAAACCAGGTAACACATTTCAATTATATATAACCTCTACAATTTCAACATATTATATATAACAGTACATACAGTTCAAAATTCATTTCACTTCTCATTCAATATCCATACGTATCCAAGTTATATATTTTCCCCTTCATTCTATATTCAGTTTCTAGATACAGTTTCAATCCTTCCCAGTCTTTTAAGTACTGTTCTGCCATTTGTCCATTTAATTTCTTTGTCATTTTGTCCATTTCCACTAAAAATAACAATTTTCTCAACCATTCATGTATATCTGGCACCTTCTCCATTTTCCATTGCTGAGCAAAGGCCATTCTCGCCGACGTAATCATGTACCATAACAATGTCCTTTTTTCTTGTGGAATTTTTTCCATTGTCAAACCAAGGAGAAGAAGTTCTGGCTTTCTCTCAATCGGGATTTTTAATATCTTCTGCATCACACAGTGTATATTAGACCAGTATGCTTTCACTTTATCACACGACCACCACATATGGTAAAAAGAACCCTCCATTTTTTTACATTTCCAACATTTGTTACTCAAGTTCTTATCCATACTAATATTAGCAATCTTTTTTGGTGTCATGTACCATCTATACATCATCTTATAACAATTTTCTTTTACATTAATACAGGTAGACATTTTAAAAGATCTTTTCCACAGAAATTCCCATGATTCCATAGAAATTTCTTTGTTCATATTTATGGCCCACTTTATCATTTGTTCTTTAACAGTTTCATCCAAAGTATATACAGTCAGCAAGGTTTTATACATCTTTGATATCATTTTCCGTTCTCCTTTCAACCATATATTTTCAAAGTCATCATTTACAGCTCTAAAACCAAACTCTTTACAATCTTTTTTATAAATGTTCCTTATTTGACAATATTGTAGCCAACCATACTCAAATTCTAGTTCATTATTTGGCTTTAAAACATATTTTTTCCCTTCTTTTTGCAACAATTCATGATATTTCAACCAGTCATTACCTTTATAATCTGAAAACCGATGTATAACTGCTGCTGGAACAATCCACAGAGGCCTCTCATCCGAGATTTTATCCTTGTACCTGGTCCATGCATCAAACAATGTCCTCCTTACATAATGATGCTTAAACATAGAATCGACTTTATTTTTCCCATACCAAAGATAGGCATGCCAGCCAAATCTGCAATCGTGCCCCTCAAGGGCTAAAAGTTTTCTATTTTCCAAATTAACCCACTCAGATAACCAAGACATACATACTGCTTCATGATACAAACGCAAATTCGGGACTTGGAAGCCACCTCTATCTTTAATGTCATACATTATCTTCATTTTAATTCTTGGCTTCTTCCCTGCCCAGATAAACTTGAAGATTTCTCTTTGCCATTTTACCAACACTTTCCCATCTTTCACAATTGGTATTGTCTGAAACAAAAACATTAACCTGGGCAGTACATTCATTTTGACAACGGCAATTTTTCCAAGAAGAGATAGTCTTAATTTTTCCCATTTTTCTAAATCACTCTTTATCGAACCCCACAGTTTTTCATAATTATTCTTAAACAAATCTATATTTTTCATTGTAATTTCAACTCCCAAATACTTAATCTTTTTAACCACTTCACATTCTGTCACATTTTGTAACATTTGTTGCTTTATACCAATCATATTTTTACATAATATCTTAGATTTATTCTTGTTAACATAAAACCCTGCGAGATCACCAAACTCTTTCACTTTTTCAAATACCTTGGGCATATTATTAACAGGATCTTCAACAATAAACATAATATCATCCGCAAATGCTCTTAGTTTAAATGAAAAACCTCCAATATTTAAACCTTTTATGTTTTCGTCATCTCTAATCATTTGTAGCAAAATCTCCAAAATCCAGATAAATAACAATGGTGACAGGGGACAACCCTGTCTAGTACCTTTTCTTACCCGGAACACTTCTGTTGGTTCTGCATTCACGATCACCGTAGCTTTTTGTTCTTTATAAATTGATTGAATCATTCTTATAAATTCTGCGCCCATCAAGGATTTCTCAAACACCTTAAACATAAATTCCCGGTTCAGATTTTCAAATGCTTTTTCAGCGTCCAAAAATAAAAAACCAACTTCTTTTTCGGGGTGCTTATCATAATACTCAATTGCGTCTAAAACAACCCTCATATTGTCTTTAATTTGTCTATTTGGTAAAAATCCAGCTTGGTCTTCAACAATAGTGTCCTTCAAAAACCTTTTAAGGCGCTCTGCTAATATTTTTGCAAATATCTTATAATCGTTATTCAATAATGAGATAGGCCGATAATTCTTTACATTTGTTAAATCTTGAGTCTCTTTAGGAATTAAGGTGATTGCAGCTTCGTTCCAGGAATCTGGTATCTTTCCTGTCCTTCTAATTTCGTTTAGAAGTATCTCCAACACCGGAACCAGGTCTTCATGAAGTTTTTTATAAAATTTGGCTGAGAAGCCATCCGGGCCTGGAACTTTAGAGATCTTTGCTTCTCCTATTGCTTTACTAATTTCTTCTTTAGTTATTACAGCATTTAAGAATGCTTTCATTTCAGGGCTTGGTTGTATCACATTAACCTTGGATAGATAATCTTGCATCTTTTGCAGATCCACTTGTTTTGCTTGAAAAAGAGTCGCGTAGTACTTGTAAAATTCCCTCCTGATCCCTCCTGGGTCTGAAATCTCTTTATTTCCATCTTTCAAATTAGTAATTGTTTTATTCTCTCTTCTTTTCTTCAATTGCCATGCCAAGTATTTGCCAGGTTTATTTGCACCTTCAAAGGATTTCTGTTGCAATTTTTTCAAGTTCCAATATACTTCTTTGTTCAGCCTCACCTCATATTGCTCCCTTAAGATCCTCAATTCTCTCAAAATCTTCTTTTTGCCAGGCCTTTTCTTAAGTTCCATTTCTTTTTTCCGAATGTTTTCCATAATCTCTTTATCTATTTTCAGTTGTTGTTTCTTTTCATTATTATTAATTGCAATCAGATGTCCTCACATCACAGCCTTGTAAGCTTCCCATACCGTTTGCGTCTGTACACCCTTATTTAAATTCAGTTGAAAATATATTTGGGTTTCTGTCCTTATTCTATCCACAATATTTTGTTTGTCCAGCAAATCTTCATTAAGTCTCCATCGGAATTTCTTTCTCTTAACATACGCTGACCATTTCACCGGACTATGGTCAGAGAGAATTCTAGGTAACATCTCAATTTTGCGTGTCTGCAAGATCAAATTCTCCGTCATCCACATCATGTCTATTCTTGAAAATGATTCGTGTCTTGATGAATAAAAGGAATAGTCTCTGTCCCTGGAGTTTTTAACTCTCCAAACATCTACCAAATGTTCATGTTTAGTCAGTTGAAAAAAGACTTTCGGAAGTTTGCCCATGGCTTCAATTCCCTTTTTGGATTTTCTGTCAACAATATTATCAACAGTACCATTAAAGTCACCCATCAAAATCATTTGCTCATAGGTTAACTGTCGTAGCTGTTCCCACAAATCTTGAAAAAAATTTTCCTTCGCACCATTTGGGGCATAGAGATTGACAATTAAAGTCTTTTTATTTTGCAGTACGGCTTCTACCGCCAGAAGCCTCCCTTCATTATCTTTAAACACTTCTTTTGGTTCCAATTCTTTTTTGATATATATAACAACTCCTTTTTTCTTTTGGGAGGAGAGGGAGTAAAATTCCTCTCCTAATCTTTTTTGAATCAAAAATTTGGCATCAGATTTTTTAATATGTGTTTCTTGCAAACAAACAATATCACATTTTTGTTTTTCCAACCAAAGTCTAACATTTTTTCTTTTTTGGGGTGAATTAAGTCCATTAACATTCCATGATATGATTTGACTCTCCATGTTGATTTTCTGCTTATTTATCAGAGTCTTTAAAGTTATCGTCGATGAATCTGGTCATTTGCTCTACAGACTTGATGGTGACTCTCTTCTGTTTAAATGTAAAACTGACACCTTTAGGAATTTCCCATCTGTATCTTATACCCTCTGTTTTCAGTTTGTCAATCAGATCTTTGAAGAGTCGTCTATCCTGGAGCATTGTTCTGGGTAGTTCCTTTAAAACCATAATTTTCTTGTTGTCAATTATGAAATCTTCCTGGAATTGTTGCTTAAATAGATCCTCCTTCAGTTTCTTAGATATAAACTGAACAATTACATCTCTGGGTAATTTTTTCCTTTGCGCAATCGCAGAATTGACTCTGTACACCACATCAATCTGAGCCGCCACCTTCTCCTCTTCCATTTTTAAAAAATCTGCAACAGCATCCACCATAACAGAATGGATGTTCTCACTCTTGTCTTCAGGGATCCCCCTGAATCTCATGTGGTTAAGCATTGCATTATATTGGACCATCACGTTGACTTTTTCTGTTTCTAAAGTAACCTCAGCAACATTAGATGCCACTCTCTTCACTCTTTCATCCGTCTCATCTGCTCTTTTAGTCAACGTCTGTATCTCTTTTGTAATCCCAGACATTTCTTTTTTCAGCTCTGTTACTTCTGTTATAAGGGTTTTTTCCAACTTCTGAATCGCGTCCATCACACGTTTCTCCATAGCTTCCATCATGCCCTGTAGCTTTTTTTCTTCTTTCGCAGCCATTTTCGGGGAGGACCAGGAGTTCGCCCTCTGTCGTTGCCGCAGATCGTAAGCCGTTGTTCAAAACTTCCCTCCAACCTACATCAAATCAAAGTCCTTCTTGTGCCCACCTAAATCGCTCTATTTTCACTATTTTCTATTAAGTCTTTCGTTTAAAATCGAAATAAATTTTTTTGACCTTCTCAAAATGGCGGGTGCAATTTCTCTATGGTAAATGGATCTTCCGGGTACTCACTTCCTGTCCGGCAGTTTTAAAGGTCCCCTTGTCCCTGGTTTCCTCCCTTCTTCCGGCCTCCCTGGACTTCTCTAGGACGATTTCTTGTCTGGTCTGAGGTCACTTCCTGTTCTGACGATTTCTGCTGCAGCTCAAGTACTTTTCCACTCTAATTCTCGCGGAGATTGTTGTTAGTTTCTATTTCAAAGTCAATAATCCAACCGCAGGAATGATCAACAAACCGGCTTTTTGGCCTTTTTAAGCTGTTTAACTGCACTTTTTCAAGTTTGATGTTAGTACAACAGATACAGCACGTTCATGCGCTTCATTGGATGTTGTTTACTTTCAGCCAAAACGCGTCTCCGGTGAGCAATTTTTAAAAAGTTACCTTCAAAGTCCGTGTCTTGTTATAGCAGTGTTTCCTTAATATCAGCTTGCATAGAATGTCTTGGAGGTCTGGGTCATGCATTCTTATGTTGAGAATCCAACTCGGTGGGGTCTTGTAGAGAATTTCCGAAGTACCTTCTCTGGGGGAGGGGATCAAGGCTGGTCGCGACGCTCTTTAAAGCCCCGCTATCAGCCGATCTCAACTCCCTCTCGGGCCAAAAGCTCGCTGCCAGTCACCCCCCTGCCTGGGGGGATCTGCAGAGGGTTGTAAGAAGCCCTCCCTGTCGTCAAGACCCTCCGTATGCTCTGGGAGCTCAAAGAGCAAAGCCAGAACACGTCAGGACGCCATGAATCCCAGACCGGAAGCCCTTGTCCCTATTTCTCAATTTGTCATAGATCTTCATCACTTTTCTTGTGGGTCCATTCCCTTTCTTTCTGTTCCTGCACACCTACTGCCCCCAATGTCCCATTCTACTCTCTACCATGAATACCCTCCAGAAAAAAAATTGCTTTTGATCAGAATAGTACACATTTGTTTGGCTTGCAGGATGTAGTCTGTCTATAGAATTTAAATTTTCAGTTCAGGGAACTGAATAAGAACATAAGAACATAAGAGAAGCCAATGTTGAATCAGGCCAATGGCCCATCTAGTCCAACACTCTGTCACACAGCAGCCAAAATATACCAGGTGCCATCAGGAGGTCCAGCAAGTGGGGCCAGGGCACCAGAAGCCCTCCCACTGCTGCCCCCTCCAGCACCAAGGATAGAGTGCATCACCTGCCCCAGACTGAGAGTTCCCATCTATACCCTGTGGTATATTTTCTTGATAGAAATATTTTCTTGATAGAATATTTTCTTGATAGAAATTCGGACCTGATTATAATAGACATTTCTAGCCTTAATTTTTGGGCTTCTAACATCTACTTGCCCATTTAAAGTAACATTCAATATATTATAGTTACCAATTGGTACTTTGGAGGGGGGACTGACAGAAGAAGGACCTATGAGAAGTCCGTGATATCCTTTGTGTCACCTAAGCACTCTCTGTATGTGTGCTGAGTGGTAAGTTTTAGGCGGTGGTCATGGTATTTTATAAACTTCCTCCATAGTCTAGTTGAAAAAGAGACACCGTCCAAAATTATGCTAGTCTTTGTTGAAAATGTTCTACCAATGCTGTCAAAGACCACCATCACTTTGGACAACATCGGCAGTCCGTTTTCATTTTCTGCATTTAAATGTTATACTAGTCCAATTATTCCAGTAAGGTAATATCAATAAGATTGCTAATTATGGCAATTGCATAATGGATCATTAACTAGTGATTATGACTTTGTCAAGTGCTTGGCAATTTTATGCAAGGATCACTCAGCATGTCATGGGGAAATGATCCTCTTGGCATCACTGAGTTCCTGGCTGCAAACAAAATCTCAGAAGTTGGAAATGGGGAGGGCAGAAGTAGAAAATAAAATAAATTGTAAAGAAGGTTTATGGAGACATATTGCATGCATAAAAGGCTGAGGGTACAAACATACATCATTAATTATATCATTAATTTCATTTCATTAGTGATTCTCTCTAATTTTGAAAATAATTTGATTCATTATTAAATTTTAGGCACCCACATGACCTTAAAAGCTTTACTGTGATATAGATTCCTTTATACAGTGTGTATGTGATATTAAATTGAGACCACTGATGAAGGCCTTTGTAGCCAAAATGCATCTGTTCCAATTTCATTAGTTCATTGTTTCCAATCAGTGCCGCTAATATTATGCTGCATTGTATGTAATGTGTAGTGTTCAGTGTGTGACATGTATGGCCTAGGCTGCGATCAGACAAGCTGTTTGCTCTGATGTTGTTGCTGTTCCCTTCTGGATTGAAAATGCAGGATCAGACAGCATCATTTGTACCCCAGTCATCGGCCTCCTGTTCTCACCCTTCCCTGAATCGATGTTTTCTGATACCGGAGAAAGTCTGAAGTTTATGGATTGTCTGATTTCACCCATCATTTCCAGATGTTTGAACTCTACATCATGGTCTCATGCCAGAAGGGAAGCCTGAAACCTTCCCTTCCATTTTCACTCCTTTAAAAAAAACCAAAAACAGCAATATGCACATAAGTGACTCTCTGCCACAGGGTTGTGAGGCACTTTTGTACATTTGTGTGCTGCAATGTTTTGTTGGGATCAGGAGCCTCGGGGGAGGGGTGTTTGAGAAATTCAAGAAAAAAGCACCTTTCTGCAATTTCTTGGGGTGGGATGATGGTGGAAATAGTCCCTATTTAGGCTCCCATATCGGCAGCCAGGATTACATCCTCGCTCTGGTAGGAAAGTTCTGTGGGGAGAGAAAAAAGGGGACACTTCCCTATGAAATGAATGGGAAAGGGAATGATTTCTGGCAGAGAAATACAGTTGTATAGGAACCAATGATCACAGTACTTGGCAGAGGAATTGCAGAGCTGTCAAAAAGGAGCTAGTGCTTTGGCTATGCACTTGTGTGCATGTGTGAAAAACAGAAACAAGGATGCCATCTGAGTGACCACAGCAATAATTTGAACAGTTAACTGCAGGGTGGGTGCATGGTACAGCCAGTTAAGGGTGGGATGTCTGAACAAAACTCTCTGTGAAAAAAACCCTGATGAAATTAGAAGCACAGCCAGACAGCACTAAGCCTGTCATCAGACCACAGCCCTAAAAGCCTTTTTAAAATGAATTTTAAGCACATTGTAAGATTAAAAATATATTTTGTTTAATCCTTTTTATACATGTTTATACCCTCAACCTTTTAGGTATTCAGTTCCATTTTTGGGTTGAGTTTTGACCCCTTCCTTTCTATTCCTTCGATATACCACCTGTACACCTCTCTGGTAACGTGGAAAAGTGATGTGATTCCAAAATCACTGTATCAAGCTCCAAATAAAGAAAACAGTACCCCATGCTGATAAAAGGGCTCATGTGTATGAGAGGCAGTGACCCATTTCTTTTATAACAATTTACAGTGGCCATTGTATAGGTTTCCTTGGAGAGCCTCAGCATGTCATGTTTCATTTGAATAAATTATTAATTTAACTTAATTAGTATAATCCACCAGCCTGAAAGGTAGAAGACATACACATGGGGTCGGGGGGAGCTATGATAGATGCCAATGCATTTCCCAAGGAAAGAGCTGCTGTTTGTCTAGGCTTCCAAGGGGCAGAGGAGCAAAACGAGCAAAAAATCTACTATGAAATTCTATATAGCAATTGAATTATGCTAGAACGTGTCTACTGGAAATATTGCAATCAAGACCTGGTATATAAATGTTTAACCAGAGGAATAACTCTAACCAAATGAGTGATATTGCATACCTTAATAACATATCCAAATAGGTATTTGAACTTTGGTCTTATGGACCTAGTTGAACACTGTAACCACAACACCACATTGGCCACATTAAGCTCATTGTGGGAGAATCTGCTCCAGTCAGTTGCCAGTCTCTTGTGATATGTCATCTTTGGTGGGATGGAATTGTTACAGTAGTTCTTCCACTATGAAGTCTAGTGAGCAAAAATTCTACTTTGTGAGCTACTGGCATTAAAGTTGTGAGCGAGTGATTTGGCTACTGCATAAATTAGTTTGCTCTGGAGTCATCCTTCCTGAGCTAAGACAAAAATGTGTGAGTCAGAGGCTAAAAAAAAAACCCTGTGAGCTAGTTCGCACTAACTCAACTTAGAAGGAACCAGGCTGTAGCTACAGTGGGGCATTTTGGGGCCTGGCCCCCTGACTTCCTGCCAAGCCCCCCTGACTTCCATCCAGCCCCCTGGCTCTCTGGGCCACCCAGAGGACTCCCAACTCTCTGGGCCACCTGGAGGACTCCCCACCATTCCCCCTTCCCCAAGCATAGCTTGCTTCCCCATGTAGGCAAGCAGAATGCAAACACCGCAAAAATGAATTTTTAAAATTTTATTTTTATTTTATTTTTTATTTTGTGACGTCAGTGCCCCCTGACTTATTTAAAGGCCACTGGCGCATCAAGATCAGTATGGTCTAATCAGCCTAGCAGCAGCTCTTCAGGTCTCAGGCAAAGGTCTTTCACACCACCTACTGCTAGTTCCTTCAACTTGAGATGCCAGGGTTTGAGGCTGGGACCTTCTGCATGCCACACAGGTGCTCTACCACTAAGCCACAGCCCCTCCCCAATCAAACATAAACATCATTTATATTTAACAGGCATTAAGCAACAGTAGTTATCCAAATAAAATTATTTGCTCATAGCATTTCTTTTTCAGCAGTGGTAGCATCAAAGTTCTCTGCCACCCCAAAGTCGAGCTAATAATAAAACTGTACAAACCCTCAAAGCGAAGTGATAACGCAGACCATGCAGATAACACTTTCATTTTTCATTTTACAAGAATAGATTAATTATGATGGTGCATAGCTTTGGATAACTAGAGGGAAATCTGGATCGTTTGTTCTCTGTGGTCAGCATTGATCTACCCTCACTTGAACTGAAAGGCTATTTAAGCAGTAATTTCAGTTTCCTGCAGCTCGGAGGCAATAAATGGATTCTTGCTTACTCTGGACACATTTTACTGGACAAATTCAGGGGGAAGGTGACTGGTGATTATACTCCAGGACGTTTGAAATAATACTTATGATAGCAAAATGTCACGAGTATATATGTAGGGACAAGAAACTTTCAGCATATGTTTTTATAATCTCTGCCCTGCATTCTTTTTCTTAGGGATCACTCTTAAGCAGGACTACTCAGAAGTAAGTTATTCAATGAGGCTCACTCCCAGGTCATTGTCTTTAGGACTGCAGCTGTGATTTCCTTTGATCATATGCCCTCAGCTTAATATACCTCCCTCTGAGTAATGTTTACAGATGGCGAATTGTAACAGTTGAGTCAGGCTAGGTCCAAATTCCTGTAGTGCTCTGGTTACACAATGTAATGTCACTGATTTGTTTGTCTTAAGTATTTCTATTTCACTTTCTCCACTAAAGGTGCTCAAGGTGGCTTTTAGACTATTAAAAAAAATTCATAAATAGCAGCATAAAACAATTGTGTGTATACACACACATAAACACACACATATGTAATTAACAGAATGTGCTACACTGCAGATACTAGACCTAAAAATAGCCAATGTGCTGTAATAGTTAGACTGGGGGAATGTGGGGAAGAGAGAACCATGTGTATATTACTCTGAGCTCCTTGGAGGAAGGATGGGATAAAAATGATAGACAGTTTGATATATAGAGAAATGTGGAAACAGAGGGAGGGTGATATGCATTTGAATTTGAGTTACCAACTATCAGATGAGGCCTGGAGATCTCCTGGAATTATAACTTATCTGCATATGACAGGTATCAGTTCCCCTAAAGAAAATGGTTACTTTGGAGGATAGACAATATGGCATTACATCACAGCTGGCAACCCTAGTTTGAATCCTTGCTTGAGCCATTATGGTCCCTTGAGACAATTTGCTTTCAGTCTAATCTTCATCACAGATTTTTTTTGTGAGGAATGGGATAAAACTAGGGATGGGCATAAACCGGCTGACAAACCAAAGTTCATCACAAATTTTGGACTGTTTGGGGTTCGCAAACTAGAGTTTGTGAACTGAAGAACTGAGATGAACTACCACGAATTTTGGCACGATTTGTGGTGGTTCATGACATCATGAAGAGAAGAAAGCAGAGGTTTACCCCAGCTTTCTGCTCTTCACATGAAACAGCTGAACGGCTAGGAGCTCTGAGTCATTTAAACTCTGCTTTCAGCTCCCTGCGGCTCGGAGCCATTTATACCACCACTGCATTCTTCTCCCTACATCTATCCACTGGGAGCAGAAAACAGGGGTTTAAATAGCCCTGCTTTCTGGTCCCTGAGAAAAGCTGTGGGGAGCAGAAAGGAGGGTTTAAATGGAAAGGGTGAAGTGCCTTTCTGAGGGCATTTCACCCCCACCTTTCTGCTGACTGCGGCTCACTGCAGCCAGCAGAAAGGTGGGAGGGAAATCCCCTCTTTCTTCTGGCCTGGGCTCAACACGGCCAGCAGAAATGTGGAAGGGAAGTTCCTTCCTGGGAGATCTCCCCCCCTTCTGCTGGCTGCTGTTTTTCAGACTGTCTTCTACAGTCTTTTTAAAGCTTCAGCCATGAACTGAACTGCATTTTCCCAGTTCATGCCCATCCCTAAAGACCTACTCAGCTCCTTGGAGGAACATTATACTATGAAAATTTGGCAGTTATATTATTCATGTTCATTTTGCTACTCCCTTCTAGTAAAACCAAGATAGTGACTTTAATGGTAGGGATAGTGGGTTCCTCAGTTTTGGGGATCAGATGGGGGCATTAAAACAGGAGCAAGGTGAAACAAGTTGTTCCTGTGGTCCTGTGATGCTCAAACCCAGGTCACAGCAACAATGGCAAAAAGTTAAAGAGTCTGTCCATGCTTGGAGGAGATAACAGCTGAAAATGTGCTGTAACTGTTTGTGTGTGCCCACAAATGTTCATTTCAGCATGTTACCAGCCCTGCATTGTCCTCCTACATCTAATGGGCTGTCTGTCTTTTTATAGAATACATAGTATATGCAACCAGAAACTTAGACACACGGAGCCCCTGTTTTGGGGCAGGATCAAACCAAGCTAAGTGGTTGCACTTTGCAGTCCTGCAACCAGAAGAAATGCATATATATATTCACCCTTCATAAATTTGTTTTAAAATTGCAATACGTTGAAAAGGATTTTTGAGGAGAAGCTAGCCAATAGGCACCTATTACAGCCAGCCGAGTCTCTCTAAACACCTGATGAACCCAAAGTTCACCTCAGAAGCAGAAAATGTACATTTGTTTACTGATCAGCAGAGATCAAACCAACTTTGCCACACTACAACATTGTCTATTTTGAACCTCAGTCTGCTAGCAAAGATCAACATGAGGATTACATGCCCTTTTATAGTTTACTAGGAATAAGGCCCACTGCGGAGACAAATGCAATGAGCTCTAGCTGTGCCGCCACCTGCCAGCCCCTCCCTCAGGAGAAAAAGGGGTGGGGGGGCCTTATCCCCGGGGCCCAGCAGCAGGTAGAGTACTGCCGCTCTGCTGCCAGGGTCGGACAAGAAGAAACTATGGCTTGCCCAAGGTCATCCAGCAGCTGCAAGTGGAGGAGTGGGGAATCAGACCCGGTTCTCCCAGGTTAGAGTCCACACACTTAACCATTATACCAAACTGCAGCATTAAAGTGTGGAGTAATGTTCCCTTTATTTTTTTCCCCTACTGAGTGGAGAAGTTCACATCCTGAGCTGAATATAACTGCTGTACTCTTGAAATGGGCAATGGGCAGTACAAGACCCTGCATGGCTCCAGATTACTGCAGAGTGGGGCTTCCTGTGTGAATGAGCAGCCGCTCACATGCCCAGCTTGGAGGGAATGCTGCTAGAGTTTTCTTTACCATACAGATGAAAGCTGAGAGAAACATTTTTTCCTCATCTTGATTAAAATTTGGTAGGGCTGCTAAAGCTAAATAAAATAGCTTTATAGAGTCAGTCTGTCTGGTGGCCTGCCAGTTGTCCACATTTGTACTAGATCCATGCAGGTATTCTTGTATATGGAACTCAGTGCAAAAACTAGATTTCTACCATACAGAGTGGCAGCACAACCCATGTGCTAAAATGTGGGCCATGCTCTATTCTCAGTGATCTTCCTTTAGAGGAATGCAGTGACAACTCACGTTCTAATATACATGTCTACCTCCAAGGCCGAAGTCTTAAGCTCATTTACTAGTAACTAGGAAATATATGTTTGCATATATACTTGGGATTGTACTGTAAACATGGTAACAGCAGGTTCTTCACCCACTGTGTGAACTGAACTTGTATTATAGGCATACATACCAATAGGATGAATCCTGATCAGTGAGTTTCTTCCACACACAGGAAGTACATATATAATATACTTTAAGCAGATCATGTATTGAGGAGGGTTTGGACTACGTGGCTTTTATGGCCCCTTCCAACTTTATGATCCTAAGTATATCAGCCCATCGTCTTGTCCTACACCCACCAATCAGTCACGATGCCCACCCTTTGGTTTGGTTGGTTTTCTTTTAATGGTACATGCAACTTCATTCATATGCATGTTCAGCCTTCACATTGCCAATAATAATATTTTCTTAAAAGATGCAAAATGTTCTGTGGACTGAAGAGGAGGGAGTTGATAGGTACATGGATACTAGCCAATAGGCACCCATTACCACCTGACTTTTCTTGCTGCAAACAGTATTGTTCTGCAAGTCTATAGAACCTTTTTTTCTTAGAAGTCATGCACAACAGAAAGGTATAGATGTGTTTAGAGATTTGTGGCAGTGCTATTAAACTGCTTCTACCACACTTGAAATGTTAATCTGATCCTGCTTTACTAGAGGGTCTCCTTCAAGTTCATTCCAGTTATGTAAGCCAATGAGCATCCCTTTGATTTAACTTCCCTTAAACCTATAACCCAGGGGTTTTTTGGGGGGGAGCGCACCCGAGCGCAGCTCTGGCAGCTCAGGAGCCAAGCCCCGCCCCCAGGCGGCGTCTGGGGAGTCTTTCAGGCAGCCGAATGTCAATTTCAGCTCCATTATATCCTATGGGCCATTGAAGTCAATGGTGAAAACATAGGGTATATTCTGGGGGCTGGAGGGGAGAGGCTCCAAACTCACAGGGTAGCTGATGGAGCCTGTCCCCAAGATACCCACCAAGTTTCAAGAACATTGGACCAGGGGGTCCAATTCTATGGGCCCCCAAACAGGTTGCCCCCATTCCCTCCATTGTTCTCTATGTTGGGAAAAAGTTACTTTTTCCCATGGTGCTGTTAGTAGCTCTGGGGAAGAGGCGGTTTGAGAGAGAGGCTCCAAACTTTCAGGGTAGCTTCGGGAGCCTCTCCCCACATACACCCCCAAGTCTCAAAGCAATTGGACCAATGGGCCTAATTCTATGGGCACCCAAACAGGTTATCCCCATTACCTCCATTGTTTCCAATGGGGAAACCCAGCCAGCAGCACTTAATGACTTCAATGGCCCATAGGATATAATGGGGCCGAATTGCCGCCAAATTTCTTTTATTCCCTCCTTTCCTTCTCTCCTTTTCCTCTTTCCCTCCATCTTCCCTTCTCTCTTTCTTTCTTTCCCACCTTCTTCTCTTCTCTTTTTTCCTCCTTTCCCTGTTTCCCTCCTCTGTCCTTCTCTTTCTTTCCCTCCTTCTTTCCTTCTCTTTCTTTCCCTCTTTCCTTCCTTCTTTCCTTCTCTCTACTCTCTCTTTCCTTCCCTCTTTCCTCCTTCTGTGGCCCAACTCTAGTGAGAAGGGGTTTAATCTTTAAACCCCTTCTCTCTTTGCTCTCCCCCCACGCCAGCCGGAGAAGGGAGGCTTTTGAAGATGCCTCCCCCCCTTTTGCTTCCCCTTCTGACATCACTTCCGGTGATGTCAGGGGGCGTGGCATATGCTAATAGCCTAATAGCTCATTAGCATACCATATGCTAATAAGCTCCTGCAGCTCTTTTTCTATGAAAAGACCCCTGCTATAACCCACATCTTGAGAAGGAAGGCAGAACTGGGAATAAGGAGAAATGTACATGTCTTGTAAACACTGGAAATATGTTCAGCTCTAAATTCATTATTGTGCTGCTGTTTGCCAGTCCTAAATTCAATTGAGGCAAACAACAAAACAAAAGAGGAAAGCAAATCTGTCAGTTTATAGCAGTAACCAGCAAATATGACTTTCTCTTAGTGGCACAGGATAGACATAACAGAAATTTAAATGCAATGGCCATCAGGCTGAGGTACAAGTAACTCAATAAGGAGCATCATCTAAGAGGCAATTTTTTCTTTCTTTTTAAAATGTTGTTGGCAGAGATCTTATTTCAAAACCTAATAATGATGTTTGCATTTTAACAGTCATGGAAGGTACCAGCTCAACAGCCCCAGGCATTGCCAGTTTCTCTTCCTCTACAAGCCCAGCCATGCAGCTGACACCTCCTTTCTGCTGAACATCTGCAGACTCTCTCCTGTTCCTAAGAGTTCTCCCTTCAGGATAAAACAATTTCCTAGCTTTTTGGTTCCATTCAGAGTCTGTGTAAGCTCTGGGGCAACCTATAAATTGAGGTTTGCTTCACTGTGTCATACACACCTGAGGCCTGGACTTGATGTTTCTCCCTCTGGATGGAATCCCCAATGGAACTGTGACATTCGCAGGCTTCGTGCAGACAGAATGTCTACACTGCCTGTGAAATAGAGGGCAAGGCAGCTCTCATTTATTTTTATTTATACCCCATTTTTCAGTCAGCATGGCTCCCAAACTGATTTATGTTTCAAATATATCACAGTATACAACTCAAATAATGGTGACAATTGTTGCTTCTGAAGCAACTTCCAAAACTTTGGCCAATGGAGTAGTAGAGATTTGCTTTGAGAAGAGAAGAGAAGCCAGGAGAGTGCGTGCCTTCTTCACTAGCTGAAATGTTATTGGAAAGAGGGAGCAAGATGATCAAAAGACCTTGCCTTTGTTCCAAATCCGAATTGTTCAGTTCTAGTCCTGCTGATCCAGCTGCTGTGGTTACTGCTCCTTTTGTTACTCCCACCAGATAATGACAGGAACAAAACAGGGATTTCCTTGGGCTAAGTTGTTGATCCACAGCTCTGGCTCTATGACCTGTATTCCTTTGGTGTAATAGGAGCACGGACTCGAATCTGGGAGAACCAGGTTTGATTCCCCACTTCTCCACCTGCAGCTGCTGATGTGACCTTGGGTCAGTCACAAGTTCTCTCAGAGCTGTTCTCTCAACAGCAGTTCTCTCAGAGCTCTCTCAGCCCCACCTACCTCACAGGTAGGGGAAGGAGGGGAAGGAGATTGTAAGCCACTCTGAGATTCCAGGTGAAGGGTGGAGTATAAACCCAATCTCTTCCTCCCCTTCTCCATCTTCTCCTTTTTGCAAGTCTCCTTCGCCTTCAACAGCTGTATGAAAGGCACATGTTCAACATGTAACATCCTCCTTGAGCTGTAAAAAGCTGGCCCTGATGAATATTTGTCTGCTGCACCTAAAGACACAGGAGTAGGAATAATTGAACCCCTGCTGGTTTGGTTCTGGTGATCAGTTCACTTCTTCATTGACCCACTTGTGGCTGCTCAGCAGGTAGATAAATTCCTTCTAGATCATGTAGTACAGCACAATCTGTTTTTTACATATGGCCCATCCTTGGGGCATGACTTAGCAGGCAATTATTTAAATAGACTAATCAGTCACAAATCATATAAATCAGCCATAAATAACAGCTGAGTTTTAATAAAATCCTACCCTTTGTTGTTCATCTTAGACCCTATCTGCAGTGTCGTTGGGCATGTACAGCAGGTCTTCACAGCTGTTTGGCATGAACAAAACAGAAAGGGGTGAATGGCTGACATCTGAATATGGTAAGTGTGACTGTTGAACACGTTTGCAGTGAAATTAGCTGGGGCATGAGTAGGAGAGAACTTCTTAACTCTAATATTGGTAACCCCTGTAAGAAGAGCTCTGTAAGCTCTTGGAGGATTGGCTACATGAGGGGTGTGTCGCCTAATATGCAAAGGAGTTCCTGCTACAAAAAGAGCCCTGGATATCTGTTCTAGAGAATCACATCTGTTAAAAAGAATAGCTCATTCTTCTTTCAGTTTCTTCAGGAGGAAACACTCCTATAAAATCTGGGGCTCTTAAAGCCACCACTATCAAAAGTGAGCATAGCATCTGCATATATAAGTACCTTTCAGGTGGGTTTAAATATTGCTTCATTCCCTCCTGACTGCTGCAGGGAAGAAATATTCTTGATTTATTGGCTGTTTAGCAGACCTTACATTCATTCTTCCCTTGTCACATTCACCCAAATCATTGCAGTGGCATGTGTGTGCACAATCCTGTTTATGGAGGGTGCCGTCACATTTCTTTTTGTCTGTTATGTTCACATTTGATTAATTGCTTCAGCTTCCCATTTCCACAGGGATGAAAACACCACAAAAGGTATTGTTGGAAACAGCACATAGGCATGCAGGCTTGTTTGGGGCTTAGATGGAGCCAGTGTTCTTTAAATGAGAAATGAGGAAGTTGTGCTAGGGGCAGACTAAGGACGTATGAGGCTTAAGTCACAGAGGAAACCATGGGCAACTGGTTGGCCACTGTATGAAACAGGAAACTGGACTAGACGGACTACATGTCTGATCCAGCAGCGCTCTTCTTATGTCCTTCGGGAGTGAGATTTCCACAGAGTACTCAGATTCCTTGAGGGTCTGTCTAGGGTTGTCACCTCTTTTTCTGGTCTGGCTCCTATTCCTTTAACTGCAGCTTAACAGAAAGATATAAAGGCTGTTTCTACATAGCAAAGATCCTCTGTTTCGCTTTTGAAAAGTATGGAGATGGACACATTGTAGAGTGATTATCAGCTCATGTTTTATTTAGTGATTCAGAAAAAGGAGATGATCTTGCCAGCTCGCAGGCTGCTTTTATATACATTTCCAACCACATCCTTTACCCACACCCACACTCGGGATAGGCTATATACAAGGTTTCTAATCCTATAGGTTCTCTACAGAATCCCAGCTTGTCAATTGGCTGGTTTTAGGATCCTAGGGTTCTATTGTTCCAGGTATCGAAGTTTCGCTATTTTGTCGGGCCACGTGTTGCCCCGACCGCATGTGTGACTCGGCCAGTACACAACAGCTTTCATCACTGCTGCAATAAAAGAGGCATGGGAACTAGCAACAATGGTTTTTCCACAGAAGTATTTTCTGCACATTTTCTTCCTGTGGCCATGTTCTTTGCATTTTTCCCACTGTGCCACTGGAAGGCTTTTGGGGGGCTTTTTGAAAACAATTGGTCATTGCTACATCATTATAGCACTATAGCAATTACCAGTTTTTTAAAAAAAGAAAAGAAAACTGGGGGAAAGCCTTCAACAAGCTCTCTGGCAGTGCAGCAAGAGAATTCGTGGCCACAAGGGATTGATGGCAGGAGGATGGCACTGAAAGGGGTGCATTTTCTTTGCAGGGCAAGAAAATGACCCCCCTTCTTGTCCAAGCGGAGTGATGACAATAATCTTTCAAAAATGATTGGAGGAAAACTGGTTTGGGAAAGGGCATCCTGAGGACAGGGAAAGGATTATTGGAGCCCAGTTAGAATGTGATGTTATCTGGATGCTCCTCCCCCCATAAAAACAATCACTGCAGTCTGGAAACCAAAGTAGAAGGGAACTTCCTTGGGAGAGCAGCTGAAAATGAAGCATTCCCTATTACTTCTTTCCATGGAAGGAAAACTTCCACCTGCTCACTGGGTGGATGTCAGGCTGTCATCAGAAGCACAGGAGCAGGGATATTTCTAAGAGGCAGCAACCTTTGGTCTGTTGCTTGTGCACCTGGCATCCATCAGACATGAGTGGAAAGGAGAAGGAACAGGCTGTGCTCCCATCTGAGATGTTGGCACTGATCGCCAGCTAGCCGGCAACTCTAGGAAGGTCACAAAAAGTTGACACAAAAGCTTAATAGGCTAAATCCATAGGGCAGTGTGGCCCTTCACTGCTAGCTGCTGGGGAGTGATGAGCACCCATGCCACATACATGAGTTGTGTGGGTTTTTTTAAAGCTCCCCTTACATTGACAATATGCATACAGAAGGACAGATGCGACTTGCATTTGTAAATGTATTTTTAACCTCCTTACATGTTTTGTGTCTCCTCTGCATAGATGCATTCTCTCTGAAGTGCATTTTGAATCCTCCACTCGCCATTTCCCCCCATAGAATTATACACATTTCATGGAATTATACTCATGAAAATTGGCAAGAAGTCTGCTGACCTCATTGGTTTCACTAGAGACAGGTGGTGAAAGAAACGGCGAGCAGGCAGGCACGCAAGTAATACAGAAAGGGGGGAGTTAACACACTGCCAAACTGTCATCAACACTTCCTGATAAAAGAGCATCTGAGCCTAGTCAGGGCAGAATGGGGCAGCATTTGCAGGAAGTGAGTAGAGGGATGGTTTATCCTGCATTAGCTAGAGGAGGTGCAGTGATGTGAAGAAAACAAAACTTGTGATGGCTGTGAATACACCTGAATGGAAGTGGGGGAAGATGCCCAAAGGGCAATTAAAGCATTTTAAATATGTGCATGACTTTGGCTCTAATATACATGTCGAAGCTTCTGACAAGTAGTATTTTTGGAAACCAAAAAAATTGCATTTTGCTATGTCAGGATCAAAGTAGAGAGTAATCCAAACAAAAGATACTTGGGAATTTCCCCTTTGAGGTTCCTGGGGGAAAAGAACTTTGTAAGGCCTCTCACAGAGTTGACAGATTCACCACAAACAGACTATCGCCTTCCCATCCAGCTCCAGTTCCCAATTATACTTCCTGTATCCGTGTCAGAAAAAGAAGTTTCTCAGCAGGAAACACTATTCCAGCTTGTTCATAGACATGTGAAATATCACTAAAGATCTCTTCTCACATGAGATCATTTTTCATGCAAAAAAAAAATTAAGAAAATTCAAGCAGGAGGTTCCAGTAAAACAAAAAGGTATACCAAATGACATCTTGTATTAGTGGAAATATAATATTCTCAACATAAAACCCAGTCACGATGAATTAAACTGTCGTTTAAGATTTCATAGCTCCAGCACTGCCAGTTTATGACTTCTACAAACAGTTTCCCCTAAGTGTATCTCAGGGAGTTTTTAATATGAAGTGCTATGGAATTTATCAAATTAAAATTTAATGCCATAATTTCTGTAATGTGTATATTGTTGGCAGGTTATGAATTTTTTTTTTCCCGTAGAAGAACAATTTTCTGTATCAAATATTTTATTCAGAGTGTAAGGGAAAATGTGGCCCATATGCAATACAGAGAAAGCCTAGAAAACACTCTAGATACTGTTATGGAAATGCAAATGTTGCAAACCTGTAATTTTATCTCTCAGTTCCTGCTGTTTGAATGGCTTGATCCTTGGATGCCACTCTTTAAAGCTGAAATCATACCTAATAAAGATTATGTCCCATTGAACAGCATGAGACTGACTTCTGAGTAGTGAAGCTCACAAAACTCTCCACCTCTGAGCATCTTTACTCTGATCCTTTTGCCCCCAGCAGAACACATTGAAGTGGACTCATCTGTGTGTGTGGGGGGGGTTTCCCACTCCCCTCATTTTGCCATCTATGAAACTGCTGCTTAGTACAGGGTTGCTTGCATATTTATTTACATATCTCTCAGTGTGATGCCAGCATGCCAAGAAGCCCCCAGCTACACGGCCTGGGGAGAGCAGCAGCTGATTCCAAAGACTGATGTTTCATGCTTGCCATCTCTTCCATCCTAAACAGGCCTCTACTCAGACACACAACTTGGGGAATAGTGTAAGACGACAATATTAATTCAGCTAAATGCTTGTAAAATGTCACATCAAAGTCAAATGCTTATTTTCAGGTGAAATGCCCAAATATGTATTCTAAAGTGAAAGACAAGTAGCCAGATGTTTTACATAGACTTCACTTTGATTCGCTGGCTAAGAACACTGAGATGGGTGCAGTTTTTAAAATAATTTGCAGAAACCAGCCAGATTTTCTTAAGAGCCAGCATGGAAGAGGAGGAGGAGGAGGAGGAGGAGGAGGAAGAAGAGTTAGATTTATACCCCACCCTTTACTCGGAGTCTCAGAGCAGCATACAATCTCCTTCCTTTCTTTTACCCACAGTAGACACCCTGTGAGGTAGGTGGAGCTGAGAGAGCTCTGAGAGAACTGCTCTTGAGAGAACAGTGCTGAGAGAACTGTGACTGACCCAACATCACCCAGCTGGCTACACAGGCCCCTAGCTACAGTGGGGCATTACCACCCTGGCCGAGCCCCCAACTTATTTCTTGCACTTGCTCCTGTTGCCAGGGCGCAGCAAGCCTCACGCTGCTCTTCGCTCCCTCCCCCGCCCCACCCACCCTGGCAGTGGAGTCCACGGCTTTCCTCTGCAGCCTGTGGGCTCAGAATTGCATCTTGGTCATGTGTGCTTTATCCTACCCAGGAGCTTTAAGGACCTCTGCAGAATGCTGCTCTAGGACACTCGGAAGCCAGCCTGGCAGTACAGGGGGAGCACTTTGTGGATCTTCCCTCACATATACGTCATTTTGAAAACATTAATTGAAACGCATATATATCAGGAGCATTCTGATTTCCTTCTCCCAGAAGAGAGTGGGTGCAAACCCCACCCACATTTTTCTCAGCATGCAAGTAGCCCCACCAAGCCAGTCACAATTGCCTGTTAACCAGGGGTGGGTGTGTGGCTATCCGGTGCTGCTAGAAACCAACAGCAGCCTTGCACGAAGTGGCACGGAGTTGCCAGGAGTCTAAATAGATCCCACCTGGAGGCTCTGCTTTTCTGACAAGCTTCTAGGCTTTCTTTTATTATGTTAAATAATAAGTAAAAAGCCTGTCCATGCAATGCTTCTGCTGATGCAAAACAGGCACGCCCCTGCTCCACTCTTCTGGAGTGCCTGAATTTACAGCGACTCCACTGCCTGAGCAAATGTCCTCAGCGAAAGGAGACTGCATTTTTTTAAAAAGAATCCCATGACCCAACAAAGAGAAGGCATGCACGCTGACCGCATAAGACCAGATTACAGGGAGAGGGAACATAAAAGGCACAAAGAAAATACAGTTCACGAGTAAAGGAAGGCTAATATGTTGTCAAAGGCTTTCATGGCCAGTGTTCATTAGTTGCTGTAGATTTTCCGGGGTGTGTGGCCATGGTCTTGGCATTGTAGGACCTGACGTTTCGCCAGCAGCTGTGACTGGCATCCTCAGAGGTATAACACAGAAAAATGGAGTACTCTCTATGACATTGGGTGAGTGACATAGAGACATAGAGAGTACTCCATCCTTCTGTGTTATACCTCTGAGGATGCCAGTCACAGCTACTGGTGAAACGTCAGGTCCTACAATGCCAAGACCACAGCCACACAACCCGGAAAATCTACAGCAACTAAAGGAAGACTCTTTTAAAAAATGAAATTTAAAAGTCTGTCCGAGCCTCCTCCCAGCCTAGTCCCCACAGCCGCCAGCCAACTCCTCCCTTCCCAAGCCAGAGGAAACCGGTTCTTTCTCTCCCCACCCCCGCGGCCCCTCATCCTGGCAGCAACCTCTGGAGCGTCTTTTCTACATTGGGGGAAGGCGACCACGCAGGCACAAGATTTCCAAGCTCAAGGTAGGCAAAGTTGATGGCCAAGTTGAGGGCTGAGAAGCCAGTAATTAAATTACTTTTAACCAAATTAGCCAGTGTCCCAGTGCCCCCCAAGGAATTAAAATGCCCCCCGCCCGAATTAGAAATTTCTGGCTACGGGCCTGTGGCTACATGTGGAGGACTGGGGAATCAAACCCAGTTCTCCAGATTACAGTCTGCTGCTCTTAACCACTACACCAAACCGTACACCAAGGACACACAAAAACCCCAAGACGATAGGAAGCAAGACAGAGGGGGTAGAGACTATCATTTATACAACTAACAGTGCAAAGTACAATTTTTGCTCACAAGGCCACTCATATATATGTAGATATATGGGATTATTTTCCTTCTGTATGATGAATACTGAAATTGCTACTTGCTTGAAAAATTTTGCATTATGTTTCTATCTTTCAATAAACAATAGATACTTTGAAATAGCACTCTCGCTCTCTCTAATTATGGGGTCCCTGCCAGTCTCCATCCACCTCCCCTGTTGAGCTGGGTGGGGATGGGAGATCTGCACTCTTAATTCCCCCAACAGAAAGTTTAGGCATCAGTTTCATATTCCATGATATCTCCCAGGCCCAGCACCAGCATACCCTGAGGTGAGGCAGCTGCCAGGGCCCACAGCTTCTGGTGGGGCCTACTTACCACCACCACCCCACGAACCTCTCCTGCCACCACCTGTCCTTGTGCCCTTCCCTGCACATTTGTTTACATGTGCTCCATCACCCATGCATTGATGGGAAGTGCATACAGATGGTGCAGAGCAATGGCACTCCTGGTAGTCATGGCAGCTACACTACCAGCTGAACCACTGTGAGGGAACGGGCATGAGTGTGGGGCAGGCAGATGTGAGCACAGGTGGCTGAGGGCTTGTGAGCAGAGGAAGGATGCACTCGTGTGGGGGGACATGCGGTTGGGTGGGTGGAAAGAGAAGCAGGAGGGGGCCTGGGGTGGGCTCAGGGCCCACTAAGACCTAGAATCAGCACTGATCTCTCCTGTCTTCTCCCACCCCTTGGGAAGTTTGATGTCAGTCTTTGAACTCATTAAGCCAGAACTCCAAGTACCTGGGAAAGGAATGAAATCAATTACATATGTTCATTCATTGCTGTTCCCATTTGATGCCCTAGGAACATAATGAATTAGGCTTTGGAAACAAATAGACATCCCTAGCTCCCTCCTCCTCCAACTACCCCATGATGAGGTAAAGGCAGCCCTATATCTGCTCACAGCAACTCTTCTTACTGCTACTACTTTGTATTCTGCCCAAAATAATGTTTTTATATGAACTCGTGAGCATGGCTTGATTTTCTATGAAGAAGTATCTGGGCGCTCAGCCTTTGTTCTACTCTTTAGATAAATACTGGACTAGAGATGCCTTGTTCATCAATGTATTCAACCTCTGTTCAGAAGCAGATAAGTAGAAACAATACATATCATTCTGGAGAGCATCATTAACCTATTAACCAATTGTATTGTTGTGAAGTATACTTGTATGCATATAGACTTACCTTAATTTTGCACATATTACTTTGTTAATAATCTATTTGTTCATCACTTCTGCGTTTGTGTTTGCAGTTTCCTCACGGTTTTTATTGATTTCACTTTTACAACTGTAACCCATCGTATACGCACTGTATCTGCTCACAGCAACTCTTCTTCTTACAGCTACTACCTTTGGAACTTCAAGAGCTGAGCCTCAGCACTGGAAAACGTCTATGAGCTATGATCTGAGAGGTACTGGTTCAAAGCTAGCCTTGCTCCCAGGACAGACTTTTGGAGGAAAAGGAGGAAGAGGGAAGCTTGAAAACAGCAGAAGGAAAAGCAAGCATGACAAGAAAAGAAAAAGGGAAGATAATGTTGAGTGGAAAATAGGAGAAAAGCAGAGTGAGGAAGGGAAAGATACGGGCCTCAAAAGAACAAACAAAACATAAATATAAAACAAGGAAGTCCTTCAGACAATGCATAATTAGCTGATGGAATTCACTGCCACAGTACATAGCAATGGCTGTAATGGGTAATAACTTTAAAGGGGACCTAGACAAATTCATACTCAGGTGGTCGATCAATGGCTGTTAGCCATGGCTAAGAGGAGCCTCCATATTCTGAGACACTGTACCTTTGAATACCAGTTGTTAAGTACAAAAGGTGATAGAGGTTTATTACCTTCATCACCTAGCTGGGGCTTCCTGGAGGTATCTTGTTAGCCAAATAGGCAGTCTCCTAATTAGTTTGGGGAATTAACTTTAAGGAGACAGAGTGAGAGGGAGTAATTGGGATTCTCCACCTGTGTATAAGGGGATTTTTCCCTTTAAGAGAACTTTCAAACAAACCAGGAAGATGTTCAACTGAAAAGGCTTTTATACAGAAGAAAAGAATCAAAAATGCACACCATAAACACACACATAAGAGCTAACTGAGAAAAGGCATGATGGAAAGGGGAAAAAACAATTTTAGGGAATAGCAATAATTACTAGTCTTGAAGAAGGTCTGTGGAGGCAGCAAAATAGCCAGTGTTTTGTGTAGAGAAGAAGCCTACAAACTGGGAGTGTATGCGTTTGGTACCAAGCACGCACACACACTGCTGGGGTAGCAGGATGCTCCAAATATAGGGCAAAACATACCCTGAGACAGGGGTGATGCATTTGCCAGAAAAACAATAGCTTAATGGACTTTTCTAAGGTGGACAAAGGTGTGGGAGAGGCTTGATGACCCTGCAAGTACTGGAGGGAAAGGTTAATGGCTTAGGTGAATAGACTTAAGCATTCATTAAGTGCCATTTAATTAGGGTGCAAGGGAACTGAGGTTGAATGTTGATGAGGTTAGTCCAAAAGTCTCTCAGGAGATCCTGAGAGACCATTGTCCTAAAATTATGCCTCTCTCCAGAGCAGGAAGAGGGCAGCAGTCAGCTTCTCTTACTCACACTTCTGAACTACTTGTCCAGGCTTTTCTGTTTTGTCTCATTTCTGGCAAGGCAGTGTTTTGCATCTATGAATTTTGGCGTGATGCATGGCGCTTCTATGAGCTATAAACTGCCCCTCTGTGAGAGGAGGGGTCTGGCTGCTGACAGTCTGGCTGGCTGTTGTGGGAAGCAGGATATTAGGCTAGAGAGAGCTTCATAGTGCAGCCCTATGCATGTTTACTCAGAAGTAATACCATTATATTTAATGGAGTATACTCCCAGGCATGTGTCCCTAGGGCTGCAGACTAAGTCTGATCTGGCAGGGCTCTGGTTACATTTGGGGATTACTGTCCCAACTATCACACCTCATTGTCAAGCAAATGAAGACAACTGGAATTGTTGGTCTGGCACACATGAAACTTCAGTATTTATGCTGATACTTGATGACTGTCTTTTGTTTGTCACTTCCATCTGTCAGAATGCTGTCAAAAGAGAGAAATTACAGAGCTGTCTCCTTGTCCAAAGATTCTTTTCATATCACGCATTCCTAAAAGTGCAGTTGAAGTTTTAGACCATCAATGGGGATGTGAAACATGAATGCGAGCTTTTTAATCTCATCCAATTCACATCAGTTAATGCTTCAGCCTCCTCTTCCCTCTCTATTGAGTGATATTTGCATAAAAGTTTTGCACAAAAAAATACAACCAACAGAGAGAAAAACAATTTCCTCCTATTTAAAACCTAATTGCAGTAGAGCAGCTGAAAGAAGAGATTGGCATAATGTTTTTCTGCATGAAGAGAGGCATTTTCTCTATTCAGTCAGGAATGTAAGATAAACATTTGCTAAGCAGATCAATGGCACAAATCTCCATGAACTACAGAAGTAAGGTATAAGGTCACATATGTACATAAATGCCTTCAAGTTGCAACTGACTTATGGCTACCCCAGCAAGGGTTTCCAAGCAAATGAGAAACAGAGGTGGTTTGCCATTGCATTCCTCTGCAAAGTCTTCCTTGGTGGTCTCCCATCAAAGTACCAATCCTGCTTAAGATCTGATGAGACTGGACTATAGTATGATACCTTCTCTCTCAAGGTGTAAGGTTAGTCCAGGGGTCCCCAACTTTTTTGAGCCTGAGGGCACCTTTGGAATTCTGACATAGTGTGGTGGGCACAGCCACAAAATGGCTGACACCGGAGGCAGAGCCAACCACAAAATGGCTATCACAGCTTACCTTCAGTCACACAATGAAGCTGCTTGTGCTGTGCTGGCGCTGGCAGCTACTGCAAAAGCAACATTTTAAAAAAGTCTGCATAGCCAACAAAATCTCCAGTGGCCAATCAGCTTGCTGGGCAAAAGCCTCATGGCCACACCCACTTTCTAAAACACTTGGTAGGCACTAGGAAAAGTGTTGGTGGGTGCCATGGCACTCACAGGTACCATCTTGTGATAGCAGTCAGAGCCCTCCTCTCACAGATGAGCAGTTTATAGGCAGAAATACTTTTCTTAATATCACCCCAATATCCTAGTGCAGGGCACTGCTTGGGCCAAAATGGACCAAGACGGATGCCAGCTAGGCATCAGCCTGGGAAAACAATTACAAAACATGAGTCAGAGCAGCTGGCTGGCTAATAACCCCATCTTTACCCTGAAGAGATGCATGACTTTAGAACAATGGGTTACTCAAGACCTATTGATTCATTCCACATAATCTCATCAACACCCCAGCCCCACTTCCCTTCACCCATTACCCCTTGATTAAGTGACAATTAATCAAAGCTTAAATCTTTTCACCTTCCCTATTGCTCTTCCATCCAGTGCTTGTAGATCCATCAGGCCTCTCACACCTTTTTATCTACCTCCTAAATGGTTAAGCCATTTAGTCACTGTTCTCTGGAAAATGCATCATCCCCACCTGAGGGTACATTTTGCCCTATAACTGAAGGACTCTGCTGCCCCAGCAGTTTATGTATGACTTGGATCTCTCCTCACACCCTCACTTGCCTGTGGGTCTACAATTTCACTTCCCAAAATGCTGGCTGTTTTGCTCTTTGACTGCTGCTTCTGTGGACCTCTTCAAGAATTACTGCTCTTCCCTAAATATATCTCCACTTCCTCCCCATTTTTCTTAGTTCTTTGTGTTTCAATGTCTGTGTGTGCGTGTTTTTGTTTTTTGGGTTTTTTTCATTTTCTTTTTAATAAAGAAATTTCCAGTTGACATCTGCTTGGTTTTTTAAAAGAATTATCTTAAGGGAAAAATCCTGGCATAAATAAGAGGAGAATCCCAGTTACCCACCTTTTGCTCTGTCTCCTTTACTAATTCCCCCCAATTAAATAGGTGACTGCCTATTTGGGTAATGGTTGGGGACTCTTGGGTTGGGGCAATATATACTTTGATAAATAAGAAAATACTTGCACACAAAAGTACTACAAGAGTACTCCTGATGTATCTTCCTATTGTGTCTTCACATGACTTGCTTCCTTCAGACCAGCCTCCTTTGAAGGCAGGTCGTTTCTCCACATTTCTCTACTGAATGAGATTGCATCATTTAATCATTCTTGACACAGATGCACAGCAGAATTATGTGACTTTAGAAGAAGCTACCAACTGCTTCATTGCACACATCATTACTCTGCGTGTCTTTCCTTCCAGTCAAGAGGCATACACAAAATACAGAAACACAGGAGGTGGGCTTCTTTAGAAAGTTCTTCCAAATACCTTGTGCCACTGCAAAGAATGAACGTGACCCTGCTATAGGGGACTGAACCTGATGACATGTTGGAATGAAAAGTAATGGGTTTTGAGTTGGCCTCTACTGGCCAGTGGGTCAGTAGAGGGAGAAATGGTCTTTCCAGTACATACGTCTCAGCTTGTGAAGAGTTTTAATGGTAATAAACAGCATCTTGAACTGTTCCCCAAAACAAACAAGTTAGAGTCCTGAAAAAATAAATAAAATAAATGATCACTTTGGCTGCAAAAGGAAAAGCAGTCATTAAAGCCTCTCACAGGAAAGAAGCAGATTAAAGATTTATCCAGGAATGCCACAGCCTCCCAGAGGTAACCAGGTCTAATTAACTGAGCATGGAGTAGATGCACCAACAGCCAAGTAGTGAAATAACAGCAAGAATTAACAAAAGGAACAATTACAGGGGACAATGGTACCTTTGCTGAATAGAATTTGTTTCCAGGTAAACATGGAATCTTGCCCATAGAGATAGGATTGCCAAAATGACTAGCCTAAATGAGTGTCCTAAATAGTCCAGACTAGCCTAAATTCATCAGCGGCTGGAAGCTAAGCAGGGTTGGTGATGGTTAGTAGATGAATGGGAGGCCACCAAGGAAAACATGGGCTGCTAAACAGAGGAAATCAACGGCAAGCTATTTCTGCTCATCTTTGCCTTGAAAACACCATGTGGGTGGTTGGGAGTGATAGATAGGAAATCTATCTAGGGGGTCTTTTCTTTGTTTTATAGTGGGTTTGATTAAAGACCTTCCAAATAATATTCATGTTCCCATCTCTCCTGAAGAAATGTGCAGTGGCTTGCTATAGCACAAATTGCTGTATTTGGAGATTGTAAATGGAAGTACTAAATGAAACAGATAAGTCCAAGTGGATGTACAGTCTGAGGAGCAGGAGCAACAGACAGTTCTGCCAGGGGAAGGCTAACTACAGGATCTGAAACTCATGCCAAATTATGACTGTGAAAGATGTGTCACAAGCAATTTTTGCTGCTTTAGCAAAATTATTACTGACCAATCAATCAGTTACCTTGCCCAGGGGAAAGCCTACTTGGGGAAAAGAACCTGCATAGGGGATATAATGCCCAGCAATGAGTGACCGCCACCAAATAGGTGAAGGTGAGAAAAATTGGTTAAGGGGGCTCAGCCCATGGATGGAAACCTCTCCCCCTCGAGGTAGAGGAAGAGATGGATGGAGAGTGGAGTAGGAGAATAAGAGGAGAAAAGAAAGAGGTGAAGAATAAGAGTCTGGGTGTCAGCATTGTTCCCAGGAAGAAATAGTGCTGCATAAGCTAAAGCCCTGGTGGCGAACCTATGGCACGGGTGCCAGAGGTGGCACTCAGAGCCCTCTCTGTGGGCACAGACAAGGAGGCGGCTGAGCCTGCTTATTGTGCTGCTGCAGCTGCTGCACCAGCTGGCCCTAGGCTAAACCCTGGGCCCTGGTTGGAAAGCAAATACCACACAAGAGAGGAAAAGATGTGCAAACCTCCGGTGCAGGCGCCTCACTTGTTGACATGGGGGAGGGAGAAGAGGGGAATCGCTTTCCCCGCAGGCTCCACCTTCCTCACAGCCTGCCGCCAACCCACAATCCCTGCCTACTCAAAGCCCAGGAGCTGCTCAGCAAGGAATCCCCACAGCCTGACCCCGCCCCCTTAGCCCGGGAAAGCGCAGAAACTCCCCTTCCTTTGCAAATGCGTGCTCCAATCCATGCCCTTTCTTTTTTTTTTTTTAGCAAAACCCTCCTAAAAAGGAGAGGAGTTTATTCTTTTTATAAATAGAAAGAGGTAGGGTATATAGAGGGATTAAGAAAAGAGCGGAGTGAGTATTCTGTTAATAAAAGTTAGTTTAAGTCAGTATAGATACAGTTTTTGGCGGTCCCCGTGATTAGAGAGTCTTCTTTTCATCTAACAAAAGTCCAAAGTAACTCTGTTAATGAGGTTAGTAATGTCCTTTGGGGTTAGTTGTTAATCAACTCCTTTCTGACGCTTCTCAAACAGTTATTTCTTAGGTTGTCTTCTTTTGGTATCCTTCAGGTTGTAGGATGGGCCCTCTTTGGTTTTCACGTCTCCCGCTCTGGCACCTCCCTCCTCTGGGCCGCTGTCGTCCTCACTGCTCAAATCTGTCCAAGTTGCGAGTGCTGCCTCTTCCTCTGAACTGGCGTGTCTCTTCAGAAATTCTTCTGCTTTGAAGATGGAGTCAATCTTTTCTCTTTTATCCTTGTACTTGAACACTAGGCCTTCAGGGAAAGTCCATCTGTATATAGTCTGATGTCTTTGTAGAAAGGTGGTCAATCCTTTGTAAGCTTTCCTTTTCATCCGGATTTCATAAGGCACATCTTTCAATATTCTGATAGTCTGCTCCCCAATTTTCAAGGGCACCGCTGAGACTGCACGCAGAATTTGATCTCTAGTACTCTGCTTAACGAACTTGACAACCACTTCTGTTGGCAGATTATTTTTCTTTGTAAAGGTGGAGTAGGCCCTATAGACCTTATCCATCTCTTCTTTTAATTCTCGCTGATCTCTGCCAGTTATGGGTGCCAAGGCATTTGCTAGTATAGATCTGAGATCTTCCTTCTCTTCTTCTTTAATGCCCTGAAAACGAAGGGTCAGATTCGATTTCTCCATTTGTAACATCAAAATTCTTTTTTCTTGCTCATCCTGGTGTTTTTCTAACTTATTGACCCTTTTCTTCACTTTTCCGATGTCTTCCGTCGAGACCAAACATTTCTGTGCGATCTCCTCCATCTTCTTTGACGTTTCTGTTAGTTGCTTTTGTTGACTGTTGAGAACACCTTCCATGTTAGTTAAGGTTTCGCTGATTTTCTGTATTTGGACCAGCAGAGGGTGCAGTAGCTCGCTTGTCTGTTGACTGACAGCAGGCTCTGGAGGGGGATTACCCGGACCGGAAGTCCCGCCTCCCTTCTTTTCCGGTTTCAAAGGGACCTTCTTCATGGCCGACATTTCTTTTATTTGTTTACTTTATCAAAGTTCGTGACGCGTCGCTCAGGAGACCCGCTAACTCTTTAGCTTCAATAGCACCCCAAAGGTAGTTTCACCAACCCTTCTTCCCTTTCGTCCCCCTTAGCTTTCTTATATAAGTCCCGCTTCTCAGTGGGGGGGGGGGATTCCCCCTCCTCCCAGACGCTTATTCGCTTACGAGGGAAGGGCTCGGGTTTTCGCTTCAAATTTAGACCTCCAACTCATGGTTCGCTGCCGTTTCTTCTTTTTACTTTAATTCATGTCGCTGTTCCTCACTCCTGGTGGAAGTCGGTGGCGCTGCTAAGTCCCATTACGGGCACGACGCAGCGGGGCCGATTGGGGCGGGGAGAAAGCCTCAATTTCCCGGCTGTCTGCTGGCAAAGAGGCTACTCCCCAAGCGCCCCCGGTTCGGAGCCTTTGCCTAAGGCTCACTAGGGTCTTTCGCACATGCGAAGACCCCCCCTGACTGCGCGTGGGCTAACCACCTCCGGGAGCGTCCCAAGAGGCGGCCGCCATTCGCAACGCCGAAACCGAAACCAATCCATGCCCTTTCTGCCCCAGAGGAGTAAGGCTGAGCATTCCCAGGGATGCCCACTCAGGTTCATTGCCAAAAATTGCATCTGCGTGAGTGCGCCAATTCAGTTTCCAAACCCGCCTTCTTTGGGGAGGTGCGCTTTCCTCCTCCCCCTCCTCCCTCTTTGGCTCTCTGCCTGGTGTCTCTCGCTGCGCCCTCCAGTGTCCTGTGCTGTAACCTGGAGTCTGAAAAACTTTAGTACCCACCCCCTTCTCTTCCTTTCGGGGCTGCCCTGCTGCTTTGGGTGACATGTCTTGTGCGCCTGCTCAGAGGCTGTGATTAGAAGGGCTGTTCAAGGAGTTGGACATGGAGACTGTTTTGGAGCTGGTGCTGCAGGAGGGGGTGGCAGCTAGCACTGTGGTGAGGTGGTTCAAGGCAAGCCAGAGCTCCTGCCCTGTGGAGGTAAGGTGCAGCACCCCTCCCTCCTAATTATAGCTTCCTGAGAGCTTCCAGGGAATCACACATAGGGCACCCCCCCCCGTGATGAAAGACTGTCCCTGAACTTCAGAGCTCCCGACTCTCCAGCGATGAGCTGAGGTGGAGGGACGAGGCAGAAATGAGTAGCCACTTCAAAAGCAGTACCCAATCTTGTGCATACTTATTCAAAATTAAGCACCACTGAGACAACTGAACTTGCTTTCAAGTATGAGAGCACAGGATTGCACTTTAGTCAGATCGTAGATTTGCTCTGGCTTTTTGCACTCATGGGAATAACTAAAATGCTGTTTGGAGGAACCGTGTAGGAGGGCGGATGTATGGGATGTACTAAAAGGAAGGACAGGATTGCCCATTGGAAACAATGGGAAACACTTGAAGGCCCACTGGAAATAATGGAATGCCAATTGATTTGCATGGGCTTCATTGAAATACATTACAGTACAAGTAGAGTTGCAATAAAAATGTGAAATGGATTTTCCATTTGGGTCTCTGGGCCCAAATACACTACTCTGGGAATGGAATGAGAGACCACAGAGTGGAATGACAGCCCCAGGCTGTAGCAGGGTGTTCAAGAACTGGAATGACAGGTTCCAGAGTGGAATGACAGCCCCAGGGTGGAGCAGGAATGTTCAGGGACTGGGATGAGAGACCACAGAGTGGAATGACAGCCCCAGGGTGAGCAGGAGTGTTCTGGGACTGGAATGAGAGACCACGGAGTGGAATGATGGCCCCAGGGTGTAGCCGGAGTGTTCTGTGACTGGAATGAGAGACCATGGAGTGGAATGACAGCCCCTGGGGGTAGCAGAAGTGTTCTGCTACACCCAGGGGCTGTTATTCCACTCTGGGGCTCTCATTCCAGTTCCAGAACACTCCTGCTACTCCCAGGGGCTGTCATTCCACTCCGTGGTCTCTCATACCACGCGGCCTTGATATGCTTTGGGGGTGGGTCACCTGGTTGAAGTGCTCAAGTTGAAGTGCTTTATTTGTTAATCGGTCAAGATTTGCAGGATCAAAATGTAATTTACTTCGAATCAATCTATAAGTGGCAGATTCCACTGATTCCACTGAGTGCTGTTTTTCTGTCTCTTTCCCATGGAAGGGGGAAGAGGGCTGTCACTTTAGGGGTGAAAATGTGTAAGATCATGTTGAGAAAGACAGACCAGGTAAATAGGAAGCGTCCTGTCCTGTACTAACTGGAAGGAGTTTGTGTGTATGACGTCGAATGCAAACTTTTACCTTTCAATAAAAAGCTGTTTGTATCATTGAAAGCTCTGTTACTGTGCTTTTCTTTTAAGACAAAAGTGTTAATTAATTGTTTTTTCTAAACTAAAACCTCAGTATTCAGGTTAAATTGCCGTGTTGGCACTTTGCAATAAATAAGTGGGATTTGGATTGCAGTTTGGGCACTCGGTCTCTAAAAGGTTCACCATCACTGCCCTAGGCTGATACTGCTCCTGATATCATTACACCAGGCCTAGGGTGAAGGGTCTGTCTCAGAGGGGGCAATCACGAGTGTTCACAGGATGGGGAAAGAGGGGGCTGAAGTGGTCACAGCACTTTCTTTTTTTTTTAAAGAAAATTTTATTAATAAAATTTGTCTTAGCAAATATATCTTTAAAAACAGAATGAGAGGGACATGCAAAACAAAATAGCAGACTGGGACATGCTGGGTCCTTATTTGTTCTTAGCAGCCAGAGGCTTACGACTGATCTTCTTGGATTTGTCATTGTTCTTCTTTGGAGGGTCAGGGTCGGCCTGCATGTGTCTGCCATAAAGGTATTTGTATATTTCTGAACTAATATATTCAAATACATGGAAAATGCCAAGCTGGAACTGATCTGCAGTTGGGGTGACCCAAGGATTATTCTCTGCTCTGAAGACTTGTTTTTGGCCAGTCAAATCCAAATTTTGCAAATAATAGTATCTTGAATCTGGGAGTTTTAATGTGTCCCCAGTCAAACTGATCCACATTCATTTTCTCGATTATGGGGGACTATTTGTCTAGAGGATTAAATAACTGGCTTTAAACATCTATATTAGTTGTCCATAGTGAGATTTTTTTTCTTGTAGAAAGAAGTCCCAAACTTTGTGGAGCCATTGCTACATAGTTGGGAGAGTATCTGATTTCCATTTGCTCACCAGGGACACTTTGGCTGCTACTAATAAAATGTTAATTAATTGTTTTCTTATTTCAGGTGGACCGTCTGTGGGCCAAAGGTGGAGCAGGATCGTCGCCGGATCATAAGGTAAGTTGTAACCTGTTAGGGTGTTAAGATTTTGAATAATATGTTTCCAGTCCTGTGCAACTTGTGGGCAATCCCACCATGTGTGAAAATATGTGGCTTTGAGACCACAACCCTTCCAGCATATTGGTGACGTGTGAGTGTATATATGTGACAGTCTAGCAGGTGTAAGGTACCACCTGTGAAGTACCTTAAGACAGCACTTTCTTTTTTGACAGTTGGGACCGTGGGAATTGTTTTCCACCAGTTGACTTCAGTCCTCACTAAGATGGACTATCTCACTAATAACAAACTCTAACTGCAGCAATCCTTTACCAGAGAGGACATTCATATGATCCCTTCCTTCTGTCAGCACCTTTACTGAACAGCAATTTTGAGAGATTTCTCAAAATTTTCTAAGTGGAGTGGGTTGAGACTCGATAGCATTCGATCATTAGATGCAAATGAGTTACCTTTCTGAGGTAAATGAATTTGGTATAGTTGGCTTGTGTTTTATTATTTATTATCTGAATGGACATCACTGCTGGTGATCTTGGGGGAACTCCTACATTTGTCAGCACCAATGTAAAGTCTGAGGACTGAGCTTAGGAATGAAGGGCTCAAATGCCCAGTTTTATGTGCAGGCTTTATTGACTTTTTCCTTTTTATGTGGTAGTATAACTGAATAAAAGACTGTGTTTCACAACACAATAATCTGAGTGAATACATGTGGGGTGGGGGTGAATCAAGAAGGGGAGCTCTATGTAAACCTTGTAGCCCACACATTCGCTTTCTGTAAAGGTAAATGTTTCCCTTACTTGAAAACCAGTCGAATCCGACTCTAAGGATGCAGTGCTCATCTCTGTTTCCAAGCTGAAGAGCCAGCGCTGTCCAAAGACATTTCTGTGGTCATGTGGCCGGCATGACTAGATGCTGAGGCGCACAGAACGCTGTTACCTTCCCACTGAAGCGGTACCTATTTATCTACTTGCAATTTCTTGCTTTCGAACTGCTAGGTTGGCAGGAGCTGGAACCAGAGACAGGTGCTCACTCCATCATGCGGCACTCGGGTCTCGAACTGCTGAACTACCAACCTTCCAGCCTGCAGTTCAGCGTCTTAACCACTTGAGACACCTTTACCTCACTTTCTGTAGGAGGAGGTAAAAAATCACTTCCAGGACATCAATGGTTCTGCTAGGCAAGGTAAGGTGGCTGACAGATTTTGGGATACCTTTCAAAAGGATAGAAAATGATCATTTACAGTGTAATTATAGGGAAGGGCAGCCTAGCAAATCTAATGTAAGGAATAAATAAATAAGTAGACTCTGTCTAAATCCATTGAAACCAATAAACACAGAACAGTATAACATGCTTAGGACTGTTATCTTATTATATCAGGATTTTCTGCCTTGGGCACTATAATATCCTGGGCCATCTCTGATCAATAACTCAATCACTTCCTATATACAAATTCGCTGCATCTTTCACGTGTACATCCATTATCTATATATTTATCCCACCCTTCCTTCAAGGAGTTCAGGATGGTGTACATGGCTCTCTGTTCCCCATTGTATTCTCACAATGCCCCTGTGATTTAGATCAGGCTAAGAGACCATGAATGACTCAAGGTCGTCCAGTGAGCTGCATGGCAGTAGGAGGGGGGATCTGATCCCACCTTTCCCAGATCCTTGGCTGACATGCTGACCATGACATTGGCTCTCTCATTACCCTGTTGTTAAATACTGGGTTCCATGGAAGCTCTGACCCCAGGCTTAGCGATCAGCTCTCTTTTATTAGCGATTCAGCAAGAACAAAAGGCAAAAAACCCAACCACCCTGTTTAAATAGCATGCAAATCCACCCACTTTTCCAAACAGCTACTAATGATAGGCCATTGTCAGAACCATTAATTCCTCACTGGCCACCTCCAGAGTCCTGGTGGGCTATTGTTCTAGAGCTCCGAGCTCAGCCAGTCTTTGGTAGAAACAGCCCTGGAATGTTCCAGTCCCACTACATAACACCTGTCATCCTTGGGAGAATAAAAGTGTAATGGAGCCTACCTGATAAACCTCCAAAACAATCAATACATCCATGCTAAATTTGGAGACGCCAAGCATCTGTTTCTGCTAGAAGATTAGAGAGCAATGAAAATGGAAGTGTAAAAATCCCCTAATGTTCATCACATTTAACATCACACAAATCAGCACAGACATGGGAACTGACCCTGTGATAGCACAGAGTGCAGAGGGTTGAAGCAGTTTGCTTTTCAGACTCTCAGCCACAGAAAGATGCGTAGAAGTCATGGTGAAGGTCTGTTGAAGGTCAACAGAGTGGTGTGATCGGATTTGCATAAGATGAAGGAGTGCGTGCGAATGAGAGCTATTTAGCCTGCAAGGGTGAACGGTTAGAAGGTGGCATGTCGGAGACATTCCGGATGATCAAAGGTTTGCTGCAAAATAGATTGATTCTTCCTTTTTCCCTTGTCCCGCAACATTACAAGAACAAGCAGCCACTTTCCAAATTGAAAGGCCAGCAGGTTGCAAACCAGTAACACAAGAAATAATTCTTTGTGCAGCATAGCATTAACCCATAGAATTCATTGCCCTGAGGGGTCAGTCCAGCAGACGCTTAAACTAGATTTTAAAGCAAGCTAGCTAATTTTATCTATTTGCTAATAACTTTTTTTTTTTACTATGAAGGCAATAAGAATAATGAGGGAAATAAAATTTCAGGTCATAAACTGATTGCCTTCAGTGTTAAGGAATTCATTGCCCTGCAGATGTCCTTCGAGCCAGGCTCCTCTGGAAACTTGGAAAATCCTCCCTCACACACACACACACACACACACACACACACACATCTCTCTCTCTCTCTCTCTCTCTCTCTCTCTCTCTCTCTCTCTCTCTCTCTCTCTCTCTCTCTCAAATCACCTCCTTCAAATCCTCCCTTGAACCTAATCTCTCACTGAAACTATTGGGAATTCGACTGTTGACTTCAATGGAGTCAGGATTCCACCCTAAGAGGATTAAAGCATTATCCCTTCAGCTCAGTAACAAGAAGAACTGATATTAGTTGCTGCCTTTGCGGAGCAGCTCTGCTCTGCAAGTCAGAAATGAGTCAATCTGTTACAGGTCTTGGCAGCTAAAGCTTTTTGAAACTCACCCAGTGCCTAGCTGAAGACAAACGTAACACAAAACCAGACTTGACTTTAACAACGGTTAGTTTGTGAAGCCAGTACGCGATAAGCAGCAGATGGTCATTCATTCCGATCTTGGTTTCTTCAACCAGTGCTTGCCTTCTCCCTTTCCCCCATCTCTCCTGCACAGACTCAGCTGATATAATCATGACCTTTGTTGTGGCTGAAAACCAAGGGAGCAAACCAGGATGTCTGCATTTGTACCTCACATGAAAATATAGTTATGCCTTCCCTCTGGTGCTGTTTTCCTGACCTACAACAATCACAGAGAAATGCATTTTGGCCTGCTGGAGAAACCCATGTAAATTCAGGAGGACACGTGGGTTGCCCTAAACAGCGCCTTCCTGGACTGTTTCAGGTTGGCAAAATGTTACAGGAGGGATGGCTGAAGCCTCCATGTGCCATTGTCCATTGAACTGAACACTACATGTGAAAGAACTGAGAAAGACCTGCCACTTGTCTGATTTTTACATCTGATACAGGATGGTGACTCAAACTTACCCTATGTACTCTGTAATGTGTGAATTGGTCCTTCAGTGGAGTGGCTTGCGTTCAGATAATCACACTAAACATAAATTAATTAAACCATTAGCCAAGTCTGCCTTTTATCATCTTGGGCAAATCAGGCAGCTGGCTCTCCCCCCCGCCCCCGGGGCTTGGCTACAGTAACCCATGTGATGGTCACTTCCAGGCTTGATTACTGTATCTTGCTCTACACGAGCTTATCCTTGAGGCTGATCCGGAAACTCCAGCTGGTGCAAAATGTGGCAGCACACCTGCTGACTGTGACGTCTGTGCAGGCACGCATCCAGACGGTGCTCCGCCAATTGTACTAGCTACCAATCAAGTACTAGATCTGTTTCAAGGTGCTGGTGTTGACCTTTAAAGCCTTACGTGGCCTGGGACCGACATATCTGCAGGACTGCCTCTCTTCAAATGTGCATCAAAGAGCCTTGTGCTCTGCAGATAGCCATCTGCTGGTTGTCCCCAGCCTGAAAGACACTTGCCTAGCCTCAACCAGGGACAGAACCCTGGCCCCAGTCTGGTAGAACATGCTTCCGACTGAGATCAGGGCCCTATGAGACCTGTTACATTTGCACCTGCAAAATGGAGCTGTTCCGCTAGGCCTTTGATTGAGGTAGCAGGCATTTATTAGCTGGCCTCTCTATTATTATTGCTGCTGCATGACACCACCATGGCTTTGCGCTGGCCCACTCATTTTCCAGCTGTATGCACTGAAACTGAATATACTGCACTGCCCACTTTGAATGTTTTAAATTGGTTTTATTGTATTAATTTAGTATTATTAGTTATTGTCTGATTGACTTATTTTAGGTTTGTATTAAATTTATTGTTGTGAGCCGCCTTGAGCCCACTTGCAGGAAGGGCGGGATATAAATCAAAATAATACTAAATACTGTAGCACTGCTTGACACCTGGACTGAGCCATATCAAGTGAGACCGTCTTGATTATTTGCACTGTGATAACACGCAAAGTCCCAGTTTGATCTTGTCAGATTCTGGAAGCTAAGCAGTGTTGGCCCTTCTTAGTACTTGAATGGGAGACCACCAAGGAAGTCCAGGGTTGCTACTCAGAGGGAGGCAACAGCAAACCATCTTTGTTCACCCCTTGTCTTGAAAATTCTGAAGGATCCCTGGAAGTTGGCTGCAACTTTTTTTTTTTTTTTAAACAAAATTTTTATTGGGATATATTCAACATTTCCAATCACGTTACCAATACAGTTTCCAAAAAGTAAGATCCCAATCCCCCCACCCCCCTAATAGGCTTCCAACACTGCTAATAACAAACAGAAAAAATTATAAGGCAATCAAGTTTAGACTTAGATACCTCGACAAACCAGGTAACACATTTAAATTATATATAACCTCTACAATTTCAGCATATTATGTATAACAGTACATACAGTTCAAAATTCATTTCACTTCTCATTCAATATCCGTACGTATCCAAATTATATATTTTCCTCTTCATTCTATATTCAGTTTTTAGATACAGTTTCAATCCTTCCCAGTCTTTTAAGTACTGTTCTGCCATAAGTACTGTTCTGCCATTTGTCCATTTAATTTCTTTGTCATTTTGTCCATTTCTGCTAAAAATAACAATTTTCTCAACCAGTCATGTATATCTGGTACCTTCTCCATTTTCCAATGCTGTGCAAAGGCCATTCTCGCCGACGTAATCATGTACCATAACAGTGTCCTTTTCTCTTGTGGAATTTTTTCCATTGTCAAACCGAGGAGAAAAAGTTCAGGCTTTCTCTCAATTGGGATTTTCAATATTTTCTGCATCACACAAAGTATATTAGACCAGTATGCTTTCGCTTTATCACATGACCACCACATATGGTAAAAAGAACCCTCTACTTTTTTACATTTCCAACATTTATTACTCAAGTTCTTATCCATGCTAATATTAGCAATCTTTTTTGGTGTCATATACCATCTATACATCATCTTATAGCAATTTTCTTTTACGTTAATACAAGTAGACATTTTAAAAGATCTTTTCCACAAAAATTCCCATAATTCCATAGAAATTTCTTTGTTCATATTTATGGCCCACTTTATCATTTGTTCTTTAACGGTTTCATCCAAAGTATATACAGTCAACAAAGTTTTATACATTTTTGATATCATTTTCCGTTCTCCTTTCAACCATATATTCTCAAAATCATCATTCATAGCCCTAAAACCAAACTCTTTACAATCTTTTTTATAAATGTCCCTTATCTGACAATATTGTAGCCAACCATACTCAAATTCTAATTCATTATTTGGTTTTAAAACATATTTTTTCCCTTCTCTTTGCAACAATTCCTGATACTTCAACCAATCATTGCCTCTATATTCTGAAAACAAATGTATAACTGCAGCTGGAACAATCCACAGAGGCCTTTCATCCGATATTGTATCCTTATACCTGGTCCATGCATCAAACAATGTCCTCCTTACATAATGATGCTTAAACATAGAGTCAGCTTTGTTTTTCCCATACCAAAGATAGGCATGCCAGCCAAATCTGCAATCGTGCCCCTCAAGAGCTAAAAGTTTTCTATTTTCCAAATTTACCCATTCAGATAACCAAGACATACATACTGCTTCATGATACAAATGCAAATTCGGGACTTGGAAGCCACCTCTGTCCTTAATATCATACATTATCTTCATTTTAATTCTTGGCTTCTTCCCTGCCCAGATAAACTTAAAGATTTCTCTTTGCCATTTTACCAGCACTTTTCCATCTTTCACAATTGGTATTGTCTGAAACAAAAACATTAACCTGGGCAGTACATTCATTTTAATAACGGCAATTTTTCCAAGAAGAGATAACCTTAGTTTTCCCCATTTTTCTAAATCACTCTTTATCGAACCCCACAATTTTTCATAATTATTCTTGAACAAATCTATATTTTTCATTGTAATTTCAACTCCCAGATACTTAACCCTTTTAACCACTTCACATTCTGTCACATTTTGTAACATTTGTTGCTTTGTACCAATCATATTTTTACACAGTATCTTAGATTTATTTTTGTTGACATAAAACCCTGCAAGATCACCAAACTCTCTTACTTTTTCAAATACCTTAGGCATATTATTAACAGGATCTTCAACAATAAACATGATATCATCCGCAAATGCTCTTAATTTAAATGAAACACCTCCAATATTCAAACCTTTTATATTAACATCATCTCTGACCGCTTGTAGCAAAATCTCCAAAATCCAGATAAATAACAATGGTGACAGGGGACAACCTTGTCTAGTACCTTTTCTTACCCGGAACATATCTGTTGATTCTGCATTAACAATCACCGAAGCTTTTTGTTCTTTATATATCGATTGGATCATTCTTGTAAATTCTACGCCCATCATAGATTTCTCAAGCACTTTAAACATAAATTCCCAATTTAAATTATCAAAGGCCTTCTCTGCGTCCAAAAATAAAAAAGCGACTTCTTTTTCAGGATGTTTGTCATAATACTCAATTGCGTCCAATACAACCCTCATATTGTCTTTAATTTGTCTATTTGGTAAAAAACCAGCTTGATCTTCCACAATAGTATCTTTCAAAAACTTTTAAGGCGCTCTGCCAATATTTTTGCAAATATTTTATAATCGTTGTTCAATAATGAAATGGGCCGATAGTTTTTAACATTTGTTAAATCTTGCATTTCTTTAGGAATTAAGGTGATTGCAGCTTCATTCCAGGAGTCAGGGATCTTTCCTGTCTTTCTAATTTCATTTAAAAGAATCTCCAGCACCGGAACCAAATCTTCATGAAATTTTTTATAAAATTTAGCTGAAAAGCCATCCGGGCCTGGGACTTTGGAGATTTTTGCCTCGGCTATTGCTTTACTAATTTCGTCCTTAGTTATTGCAGCATTTAAGAGTGTTTTCATTTCAGGATTTGGTTGTATCAAATTAACTTTGGATAGGTAATCCAACATTTTTTGAGGATCTGCTTGTTTCGATTGAAAGAGAGTCGCATAGTATTTGAAAAATTCCCTTTTAATTCCTCCTGGGTCCAAAATCTCTTTATTTCCATCTTTCAAACAAGTGATTGTTTTATTCTCTCTTCTTTTCTTTAATTGCCATGCTAAATATTTGCCAGGTTTATTTGCACCTTCAAAGGATTTCTGTTGCAATTTTTTCAAGTTCCAAAATACTTCTTTGTTCAACCTTGCCGCATATTGCTCCCTTAGGATCCTCAATTCTCTCAAAATCTTCTTTTTACCAGGCCTTTTCTTAAGTTCTGTTTCTTTTTTCCGAATATTTTCCATAATTTCTTTGTCTATTTTCATTTGTTGTTTCCTTTCATTATTATTAATTGCAATCAGATGTCCTCTCATCACAGCCTTGTAGGCTTCCCATACCGTTTGCGTCTGTACACTTTTATTTAAGTTCAGTTGAAAGTATGTTTGGGTTTCTGTCCTTATTTTATCCACAATATTTTGCTTGTCCAGCAAATCTTCGTTGAGTCGCCATCGAAATTTTTTCTCTTAACATACGTTGACCATTTTATCGGACTGTGGTCAGAAAGAGTCCTAGGTAGTATCTCAATTTTGCGTGTTTGCAAGATTAGGTTCTCTGTCATCCACATCATATCTATCCTGGAAAAAGACTCGTGTCTTGATGAATAAAAAGAGTACTCACTGTCTCTGGGATGTTTAGTTCTCCAAACGTCTGCCAAATGTTCATGTTTAATCAATTGGAAAAAGACTTTAGGAAGTTTGCCCATGGCCTCAATTCCTTTTTTTGATTTTCTATCAACAACATTGTCAACAGTACCATTAAAATCGCCCATTAAAATCATTTGCTCATAGGTCAACTGTCGTAGTTGTTCCCACAAATTCTGAAAAAAGTTTTCTTTTGCCCCATTGGGAGCATAGAGATTAACAATTAATGTCTTTTTATTCTGCAGCACAACTTCTACCGCCAAAAATTTCCCTTCATTGTCTTTGAAAATTTCTTTTGGTTCCAACTCTTTTTTAATATATGTAACTACTCCTTTTTTCTTTTGAGAGGAGAGTGAATAAAATTCCTCTCCTAATCTTTTTTGAATCAAAAATTTGGCATCTGATTTTTTAATATGTGTTTCTTGCAAGCAAACAATATCACATTTCTGTTTTTCCAACCAGAGTCTGACATTTTTCCTTTTTTGGGGTGAGTTCAGTCCATTAACATTCCATGAAATTATTTGACTCTCCATGTTGATTCTGCAATTATTTATCAGAGTCTATAAAATTATCATTGATGAATCTGGTCATTTGGTCAACTGACTTGATGGTGACTCTCTTCTGTTTGAACGAAAAACTGACACCTTTAGGAATTTCCCATCTATATCTTATGCCCTCTGATTTCAGCTTGTCAATCAGGTCTTTAAAAAGTCGTCTGTCCTGAAGCATCGCTCTGGGTAGTTCCTTTAGGACCATGATTTTCTTGTTGCCAATTGTGAAGTCGTCCTGAAATTGTTGCTTAAACAAATCCTCCTTCAGCTTCTTAGATATAAACTGGACAATTACATCTCTAGGTAATTTTTTCCTTTGCGCAATCGCAGAATTGACTCTGTATACCACATCAATCTGTGCCGCCACTCTCTCCTCTTCCATTTTCAAAAAATCTGCAACAGCATCTACCATGACTGAATGGATGTCCTCATTCTTATCTTCAGGGATCCCCCTGAATCTCATATGATTAATCATTGCATTGTATTGGACCATCACATTCACTTTATCTGTTTCTAAAGTGACCTCAGCTATATTGGATGCTACTCCCTTCACCCTTACATCCATCTCATCTGCTCTTTTGGTCAGCGTCTGTATCTCTTTTGTAATTCCAGACATTTCTTTTTTCAGCTCTGTTACCTCTGATATAACGGTCTTTTCAAGCTTCAGAATCGCGTCCATCACTCGTTTTTCCATAGCTTCCATCATGCCCTGTAGCTTTTTTCCTCTTTTCCAGCCATTTTCGGGGAGGACCAGGTATTTGCCCTCTGTCGTTGCCGCAGGTCGTAAGCCGTTGTTCACAATCTTCCCTCCAACTCACTCTAAATCAAAGTCCTTCTTGTGCCCACCTAAATCGCACTGGTTTCACTTTTTTATATTAAGTCTTTCGTTTAAAATCAAAGAAAATTTTTCTGACCTTCCCAAAATGGCGGGCGCAATTTCTCTATGGTAAATGGTTCTTCCGGGTACTCACTTCCTGTCCGGCAATCTTAATGGTCCCCCTTGTTCCTGATTTCTTCCCTTCTTCCGGCCTCCTTGGTCTTCTCTAGGATGATTACTTGTCTGTTCTGAAGTCACTTCCTGTTTTGCCGATTTCTGCTGCAGCAGCTACAGTACTTTTCCACTGCAATTCTCGCGGAGTTACTGTTAGTTTCTATTTTAAAGTCAATAATTTAACCGCAGGAATGATCAACAATTCGGCTTTTGGGCCTTTTTTAGCTGTTTAACTGCACTTTTTCCGCTCCAATGTTAGTACAACAGATAGTGCACGATCATGCGCTTCATCGGATGTTGTTTATTTTCGGCCGAAACGCGTCTCCGGTGAGCAATTTAAAAAGTTACCTTCAAAGTCAGTGTCTTGTTATAGCAGTGTTTCCTTGATATCAGTTTCCGTAGAATGTCTTGGAGGTCTGGGTCATGCGTTCTTATGTTGAGAATCCAACTCGGTGGGGTCTTGTAGAGATTTTCCGAAGTGCCTTCTCTGGGGGAGGGGATCAAGGCTGGTCGCGGCGCTCTTTAAAGCCCCGCTATCAGCCGATCTCAACTCCTCTCTCGGGCCAGGCTCTCTGCCAGTCACCCCCCTGCCTGGGGGGATCTGCGGTGGGCTATTGGAAGCCCACCCTGTCGTCAAGACCCTCCGTTTGCTCTGGGAGCTCTACGAGCAAGCCAGAGCACGTCAGGACGCCATGAATCCCAGACCGGAAGCCCGAAGTTGGCTGCAACTTGATGGCACTTTCTACCACCAATACAGAAAGTCAGCAGGACAGAAATCTGGATCCTATTGGATAAGCATTTTATAAACATTTCCTAGTAAGAAAACAAGTTCTCGTAGGCCAATTACACCATATCTCTTAGTGGGCAAGTTATGTGGCTGAAACTTTGTAACAGTGATGGAAATTTTTAAGGCTTCCCCAGTCCAGTGTCCTGGCTCTCCAAAAACTGCTGCCTCCAAGCATTTTACCTTCTCTGGCGGAAAGTGAAAGTAACTGTATTGCTTCCCCAGCAGAGGCACAAAAAGGTTGGGGGTGGTGACGTTCAGGGGGAGAGGAGGAATGGTGTAGGAGGAAAGGTTAAAAAGCTCCCCTGCCCCTTCCTCCAGTCCCCCATGATCATATTGTGAGAACTGTGACTTGGGTGAATTTCATAATAACTTTCTACAACAGTGAATCTTCTATCTGGAGTCATGTCGCTGTGAAAAGTCATCATGTGAAAGATCTGAGTAACAGTGACCACAAGATAGACTTGGTATGGTAAGGAATCACATAAATCTGTGTCTGCACGACCCCTCTGCCCACCAACTGTTTATCCTTCTATGGGACTTTCTTCCTGTTAATTCTAAACAACAAATCTTCTGCTTGAATCAGTGCTAACAAATATTCTTCAGGTGAACTGGGGTGGTTTGATTGCAACACACAGTGGAGGCAGGGCCAGCTCGCTCACTAGGCGAACTAGGTGTTCGCCTAGAGCGCGCCGGCCCTTAGGGGCGCCAAAAGCCCCCTGCCCCCGCCAAAAGCCCCACCAAAAAACACCGCCCCTTCCCTGGTTTAAACCCCCGCCTCTTCCCTGGCTTGCCAGCGCTCAGACGGAAGAGATGGGGGTTTAAACCCCTGCCTCTTCCCTGGCTTGCAGGCACCAAAAAAAAACGCCCCTTCCCTGGCTTGCCGGTGCTCAGACGGAAGAGATGGGGGTTTAAACCCCGCCTCTTCCCTGGCTTGCCAGCACTCAGACGGAAGAGATGGGGGTTTAAACCCCTGCCTCTTCCCTGGCTTGCCAGCACTCAGACAGAAGAGATGGGGGTTTAAACCCCTGCCTCTTCCCTGGCTTGCCAGCACTCAGACGGAAGAGATGGGGGTTTAAACCCCTGCCTCTTCCCTGGCTTGCCAGCGCTCAGACGGAAGAGATGGGGGTTTAAACCCCTACCTCTTCCCTGGCTTGCAGGCACCAAAAAAACCCGCCCCTTCCCTGGCTTGCCGGTGCTCAGACGGAAGAGATGGGGGTTTAAACCCCGCCTCTTCCCTGGCTTGCCAGCACTCAGACGGAAGAGATGGGGGTTTAAACCCCTGCCTCTTCCCTGGCTTGCTGGCACCAAAAAAACCCACCCCTTCCCTGGCTTGCCGGTGCTCAGACGGAAGAGATGAGGGTTTAAACCCCACCTCTTTCCTGGCTTGCCGGTGCACCCCGCAGCTGCGGGGCACCCAGCAAGCTGGCACTCAGATGGAAGGGAAGGGGGTTTAAACCTCCTTCCCTTCCTTGGCCCTTGCCAAGGAAAGAGCACAGGGGGGGTGCCAGAAGGTGTCCTTGCCTAGTGTGCAAAAACACCTGGGGCCAGCCCTGAGTGGAGGTTTGTTCAAATTATTTGTCTGGGAAAAAGAAGATATATCCTGAAATGCATATTTTTTGCCATATACAAAATTCCTCATGAGTAGTAAACATCACAAAAAACAAGACAATTCTAAAGAAAGATTTAATCCTTGAGGGTAATATGTATTGAGTCAATATATCCAGAAACCCTCCCATTATAAAAGGCACTTATGTATATTAATCTTATTATATTTTTTTTGGACTTATTATTTCTAAGACTACAAATTTAAAATCCTCATTGCTGTGGCCTTTCTCTATAAAGTGCTGAACCAGGGGCGCACCCAAGTATTTATGTTTGATGCGGGACTTGTGTTCCATGACACATGTTTTCAAGGAACGTGTGGATTTCCCTACATTCATACTATATGTTTTTAGGCATACTTTAAACTATGTAGATGTACCCTTAAAATTTTATTCGCTATCCTACTCAAAGTTACATGTTTCTATGTCCACTGAAGTTAATGCGCTGAGAAGCATGTAATTCTGCTTAAGATAATGTGTGCACAGCTCAGGATAATGCACCGTTAATGGGTGAAGAAGCTCTTAAGATGATCAGTGAAATGGAAGTTAAAGTGACGAAGTTCTCCCCAAAAAGCCCCCTGTTTCTTGGGGGTGACATTTTGGGTGAAACATGTCTAGGCTCCATCTGGACTACCACCAACTATTCAGTAATGTAATTATATCTCTTTTCCTAACTTTTTTTTTTTTTTAAGGAAGGGCAGCCGTGTTGGTCTGAAGCCGCAGAACAAAGTTTGAGCCCGGTGGCACCTTTAAGACCAACAAAGTTTTATTGACAGTATAAGCTTTTGTATGCAAGCACTAGCACACTTCATCAGACTTGTGTGACAAAGTGTCTGATGAAGTGTGTGCTTGCACACAAAAGCTTATACCATGAATAAAACCTTTTTTAAAGTTGGTGTCTTTCTCTTCTGTGTATAAATCTGAGATTTGTTCCAGTGTTATCATAATAATAGGAAATATCAGAAACATTTCTAACTATATCATAGCATTTCCTCCTTGCTTATGTGGGAATCCCTAATGAATTCCTAAGGGCAAGTGGCTGTGGACAGAATTATATCCTGTTCCATTCACCAGAAGTTATACAGGTCAGGTGTACAAATTATCTTTCCATCTACAAATGCATTTACATGAGCCACTGAGTTGTGATGGGGTTCTCGAAAATGCGCTTAACCCAGCCTGGATATTAGCTAGCCATTCAAATTACTTTATCAGAAATCTATTATGCTGATTACCATTTTTATTTTCAGAGCAGAGAAGGTGATTTTCTTCCCCTCTCAGCTAGCAGAGTTACTATCCACTTTTATAGAATAAATTGCTATAAATTAAGTTAGGAGCAGCATAAACAGAGGTAATAGATCCCTGTCTCTATAGTAGAGCTGACAGCAGTATGCAAATGCAAGATGTCATGTCTATTTCTGAGTTTATTCTGATGCTGATGAGTCTCCATAAATGTTCGCCTCTCACTTTAGTTCCTCTTTTCATTCTGAAGCCTTGGGGACAGTGAATGTTTATCTCGATAGATTTCTCTTGATGAACTCAGAGATAGCCCTGAAGGCTAAACAGAGAGGGCATATTAGGCAACCTTATTTATTTTAATAAGGAAGTTGTATTGAGCTAAAGGAAACAATCTGATGGTACTCAGTGCATTTAGACCAATAAGTGCTTGATAATCTAATTGCCTAGTAATGTGCAATGATAAGAAAATCAGATCTCAGATATTAGAAATGCTGTATGAATATGGCCAATTTGAACTTAGCAGCAAATAAAGCAGGTCTGTTTCAAGGCCGTTTGTCTCCCTGAGCGAGGTGCAACCAGTTGCTTTCTCTTGTGCTACCACCTGCCCTGCCTGACCTGAAACCCTATGGTGTTATTTATTATTATTTTCTTCATTTGTACTCCACCTTTATCCCCAATGGGGACCCAAAGCATTTACATTGTTCTCCTCTCCTCCATTTTACTCTCACAAACAATCCTGTGAGGTAGGTTAGGCCGAGAGAGTGTGACTAGCCCAAGGTCAAACAGTGGGCTTCCATAGCACAAGTGAGGATTTGAACCCAGGTCACCCAGGTCCAGCACTCTTAACCACTACACCACACTGATGGGTCCCCATCCTCTTCATTCTATTACCTCAAGCAGGTGCTGAGGTGAGTTGACTGGAAAACTGGCCCTAGAATACAATTTAAAAACTTGTGTAGACAAGGAAGAGGAGGAGGAGAGGTTTTTATACCTCACTTTCCTCTACCTTAAGGAGTTTTAAAGCAGCTTACAATCTCCTTCCCTTCCTCTCCCACAACAGGCACTTTGTGAGGTAGGTGGGGCTAAGAGAGTTCTGAGAGAACTGTGACTGGCTCTGAGTCACCCAACAGGCTTCATGTGGAAGAATGGGGGAATTTAACCCTGTTCTCATAAGAACATAAGAGAAGCCAATGTTGAATCATGTCAATGGCCCATCTAGTCCAACACTCTGTCACACAGCGGCCAAAATATACCAGGTGCCATCAGGAGGTCCAGCAGTGGGGCCAGGACACTAGAAGCCCTCCCACTGCTGCCCCCTCCAGCACCAAGAATAGAGTGCATCACCTGCCCCAGACTGAGAGTTCCCATCTATACCACTGATGGACTTCTGCTCCATATGTTTATCTAATTCCCTCTTGAAACTGTCCATGCTTGTAGCTGCCACCACCTCCTGTGGCAGTGAATTCTCCAGATTAGAGTCCGCTGCTCTTAACCACTACACCACACTGGTTCTGAAAGATTGTGTTGAACATATATGTTACATTGAAAAATATCCTTACGACCATCATCCCGCCAGCCATGAAGGGGATGTGGTTGTTTTTAGTCATGATTATGATGATATGGCACTTTTAACAAAGATTACTGCTGTCATAATTTTTGACCACACAAAAATTCTGTGGACAGAGTCTCCCTCCCTGGTGTAGTAGATTAAGAAGCTAGGAAATCCCATTTTGCCTCTGCCAAACCACTCTCTCTCAGTCTCACTTCCACTGAAACCTGGGAGTGATTACTGGACTGTTCTACAGTGCTGTTGTAAAAACTATAGGGATAGTGCATGTGGAGTGCTCTGGACACTTTAAAGTCCATGTAAATGCTAAGTAGTAATGTAAGATGACAGCACTGAGCTGATGTTCTTCTTAAGGCCTTCTGGATTGCTTCTCACAATATATTTTGACCTGCCTTGAGTTTCCTTGCAGGGAGAAAGGCAGGGCACAGTATTTGAATAAGTAAATGAAACTAAGATCTCTAAGTAGAAAATACAGACTGACATTGTGATTTTTTTTTTGTCTTTGATATTGCATTGTTTCTATGATCAGTCCTGAGATCATGTCATTAATTTACACACGCACACCCAATCATAAGATCCAGTTCACATGAACAGGGGAATAAGGAGGCAGAAGGATGAGATGGTAGAAGAGACTGTGCCACTTTAGACTTTACATAGTGAATTTGAACTCTGAGAATTCCTTCACAGTAAAAAAAACAGATCTCCATGCAAAATGAAAACTAGAAAGATTCTAACTGCTCTCCTTGCTTGTTTGGCTGGTTTTCCATTTGTGGGGAGTTTTAACATAGGGGAGCATTTCAAACTGTGATCCTTTTACCTGCAGCCAGATGTGGTCCAGTTCATTCTACCACTTCAGGAGGGGCCGTGGCTCCATGGTACAGCATCTGTTTGGCATGCTGAAGGTCCCAGGATCAATCCCACGATCTCCAGTTAAGAGGACTTGGGTGATGTGAAAGACCTCTGCCTGAGATCCTGGAGAGCCACTGCCAGTTAGAGTAGACAGTACTGACCTTGATGGACCAATGGACTGATTCAGTATTAGGCAGCTTCATGTGTGACTTCAGATATCTTCCTGTTCTTTGCCACATTTCCCTGTGAATCAGGTCTTACAGTCTGAATTTTGAAATATTTAGATTTTTTTGAGGAATGTGGCAAAAAACAAATTAGGTGCACTATTATCAATATGATTGTTAAATTACAGCCTACCTAAAAAGCCTTACAATCTTTCTCTCACTGCATTTGTTCCTGTTTCCCAGCATTTGAAAGCTAGTTAAAGGAGGCAATTGGGGGAGAAGGGCCAGGATCACAGTACTGTAGCGGCAGGGAATACATACATTTCTTCAGTGGGCTTGGTTTATGTTTCCTTTTAATGCAGAATTTCCGAATCTGAGTGCCTGTTTATGTCTACTCTAGATGCTGTGATTACATGTTAGACAAGTGTGGCAATGATGACTGTAAGTGCTGCCATTTGGTGGCTTTAATAGGAACTGCGGAGGAGGAAGAAACAGAGGCAGGAATATCTTGGTTAATAGCACCACCAAGCGCCTACTTGCAGAAACAGGTTAGGGAATCGATTCCAAAGAAAAAGCTTGCAAGACTGTTAATGTGAGGGCACCATGTCAATAGATACTAGCTGGCAATTAGCAGCATGCTCTTCCCATGGACCTTAGGGAGACAGTGATTGCCCATTAGATGCCTTTCCTATTCCCAAAGTATTAGCATGTACAATCCTTAACGTCTTTGGCATTATGCTTGTGAATTGGCAAATGCAGACTTAATTAGGAAGAATTCAGCTCATTCCAGGTTTCCCTGAAGGGGCTGAAGTTAGCATTCATAATACAATAGATGGGACAGCCACCAAAAGAATTGCAAACAGTGACTCAGTAGTACAGCATCTGCTTTGTATGCAGGCGGTCCCAGTTTCAATCCCTGGCTTTTCCAGTTTAAAACAGATCAGGTAGTAGATGATGTGAAAGACCTCTGCATGGGATAAGGTTGTCAGGAAACCCCACTCTTGTGGGGTACTACCCGGCTGCTTGCCAGCTAGCTGGTAGGGGAATCCCTCACCCAACTGACCTGAAGGCGACGTGATGACATTACTGTTGTGTCCTGGGATCAGAAGGCAGAGCTGGCGAAATACAGCCAAGCTTCGCTCTCTGAGAACAATAGGGACTAGGTTCCTGAGCTCGCCAGTAGTGAACCAATGGCAGCATTGGCGGGCGATTCAAACCCGCCAATAGGAATATAGGGCCGTCCCCCTAACTGTATATAGTTGGCCTCCGGCCGTTACTGTGTGTTCTTGTCTTATGTGAAGTACGAATAAACGCGTCTTCTCTTATGTCGTCGTCCGAGTCATGAGGCCCGAAACCCAGTACTTTACAGTGGCGACGAGGATGGGATATCAACGCCTTCCATGACTCCATGAGCGACGTAAAGGACACCGCCGAGCATCGCATCGCTGACCCCGAGAGCAGCACCGCACCGCTCGCCGAGCATCGCATCGCTGACCCCGAGAGCAGCACCGCACCGCTCGCCCCGGCGCTCGCCTTACCAGACAGAACCATGGCCGCTTCTCATGTAACACTGGAGCACTTCGATCAGTCGCAGCCAGAAACCTGGGACGCATGGGTCGACCAGCTCATCAGCTATTTGGAGCTCAACGAAATCCGCCACCCCGACCAGAAACGAGCGATCCTGCTGAACGCCTGCGGCACCCAAACCGTCCGCCTCGCCAAGAGCCTCTTGGTGCCACGCACGGCCTTGGAGAGCTCGTTTGGGGAGATCCTGGATGTCCTCAACGCTTACTTCAGCCCCCGGCCGACCTTCCTGGCCAAGAGGATGGATTTCCAGAGGCGAGTCCAGGCCCAAGGGGAATCCATTGCCACCTTCCTGGCCGCGCTAAGGGCGCTCGCGGTGGACTGCGGATTCCCGAAGGTGGAGGACAACCTGTTGACGCAGTTTGTGTGGGGCCTGGCGGACTCCAAGCTGCGGCGCAAGTTGGTTGGGCACCGGAAGCTCTCCTTGGATGAGGCCCTAGACGCCGCAACAGCCCACGAGGCCGCGGAAGGGGAACGCCCGGCCGCGGCCGCCCAGGTGGTCGGAAGGAGTCCAAGCCCCGGGAATGTGGACACGGAAGAGGTCTTCGCCCTCAGACCTCAACAACGCCGGCCGGCGCCGTTCCAGCAGGCCAACAGAGAGCCAGCCAAGCCTTCCGGCAACCGGGTCGTCTGTGCCAGCTGCGGGGAAGGCCACGCAAGGAAATCCTGCAAGTTCCGGGATGCTGTCTGTCACGGGTGCGGAAAGCAGGGACACCTCGCACGGGTCTGCCGATCCAAGGGCCCCCGGAATCTCGAGATCGTCGGCCCCACCGCATCGCGCATCGTCCACCGCCTACGAGACGACGGAAGAGGTCACCGAGTTGAACCACCTCACCGACCAACCGCTGCAGGTACTTCGCCTCCCCAACCCCAACCTCTCCTCCACCCCGAAGATCCAAGTAACCGTGCGGATCGAGGGGTCCCCTTGCTGCATGGAGGTGGACTCGGGATCGGCGGCGTCCATCATTTCCATGGACACTTTAAAAGACTTTGCCCGTCAGGGGGACCCCTCTACGTCCATCGCCACTAAGCTTGGTGGACTTTCAAAAGAACCCCGTCCCCATCCGGGGAGTCGGCACTTTCCGAGTGCAATACCGAGACTTTGAGGGGAACTTGGACTTGGTGGTGGTGGAGGGAAATCTCGTGAGTCTCCTGGGGCGGGCATGGTTTGAGGCCCTAGGCATCACAATTGGGGGAGTGAATAAATGCGGGATGCGCGACTGGGGGGCGGTGTGCAAGGAATTTCCCGAAGTCTTTGACGGGAAACTGGGGTGTTATAAAGGGCCCCCGGTGTCGCTCCACTTAGACCCCACAGTGACGCCCATCCGACGGCGCTTCCGCACCGTGCCCCTGGCCCTCCGCCCTAAAATAGAGGCCGAACTGGACCGGCTAGTGGCCCAGGGAGTCCTAGAGCCTGTCCCGAACGCTCGATGGGAGACCCCGATTGTGACACCCGTTAAGCCAAACGGGGAAATCCGCATCTGCGCGGATTATAAGTGCACCATTAACCAGGCACTTCAGGCGCACGCATACCCCGTACCCGTGGTCAGCCACGTCTTAGCAACACTGGCGGGGGCGCGCATATTTGGAAAGCTGGATCTCGCGCAGGCGTACCAGCAACTCCCGGTGGATGCAGCCACGGCCGAGGCGCAAACCATTGTAACCCACCGGGGCACCTTCAGGGTGAAGCGGCTGCAGTTCGGGGTCAGTGTGGCCCCAGGGATCTTCCAAAATCTCATGGACGACTTGTTAAAAGGGATCCCTGGAGTGACGCCGTTCTTCGACGACGTCCTCATCGCCGCGACCACCCCGGAAAGCTTCGCCGCCCGCCTCCGAACGGTACTGGGACGCTTCCAAGCCGCGGGGCTGAAAGTGAAGCGGGAAAAGTGCCTCCTCGGGGTGCCGGAGGTGGAGTTCTTGGGGTACCGGGTAGACGCAACAGGCCTGCATCCGGCGAGGGACAAGGTGAAGGCCATCGTGGAGGCCCCCGCCCCGAAGTCCAAGGCGGAGCTCCAGGCGTTCTTAGGCCTCCTGAACTTTTACCACGCCTTTCTCCCCCACAAAGCCGCCATGGCTGAACCCCTGCACAGGCTGCTGGATAAGGCAACACCTTGGGCGTGGGGAGCGAAGGAGGCGGCGGCGTTTCGGGGGTTAAAGTACTCTTGATTTCTAATGCGGTGCTCACCCACTTTGATGAAAAGCTCCCGGTAATCCTTGCGTGCGACGCATCACCGTATGGGGTCGGGGCAGTCTTGGCACACAAGCTACCGGATGGAAGGGAAGTCCCGGTGGCTTATTACTCCCGCACGCTGTCCTCTCGCGGAGCGGAACTATGCACAAATCGACCGGGAGGGCTTGGCACTGGTGGCGGGGGTTAAAAAGTTTCACAACTTTGTGTACGGGCGGCCATTCACGCTCGTAACCGATCATAAGCCGCTCCTGGGTCTGTTCGCGGCGGACAAACAAACGCCGCAGGTATTGTCGCCCCGGGTGTTGCGCTGGTCCTTGTTTTTAGCGGGCTACCAGTACCAGTTGGAGCATCGGCCGGGCAAGGCGCTGGGTCATGCCGATGCCTTGAGCCGCCTGCCGCTGCCGCATACAGGGGAAGATCCGGCCCCGGCTCCCGCAGTCTTGCTAATGGAGGAGCTGCCAAACCCCCCTTCAGGCAGCTGACGTGGCCGCCCGCACGTCCCGAGATCCCATTCTCTCCCGGGTCCTAAACTGGGTGGTGAGGGGATGGCCAGCGGAACAGACAGGGCCAGAGTTCATGGCATACAAAGCCAGGCGGGAAGAGCTATCCGCCTTAAAAGGGTGCTTGTTATGGGGGGACAGGGTGGTCATCCCGGGGCCCATGAGACAAGGGGTTCTAGAAACGCTACATGAGGCCCACCCCGGCATTGTAAGAATGAAAGCTCTGGCACGGAGCTACGTGTGGTGGCCCGGGATGGACGCCGAAATTGAAACCTGGGTCCGAGGGTGCACACGGTGTCAGGAAGTCCGCCCCAATCCCCCGAGAGCGCCAACCCAAAGCTGGGAGTCTACCCACAAGCCGTGGTCACGCCTACACATAGACTTTGTGGGGCCGTTTCAGGGGCTCCAGTTCATGGTAACGGTAGACTCCTACTCGAAATGGGTGGAAATAAGCCCAGTGTCTACCACCTCTGCCAAAGCGGCAATACGGGCCCTGCGGAAAATATTCGCGACACACGGGTTACCCGACACAATCGTGTCGGACAACGGGGCAGCGTTCACATCTGCTGAGTTTCAAGCGTTCCTCGAAAGGAACCTCATCAGGCACATACGATCAGCGCCCTTCCACCCGGCAACCAATGGACAGGCGGAGAGGACGGTACGCACCGCCAAAGAGGCCCTGAGCCGCATAACAGAGGGGGACTGGGAGTTTCGGCTGGCCCGCTTCCTTCTCACATACCAAACCACCCCAAACCCCATTTCCGGGCATTGCCCCGCGGAACTACTATGGGCCGCCGCCCTACCACCTTATTAGACAGACTCCACCCGGACCGAGCCCCAGAGAGAAAGCTAGTCGAGAACAGGGAGGCGCCCCGAAGCTTCCTACCGGGAGACCCCGTCTACTTCCGGAACTACGGGGCGGGGCCGCAGTGGGTGGCCGGGCGCATCCTAAAACCCACCGGGCCAGTGTCTTACGAAGTCCTAACAGATGGGGACCGGGTCCTCCGTAAACACGTCGACCAGCTCCGGAGGCGGCAAGACCCCGACACAGAGATCCAGTTACCGGGAAATGCCGCCGCCGCCCCATCATCCGATCAACCGCAAGCACCGACAGCGGAGCCAGCGCCAGAAAGTCCACGGAATCCGGAGGGGGCCCCGGTGACAGCAGAACCACCGCCGCCGCCGCCGCCGCTGCCGCTGCCGCTGCCGCCGCCGCCGCAGTTACAGCCGCCACCGTCACCGCCTCGGCTACTACCAGAGGTCCAAGCTCCTTGTGCTGGCGGACCACCCGATAGGGGCCCCGCCAGCCCGGTACCGGCCCCCCGACGTTCGCTAAGAGAACGAAGGGCACCAACATACTTAAAAGACTACGTCACCTGATAGGAGACGAACTATGGGGGGAGGGGTGTTGTGTCCTGGGATCAGAAGGCAGAGCTGGCGAAATACAGCCAAGCTTCGCTCTCTGAGAACAATAGGGACTAGGTTCCTGAGCTCGCCAGTAGTGAACCAATGGCAGCATTGGCGGGCGATTCAAACCCGCCAATAGGAATATAGGGCCGTCCCCCCTAACTGTATATAGTTGGCCTCCGGCCGTTACTGTGTGTTCTTGTCTTATGTGAAGTAAGAATAAACGCGTCTTCTCTTATGTCGTCGTCCGAGTCATGAGGCCCGAAACCCAGTACTTTACAATTACCCAGAAGGGAAACCATCACATCGCCAATGTCCAGCTACCATGATGTTGCAGTGCTAAGGAAACCACACCTAGTATGGCCACCATCTTTCTTGCAGAGCTCATTGGCAGCCATGCTAGCTCACAGAAAAATCCTTATATAAAAGTTGGGTAATATTTTCTTATTAGGATCAACCTAAACATCCTAAAACTGCGCCAGCTTTTGAATATTTCAAAACTTTTTAATCAGAGGCCAGGATACCTTCCTACCCAGCAGTAATTGGACTCTTCTTTTGGGGATGAAGTATACTTCTGTGCCTTTAAGGACCAGCTTTTCATCAAGTACAATTCTTCTTCTTTTAATGGTAAAACAGAACTAACTTTCTGGCTGTGTGAGTGCTATCCACCTGTCCATTTTATTGCTGCTCCTCTTACACTACAAATGATAAACTAAGGGAGTCTAGGAAGACTGGTATGGCTAATTGTTATTGTAATTAGCGGTGGTACAAGGCGTTAAAGCCTACAAGGTTATCTAACCAAACAGCCAATGGCTGTTTGAGTCCCACCGCGGCCGGGGTGAGCTCCCGGCCCGTTGTCCCAGCTCCCGCGCACCCAGTGGTTCGAAAGCCCATATGGGCAAGTAGATAAATGGGTACCTGCTCCTTGGGATCGGTGTTAGCAGTGGCTGAAGCAGTGGCGACGGGCTGGTGAAGATGGTGGCAGCAACAGCAGCGAACGATGAGCGGCGAGTGCGAGCACAAAGACTGGTCCCGGAGAGGCGTGGCGGCACAGCGAGGCTGGAGCCGATTGGACGAGAAGCTGAGTTCTGCAATCACATGCTGAGGGGCCGTTTCCGAAAGAAAGTTGCTATCGCAAGAAGATCTGTGTCTTTGCCCAAAGAGAGAGAGAATCTACCACTGAAGCCAATAGATCCTGCTGTCGGGTGTCGTGTTAGGCATACCCCTCCCCTTATCACTGTGACCCTAGTATAGATCAAAAACTATGTACTCTGTAAACCACTCTGAGCCGTACGGAGAGAGTGGTATATAAATCGCAAATGTAATGTAATGTAATGTAATGGGCAATGTGCCTATCTTTTAAGCTTTGTACAGAAATGTCTCAAACTGCTGCTTTTGCATTGTACTGTCTTTTATTTTATTTATCACATTTATACCCCACCCTCCCTGCCAGAGCACACTCAAGGCGGCTTAAAAAAAATAGGGTGGCTTACAGAAAAGCCCATGCCATACATTTTTTCATGCATCTACTGAAATGGAGTCTGGTCCAAAAACGCTTACGCCATAATAAATCTCTTCGTCTCTAAGGTGCTGCAAGGTCATTTCTTGTTTTGTTGTAACAGACCAATTAGACAATCCCTCTGGAATTCAGTATTCTACAGAAACCCGGAAATGGCTTTCCTGATACTTCAATGGTTTGCCTTGCCCTGCTGCATTTCTTTGGGGGAAATGTATGCAATCTGAAGCTTTATATATAAAGTCTATCCAGCAACTCTATATGTAACCTGAATGTTGAAGCTAAGGGCAAGTTCAAGGTCTAGAACCGCCTCTCTTAAAGCCCAGGGCTGCCAACCACCAGGTGGTAGCTGGAGATCTCCCACTATTATAACTGATCTCCAGGCAGCAAAGATCAGCTCACATGGAGAAAATAGCCATGTTGGAAGGTAGACTCCTTGGCATTATACCCCATTGAAGTCCCTCCCCTTCCCAAACCCCGTCTTCCACAGGCTCCACCCCCCAAACCTCCAGGTATTTCCCAATCTGGACCTGGAGCACACACACACGTCTACTCACACACATTGGTTTAAGCAAAGCGACTGTATTTATCGCAAAAGAGTAGGGGTGCCAGCCTCCAAGTGGGACCGAGGGATCCCCTGGAGGCATTGGAGGGTGGACTCTATGGGTGTGATCAGATGGGCTTCTTGATCCGGTGTCGCCACTTCTCCCCTCTGATTTAAAAAAGTGCATCCAGACGTCAGAGGAGGTATCCTGCACTGCAGTCATCGCCCCCCCCCCAGTGTCACTGCTTACTTTCCTGACACCGGAGAAAGTCCGTGTTTTGTGGAAGCTATTGTTATCACCGTGCACTTCCACATGTCTGATCACTCCAGCTGGGGGTTCACTTATGGTGCCATTTTTAACAAGCAGTTAGCGATATGCGCACAAATGCATTCACCCATCACATCAGTGTGCGGACATAGAAGTCAACGAATAAACATTTATGCACATGTGCAGGTGAGGAGGTTGTTTTAAAAGTGTCTGGAGGGCAGATCATGGGGTGAGCACTGGGTGTCTGATCGTGTCACTGCAGAATAAATAAACCCAGGTAATATTTGAGGTGTGTCAACAGTGTTATAATCACGCCATCTGACCACAGCCTATGGCAAGGGTCCTCAAACTATGGCCTGCGGGCCACATGCAGCCCGCCGAGGACATTTATACGGCCCGCTGGATGTGCGCGGGGGACACACCCTCAGGGGGGGTGCGCGGGGATCTCGCTTCTGCGGGCGGGTGGGCGGGTGTGAAGACCTGGAGGGCGGGGCCTGGCGGGGGCGCCCGCCCGGCCCGGATTGCTACCTTCTTCCTGCGGCGGCGCAGAATACCCAGCCGGCCAGCCGGGGCGCAGGAGGAGGTGGCGGCAGCAGCGCAGCTCGCCCCCCCTCCCCCCCCCTCAGGTGGAGGAGGAGGCGGCAGCCAATGCACATGGAGTCGCCGCCGCTGGTGAAGAATGCCTGGCCAGGTGGCCAGGGTGCAGGAGGAGGAGGAGGCGGCACAGGTCGCCTGCCCTCCCCCTCCCCTGTTGGGTGATGGAGGAGCCGGAGGTGGCAGCCAGCTAGCCCGGGCCCCAAGGCTAGACCTCGTGCGGCACTCCAGAACTGGAGAAGGACTCGGAGCAGCCGCTGGTTGCTTCTGCTTTGCCAGCAAAGTTCGAGTCCGGGGGCGGCCCCTTTAAGGCCAACAAAGTTTTCTGCAAGGCGTTTCTTCCATTTTGGTGGAGCCGAAGAAGTGCCCCGGCACAGGAAAGCTCGTCGCCACAATTAGACTTGGTTGGTCTTAAAGGTGCCCCCGCAATGCTCCTTTCCAAGCTGTCGAGTCTTGTGAGTGAAAAAAAACCAGTCTGCTTCCTAAACTGGGCGCTGTGCGAGAGCCGGCCAGCCAGCCAGCCGGTGAGAGAGAGAGAGAAGCGGTGGCGACGGTGGGTGTGGGTGTGGGTGTGAAGGCAAAATCTGTGGTCATGGGGGGCGCAGGAGGCGGCAGCAGTGGTGGTGCAGCTCACCCTCCCCCTCCCCCTCGGGTGGAGGAGGAGGATGAGGCGGCCAGTGCGGGACTCCAGGCCCCGCCGGGAGATTGGCATCTGCGCCCGCCTAGGGCGCAGATGCACCTCGAGCCAGCCCTGATTGTGACAGGATTCTCTGGGGACCGCTCTGTTCCATAGTCCGGCCCAACAACGGTCTGAGGGACAGTGAACTGGCCCCCTGTTTAAAACGTTTGAGGACCCCTGGCCTATGGCATAGTACCCCACTGAGGTCCTTGTTCTCCCCAGGCTCCACCTCCAAATCTCCAGGCATTTCCCAACCTGGAGCTGGCAACCATACCCCCACCCCCTTCTGGTGACCAGGGAGGTCCTCGCAACCCCAACAAAAGAGGGAAATGCAATTTGCACCACTGGGTATGGTACTTCCCACCCCAAAACTCCTTCTCCTTCCCAAGCCAAAGGTGCAGAGTCAGAAGATGAATGATGGCTTATTAAGTCAGGGCCTTACTCACTGTTCACTAATAGTGAAGCTTCCTGCTAGTCTCCTGGGTTTCAACAGCATTGCCCCTTGGGAAAATCTGGTGTAGCAGAAGGTAGCTCCTGTGGTCCTGTAGACAATGTCCCAGAAGCACTGTTTTCTTGCTCAGCTGTGAGGCAGAAAACTTTTGGTAGGGGGCACGTGGGGGCTCCTCCTCACTAGGAAAAGATGGCCCTTTATTCACGTCCATTTCCCTAGCTTTCAATGTGAACCACCATCCGGGTTTTTTCCCCTTCTGCATTCCCCCAGACATTCCAATCGCATTTTGTTTTTCTTTCTGCATTGATTTCTCCCCACCCCCTTCAGTGCTGGGCCCACTTTCAGTCTGCTGGTTCCCCAGATTATCTCTGTTATGTTCTAACTGTAACTGAGCCTATTCTTTTCCATTCTGAGCTTGATTCAAGGAATGGATCATAAGCTGTAACATTTCTATTGGTCATTCCTATGGAACTGTTTAAAGTAACCAATCACTGTTGTAAATATGTTTGTGGAGGGAACAGACCTCATTGGTCTTTAACTCTGTTATTCTATTGGTTGTTAACTTTTATATGGGTGTGGCTTAGACAGCCCAGATTATTTAAAAAGGGAGCTGTGCTCCACTTGTTGTTGTATGTTGTCGCTGCTGTCTGATCATCTTATTGCCATTACCAATAAAGCTGAATCACTTGCTGACATCACTGCCTCTTGTTGAGTTGCATACTTAAGAATCTCCTTTTGTGATGATTTATCCCCTTGGTTCATTTTCAAGCTGAAGGTAATTTAAAAGCATACACATTCCCTCAGACTTTTCCTCCCCACTCCTCTCAGAGACCAGTTGGTATTTTCTTATTGGTCAGTTTTGTGCTGGGCATGTCTTTTGAAATAGGAGAATAGGGAAGTAATTGCCTTTGTCTGACTTGTTAGTCAGTTAGCTCAGTTGGTTAGAATGCAGTGCTATTAACTGCAAGGTTGTTGGTTTGATTCCCCTTTCGGGCAAGTTTGTTTCGGGGGGGGAAATATGGTTTTCTTTTAAATTGACTCTAACCGCAAACATTTCAAACATGAGGATGATGCTATGGAGCCTGCTCTGGGGCAGCAGCAGCATGTTTTTTAAAAAGTCTGGTCCATCTCAACATCTGGTTTTCCCTCTTTGCCTGTCATCTCATTTCCAAATAACGCTGGGGGGGGGCAGCTCAGGCTGCAAAGCATTGACATCTCCACCTCCCCCCTTGATGAACCTTCTCCACCAAGCTGCTGCACAGCAGCCTCTCTGGCTAAATGGTCAGAATCTCCTCCTAGGGCAGTGTTTTTCAACCACTGTGCCGTGGCACACTAGTGTGCCGTGAGATATTGTCTGGTGTGCCGTGGGAAAAATTCCAATTTCATCCGTAACATATGAACAATTATAAAATAAAGTATTATTATTTCATAATAAAGTAATTATAAAATAATTTCTTTGTGTTTATTTGATTCTATTCAAGAGAATTACTTTATATATAGTCAATATAGGCACAGAGTTAAATTTTTTAACATTTTCTAATGGTGGTGTGCCTCGTGATTTTTCATGAAAAAGTGTGCCTTTGCACAAAAGGTTGAAAAACACTGTCCTAGGGGCACGCATCTTTAAAAACTTTTAATTGCACACGCACACACGCACACACACCCCACCTCTCACCAAACTTTTAAAGTATTCCCTGTCAATGATTTTTTTCTCCAATCATCCCAGATTAGCGTTAAACTCCTCCTAACGCTAGACTAAACTCTCCTTTAAAAAAACAAAATTGTACAGAAGGAAAACCTAACCAAGTGGTGGATCTTGTACACCGATAAAGGGGAGGGGTAACACTAACGGCAACCCTACAGTAAATTCAGCTCAAAGAATCTCCTGTTTCAAAAGACATGCCCAGTGCTAAGCTGACCAGTTGGGAAAGACCAACCCTGCAACACTACCCAGGTTTTCTCATTGGTATGCAGAATATAAACTCCTCAATTCCTAGTAGAAAAATGTAGAGGGGTAGAAATGTAGAAAGGTGCAGAGTACAGGCACAGCATTCAAAGTAAACCCCAATCAACTTGACTTCAGTGTAAACCAGAAGTAAGCTGTGCATGCATAAAGGGCCAATGCCAGCCAACAGAGCCTATGAGGGCCACATCAGAAGAAATCTGTCCGAATCAAAAGTAATGGTTTGGGGGCTAGCCTCTTCCCCAAGAAGTGACTTGAGTGAAGAAAGGCTAGGAGGGAGGGCCCACACGAGGCAAAAAATCAGCTTAGCAATCAACAGAAACAGTTTAGCAACAAAGTCCTGAATGAGAGTTCTATGTAGGGTTGCCAGGTCCCTCCTGGAACCTGGCAGGGGATGGAGGGACTTACCAGGAGAGAGAGAAAGGCCCAGGCGATGTGGAGATGTCAATTCCAGGGTGCACAGAAAGTGATGTCATCAGGGCTCTTTTTGTAGCAGGAACTCCTTTGCATATTAGGTGACACACCCCTAATATAGCCAATCCTCCAAGAGCTTACAGTAGCCTCTGTAAGAAGAGCTCTGTTAGCTCTTGGAGGATTGGCTACATTAGGGGTGTGTTGCCTAATATGCAAAGGAGTTCCTGCTACAAAAAGAGCCCTGGATGTCATTAATGACATCTCAGTGACACTCTGGTATTTGGGCAAACTGAAAATGGCTTCTACCGTAGAGTTTTTGCCCAAATGCCAGAGTGTCACCTGGACATTGCCAGTGTGATAACATCTCTTCCTGTGCGCACTGGAAATTATGTCACCATGTGACATCTCTCATTCCTGGTGAGTCCCCCCACCAGCCAGCTGATCAGTGGGGCCTGGCAGGGCAGGGATCCCTGCTTCCATCGGGGGAGCTGGCAACCCTAGTTTAATGAAATTTGCTTTTTTCATAGATGCTGCCTATTGCTTTTTTTAGCTAAGGTCTTTCTGCAATAAAGCAACCACTTTGAGCAAACATGGGAGATTATAAAAAACTACCGAACTCTCTCTCTTTTCCCAATTCAAAAATGGCCAGGCCTCATTCTCCTCAGCCTACCAAGGTTACAGTGAGCTAACTAGCTACATATACTCCTCCCAATATGCAAATTAAGTAGTTGCATTGCTTCATCTAACAGCTGTATTCCCAAAGCTCGACATATATTTTCTATAATCTCACATCATGTGATCAGGAGACTCTTCCATACTGAGCATTAAGGATACTGAAACCATATCTCACAAAGGCTTCAGTCTGTACTTGAAAGAACTTGAGAAGAGCCCTGCTGGGTCAGACCAGTGGTCCATCTAGTCCAGCATCCTGTCCCACACAGTGCAAGAGAACCTTTCCCCAAGGACAGCTCTGTCTGTCACTGCAACACTGCATTAAGAAGTGCCACTTCTGGGAGATTCTGCCAATATAGATTTTGAAGGCATCTGTTACATGGGCTGACTCATAATAGCTTGTGCCACAATAGCTTAATTAGTGTTTAAGATGCCAAAAGAGTCTTTGTTATTTTGGTTGCAGCAGATTAACATGACTTCCTCTCTAGAATTTGTTTTTAAATGTATATTGGCCCTATCAAGGCCTAAGCTGAGCAAACGAATGAATGCAAGTTTGCAGCTTTTTAATGTGAAAGGCCATCAAGGTCTTTAATGCACGGCTGACGAAAATGCAGCAGGAAACTGCAACTATTTTCCACATTGCCTCTTTGAAAACCACAAGAGTTCAATTCTTCAGGGGAAGGAACAAGATATCGACGTAAAGCATTTGTCTTGAGCTGTGACTATCAAGCTCTCTAGAATGTTTTTTGAGCACTCTTGGAGGTATACGAACTGGCCCAGGGGATTTGTACTCATTCAGTACGGCCAGGTGCTTCTCAACTACCTCTTTGTCCATGTCAACCAGCAGACCAGACACCATGCCTTTCCTACTGCCATCTCTAGATGGGCCTGTTCTCTTCTTTGGGGAAAACCTGAGGCAAAATAGGCATTGAGCCTTTCTGCTTTCTCTCTGTCCTCTGTCAGAGTTTCTCTCCATTTTCACCCAACAGTGGGCCTGTAGCTTCTTTCACCTTGTGTTTGCTCCTCACATAGCTGAAGAAGCTTTTCTTATTATAGTGAGCCTCCCGGGCCAGCCTCAGCTCACTTTGGGCTTTGGCTTCTCTGATGCCAAATTACAATGATGACTGAATTACAATGCCTAGCACCCTGCAGGTACCCTTCTTAAGAGGTATGTCCTTCCCCTATTTTTCTTCCTTAGCTTATCATGGAGTTCTCTGTTCATCCACATTGGCTTCTTGGATCCCCTACCATGTTTCCAGGTTTCCATCTTGCTGGAATAGTGAAGGCTTGAGCTAACAAGAGCTCTTGTGTTAGGAGAGCCTGCTCTTCCCTTGCTCCTTTTCCTTCCAGCAGTCTTGCCCATGGAATGACTCTCATCGTACCTCTTAGTTCATTAAAGTCTGCCCTACTAAAATCTAACATACACATCTGGCTATGAACTTTCTTGGCACTCACAGCGAAAGGAATTCAGGAGGACATGGTCATTTTCCCCTATGGTCCCCACCACCTTCACCCCATATACCAACTCTTGCCTGTTGGTTAATAGTAGAGCATGGCTGAGCCCCTCGTAGCTTCCTCCACCATTTGAAAAAGGAAGTTGTCAGTCAAGCAGGTCAGGAAATTGTGTGACTGGACACTTAACTGAATTTGTCTCCCAGCACACATCACAGAAGTTGAAGTCAGCCATAGCTACAAGGTCATGTTGCTTGGATACCATGTCAAGCTAGTCAAGGAGGGCAGCATCCACCTCCTTACTCTGGTCAGGCAGTATGTAGCAGGCTCCAATCACAATACTCTTTGTCCTTCCTTCCCTTATCCCCACCCAGATAGACAGATCAGTTCACCTGGAGAAAATGGCTGCTTTGGAAGATGGCATTGTACTCCACTCCTCCAGTCCCTCCCCTCCTCGAACTCCATCCTCCTCAGGCTCCACCCCCCAAATCTCCAGGTATTTCCCAACCTGGACCTGGCAGCCCTAACTACAGGAGCCACTCCGATTGTTCGTTTCATTGCAAAGTATTATGAAAGAGTTGGTATTTCAATTTGCTTACACCTTGAATGCTTTGGCAGAAAGGTGGTATATAAATGTGGAAAACAGGAATCCAGAAAGCACATGCAGTATCAAAAATAATGATAAGACTTGCTTAGTGGACATAACTAAAAATGGTAAAATCTTGGATAAATCCCAGTTAGATGATCAATTGCATGTTACCATTCCATGGTTCCAGTATCTTCAAGTAAAACACATGTTGGAACATTTAAGGACCTTGGGAACGTTTTCAAAACCTTTTTTGGAATTTGAAATACTAATAAAATTAATGTGGGTGATAAGAAAGGTGCAGTGTCTAAAAAATATAAAATTTTAATCATGTTGGATAGTATTAAACCCCTCAGATATCAGAAGTTGTGGTAGGAGGACTGTAAAATGGATTTTACTGAAATTCTTGGAGAAAGAATATGGAACTCACCAAATTGTTTATCTAAAATATTTAATATCAGATTTCAATTTTTAAAGCTATTAACACTCTGGTATCACACACCAATAAGGCTTTTTAATATAAATCAACCTAGTCCCCATAAGTGCTGGGAAAAATGTGGCCAACTTGGGAATTACCTCAATTGTTGATGGGGTGTGATTACAAAAACGAATTTTGGCAAGAAGTAATAGTACAAGTTAAAATGATCATAGGTTGTGAGATACCCTTTTTGCCAGAATCACTATTATTGAACTGCTGGCCACAAGGAAATCATGATTGGACTTAATTGCTATATTGGCCACGGCTGTCCAACTAACAATAGCTTCCAAATGGAAAAATAAATAATTATCCACTGTACTGGATTGGCATGACAAAATTTAGGACCAAATTCATCATGGGAAAAATTGAGGCTAATGTAACCCAATTGAACTCAAGCAGTTATCATTCTAAATATGTGGAGGTTTGGTTCCCAGCAGTGTTCCCTCTAAGCTGCGTTAGTGTGAGCTAGCCTCCAACTCACACATTTTTGTCTTCGCTCAGGAAGGATGTCTCCAGAGCCAACTAATTTATGCAGCAGCCAAATGGCTTGCTAACAACTGTAATGCCAGTAGCTCACAAAGTAATAATTTTGCTCACAAGACTCCTCAGCTTAGAGGGAGTGTTGGTTCCCAGTGTTACGGTATATGGCTGACCAAGATGTAATTCCTTCTAACCCATTGTGATGTCCTTGCTTATGGGGAAACGGTTTTACCTTTAAACACTCTCTGAGTACATAAACTTGGTAGCTTTGTGCTGCCACCAGGAATTAAAAATTCCAAATCTCACTCTTTTGGTAGTATGACCTAGGGTCTGGGCACTTCAGAGGACTATGTCGCCCTGAGGAAGTACTGTACGGATTTCTGGGATAAGTTTAAACAAAAATGATTTATTTAATAAAGAACAAAATAGGTTTCTGATTATTTTGAACAGTTGCTGAAGAAAGGAACTTGTAAATATAACTGGCAAAACTTGATGCCACAAACAGTCTCAAACTCCAAACTCCACTCTGACAGGTTTATCCACTCATATATATAGCCACACTAGTCTCTTTGTTTTATTCACACTGAATAGAATCAGCTCTCTTAGTCACCCAGAGTAAACTGTTGGTCTTATTCACACAGAATTAGACTCAAAATTCCATAGTCCCACAGACTATGTTCTCTCTTCAAACAGGGCCGGCCCCAGGTGTCTGGGCGCCCTAGGCAGGACAGCCTGGGACACCCACCCCACCAGGGATGCCAACCATCTCCCTCTATCACTCTTCTTACAGTACTGCAGTCAAACTAAACATTTAAAGAAACACACAGACCAAGACATGAAATCATTAGAAATCCCCCCCCCGTCCTTAAGCAGAACACATCTCATTTTCCAAAGAGCTGTGTGTAGATTCTTCTGACATAGGGAATTTCTTATAGTCTTTAGTCTGTAAATTCATTTTAGTCCATTCTTCTCCCCTGTTGCTGTTAATTTAAAGTCTGTGGTGTCTTTTAACTCACAGTCCCACTCTGCTGGGGTGTTGTTTTCCTCTAAGTGATGTCCTTTGCTAGGCTGCTGTCATCTCTGGGATGATTCTCTGCTGGGCTGTGGTCATCTCTGGGATGTTCCACTGCTGGGCTGTGGTCATCTCTTTCTCTGGGATAATTTACTGCTAGGCTGCGGTCATCTTCCTCTCTGGGATGTTGCACTGTTGGGCTGCTGTCATCTCGGCTTTGGTCTTCTCCGCTAGGTTGTTGTTTGTTTTTACTCTTTCCTCTCTGGAAAATGTTTCATAAGATATGCTTTTCTATGTCTTTGGCCAATGAGATGTTCTGTCATTGACACTGTATTAAACTGGCACAGCTGGCATTCATTTCCAAAGTCATTGTCTTTCATACGGTCAACATTTGTTGCAGTTACTAACTAGAGCATCAATTTATTTTCCTTCCTTCTGTGATGCAAAATCTTCAATCAACGCTGTATTTTGAACTCTACTTTTCTTTGCTTCCACATCTTCTCCCAGTAAAATGGATCCATTCTGCAGCTTTTCAGTATTTTCCTTGAAAGGATCAGATATGTTTTCCTTGGATTTTTCAATTTCAGCTCTGTTAGCCTCAACTGTCACTTTTTCATCTACAGGTGTATCAGTACTAGTCTCTGCAGCAGATGCATGTTCAAATTTTTCACTAACAGATTCCAGAAGACAGGTATTCTGTGATAGCTTATCCTCTTCTGAGCTAGCAATACTGAGATCAGATGAGGCTTACTTATTTGCAGGTAACTGCAGAGAATTTTCAGATTCCTCTTCTTTATCTTTATCTTTTCCATCTTCAACTTCTTCTGTAACCACAGCTTTAGCTTCTGCAATCAGTTCTCAGATTGGTTTATTGGAAGTGACAGTAACAAATGGATGCTGGAGAAGTTCAGCAGAGCTCCATCTGGCATCTACATTCTTCTCCAAACAAATTTTTAAGAAGTCTTTAAAGTCAGCTGACCAATTTGAACATTGCGCCAGAGAAGGTGGTTCAGACTTGGCACTAAACGACTTAAATGACTTCTCTTTCTGTGGCACTAGGCTTCTAAACTTCTTTCTGAAGTAATCAGCACCTAACCTGAATCTGTCATATACTGCCTCTTTATATTCAGCATAGACAACAGGTTTATCTGAGGGAAATGTGTTGTAGATTTCAGCCAATTCCCCTCTAATTGTTGTTTTTGTAATGGAGTAATAATTAACGTTATTTTTGTCCCTTTTTTTGTTCTCCTATTGTTGTTCAGATGGCATATATTTTGTATATTCTTAACTTGGAACATATTATGATAATCTTACATTTGATAACCTCACTCATAATGTTGAATGTTCTTACCTTTTAATGCAGTTTTTTAACGTTTAGTTGTATTTAATGACTATTGTAAAAAATTATTAAAAATAAAATTTAAAACAGCAAAAAAAATGATAGCATTCCAAGCCCAGCCAAAATGTATAAACTGGTTTGCTCTTAATATTTTGTAACCCATCCTGAATCTCAGTGAGAAAGGCAGGCTATAGATGATGATGATGACAGCAGCACCCATGGTTATGAGGCTGTTCTTGGCTAGTTGAAGATGTTTGGTGTAGTGGTTTGTGCATGGACTCTAATCTGGGAGAACTGGGTTTGATTCCCCACTCCTCCACTTGCAGCTGCTGGATGACCTTGGGCAAGCCACAGTTCTGACAAGAGCTATCCTTGAAAGAGCAGTTTTTCTTAGAGCTCTCTCAGCCCCACCCACCTCACAGAGTGTCTGTTGTGGGGGCGAAGGGAAAGGAGTTTGTAAGCCACTCTGAGACTCTGAGTGAAGAGCAGGATATAAATCCAATCTGCTCCTCCTCCTCCTCCTCCTCCTCCTCTTCTTCTTGATGTACCATTCACAGGATGATTTCTAGAAATATGGGATTTCTTTTCTAAAAAATGTCTTTTAAAAAATCATGGAGTCATGTTTTGTCAAAAGGGAGAGATGCACAAATTCATAATTTAAAAAAATCTGTTTTCCTTCTTTCTGCCTCTTAAAGGATTTGCTGTTCTTTGGTCATCTGTCTATCAACATAATTTACTTCCAGTTTTTAATAGAAATGCAGCCAAACAACGCCTTTGTATTCAGGTACATTTATCATCTGAATAAAAACATGGCATGGCAACATCTCTCCTTCCTGTTAATTTTCCAGAGCAGTTTATGGGGGTGTTCAAGCATTGATAATCTGCAAATCTATTAGTAATCATAATCTTTTATTTTAATTTAGTCAACTAGAAACAACTGCAGAATGGAAAAATAAAATTTGAAGCAAACTAGCAACAACTAAAATAAGCTCAGTGGGGAAAGACTTTGATTTGCTTATTTGTTTATTACCTGAGGAAGGAAAAGTCCTGTTATTGTGACTGAATATGTGGGAATGGGGAAAGAGTGATACTTCACATGTACAATGTGATCCATGCACCTTCAAAGTTTGTTTAGTATTTGTGATAAGATTGTCAAAGTATTTTGTAGCAGTATTGTATAAAATATGGTATTACACTAATGGAGGATGTACCAAGCAAATATTTTATATCCAGGGAGTAATCTTGAGTTGCTAATGTACTAGAACTTAACCAAGATCAACTAGCCAACAGATCTGCCCTCCAGCAGTGGGAACCTAATAATGCAATCTTTGGCAAATCGCACCAACATCCTTCCAACTCCATTGACTTCAATGGATTTAAGACTTAACTCTGCTTAGGACTGCACTGTTAGGAGGAGGAGGAGAGGAAGAGATTGGATTTATACCCTGCCCTTCACTCAGAGTGTCAGAACGGCTTACAAACTCCTTTCCCTTCCCCTCCCCACAACAGACACCCTGTGAGGTAGGTGGGGCTGAGAGAACGCTAAGAAAAACTGCTCTTTCAAGAACAGCTCTGACAGAACTATGGCTTGCCCAAGGTCATCCAGCAGCTGCAAGTGGAGGAGTAGGGAATCAAACCCGGTTCTCCCAGATTAGAGTCTGCGCACTTAACCACTACACCAGACTGGCTAGAGACAGTGCATAGGCCAGAGGAGCACACTACTTCTTGTAGGGCATTCTTTGTGGCCTGGAAATTTTTTTATTTATTGAAATATTTATGCCTCACCCCTCCTCTTGGTCAAGGGAGCTTGAAAAAACACAAGGGCTATTTTGGATGCCTCTCCTGACTTTAAATAGCTGGGATTAGAGTTGTGAAGGCTGGGGAGGGGGTACAGCAAAACAGGGGAAGCTTGTTCCTCCCTGATTGTTTTCCCAGAAGTATTCCCCAGTTTTTCTCTTGGAGAAACTGATAATCTTGGGGAAAGTTGCAAGAGGGGAAACTTAGTCAACCTTTTCTCCAGGAATGAGTGAAATGTTTTCCCAATTTTTTTAAATATTGTTTTAGCTAACATTAAAAACAACTTGTAATAACTAATTAATAACCATGTATGACAACCATGTATTGGATAATTGCCCTATATACAGTAGATGTATGCAGGTCTTCTTACATGCTTTGGATTCCTCTATTTTTTTCTTCACAGTATGTGAAAAAGGTGGTCTATTATTCAGAATATATACACTGAATCAAGAAACAAGAAACTCTTATTTCCATGTATTGGAATGTTCAGTCACATGTAGTCCACAGTTATAAAAACAAAAATTCAGAATGAGAAACTACTAACCTTTTGGAAACTGGTTCTGAATACAAAAAAAACCTTGAGGGCAGTATTTTGAAAGACATTATTTATTGTTTACACGACATGAGTCTCAAATGGTTAATTATGTCCACAGTTACTACAACATTTACTGTGTATGTGATGATGATACATTACTGAAGAAATCAATGCTATTCTAAAGTTTAATTCAATATCCAGATTTACTGGTAGTCCTTAATCCTGGAAGGCTGGAGACAGCTTCTATTTATTTCCAGAGTTGTAGAGAGGAATTGTTATTTGCTCTGTGTACATTAAACACGCTGCTGCATCTTACAATTTCATATGGTTCCAAGATAATGCTGACTCCATAGGATTTTTAATTTTGGATTTTAAATTTGGATAACAAACTCATCTGTTTACTAAAGAGATGAATATTTCTATTTTTCACTCCTTTCCCCCCTCAAGATATGTGGAACTTGCTGTGCCATCCCTAACACTGGTTAGATTTGCTAATTTAATGTACCAAACAGTACAGTTTTGTAAGTTAATTAAGAAGGTAAAATGTAAAACTTAAAAGTAGTACATTTCAATGTGATAAGAAAATAAATACTCCAAAAACCTCAGTTGTTCCACAACCTGCCCCCTCCCCTGGCAAGGTCATTCTATGGCTTCCATTTTGGAATTTTTCCACTCCTAGTCGGGATGGCGCTTCCTTACTCTAGATGGCTGGGGAATAAGTAAAAAGGGAAGCTGGCAGAAGCTAGAGCACAGACAGTTGTTGCAGAACTGGAAGAAACCGCTCTGTAAACGTCTCGATTTGTGTTTATTTCATTAGAAGTACCAATGATTGAAACTAAGACTTCAAACTCAATGACCCATTGAAATCAAGTATGATTATTTTTTTTGGTATCCTAAAGGCTTTTCCAGTCGCAGATGTTGGCAAATCTCTATATGCATCACAATTTGAAAATGGCACATTATTAGTTTGCCACTGAATGGTAGTATAGACTTGTTAAGCAAAGGACTCTGCTTTCTATGATGTTGCTGCTACAGTGCGATAGCCCGAGTGCCTCATTTTCAGAAATTAATTTTCAGAACACTTCACAGTTTTTCAAAACACTTCGCTTCACCAATGCCAGGCAGAATAACATGGAGCGCATTCACCATGTGAGCTCTGGATGCTACAGATAGATATACATTCTGTGCATAATGGTTTGAAATTCTACTAACTGAAATGCATTTCCTCCAAAGAAGCTAGGTATTGCTGTGATTAAGGCTGTAAAAAGCCATTCACTTTCCCACCCCCGCATTCAATCTGAAATACAATCTAATGCTACCTACAAAGCATTTGCTACAGTAACTAAACTTCAAGGAAAACACATTTATGCCTCCTTCCAGGAAGCAGAACTCCCTCTCCTTGCCCACACACCCCTCTGTGCCTTTTCGCTAGTCATCTTTGTCTATCATCATCCTGATTTTCAGCTATGCTATGAAATAAACTTCCTCCACTTTCTAATGCTAGAACTGCCTCCTGAACTTTTTGTTCATTGTATACACACAACCCCTTAATCTGAAAAATCCCAAAGCTGTAGTTATGTAGTAAAACAAACAAACAAAAAAATCTTGTGTCAACTTCAAGAGGAACAGATTGATTGTGGCAAAAGTTTTTGTAGCCCACAAAGGCTTCAGCCAAAATACATCTGTTGTGTATTGGAATGTGAATCTGGGCTATACATTCCTATGTTAAACTTGATTTCAAATGTGGCTCTTCAGCTGTCGCATTACTATTGGCTGGTTTCTGAGAAACCTCTGTACAGAACCAATCATCTTGTAAATAAGTATCAAAGCAGGAACAATTGTGATTGGACTTTATCTCTGTATTTCCATTGGTCCTTAATTTATTATGGGCGTGGCTTTGACAGCCCAGGAGAGTTTAAAAGAAGGAGCTGTGCTCCACTTGTTGTGGTGTGTTGTTGTGTGCTCTGAGTCAGAGTTGCTGTTACGAATAAAGCTGAATTCACTTGCTGAAATCATATCGTTGTTGAGTTCCATACTTAACATCTATTAGTCATTAAGGTGCCAAAATTCTCCTTTGGTTTCCCCCCTAAAGTCCTACACCTGGCACAAAAAATCAAAGGCACAGATATAGAATGGGAGGGACTTGGCTTGACAGCAGCACTTGCAAAAGGGATCTAGGTGTTCTGGTTGATCACAAGCTCAACATGAGCCTGCAGTGCGATGTGCCTGTGAAGAAAGCTAATGCAATCTTAGGATGCATTAACAGAAGCATTGTGTCCAGATCATGGGAGGTTGTAGTTCCGCTCTATTCTACTATGGTCAGGCCTCACCTGGAGTACTGTGTCCAGTTTGGGGCACCACACTTTAGGAAGGATGTTGACAAACTCAAGTGTGTCTGCAAGAGGGTGACCAGGATGGTGAGAGGGTTTGAATCCAAGTCTTATAAGGAAAGGCTGAGAGAGTTGGGTATGCTTAGCCTGGGAAAGAGAAGACTTAGAGGGGACATGATTGCAGTCTTCAAGTATTTGAAAGGCTGTCATGTAAAAGATGGAGCAGATCTATTCTCTCTTGCTCTGGATTGCAAGACTAGATCTAATGGGCGGAAATTACAAGGGAGTCGTTACTGGCTAGATATCAGGAGAAATTTCCTAACTGTAAGTTGCACTAACTGTAAGTGGTTGAGCAGTGGAACAGTCTGCCTCGGGAGGTGGTGGATGCTCCTTCTGGACATTTTCAAGCGGAGGCTGGACGACCATCTTTTGGGTATGTTGTAGGTATGTAGGACTATCTTTTGGCTATGCTCCTGCAGAGTGCAGGGGGTTGGACTAGATGACCTGCAAGATCTCTTCCAACTCTAACATTCTATGATTCTATGGGGTTATGAAGGAAATAAATAATATATATAGCTGAAGATGGCCACTGTTGAGCCCAGCACGAGGCAGATAAAAGCTAGGTTGGGGTGTGGTTGGGTAGGACAGAAGGAAGCAGGGAAAGGTGAAGATATGGGAATTGCTAAGAGAAAATATTGTGGGGTAGGTGACACAGGAAATTGGGGTGCCCTTTGCAAAATCCTACAGGTTCCCCATTGTGGGTCCACCCTGGCAACCAGCATCGCACAACTGGGCCATAGCTTTCTGGGGTACAAGGTGCCAGGAGTAGGGAAGAGATGAAAACTGAAGATGAGGAGGGGATAAACATAGGCTGGCTGGTGGATGAGAAGGAGGAAGGAAAGGGAGTGATTCTATGAGGGCTTTCAAAGAGCAGAAAGGGGTCTGACTGTGTAAAAGTCGGATGTACATGGATCCTCATGAATTCATATGATTTTTACATTGAAAGGAAATAAAATGACCATCATTCTGTAGGCCATGTGCTAGTCTATAGGGAACGCAACAAAAATCATGCATCCACAGATTCGTGGTGCCACAACAGTGCAAAAACATGATTCCAAAGCACAGATCCTCATGAATTCATATGATTTTTATGCTGAAATGAAATAAAACCACCATCATTCTGAAACTATGTCTTAGACTATAGGCAGAACTACAAAAATCATGCCTCCACGAATTCGTGGCACCACAAAGTGCAAAATCATGGTTCCAAAGCATGGATCCTCAGGGTTTTTCAACTGGGTCACTCCAACATCACCATCAAATCACATATCATGTCCATGTCTACAGCTTACAACACAGAAATCATGAGTCGACGGCTTGGTGGCAAATCCATGCTGCAAAAAAAGGGTTCTGAACCATGAACACTTATGGATTCTCAGGGATTTTGTGTTGGGTCACCTCAGACTCACCACTGAATCACATATCATGTCCATGGCCACAGTAATCACCACACAAATCACAGATCCACAGCTTTGTGGCAACATCCAAAAACATGATTCTGAAGCACAGATGCTCATGGATCCTTATGATTTTTGCATTGGGTCAACCCAACATCACCATCAAATCACATAACATGTCCATGGTAACAGCTTGCACCACAAAAATCATGGATCCACAGTTTTGTGGCAACAGTGTTCTGCAAAAACATGGTTCTGAAGCACGGATCCTCATGGATCTTCAGGGTTTTTGCATTGGGTCACCATGAACACACCATAAAATCAATATCATATTCATGGCCACAGCCTGCACCACAGAATTCATGGATCCAGGGCCTCGTGGCAACACCATGCTGCAAAAACATGGTTCCAAAGCATAGATCCTCATGGATCCTCAGGTTTTTTGCATTTGGTCACCCCAGCATCACCATCAAACCACATGTCCTGTCCACAGCCACAGCTTGCACCACTGAAATCACAGATCCACAGTTTCATGGTGACCCCATCCTACAAAAACATGGTTCCAAATCATGGATACTCATGGATCCTAAAGGGTTTTCAACTGGATCACCCTAAAATCACCATCAAATCAGATATCGTATCCATGGACAGAGCTTCCACCACAGAAATCAAAGATCCACGGCTTCATGGTGACACGATTCTGAAAAATGTGGTTCCAAAGCGTGAATTCTCTTGGATTCTCTGGGTTACACAATTGGGTTACACAATTGGGTTACACAAAACTCATCATCAAGTCACATATTATGTCCATGGTCAGAGCTTGCACCACAAACATCACAGATCCATGGCTTCATGGCAGCCCCATTCTGCAAAATGATCCATGGCTTTGTCATCACGCCATGCAGTGCAAACATGTATTCCAAGCACAGATCCTCATGGATCCTTGGGATTCTTGAGTTGGTTCACCATGAACTCACTATCAAATCACATATCAAGTCCATAGCCACTACTTGTTCCACAAAAATCCTATATCCATAGCTTTGTGGCGACACCATGGAGCAAAAGCATGGTTCTGAATCACAGATACTCATCAATCCTTACGATTTTTCTGTCGGGTTATCCAAACAGCAACATCAAGTCACATGTCATGTCTGTGGGCAGAGCTTGCACCACAGAAATCAAGGATCTATGGCTTCATAGTGACACCATCCTACAAAACTGTTGTTCCAAAGCATGGATTCTCATGGATTCTTAGGGTTTTTGTATTGGGTCACACAAAACTTAACATCGTCACATATCACGTCCATGGCCACAGCTAGCACCACAGAAATAATGGATCCACGGCTTCTTGGCAACACCATGCAGCAGAAACATAGATTTGAAGCATGGATCCTCAGGATTTTTGCATTGGATACCATGAACTCACCATGAAATCACATATCACATCCATGGAGAGAGCATGCACCACAGAAATCACAGATCCATGGCTTTGTGGCAAAAGCATTCTGCAAAACTGTAATGTATCCATCTCCGACCACGTGCGAGGCGAGGTCCCCACACGGTCATGCGAAGTGCCCGAGCTTCACTGCCAGAGACAATGGCCAAGCGGATCCTGGCCCGAGCCACTCAGAGGGCTAGGCTCCCGGCTGTAAGCCTATAGAACTCTCAGCCATATTTTAGAGCCTGTCACGAGTGTGAGGTGTGTTTGAGTGTGGGGTTATTTGCACATATAAACCAATCTGTGAGCCAGGAAGTTGTCTTGTTCTTCACTGGAAATAAAGTATGAGAGCTAAAATCACTAGTAAGTCTCAGTACTTTTCACTGGTGACGAGGATGGGATCCTACCTCTCATGAACAATGACCAGGAAGAAGATTCAAGCATCGCATCGAGCCCTGCGCCGCCGGCCACCACTCACCGCCCCACTGAATTCGAATGCAGCACCGCACCACACCACGCTGCCGACACCGTTCCCAATCTACAACCGCCACGTGGAGTCACTAAGATGGCCGTTCCACAGGAGAGCATTGCCGCTTTTGATATCTCCCGCCCAGCACAGTGGGAGCCATGGCTTGAGATACTGGAGAGCTGCTTCTCCTGCCATGACATCGTGGACCCGGGTAAAAAGAAGGCCCACCTCCTCTGGGCCTGTGGGATGGACACCGTTCTACTGCTAAAGGACCTGATTGCACCTAAGCAGACCAAGGACGAGACCTATGGGGAGCTGGTGAAGGTCCTTTCCGACTACCTCTCACCAAAGTTCACAAAGTTTGCTGAGCGTACAGACTTCTTTGCACAAGTCCAGGGGTCAGACAAAACGGCTTCCGAATTCTTGGCCAGACTCAGGCGGGCGGCCATCAGGTGCTCCTTTCACGACCTGGCGGATGCTTTGATTAACCAATTCCTCTTGGGTCTCCAGGAGCCTAAACTTCAGAGGAAATTGGTTAGCCAGGATGACCTGGACCTGGATAAGGCGCTCCAGGAGGCCACAGCCTACGAAAAGGCACACCAGGACCACCGCGGAAAGGCGGTCCATCGCATCCAAGCTACCGTCGTGTCGGATGACTCAGAAGCTGAAGAGGTGCTTCAGGTACGCTGCCATGCATCCCAAAAGCAGCATTGGTCAGCGGGCTGTTCCTCAGCCAAGACACCATTGTCGTCGTCATCCTGCGCCAGCTGTGGGGATGCACACGAATGCTGGTCATGTCGGTTCAGGGATGCCGTTTGCTGGACATGTAACAAATTGGGCCACATCACCCTCCATGTATGAAGACATCGGCTCCAGAGGTCCGTGTATGAAGACATCGGCTCACCACCGCTCCGGAGGTCTGTGTATGAAGACATCAGCTCACCAGACGGATCTCCACTCCAACCTCCACACTCTCTCAACCCAACACCAGCACCAGCACCAGCACCTGGTATGTATCTTGCCCCCCAACAGCCCACATAAAATGCATGTAATGGTGTTAATCGAGGGGTCCCCATGCAGCATGGAAATTGACTCTGGGTCATCCTTCTCCATTATTTTGGAGGAGATGCTGCGCTCGCTCTGCCCACGGGGGGGGACGACCCTCCTGCAAAAGCCACAGGGACTCATGTTGCAGGACTTTAACAAAAACCCTGGGGCGATTCGGGGTTGGGGCAAGTTTAAGGTGAAGTATAAGGACTTCTGTGGGTTCCTGGACTTGCTGGTGGTGGAGGGTAGGCTCACAAGCTTGCTGGGACTCTCATGGTTCAGACCCCTGGGTTTGACGATCATGGGGATTCACCAGGTCCGAACCGCAGACTGTGCAATGAGTTCCCCAGGGTTTTTGATGGCACACTCGGCCGCTACAGAGGGCCCCCCATCTCCCTCGATCTCGACCCAGCAGTCCACCCCATTCAGATAAAAGCCAGGCACCCCCCAATCGCAATGAGATCTAAGATCGAGGTGGAGCTCGATCACCTGGTGGAACAGGGGGTGTTGGAGCCGGTAGCTTCCGCATGGTGGGAGACCCCAATAGTCACCCCAGTTAAACCCAACAGGGATATGCGCGTCTGCACTGACTATAAGTGCACATTGAATAAGGCCCTCCAAGACCACGCGTACCCAGTACCGGTGGTCAGCCATGTGCTCGCCACCCTGGCGGGGTCCTGGATCTTTGGCAAATTGGACTTGGCCCAGGCGTATCAACAACTTCTGGTTGATGCCACCACTGCCGAAGCTCAAACTATAACGACACATAAGGGGGCCTTTAAAGTTCACCGACTTCAGTTTGGGGTGTCAGTTGCGCCAGGCATTTTTCACTCTTTTATGGATTCTCTCCTGAAAGGAATCTCCGGAGTTCAGCCATTTCTAGATGACGTGCTCATCGCGGCTCTGGATACCTCGACCTTTATGGAACGTCTCCACGCGGTGCTTCAACGGTTTGACTCCACTGGCCTGAAGGTCAAATGAGAAAAATGTCTTCTGGGAGTGCCAGGTGGAGTTCCTGAGTTTCGCCGTGGACAGCGCAGGCATACACCCCACCGACAACAAGACGAAGGTGATCACTCAGGCTCCCCCGCCCTCTTCAAAGTCCAAACTGCAGGCCTTCCTCAGCCTATTAAACTTCTATCATTCTTTCCTCCCTCTCAAGGTGGCCGTGGCAGAACCCCTTCACCACCTGCTCAAGAAGAACACCCCTTGGGCCTGGTGACTGGGGCATGCTGCCGCATTCCAGGCCATGAAGGACCTGCTGGTTTCGAACTCCGTCCTCTCGCATTTCAATGAGGATCTGTCGGTGGTCCTCACCTGTGATGCGTCTCCGTATGGGGTCGGGGCAGTCCTGGGCCATCAGCTACCAGATGGCTGGGAGGTCCCAGTCACCTATTATTCTAGGACCTTGTCAGCTGTGGAGTGTAACTACATGCAGATCGACAAGGAGGCATTTGCTATAGTGGCGGGGGTGAAAAAAATCACCATTATCTGTATGGCAGGCCCTTTACAATCCTCACCGACCATAAGCCGCTTCTCGGCCTCCTGGCCCCCGACTGCCAGACCCGGCAGATGACGTCACCCTGGGTGCTTCTGTGGTCTGTTTTTTGGCAGAGTACACGTATTCGCTCGTCCACCAGCCCTGGAAAGCAATGGGCCATGCAGATGCCTTGAGTCGTCTCCCACTGCCAGCTTCGGATCCAGACCCGGCACCAGCTCATCAGGTTGCGCTTCTGGAGGCTCTCCACAGTCAGCCTGTGCACAGTCGTGAGGTGGCAAGCCGCACTGCTAAGTACAAGGTCCTCTGCCACGTCCTGGACTGGGTGAGAAGGGGGTGACCCTCGGATCGGGGGGGCCGACTTCACAGTGTTCACCTCCTGCAAAGATGAGCTGTCAGCCCACAAAGGCTGCTTGATGTGGGGAGGCAGGGTGGTGATCCCAACCCCCTTGAGGGAACGGGTTCTCACAAATCTCCATGAGACACATCTGGAGGTGGTCTGGATGAAAGCTCTGGCCAGAAGCTATGTCTGGTGGCCAGGGCTAGATCGGGACATCGAGGACATGGTCAAGAGGTGCCAGCCCTGCCAGGTATCCAGACCCGAACCTCCCAGGGCCCCCGCCTGAGCCTGGGAGTCATCCCACAGACCCTGATCTAGGCTACACTTGGACTTTGCGTGCCTGTTCCAGGGTCAGCTGTTCTTTATCCTGGTGGATGCATACATCAAGTGGCTGGAAGTGGTCCCGGTGCCGTCCACCTCCTCCATAGCAGCAATACGGGCCATGTGGAGGATCTTCAGTGCCCAGAGCATTCCCGATACCCTGGTCACTGACAACGGCACAGCATTCACATCCAGTGAGTTCCAGGACTTCACCTGGTACTATGGGATCCACCACATTAGGTCGGCCCCCTTCCACCCTGTTACCAATGGCCAAGCCGAACGCATGGTCTGGACAACAAAGGAAGTGCTCCACCACCTGGATAGTAAGGACTGGGACTACAAGCTGGCCACCTTTCTCTTCGGCCAGCGAATAATGCCCCTCACCATGATAAGAACATAAGAGAAGCCAATGTTGAATCAGGCCAATGGCCCATCTAGTCCAACACTCTGTCACACAGCGGCCAAAATATACTAGGTGCCACAATCAGGAGGTCCAGCAATGGGGCCAGGACACCAGAAGCCCTCCCACTGCTGCCCCCTCCAGCACCAAGAATAGAGTGCATCACCTGCCCCAGACTGAGAGTTCCCATCTATACCCTGTGGCTAATAGCCACTGATGGACTTCTGCTTCATATGTTTATCTAATTCCCTCTTGAAACTGTCCATGCTTGTAGCTGCCACCACCTCCTGTGGCAGTGAATTCCATATGTTAATTACTCTTTGAGTGAAGAAGTATTTCCTTTTAACTGTTCTAACCCGAATGCTCAGCAATTTCATGGAGTGCCCACGAGTTCTTGTATTGTGAGAAAGGGAGAAAAGTACTCCTTTCTCAACCTGCTCAATCCCATTCATAATCTTATAAACCTCAATCATGTCACCCCTCAGCTGTCGTTTCTCCAAGCTAAAGAGCCCCAAGCATTTTAACCTTTCTTCATAGGGAAGGTGTTCCAACCCTTTTATCATTCTAGTTGCCCTTCTCTGCACTTTTTCGAATGCTATAATATCCTTTTTGAGATGTGGTGACCAGAACTGTACACAGTATTCCAAATGAGGTCGCACCAATGATTTATACAGGGGCATTATGATACTGGCTGATTTGTTTTCAATTCCCTTCCTAATAATCCCCAGCATAGCGTTGGCCTTCTTTATTGTAGCTACACACTGTCTAGACATTTTCATTGAGTTATCCACTACGACTCCAAGATCTCTCTCTTGGTCCGTCTCTGCCAGTTCAGACCCCATCAACGTGTATTTATATTTAGGATTTTTGGCTCCAATGTGCATCACTTTGCACTTGGCCACATTGAACCCCATTTGCCACGTTGATGCCCACTCACCCATCCTCAACAGATCCCTTTGGAGTGCCTCACACTCCTCCCTGGTTTTCACCATCCTGAACAACTTCGTGTCATCTGCAAATTTAACCACTTCACTGCTTACTCCCAATTCCAAATCATTAATAAACAAGTTAAAAAGCATCGGACCGAGTACTGATCCCACTGCTTACCACCCTCCACTGAGAAAGTTTCCCATTTATACTCACTCTCTGTTTTCTATTTATAAGCCAGTTTTTGATCCACAATGATGATGACACGATTTTGATCCACAATTGATGATGGGATGCAGCCCAGCGAAGCTCCTCCTGGGCAGACTCCTGACAACCTGGCTGGATCGTCTTCACCCCGATTGGGCACCGGAGGAGGAACCGGACACTGAGTCACTGGAGGTGGCCAGAAGATTCTTCCCAGAGGATCCTGTATACACCAGGAACTATGCGCAAGGCCTACCATGGATTCCAGCCCGGACGGTGAGAGTCACAGGGCCCCGATTGTACAAGGTTTCCAGCGAGGATGGCCAGATACTCCGCCGCCACATTGACCAGCTGCATAGGCGGGTGCTGCCTTATGACCCTGACGACTTCGAGGAACCGGGCTCCTCCGAGGCTGCGACGTCCCCTCCGCTATCAGATACTCTGGCTCCTTCCGACATGACGCTCGACCGGTCGCCACGCTCCCTGCCAACAGACAGCACGGTCGCACCTAGCGGGACAACGCAGACATTCTTCCTCAGCCAACACCAGCCAGCCCTCAGCCGAGTGCATCCATGTCAGCTCCCATCAGTGCGCCCATATTTCGTCGCTCCACAAGAGCACGGAAAGCACCTACTTATCCCCAGGACTTTGTATGTGGGTATCTTTCGGACCAATGGGGGAGGGGTGTAATGTATCCATCTCTGACCACGTACGAGGCAAGGTCCCCACACAGTCATGCAAAGTGCCTGAGCTTCGCTGCCAGAGACAATGGCCAAGCCGATCCTGGCCTGAGCCACTCAGAGGGCTAGGCTCCCAGCCATAAGCCTATAGAACTCTCAGCCACTTTATAGAGCCTATCACGAGTGTGGGGTGTGTATGGGTGTGGGGTTATTTGCACATATAAACTGGCCTGCGAGCCGGGAAGTTGTCTTGTTCTGCACTGGAAATAAAGTATGAGAGCTGAAATCACTAGTAAGTCTCAGCACGTTTCAAAAACCATGATGTTGAAGCACGGATCCTCATTGACTTTTTGCATTGGGTCACGTCAAACTCACCATCATATCATATACCATGTCAATGGTGACTCCTTGCACCACAGAAATCACAGATCCATATCTTCGTGGAAACACCATGCTGCAAAAACATGGATCTGAAGCACGGATCCTCGTGGATCCTAGGAGTTTTTGCGTTCAGCCATCCCAAACTCATGATCCAATTACATATCATATCATAAGCAGAGCTTGCACTGCAGAAATCATGGATCCATGGCTTCATGACTACACCATGGTGCAAAAACATAATTCCAAAACATGGATCCTCATGATTTTTCCTTTGAGTTACCCCAGCATCACCATCAAATCATATTTCGTGGTGAAACCACAGAACAAAAACATGATTCTAAACCGCGGTTCTGAACCATGGATTCTCAGGGATTTTGCTTTATGTCACCCCAGACACACCTTTGAATCACATAACGTGTCCATGACCATAGCTTACACCACAGTCGTCATGGATCCACAGCTTTGTGGTGACACCATGCTAGAAAAACATGATTCTGAAGTAGGGATCCTCATGGATCTTCTGGATTTCTGTTTTGGGTCACCTCAGCATAATTATGTCCATGGCCACACCTTGCTCCCCAAAAAATCATGGATCCACAGCTTTGTGGTGACATCATGCTGCAAAAACATGCTTCTGAAGCACAGATCCTGATGGATCCTTGGGGGGTTTGTGTTGGATCACACCAAACTCACCATCAATTAACATATCATGTCCATGGCCCCCACAAAAATCAAAGATCCACAGCCTTGTGGTGACACCATGCTTCAAAAACATTACTCCAAAGCATGGATCCTTATGATGTTTGCTTTAAGTCCCCAAGCTCACCATGATGTTACATATCATCTACATGGCCAGAATTTGCACCATAGAAATCACAAATTCACAGATTCATGTCAACACCACACAGCAAAAACTTTTTCTGAAGCATGGATCCTCATGGATCCTTAGGATTTTAGCACTGGGTTACCCCAAGCTCACCATCAAATCACATATCATGTCCGTAGGCAGAGCTGACACTACAAAAGTCACTGATCCATGGCTTCGTGGTGAGATCATTGTGCAAAAACTCATGGATCCTCATGGATCCTCATGGTTTTTGCGCTGGGTCACCCCAAGCTAATCATCAAATCATATATCATGCCCATGGGCACACTTGCACCACAGAAACCACAGATCCATGGTCTCATGGTGACATTGTTTTGCAAAAAAGAAATTGGTTCCAAACCATAGATCCTCATGGATCCTTAGGATTTTTGCTCTGAATCACCCAAAGCTCACCATGAAATCATATATCATGTCCATTGCCACAGGCTGCACCACAAAAATCATGGATCCACGGCTTCATGACAACACCATGCTGCAAAACCGTCATTTTGAAGCAGGGATTCTCATGGATTCTTAGGCTTTTTGTGTTGGGTCACCGTGAACTCACCATCAAATCATAAGAACATAAGAACATAAGAGAAGCCAATGTTGAATCAGGCCAATGGCCCATCTAGTCCAACACTCTGTCACACAGCGGCCAAAATATACCAGGTGCCATCAGGAGGTCCAGCAGTGGGGCCAGGGCACCAGAAGCCCTCCCACTGCTGCCCCCTCCAGCACCAAGAATAGAGTGCATCACCTGCCCCAGACTGAGAGTTCTCATTCTATACCCTGTGGCTAATAGCCACTGGTGGACTTCTGCTCCATATGTTTATCTAATTTCCTCTTGAAACTGTCCATGCTTGCAGCTGCCACGACCTCCTGTGGCAGTGAATTCCATATGTTAATCACTCTTTGGGTGAAGAAGTATTTCCTTTTATCTGTTCTAACCCGACTGCTCAGCAATTTCATAGAGTGCCCACGAGTTCTTGTATTGTGAGAAAGGGAGAAAAGGACTTCTTTCTCAACCTGCTCAATCCCATTCATAATCTTATAAACCTCGATCATGTCACCCCTCAGCCGTCGTTTCTCCAAGCTAAAGAGCCCCAAGCATTTTAACCTTTCTTCATAGGGAAGGTGTTCCAACCCTTTTATCATTCTAGTTGCCCTTCTCTGCACTTTTTCCAATGCTATAATATCCTTTTTGAGATGTGGTGACCAGAACTGTACACAGTATTCCAAATGAGGTCGCACCAATGATTTATACAGGGGCATGATGATACTGGCTGATTTGTTATCAATTCCCTTCCTAATAATCCCCAGCATAGCGTTGGCCTTCTTTATTGCAGCTACACATTGTGTAGACATTTTCAGCGAGTTATCCACTACGACTCCAAGATCTCTCTCTTGGTCAGTCTCTGCCAGATCAGACCCCATCAACGTGTATTTATATTTAGGATTTTTGGCTCCAATGTGCATCACTTTGCACTTGGCCACATTGAACCCCATTTGCCACGTTGACGCCCACTCACCCATCCTCAACAGATCCCTTTGGAGTGTCTCACAATCCTCCCTGGTTTTCACCACCCTGAACAACTTCGTGTCATCTGCAAATTTAGCCACATCACTGCTTACTCCCAATTCCAAATCGTTAATAAACAAGTTAAAAAGCATGGGATCGAGTACTGATCCCTGTGGTACCCCACTGCTTACCACCCTCCACTGAGAAAGTTTCCCATTTATACTCACTCTCTGTTTCCTATTTATAAGCCAGTTTTTGATCCACAAGAGGACTTGTCCTTTTATCCCATGACTATCATGTATCATGTCCATGGGCACAGCTTGCACCACAAAAATCACACATCCACAGCTTCTTGACAACACCATGCTTCAAAAACAAGATTCCAAAACATGGATCCTTATGGATCCTTTTGATTTTTGCTTTGGGTCACCCCAGCATAACCATGAAATCACATATCATGTCCATTGCCACAACTTGCACCAGAGAAATATGTATCCACGGCTTCGTGGCAACACCATGCTGCAAAAAGAAGCTCCTGACCCATGGATCCTCATTGATCCTCAGTATTTTTGTTTTGGGTCACCCCAACATCACCATCAAATCACATATCTTATCCGTGGGCACAGCTTGGACCACAGAAATTGCAGATCTAAAGCTTTGTGGCAACACCACACAGCAAAAACTTGTTTCTGAAGCAGAAATCACAGATACACAGCTTTGTGGAGACACCATGGAGTAAAAACATTGTAAAACCGTGTTTTGGGAGAACATACTGAGGATCCATGAGGATCTGTGCTTCTGAAACATGTTTTTGCTTCATGGCATCACCATGAAGCCATGGATATAATTTCTGCAGTACCGGCTCTGCCCATGGACATGATATGCGATTTGATGCTCATATTGGGATGACCAAAGCAAAAACCCTAGGATCCATGAGGATTGAAGGTTCTGAACAATTCATGATGGAAAATGATCTTCTGCCACAAAATGAAAGCTTTGCGTCGTGGCTTCATTTCTGATTCATCAACACTTCTGAAACCTCGGTAACACAATATCTCATTTGATCTTATCATTCAGACCAGTAGATGGTACTCTCAGGCAGCCTCCAAGTGGTGTGTTTTTATGAAGCTCCTATGATTTGCTTAGTATAACATACTGTTTAGTAACTCATTATAAATGTGCTCTCAGCTCTTTGGTGAAATGCTTGTGTAAATTTCTTGATTGTATTGCTGTTTTACGTTGTTTGTATGTTTTCTTCTAACTAAAATAAAATGTATTAAAACTCAAAAAAAACCCAACCCAAATTCACCATCTACTAACTTATCACATTAGTGGCCTCAGTTTGCACCACAGAAGTTATGCCATGAAGCTGTGGATCCATGAATTCTGCGGTGCAAGCTGTGGCTGTTGACATGATATGTGATTTGATGGTGAGTTTGGGGTGACCAATGCAAAAACCCTGGGAATCCATGAGGATGTTCATACTGAAGGACCCCGAGCTATGCAGGTTACATTTTGAATTGTACCTCTGCATCCTTTAGAACTCCCCTCACACTTTCTGACCCTAAAAAGACTCAGATCTCCATTCCTGCTCGTGACTGACAAGGGAGCTTTGACTCTTGAAAGCCTCCAGCCTGTTAACAGTGTTGGTCTCTAAGGTGGTACTGGACTCGAATTTAAAATCTCAGAAAACCGGAATTTAAAATCTAGAATCTTGGAAGATGGGGGGGGCGCTCGGTTTCAAACTGTTTATTCAGAAACGAGCATACAGCCCACTTCCAGGACACACTGCTACTGGGAGTCTTCGGTCCGCCATCCAACAGGTACAGAATTTGCGTTTCGTTTACAGAAGCCGTCACCTGTCAATCGAGGCGATCGGCGCTCGATTACAAGTTGGCGTTGCCATATCTCTGAATCAGGCAGATACGTTCGGTGATCGATTCGTTCACCTTAGCCGCTGAGAACTGGCGGGCGTCTCTTTCCCAAACTAAGATGGCGGCCGTTGGTACCGGTGAGGCGGTGGGAAGCTACCAACCCCCCCTTCCGCTGCGGGGCGTAGACACCGCTTGAAGGGGGAGGGGGAAATCTTTCCTTCGCCGAGCCTCGTCGTCGCTTCTACTTATTTCTGTAGCCCGAGGCGGAGCAGCGAGTTGAAGTCCTCCAGGGTGAGAGAGCGGGCAGGGTACGGAGGGAATAGGGCGGTCAACGGCCGTGCCAATTCAAACGGAGGCGGCGGGAAGGAGTGGGCCCACGAGGTCTCCCGTGCACGTTAAGGGGATGGTGCGCATGCGCTCTGGGTGTGATGTTGGGGCAGGGCGAGCCGGGTTTTCCTGCAGAGGGCGTTTGTGTGCCAGGCCCAGGTACAATAGACAGATGTGGACAGAGTCGGGCATCAGCTGCGGTCGAGAAAACAGCTGGGTGCTGTTTTCTGCTGGGGCCAAAGGCTCCATCCGCTGTTATGTCCTGGCCACTGGGACAGTCACGTTCAGGGTTCCGTTCCTTACTCTACGCATTCGACATAATCATCCAATAATTGCCTCCCTGCAACCAGTTAAAGTTACTGTTGTTGGTTTTATTTTTATCAAATCAGCATTGCCAAAACAAAGGGGACTCTGGTGTCTTTTTCTAGTGGCTTTTATGGTGCCAATGTGTGGGGTAGGCTCCACAGTTCAATGGTTACAGCACCTGCTTTGCATGCAGGAAATCCTAGGTTCAGTTCCCAGTGGCAAGGATAGGTTGTATGTGATGTAAAAGGTCTACAAAATCTGTTTCCAGCCAGCCAGAGTAATTAACGTTGACCTTGATAGTCCAGTGGCTTAGTATGAGGTGCCTTTCTGTGGTTTCTGTCTCGTTTTATGAAAGTGTGATGTAATGCATGTGCCAAGGGGTACCTGTTATAAAGAGAACTGGGCAGCTGTGGTGTCTTGATTCATGGAGCGTCAGTAATAAGTGGAATGTTGATTATTGTCTGTAATTTTTTTAAAATTAACCATTCTAAGGCCATTGACTTTGAGTAGTGTTTAGGACTGCACTGTTAGTAAGACAGCTTCATTTACATATGGACACACACAAACATAAATGCCCCTAGTTGCTGTAGATTTTCCGGGTTGTGTGGCTGTGGTCTTGGCATTGTAGGACCTGACGTTTCGCCAGTAGCTGTGACTGGCATCCTCAGAAGTATAACACAGAAAGATGGAGTACTCTCTATGTCTCTGTGTCACTCACCCAATGTCATAGAGGGTACTCCATCTTTCTGTGTTATATCTCTGAGGATGCCAGTCACAGCTACTGGCGAAACGTCGGGTCCTACAATGCCAAGACCACGGCCACACAACCTGGAAAATCTACAGCAACTAATGAACTCTGGCCGTGAAAGCCTTCAACAACATATAAATGCCACTGTTGCTAAGGAAATAGCAGCACTGGCATTTTCCTTTTCTAATCATACCTTCCCTTCTATGGCACTGTAGTGGTTGTGGACACTCCCTTATAAAAGTAAGAGAAAATACTAGTGAATTTTGTTTGGATTACACTGTTCCCTTACTGCTTTTGAAACCTCATTCTCCCATTCACAGTAGGTGTTGCTAATAATTGCTGTAGAGTTCTTCCTATGGGTTTATAGCTTCAAAGGCAACATTGTGAACTAACCATGGTGTGAATGCATTAGGATTGAATTGGTGGACATGACACAGCAGTAGAACAAAGTTTGAGTCCAGTGGCACCTTTAAGACCAAGAAAGTTTTATTCAAGCTTTCATTTCTGAATATTACAGATGCTGTAATGGGAGCAATTAACTTAAAAAATCAGAGGTGCAAACATCTTGTAGTTCTAAGGGCCATTTTTAAGCCTTCATCAGCTAGTAGGGCCACTAAATTACATTAACTGCAAGGTGAGAGAGCATGGGATTACAGCTTTAATAAAACAGTGAACAGTTTCTGCATAAAATGCTGCAGTTTGTATTTTAAAAATGTCAGAATCTAAATTTATTTAAATGAGGATCCTTTTCAGAATAGCTTTTTTGTGTGAAAAGCAGAATAGAAATCTTTTAATAAATGTGACAGCACTTGTTTTATTATCTGACTTTTTAACCAGCTGGTCAATTAATTGACACAGGAACAAAAGAGCCCTGGTGGATCAGACTAGTGGTTTGTCTCATCCAGCATCCTACCTCACACAGAGCCTAACAACAAGGCATAGAAGCCAAGGCCTTCCTCTGATGTTGCCTCCTGTCACTGGTACAGAGGTTTACTGGCTCTGAATGTGGAGGTTCTCTTTAGTCACAATAGACATATCAGTTGTGATACAGTGATGAGATCTATGCAGGGGTATTATAATATTGGCCATTTATGTTCAATTCCTTTCCTAATAATCCCTCATAGATTTTACCTTTTTCACTCCTGTGGCACTCAGGTTTGACTTCCATTGAGCTATCTGATATGACCCCAAGATCTCTTTCCTTCTCAGTTGCTGCAAGTTTAGGCCCCATTAGAGTATACCTGAAGGTGAGAAATTCTTTTGTTCCAATATGCATCACCGTACCTACAGTGAATTTCATTTGAACATTGATGCCCACTCACCCAATTTGTAGGGATTCTCCTGGAGCTCATCATAGTCATCCTTGGTTTTCACCATCCTGAATAATTTTGTGTCATCTGCAAACATGGCAACTACACTGCACGCACCCCAGTTTCAGATCACTTATGAATGAATTAAATAGCACCAGTCCCAATACTGGTCCTTGTGAGAATCCACTGCTTGCTTTCTTCCTTCATGAGAACTGTCCATTTATTTGTCCTCTTTGCTTCTTGTCATTTAACCAATTTTTAACCCATAAGAGAAACCACCCTCTTATCCCATGAATGTTAAGCTCACTCAGGGATCTTTGATGAGGAACATTGCCAAAGATCTTTTGAAATCCAAATATATAATGTCTAGTGGGTCACCACTATCAACATGTTTGTCCACTTTTTCAAAGAACTCAAAAAGTTTGGCAAGGTAGGACTTCCCTTTGCAGGAGCCATGCTGATTTCCCCTTAGCAGGCTTTGTTCCTCTGTGTGGCTAATAATTCTGTCTTTGACTATAGTGTCCACTAATTTGCCTGAGACAGATAATTAGGTTATCTGTCCTGTCATTTCATGGTTCCTCTGGACTTTTTAAAAAATAGGTGCCTTGAGTAAGGTGCCTTTTTTAAGGTAATTTATAAGTACTGAAATTATTTATAAAAATTGCTGCTCATTATTAGAAGAAAAAAGCATTTTTAATAAGGGGAAGGAGAACTGACTATGCTAACCAACTATTAAAGATGTGTAGACCAGTGACAGAGGTTTTCTGGAAAAAAGTGAATTGGAGAATTCTCCACTGTTCTAAATAGAGCATCATCTGATTTACCATGTTTAATTAGGACTTATATTTAGTAAACATTTTTAGCGTATCCTATGTTAAGGTTATGTCCCAACAACAGCACATTCTTGAACTGAAATGCTTAATTTGGAGAAAAATGTAAAGTGGTCAAATGTTATATTCAGATAAATTCAAAGCTTTTTAAGAAAATAATTTGCGTTAGAATAATATAAAAAAATTAAAGACATAGAACATACTTTCCTACATTTTTAAAATCTAAGTAAACCCTGAAGGCATTGAAGATTGTTGATGCATTGTTTAAATTTAAGTAAGGCCTGAAGGCATTTAGGATTGTTGATGCAGCCAGAGAACCCTGTTTGTGCACATGAATTTCCCTCACTGGATAAGAGCAACATCATGGAAGTATTTTCTACTGAAATCAATAGATTTCAAAGTGAATGAGTTTAGAGTTGAAGTGTTAAACCTTATTTGTGCATGAACTTTCACAGAATTGGTGGTAAAACTAGATGTCTTCAGAGAATGGGACGTAATGCCTTGAGTTTCGTCTATTTTGTTTAATTATTGTGCATGAAGTGTTTGTATGCTGTGATACTCTTGAGAAAATCCAGCTAAAGTTAAAATATTTATAATGTCCCATTGATTTCCAAAGCAGTTCACATTTTCCTGTCAGAATCAGTGGAATTTGAAATCCTTATCTTTGGCTGGATCATGTTCTTGGTTTGTAATATCATTGTTCATTTTTGACATAAATTAATTGTTAACAGTTTTAAAAGAGGGATAAATGTGTCTGTCAGTGTAGGGTTATGATAACAAAATGCAAACTTCAGATACAATTTTACTGAAAAGAACCTTAAGTGCCGTTTTTCAATTTCATTGCTAACTTTAACCCATCATAGCTCACAAAAGTACCTGAGAAGATGTGATATGACAGTGAGAAGTCATAAGATGCTTGTTCCTAAGTCATTACATTCCAGTTGAACCCTTTCCTCACAAAAATCAGTGACTAGGAATATATGTTCAAAAATAAGATTAAAAGTTTGTAAGTTTGAGCAAAGCATTTGGAGTTGGAGAATTAAATTGCTGTTGCTTCTTCTATTTCACAACATTGATTTTATGATTGTGAAAACTGGATCCTGGTATTGCAGTTTCCTGCTGAAATCACTGAACTCAATCACACGAACTTTGTATCATGCCTAATATGCTACACTCATTCAGATTTTGGTAATCCTGGTCCCTAGTGGATTGCTCATTTGATGTCTCCTCATATTTATTGTAATGACCTACACATATTAGATGTCTTTTTGTTACCAATTTACACAGTGTAATCCATTTTGATTTTCAGTGATAAATGCAGACTGTAAATACAGTAAATAAAACACAATTACCCCCTGCCAGCTATGGGAAGCATTTTTGTCTTTCTTGTCCCATGCGTTAGCAGTAGACTGACATGAAGTATCTTATATCCATGCCAGGCAAAGCTCCACTGTTCCATCAAGGCTACTGTTAAAGGCGTAAGAGCCAGTAGGAGAAAGGTGGCAGTCCCAACTGTGGGATAAAGAAAGCCATGACTATGCAGACTTGATTCCTTTCCTAACATAGAGTTGCCAGGTTGAAATCCAGAGAACTTCCATGTTTCTTTTTCAGGCCTGTGATTACACACACACGGACACAGAGGATGCCTCTATAGCAGTGATGGCGAACCTTTTAGAGACCGAGTGCCCAAACTGCAATCCAAATCCCACTTATTTAATGCAAAGTGCCAACACGGCAATTTAACCTGAATACTGAGGTTTTAGTTTAGAAAAAACAATTCCTTAACATCTTTTGTCTTAAAAGAAAAGCTTTCAATGATAGAAACAACTTTTTATTGAAAGGTAAAAGCTTGCATTTGGCATGAAGTTTGCATTTGACGTCATACACACAAACTCCTTCCAGTTAGTACAGGACAGGACCCTTCCTATTTACCTGGTTTGTCTTTCTCAACATGATCTTATACATTTTCACCCCTAAACTGACAGCCCTCTTCCCTCTTCCATGGGAAAGAGACAGAAAAACAGCACACTCAGTCCAATCTGCCACTTCTAGATTGATTCGAAGTAAATTAAATTTTGATCCTGCAAATCTTGACTGATTAACAAATAAAGCACTTCAATTTGAGCACTTCAACCAGGTGACCCACCCCCAAAGAACACTTCTGCTACCCCCAGGGGCTGTCATTCCACTCCATGGTCTCTCATTCCAGTCACAGAACACTCCTGCTACACCCTGGGGCCATCATTCCACTCTGTGGTCTCATCCCAGTCCCTGAACATTCCTGCTCCACCTGGGGCTGTCATTCCACTCTGGGACCTGTCATTCCAGTTCTTGAACACCCTGCTACAGCCTGGGGCTGTCATTCCACTCTGTGGTCTCTCATTCCATTCCCAGAGTAGTATATTTGGGCCCAGAGACGCTAATGGAAAATCCATTTCACATTTTTATTGCAACTCTACTTGTACTGTAATGTATTTCAATGAAGCCAATGCGAGTCAATTGGCATTCCTGTCTCCCATTATTTCCAGTGGGCCTTCAAGTGTTCCCCATTGTTTCCAATGGGCAATCCTGTCCTTCCTTTTAGTACATCCCATACATCCGCCCTCCTACACGGCTCCTCCAACCAGCATTTTAGTTATTCCCATTAGTGCGAAAAGCCAGCGCAAATTTACAATCTGACTAAAGGTGCAATTCTATGCTCTCATACTTGAAAGCAAGTTCGGTTGTCTCAGTGGTGCTTAATTTTGAATAAGTATGCACAAGATCGGGTACTGCTTTTGAAGCGGCTATTCATTTCTGCCTGTCCCTCTGCCCCAGCTCATCGCTGAGAGTTGTGAGCTCTGAAGTTCAGGGACAGTCTTTCATCATGGGGGGGGGTGCCCTATGTGTGATTCCCTGGAAGCTCTCAGGAAGCTATAATTAGGGGGAGGGGTACTGCGCCTTACCTCCACAGGGCAGGAGCTCTGGCTTGCCTTGCGCCACCTTACCACAGTGCTGGCTGCCACCCCCTCCTGCAGCACCAGCTCCAAAACAGTCTCCATGTCCAACTCCTTGAACAGCCCTTCTAATCACAGCCTCTGAGCAGGCACACAAGACATGCCACCCAAAGCAGCGGGGCAGCCCAGAAAGGAAGCGAAGGGGGGTGGGTACTAAAGTTTTTCAGACTCCAGGTTACAGCACAGGACACTGGAGGGTGCAGTGAGAGAGACCAGGCAGAGAGCCAAAGAGGGAGGAGGGGGAGGAGGAGTAGCACACCTCCCCAAAGAAGGCGGGTTTGGAAACTGAAGTGGCACACTCATGCAGATGCAACTTTTGGCAATGAGCCTGAGTGGGCATCCCTGGGAGTGCTCAGCCTCACTTCTCTGGGGCAGAAGGGGCATGGATTGGAGCGCGCATTTGCAAAGGAAGGGGAGTTTCTGCGCTTTCCCGGGCTAAGGGGGCGGGGTCAGGCTGTGGGGATTCCTTGCTGAGCAGTTCCTGGGCTTTGAGTAGGCAGGGATTGTGGGTTGGTGTCAGGCTGCGAGGAAGGTGGAGCCCGCGGGGAAAGCGATTCCCCTCTTCTCCCTCCCCCATGTCAACAAGCGGGGCGCCTGCACCGGGGGTTTGCACATCTTTTCCTCTCATGTGTGGTATTTGCTTTCCTACCAGGACCCGGGGTTTGGCCGAGGGCCAGGTAGTGCAGCAGCTGCAGCAGCACAATAAGCAGGCTCAGCCGCCTCTTCGCCCGTGCCCACAGAGAGGGCTCCGAGTGCCACCTCTGGAACCCATGCCATAGGTTCGCCACCAGGGCTCTATAGCTTCTTTTGCCCCATTGCTTATCCTGTACCCCTACTTGCTGTGGAAGCAGACAGAGAGAGAGAGATTTGATGACAGGAACAGCTTCGGAGAAGTCTATTCCTCCATTTCCATTTTGGAATTCTCTGCAAACCACTTACCCTCCCTATAGCCCCAGAGCCCTGCTCTGCAACAGGACTAGTTCTTCTGGGTTGGTGCATGTGTCCAGTTGTCTATGCAAAATCTGATCTTCTGCCTATAAGTACATCTGGGAGCAGGGCCTTGACTTTTTTGCTTGCGTGCAAACATAGGGTTTCTAAGCTTCCTTTGTTTTCTTGGTAAATCTGTCATGATTAGCTGAAGCATCAAGTTATTACTGTGCTGCTGGACATACTGCTATGGAAATTCTCTTGATAAGATGGAAGATTATTCTCTGTTCTCTGTGAATTGTATCCAAAATACTTCTCTATTATATTGTAATTACTAAGGTAACTGACAATGTAAATTTGTTGATATTTTAGTACACATGAATTGTTTGTAAAATACATTAGTGGGCACAGAAGAAACATACCTGTACGAAGAGCACAAACTCTAATTTATCATGTATGGCTGCTGCTTATAAATGTGTTTAAAAGTGGAAGGCTAAATTGCTGTTTATAAGGGGGGAAGTGAGACAAAAAATCAATTAGATCCAGGAGCTGAATCTCTTAAAATATTGTGAGACTCAAAAAATTGCAGTTATGCTTAATGAGAACATGTATGTCTGTCGTGCAGCTGATGTCTGTCATTTTATGAGGCAGAGTGAATTCTTCCATAACAGAAACTGCCCCCTTACCTGTACTAGCATGATTTTGTTTTGTTTTGTGTTATTTTTTGGCAACAATGAGCCAGGTGGAGAAAATCTTGAACATTTGAAGTGACAGAGGCTGGAAATGCTGCAGAGGCCCTGGGAAAAGGACTGCTTCTTTCAGTCTTCTCTCTTCCTCCCACTACTCTTTCCCTTCCTCCTTACCACTTCTCTACCCCAGGATAGCATTCAGTACCAGAGTGGGGTGGGGAAAATGTAGGACCTGCTGGTAGCCTCCCTAGAGCTTGTCAGTACTGTACATCAGATATGGGGAGACAATCCTTGGTACGCTGCTTCAAATTCCTTGAAGGAAGGGCAGGATTTTTAAAAATGTAATGGTTAAGTTGCATAAAAGGGATGCTAACTGGATTCTTTTCATCAGTCATCCCGTTTTATCCTATAATGAAATACAATCAGTCTGTTTCAGCCCTATTGTGACAAACATATCCTTTGCTTAAGGGATGCATAATACCAGCTCACTTTTAAAAAGTTCCTGCAACAATACAAAACCCGACATGAATCTTACCATGCCTCGGAAGTCGCCTTCCCTGTGCCTTATTAAAATATATAACATCAACTTGAAATTACTGGAACAGGGGCTTGATTGCCATTCTTAGAAAAAACATTCCTCCCTGATTTCCAGAAATCCATTAAAACAAAATGCCCCTGGAATTTAGTGTTTTTCTCCAAAGCTAATCACGAAACAGCCCACAAGGCACACTTCATCCTCCTGTTTCCCATTTCATCTTCATTCAGTCCCTTTCTTCATTATGATTCCACTTTATGGGAGGGTTATTCTCATTCTCTGTTTCTTAGACCTTGTCCTGTAGACGGGAACGGGGGAAGGAGCCCAGGCGTGGCAACACATTCCCAGGCCCCTGCAGGACCGCCATGGCTTATGATGACTCCAAGAAAAAAGAAGGTAGGATTGTTTCATAATCTGAGAGGTGTTACAGTGGGCATACCATCCCTGGCCTTGGAGTGAGAGAGTAAGAAAGAAAGCCAGTGTCCTGCATGGATTGGGTTTCTGCAGCATTCCAGATCCTGCCCCCCCATCAGAGATCTGAGCAAACCAGGATTGGAACATGAGTCTCACAAATAGTAATTTAAAGTGCTGGATAACTCTGTTGTTGGGCTGACTCACAAGCAGCACCCTCTAGTCAGCTCCGTGGAGTAAGGATTCGGAATTGAATCCAGATCTTCTACACAGCACATCACTGATCCCTATACTCTTAAGCAATCGTCACTGTTCTGCTATCCCTGGAAAGAAGATAGCAATGCAATCCTATGCAGTTACTCCAGTGTAAGGTCACTAAAATTAATGGCCTTAGATTGGAGTATCTCTGCAAAGGAATGCACTGTAAGAATAGGAATAAAAGCAGCCTTCTGTATGGCAGTATAAAGCACAGTGCAGTTCCCCAGTGGAGAGGGGCTGTGCTGTGACTTCTGTCCTTTTGTTTGTGTGCTTGCTTAATTTTGTGCCTTATGATTCTGTTGTATGTTAGCAAGTAATTAGTTTATTTTCTGACAATTGCACTTCTTCCTTCAGATTGTTTAGAGAGTGACCAGACTGATGGTGTGGGGTTGGTAGCTGGGAGAACGCAGCGAGAGAAGAAACGTTCCTACAAGGATCTGCTTCGGGAAGAAGAGGAGATAGCTGCTCAGGTTAGGAAGAATTCAAAGAAGAAGCTGAAGGTGAGACAGAACAGAGGAAACTTGCTATTCTTCTTTAAAAAGGCAGCAGTGTCTTCAAGAATGCATTATACAACATTCAGAAAAACCATGCATTATGTAGGACTTTTCCTTATATACATGTATATTATTTTCTTTAAAATAATACCGTTATTAGCAGAAGAAATGAATACAGCTTTGATCATTTATAAATGAAGGGATTTCCTTCCTGCCATTAGGTAAAACAGATCAAATAGAATGAACTGGGATTGAGAACTGCATTGCTGAATCAGTTCAAGAGTGGTCCTGTCCAGCGTTCTCTCTCCAACTATACCCAGCCTGATGCCTCTGGAGGCTTGCACAGAGGCCACTGTGGAAATCCTCATCTCCTGCTATTGGCTCCAATTTCTGTTGCTCAGGAATTAGAGGTTTCATTTAGCTGTCATGGCTTATGGATGTGACATCCTCTAATTGTTTAAAGTCATTTAAACTACTTGGCACTCATTGTACTTTATTTAGTGTATTTTTTTGAAACCAAGGAGAAAATAGGATTCTCAGGACTGTAGAAGACGGATGTACAAATCTTGCTATTTCACCATTGTGAGAAGATTTGAGCTTTTTAAATTTAGTGAAACGATCTTTCCCTTCTGTAGAATCAGGAGGAGGAGGTGGTGGATGTGATCTTCTTTATCCTGATCAGCTGTCAAAAGTCTTGTTTGCCAAGCTTATATTGCAAAGGTGGCTAAAACTTTCACATATAAGAAATAGAACGATCACTTTAGAAGTATATTTTTTACGGTTACTTACCTAATCTTTGGAGTGTTAGTAGAATGCAAACTGATAACATTGCTGTCTTTTTGATTCTGCAGATAGCCTGAAAACTATCTCAGAGTTGTGATCTGCCTCATTCAACTCCTTGGGGATGTTTCACTGAAAGCTTTTCTACAAAACATTCCCCTTTGAGCTGAAATTTCTGCTATCAGTCCTGAGGTGATTATTTTTGTTGCTTTTGTTCCCTTCTGTTAGGAAGTGTTATTTTCTGCTGGAAACAATTCTGCTGTGTGTTGATAGCATATTTTCCAGCATTTATATACAGGCCATCTTCAGTTTTGGAGCAAAGAAATGCTGTTTCATAGAGAGCATGTTTAGTGACAAATGTGTGTTTCAGAATATTCTCTATTAGAAGTAAGTCTCCCTTCATTCCCTTGCTCTTTTTTTCTTTTTAATCTGTGTTGTGTGGCAGGAGAGTGACCTCTTCTTACTAGGGACAGAGTCTCACAAGAAGAAGAGGAAGCACTCCTCCAATGAGCACTATTACAGAGGTAAGGGTGGAAATCTGTAGCAAAGGCCACAGGGAAGGAATATAAAGCGGACTGGAAGTTGTCTTGTACAATCAGACTATTAGTCCATCTAGCCCAGTAGTCTACTCAGACTGAAGGCAGCTCTCTACGTTTTCAGGCAAAGAAAGATCTTTCCAGCTCTGAGATCCTTTAGGCAGATATGCCAGGGACTGAATGTGGGACCGTTTATGTGCAAAGCATGTGCTGCTGAGTCACGTCAGCTCCCTGAATGGAGAGATAGCAAGTGCTTACAAGTTTTTGGCTGTTCTTCTTAAGGCTCAGTCAATGTGCATGGTACTTCATGAGGGGTTAAGTAAAAGAGCAATTTCCCATAACACTTTTGTACTCAATAAAGATAGTATCATGGGGTAAAAGTTGGAGAGAAAGGACACATTGTTGGGCGGGGCAGGGGGGAGTCATATGTTTAGTTGAATTTTATTTCCAGTGTGAAAAAGCTTGACTGTCCATCAGTTCAAGGACTTTTGGATGCTTATTCATTTGTTTTCTAACCAACTGATTGACTAATGGGATATAAATCAATTTGCATATATGGAGGTCTTTTTCAGATATTGGATGAGAAATGACAGAACTTATACTCTCATTGCTAAAAGAGCCATATTTTTTATTTCCCTGCATAGTGGGCCAAGGTGGATTATGAAAGGGAGCTTGTATGTGTTCCTAACAATTAAAACCTTAAGCCACAGCACAACATTTATCCCAATAAATAGCGTCCCACAACCAAAGCCATACATGAAGCAGTGAAATCAGATACCACAATTGGCCAAAAGCCCTTCAGAATCATGTAGTCTTACATACTCTCTGGAGCATGAATACAGCAGGGATAGTATCCCATTCTAGACTGTTGGAGCAACAGATAAGAATGCCCTGGGGGAGTTCTTCACAAACTGAACCTCTCTGTTGGAAAGGTACAGAGAGAAGAATATGGCAGGAGGAGCAATGTTCGTATACAGGCTTATACAGGAAGAGGTGCTTCTTCATATATGCAGTCCCATGAAGGGCTTTGAAGGTCAAAGCCAACAGCTTAAATTGAATCTGGAAACAAACAGTGAACATAACTGTTATAAAATAGATATAATATGGTGGAAATGATTTGTTTTGCTCTGAAGATGGGCTGCTTTGTAATGAACTGTTTCCAGGTTATCTTTAAAAGCAGGCCCTTGTGAAATGCATTGAAGTAGCCCAGTCTTACAGCAGCATGAATCAATGCAGATCAATCAGCTGATTCTAGAAGGGAAATTAATCTTCAGATGAAATTAAATAAAGACAGTTTTAGGAAAATCTGTGACTTGCCTGTCCAGCGGTATAGCTGGATCAAAATGTACCCCCAGTGTCTTCTGAAGAGAGGGCTGCTCCATCAGAGGTTGGCAATGTAGGTTTTCCAACCAGCATCAACTCCATCTTGTAGAGATTCAGCTTCTGCTATATCCTTTTTACTCACTTTATCATAGCATCTAGGATGCAGACAGCTGCTTTTGGAAGTTTAGCTTGTGAAATATAGAGCTGCAAAAATGTAGATCAGTAAACATTATAGATGAACTCATTCAGTGGTCTAAGATAAATGTTCAAACAACATTGGGAAAAGAACAGAACCTGAAGTCTCATGTCTGCTCCTACAGAACCAGTAACTCCCTGTGTCCAGACAGACAAAAATGATTGAAGTCACCAGAGAGACAATCCCTTTACATCTGTTCTGCTCTCCAAATGATTTAACCAATAGATTTTTCCATGGTTTTCATAGCCACAAATAGATCTAGTAGAATTAACAAGGAGGTATTGCCTCTATCTGTAGACAGAGATCTTTTCCTAGAGCAACTAACCCAAACCCAAACTGAAATGGGTCATTATGTTTATTTAGTATTTCCCTTTGTTTCCTTTTGTAATAGCACACCAGAACCAAAATAATCTCTGAAGCTAAATGTGGCATTATGTTTTTAGCCCCATCAATTAAAATTTCCCCCCACTGATTAGTCAGCTACAGCAGACAGTCCTCCTCAATAGGGATTAGCAGCTACTTGCTCCAGGACCTTGCAAAGGATCACTCCTGAAGCCTCTCAGTTGACATGTAGATGATGGAATGTTTAATGTTGGGTATGCATTTCTCTCCATTAATCATTCTCCTTTGGATGCTTTCAGATCTTTCTCCTTTTGATTTATCCCTGCCTTTGGAGCCCTCTTCAAAGAAGAGGAAAAAAATAGTGTCTAGTCCACCCTCTGCTGATACTGCCATGGATTTACTTAAGGCCATCACTTCTCCTTTGGCCACGGGCTCTAAGTCTTCTAAAAGGACATCTGAAAAATCATCTCATTCTTCACTCACTTCTTCTGGATATTCAGAGGGCAAGAGAGAGCATCACAAAAAAAAGCCAAGTGGGAGCAGTAGTGAACTGTCCTTGGATGATGGTTCTTTACACAAGTCCAAAAAGGTGAAGCCCCCTTATGTGAACACTGAAACATTGACCTTGCGTGAACCTGATGGCTTAAAGATGAAACTCATCCTTTCACCAAAGGAGAAGGGGGGGAGCACAGTAGAAGAGCCATTTCCACACGCATCACCACCAGCAACAAAAAAGTCCTCTAAAAAGTCATCTCGGGACGAACATGGATCATTCCTCCCAAGTCACGATACGCACAGCTTTCTGAAATCATCCCGAAAGAAGCACAAACCACTTTCAGACCCACATCCTCCTCCAGTCGCTGAGAGCTTTGGCCCAGACACTCCTCTTTTTCCAGAAGGACAGAGCACTGAGTTTGAGCTTCTAGGCCTGGAGCCACAACTGGAATCAGGTTCATCCTCTGGAGGTGAGCTGGAGGCTGGCGAGTTGGTGATTGATGACTCTTACCGTGAGATAAAGAAGAAGAAGAAATCCAAGAAGAGTAAAAAGAAAAAGGAGAAGGAAAAGCATAAGGAAAAGAAGCACTCCAAATCTAAGAAGAGTTCTGGGCTGCCTTCTTCCTTGGTGGTAGCTGAAGTAACAATGCCAATGCCATCTGCTCCAACCAGCCCACAGTTTGCTGTTCCCATCCCGCCACCACCTCCCCCTCCTCCTCCACCACCACTTCCTGTTTTTCACCCAGATGGACAGAGTGAGAAGAAAAAGAAAAAAGAAGAAAAAGAGAAGCCAGAGAAATTAGAAAAAGAAAAGGTAAAGATCAGCTACTGAGCAAATTGGTACATGCATATGATGACTAAGTAAATGTAATTGTTTTTCTGGGAAGCCAGCCCTTTCTTTTTTACCCCCAGATCCATAATCAAAATTCATTTTTTATTTCAAGAAATGTCAGTGGTTAAAATGCTTTTGCTGCTTTTTTATTTTTAATTTTTTTTCAAAATATGAATCTAATATATAAATCAAACTTGCTGAGAGCCACAAATACTTCATGCTGAAGAAGCGCTCTGGAAGGTATCTGATACTGAAACAACATTAGCTTGTGATATAAGCAGATAGCTAGCACACTCCATCCAGAGTGCAAAAGCAAACAACTGATAACTTGTGAAGATAGACACTAGGAAAAGATTCTGTAGGTGTTTATAAAGGAGCTACAGTCTGTTTTAATTTATGTATATATATATGTATATGTATGTGTATATATATATATATATATATCAGTATAATTTTTTTCTTTCTTCCTTTGTGGTTAGCCAAAAAAGAAGAATATGTCCGCCTACCAAGTATTCTGTAAGGAATATCGAGTGAACATTGTTGCTGAACATCCAGGGATAGGTAATAAGAGAACAACTCTGTAAGGGTGTGTTCGACTTTCCTTTTACTGCTTTTAAAAACTTGGGATGAATTTGTGCAGAGGTGAAACTAGGGATGGAGATAAACAACATTTTTTTCTGTTTGGTTTGTGGTTTGTGGCTGAACCACAAACTGATATTAACCGGGAGGTTGTTTGTATTGGTTTGTGAGCCATGTAAAGTTAAAACCCCTGCTTTCTGCTCACCACAAAAAGTCACAGGGAGCTGAAAGCTAGGGTTTAAATGCCTCCCAGCCATTTAAGCCAAACAGCTGAGTGGCGGGAAGCTCACCACCGTTCAGATGTTTTTCATGAAGAGCAAAAAGCAGGGGTTTAGACCCCTGCTTTCTGCTCCTCACAAACTGTATCAAAATTTGTGAAGGTTTGTGGCGGTTCTTCAGTTCACAAACGTTGTTATTATTTATTTAGTTTATTTAATTTCTAGCCCGTTCTCCCGAAGACCAGCTCAGAGCGGGCAACGTCATTTTATAAATATACAGTTAAAATGTCCAATATCAAAGAATTAAATCAATAAAATACACTAAAATACAAACAATGATATAATCAGTTACATAAAATCAAAATGGCATAAACCCACTGAAGAAAAGGTACAGCAGGGGAAAACAAAAGGGGAAGGGGGAGGCTTCACAAACCAGTCAAAATTTGTGACGAACTTTAGTTCATCAGATGGTTTGTGCCAGTCCCTAGGTGAAAGTCTTGATGGAAACCCATATAAATATTTTAAAGCTGTTAGTACAGACACTTTCTCTATAACTGATACTAGCACAGACTTATGGTACTCAGATATTACAAAACATGGGCAATAGCTATGGGAAAGATTTCTTTTGAGGCCTGAGACAATCCTGTCTTTCCATCCTGAGGATGCTAATGTGGTCATGAAGCCCTTTTCAAGAAAGCAAGTAGCAAGCATCTTAACAGTCATTTTAGTAAAACATAAGTGCAAAGCTTTATTCTCTTACTTATTATGCCATTACAAGAATGCATTATAGAGAAGTAGTGGGCAAAAAAAATGCCATAAATGGTAGAAAAATAAAGGTGCTGTTGTCCGCTGCCTGGCTCAGGACCTCAAAAACTTGCAGATTCAGTTATTCATGCTGTTTCAAATAAGGCAAAATGGCACTGACCCACATGGGCTTTGATACTCTCCAGACACAGGAGCTTACAAGATTTCCTCTATGTATCCTCTACATCATAGAAAAAGAGAGAGAGCTCCTGTCCTTCCTGTTTTTAAAGCCTGAACAGCTTAGTGAAAGGTCAGGTCCTTGGTTCAATTAGAGCTGGGCAAATAAGTATTATATTATACAATAAGTAAACATTTAACTATACCTCTACAAAGAAACAAAGTTATTAGCATTTAAATTGGGAATATCAATACAGCAGACAGATAGTATGCAAATTTGGGATGGGTGGGTGACACCAAATATGATTAAAGTCCCTGATGTTACTTAACATCTACATGCGCCCCCTTGCCCAGAGGCACACAGCCCAGAGTGCCATCAATATGCAGATGACACCCAGCTATATCTGTTGTTGGGCGGTCAGTCCAACTCTACCTCAGATGACCTGGAGTGGGCACCTCGGGACGTGGCAGGCTGGCTTAGACTGAGTTGATTGAAATTGAATCCAACAAAGATGGAGGTCCTGTGCCTGAGTCGGAGCGGATCGGGGGTAGGGATCCCACTCCCGACCTTTGATAGGGCGCCTTTTGTGCCAGTGCCGAGGGTTAGGAACTTGGGAGTGCTCCTGGATGCCAATGGAGGCCCAGGTAGCAGCCACTGCCAAGGCAGCCTTTTATCCATCTACGGCTGATTAGGCAGTTGGTTCCCTTCCTTGAATGCAGTGACCTGGCAACAGTGATTCACACTATGATTACCTCGGGATTAGACTATTGCAACACTCTTTACATGGGGCTGCCCTTGACTCAGATCCGGAAGCTGCAGCTAGTGCAGAATGCGGCAGCCAGGCTGTTGATGGGTCTCTCCATATGAGAGCACATCTGGCCTGTGCCAAAGGCATTGCACTGGCTGCCAGTAGCTTACCAGATTCGTTTCAAGGTGCTGGTTTTGACCTTTAAAGCCCTATATGGTCGAGGGCCTGCCTACTTGAGGGACTGCCTTTCCCCACATGTGCCCCAGAGGGCACTGAGGTCAGGGACACAGAATCGCCTGACTCTCCCTGGCCTGAGAGATGCCAGGTTGGCCATTACTAGAGGCAGGGCTCCACACTAGTGGAATGAGTTCCTGGCTGACATCAGGGCCCTGTGGGACCTCTTACAGTTCCGCAGGGCCTGTAAAATGAAGTTCTTTCACCAGGCTTTCGATTAGGAGCTGCCACTGACAAACAAGCCACTGGAACACACTACGGCTCCTATGAAACACCGGTGGATATTGTCTTCCGCTAGGTGATTGTATACTGAATGCTGCCATCATTTGCACTGTTCATTGCACTGTTCTTATTAGAACTTTACAATGTTATGTAGGTTGTTTATGTATATTTTATTGTATTTACTGCTTTTACGTCTTTTAATGCTTGCACGCCATCTTAAGCCAGTCTTCGGCAAGGCGGGATATAAACTGAAATATATAAATAAATAAATAAATAAATAAATAAATAAATAAATAAATAAATAAAGGGACTGCCTCTATAAGCACACAAATGGGATGAACTGTTTTGCTGATTTCCAGAATGGAGTTTTGTCCCTTTTAAAAAATGCTAGATTCTTGCCTCCCAGTGGAAATCATTCGTTCCCTTATCTGAAATTTTTTAAGGTATGTGAACCAGGAAAAAAATAGATAGATGTGGCTCATTCCATTTTGGGACTCTTTGGATGGCATTGAAAATTATATTTCCTTCAGTCTGATGCTGTCCCCTATGTGTGATAGGTAAACGTTCACAGTCCAGCATTCAATGTCATCTGGGCATTGGCTTGGTTCAATACTGGAGTACTGCCTGCTGTTATGAACAGACTTCATGTCCAAAGTTTTGCTTGCAGGATAAAAAATATCTTGCTCTTAAAAAGTTTTCTGGAATTCAGGGCTTGTTGGGATTACATGGGTGTTAATTTTTAGGTGCCCATTTGTCATAAAATTGGTTTGAGCATATTGATACAAAGCTGATCTTTCATACCATCTTGAAAAATGAGAGCAAAACCAGTTTCCGTGAGTTCACTGGTCTCTCATGCAGCTTTTGGACCCTCCCAGATGTCAGGTTCTAGATCAGAGAATTCCTTGGCTGCTGATTATGCCAATTTTTGCCCAAGGTCTGGCAATGTAGTACATTTTCATTTATAGATTTATATCCCACCCTCCTTGCAAGCAGGCTCAGGGCAGGTTACATCAATCTCAGTACAATAAATACAATTCAATTTAAAAAGCTTTAAAATAACAATTTAAAACAGTATAGAATCAGAATACCGTGTAAAATAGAATAGATCAAATGTTAATTGTGATTACATTCAGATAAATTAAGATACAACAGTGGGTGCCCAGATGTCTGTTTGGATCCAGGCAACTGATAGGAGATTAGCCAGGGGAGAGGGGGCATCCACTGCCTCAACCAAAGGCCTGGTGGAAGAGCTCCATCTTGCAGGCCCTGCGGAACTGTAATAGATCCTGCAGGGCCCTGATCTCATACAGGAGATCCTTCCACCAGGTGGAGGCCAGGGCCAAAAAGACCCTGACCCTGGTCGAGGCTAGTTGGACATCCCTGGGGCCAGGGACTACCAGAAGATGTTGGTTTTTGGACCTCATTGGTGCTACAGGGCTCATATGGGGAAAGACAGTCCTGAAGGTATGCTGGCCCCTGGCCATATAGGGCTTTAAAGGTAAGCACCAACACCTTGAAACAGATCCAGAATTCAATAGGTAGCCAGTGCAGTTCATGCAGCACTGGGTGGATACGAGCCTGCAGAGGCATCACTGTCAACACCTCTGCTGCTGCGTTCTGCACTAGGTGCAACTTCCGGAGCAGAATCAGGGGCAGCCCCATATAGAGGGAGTTACAGCCTCACTTAGAAAGAACTGCAACAGGCTTCACCATGTCCCTTCTACATAGATAAGTTTTTCAACAATGCAAATAGTTTTGTTTTTAAGGTAGTGGGTATTTTAAATGATGATTTCTAGTAATGGACCAGATCATAAATGTGCATAGGCCAAATTCCTCATGAAAGCTGGAAAAATCTGTTTTTGTTCTGAATCTTTTACCTTCTCTAATTTCCTGCTAGATTTTGGAGAGCTGAGCAAAAAACTGGCAGAAGTTTGGAAACAGCTGCCAGAGAAGGATAAGCTGGTAAATATGAGATGCTTCCATTAAAATTACACATGTAATGAGTCTTTTTAGTCCTGGCATGTTGCCACCATGATGTTCACATTTATTAACCCCTAATTTCCCTGAGATTGCATATTTCTCACTTTTGCATATGTGTGCGTGATTATGTAATATTTGGCATCTGCTTATGAAAATTACATAGTAGTTGAATTTCCCATCCTCTTTCATTTTGAGACAGCTGGTGTTACATTTTTAAACATGTTTTGTTTTTCTATTCTTTCCAGGTTTGGAAGCAGAAGGCTCAGTATTTGCAACACAAGCAAAATAAAGCAGAGGCTACAACAGTGAAGAGGAAAGCAACCTCATCAGAGGGTGCCCCTAAGCTGAAAGGTAACATCCAAGCCTGCTTCCACACAGGGTTTTTTCCCTGCATGGAACAAAGCATGCCCCCACATTTGTTTGGAGCTTCCAGATGGTATCATGTTCATTCCAAGCACAACTCCTGAGCCTTTCTTATTTGGATCAAGTGGAAAACCACCTCTGATACAATTCAAAGGAGGCAGTGTGGGGTGACTGCGTGCAGGAGTGTCATTGTGGACAATCCACCTTCAGCCAATCTGGGAAGGGGCAGGGCTAAGTTCTGCCTTGAAAATTGCAAACGGGGGTGGGGGTGGAAAATTCAAAGTTTAGCTCTGCAATTTTTAAGGCAGAACTTAGCTCTGTGTTTCTTCCTTTCCCCCTTTTAAAAGCCTTTTAAGACTTTTTATCTGTCCCTGGTTGAGTCATGCTGAAGCTTTAACTGTGGCTCACATAGGAAGAGACCTGACATGACATTGGGATGGGAACCAGCAGTGAAAGGCACAGTGATGGGGCAAGAAAAAGCAATCTTCATTTGCTGCGGTTTCTACAGTGGGGGCACCTTGTTGCACCATGTAGAAGCAGCTCAATTCAACTTACTCTTATGTTATGTCTAGCTGCAATCAGAAATTGGAGAGTGCTGTTTTCTCTGGAGACATACTTTCTTGCAGTGTTGATCTGTTTTTTTTTTAAATGGTTGCAAAACCTCTGACTTGATCTGTAACAACCAGGTGTTGTTCCAAAGCCTGTAAAACAGTGACATAGATTACAAGGTTCAGTTTCATGTAGGCTGCAGACATGTTAAGATCTCAAAAGCACACACACACACACATCCATGCGAAGCTGCCTCAGACCAAGACTAGTAACTTGGGTATTTTGGTTAGGAGAACGTTAGTCACCTCCTTTAAAGGACATTAGAAAATGCTTCATATATATAGTATGTGATGTCTGCTTACAAAATATTTAATTCATTTACATCCTACCTTTCTTCCATTATGGAACTTGCAGCTTCTCTAACAGGCGTGCTTTCACCTCATAAGAAGTCCCCATCTAGCACTGTAGTATTACCTTCTTCACCTGTCAAAGTTCCTGAAACAGATCCTATTGATGTCGCTGCACATCTACAGTTGCTGGGAGAATCCCTAAGCCTCATTGGCCACAGGCTGCAGGAGACTGAAGTAGGTGCTTTGACTAATGGAGCTATTTTATTTATAACAGTACAAGCTTCATACATGTCAGGAATTGTAGGGGCAAGAGGGAAAAAAAAGATTGGGACATCCCCTCTCCTTTTTTAGGATACTATAAGCTCTTAATGTCTTGTTTCAGCTATGCTGATTTCCCCTCCCCTCTCTGTTTTCCTTAAAAAAAACAAAAAACTGACAGTTGCTATCGGATTCCAAGAATGATAACCATGCTGAGACCTACGGAGGTCTTTTTAAGGACAGTTTTTCTGCATACCTAGGGCTCCATTTACTGCCTTTGTGGAAGACACTCAGTTGTGGTGAAGGTTGCTATTAGGCAAACAAGTTGAGAACCTATGAGGAATTGCTGTGGGTTAAAGTTAAATTCTCCCCAAGCTGCAGCCTCTCTATCCAGGATACTGTCAGCTGTCGGAGATTTGATGAGGCCAGTTTCTCTCTGCTCCCAGATGACTGTTTGCGACATTCCAAGGGCCATATTTGCTCCTCATCAGGCCATTTGCGGAAAAGTGTTTTCTGATTTAAAAACTTAAAATTTTGTGCATACCTAGGGAATCCCCTGAGTATACAGGAGCACCATCTTTATCCACAGGTGGGCACCATTTCCTGCTTTCATGACAGGCATTCAGTTACGAAGCTGATTACAAGAAAGAGAAGTTGCGGCAATCAAAGGAATAAATAATTTGGGGGGAATCCTCCCCCAATACTCTGTAAGCTCTCAGGGAATTAAATGTGCCAACTCCTCCCCACAGTCTCTCTGCTTCTTTTTTCTTTGACTGGCACTCAGCATACCTTGCCCATGATGTGCTTGTCCAGAACAGAGTTGTCAGCCCTTTAAGGAAGCTGCTTAGAGAATATGTGTTGACTCTTAAGTCAGGGAATAGATTGACACTTGCACTGCTTTCTTTACTAATCTTTCATTCACCTTTTATGCTTCCTAGGGGATGGTGGCTGTATCAGGAAGCCTGTCAGTGCTCCTGGATTCAATTATCTGTGCTCTGGGCCCTTTAGCATGCCTGACTTCCCAGCTACCTGAACTAAATGGCTGCCCCAAACATGTTTTGGTGAGTTGTGTGTAATGGTGTGAATTTTCCAGGCAAAAAAAATGAATTGGAATTTTTTAATGCCTTAAATAGATGCCAACTCTGATCTAGCATGTTTTGATGTGAACAAAATTTAAAATATATTTATTTGCTTCCTGTGTAATACACCTTTCTCACAGGCATGTTAGATTAGGGAAAAAATAAGTGAAGTTTAACTTTATATTCAAGCAAATGCAAACTTTTGTGTGGAAAATGTTTTCACTGGAATAATCCTTGTAAAAATGAAAGACAGTATCACACTTATTTCTCTTACATTGTATACATTTTTTGGGGGGGACAAAGACAGTGAAAACTGTTGACACAGTAACAGTGCAGTCACAAAGTAGAGCTGCAACCTTCTATGTTCATAGCAGTCAGTGGGTTTAGAATGGTGCAATTCTGCTTGGGAATTGTATAGAGCACCCCCAAAGAACTGTGCACGATGTGCTGGGACTGTGGTTGTCCACTAATTTGTTCCTATGGAATATAACTGTTTTCCATGGAGGTCACTGGGGGAACCTCAGTTCCTGTACTGCTTTTGCATTACTTGTTAGTTCCATATCAGATTGTTGATGACAGTATTTATTCCACCATTCAAGGAGACATAGAAATAAGAATTTTAGCTTTGGCCATGCAGGTCAAATCAAAACAAATAATAAGAATTCATAATTTTATTTTTATTTAATTTATTATATGTGTGGGTGTCATTTCCCTCAGTTTACAGATCAATAAAATATGCATGTACTCTTTTACACAGTTACTAGAGATAACCGCCTGAAACTATTAACTGCAGCTCTGCAACTGCCACACTTGTGTATGGCTGCTCTTCATTGTTAATTTATGAAACAGCAAATCTTAAAAAATGGAGAATTTCCTGCCAAAAAATGGAGCACTGGATAACATTCTTCCCAATATCTCCCCTTCTGTGTGGCATTTGCATGTTGTTCTGTCTGTAAACCCTATAGCTTCCCTCTGGATATCTTCCTGATTAAAGGCTTGGTTTAGCGTCTATTTTAACTTAACAGCCCTTCTCAATGTGCTGCCTTTCAATAAAATTCTTAGTGCTGGTACACAGTTCCTCACAGTTCATGTAATGCAGCTTCTGAAAAGAACATTGGATTGTTTTTTGCTGAGGAGGAGCGGGGGGAGGAGGAAGGAAGAAAGAGAATGCCTGAACCGACTTAATTGTAGGGGTTCTGAGGCTGACTATAACAAGTTCTTCTGTACAATCAGTGTATTGCTCATTAGATACAGAATGTGTGTCTAACCTTCTGTGCACAGTCCACAGGCCTTTCCTGGTTGAATTTCTATTCCAGGGATAATACCAAAGATTGATTTTGTGTATGTGAGAAAATCAACATAGCCCCTCTCCTCCCTGCATTGTGTCTGGATCCTGTTGGATATTTTGGTTCATCTTCAGTCTTCTGTGCAGTCCAACGTTGGGACTGTTGCTTGTGCAGGCCAGCCACTCTTACAGCTATTCTTGTATTTTCTAAACACTCCAAGGGGAGCCCTTCCCCTGCAGAACTGATTAGAGGCCTTCTTCCTGCCTAACAGTCACAGGCTCTGCAAGGAGGAGCACCCCCTTTCCCTCAATCCTTTCTTCGCCACCGCATTGTGAAGACATTCTCTTCAGCTGTGATTATCGTGAGTTCTTCCTCAAAGTTTTCTTGTCCCTGGGCTCCCCCCCACCTTGGGAAATGTTGCAGAAGGCTTTATTTAAAAAATGTACCCAATGTGATACAAAAATAACCCATTTGGATGAACATCGCCTCTGTCTTTTCTGCTTGGGTGAGCCCCATAATGCAGCCACGGGCAAAATTTGCCTTCAGTTTACCCCAAAAGCCCACTCAGATCAAGCAGCACGCTTAAAGGCAAGCTTATGGGAGAAAGCTCTCACTTGGTCTAATAGCCCAGCAGCGAAGTCATCCACCCTGGCAAAGCACAGTCAGTCCTCACCCTCAAAATCACCAGCTGGAACCAACCACCTTACGAGCTCACCATCGAGCATCTCGGTTCTGGGGACAGAACCAAAGCATCGGGTCTGATCACCTGCCCGTTCGGCTGAGTGATGTGCATTGGAACCCCCACCTAAGAAAGCCCGTTCCAAATCAAAACATAAGTAGAAATTGTTCCAGTTCCAAGATGCTCCTGGAATCAATTAACTCTTCGGTTCCAACCAAACTGTCTTCAGTTCCAATGGAAGAGAAGTCTCCCTACTACGAATGCCTTCTTTGCTCACTCATTTTCATAGGGAGAAATAGATCCAGGCCAGGGTGCATTATTGGATCTTCGTCGTGGTCTCTGTGCAGTCCCACACATGGGTTGGGCGCCTGCGCACGACCTCGTTCGGAGAAACTTCTAGAGCTTTACCTCAGAAGAGCTTTTGGCGGGCTCTCCTCCCGCCCTGGGGGAGGAGACATGCACTGCGCATGCCCAGAGCGGGAGAGAGAGCCGCCTCCCACTCAGTTCTTCTTCGACCACCTTCGTGTTCACACCTCGTTCCTGTCGTTCCTCCATTTACCTCAGCTGAGTATATCTTTCTTCGCTTTCGCTTTATTTTTCCATCTGCTTCTTTCTCTTCTAAAAAATATTTTTTTAAAAAAACTCTTTGTCTATCTCTCTTTCCCCCCCCTCTCCTTTCTTTGGAGGGTGGGTGGGGATTTTTGTATGGGAAAAACTCAATTCTTTAAGGTCTGTCGTCGTTGCCCTGCTAAAATTCCATCCAACGACGGGCACGACCTTTGCTTAGTTTGTTTGGGTGAGGCCCATAGAGTAGATTCTTGCCCTCATTGTGCGAGTTTCACTCGTCAGGCTCGCCGTAATCGAGAGGCTAGGCTCAAAGCTCTTCTTGTTGAGTCGGCTCTGCATCCCACAATGTCATCAGGAGCTTCCCAGGTCTCGGTAGCCAAGAAATCGGACACCTCCTCGAAGGCACCGAAACAGAAACCTAAGCGGCCTGAAGATAAGACCCCTTCGAAGTCGAAGGCCACGCCCTCTGCTTCGGTTTCGAAAGTGGACCACATCGTCGTGACTGGGTTGTCGACGTCGATGCCGGCCCTTGCCTCTACATCCCATAAGTCTGCGGCTCGACAACAGACTCCGCAGCACTCCCACTCATCACCTACGGAGACGATACCATTGGGCCAGTTGACCAGATCGCCTCCGCACCTGTCTCCGCGAACAGGCTCCCGGTCTCCACGGAGGCATTCCACTACCCCGATCCACACTTTGGACGAGGGTCTGGTTGTGCACCGCCATGCGCGGTCCCGATCCCGATATGGTCGTCGATGCCTGATCCGTAGGCAATCTCCGTCGTCGTCTGATTCTGCCTCTGACCACCAATGCTGGTCCTGTGAAGACCGTCGGGAGCGTCCGGATGCGGCCTACTATTATTCGAGGTCTCCGACACCGGAGAGACACCGCTATGACTGAATTCGGCATTCGGAACGCGGAGATCAGGCCCACGCCCCTGACCGCCCTCGGCACTCAGCATCTGTGGCCTCGGCTCATTCTGCCTCTCGGGAACAGCCTTCTGACCTTCCCAGAAATCGGGACGCCCCAAGGAGTTCCCCAATGGAACCTCGACACCGTCCTGCCATCAACCATCCGGTCGTCGACCTTGTCCAACCCCGATCCTCCTCTCCTATGTCGATCTCGGACAGGTCGGATTCGGCGGAGTTCGATCCTGAGGTCTCTCGGATCGAGGACGAGCCTCGACGCTCGGGGTCAATTTCGCCTACGGAGGGCCCTAAGGCATTTTTGGAGCTCGTTACCAGGATGGCGACTGCCCTCCAAGTTCAGGGCTTTACGGAGTCCCCAGCAGTGACCGACGTCGTTCACCGGTTGGTCCAGGCTGATCTTCCTCCGTCTTCCGTCTTGCCTTTGCTGCCTGTCCACCTTTCTATGTTGAAAGAGTCATGGGAACACCCGGCTTCGATCCCTCCGGTTTCGAGGCGCTATGATGGGCTGTACAGGATCCAGGATGCTCCTGGCAAATTCCTCCTTTCTCAGCCACCTCCGAACTCCATGGTGGTTCACTCTTCTTCGAAATCGAGGCAGCCTGCTCGCTAGTCCACGCCCCCTGACCGTGAGGGTCGTAAACTGGATCTTCTGGCCAAGAAGATGTACTCTCTGGCCTCCATGAATCTCCGGGTCGATACTTATCTGTCGTATTTATCTGCTTACGCATTCAACGTTGCCAATGCAATTCGCCCTGTCCTGGAATTTGTTCCGGAAGAGCACCGTCCCACTCTCTCGGCTGCCTTGTCTGAGGTTTGTGCCATATCAAAGCAACAAATCAATTCCGTTCGTCATGCAGTCAATTGCTCCTCTAAACTCCTGGTGTCTTCTGTCGCTCTCCGGCGTCATGCCTGGCTGCGGGGCACCTCTCTACAACCGGACGTCAAGTTCCGTGTAGAAGACCTCCCCTTTGACGGAAACGGCCTTTTCCACTCCACCACCGACGAAGTGTTGAAGGCTGTCGATGAGAGTCGTAAGCAGGCCCGAAACCTTGGAGTCTCGGCTGCACCTTACCGTCCCAGAAACCGTTCCTGGAAACCTTCCGGCTCCAGGCGATACCTATCTCCGGCACCTCACTCCCAATGGAGGAGAAAACCGTACGACTCCCGTCCTCCTTCCAAACACCGTTCCCAACCTACCAAAAAGCCGCCGCAGCCCAAACAGTCTGTTTGACTGTCCCCACCGTCTCTCTCCAACGTCGTTCACTCCTTCCGTCCGTACCCGCCTCTTCCCCTTTCTACCAGCCTGGGAACACATTTCAACCGACTCCTGGGTCCTCACCATCCTGCGGGTCGGGTACGCCATAGAGTTCGTTTCGCCTCCGATCCTCCCACACTTTGTCGTCACGCCTCCAGACCCCCTCCTCGATCTCGAGGTTTCCGCTCTCCTTGCCAAGGGGGCCATCGAGGGCATCCCGGAGGCGCAACGAACTCTCGGCTTCTACTCGAAGTATTTCCTGGTCCCCAAGAGAGACGGCGGCTTCAGACCAATTATGGACCTTCGGGATCTCAACTGTTACATTTGGTATCAGAAATTCAGAATGGTCACTCTGCAGTCGATCCTCCCTCTCATTCCACGAGCAGCGTGGCTCGCATCAGTCGATCTTCAAGACGCATACTTCCATGTCACGATCCATCCCCAACATCGGCGGTTTCTCCGGTTCGCCGTTGGAGATGCCCACTACCAGTACAGGGTGCTTCCCTTCGGCCTCTCTACAGCTCCACGGGTGTTCACCAAGCTGATGGCTGTGGTGGTAGCCGAACTCCACCGACGGGGAGTCACTCTTTATCCTTACATCGATGACTGGCTTCTCGTAGCTCCAACGCCAACTCTGTTGCTCCACGACACTCGGGAGACTCTCTCCCTTCTCCGTGCTCTCGGGCTTTGCATCAACCATGCCAAGTCCTCCCTTCAGCCCCTCCAAATCCTTCGATTCCTAGGGGCTCGACTCGACACCAACCTCGAAGCGGCTTTCCTTCCAGAGTCCAGGGCTTCCGACATTCGGGCGATGGTGTCCGCCTTTCAGACGTGTCCCCAACAATCCGCCCGTTCTGTCATGAGGCTCCTCGGTCACTTTGCCTCCACGGTGTTCGTTGTCCGCAACGCTCGGCTGATGATGCGGCCGCTTCAGCTCTGGCTCCTACGAGCCTTCGATCCCCTCCGGAGGCCTTGGCACACAGTTCTGTCGATCCCACAAACTGTCCTCGCCTCCTCCCGACTTGCTGTTGACCACAGACACTTCCCTCTCGGGTTGGGGAGCCCAGAGCGGAACACTTACTGTTCAAGGGGCTTGGTCTGCTCGAGATGCAACTCACCACATAAATTACCTGGAGTTGCAAGCAATCTGCCTGGCCCTTCGGTCCTTCCTTCTGACCCTCCGAGGCCGTGTCGTCCAAGTGGCTTCCGACAGCACGACGGCTGTTTATTATGTCAACAAACAGGGCGGCACTGCCTCTGTTCGTCTCTGCACCTTGGCGATAGACCTCTGGTCCTGGTGCCTCCATCACTCCATCACGCTCTCGGCGATCCATATTCCCGGGGATCAGAATGTCGATGCGGACCGGTTGAGTCGTTCTGCCTCATCGGACAACGAATGGTCCATTCCCCTCCGGTATCTTCGACCTCTGTTTCGAGAGTTCGGTCGCTCATCTGTCGACGGCTTCGCGTCCGTCGACAATGCTTGATGCCGCCTGTTTTTCAGCAGGGGTCCCCCGTCTGCTCGGTCGCTCGGGGATGCCTTTCTCCACAAATGGAACGGAACCCTGTTTTATCTGTTTCCTCCGTTCCCTCTCATCTCTCAGGTCGTGCAGAAGATTCGTGCAGACCGCACCTCCTGCATTCTGATCACTCCGTGGTGGCCACGCCAGGTCTGGTTCCCGCACCTGCTTCAACTCTCCTGTCGTTCCTTCCATCCCCTCCCTGTCGTCCCAGATCTCCTTTCTCGGGCCTGAGGGAGAATCATCCATCCCAATCCGGGATTTTTCAAATTAACGGCCTGGAAGATCCAGCCCTAGACTTCCTGCCTCAGGTTTCTGAAATCCTCCTGAATGCTAGGAAGCCTTCTACTCGACGTTCCTATCAGTTCAAGTGGAACAGATTCCAATCCTATGCTACTGATCACTCCTTCGATCCGATTCGATCATCTCTCCGTGAGATCTTCGCCTACATTGTGCATTTGAAGGATGCGGGCCTGGCATACTCGTCCTTGAGGGTTCATTTGATGGCGATCTCCACCTACCACCCCCTCATCTAAGGCTCGTCAGTGTTCTCCCACCGTCTCACCAAGACGTTCCTCAAGGGTCTTCTTCGCATGTTCCCGCCTAGGAAACCGTTGGTGCCTTCCTGGAGCTTTTCTCTAGTCCTTTCTCGACTCATGGCTAAACCGTTCGAGCCGATGGCTACCGCCGACCTCAGGTTAGTGTCCTGGAAGACGGCTTTTCTCGTAGCCATTACCACTGCACGCAGAGTAGGGGAGTTAGCTGCCTTCAGGGCCGATCCCCCCTATACCATTTTTCATAGGGAGAAGGTGGTCCTTAGAACAGATCCTTCCTTCCTCCCTAAAGTCGTCTCTGCTTTCCACCTCTCTCAGTCGTCTGTTCTGCCTACTTTCTTCCCGAACCCGACTGATGCCTCTCAGAGAGCCCTGCACTGTCTAGATGTGCGCAGAGCGCTCTCTTTCTATCTACACCGGACGCAGCCCATACGTAAATCTCCTCGGCTGTTCCTAGCTTATGGCCCCCCTCACGCGGGGGAACCCATTTCTTCTCAACGTCTCTCTAAGTGGGTGACTTCCACCATAGCCCTTTGCTATGAGCTGGCGCGTCAACCCGTTCCTACCTGTCTCACTGCCCATTCCACACGGGTGGTGTCGACGTCCACCGCTTTCCTGGCCGGTGTCCCATTGGAAGACGTCTGTGCGGCTGCTACGTGGTCCTCGGCATTGACCTTCGTGACCCACTACGCACTCGACGTCCGAGCTCGGCGGGATGCTGCCTTTGGTCAGACGGTACTGCGATCTCTCTTCGCTTGACCCTGCTGGACCCTCAGGTAGGACCCGTGGGTGATTTGTTTTGATGGTGATGCTGTGTCTTAACCAGTATTTTTGTGTCCTTTGCAGCTGCCAGCTCCTTCCTCCAACTGGTTCAGCTCTTGTAATCACCCATGTGTGGGACTGCACAGAGACCACGATGAAGATAAACAGGTTGCTTACCTGTAACTGATGATCTTCGAGTGGTCATCTGTGCAGTACCACAATCCCACCCAGCCTTCCCCGCTGCTGGCATCTCCAGATTTCCTTCTTTGGATTCTTTGGCCTTGACAGTGGCGGTCGAAGGAACTGAGTGGGAGGCGGCTCTCTCTCCCGCTCTGGGCATGCGCAGTGCATGTCTCCTCCCCCAGGGCGGGAGGAGAGCCCGCCAAAAGCTCTTCTGAGGTAAAGCTCTAGAAGTTTCTCCGAACGAGGTCGTGCGCAGGCGCCCAATCCATGTGTGGTACTGCACAGATGACCACTCGAAGATCATCAGTTACAGGTAAGCAACCTGTTTTTCCAGCAGCTAGTCAACCATCAGAACCTTCCTTTCCAGCACTATGGAAGAATTTCATGCCTCCCCCTCCTTTGCAAGGCTACACTTATTATTTTTCATCTCGTAGACTTCAAGAATAGAGTCACTGGCAGTCGTAAAAACTACCTCAGGAACCTAGACATCATTTTTCACAGAACCGTGATGCTGCAGGTCTGCCAGTTTGGTACCGTACTGCAATTTCTCTTCACTCCCTTATGGGGCATTCAGATTCCGAGGAAGAGCAGGCTCTGAGGGCTGACTCACCTTCTGGCCCAGGCTCAGATTTGCCATCAGACCCTTCCCCTGATGACATCGTAGGGGACCCTGATTCAGTGTTACCTAATGAGGATCTGAAACTCTATGCAGAGCAAATGATGTGAATGGCTAAATCGTTGGAGATAGAGGTGACTTCCAGCAGCCCAAGACCTCGAGACAAGAGCTTAGGCAAGCTCTATGCAGAGTCACCTGGTATAATCACCTTCCCTATCTTGGAGAACATTTCCAACATTTCCAAGGCCTTATGGCAAAAACCAGCTAACATGGCGGCCACATCCAAAAAGGTGGCAAATTTATACAGAGTGCAACAAGAAGGTCACATTTATTTATTCTCCCATCCCCTGGCTTCATCTGTCATAGCTGAGGTGATGCAAGCAAAACAGCATACAGCATATAGGTGTGGTTTCTTCACCAGCAGATAGAGAGGGGTGAAAAATTGATGCAATTAGTAGAAAAGTTTACTCTTCTGCTGTACTCAACTCATGCATTGCCAACTATAGTGCAATTATGGAGGGATATCAGCTGTTCCTCTGGGATGGCTGCTTACATAGAGCTTCTGCCTGAAGACAAGAAGCCTTTGGTCAAACTTCTCCAAGCCTATCCAAGCAACAGATTAATGCAGGAAGACATTCTGCTGACTCTTCCTCCAGGGCCATGGCTTCAGCACTCATACTGAGAAGGCATGCTTGGCTGTGCTCCACAGCTCTCCCTCCTGACACCCAGCAGAAGGTAGATGACCTTCCATTTGAGGGAACAACATTATTTGCTTCGTCAACTGATGATCTTTTGTCCCAAATTAAGAAGAACAAGCAAACAGCTTGTTCATTTGGCATCACAGCAGGTCCCATAATTCTGTACAGGCTTTGGCAGACATATAGATTTCATCAATCACAATCACCATATTCTCAGCACTTGCAAAAGCAGCCTCCTTCAGTGCAGTATCCTACACAGCATCCCTTTCCAGGGTCTATGGCACAAGGCAGGCATAGACCCAATCACAGAGCTAGACATTTGGGCTCAGAACATCAGCTACTTCCTAAGGAGTCACAACAGGCTCCAAAAAGTTCCATCTGACTAGGACCTGTAATAGAGCAGCCACCTATCATCTTTAAAGACAGGTTGACTGTTTTTAGTGACAAATAGCGGGAGGTCACTCATGGTACTTGGGATTTGTCAGCTGTTAATCTGGGTTATAGATTAGAGTTTTGGCAATGGCCACCCCTCCAGCATCCTGATCAGGCTTTGAATATGCCTGAGTTGGGACACAAACTGTGTCCTTTATCCAAAAAGGGGCAGTACAGAGAGATCTTGACTCAGACCTCATCATGGCTTTCTATTCATGTTTTTTTTTTTCTGGTACGCAAGAAAGATGGAGGCCTTAGACCAATCCTGGGTCTGAGGGATCTTTTTTTCTGAATGTTAGCAAGTTCAAAATGTTGTCTTTCAAGTTGGTCTTACGATTGTTAACATTGAACTGCTGGTTTTGTGCACTTGACCTTCAAGATGCTTATTTCCATATAAGTATCCACCCCTGTTATTGCTGGTTCCTGCACATTAATATAATCACTTTTCTTACCACTACATGGCCCTTCTGTCTGGGTTGGCATCTGCCCCACAGGTATTCTCTTAAATGTGTTGGTGTACTCAACCAATTTTCAAAATAGGATTTGGTAATTAACAGCAAGAAATCACTCCTCCAACCCTCTCAGAGGGTGTCCTTTATTGGGGCCTTAAGAACATAAGAGAAGCCAAAGTTGGATCAAGCCAATGGCCCATCAAGTCCAACACTCTGTCACACAGTGGCCAAAAATACCAGGTGCCATCAGGAGGTCTAGCAGTGGGGTCAGGACACTAGCAGCCCTCCCACTGTTGCCCCCCCCCCCAGCACCAAGAATAAGGTGCATCACTTGCCCCAGACTGAGAGTTCCTATCTATACCTTGTGGCTAATAGCCTCTGATGGACTTCTGCTCCATATATTTACCTAATTCCCTCTTGAAGCCTCTCCATGCTTGTGGCCTCCACCACCTCCTATGGCAGTGAATTCCATGTGTTAATTATTCTTTGCGTGAATAAGTACTTCCTTTTATTCATTCTTACCCGACTGCTCAGCAATTTCATTGAGTGCCCATGAGTTCTTGTACTGTGAGAAAGGGAGAAAAGTACTTCTTTCTCTACCTGCTCTGACCCATACATAATCACTTAAACCTCGATCATGTCACCCCTCAGTTGTCGTTTCTCCAAGCTAAATAGCCCCAAGTGCTTTAACCTTTCTTCATAGGGAAAGTGTTCCAACCCTTTTATCATTCTAGTTGCCATTTTCCATTTCCAATGTATCCTTTCTGAGGTCAAGCTGCACACAGTATTCCAAATGAGGTCCCACCATTGATTTATACAGGGGCATTATGATACTGGCTGATTTGTTTTCAATTCCCTTCCTAATAATCTGCAGCATAGCATTGGCCTTTTTTATTGCAGTCGCACACTGTTTCGACATTTTCAGTGAGTTATCTACTACAAGATCTCTCTCTGTCAGTCTTTGCCAGTTCGGACTCCATCCGACTCTATTTATAGTTAGGATTTTGGGGCCCAATGTGCATCACTTTGCACTTGGCCATATTGAACCCCATTTGCCACATTGATGCCCACTCGCCCATCCTTGACAGATCCCTTTGGAGTGCCTCACAATCCTCCCTACTTTTCACCACACTGAACAATTTTGTGTCATCCGCAAATTTAGCCGCTTCACTGCTTACTCCCAACTCCAAATCATTAATGAAGAAGTTAAAAAGCATCACACTCAGTACTGATCCCTGTGGTACCCCACTGCTTACCACACTCCACTGAGAAAATTGCCCATTTATACTCACTTTCTGTTTCCTATTAATTAGCCAATTTTTGATCCACAAAAGGACTTGTCCTTTTATCCCATGACTATTGAGCTTACTTAGGAGCCTTTGATGAGGAACTTTATCAAAAGCTTTCTGGAAGTCAAGGTAAACAACATCTGTTGGGTCCCCCTTGTCCACGTTTGTTCACTCCCTCAAGGAACACTAACAGGTTAGTGAGACAAGATCTTCCCTTACAGAACCCATGCTGAGTCTGCCTCAATAGTTTTTGTTCATCATTGTGCCTACTAATTCTTTCCTTAATAATAGTTTCCAGCAACTTACCTGGTATCAACGTCAGACTGACTGGCCTGTAATTTCCTGGATCTCCTCTGGAACCCTTTTTAAAGATGGGAGTGACATTAGCTACCTTCCAGTCCTCAGGAATGGAGACAGATTTTAAAGAAAGATTACTTATTTTTCTCAGGAGACCCACGAGTTCACATTTGAGTTCTTTCAGAACTCTCGGATGTATGCCTGGTGATTTATCAGTTTTTAAGTTGTCTATCAATCGTAGGAGTTCCTCTCTCGTCACCTCAGTCTGACTCAGGTCTTTCAACACCCCTCCCAAAATCAGCGGTTCTAGAGTGGGCAAGCACTTCTCGTCTTCTACAGTGAAGACAGAGGCAAAAAAGTGCATTCAGCTTCTCAGCCATTTCCCTATCATCCTTCAGTACTCCCTTTACCCCTTGGTCATCCAAGGGCCCCACTGCCTCCCTGGTTGGTTTCCTGCTTCTAATGTGTTTGAAGAAAGTTTTATTGTTGGTCTTTATGTGTTAACTATGCAGGCCTTCTTCTATACCTGTTTGTGCCTTTTCTAACCTACCGTATATATTTTTTCTGAGCTTCTAGGACTGTAGTTTTAAACAGCCTTTCTGAGTGCCGCAGTGGCCAAGGTTTTCCTACCTGTACATAAGGGTGTTGGGCAGATGCCTAACAGCTTTCAATCAGTCGTTTTCTTTCAGAAGCTGTTAGGACTGATGGCCTCTACCATAGCTACAACCCTGAATGCACACCTAAGAATACGACATTTGCAGAATTGGTTTTTAAACAAATCTCGCCCTGCTATGCCTTCGCAGCATACTAGGTTCACAGTTCCTAGGTACATAGTATAGTAGTTGGGTTGGGATTGTGTGAGAGTAACCTCCTAGCTGGGCTACCTTTTGGGAAAAGGACACTTCAGCTTTCTGTCACCTCTGATGCATCGTTGCAGGGCTGAGGAGCCCATTGTGTGTCATTTTCCATGCAAGATGTGTGGTCACCAGAAGAAAGAGGTTTTCATATTTATCTCTTAGAGTTACTTGCAATATATTATGCCCTTACCCCATTTGCAGAGCTCATCAGTGCGAAAGTTATTCAGGTCATTACAATCAATACTACAGCTATGACCTATATAAACCGGCAGAGAGGCACAGCTTCTGCAGCCCTGTGCAAGGGAAGCTACTCTCATTTGGGAATTGGTCATAGCCCAAGGAGCCTCCCTCCAAGCAGTACAAGAGCGGACATCTCCAGCAGAATGGGGCAATCAGAACACGAATGGTCTCTGGGAGAGAATTATATCCTCCCAATTATTCAACAGTGGAAGTTTCTGGGAGTGGCTCTTTTTGCCATCCGCACCAATGCAAAAGCCCTGGCATTCTGTTCCAGAGCGGACACCAATCATATCTCTCTAGGAGATGTATTCCAGATTGAATGGACAGGCACTCTGTTTTATATCTTCCTGCCATTCCCACTTATCCAAAGGGCGTTGATGACCAAAATCTAAGAGGAGCACACATGGCGTATCCTGATCACTCTTTTTTGGCCCAGACAAATTCAGTTTCAGGTCCTCCTGTCGCTGTCCAGGGGCCTCTACATACACCTTCCCTTAGCTGCAGACCTGCTTTGCAGGGTTCCTATGATCCACCTCGAGGTGAGCAGACTCAGGTTAACTGCTTGGCTGCTGAACGATCCCAGTTTGGGTTCTCCGACCAGGTAGCCAATGTTCTCTTTAATGCCCATAGACCCTCTACGGAGGGACTTATATGAGTAAATGGGTCTGTTTTTCTAATTAGGCCAGGGCACAGGAACTTCAAGCAGAGGATTATCCTGTTGTCCTGGTATTCGACTATCTACTATCTCTTATAGAATCTGGTCTGGCAGTTTCCTCCCTTAAAGTACATTTAGCTGCTATATCTGCTTATCACATTAAGGTCCAAGATAGGACACTTTTTTCTCACCCATTGTCCACATTTTTTAAGGGTTGTTTGTTCCCCCCATGGCCACCTATAGTGCTGCAGTGATCCTTGTCGGTGGTTCTCTCCCAACTCATGTTAGCCCCATTTGAACCACTAGGTTCTTGTAGCTTGTGACTGTTTTCTCTCAAGGTTGCATTTTTGGTAGCAATCATGTCAGCCAGGAGAATGGGAGAGTTGGCAGTTTTGAGGGCTGACCATCCATTTATTAAGTTCCAGATTAGCCATGTAGTTCTGAGACTTAGTTTACATTGTTTACTTAAGGTGGTCTCTCATTTCCACCTTGCTCAGGATGTTGTTCTTCCAGTACTTTTTCCACCCCCTACCTCAGAGGCTGAAAAAACATTACATTCTTTAGCCATGAAGAGGGCTTTTTGTTTGCTACTCTGGTAGCTCAAGAAGAAAGCCAGTCTCAGCACAGCCACAGACCATCTCTAGATGGATAGTCTCAACTATTAGGACAGGGTATGAACAGGTCACTCTGCTATGTCCACTGGAGATTTGGGCACATTCTACATGGGCACAGGCAGTGTCAGCAGCATTCCAGTGAGGGACTCCCTTGGAAGGCATTTGCTGGGCGGTGACATCATTGTCATCAGACACCTTCATCAAGCACTGTTCCGTGGACATGAATGCAAGAAGGAATTCAGCAGTAGGCAGAGTCATGCTGCACTTCTTGTTGCACTGAAACTCACCCCACCTCCGAGATCTGTAGTCTCCCAGTGTGGGACTGCACAGAAGACTGAAAATAAAAACAGTGTTGTACTTACATGTAACTGTTGTTCATCAAGGTGTTTTCTGTGCAGGCATACATTCCCTTCCTCCTAACCTGCTGTGAGTGCATAGGATGCAGTTACATTCTTGACACTCGTGGTGGCTCAGGAGGACTGAGGGAAAGGAGAAGCTCCTCCCTGCAGAGCACATGACCGTTAGGCAGGAAGAAGGCATCTAATCAGCTCTGCAGGGGAGGGGATCCCCTTGGTGTGTTTAGAACTGGGGTGTCAAACATGTGGCCCGGGGGCCAAATCAAGCCCCTGGAGGGCTTCTATCTGGCCCACAGTGGAACTGGCCATCTTCTGCTTCCAGTTCTGCTGCTGCTGCTGCTGCATCATAGTTTGCTTTGCCATACTCTCTCACTCGCTCAGCCATTTCATGTTTTAACCTGGGTCCTAGAGTCAGAACTCTGAGCATGAGATTTCTGTGGTGAATGTCAATAAATCAAAAGCAGGTTTGCAGCTTACAGATACACACTTGAACAGCATACTCATTGCAACAGCACAGACATTTTGATGCAATAATTCAGAACAAGAGGTATCAGTTATCAGATACTGTTAAATAAACAAAATATTGCAAGAGTGCTAATGTTTTAAGCATGTTTTTATTTTAAGTTAAAAAAACTATTTGTGTTTGTGTCCTTTATAAAGTTTATATCTCTGCTACCTGGCATTACATTTTATGACACACATGGCCCAGCCCAACAAGTTCTCATTTATGTCAGATCCAGCCCTCATAACAAATGAGTTCGACACCCCTGGTTTAGAAAATACCAGAATAGCTGTAAGGGAGTCTCTGGTGGCTGGCCTGCACAAGCACAGGCCCAGTGTGCACCTGCACAAAAGAGACCTCGATAAACAACAGTTACAGGTAAGTGCAAAACTGTTTGTGATGTAATTAGAAACAAGCAATAAAATTCTCCCCCTTGAATGCCCATGCTATTCTGCAAACTGAGCTTTTTCAAAATTTATTTCTTCAAAAGCTGCAAACTCCTCCATTGCACAACTCCAGCACAAGAGAACTTATTAAGTTGTTTGGGAGGGTTTTTGAAGGAGCAAACAGCAGCCAGGCTAATCCAGTAGAGCAAAATTATATATAGGAAAATTGAGGGCAGGAGTGAGAAAAAAGAGAGGTAGTAAACAACAGCACAGCTTCCCACGGCAAGGGAAAGCTACCGTCCGTCTATTAGACATGGACAGCATATCATGGTTTTGTCATTCAGAAGGGACTTGTACATACCAGACCACTATGGTCATCTTCTGAAGCCCTGCATCAAGTGCCCCTCCTTCTCAGTCATGACACCACAATTACAGAGCTCTCTCTCCGGCCACATTCATCTGTCCCTTCCAGTCTGTCTTAACTATTTCATTTAACAATCTATGATCCCTCCTCCCCTGCCCTATGTTTTGTTGTTTTTGTGTTTTTACTTGTGTGTTTTAAGTGTGATGCAAACTACAGCTGCAACTGTGTGGAAAGACCATTTGTGAGACATTTTTGGTCGATGAAAGGACTGTACCTCTCATAAGCTGCAGTTTCTGCATTTTATCAGCAGGTGGCCATGCCACTCAGAGATCTTCTTCATCCCTTGCAGGGTTAGCAAAAATGTCTTTGAATTATTTAAACTGTAAACATTTTGACTTTCCGGGATGTAGAGAAGGTACTGTACATTTTTAAAAATTAAAACCCAGTGTTTCAGATGAAAAAGACCAGCAATCAGGTTGGATCCAACAATCCATCATCAAAAGGTATCAGCATGCAGTTGCAGATCTTCCCCACTTTCTTCTCCCCATTACTGGGGTTGTGAGGCCCACATGGAATAACAATCATGTGGGTTGAAGTGCTGAACTGACAAGGGGGAAGGGGCCAAAATCTCCTTTCCTGCCCCTTCCATCAGTGCTGTCTGGCACTCCACTCCAGTGATGGAAGAGTAAGAAAGGAGTGATGTCACCCCCTTCCGCCCTCTTCCCTGCACTGCACTGATGACATAGCTGTTATTTCACATGTATTTTGTAGCTCCAGGAATCAGTTTTCCTGAGAATGGAAATGATTGCTGAGAGGAGGAGAACATGGGGAAGATCCACCAGCAGATCAACAGATCTGTCGCAGTGTATGTTTGTACAGATTGAGTTTCCTTTTATTCACTTGTTCTGCCTAAAACATATTTGTTTTTAAAGCTACTGGGTTAAATCAGTGTGTCATTTGTTCTTCTCTTTCCAGTCAAACACACTAGACAACATTGCCTATATAATGCCTGGACTCTGACAGGAAGAGGATCCTGTGACATGAACCACTACTGTGTAACGTGTGTGTGTGTGTGTGCACATAATGCATTATACTGGCATTCTTTAAGGGGTCAAACCTGTAAAGTTTTAATTTTTCAGTCTGTAATGCATAAGACAGAACTGTTAGCATTTTTGGTTTTATGAACAGTTGTGAAGTTTAATTCAAGAGAATCCGTGTTTTCTTCTATCTGAATGCTTCTATACTGTCTAGAGTTAGGAAGTCTTTTGATATATCAGCCTTAATTTGAAAGACATAAATAAATGAAATGGGTTTTACTTGGAAACATCAAGCTAAACAAATGTTACAGATGAAATACCACTCTTTTCTAAAAAATGTTTTAGATATAAACTTTCTAGTTTTCTGAGGGAAGTCAATTGGAGGGAGAAGGGGGTTGTTTGATGACTTGGCATGCATTTTCTTATTGCTGGGGGAAGAATGCTATTTTTGCCTGAGGACTTGTGCTGGCACCAGTAAACCTCAGCTTCCTTTTTTAACCTGCCATATATTTAGGGAGGAGGAGAATAATGAATTAAAGGTTCTCAAATTCTTTGGAGAAATTAGGGTGCTCTTGATGTATATGAGTAGCAGACCTTGGTGGAAACATACATTGCTTCTTTCCAGATCGTGTCTACTCTGCTGACTTCAGTATTTAGAAACGCTTATCACCAGCAGTAAATGGACAATGTCCTCTTCATGTGGTGCTGCTGTACATGTTTTAGAGGTAGTAATTAAGATGAAATGAATGGGCTTATTGCTGACATTAAGCGGACAAATCCTGTCTCCATCATTCAGGGAGTTCAGTGTTGAGAGTGCCTGGTCCTTTTTGGGGTAGCACTTCATTTGCACACATAGTCCTAAGTGTTGCATTCTGATCATGTATATTTGCATCTTCATGTATTGTATGTAGTAGATTAATTTATATTGTATATTTCTGTATATAGCTGTAATTTAAAAACAAAACCATTTGTTCCATCAATAGCATATGTAAAAACATGAGCTTGCTGTTATCACCTGAATGCTCTACAGGATCGGGCCTAGACTCAGAATGAGAAGAAATAATAGCAATAGGATTTTTGTGATCAATGGAAATGAAGGTGTAAAAACCTTATATTCTGCCATGATCCCCTTTATTACTTGTAATGTAGTCATCTGGTAATGGCAAAAAGGTAAATACTTTTGCTTCCAGGACTTAATATCACAGTCTTTTTCCAGACACCTAGAACTGAGCTGTTCCATATTGGTAGACTGTTAGACTGACTGACTGGATTCAATGAAGCATTTAAATAAAGCTGTTTCTGCACCGCGTGGTAGCATATAAATAAATGAAGATCTTTTTTTGTTTTTCCCCCCAGTAAGCCCAGTGAGGACAAGGCTAGCTATAATAGGTGCTATTCTATAAATTAACCTATGTGCTGGTGGCTAATGTCTTGGTTTTTACAGACCTTATTCAGATCTTGATATTTAACAGTCCAGCAGCATTTAAGAGGGGAAAGGAATCTTGGTGCAACTCCTTGAAGCTGGACAATTGTCTCAAAAAGCTTTGTTTCTAGAGACACGTGATACCTGGTCTTAAGATTTCAAATTTTAATTATGGAGAGCAATGTTAGTTCTCTGTGCATAAATATATAGATCTCAGATTAAAGGGAGGGTGATCTGCTTCAGTTGTGCCATCTGCACTATGGCAAACTTGAAGGTTTTAAATACAAAAGACCTATTCATGAACTCTTATTTAAAATTTGTACATATTTGTATAATCTCTATCCTGTGATATTTGTAACTGGAGAGCTTTAGACTGAGACTCTAGCAGTTTTTTTTTACATTTGTTGTTTCCTGCCACTTAGTAAAAATTGTATTGTATAGACATTTTGCTAATGTATATAAACTTTCTAAGAACTTGAATCTTGTGTCTTGATTAATTTCAGATTTTGTTTTGTTTTGTTTTTGCACTGGTATACCATCAGTACTGTAAACTTCTCCTTTTGCATTCAACCAATGACAAGAGTTCCTGTGCATTTTTCTCTCCAGCTGCAGAGTTTTCTGTTACTTACTACGTGCATCATCAAGATTCCAGTATACATTAGCAGTTAACCATATCTCTTTTTTCACTCATTGCTCCACAGATTTCTGTCAGTTGTAAACCAGGAACAACTGCTATGAAAACCCATTGATTGTAACTGGCTATTTGAGGAATTTCTATTATACTCTATTGACTTGGAGGTTAGCAAGCAGCAGTTCCTGGTAAACTGGGCCTAGAACTGTTTAGTAATAATGATGATACATTGATATCATGATTCAAATAGTTTTAGATTCAGGGTCCTCTATTTTCTGGTTTTAGAGACTTGCCAGAACACTTGAATGCAACTTCTCACTACAGCGCAATATTGCAAAATGCAATATTTCAACATTGTTGGCTAGATACTTCCTTAGACTGTTCTGATGTAAGTTGCAGGGAGATTTTAAAATTGAAAGACCTGTTCCCAGATGTTTCAGCATACCAAAGAAACCACTGCTTTTATGTTCTGTTTTGAAACAATTAGCACATAGAAGGCATTTTTTAAGGTAGTGTCTTCATTTTTGCACATTAAGCTATACACATTTTTTTTTAAAAAAATGGGAGAACAGTATTCTTGGAATAAAATGCTTTGGACAGTGTTATAGAACTTGGGGGAAGGTGTCTTCTTCCTTGCTAAGCCAGCAAGGAAAGTCCCTTAGACCAAGGAGTCCTTAGAAAGCGCCCTGGTAACCAGCTACCACACCACTCAAGAACTCAGCAGGTATTCTTCTAATATGTTGTTGTTAGCCATTCAGTAACAGGGTAGAGAAACCCTGGAAAATACCTTATGAGAAACTGTAGCATCTGTGTGATCTAGCATGTGGGGAAGGGATGAAGAGAAATACCCCAGAGAAATATCTTGTACTAAGTGAAGCCAAAAACAATGTCTTTATAAAAAGGACTATTGGGGGGGGGAGCAAAAGGGTGCTTGCATTCCAAAAATGGTGAAGAAAGTGCAAAACAAAATACAGGAAAAAGGCACACAGTGACACAACACAGATCTGCAAATAAAAAAACAAAATTGAATTAAACTAAGTACACATTATCCAGGTTGTAGCAGGTTCCTTACAGTATGTGCTGAATTCCTTGCAGTAACAAGATGTCAGAGGAGTCTTTAACATCAACCAAAGTCCTGTGGACCCTAGTTTCCACTGAAGATAAGGGAAAATCCCAAATGTCCAGATATTTATGGACAATAGAATCTGACCTAAGCCAGCTTCCAGAATGGAATGACAGTCCCAGAGAGCAGGTGAACTGCCCTGGAACTCAGAGCTCTGGAACTGGAATGGCAGCCACCCAGAGTGGAATAATAGTCCCTGGATGTAGCAGAAATGTGTCAAGTCTGGAATGACAGTCCCTGGGAAGTGGTATCAGTGCTCAGGAGATTGAAACTGGGGAGGGCAGGCTTCCGGTCGGAGTTAAAATGGCGAATTGACACACTTTGCGATTTGTGCAGGGTGCACAGCGGTATCTGACGACAGTCTGGGCTCTACCTGGCCCAGCGCAGCACTCCCCAGGCGGGGGGGTGGCAAGCAAGCAGCCAAGCCTGAGAGGGAGTTGAGATCGGTGTGGATAAGCTTTGGAGGAAGCTTGTTTACACTTTGATCTCCTTCAGCGAAGAGGGCAGTTGCAAATCAGCACTACAGATACCAGCTGGGCTGAGAATTCAGCATAAAATCGTCATCTACCGACCTCTTTAACATCAAGACTAACATCGCTTACAGAAGAAGCACTGCGAAACCCCGAGATTACAAGCAAGGTAACAAATGAGCAATTGCTTACCGGTTTAAAGAAGAACGTAAAATCGAAACGTACGGATAAGCGTAGAAAGTTTCAATGAACTATTCCGCTTGATTTAAAAGTAAAAAGAAAGCTTTCCTTTAGAGAAAATGGCTGAAAAGTGACTTTGTTTTGCATTCCTGTGGTCAGCCAAGTCTAAACCTTGCGTAGCAGAAATGAAACTGACTGTGATTCTATGATACAGGAAGTAGGCTAGAGTGGATGTTTTCGATGTTGCTGTGCCGGAAGTAGACGGTTGTTTTAGTGTGTAACACCACCACCACCGGAAGTTGGATTACAGTGACGGACAGATAAACAGGAAGTACGGAAGGAGCCTACTCTAGCCAGAAAATCATAGAGAAATTGCGCCCGCCATTTTGAGGAGGACTAAATTTTAAAAAGTTATTTTTAAGCCGAAAAAGCACTGAAAGAAGTTATAAAGGTGGCGATTTGGCTTGAAGATTGGTAATATAAAGATTGATTAGCCTCGAAGTCACTTCCAAGACGGATTTGAGGTCAAGACCAAGAGCTGCCTCATCACCCAGTCCAAGAATGACTGCAAAGGAAAAAAAAGAGTGGCAGGCTGCCATGGAAGCGATGGAAAAACGGATGACTGAAGTGGTGCAGAGTTTGGGAAAGCAAATGGAATCACAGCTGCAACAACAGTTGCAACAACAGCTGCAAATACAACTGGAGCAAATAGAGCAAGTACAAGTCCAAGTACAGAAAAAAAATATGGAAGAATTGAAAGAACTGGTACTAACAGAAGTGGCAGGGATAAAAAAAGATACAGAAGAAGTTAAAAAAGAGGTTAAAAGTCTGGTGACAAAATCAGAAGAAATGGAACAGAAGGTTAAAAGAACCCTGTCAGAAAACACAAGACTGGAGTCCATGATGGAATATAGGACCACTCAGAATCATCTGAGACTGAGAGGAATCGAAGAGGAGGAAGATCAGGATTTACGGGCCCTGGTAATTAATACATTGACAACTTATATAGGGGAAGATGTTGGAGACTTGGACCCAGACTTCGACCTGATTTATAGAGTAAACTCAGCTTATGCCAAGAGAAAGCAATTACCCAGAGACGTGATTGTTCAATTTGTGACTACAAAAATGAAGGAAGACGTTTTCAAGAAGCAATTTACACAACCGCTGGAAATTAATGGGAAAAAAATAATAATTTTGAGAGAAATTCTGAGATCGATCTTACAAGACAGAAAGAAATTCAAGAAATTAACAGATAAATTAAAAGAAATGAGTATCAGGTTTAGATGGGAGATTCCATATGGATTATCATTTGTATATAATTCGGTGAGATTTACCCTGAAAACGGAAGGAGACATGTACAGATTCAAAGAGAACAACTTTGATGATTTTAAAGACATTTAATTCAAAACAATTATGGATTACAAATTTTTATCTTGGAACGTAAATGGACTAAATTCACCAAACAAAAGAAGATTAGTGAATCATTGGCTAGAGAAACAAAAATGTAACATAATTTGTTTACAAGAAACACATATCAGAAAACAAGATAATAAATATTTGATTAATAAAAAATTGGGAGAAGAATTTCATTCCTCAGCAATTAACAAGAAAAAAGGAACAGTGATATACATTACAAAAGAATTAGAACCTAAACAAATCTTCACAGACAAAGAAGGAAGATATGTTGGCGTGGAAATAATGATGAATAGAAAAAAGACATTGCTTGTAAATATATATGCACCCAATGGTGCAAAAGAGACCTTTTTTAATGATTTGACTAAAGAGTTGGACTGTTTAAATTATGATCAAATAGTCCTTGCAGGAGACTTTAATGGCACAGTGAACAATGTATTGGACAGAAAATCCAAAGCAAGTGGAGAGACGGTTGGAAAGCTGCCAAAAAATTTTTTTCAGCTAATGAAGCAAGAGAAGCTAGAAGACGTTTGGAGGAAGTGGAACCCTAAGACAAAGGATTATACGTTTTATTCTAACAGACATAACTCCTTTTCTAGAATCGATATGATTTGGATGTCAGAGGAGATGGCGCAAAAAACCTACAAAATACAAATCTTACCGAAAACTAATTCAGATCATAATCCCTTACTTTGGATATCTAAAGAAAAACCCAAACAATTATATTGGAGAATTAATGAGGACTTATTGGATCAAAAATTAATTAATGAAACTTTAAAAAGAGAAACGAAAAGTTTTTTTGAATTGAATTTAAATAAAGGTACTGATATACAAGTCGTATGGGACACATACAAAGCGGTAATGAGAGGCTTGCTTATCTCTCTGAACTCTAAGGATAAAAAACAAAAGATGCAACAACAAAACGACCTTCATGAAAAAATTCGAAAAAAAGAAAAGGAATTAAAGAAAAGACCAGGGAAGAAAAAGATTATTAAAGAGATCCACTTTCTGCAGGATCAACTGAATGTCCTACTAAACAGAGAATTATAGTGGAATCTGAAGAAATTACAGCAAAAAGCATTTGAGGGTGCAAATAAACCAGGAAAATTTTTAACGTGGCAATTGAAAAATAGAAAAGAAAGGAATTTTATAAGTAAGATTACTGAAGATGGAAAGGATGTTATGAACTTGAAAGGCATAAAAAGAGTCTTCTTCAAATACTACGCCAAACTGTTTAAAAAGAAAGGAATTGATCAACAGAAAATTAAGAAATATTTGGAGACTATTGAAACTCCAGAGCTGGGAAAACAAATTAAAGAGTTGTTAAATGGTTTAATAACGAAGGAAGAGGTGACAATGGCGATAGAAGATGCAAAGTTGGGCAAAGCTCCAGGTCCAGACGGCTTTACAGCAAAGTTTTACAAGAAATTTAAGGAGGAGCTAACCCCTATCTTAGTACTTTTGTCAAACGAGATAAGAAAGACTAAACGGATCCCAGATTCATGGAAAGAAGCAAATATTTCATTGATACCCAAAGAAGGTTTGGACTTAACTCAAGTAAAGAATTATAGACCGATATCGCTATTAAACAATGATTACAAATTATTTGCAAAAATAATTTCGGAAAGACTGAAAAAATATTTGAAAGATACTATAGCGGAAGAACAAGCTGGTTTTTTACCAAATAGACAAATTAGAGACAATTTAAGAGTGGTGATTGATTCAATCGAATATTATGACAAATATTCAGAAAAAGAAGTTGGATTCCTCTTCCTAGATGCGGAAAAAGCTTTTGATAATTTAAATTGGGAGTTTATGCTGCAAGTTATTGAAAAAATGGATATAGGACAGTCTTTTTTAAACATGATTGTGGCAATCTACTCAGAACAGAAAGCGGCTTTGAATATAAATAAATAAAGAACAGATTTCTTCCAAGTCCAAAAGGGAACACGCCAAGGCTGCCCGTTATCCCCGCTGTTGTTTATTTGGATACTGGAAATATTATTGACAGCGATAAGAAAAGATAACAATATTGAAGGACTTACAGTGAAAGGTTTTGCATATAAATACAGGGCATTTGCAGACGATGTAATGTTTATGATTCAGGATCCAATTGAGAAAATACCACAATTGATGGGAAAAAATGAAGAATTTGGATCAGTTGCAGGATTTTATGTTAATAAAAGTAAAACTAAAGTGATGTGCAAAAATATGACGAAGCAAAGACAAACAGAACTCCAAGAGAAAATTCAATGTGAAGTAGTTACAAAGACTAAATATTTAGGAATTGAATTAACTATGAAAAATATTGATTTGTTTAAAAACAATTATGAAAAGGTGTGGTACAGGGTTCAGCAAGACATGAAGAAATGGGATACCCTGAATTTATCATTACTGGGAAGAATCGCAACTGTAAAAATGAATATCTTACCGCGTTTGATGTTTTTATTTCAGACTATTCCAATATTAAAACAAAGGAAAATACTGGATACGTGGCAGAAAGAATTATCTAAATTTGTATGGGCAGGAAGAAAGCCAAGGATTAAAATGAAAACTTTATGTGATGCAAAGGAAAGAGGAGGTCTACAATTACCAAATCTAAGACTGTATTATGATGCCGTCTGTTTAACATGGTTGGAACAGTGGATTAATCTTGAGAATAAGAAGTTATTGGCTTTAGAAGGGCATGATAACAAGTTTGGATGGCATGCATACTTATGGTATGGAAAAGTGAAAATAGACAAATTCTTCAAACACCACTTTATAAGACGATCACTGTTCGAGACTTGGATGAGATATAGAAAATTCTTCTCAGAAGAAAGACCACTTTGGATAGTACCAGCAGAAGTGATTAACCCATATTCAAGAAATCAAGGGTTAGATTGGCTACCTTATAAAAGTCTTTTAAAATCAGAAGGGAAAAACTTTGTGTTAAAAGATAGAGTTGATGTGGAATTTGAATATGATTGGTTGAAGTATAGACAGATTTATGACTTATTTAAGACCGATAAAAGAGAACATGGTTTTAGGGAAAATAATACTGAAATTGAAACTGTATGGCTTGAGAAGGGAAAAAAAATGATTTCTAAACTGTACAAGGTTTTATTGAAATGGTACACTGAGGATGAAATTGTAAAAGAGCAAATGATAAAATGGGCGGTAAATGTTAACAATGAGATAGTAATGACATCTTGGGAATATTTGTGGAAAAAGTCAATGAAAATTTCAACATGTGTAAATGTTAAAGAGAATTGTTACAAAATGATGTACAGATGGTATATGACGCCTAAAAAAATTGGTATTATAAATGAAAGTATGTCTAACAAATGTTGGAAATGTAAGAAACATGAAGGGTCTTTTTACCATATGTGGTGGACTTGTGATAAAGCAGTATGTTATTGGACTAAGATCCACAATGAGATACAAAAAATTCTCAAGTGTACTTTTAAGAAAGACCCACAGATGTTATTGCTAGGTCTTAAAATGGAAGAAGTAAATGTAGCCAAGAGAACATTATTATGGTACTTGACTACAGCAGCTAGATTGACTTTTGCTCAATGTTGGAAACAAGATAAAGTACCTGAAACATGGGAATGGATTAAAAAGACGTTGTTTATGGCAGAAATGGACAAACTAACAAGAAAGCTAAACAAGAAGAAGATGAAACTTTTTTTGAAGACTGGAAAGACTTTCAAGAATACTTGTTGAAAAATTGGGATGTTAAACGTGGTTTGATCTGTTTTGATAGCTATTAAGAGGAAAATGAAAGTGAGTTAGACTTCTGAATTGTTACCGTTAGTAAGAGAAAATAAGTTTAGAACTAATTGTAATAGAATAAGAGAGACATTAATGGGGTTGGAGCAGTGCGGGAAGCCTTGTTTGGGGGGGAGAGGGAGAAAGGAAAAATGGATATGTATTGGTTTGTTGAAATTGTATGAACATGTGATATATCCAGTAATAAATTGTATTTGCCAAAAAAAAAGAAACTGGGGAGGGCAGCCATGAAGGAGCTAGAAAAGATCCTGAAGTGTGATGATGTGTCACTGGCAGCTAAAATCAAGAGAATTCATGTCATAGAGTTGCCTATTACTATACATGGGCCTGAAAGTTGGGTCAATGAAGAAAGTTGATTCACCTGAAATGTGGTGTTGGAGGAGAGTTGTAGGGATACCACGGACCGCCAAAAAGATAAATGGGTCCTAGACCAAATCAAGCTTGAACTCTCCTTAGAAGCTAAAATGACTAAACTGAGGCTATGGTCTTTTGGTCACATTAGGAGAAGGCAAGAGCCACTGGAAAAGACAATAACGCTAGGAAAATAGGAAGATGCAACAAGAGACGGATTGACTCCATCAAGGAAGCCAGGGCCTCAGACTACAAGACCCTCAGCAAGGCTGTTAACCACAGGACGTTTGGGAGATTATTAATGCCTAGGGTCGCCACTTAACGCGCACACACTTGTGCACCAACTGCGCTGGGCACTTTTGTAATCGGGCGGCCACGTGTGCCATCTGCTGTGACAGCAGCCTATCACGGCCGTCGGTCAACAGGCCTTTCTTGGCTGGAGGGCCCTAGGGAGGCTTATGACGAGCAGCCTTCCACTGAGCGCAGACGACAGGGAGAAAAAGGGTCTCGCGGCCCTTCCTTTGCCCCCGCCTGGGCCACCATCGCGCTGCCCTTCGGGTTCGGTTTAGAACGCGCCGGGCGCTGACGTCACGGACGGGAGGGGCGGATCGGAGACACACCCAACTCGATCCCGAGGCGGTCACGTGAGGCGCTCCCGCGGCTGCGTCAGCTGATCTCTGCTGAGCTGTGGCCGTGGCGGCGATGGAGTTTCTCTTGGGCAACCCTTTCAGCTCTCCTGTGGGCCAGCGCATCGGTAAGGCCGCCAGGCTTGCCCGTCCTCCCTGTTCCCCGCTTCTACTCTCCCCGCACGTCCTCACACGCTTTCGCAATTTGAGTGTCTATCTCGGGCGAAGGGGTACGAGATTGGGCGGTGCTCCCAGTCCATCGGGGCGGATGTAAGGATAGCTGGAGCCAACCAGGACGCGAGAGTGTTTTGACTGACTGGCCACGGTAGCCAATGGGGAGTGGGGAGAGAGGCGGGCTCTTGGGGGCTGCCCTCCTAAGCCAATCCTGGTGTGGGAAGGGGTCTTAAGGCGAGGGAAAGTTTGCTTATTTAAAGGGGCCGCTCCCCCTTGAACTACTGCCACGCCCCCCCGAAGGAATGAGAATGTTAAGTGCTACTCAGCGTGGGCATGATTCAGTAGAGAATTTGTGCACGGGTGACCGTCAGGTGGTTCCTCTGAGCACCACCGTTTCCTCGGTTCTTGTTGGCCTACAGGCAGTAGTGGCGTGGAGGAAGTAAACACGTATTACAACGGAATTTGTTCATAGGCCAGTTGTAGGTGGTTGCCTTCTCAGAGTGGTTCTCCCTGAGAACTGATTGATGATCAGAAACATGTAAAGGTAACAAAGCTAATCCTAAAAATTCCCCTGAAATACTTGATATAGAAAAATAGATTTCTAATAATAATTAGTGGACCACTAAATCTACATTTGTATTGGGGAAGGGTAGTTGATTCCAGGTGCAATCCCTGGGTTTCTTTGGACCAGAGCCTGCACTGCTTGCTGCTGTTTAAACATGAAGGCAAAAGGAATATTGCAGTTTTCTGATCTTGCTTTGTTTTAATCTCAGGAATTAAATGGGAAGAGAGGAGGCCATATGTTCACTTGAGAGCTACTCATAGCTTCCAAAGAGAATGCTGAGTTTTATGTTTTATAAATGTATGTGTATTGGTGGCCTAATAGACTAAAGCAGGCCCTGGGTGACTCACATGTTGCTTCAGGAGATGTTCCTCATTTCATCATGCCTTGGCTCAAATAACACCTTCCCATATGGTGTTATAACACAAAATCACATACGTTGTGTAGAGTCACTGGAAATTCCTGGCAATCCAGGACTAGCTAGTTTAACAACTGGGCAGTAATGGAATATTGCAGTCACTGTCATTCACTTCCCTCCACTGGCAATCAGGGATTTACTTATAGTACTTCGTTCCTTTATATATGTGTACAAGAATGGCAGCCTACTGATTCCCATGTGAATCTGGTAATGCTCCAGTGAATCAATGTTAGTGATTGGATTAATAATCATGGAGTGTTGAGAGCATATTATGGGTGCTGATTGGTTAAAGGAGTGTACTCTCTATCCACTGGAAACGTATTTTGTTCAAATGCTGAGAGATGGATCAAGGAAGAATATTTCAGAGTTTGGAAGCTGGAGCAAGGGATGGCATGTGTCATAACAGTTCTCTTCTGCCTGTAGTGGACCTTATGATTTCACTTGCCTGGGTCACATTCAGTCCTATGCAGGAAGTCCAGCCCTCTACATGTTCATTCAGAGGTGTCCCACTTTGTTTATTGGGATTTACTTCTAAACACCTGTTCATAGGGTTGCAGTCAGAAAAAGGTCTCTAACCCCCATACTGCAAAAATGGCAAGGGATGAGCAAAAGCATCTGTTCCTTTTCAAAACAGCTTAGCTTTGTTGAAGCTATTGCCCAGTTGTTTTCTTTATGACTAATCAGTTAATCGACTGAATGAAATGCTGTGTTTCTCTGTAAGTAAGGCTTCTGGAACAAACCTCTCAGTAAATAAACCAGATGCTGTGGTTTGCAAAGCCAGTATATAAGCATTGCATAATTCAGGGGTGGCACATAAATTACTTGTAGCTGTATCATTAGGTTTTGTACCTGATGTGCAGTCCTAATCTCTAAATGCTATTAGTGGCACCGAAAATCTGCAGTGACACCTTCCATGTCACTTTCCTTTTGAAAGCCTAGCGTAAACACTTCTATTTCAGACCATACCAGAACCCCTTGAAATGTGAAATAACCTGACCAGCCTGTAAAATGTAATGCTTTAATGTTATGCTACAGATTGCTGTTATTGTCACCACACCCTGGAGCCAGTCTAACACCCTTCTAAACTGAATTATTAGGCACATAGAGGGACAAAGCCTACTGAGGAAAAATTAGGCTTCTGCAAAGGGAAGTCCTGCCTCGCCAATCTTTTGGAGTTCTTTGAGAAAGTGAACAAGTAAGGAGACAACAGTGATCTGGTAGACATTATATACCTAGACTTTCAAAGGCTTTTGACAAGGTACCTTACCAAAGACTCCTGAGTTGACTTAGCAGTCATGGGATAAGAGTACAGGTTTTCTTATGGGTTAAAAATTGGTTAAATAATAGGAAGCAAAAGTAGGAATCAATGGACAGTTCTCCCAGTGGAGAGAAGTAAGCAGTGGGGTCCCACAAGGATTGGTTTACGGGTTGGTACTATTCATAACTTATCTGGAACTAGGGTGAGTAGTGTAATTGTCAAGTTTGCAGATGACACAAAACTATTCAGGATGGTGAAAACCAATGCTGACTGTGAAGAGCTCCAAGAAGACCTCCACAACCTGGGCGAGTGGGTGACAATGTGTCAAATGAAGTTCAGTGTTGGTAAGTGTAAGGTGATGCACACTGGGACAAAAATCCAAACTTCCAAGTATAGGCTAACGGGGTCTGAACTTGCTGAGACTGAGAGGGAAAAACATCTTGCAGTCATAGTGGATAGCTCAGTGAAAGTGTCGACCCTGTGTGCTGCAGCGGTGAAAAAGGCAAACTCTGTGTTTTTGAGTATAAAATGGCCAATATTGTAATGCCCCTGTATAGATCGATGGTGCGGTCCTATCTTTAGTACTGTGCATGGTTCTGGTCATCTTATCTCAAAAAGGATGTTGCAGAGTTGGAAGGAGTACAGAGGAGGGCAACCAAGATGATTAGGGGTTGCAGCACCTTCCCTATGAGGAAAAGCTGAAGAGTCTGGGACTGTTCAGTTTAGCAAAGAGACGACTAAGTGGAGGGGCATGCTAGAGATTTATAAAATAATGCATCAAGTGAAGAGAGTTGACAAACAGAAATGTTTCTTCCTCAAAATACTCAGACTTGAGGACATCCAATGAAACCAATGGGCCATAGGTTCAGGACAGACAAAAGGAAATACTACTTTACACAGAGAATGATTAAAATGTGGAATTTGCTGCCAGAGAATGTGGTGACGGCCACAGAAATAAACAGCTTTAAAAGGAGATTAGATCGATTCATGGGGGATAAGTCTATCAATGGCTACTAGCCATGTTGCTCCACATTCAGAGTCACTAATCCTTTGAATCCCAGAGCCAGGAGGCAACATCAGGGGAAGGTCTCAGCCTCTATGCCCTGTTATTGGCTTTCCAGAGGAACTGGTTGGCCGCTGTGTGAGACAGGATGCTGAAATAGATAGACTGTTGGTCTGTTCAAGCAGGACTTTTCATATGTTCTTTGAAATTTTCCAGAGATGCCCACACATATTGTCATCTTGGAATTTTCAGGTTGCCAGCTGGGTTAGTCTTAAGTCCTCTGTTTGATAACCCATACTATTTGGAATGTTTGTTGTCCAGAAAGCATCATGCTTCTGTGCCTGCTGTTGAAGTCACCCTTCTGTGCAGAAGTCATGTGGGCCTGGGTTAGATTTCAGGTGGTGTGGATGGCTCTAATTACAGCTGCCGTAGTTGAGCTCAGCATCTAGATCTTTCATGTGACCAATGAATAGCCTTTGTGTTTCTGAAAATCAAAGGAGTAAAGTCCAGGATTCCTCCCCCCCCCCCATGAAACTTATTAAAATGGCACTAACTCAAGATCCATTCCATGGATTTATGAAAGTAAGGAGCATTGTTTAAGTAGTTAAGAGAGGTTGTAAAGTCTAGCCCTTTGAAGCAACAGTCTAAATGTACAATGGGGGGGGGTGATACTTAAATGTTCAGGCACAGTAGCACTAGAGGCCCGTAGAACAAACTAGAAAAACACCTGTGGTTCTCACAGTGTGGCATACTTTCTAAAGTGGTAAAAAAATTTCTGAGTCAAACCTAGTCTCCCTTCGGCCTCCCTCTTCCACCATTCTGCATTGCTGGGGATTGGGAGCCAGAATGGTCCCCTCAGAGCACTCTCAATAGCTGTGTGCCCTGCATCTTTTGTGGGTGATGAGGAGAGAGTTCATGAAGGCAGCCCTTTATTTTAGGGTCTCTCCAAGTGATCCCAGGTAGCAGTGCTCTCCTACTGACTGACCTACGCCTTTTCTTTTCTTTTTTTGCTTCATCTGTTCATTATTCACCAAGAACAGGAACAAGAGTTATGAGTGGCATATTGTAAGGTTTATTTATGCAGGTGGGCTCTCTATCAAGCACTTGAGCTACACTCAGACCAGATTATCACGCAGTGTGTCAAGCTATCCACACGTGCACCTCTTCCCCAGCCTCATCCACCTGAGCTTGGGGAGGTCTTTTGGGAGGGGTGCCAATATCTAGTCTATTCGATTGACAGTTTCCCAAGAGAGATGGAAAGTGGAATTAGAAAACATGATCAGATCCCATCTGCTTGGATCTGGAAGAGATTTTTTTATGGTTATAGGGTTTTTAAAAAAACTTTTATAGTCAATTATTACAAAATAACTTAAAGTAATAACGTACTTTAAATTTTATACTATGAATCTAGCACAACCTAAATTATTTTAAATTAAGGTTTTGTGGGGCATGACAGGTCTATGTAATTGTCCCTTGTGAAATAATTCTTTTTTCCTTCCTTGTTGAAGAGGAGAAAAATAGTTACTTGGCTCCCTGAAATCTGATGAAGGCCTTCCTCTTCCCAGACTGGCCACTGAGCTCAGTTCCAGGTCGTACTGTACTTTTCCTCACCTTCCACGGCACAGATTCCATCCAGATAACTTACATTCTTCTAGCTCATTCTAATCCATAAACTTAGTCTCCAAATGTAGCTCCTGTTTCTTTACTACCTTCTTTGCATTACACAGTTTATTCTGAGGGCAGAATTTAGGTTTTACTATACATCACACCCAGCCCTGCTTATACTCTTGTTATCTGGTTCCTTCCTTCGGCATTCTGTCTTAATTCTTTGCCATTCTTTCTTAATCGCACTCTTCCCTCACTATGTTCTCCCTCCCTCCCTCTCCATTGTGGTTTGTGTGTTCACTTACCATGCAACAAAGTACTAGGGAATATTTTCACCTTTCACTGTTGCTAATCAGAGTGAAATTGGATCCCACTTCAGTGGCTTAGTAGTCTTTGCCTAGTATTATAGACATTTGGCTGCGGCTCTGCTGGGATTTTCTTTTTCTTATATGTAAGTTTCTTTCCCAGGCAGCCAGAAAAGTATATGTGGCTTGTTTGCATTCCTTTCTGCAAAGTAAATGTTTTGGAACCTTGACAGAATCCCTTTCGATTGGGGAAAAGGTTAGCAAAGATGCTATAAAACCTAGGCGGAGGGAAATGGAGAGGGAGAGGCTGGTAGAGAGACCCCCTCCCTTATCACAGATTGAGAGCTTGAGCAGGGTTTAATTTGAGTCAGAGCTTTAGTTCAGACCCTGCTTTCTCTGCCTGAGTTCATCCCTAGAAAGTGTCAAGTAATAACTGAGTGCCCTTTGAGCATATGATGAACAATGGCCGTTGCTGTCTGCTGACTCCAGAGAGTCAATATAGTGTAGTTCATAGAGTGCTACACTGACAGGAAAGGGCTACATTCCCATCCTTGTTCAATAAAAATTACTGGGTTTTCTTTGCTGGCTCTCAGCCTATCTCACAAGGTTGTTACAGTGCTAGAACATGGACAGGCCAGGGACACCATGCATGCCACCCTGGGCCCATTGGAGAAAGGGCAATTTAAAAATGTAATAAATGTTTTTGTTTTTAAGTAACATGTGGCAGCCATTGAGACAGAACAGTTTCTACCAAAGAATAGGAAGAGGCTGCCGCTGAATGCGATCTAATGGTGACGTAGCCTGGATGGAATGCTTTTTACTGGATTGTGTTGGTTTGCCAATTCTGGCCATTCTGCTCTTAACTGGATTTAGCTTTGTAACATTGAGATAAGGCTACATGCTTTATGTAGGGTTGTATTTGACGAATGCCTGGATCTGGTTTACACTGTAGGAGCAGTCTTAACTGGAGCTTGCCATGATGAGACTTTTAAATCTGCTGTTGTGCCGGCTTCTCCCCTTACTTCCAGACCCAATTCAGAGCTCTAAACGGCTCAGGCTCCAGACTGCTTCCGCCCATGTTAACCTTCCTGGGACCTGAAATCCCCTGGTGGCTCTGTGTTTCAGGAGTCCACACCTAAGATTCTTGCTTTGTGCCATTCAGCTAAGAGCCACCTATTCCAAAGGAATTTTCAAACTGTGAGGTTTTATGGGTTTGGGCACTGGTATTTCTATTTTTTATTGTTGCCAGTTGGTTATTGTCTCTATTGCTGTTTTTGGAATTATTTGCTCTGTCAATTGAGATGTTTTAAAAAATCCCTAAACATTGTGAAATAAGTTACAAAGTATGTGTTATTTGAATTTATTTATAGCACAGAGGAGCTAACAGAGGCATAAATGCAAACCAGAGAGTATCAGAATTGCCATTTTCCAAAAAAATCTCCAAGGCCAAGACACATAATCATTAACAAATCCCAGAAGCCCCATTCCTGACCATTAAAATGTACATCTTTAACCTCACAAATACAGGGTTCTCCATCTCAAGATACTGCCTCCATTGAGCTTCCAATTCATTCTAATCCAGCAGTACATCAGCTTCACACAGAATTAAAGCTGCCTTATATAATTCCTGAAATCTTGTCATCCTCTGGCAGATCATCCTGCAAGGCCAGGTGCGACCATGGAGAATGCTGTGGCTCTTCTAGATGTTGAATGTACCTCTCAAAAGGAAAACACACTAATAGATAATTCTGTGCCAACCTCAACTGGCATGTGGGCACATATCGGGAGAGGCATTCCTTCAGATATGTGGGTCCCAGGTGGTAAAGGGCTTTGAAAATTAAAAGTCACTTTAAGTACTAAACATAGAAGAAAGGCATGATATAAATGTTCTCATCTAAATAAAAACCACTTTGCACCTGTTTCCAGTAGGAGTTTGGGGCTTTCTTTCGCCTTCAATTGCCACCCCGTGGTGATAGGTTATTCTTATCCATCATGTTACCTCATTGACTGTCTCTATGAGTAACTATAATACACATCTAGGATTAAAGGGAAGAGCTTCTGGGTCACTCAATGCAAACTGAAGTCATGCACCTCTGATATTAGCAAATTAAGCACTAAAATTGGAAATTCATTGACTATTTCGAGGGGAGGGGAGTACTGTCCAAGCCTGCTGTTTTCATCACTATAGGAGTGCCAGATCTCATAAGGTACAGAGCTCCTATGCTCTTCCTGCATATGTAACAGGTGTCTTTTCTCCCAGTGTAATCTAGCAGTCTTGCCTGTTGGCTGCAAACTGCACTTGGCACTTGTTGGAGCCCTGACCCTCATTTAAAAAAAATAATAAAAATTAAGAAGCATTCTTGTTGAAAAAGCTAAAATAGCATGGGAATAGGAGGAGTATATCTGTTGATCATTCACATCACAGGCACAGTCCAATAGGTGCTTGCAATACTCAGGCCCATCTTACACATGGCAGTCCATAGAGCAGTGGCAGTGCTAATCAAGTGAGGGAAGGAATCAAAGTTTTGGTTGATTTTTGCATGCACACACACATGCTCAAACCTGATGCACCAGCTGAAAAGGAGATACTGGAGTCCTCAGCAGGTGAGTACTCAGCTTGGTGTATTCATGTGGCAGAATATGTGGTCAAATCTAGAGGTATTGGAGTAAGCTGAATTGCTGCAGCCAGCCATTGAATGATGCCATTTCAGGGTGTTTCCTCTCAAAGAAAAAATTCTTACTGGAAGAAATCTAACACATGAGGCAGAAAGGTCCCAGCCCATTCACTGCTGTTCTGATTTTCTAACTTTTGGGGAATCTTTTTACATAGGGGTGAGCATTCAGAAGTGGCACCTTCCTTATGCTGCATCCTGCCTCACAACTGGCAACTGAACCACTTCATTTTGCTGTATGTATAGACAGACCCTGTGTTTCTCAGATGGGAAAAACTGGCTCCTAATTTTTCCCAGTAGGCAAAATAAAAAATAAATAAAAAAGCAACAAACCCTTCAAGTAAAGAAAATATATTTTATAGTATACAACATATAATGCAAGTACAGTGGAAAAAATAAATATACTTCTAATGCATTTCAGGCAAAGGGACTAAAAATATTAGGTGAATGAAGTAAAAGAAATATAGATATAGATATGACACATGGCTAGTAAGGAAAAAATCCTCAAAATAAATAGCAAATAGTTACATGGTAATAAGATATACAATGGCCTACAGTCATTTTCACCTCCAGCTCATCTAGCTGAAAGCAAAGCTTTAACCATGCAATTTTGTGCAGAATTATTCCAGTCTGACCCATTGATTTCAGTGAACTTAGATTCTCTGGAGTTCTTCTTTTGTAAGTATTCCATCTAAGAATCTCCAAAAATGTCCCCCCAAAAAATAAAATTACAACCATACTTCAAAAGTTATGAAATAAGGAAAAGCAAATCCATAAAGGAGCAAAATACTAGGAAAGGAAGAAGTAAAGCAGTGAAGCCATAAAAGTGGCTGGGGAGGTAGAAAATGAGGAGGAAGGAGAAAGAGTAAGACTTGGCTAAAGGTGGGATACAGTTTGAGAAGCTGGAAAAATCTGCCGCTGAGTGCTTTGCTCTGGTCTTTTATACCCTTTTTATTGATCAGAGACAGCCCTTTCCATTCCTGGCACACTTTTCCTGCTTATCCAATGATCAAAGTTTAGTAGCTAATTATTTTGTTTGGACATCATAAAGATGAAAATATAGTCCAAGAAATTATCTTCCTTGCCTATCACCTTCTCATCAAAGGAACTCTCTTAATTATCTACTTTGTGCTACACTTTCAATTGTATTCATTTTTATTATATTTAGCATCAGTTACATAGCCCAAATATGCCACTTATGTCTTCACATGGTGTATGCCACATCTCTGAGCTCCTGTAAACACGTGTTTTGGCTGCTTTTACATGAATCAAGGTTCTTCTTGACTGTCATAGCTAATCCTGTAGTAGGCGAGACCAGGATAGACAATTTGGACTTCTTCAGGATTCAGAGACCAGGTTTGGGAACTGAAATAACAGCATGTAGCACAGAATCCTGATACTTCTACAGAGCTAAAATTCCAATCTGATTTTTTTTTTCATACAAAAAGCTTTCTTACTGGTGGGGGAGGGAGTCAAAGACTGATAGCTCTTTGTGGACTGTAAGTCAAAGGCTAGTTGGTCACTGTGTGAGACAGGGCGCTGGGCTGCATGGACCACTGGTCTGATCTGTCAGAGCTCTTCTTATGTTCTTAAGACTGAAGAGATTTCAAAGATGTTGTCTTCATGAAGAAAAGCTAATGTTTGTGAGGCTTCCTGTACTTGAAGGTGTGTCTGCTTTGAGTTTCATAACTCTCATTTTTTTTTTGTTTAATTAGAATAATATTTTCATAATTTCCATTGAATGCAATATGCAGTGAGAGCAGGATTAACTTTTATATGCTCTTGGATTTTTTTAAAAAAAAATGGCTCTAAGATTGCCAGCTCCTGATCCACAGAAAGTTCCAGTGACTTCAGGAGCTGTCACATTCAACAGCTGGATATTTTTTGCCAAGCCCCTTTGGTACTGAGTATATTCAGCACTCCTTATCAGTTCATTTGAGTTGATATCCTTGGCTATTCTTTCAAGATGTGTGAAGAAAAGAAAAGCTAAAGAAGTCCATCTCCCCAATTCTTGTATTGAACACGCAGGGAATAAACAGGAAGTTCTGCATGTCATTCATATGTGGTGATGGGAAAAGACAAGAAGTGTCTCATTTTGGCTTGTGCAGCTATGAAAAGTATAGGAGCCTTGCCAAGTAAAACAGGTAGCAACCCTACTCTGTACTTCCAGATTAAATCTTTGGCAATCTCTGTCTTTCTGCTGGTGCTGCAAGTCTTGCAAACGCTACCATGGATTGAGTTGCTCCCTCCGTTCTCCTCTTCTCATAGCTTGTTGTTTTGTTTGCTCCCTGCTGGCTTTCCATTTTTCCGTTGAAGATTGAACATCCTTCTGCCTGGACTGACTCAGTCCAATTGCCAATGGGTGTTGAGGCTGAGCTGATTACAGGGTGGGGACATTGGTAATGCTGGCAATAAGAGCTTGTTGTTCACTGCTTTTGCCAGGAGTAATGATCCTGGCTAGTGCAAGAACTGCTAACTGAATAGGGGGGCATTTACAGATAATGACTGGATTGGCCCTTGCATGATTCTGCTACCCATAGGGTGCGTTCAGACAGCGTTCTGGAGCAGTTTAAATTGCTCCAGTTTGATGTGTTTTTGTTTTGTTTTTTTAATCTGGAGAATTGCGATCACACTGACCTCCTCGTTCTGGGCTCCCCGCCGTCCCCATGCAGGTGGAGTTTTTTTCACTCTCAGTTTGAGCATGCACACAGGCAGCCCTTTCTAGAGCTAAAATTTTTGCGCATGTGCAGAACAACAATTTCCACACGTCCCCTTAAACTTTAAATGAAGTTAAATGAAGACTTCTCTTTAAATTTTCACTCCGAAACTGGCCTCCCTGAGATCCTGGACTTGTTTAAATACTTAAATTAGGCACCATTAAAGCTTTTCTTTCATTAACTTAGGAGCAGAGCTCCGCTCAAGCGCACACCGCCAAGGCATAAAAAAAAAATGACAGACTAAAAGTGGAAGCCTGAGGCAGCTTCCCAGAGGGGAGGGAGGTTGAAGCACCTGGAAGTGGCTTGATGGAGCAATCAGACGTCAGGAAAGTGCACGAGAATCAGGAGTGGTATCAAAATACTCCGTTTCAAAGGGGTTTGCTCTGGAAAGCCATGGCTGGGGACGGTGCACAGATGTTGGGCGTGTGAACATGCACATAAAATCCGTTCCTGTGGCGTGCAGAAAGCGGCTCAAACGGAGCATCTGAACACACCCATACTGTAAATTTAGGTGTCTCTTTCACTAATCTCTCTGAAGGACCTTCTAAAAATGAAATGGCTACTGCATTTTGGCAGGATCAGTGTGAACCCAAGAAACTTTGATCCCTGAGTCAGAACATGCAAACACCACCACCCCCGCCCAATAATAAACTAAGCTACTGACAGTCTGCTGTATTTTAATAGTATCCCAAAATATGGCTCTGAATTGAACTGTCCCATTTTGTCTCCTGACAGGGCAGTCACTGGGCAGAAGTTATATTAAAAGCAAAGGGGCGGCTCATTTCTCTTCTTTCTTGTACACGCATATACTTTTGTTTGTGGTTTGGTTTAACTGATGGGACCTCTGTGGTAGTAGTCGTAAGAACATAAAAAGGATCAGCTAGTTTAGCATGGTGTCAGCCAGCCAGATGGCTTCTGGGCGTTTATTTTTATTTGCCTCATTTATACCCCACCTTTTTCCCCAATGGGCACCCAAAGTGTCTTGCATCATTCTCTTCTTCATTTTCATCCTTACAGTGACTCCGTGAGGTAAATTAAGCAAGAATGTATGTGACTGGCCCAAGGCCATCCAGGAACTTCAGAAGCAGGTTGTTGAGAGAGATGAGCCAATGCGGTATAGTGGTTAGAGTGTCAGACCTGGAACACCCAGGTACAAATTCCGCTCGACCATGAATCTTAGTTGGTGCCCTTGGGTCAGTCATTCTTTCAGCCTCATTTACCTCACACAGCTGTTGTAAGAGAAGAATGGAGGAGGGAAGAATGATGTACACAGACCTGAGCTCCTTGGAAGAAAGGTTCGATACAAAGGCATTAAACTTTAAACAAACTAACGAAATATAGGGGATGACTATTCTCAGTGTCTGCCTTCTCTATAGATGGAAATCACACTCCTAGTCATTCTGGCAAAGGGCTTCACCGCAGTGTCCCATGGATACAATACTTCTTGTAGCACTAGAGAAGAGTAACAAAATCTTCCTTGTTCCTCAGAGGCATGGAAAGAGAACTGGCATGGAGTGGTCTGGCCGACAGTAGCACCCGTCAAAATCAGCAGCTGCTACAGGCAGCTCCCACCGTTTTGACCACAGAGCGACTCTTTTTAGGCCGACTGTATGATCTAGTGCTAAGATTATTAGGGAGTGGGTTTATATGTATAAATTTCTCACCTTCTGCGCTCTAAGCGAACATCTCAACAGCAGGGAAAGGCACCTCAGTGTTTCAAAGGCACATCCAGGGATACTGTCAGCCGTTTCATTTTTAATTCTTTTTTTCCCCAGAGAAAGCTACTGATGGCTCCCTGCAAAGCGAAGACTGGGCCCTCAACATGGAGATCTGTGACATCATTAATGAGACAGAGGAAGGGTAAGGGAGCTGATACTGCTAGGGCAAGTGATGTTATCTGGGTGCCTGGACGTGTCCACTGACACACTTGTGAACGCATCTTATTATGTACTCTCTTTGCTAATGACTGGAAAATCCTCTGACGGTATCTGATTCCAGCTGGGGTTCTGTTCTTCGGAACATTAAAAATACAGTCAAATTACAGAGATGAACCAGGAAAGAAAGTGAAATTTCCCCTGATCTTCTCTGCTCCCATGCACATCTACTAGGCGGCACAGCGCTGACCTATCAAGAAACCTGGGGAATGCCAACACCATTGATGCTGAATCCTATAAATAATTTGCAGTGGGCTAGCTGGTGACCTCAGTAAAGAAAGGAACAGCATGTGCTGGAAGTGGTGCTCCATGGAATGCAAAGCTGTGATTAGATGGTTGCAACTGCTCCCCCACAGAGGAAGAGCCTCTAAGTACTTTTCGTTTGTGTAAAATCTGAATCCAAGTTATCTGTTTCTTTTAAAAATATCTCATCCCCACTTTGCAGTCCTTCTGTTTCTGTTCCAGCCTCATATCCAGGTCCCCATATGTGCCCAGCATTAGCTCCATAGCGTATTTCTCTCCCCACCACCACCACCAATTTCTTGGCTGCATATAATTCCATTTTTACACATCCGGTTTATTGTTCATATAATTTACTTGGACCTAAGAGAGAGTGGATTCCCATCTTAAAGTGGCTCTCAATTCCATGACTTCCCAGGGCCACTTGGCATCTCCCAGCCTAAATTTACTGTGAGGATGGATGAGATGAATGTAGGGAAGCACTTTGAGTGTTGAAAGGGCCACAGATCTTCTTGTGCCTAGTAATCATATTTCACATCTGCCCTTCATCATGCTTTGTGCAAAGCCAACCTGAGACATTTTGGTGCCTGAGGCAGAAATAAGGAAGAAGACATGCTAAATAACGTAGGGCAAAATCTGCATGCACACAACCCACACATTCTCTTTTTCAAGTCTTATAGAGTAAATGAGAGGCTTCGACAACATATTGAATGAGAGCTGTTCAAGAGCCCTGTTGTGCACTGCTTCTCTTCACTGAGGCTCACCTCTGAGCATTTTCTTATTGGATGTTGTCCCGTGGATCGCATCTGCCCCCCGTGTCCTTAGTGGCACCTGAGGCCTCCTCTGTCTCTGTTATCCCAACTCTGGCCCTCATTCCTTGCACTGCAGCGTGTTTCATTCCACCTCCATATAAAAAGTAATGCAGAGATGCTAACTTCCCATCTGTAATATCTCAACAAGGCGTCGAGCACTGAGAGAGCTGTAAAAGGGCTAAGAGAGTGCTATGGTGCTTATGTTCTAGTTCCATTTTCCGTAGCAGGCAACAGATAGCACATCACCTATTCCATCTGCAGATATAGCAATGCGGCATAACTCAGTATTATAGAAACTTTGAAAAAGGGCATTCTTCTGGGATAAGCTGTTTTATATTCTGCTCTCTCCTTGCCCAAACAACATGCTCCTTGTCCCTTTCTGGCATGTGGTGGGTGTTAATCTTTCCTCACACCAGCCAGTGTCATAAGATTTTGCCCTGTTAGATTACATTCTCTAATAATGGCTTTTCTTGCCTGTGTCCTCTGTTTTTGTCTCTCCTCCATTTCCTTCCTGTTTACAGTCATTGATACTGTGGGATGTGTGCACTCATGTCCCTAGTTACAGAAAATTAAATTTGTGGATGTAGAGACATTTGCTCTTGGCTTTGGGGGAAGGGCAAGCTTAGCTTGTTTGGTTAGTTGCAAGACTCCAAAATGTTAGTGACTGAGGAATTAGAGTTGTCTACTGACAGGTAAATTGCAGCTGCATGTTTTGCCTCTGTGCTAATACCAACGCTTTTGTAATCTACATTCAGGCCGAAAGATGCCTTTCGGGCAATAAAGAAAAGGATTGTAGGGAATAAGAACTTCCACGAGGTGATGCTGGCTTTGACGGTAAGTAGTGTGGGCCCTTTCTTTGTAACAGAGAGCCCCAAAAACATCACTTTTTTCCAGTCCTCTTTGTTTCTTACTAGCTTGACTTCAGTAGCTGGGTAAAACGAAAGATGTTCTAGAACCTACTTGTTTCTGGACAAGAGGATCAGTCTCCAAGGTGGAATGTAAATCTTGGATTAAGTAATGGGAAAGCACCCAAAGATTGTAAGAAATATGTAATGAGAGGGAGGGAAGTAGAAATACAGTGGACGGCAAAGCAGTTGTTATCTTGACCAAGTTTAATGGGTTCTAAATTTGTGCCTGCCTGTGTTAGCACCTTACATAAGAACATATACCAAATCAGGTCACTGGTCCATCTTTCCCAGTAGTGCCCATTCTGAATGGCAGCATCTTGCCATTACCTGAGGCACAGAAGGTTCTCTCCCAATATCTGCTGCCTGATACCCTTTAGTTGGGACTGCTGTAGGCTGCTTCTGAGATCTTCAGTGTGCTCTACCACTGAGCCAGAGCCCTTTCCCTGAAGGCACATATGTCGTGTTTTTTAGTGCAGGGGCAAATGCCTTCAATTTGGGGTGGCTGTTGTGCATGTAAACTAGCTAATCTTTCTGTGATCATGATGGTAAGCAGAGAGGAACCAAAAGCCTCTGCCCCTCCCTGCTGACATCTTGTCTTCACAGGTCCTTGAAACATGTGTCAAGAACTGTGGCCACCGTTTTCATGTGCTGGTTTCTAGCCAGGACTTTGTCGAAGGTGTGCTGGTCCGAACCATCCTCCCGAAAAACAACCCACCTGCCATTGTGCATGACAAAGTGCTGACCCTCATACAGGTGAGTGCGCTTAGACTTCCAGCAACTGTGCAGTTCTCCCTTCACTGGCAAATAATCAAACGCAGTTATTCCAAAGGTACAATTTTGTGTTATCTCTCATTGTGCGCCTTGTTAAGCTCGGAGGGCTGGTGATGAAGCTCTGACCCCCAACAGTAGTGATTTTGGTCCTGAACCTGGGCTGTGATGCACGCCTGGGTTAGATGATGGACTGAATGTACTCCATGCATAAAAACAACGTAACGTTCTGTCTCAAGAAAAGTTGGATTTTGTGACTAGTATATATATTATGCATGTTTGCTCGGTTTGTATAATATATCTCCTGTTTTGCATAACATGTCCTGTGTTTTTTTCCATTTTGCATAATTCATTCTAGAGTTGCTCATCCTGGGGAAAGGCAAGAAGGGAAATTCTTTTACCCCCTTGGGTCTTAAGATTTCTGTTGACATTGCTCATACATTCTAAGTTTATTTTATCATTCAGAAAGACTAGGACCTTGTTTAAAAACAGAAAAAGAAAGAAAATTCAGTTTTTTCAAGAACTTACTTTGTGTGTCAAAACCACTTGCTGCTCTTCTCTTGTGCTCCTACAGGATAGCAACATTTGCCCCTTCCTGGTTATTTTTCACAAGGGTCACAATGTACACTGTAAGACTTGGAGATGACACCTTTTCCTATTTTCCCTAGTCCTGGGCAGACGCATTCCGCAGCTCACCCGACCTGACAGGAGTGGTAGCTGTATATGAGGACCTGAGGAGGAAAGGTCTAGAATTTCCCATGACTGACCTTGATATGCTGTCACCCATCCATACACCACAGAGGGTAAGGTTAATGTCTCTTCTGCAGGGGGAGTCTGTTAAGGTGTGCACCTATTAGGGAACTATAATGGCAATGAATGGGGGAGCAGAGCTAGTTACTGGCACACCCAAAAAATCAGAATGGGGCTCCAGGTTCTATGTTACCGAACAAATTATTCTCGCTTCCAACTTGTTCAATAGTAATGTATACAATGCTGTTGATTTCAAAGGTAATATTCATTTTTCCCCTGCACTAACTCATGAAATGTAGCAAGATTAGGATTCTTGGGGGAATGTAAACATTTTCCTGGGTGAGATGTTTAGTGTATTGTTAAAATGAAAATATTACCTAGTTCTTTATTTCTATTCTGTTCCAAACAGATGTTTCTTTCCTATAAGCACTAAACACTATGGGGGAAACTTTACTAGACGTAACACAGAAAGGGAAAATGGCTTGTGTGAGCAGATTGGTATTAAAGCTCCTTTTCACAGGGGATGGATTAAAATCTAATGCTGTATGTTAACAAACCTAGGCAGGTCAGGATTCTTGCCTCCTATCCATTGTAAGCTGCATTCAGAACTGCCTTTCTTTTCTGAGCTGAAACTGCTGGAGTGATATCAGTTCTTTTTCTTCATGAGGACTAGCAACTTGCTGCTTATTTTTTAAACTGAAATGGGGATTCTCATCTTGCCAGATTCCTCACTCCTCATACAGAGTCATGGGCTATGTCTGTCTACCGTTGTAGTCAACATAGTGGCTGGGATATGTAGCTGTGAGTGCAGTTTTCTTTGGAGGCCACAGAAAAGCATAACGAGTCTGTGCAGCGAACGTGAGAGTTTATGGGCCAGGGAAGCAGCAAATGGCGTATAAAAAGCTATGGTGCCTAAGAGGAAGAAAATACACCAGGGCCACTGATAGATGGATTCTCAGAGTAGGAATAAATACAGATTCCCTGTGCCTTTTTTACCCATTTCTAAGCCATTTCCTTCTCCTCCTGTGGATTCCTCTTTAGACTGTGTATACCTCAGATTCCCCACCGGGGCAGAACTCACCAGCCGTGGATGCCCCTCAGACAATAGAATCCATCCTGCACCCCGTGTCCCTGCCAGGAGCTCCAGGGCCTTCACCCGAGGCTGCCATTACACCTACTCCAGAGCAGGTAAGAGTAATATGAGCCTCACAATATTCTTGCAGTAGAGTCTACCTGACATTTCTCGTATCTGTCATCCATTCAGCTCTGCAACATGTAAAAGATTATTTCACTAAAGGAAGCTCCAATTCCATTATTCGTTGGGACTGGCCCTTTAACTAGCTGGGGAGGTCTCTGGTGGGCTGCTGTCCTGGAAAGTCACTGCTGGCCCAGGAGCAAGCCAAGCTCCAGTGGTTCTGCCAGCAAACCCAGCCAGCAGTGACAGTGATAAAAGGCAACCTATGCCTGTCAAATCATATAATTTGCTTGCAGAAGCTCCCGAGTTCAATCCCTAGCATTTTTAGGTAAATGATCTCAGTGTGCAGGCTAGAAAGAGGGACTTTTCTTCAAGAGTCCGTAGATCCACTGACAGACCAAGCAGGCAATAGTGGGCAAGGTGTAGCAATGGTCTAACATCCTAAGGCAGCGTCACATGTTCACACATCCCAGCCTTTTGTTTCTTCTGATCCTCTTTTGTAGCTGAGAGAAAGACCAGCAGGGTTTAACACATGTCCGTTTGGGCTTTCAGATCGGGAAGCTACGCAGCGAGCTAGAAGTAGTGAACGGGAATGTGAAGGTGATGTCTGAGATGCTGACAGAGTTGGTGCCAGGACAGACTGAAACCTCTGACCTTGAACTGCTCCAGGTAGGAAATAGTTGGACCATCTGTCTGCTGGCAGACTCTCTGGTACCGGCAACTTGATTTGATTCACCCCAGTGAGGGGTGCGGATGAGCTTGGCTGAAGTCAGCAAACTTAATCGCATCATGCCCTTGGCCTGTTCAGTAGGAATGGACATTTAGCCCCGGGGTGGCTGCTCACTGCCGGTTCTGAATCTAATTTCCTCGGCTCAGTGTTCATGATTTACATTCTCTTGCCATGGGTAGGAACTGAACCGGACGTGTAAAGCGATGCAGCAGCGTGTTCTGGAGCTGATCCCCCGTATCCTCAATGAACAGCTAACAGAGGAGCTGCTCATTGTCAATGACAACCTCAACAACGTTTTCCTGCGCCATGAACGGTACTCCTGAGTCCTCTTCCCCCCCTTCCCCTACTCTTTCCCCACCCCTCCCATAAGCAGAGCCGCCTGCCTTCTTCCACTCAGGCTCCTCTCCTTTTTCTTGTAGGTTCGAGAGGCTCCGATCTGGACAGTCGACTAAGGTGATTCAGCACTCCTACCCACTAAAACATGCTAATAGCATTTTGTCACTCATGTAGATTAAGATAAGATGGAGGACATCATTGCTGTTGTGATATTTTAAAGTCATAGAAACAAATTCTTCATGTGTTGATTTCAAGTTCTGTCACATTGCATGTGCGCACACACAGAGAATTTGCTTCCATTACTCCCAAATAGCTAAAGAGGTTTAGGAATTTAATGTTGTTCTGGTCAAATTACTCCCTCGTTGGGTATCTTGTAGCCCTACTCTCTTGGCATCTAGCTCCAGTTGTGCTTTGGATTCTGACAGATGTAAGGCTAATTGAAGCTTTTGTCCCCATCCTGTTGTCTTTACTGGAAATAGGAAAAGCTGTAGGGACCTTGTTTGTTGCATAGATTTGTGAACCATTGGCTTTCTTTACACCAGCCACCACTTTGGACCATCTTTCCTTCATCTACACACGCTGCTAGGCATGCTTGCTGTGTACTGTGCTATTCTGCCATGTTTCCGTGACATTCCACTCTCTGGCTAGGTGGAATGTACTCCCCTCTGCGGTAGTGGAGAGATGTTATAGGAAAATCCCATTAATGGAGAGGGTTTACCCTTGTGGAGCAGGGAAGGTCGAGACAAATGAGCATATTTTGTTTCACTGCCATTTCTACCAGGAAATCCGTGCGAAGATTATTGCACCTTTGCTTGGGGGGGTTTCTGCCTGCTCTGAATCTGAAATTACAAGGAAGTATCTTTCAGACCCAGATCCTCAGCTCACACTCCCCTGTGCCAGATTTCTTGCAGCATCATGCAGAATTCACAGGGAATTAATACAGAATGTAGCTGAATCATAAAATGTAGATGTTTTGTTCAATCTGTTCTGTGATTTTAAGAATGCATAGGCCATTCAGTAATTTAAAATATTGTGTATTTCCTAAAACTTATTAGATTTGTGTACATTATTGTAACTGATTTTGTGCTGGTCACAAACCATAATAATAAATTTGATTTGACTGTAGTATGATGTGACATAAATTCCACAGAGTTCCAAAGAGGTGAAGGGAAGCAGGAACTTCATAGGGCAACCTTAGAGAGAGACTCTTCATTTTTCGGGGCCACAGGGTCCAGTTTGGGGACTCCTTTGATGCTTATCCCACAGCCTTCCATGCAGAATAAAGCTGAAGTCATAAAGGCACAATCCAGAGGAAGTGGTTCCTGTTTTGAATTTCATTGAACTCATGTGAGTTAAGTGTTTACTGCTCACTGATTTCAAGCCAGTGGAGCAAAAGCAGGTCTTCCTTTCTTGGGAATGTGCTCACACTGCTTTCTGCCCTCTAATTAATATTGAGTGCTGGGAGAACACTCGTCAGATGAATGACACTTGGCCTAGATGGGATCAGGTTCACTGGCTGCATCTTTGATAGGCTTTGGGGTCACACTCATGCTTCTCAGAGGCATTTGGGTAACAGGAGGTGTTTGTGGTGTTCCCTATTGGTATGAAATATCAGACCTCCCAAACGGAATAGAATCTGACCAGAAATAACATGGGAATAGCAAGTAAATGTTTCTCTTTCTTCAAAGCAACACAACAATACAGAAAATGTGAGCAATTTGATTGATGCGGGTCCTGGCGCTACACCAACAGGGAATGAGTCTGAAGCCCCCAACTCTCTTTCGTCTCAGCTTGCGGGAATGAGTGAGTAACCTGTGTCCCACAAGGCATACAGTTTTTCATCGTCTTCCCACCACCATCACAGATTTCTCTTCTGGCCTCCAGCTCCTCGTTTGCAGTCTCTGTATTTTCTCCTTCCTTCTGTTAAAATTCTGAACTCTTTTGCATTTGGGCTGATAGACTCAGGTGTGAAGAAGGAGACATTTTGATTTTCATCACTGATTAACAGCATTTAGATTGGGGCTGGATTTTGTGGCACGTACAACCATCCATAGAGCTCTTCTTAGCTGAGAGTAGGCAGAACAAAATCTGATCCCTGTGGTCATCACACCTGAAGGGCCCCCTCTCCCTGTATGAACCCACACAGTAGCATCAGTCATCACACTAGTGAATTCTCTCCAAGGGAGACTTTGTCGCTGATGGCTTTTGAGAGAGGCTGGAGAAGGGGGGTTGGGGCCTTACAGAAAGGCAGCATTAAGGATTTTTAGAAGGCAACCCATTTGTAATGTCTGTGGCTGGCATGTGATAAACTTTTGGTTGTATTTGTATTGTGCTGCTTCTATATTGTTACCAACCTTGGGTCCAGATTACTGGGAGAATGATGGTCATATAAATAAGCAAGCCAATATCTTACTCTGTCTTCATCATGATTTGTTGGCCTCAACTTATGCCAGTTTGTTCCTCCTATGTTTTATTCCCCTCCAGATCTGGGTTCTGGCAGTGTCAGTGCAGGGCTGCAGTCCCTTGATCATTCTGGCAAACTGGAAGAAGAGTTTGACATGTTTGCACTGACCCGTGGCAGCTCCTTGGCTGAGCAACGCAAAGAGTGAGTGGCAGTGCCTGTTACAATCTATCAAGCAAAATGGTCAATGTTGCAGGATAACCTAGGAGCGGTTGTGCAGATTTCGCTCTAATTTTATATAGGTCTCTCAGCATTCAGCTTTGGTTGGTGCAACATTTTTCTGTATGTTTGTGCAGAATTTTGCATTCTTTGTTTCAAAGCACTGAAACCCGCCCATGTTCAAGAGAAAGCTGTAGCTCTCAGTCCCCCAGTATACTTCCCATGAGGTTAGGCAAGTGGCTACATCATAAATTCTAGCCTGCCACAAGCAGAGAAAAGGGAGGAAGCCAAGAAAATGAAATTGCAGGTTCCTCAAAGGTAGAAAATAAGGGAGCAATCCTAAGTAGGGCCACTCAGAAGTCTGATCCTATTCAATGGGGCTTACTTCCAGGAAACCAAAACAGAAGGGGTGTGTGATGGGTTTCAGGCTTGAGATCAGCCTGCAAGCGAAGACACCTGCAAGTCATATGACTAGCAGTGGTGATGTAAGCCTGATGCAGAACTCAAGGGGGAGTTCTAAATAAACAAACAAACTCTTGACAGTTGGAGTTTAGCAGTTGAGACCGCCAGGTAGTTTGTAGTCGGTTGTTTTTTAGTCTGTTGGGACTGAGCCAGAGGACTGACAAGTCTTGTTGGAACAAATGAGATATCTATATAGTTTCCAATATTAAGGGAAACTGAGAAAAGCCAAATGTGAAAACCATCATGAAAACTAAGGAGTCTTAACCAGGAAAATAAGCTCCTAGTGGTTAAATAAGAAATACACATTCCTCTCCCTTAGAAATTATACCCTGCTGGAGAAAGAGCCTGGTTTAGGGGTTTAGTGTGTGGCCGGAGTGTTTGTTGGACTAGTGGACGTCCAAGGATCAAACTAAGGCACAGCAGAGGTACCTCTCTGTGAAGGTGGAGAATACCTAAGAAACCCACACAAAAACTGGCTGTCTAAAACAGCATAAGGGTTGAGTTTGGCGAGAGAGAGTGATTTGTACTGTGCCATTTGAAATGACTGATTATAAAGGAACTAACCTAAAGCTAAAATATACCATCTGTAACTATGTATCCACAAGCATCAAAGTTTTCCGTTGTAAATCTATTTCCTGTCTGACTTTGTAAATAAATTCTTCAGTTGGTTGTATTGTTCCAAGTTGCATGTGCCTCAGTGTCTGACAGTATCTGACAAAGTGAAACAGTAAACTTCATCTTATAAAAAGGTAGTGTTCATAAAAAGCCCCACAGACAATAAGTGGCTTGAGTTTTGACAGAAGGACGAACTGTGTGGGTTCCTGGGGTGAAAGAGGCTGGCAGACAGTGTCATTGGAAAATAAACCTGCTCCAGCCTGAGAAAGGTTAAAGGAACCAAACCCCTCATACCCTAAAATAAGGGGGTTCGTCACAAGGGGAAACCCAACCTAAAGAAACAATGAAGTTGGGTACTCGAAGGTTGGGTGAGAGAAAATTTTAACAAATGGGTTCAACAATATATATATATTTATTTATTCCAGAGTGCACTAAAACTGTATGTCACAGGGCAGGTGGAGCAGTGCACGTTCTTCTAGATAGTAGGAGTCCGAGAACAAGAAGCCAAGTCAAATGTCCGGTTTCAGAGTTAAGAGCTGAGAAAGACATTACTGAGGGATTGTCCATAGTCAGGCAGTCCAAAGGTTCCTCACAAGCAAGGATCACAAAGCCAAGACGAATTCAGGAGGCAGTCTGGAGTCACATGAGTGAGGCAAGGTCCAATGCCGTGGTCGCAGAGTCAGTGATAGAACGACTCATTGCTTCCACACCTGACAGCCTCCCTTGGCTGGTTTTTATAGGCATGTGCCTAAGGGTCAAACTTGCAGCCAGCTGCTTGGGAGTAATTCTGCAATTATTCAAGCAGCTGGTGTCAGGCCAGGAGGTGAGCACTTTGTAGTACTGCTCGTAGGCTCTGTCTGCAGCGCTCAAAGGGCATGTGTCTGGGAATGATTAACTTAGTTTCACCCGTTGACTCAGGGCTGGAGACTGTTGGTGGCTCTGCACCAGCTGTTGGCTGTGAATCCTGACCAGCCTACAGTTCATCTTCCTGCTTGCTTGCTTCTGCTGACTCACAGCTGGCTACACATGGCTCTTCTTCTCTTGAGGAGTCCTTACTGAGCCCTGACTGACCCATGACACCCTGCTTTAAAAACATGGGTACATTCCACCCTTGAAGCAGTGAATATTTGGACTAAAAAGTCCTGAATCTATGTAACGTGATTCCGTTAAATATCTCTAGGTTAATTACCTTGAACCACATTAAAAACAGGACCAGTTTGGTGTAGTGGTTAAGTGCATGGACTCTACTCTGGGAGAACTGGGTTTGATTCCCCACTCCTCCACTTGCACCTGCTGATGTGATCTTGGGTCAGTCACAAGCTCTGGAACAGCTGTTCCTGAAAAAGAGCAGTTTCTGTCAGAAGTTCTCTCAGCCCCACCTACCTCACAGAGTATCTGCTGTGGGGAGGGGAAGGGAAAGGAGTTTGTAAGCTGCTCTGAGACTCCATGTGAAGGGCGAGGTATAAATCCAATCTCTTCTTCTTCTCTTCTTCTTCTTCAAATGCATTTCAGACTCCGAGGCTTTCCTCAGTAGTCAAATTATTGTATCTGTGCACATTATGACATATAAATATGTGTTAATGCCAAGGCAGGGTGATTATAAGGCCTAAAAATGAATAAAGAATATAATTATTCAATAATTTATATTTGAAAAATAATTTAACTGCATTAAACTTTTTTTGGATTTTTTGGAATTATAACTCATGTTCTGAATATTCTTTGTGCCAGTTTGGGAGCCAGTTTGGTGTAGTGGTTAAGAGCAGTAGGACTCTAACCCAGAGAACCAGGTTCGATTCCCCACTCTTCCTTATGAAGCCAGCTGGGTGACCTTGCATCAGTCATAGCTCTCCGAGCTCTCTCAGCCCACCAACGTCTAGCTCACCTAAAAGAGTTAGAACTTCAGCTGCCAGGCAATTGTCGGATCTCCTGGCTATACAATACACACTAGGTATACAAAAGAGGTCACAGTTCTACTGATACAATTGAAAGGACAAAAAGAACTGTGAAAAGGCTACAGAATTCCAATACAAATTGTACTTTTAACAATATATATGTTATTTTCAGTAATGTATGTGTTATTTTCAGCAACAACAAACAGTTTTAAACTGAAAATGCAGAGTCACATGCAGAGTCGCAACGGCGTCCTCCGGAATGATTAAATCCGTTTCAACCAATACAGTGGTCTTTCTCCAGCCTGAAGACTTAGCACAGCTTCCTAGTTCTCTTAAGATCTTACATCATCATTGAAAAGTACAATTTGTATTGGAATTCTGTAGCCTTTTCACAGTTCTTTTTGTCCTTTCAATTGTATACAATACACACTGCCATAAGATAATTATTATTAATTATTATTGTGTGGGAAAAGAATTCGCTTGTGTGAAAAGTTTTCTTAGACTTTTAGAATCATAGAATCACAGAGTTGGAAGTGGCCATACAGGCCACCTAGTCCAGCCCCCTTCTCAGTGTAGGATCAGCCTAGAGCATCCCTAAGACGTGTTTGTCCAGCACACACATCCAGGGAATGCAGATTTAATAACTCATTCTGTAAGAAATGTATATGACAAGGCTGTTTTAATGAAAACTAAGTTCAATTAATTAAGGATACACCAAATTGCAATAAAACAATATAAACCTTATAACATACATAACTGACCGTGGCTATCAAAACTCTCAGAGTGTGCATATTTGTATTGGCCTTTAACAAACAGTAACTTTCTTATAATTTTCTCTCAACCTTTGGGCAGCTTACTTCTGGGAAAACATCCGTGGGATTGCAGCCCAAGCTTAATAAGAGATACCAAAATGACTCAGGCAACTGACTATGTCCTGCACTGCTGGTGAAGCTGAAGCATGGTTTCCAGTCCAGGGACACTTGGGAGAAAGCAGGGTTTCCCTTGCCGGTGCATTTTGCTAGCTGTCTTCTTCTTTTTTTTTTTTTAAATGTTGCTTAATAAAAATAAATGGGAAAAGATTGCTTTAAAGCAAAGAACAGTAAAATGGAAACATTCTGATGTATAGAGAGAGGGGGAGAGAGAACAAAAGATTGCTAGAATGGTGATAAATTATTATAGCAAACAGTAAAAACCACTGACTGCCACAAAAACCAACTATTCCCGCCTCTTTTGAAATATATCACTTTCTTTTACAGTGCATTACTTTTCTTTATTTTCCTAATTGTGTTGCCTGTGCCTGCTCATGCTCTGTTGGGGGGGGGAACATAATTTGTGCTCACATAGTTGCAGGTGTTCTTTCTCCAGAACTTTGCTCAGTAAGCTTGTATGGTAAGGGCCGTGAGATCTTCATCTCTGTAACCACCTTTAAGTTCCCCAATCTAAGTCATCTTTCGGGGTGTTGCTCTAAGAGGAGATGGTGTGTACGTTCAAGGCAAAGAGTCCCTGATCAGTTCTATGTTTTATCTCCGTGGAACTAATGAAGGCAGTTGTAAGCCTTCATTAGCACTCACTACCTCCTCCACTCCTTTTTCCTCCCTGGCTCAGTCTCACTCCCTGATGGCCCCTGGGAATTGGGGCAGTAGTGAAATGCATAATTAATTTTTAATAGCTCAGGCCCAAATGGAGAGCAGAGTTCTGTGTAGTGTGCCGCAGAATGCTAGGTAGTTCAGATGGGTGACCCTACCACCAGTCCAAGATTAATGCTTCAGCCTCACAGTGTACCCTGTTTGTATTACAGAGAGGCAGACTGCCCTGGAAACATCTCAATTTTTTGCAGCACGTCCTTCCTCCCAGTTTTTGTTGGGTTTTTTTGGGGGGGGGGACGGGGACCTCACGCATATCTGAACAAGCTGTCGTGCATGTGCAGACCAAACTATATTTTCGTCTGGGAAGGAATTTTCCGACAGGGAGGGGGTGTTTATGTCCCCCCGCTTCATGTGGCATTGCTTACACCTTAAGTCATTCACCTTCCTTGTTCCCACTGACCTGGCACAGGGAGATCAGTGTTGTGCAAGGACTGGTGGAGTAACTCAGCCAAGAAGTCCCAGGTTCAAATTTCTTGGCCCCAACTCCTTTCTGCAAAGGGGAGAGGATAATATTGACCTACTTTACAACACAGTGATGGGTATGGATTACTGTGAGAATTATGTGGAGCGCCTTGAATGCTCCAGATAACACTACGTGTAAATGTCAAGCACTGTGAGTCTGCGCAGGACTTGTTCTTGGTTAGCCTTCTGGGTCCTCCCACCCCTGTGAGTCCAAAATACACCTCTGTGTCTCTGAGAAGCACCAGCCTGCAGTAGTCATGGAGTGACCTCTGCTGATGCTAAAAACAAATGTTTGTTGTGGGCGTGGGCAGCTGTATTCAAAACCCGCCTGCCTGCTCAGCACTTAGCAAACTAGGCTAGATGCCAGCGTGCTTCTAGCCACAACTGGCACTGTGCTCACTGCTGCTGGAAGGCTTATAATGTTTGACTTGGAAATTGGCTTCCCAAAAGAACCTGGCTGATTCACCAACAGAAAGGAAACGAACCAGGCAGAAAAAGCACCAATGCTGAGTGCACGTAGCACACCGTGGGCAGGGTGCTCTCAGCGAGCTCTTTGCCGAGAGTAGTGGAGGGAATGAAGGTGGAAAAGGAACCAAAAGCAGCTGATCTTCTGCTGAAACCCAACGTCTAAGAGTGCAGTCTGGACACTCTCCCTCACTCTGGGTAGTAGCAGAGGAACTGGGAAGCATATCTTCTACACTCTACAGCATAGCCTATTCTCCTGCAACAGAGGCGCACACAATCTGGCTGTATAAAGTGGCATTTTCTGTTGATTCCTCGTTCTCCAATGGGACTAGCTGCCTGCAGCATTCCTGCCGTCAAGCCAACTTGGTACAGTCTGTGCCAGAAGCCCCGTCATACTCCCGTGCCTTCTCTCTCTTCTCTCTCTCTCTCTCTATTTTCTTCTCTCTCTTCGGCTTTGCTGCCAAATCGGGACTTTTCTGGGCAACTGCGCTAGCTGGTCTTTGCTGTCTTCTGAGCACTCCATGAATACCTGTTTACAGAATTGCTGGCAACACCTCAAACCCTTCCTGCCATTCTGCCTCATCAGTTTCATGGTGGTGGCACTCTACTTCATCCTGGATGCCATTGTGCACAGTGGACCTTTCACAGACGAACACTTCTTTGAAAAATTTGAGCAAAAGTGGCCCAGGCCCATGGCCCAGAGGGAGAACGGTTCTCGTTGATCGTGGGAGTGGCAGAGACATGGCTGGGGGGAGTTCAATGCTGGGCCATCATTGGACAAGGTAACTCTGGCCTTCCTGTGTAAGAGGTAATCAGCTTAGGTCTAAGGATGAAAGCAAAGGAGAATGGTCTTGATTTTTTGGAGGGGAGCATTCTAAAGCAGAAGATGGAGCCTTTGGTTCTTATTGGGGGAGGTATCGCTATGTAGGAGATAGATCAAGATGGGTAGCCATGTTTGTCTGTAGCATTAGAAAAGAGCAAGAGTCCAGTAGCCCCTTAAAGACTAACAAAATTTGTGGCTGGCAGGGGATGGGATTTCATGAGTCACAGCTCGCGTCTTCAGATATGCAGGAGAGTTTCTTTGAGATACTTTTTGAATGCAGAGGTATCACTGTCACTAGGCATGCACTAATTGCCAGGAACAATTAACTCTACCCAAGCTTGACTACAATATGTAATGCTTCATGTAACAAAGTCGAAATGTGAAAGGATGCGATCATGTTCTTAGGCAGAACAAAGGTATATGCAGATTTATGAATGTGCTGCAGCCCTGAGGGAGCACAGAAGATGGTTGAAGGTGGTGCCAGGTGCAGATTTCAGCCTTTTTAAAATCTTGGTGCCTTTTTTGAAGGCATGCACCTAAGGCCTTGTGGGTACAAATATTTGAAAGTTTGTGGATGATGCTTGCAGAAATCTCAGAAGCCAGAGTGAGTGGCCAAGCCAAATTTCCCCTTATTCAGCACAGGGCCCCGGTATCTTCCATAGTTCCCCTCTCAATTGTCAGAATACACTATAAAAATTCAGGACAATGTAGAGTAAGAAATTACATACTTGATTCAGATTGTAGAAATCCTGTTTCCTTGGTGCAGGATTTTACTACCCTCCCCACACATGCAGCCTAGAGGAATGGATGCATTTAGGCAATGAGGTATGAGCTGAGCATTTTAATTTAATAATTACTTTAATCAAAATAATAAAATAATTTAATAATGATTTATAAAACTTCATAGCCCTTTCCTGCTTATCTGCCCTGACCCTTAGGAAAGGGCAACATAGCTAAGTTATTAACTCAGATTAGCAGATCTGCTTATCTGGTTTTTATCTTACACCAAGCCTCAGAGTTCAGTCGTTTTTAGGTCATGGGGTGGTGAATTGGAGGTGAAGGGAAATGCCTTGCCCTTAATTATTTAGTATATGGCTGAGCTTGGATCTGAGCCCAGGAAAAAAGCCAACATTTGTTCCAACAATCCCTGATGGCAAAATTCAGAATGCATTCCGCTCGTAATGGGCACTTTACATCCATTCAGGACAGCTGTGTTTCTGTGCTGGGGACACAGCAAAAAGTTTTCGATGGGAGAAGGGTCGGTAAAACACCATGTTGACATCTCCTTTCTGTTAGCATGGGAGGGGGGCTGGTTCTGCCATGCTACATCTTGTGTACCTCTGCCCATCTGGAGTTTTTCTCTTTAATTTGGTTCTCTTGTTTAGGGTGAAGTATGAAGATCCTCTGGCAACCAAAGGACTAGCTGGAGCCTTAGATGCCAGGCAGCAGAATACAGGAGCGGTGAGTCAATACTTCTAAGGTCCTGGATGAGGACTGTGGGTAGGTCACCCTCTCCTTGTACAAGTGTTGGTAATTGCTCATTCAGATTCTCAGTGCATTCACCACTAAATCACAGGGCTGTATTGAGACGGCTACTCTTGCCGATGCCCAGTTACAGCCCTTGACTGAAGAGAAGTCAGAAGATAATTTATTCCAGATGTCACGTGAAAACCTGGTGTCCTAGCCAAAGGTCACTCGTGTTTGGTTTTAAATAAAAATTTTAAAAATCTAATTATCCTTGAAATAAGTATGGAAGAATCACTGATACCAAATATACTTGAATATGTAAATGAGATCAGAAACAAAGATAAATGCATATTGTTCCTTATCCTCTCTGAAGATTAAAATACAATTTCTGAGTCACCAAAGCAACTTTCAGAAAGGTTAGAAAGTCTCACGCAACCCACATCTGAGAGATTCAGGGGTGTTTTGGGGTGCCAGCTTCCTGATATACACCAGTTCAGAAAGTGAGAGGGCACAGCCTTTTCTTTATTTCCAAAAATCCTTAGCTTCGGAAGTGGAGCTCATCTGTTCACCTTGAGTGAAGTCCCTGTAATGGCAATGCACACAATTCCCTACTCATTTGTACTTCCTGAATTTGCAGGTACCCATTTGAAGATGCTAACTTCATGTGAGCTGTTTGCGACAATTGCAATCAATGGTTTTCAGTTATACACAAGTAGAATACTGCTATTCATACAACTTTTTAAAAAAATGGCAGCATTCTTTCTAATATTTTTGTTATATATGCTTGATTTAAGATGGAACCTTGGCTAGATTGAGAGGGAAGAATTTGTGCCTTACAGGAGTTCTGCTACCCCTTGACCCTCTAAACCATGGTTAAGAGACTTAGCAGGGTTGCATCTGTACCAGCCTAGGTTTCACCTGGATGGGGAGAGTTTCACCCAGTGCAGTTTTTCCCACTGTAGTTCTGCAGTAATGGGAAAAGTGCACCTAACTGAATTCTCCTCTCTCTATAGTTTTGTATAAATCAGTAACTAGTGAGGTGAGACTCTAGTTGTGCTCACGTGAATGGTAGCTTTGCAGGCTCGAAACTGTAACTCTCTAAGCATATCAACTTGAGGCTATTACTTTCTGATGTCACGACCCATGCTTCCTTTCAGGGTCTGGGTTAGCAAACTAGCACGCCATTCTTCTGCTGCCCAGAGCTTCCATTCCACAAAAAGAGAAAGAGAATGAGTTATGCATTTCGTTTCTAGCTCTAGAGGGGAATACAGCCCTGTTGTTGATTCAGTTCGGGGTTCTCCCTTACCCCATTAGTTTCTCCAAAAAATAAAAGAATCTGTCAGTCATCCTTTATTTGTAGAAGAAGGTGCTGCCCTCTTTACAGGCCTCATAAATGTTAACATTCTAGAGCATCCTCTTTGTTTTTTACCACTCCTACCTTTTCTAGCACCTTTTCAAAGTAAACTCTCTCTTAACTAGCCGGAGCCAGAACCCCCGATCTCAAATTGGATGATGCAGCAAGGAATGGTGAGAACGTATTGCTGCTGGGCAGGGGGAGAGAGCAAAATAGATTTCAGACACTGCTAAGCAAAGGTGTGGTGCTAAGTGAAGAGTGTATGGGGATACACCACAGCAGAGGGACTTGAAGCTGGAGAGTCCCTTCCAGTAAATCCACATTTTGGAAGGATCCTTGGAATGGAAGAGTGATAGAAGGCATGACAGAAAAAATTGAGCAGGGAGCACTTAAAGCTTTTATTCTCAGTATCCCATTGGGATTAGAAACTACAGTCTCTAGATCCAATAATATATGCCCTTGATGTTTCATCCAGTACATGGCCTATTCTCTCCTTTGCACTAGCATTGCAGTGCCATCCAGAAACTGTATCAGCATTTTCTGAATGACAGCAAGTGATTCCTTGCTGAGCTGTCCCTCTGCACTAGGGATGGACACAAACTGGGTAAACCTGGTTTGGGGTCGCATACCGGCAGTTTCTGAACTGGTTCCCGAACCAGGTTCACAAAGCAGCCATGTTCACGAACCAAACTGGTTCAGAAAGGGGGGAGGGTCACCTTCCAGGGTTCTAGAGGCCTCAAAATTGCAGTGCATCTGCAGCGGACTATTCTTGGGTCGGCCACCAAGTTTGGTGAGGATTGGACTTGGGGAGCCCATTTGATTCCACCTGTGGCTCTAACAGATATGAAACTCTTGCTACCTGTATGAATTTTTATTGTTTATTGTCTTAACTGATTTTAATGTGATTTTATTGTAACGAGTCTTGGATTCGGTTTCTTGTGATCCGCCCTGAGCCCGCTTTGGGGAGGGCAGAATAAAAATCTCAAAAATAAAATAAAGTTACACACACACACCCCAAACTGGGTGAGAACTCCAAAAAAGGTGCCCCAGGAAACTGCTCTTCAGGGACATTTTTGGCACCAGTTTGGGAGTGCGTAGAACCGACCCTGGAGGTACAGGTATCAAACTTACTGAGCTCCTCCCCAGGGGGCCCCACAATATGCCCTGCAAGTTATGTGCAGAGTGGATTGGGGGGGCCAAGTTACAGACCCCTCCCAAACAAGGTACCCCCAAGAAAGTGCTGCGGGAAGATGTGAGGTGTGGTTTCCAGAGTGCATAGCGCCAACCCTGGCTGAGCTAGACACATCAAACTCATGGAGCCCCTCCCCAGGATGCTCCCCAACATGCCCTGCAAATTACATGTGGATTGGTCTGGGGGGGCCGAGTTGCAGACCCCCCACACACAAGCTGCCCCCAGGAAAGTGCCTCTTGGGGATGTCCAGTGCAGATTCTGGAGTGTATAGAACTGACCCAGGATGAGCTAGATATATCAGACTCAGGGTGTCCCTCCCCAGGATGACCTGCCAGTTACGTGCAGGTTGGAGTGGGGGGGAGCAGTTATGGACACCCAAAGAAGGTGCACCCAGGAAACTGAGTTCTAGTAAGATGTCATGCACAGGTTTGGGAATGTGACAGGATGGGCTGTGGGCCATGGATGTCCAGTCAGCCCACATGGGCCTGGGAGACCACCTTGTGGGCGGCTGCCTGTACCCAGCCAAACTGCCCATTGTCCGTCTGACAACTGGAAACATGATTACTGGGTGGGGCCATCCCTCCCACCCTACCCGGGGCCCAAGAGCCACCCTCACAGTTGTGAGTGGCTGTGTCTCCTAGGCCCACCCTCCCACCACTAGCCCAGTGAATGCAGGACAGGGCCAACCCCCCTTCCATCCTACCAGGGAGGAGTAAGGGACCCCAGGCAGTAACTCTGGAATCAGGCAGGTACTCACACAGATCAGACCCAAAGGAGAAGTGGGGCGAAGTTTGAAATGAAGAGGGCTAAGGGACCCCAGGCAGTAACTCTGGAACCAGGCAGGCAAACCACTACAGGAGAAATGGGGTGGTGTTTGAAATGAAGAGGAGTAAGGGACCCCAGACAGCGACTCTGGAACCAGGCAAGCACCCACCCAGATCTGCCCCAAAGGAAAAGGAGGGGGGGTTGAAATGGAGAGGTGTCAAGGGAAGGGACCCCAAGCAGTAATTCTGGAAGCCCCCACAAGCAGTGGGGTGGTGTTTGAAATGAAGAGGAGTAGGGGGTGCCGGGCAATAACTCTGGAATCAGGCAGGCAACCCACCTCCAGGAGAAGTGGGGTGACATTTGAAATGAAGAGGAGAAAGGGACCCCAGGCAGTAACTAAGTTGAAGCCCCCCCAAAAAAGCAGCCCGCAAACAAAAGCATGCAAAGAGAAGTCCTTCCAGTGCGACCCAAAGGAAGGGGGGAAAGTGAAATGAAAACAAAAGGGAAAGAAAAACTGAAAGCAGCAAACTCCTGCTAAACTGAGATATGTGCCATGTGAAAGAAGAATTCAATCTTGATCTTCCCACCCTTTGCACCAAGAAAACAAACAAAATGAATAGTGACTCAGAGGAACCCCGGGTAAAGCTAAGCCCCCACCCCAAGCTCCTGACCGAGTAGGCTGGTTGTTCAGCTCGATTACCCCCTATGGGGGTATAATGGAGAAAGGATTTAAAGTTTAGACGCTGACTCCCTGAGTCCCGCCACCACGGGAGACCCAAGAGACGGTGGTGGCTCAGAGATGGGGTTGTGGGAGAGTAGCCAGGAGGGGGAGGGCAGCTTGGTAGCGGTGGCCCCGGGCCCGCCAGGACAGGTGGGGCTGCAAGGGGAAGGAGACAAAGGCAATGGGGAAAGGGGGATTTGACAGAGGTCGTGGGGGGTCATGCCAGCTGACCAACTCTTGGCTTTGGTCGAGGAAGGCAGGAGGTGCGAGTAGTAAAAGGACAGGGTCTCCAGCACCCCGGGAAGGTTCTTTTGCAGTGGAGAGGTGAGGGGGGGGGCTTGCTCACGGCAGCAGCAAAGGGGAGGTAGGGAAGCAGACCCCTGGATGTTATAGAGGGTGCCAGGGGACACCTTTTGGATACTCAGTTGGGACTGCAGCACCCCGGGAATGTGGGGGTTGACCCAGGAGAAAGGAGTGATCCACAAGGAAAAAAGGGGTACAGAGGATTTTATGGAGGTTGCAGGGGTGCCCAGGGGCACCTTTTGGGTACTATACCAAGCACACACCCCTAATCACCCCCTCCCATTGTGAGCAATGAGGAGGGAACTCTGTTATTGGCTGGCAGCATCGCCTGTCAAGCTTTCAGGGTCCCTATTCATGTTTCCAAGGCTGGAAAACGTCACCACTCCCACTGTTACCTAGCATTTTCACACCAGACTTTCTCAGAGGTTTCCAAGCTACACCCAGAAACTTGGAATTTTTTCCAGTGAACATGTGATTCCACCCCTACTCTGCACTCTAGATTATTTTTTTAAGATCTTCCTCTAATGGGTCAAAAATCACCCATGAAGTGAGAAGTGTCAGCAGCAGCCAATTGTTAAGTTCACATGTTGCAAGAGGAAATTTTCACTCCCTAAATAGCCAACAGTTTCCCAGCTGTCTTCCGCATCAGCACCCCAAAAGCAACCCCATGACTCATGTACCCTAGCTGATCCTGTCTCTTGTTTGCACTGGGCTGCTATCTGTAATACAGCAATGCTTTCGATGTCACTGTTTTGCATACGTAGCAGCCCCTTTCAATCAGATGCCGGGCAAGCAGGTTGGTCAGGTTCCAGCTGCTGGTTATTTTATTTTGATTCAGAGATTCTAAGTTCCATATGTACTGTAGAACCTGTCAGGGGAATCACCACAAGACTGGAAATCCTCACTGAAATTCCTTGTCCAGGGTATCCTCATACACTTTTCCGGCTTCTTGGGTAAATCCTAGCTTCCTTTTTATGAAAACTTCATTTGAGGACTCTTGCTGGTATCTTATTTCTCTCCGAATCAATCCCTTCCCTGCCCAGTCTGATGGCCACAGGGGAGAGAAGAGCTTTACCTTTGCCGAGGGAAGACAGCATGACTGGGGTAGCTCAGATGCTGCATTGTTGACTTGGATGAGATGGATTCTCTTGCTTCGGTTTTGCTCTTTTCCTCTTCCATGGATTTGGAAACCAAAGGTTGGTAAACTTTAGTGCAGCAAATAGCAAGGACTTGCTTTTTATCTCTACTTAGGGCACCTTATGAGAGTGCTAACTCTCTCCTGTCCTTTGCTGCTCAAAGCTTATTTTGAGAATTTCCCGTTGCACTTTTGGGTCTGACAATTTGAACTGATCCTGGTTCCTTTATCATTCTTTCTGCACTGATCAGTTCCCTTATGAAAGGGAAAGATCCTCACTGTCTTAAAAAACAGTTCTGGCTATGGGAGTAAAGGTCTACTATCTCTACCTCCAGTATTTTCCCTGTACCTTGGATTGGGAGTGGGGCCAGTTTTCTGGGACCAGAAATCTTTCTTCATGTCATGTCTGCTTCTTCCTCATTTCTGTGATTCCACTGTGATTCCATTGTGATTCCAAATAATCTTTCTTTGGGAGTGGAAACAAAATCTTTTTAGGTTACATGCCCCTTTTAAAGGCTCAGTAGAATGTGCATAGCTGTCAACTTGAAATGTCAGTCTGTCTGTGCAGCTATGGTCTTGAGTTCTCATTGTTCTTAAAGACAAACTTTCCTGGATCAGACCATCTAGGGCATCCTTCTTTCTCCAATAGTAGCCAGCCAGCTACCTCTGGAAATTCAGAAGCAGGGTATGAAGATGATGTTCATCCTCTGCCATTTGTCCTCAGCATAGAGCTGTTTTTCTTGCTTCTGCCTGAGCTTCTTGAAGGAGGTATGCTGGAATGCCTAAGATTCAGTTTGGGGCGTAACACACCCACCACCACCACCACCATTCACCTGCATTAACAACTATCCAAGGCTTACAGCTATGCAAAGGTGACCATGTCCAGCAATCTTGGACTTCATACCAGTCCTTTCACCAGCCGGGAGGATGAATGCTGCCTTAAAAAGAGAAAATGGAAAGCTTACCTACAGAGTGCTGACTTGTGCTCACGCACTGCGAACCTCTCCTAGAGTGAAAGCTGCCCTTTAAGGGCTTCAGTGGCTTGATGGAATAAATAAAAGTGCCTTAGCATGTGGGCATGCCAGATTCCAATTGACACTTATCATTGTATGTCTATGTGAACAGCTGTAGAGAAAACAAAACAGCATTGACATCGGTAAGTAGAGGGTTTTTTCCATGACTAAACATTTTCGTCCTAGGAATGGATGTTCAGAACATAAAATGAAGAGAAGATTTCACAACATCTAAAGCTTCTGATACTCATTCTCATGGAAGAAAACTTGAAAATAGAATGCTGTGTCCTGTACTCAGCAGAATACAGTAGACTGTAGTATTTATATCTATCTGAAAATCGTTCAGTGTTATGGCTGTTGCATTATATTTTTCAAACTTTCAGCTTCATTGGATAACATTGTATTCTGCGATTAGAAAGCTTCTCACAGTGTAGACAGTCTCATGGTTGTATAGATACACTTCTCCCACTCTACAGCCACAGAAATGTGCTGGATAAATACCCCTCTCCCTCTCCCCCACTGCTGTGAATGTTTGTTGCGAAAAATCCACTTAGTAACACAATGTGGGGGGATACCTTAAAACACACACTCTATTTCCCATTAAGACCTTGGAGCCAAACCATTTGTCATCCCTGAGAATCACTTCTGAAGTTGTGAGTTAATGATACAGAACTCAGGACTTTGTTGTTGTGACTTTAGAACGATTATGTCAGTATGGAGTGAAACTGATGAACATTTAACCTCTCAAACAGTATTGGTCAAGCTTAAGAGGAAGGGGCCCAGGAACAAGGCCAATTTAAAAAGGAGCTTCAGATATTGCCCTCAGTTAAAGGGCAATTTGGATATAGATTATTTGTCCAAGAACGGATTCAGCTCACACTCCCCTGCCTTACTATGCCTTGTTCTTCCCTTTTCCCCCCTCTCTTGCCAGATTCCTGTCCCCCAAGCCTCCCTCATGGAAGATATTGAGCAGTGGCTCTCCTCTGATGTCGTAAGTAACAGAACCGAAACATTTGCTCATCACTTAGGGTAGCCTGTGAACTTCCCACCAAGTCTGTGGGGAGCATTAATTGATACTGTAATAACATAAAGCCAGGCTTTGAGTGTTCTCACTTGAGTATCTAATGGTGCCTTTAATCCGTTCTCCCTTCCTGCTGGGCTGTTTGTAGTGGGTGAGGCTAAGGGCTGATTTGCACCTTAACATTGCTTGTGATGGATCATCATGCCTTTTTTTTCACCCACGTCATTGCAGTCCTCAGTTACAGGCTGAGTCTTGTGACATCACTCAGCTGTTTTGCTCTGGACAAAATGTGAAGATGAAAGCTCTTGTAGACAATACGGCTGTGCAAATCAGCTTCATCACGTATTGCCTAAAATAATAGCCACTGGGCTTGCCTTTCTGCCTTAAGCTACTGCCCCACACACTTCTGTCTGTCTCTCTTCTGATACGGATGCAGAATGGGAGCCTGCCTGTGGCTCATCACTACTGGGAGCTCTTGATAGCTCAGAATGGTCAGTAGCCATGTCTCTGCAATGCTGCCTGCCTCCGGTGATAGGAGAGGCATGAAGTGAGGCAGGGAAGAACACACCCTCTCTGTAGACTGGGTGCCACAATCTCTGTCTTGCTAAGAACGGAATGCTCTATCCATCTGATATGCTCCATAACTTTTAATTTTATCTTTCTTTGTTTCTGTATTGCCTTTTGCTCTCTCCTCTCCGGAAAACAAGGCTGAGGATCCGAAAGGGGTCACCAGTGAAGGTGAGCAGCTGTCCGCTACTCTACCCAGGCTCCTTCTGATTCTTGCAGCGTAGGGTGCTCTCTGCCATTGTCTACATGCATTAGGAAAGACCTCATGTATGAATGAGTAATCCCCAGGGTACCAGAGAATTTCAGAGCTCCATAACAGGGCTGTTAAATCGCAAGACTGTTGGGACCAGCCCCATAGCCAGACATTTTTGGCTGGTGGGGCAGGGGCAGGAGGCAGGGGAGTGGGAAGCTTAATTAGATTAAGTGGGGTAGCAAAGGAAATAGAGAGAGAAAAGGCATGCAGGGAGGGAAACTGACTAGAAGTGGCAGGGTGGCTTCCCTTTCCTTTCCCAGTCTCCCTGCCGCTGTGGGGTGTGGTGCACTGGGGGTGGGGGTCTGGCATCCTCCTGGGGTGGGGTTGGGCTCCTCCCTGGTGGGGCTCTGCCCCCAAATGCCCCATCATGGCTATAGGCCTGCTTGGGATGCATTGCTCCCATGCCCACATATGCAGAAAAGTCCCGTACAAATGAGGTTTGTGTGTACTTGACTCCCCCAGCGACTCAACCCTCAGGCTCTTTCTGCTCTGGTGAAATTCTTCTATCTCTGTTCAAACTCTTCCTTGTGCCCTTTCCTTTCAGAGTTTGACAAGTTCCTGGAAGAGCGAGCAAAGGTGGCGGATCGACTGCCCACACTTCCCAACCCCCCAGCTGGGGTCCCTTCCCCTCCAGCCAGCTCTGACCCTCACCGGAAGAAAGAAAAGGAAGGCGATGCGATGTTTGCTTTATGAGCCGTCCTATAGACTGGTGTGCTGTGGCTGCAAGAGGACCTGTGTGCTGCACTGCTCTCCTCCTCCACGGGAGGAGGGGGGGCAAGAGAGGAGTGGGTAGGGGCTGGGGTCCCTCCCTCTCTCCTTTCCTCCTGCCTCTCTTACTAGGCTGCTTTGGGGTTAAATTAATCATTACTGCATCTGGGGACATGCAAGAGAGAGAGAGAAAGAGAAAAGGAAGTGGTGGGAAGTGTTTGCGAAGATGCCAAATGCCTTGTCAAGAGGAGCCAGGTGGATTTGGGATTTCTCCTGTGTGGTTGAAGTAGTTTTCCTCTCCTTCGGTCCCCCTCCCCTTTTTTCCATTGAAGTGACTGTAGAAGCAACGGTAGTTTCCTGTCAGTCCCGCAAGCAGCTGCATTTTGTTGTAAAACTGAGCACTTCCCCTTTTACCTGCTCTCTCTTTCTCCCCTCTCTACTTTGCCCTCCTGTGGCTGAATATGAATCATGGACACTTTTTACAACGACAGGAGAGCTGTTTTAAGTAAGGTAGTGATGCCTGCGAGTTTCTGCTACATCCCCCCCCCCTTCCCTCTTGGGCAAGAACCTCCTGAGTGCACCTGCAGGCATTGTGCATACTGCCTGCAGGCCATATAAATTTACCATAGCTAGCACAGGTGTCATTCTCATGGCAAGGAAGGCATCAGTGGTACCAGAACCTTCCAAGTCCAGTCTTCAATGCTAGAACCATCTAGGAGGCAGACTCTCCTTTGAAATGACCTCATCGGACCCCTTGATCATGGCTTCTCTTCCCTCTCTATTGCCATCCCCTAACGCTCCGCTCCCTAACCCATCCCTCTTCAAACAGAGGGTTGGTTTTCTTTTTCTTTTTTTTCTTTTCTTTTTCTGGTGTATTAGAACACTATAAGGAAGGAGCATTCACTGTGTTAAAGGTTAGGAGGTGAGCAGTTTTTTTGAGGGTGAAATGCTGAATATTCCATGTACCTGGGAGACTTGCCTTTTATATTTACGTGTTAAATAAAACACCTATGGACCTCACTAGAGAATGTGCGGTTTCTCTGTAGCCTAGCATAGTGAGATAAAATACAGTCATACCTGGTCAGGAAGAAGAGAAGACAGCCATAATGCTGAGGGAAAGAGGGTGGCTTCTAGGAGTGAACCACAGCAAGGGGCCAGCTCGATGGGTTCCATCTTTGGAGGCCAGCGGGGTGGGGATATAAGACCTCTAGCACTGAGAACAGATGCCATCTATATTGAATCATCCGCTGCTGGCCTTATAGTATACCCATCAAATCCAAACCGCACACTGAGGAAGTAAGAAGATAAGTGCTAAAATTAAGTTGAGCCATGTAAGAAGATATGCATAAATCACTTCATTTGTGTAATTACTCTGACTGCAAAATGCTAGATTTGTTTTTTTTTTCCTTCTTCACCTGTGGCAGGTGGGGAAATACAAGACAGAAGTATAGTAAAGCTTGATATGCTGGTACATGTTATGGGAACTTCCACGACATACTGACACCAATCATTTCAAACTGGCCTGCAAGAGGAGGTGGTGGTTGGATTTATCATATATGTAGATAGATATTGGCAGTTTCTGGCTCTCCCATTGGCTGTGCTGTGCACTCCATTAGCCACTGGTCCATCAACCACTGCTCAAGAATACTCACGTGCTATTGGTTGGGGGCTGCGTCCACTCCTCTCCCTCACCCACTGCCAGCTTGGCCATTCCCTGTCTGAATAAACTGCCAAAACTGCTGTGTGGTTCACTTCCCCCCTAGTGGCTGTTGCTAAGCAACCAAGCGTGGTTCTGTCAGTAAAAAGGCAGGGGCAGGAGGCCCTTTCCAGGCCTACTTTGGCCTTTGTGGGGAACTCATTGGGGCCAGTCCTGACTAGGGTTGTCAGCTCCAGGTTGGGAAATTCCTGGAGATTTTGTGGTGGTGTCTATGGAAGCTAGAGTTTGTGGAGGAAAGAGACCTCAGCTGAATAGAATGCCACAGAGTCCACCCTCCAAAGCAGTTATTTTCTCCAGGGGGAGACCTAGGTTCTTGCTGTGGAAGCTGAGTAGGTGATTCCAGACCAGTCACAGACTTTCAGCCTAACCTACCTCACAGGGTTGTTGTGCAGATCAAAAGGGATAGGAGAATGATGTGAGTTGTTTTGGTCACCACTGTGGAGAAAGACTGTATTTTTCCTAGGTAGAGGCTGCAGGGAGGGGGGAGGAGATGGAAATCTGAAGTCAAAGGGGCAGATAATGGTACATTGATGGTTGGCTAGGAAGGAGATAGTGTCGCCAACTCCAGGTTGGGAAATTCCTGGAGATTTGAGGGGTGGAGCCTGGAGAGGGTGGGGTTTGAGGAGGGGTGGGACTTCAGACAGGTACAGTGCCATAGACTCCACCCTCCAAACCAGCCATTTCCTCCTGGGGAACCATTGCTGCCAATCTCCTGGTGAGGGCTGGAGATCACTCAGAATTACAACTGTTCTTCAGATGGCAGAGATCAGTTCTCCTGGAGAAAATGGTGGACTCTGTGTCATTATACCCTGCTGAGGTCACCACAGCAAATTGACTTTGAGTGCCCAAGCTAGGGCACCTGCCCAGAGCCTCTTTCTAAAGCTGCTTGTATTTATTTCCATAACAGGTCTTATTCCTAGTATATATATAATTTCAGTGCTAGCTATAAATGTTGTGTATGGTTAAATGAATTAGCAGCTGGAAAGGAGGGGGCAAGAGAACGATTGGAGAAGGACACAGGGCTCTTTCATGTGGTCACTAAGATGTTGTTACCACACTAACATAAGAACATAAGAGAAGCCAATGTTGAATCAGGCCAATGGCCCATCTAGTCCAACACTCTGTCACACAGCGGCCAAAATATACCAGGTGCCATCAGGAGGTCCAGCAGTGGGGCCAGGGCACCAGAAGCCCTCCCACTGCTGCCCCCTCCAGCACCAAGAATAGAGTGCATCACCTGCCCCAGACTGAGAGTTCTCATTCTAAACCCTGTGGCTAATAGCCACTGGTGGACTTCTGCTCCATATGTTTATCTAATTTCCTCTTGAAACTGTCCATGCTTGCAGCTGCCACGACCTCCTGTGGCAGTGAATTCCATATGTTAATCACTCTTTGGGTGAAGAAGTATTTCCTTTTATCTGTTCTAACCCGACTGCTCAGCAATTTCATAGAGTGCCCACGAGTTCTTGTATTGTGAGAAAGGGAGAAAAGTACTTCTTTCTCAACCTGCTCAATCCCATTCATAATCTTATAAACCTCGATCATGTCACCCCTCAGCCGTCGTTTCTCCAAGCTAAAGAGCCCCAAGCATTTTAACCTTTCTTCATAGGGAAGGTGTTCCAACCCTTTTATCATTCTAGTTGCCCTTCTCTGCACTTTTTCCAATGCTATAATATCCTTTTTGAGATGTGGTGACCAGAACTGTACACAGTATTCCAAATGAGGTCGCACCAATGATTTATACAGGGGCATGATGATACTGGCTGATTTGTTATCAATTCCCTTCCTAATAATCCCCAGCATAGCATTGGCCTTCTTTATTGCAGCTACACATTGTGTAGACATTTTCAGCGAGTTATCCACTACGACTCCAAGATCTCTCTCTTGGTCAGTCTCTGCCAGATCAGACCCCATCAACGTGTATTTATATTTAGGATTTTTGGCTCCAATGTGCATCACTTTGCACTTGGCCACATTGAACCCCATTTGCCACGTTGACGCCCACTCACCCATCCTCAACAGATCCCTTTGGAGTGCCTCACAATCCTCCCTGGTTTTCACCACCCTGAACAACTTCGTGTCATCTGCAAATTTAGCCACATCACAGCTTACTCCCAATTCCAAATCGTTAATAAACAAGTTAAAAAGCATGGGACCGAGTACTGATCCCTGTGGTACCCCACTGCTTACCACCCTCCACTGAGAAAGTTTCCCATTTATACTCACTCTCTGTTTCCTATTTATAAGCCAGTTTTTGATCCACAAGAGGACTTGTCCTTTTATCCCATGACTATTGAGCTTACTTAGGAGCCTTTGATGAGGAACTGTATCAAAAGCTTTCCGGAAGTCAAGGTAAATAATATCTATTGGGTCCCCCTTGTCCACATGTTTGTTCACTCCCTCAAAAAACACTAACAGGTTAGTGAGACAAGATCTTCCCTTACAGAACCCATGCTGAGTCTGCCTCAATAGTTTTTGTTCATCAATGTGCCTACTAATTCTTTCCTTAATAACAGTTTCCACCAACTTACCCGGTATCGATGTCAGACTGACTGGCCTGTAATTTCCTGGATCTCCCCTGGAGCCCTTTTTAAAGATGGGAGTGACATTAGCTACCTTCCAGTCATCAGGAATGGAGGCAGATTTTAAAGAAAGATTACATATTTTTGTCAGGAGATCCACAAGTTCACATTTGAGTTCTTTCAGAACTCTCGGATGAATGCCATCCGGGCCTGGTGATTTATTAGTTTTTAAATTGTCCATCAGTTGGAGGACTTCCTCTCTTGTCACCGCAATCTGATTCAGGTCTTTCAAACCCCCTCCCGAAATCAGTGCTTCTGGAGTGGGCAAACACTTCTCCTCTTCCACAGTGAAGACAGAGGCAAAAAATGCATTCAGCTTCTCAGCCATTTCCCTATCATCCTTCACTACTCCTTTTACCCCTTGGTCATCCAAGGGCCCCACTGCCTCCCTGGCTGGCTTCCTACTTCTAATGTATTTGAAGAAAGTTTTATTGTTGGTCTTTATGTTTTTTGCGATATGCTCCTCATATTCCCTTTTTGCTTGCCTGATCACAGACTTGCATTTTATTTGCCATAGTCTGTGTTCCCTTTTATCAACCTCACTAAGACTAGCTTTCCACCGCTTAAAGGAATCCTTCTTACCTTTTACAGCTTCCATTACTTTATTTGTTAACCATGCAGGCTTTTTTCTATACCTATTTGTACCTTTCCTAACCTGCGGTATATATTTTTTCTGAGCTTCTAGGATTGTCTTTTTAAATAGTCTCCAAGCTTCCCCAATGGTTTTGACCTTCTCCACTCTTCCTTTCAATTTCTTCCTCACATGTCCCCTCATACCAGAGAAGTTACCCCTTTTAAAGTTAAAAGTGGTTGCGTCAGTCTTTTTGGGCAACTCCCTATCTGTACAAATGTTAAACTCAATGACATTATGGTCACTGTTTCCAAGTGGTGCAATCACTTTTACATCTCTCACCAGGTCTTGGGTGTTACTTAGGACCAAATCCAGGATCGCCTCTCCCCTGGTAGGATCTGTGACCACTATGGTATGGGGGAAAGGGGTCCCAGGGTTCACTAACATGTGGCTTTTTCCCATTTGCTCCCATGTCAGTCTGTGTATTGAGATCATTTTAGAAAGGAGCATTTAACAGCTACTTGCACTCTCCAGCCAAACCAGCCCTATTCATGTTTCATCTGCTTTATAAAGTAAAACAGTCTCCCCATTATGTATTAAATTGTATATCGAGTTAGGCCCTTAATCTGTCCAGCACGGTATTGCCAACTCCAACTGGCTGCTCTAGGATCTCAAGCAAAGAACAGTCTTCTCCGATACTTGCTGCCTGAGAGCCTTTAACTGGGGATTGAAGAGAAGACCTGCCTGAAAAGCAGGTGCCCCACCCCTTATGCGCATTAGGAAAGCAGTAGGGAAAATAATCATGTGGGTTTTCTCACAACTAGGCTTGCGAATTTTTAGGTGGGGCCTGCCTGGCATTCCCCTGGAATTACTCTCCAGGCTACAGGGATCAGTTCCCCTGGGGGGGGGGGAAGCAGCTTTGAAAGGTTGACTCTGTGACATACCATCCCTGCTGCTAAGCATCCTTCCCAGGTATCACTCCCAAATCTCTAGGAATTTCCCAGGCTGGAGGCAGCAACCCTGCTCCGAACCCATCTCAGCCTGTGGCAGCTATATACTCTGGAGGAGGGGGGAGGGAAACGGTGCATATAGAGAGAGTCTTTTCATAAGGAGGCAGAGAGGAGGGGAGGGTTGTTTTAAGAATTTCTTTATTGGACCAGACCAAGGTCTATTTAGTTCCAAATTCTGCTTCCTTCCTTTGTTGTTTTCCCCCAGCCAGCTGCATCTATCAAAGTTACATTTCGCTAACAGGGCTAATTTTGCTGTGTGCCCTTCTGTTCCTACCTAAAGGTAGCGTCAACCATTTCATCTGTGCTCTGGAAAGCAAGGCAATCACAGGAGATTAGAGTGCATTGCCTAGGAACAAATTAAAAGGGAAGAGTCTGTGAAATGGCTATAGAGTGTTGCTTCAGGCATCGGGTTGATGGGATTAGCCTTATTCCCCCCCCCCCCCAAAGACCCTAGTTGGGAATTGCTCAGCCCAGCAATATGTGGAATAATTAAAAATCATCAGGGTCAAAATCTGGGAGGACTCCAGTTAGGCATCAGCAGTGATGTCACAAACACTAATCCGCTGCAGTAGTTCCCTGTAATACTCATGTTTCAAGAAACAATTGCAAAAGCAATGGATGCAAGTAGCTGGGTGTTAAATCACATTTCCCAACATCAATACAGCTGTTTGCTGGCTGGGGAAAGATGAGTGGAAGCATTACATTACATTAAGGGGAAATGTCTGGACTTGTGCAAGCATACAGAACATCCTAGCAAATCCGTACAAGAAACTCACTAGCAAAACTAAGGTTGCCGTGCTATGCACCTACTGAGAATTAATTCTGAGTAAACATGCATAGCCTATCAAACAGCCTTTGCTTGCTTTGACTCTCCATCCTGCGGTAGTTGGCAGATCGGTGCCATCTCATCCACTATGCCTTCTTGCTGTAGTGCTGGAGCAATCTCTTCCTGCAGCAGTAAAGCTGAGGAGACCTTCCAGAGCGGTGATGTTTGTTTTCCTCATTACCTCCCTGGAGGATTAATTATAATCAAAGCCTTCAGCTAAAGGCTACAGCTTGCCCAGTAAAGCTCTCTCAACAAGCTTCTGAGCGAAGGCAATGTTCTCCCAGCTGCATGGTGCCAGTTAGGGATGCCAGCCTCCATGTGGGACCTGGAGATCCCCTGGAGTTACAGGTCATCTCCAGATTGCAGAGATCAGTTTCCCTGAAGAAAATGGATGCTTTGGAGGGTAGACTCTATGGCATTATACCCCATTTAGGTCCCTGTCCTCCCCAGGCTCCAGCCCCAAATCTCCAGAAGTTTCCCAACCTGGATGTGGCATCTCAAACCCCTCCCCCAACCCCCTGCCAGTGGCCAAGGGGAACCAAGCAGCCCTGATGCCAGTTAATACCAAGTGACTTCTCTGGAAGCTTGACAGAAGCCAAGAGGTTTGGCTTATTTACCCATATGGTTGCCCACCTCCAGGTGGGATCTGGAGTTGTCCCAGAATTACAACTGATCTCCAGACTACAGCGATCAGTTACTCTGGAAGATATGGCAGCTTCAAAGGGTGGACTCTTATGAAGACTCTGCCCATCCTATGCATAGCCCCAAATTTAAACTCCACACTCTTTCCATGCCAGAGTTGTCAGCCCTGTTTAGAAGACAGGTACAAACTGAAAACAGGCCATAGAAGGTCGGACCAGAACCAACGGGCTGGAATTAAAAGATCTTCTTCGTGGTCATCTGTGCAGTCACACCTATGGGATCTAGTGCACTCGCGCTGATCTGATCAGTGTTGTACAAAGCTCACAAAGGGATTTTCACACCTCCTCCCTAAGCCTGCGCGGGAACCCTTATTGCACATGCACAAGGGGGCGGGGCATGGACATCCTGCCAGTTTTCTTCTGACCGCCGCACTGTTAACAGCTTTTTCGTTGGTTGGTGTTAGTTTTTCCCCTCACATCGGGACTTTTTCATTCTAAAGGAGAATTTTGTTTTCGTCTTCTCCACGATCTTACTTGACTTTTACTCCGCTTGTTGTTGTTATTCCAAACAATTCCGATTGTAAAAGACTGCAAAGTGTTGAACTTATGGCAGAAAGAGATTTTAAAGTTTGTATGGTCTGGAAAGAAACCTTGGATTAAAATGAAGATACTATGTGATGCAAAAGAAAGGGGAAGTTTACAACTTCCCAGTCATAGACTGTATCATGACGCTGTGTGTTTGGCCTGGCTTGAACAATGGATTAATTTGGACAATAGAAAAATGTTGGTGCTGGAAGGGCATGACCGTAAATTTGAATGGCACGCCTATTTATGGTATGAAAAATCCAAAACGGATAACCTTTTCAAACATCACTTTATAAGAAGATCACTGTTTATGACTTGGATGAAATATAAGACCTTTATGGATAGTACCGGCAGAAGTAATTAAACCACTCTCAAGGCACAAAGGAGAAGATTGGTTACCTTATAGAGACATTTTAAAGGTTGAGGGGAGTAGTTTCGCGATGAGAACTAGAGAGGAATTGGAATTTGAATATGACTGGTTAAACCATAGGCAGATATATGACTTATTTAAGACTGATAAAATGAGGTATGGTTTCAGGAAAGAAAATAATGAAATTGAAATGGTATGGGCAGAAAAAGGTAAAAAAATGATTTCAAAAATTTATAAGATTTTGTTAAAATGGGACACAGAGGATGAGACTGTAAAAGCAAATGGTGAAATGGGCTATAAATATAAATAGATAGACATGTCATCATGGGAGTGTTTGTGGAAAAAAAATCAATCAAAATTTCAACATGTGTTAATGTGAAAGAAAATTGTTATAAAATGATGTATAGATGGTATATGACACCAAAAAAAATTGCTAATATGAATGAGAACATGTCTAACAAATATTGGAAGTGTAAGAAAAAAGAGGGCTCGTTTTACCACATGTGGTGGACATGTGAAAAAGCGGTTGCTTTTTGGACTGAGGTCCATAACGAAATTCAGAAGATCCTGAAATGTACTTTGAAAAAAGAGCCAGAAATGTTACTTTTAGGGCTTAAAATGGAAGAAATCAAAGTGATAAAGAGAACATTGTTATGGTATTTAATTACAACGGCAAAGATGACTTATGCTCAATTTTGGAAACAAGAGAAGATACCAGATAAATGGGAATGGATAAAGAAGATGATTTTTATGGTAGAAATGGACAAACTGACAAAAAAACTCAATGGAAAAGAAGATAAAGAATTTTCAGCAGATTGGAAAGACTTTAAATTTTACTTAGAATTGAATTGGGATGTTAAAAATAGATTACTTTGCTTTGATGATTACTAAGAATAGAAGTAGTATAAGAAATGGATTGTATTTAAAATGTTACCTAAGAAGGAGACATAGAAAAAGAAAATGTTTAAAATGAATATTTGATTACTGAGTAAGAACCGAATGTAAGAGAATATTGACTGAAATATTAATGGGGGTGGAGCATCGCTGGGAGCCGGGGCAGGGGAGGGAAGAAAAATCGTAGAAAAGAATTGGCTATTAAACATGGAACATGTTATCATATCCTGTTAATAAATTTTTTTTAAAAAAAGCATCCTTCTAAATCCATTTCATCTGTTTCAACACCAGTGAAGAAACCTAAGAAGGACAAGTTACAGAAGCATACAGCTCGTAAGTCGACTACTGGGAACCCGCAGAAGTCTCACGAGTTGAGCGGCGTGGCACTCCCCAAGGGCTCTGCAGTGCCAATTGAAACGCAGTTGCATTCCCTATTGATATGCCAGTCCACACTGGAGCTGCCAAAAATCCATCCTGAACCCCCGATCGACATAATGGACTCTCCTACCAGGCTGAACCCTCCGGTGTTGGAGGTTAACCTGGCTCACCATCCTCCATCCATACCGGCTTCCAAGGCCGAGGATGAGTTGATATTGGAGACTCGGACTGTGGGTCCTTGATCTTGTTCTCTGTCAACTGCCTCCTGGGCTAGTGGTCATTCTGATTGTGACGGCCGATATTGACTGCGGGATAGGTCTCGGTCTCCCTTTCGTGATGACCAAGGTCACTGGGACAACTACCAGTTTTATCGAGACCGATATCACCCATCCCTTTCGCCCAGGAAGGAACATTTCTCTAGATGTAATGCTGGTCACGATTCACCTTCTCGGTATCAATACAGCCCATCGATGTAGCCACCATATGAACATCAACAGCATATGCCTTGCTGGTTCTCCTCCATGCCATGGCTGCCACCTAAAGGGCAGGAGGACTGGGACAACCGTTTTTCTCACTCTCATTATCTGCGTCGTCCACCACCATCTGCGATGCTTTCAAAACTGCCACCTCCCTCACCACCACAAGAAGCCCCTCTGCTGCCACCATCACCATACCCACACCGATCCAGGGCCCTGGATCTCCCTTGGAGACCTCACGGGGCATGTCTGAAGGCGACCAATCTGAGGATGAGACCTCCCCAGGAGATGTCTCCCTGAAACAAAAGGTCTCCCAGGACCTCCCGATCTCTCTTTCAGAAGACAGGTCATCCTACGGTGTGTTAATTAAGAGGATGGCTCATTCTTTGGTCCTTTCGGTCATTCAACCACAACCATTAGTATCGGATGAGGTCTATGACATGGTCCAGATGGACACATCAGCGCCAATTTCCTTGCCGATGTCGAAGGTGAAAACCCCTTGGGAGAAGCCATCATCTGCTCCGGTGTCGACCAGATGGCTGGACCACATATACCATGTGCAAGAGGAAGGGGCGAGCTTTCTCTATGTGCATCCAAAGACGAACTCCGTGGTAGTCTCGTCTTCGTCCAAGAACCGTCCAAGAAGCGCACCGACATCACTCCATCGGACAAGGAGGGCAAGAAACTTGATTCCTTTGGGAAGCGTTTTTATTCTGCAGGCGCCCTAGGCATTAAGGCATCAAACTACATAGCATGCATGGGACGATACGAATATGCATTGTGGCAACAAATGGCAGATCTTCTTCCCTTCCTCCTTGAGACTAAAACCCAGGAAGCATGGGCTCTGCAAAAAGAGGGAATGGTAGTGGCAAAGCAGCTTCTTAATACTGCCAAGCACACACTTGACACCTTCTCCACCCCAGTGTCCTCAGTGGTGGCACTTCGTCGGCCCTCCTGGCTGCAAACAACCTCTTTGCCCCCCTGATACCGGAGCCTGCATAGAAGATCTTCCATTTGATGGGGAGGGCCTGTTCCATTCTTTGACCGACTCAGCATTACAAGAAATGGACAAGAGCATAAAAGCCTCCAGATCTCTGGGTGTCTCTGCTTCATCCAAGTCATACTGCCAGCATTCTTGGCCTCGCTATGGCTCCAAACGCCATTATCCTAATAAACCATCCTCAGAGAGTACCTGGAGACCAAGTCAGTCTCCTGTGGGACAGCGCCAACAATACCAGTATCCAGCGAAGCTGAGATATGGGTCCCAGCAACAACATCCTAGAGCTAAGTCCCAAAAAACTACCAAACAGGGCCTTTGACTTCTCCCACCTTGTTGCAGGAGAACCCACTCATTTTGCCATAGGAGACCTCCACTTTCAGTACAAGTGTCTCCCCTTCGGTCTATGCACGGCGCCAAGAGTCTTCACCAAGATGATCGTGGTGGTGGCGGCCTATCTTCATTTACAGGGGATTGCCATCTTTCCCTACATAAATGATTGGCTCTTAGTAGCGGAGACTTCGATGCTCCTGGAGAACCATATCTCCCAGACGCTCCATCTTCTGTCCTCCCTGGGACTTCATAAGAACATAAGAACGTAAGAGAAGCCAATGTTGAATCAGGCCAATGGCCCATCTAGTCCAACACTCTGTCACACAGCGGCCAAAATATACCAGGTGCCATCAGGAGGTCCAGCAGTGGGGCCAGGACACTAGAAGCCCTCCCACTGCTGCCCCCTCCAGCACCAAGAATAGAGTGCCTCACCTGCCCCAGACTGAGAGTTCCCATCTATACCCTGTGGCTAATAGCCACTGATGGACTTCTGCTCCATATGTTTATCTAATTCCCTCTTGAAACTGTCCATGCTTGTAGCTGCCACCACCTCCTGTGGCAGTGAATTCCATATGTTAATCACTCTTTGGGTGAAGAAGTATTTCCTTTTATCTGTTCTAACCCGACTGCTCAGCAATTTCATGGAGTGCCCACGAGTTCTTGTATTGTGAGAAAGGGAGAAAAGTACTTCTTTCTCAACCTGCTCAATCCCATTCATAATCTTATAAACCTCAATCATGTCACCCCTCAGCCATCGTTTCTCCAAGCTAAAGAGCCCCAAGCATTTTAACCTTTCTTCACAGGGAAGGTGTTCCAACCCTTTTATCATTCTAGTTGCCCTTCTCTGCACTTTTTCCGATGCTATAATATCCTTTTTGTGATGTGGTGACCAGAACTGTACACAATATTCCAAATGAGGTCGTACCAATGATTTATACAGGGGCATGATGATACTGGCTGATTTGTTTTCAATTCCCTTCCTAATAATCCCCAGCATAGCGTTGGCCTTCTTTATTGCAGCTACACACTGTCTAGACATTTTCATTGAGTTATCTACTACGACTCCAAGATCTCTCTCTCGGACTTCAGGTTAACCACCGAAAATCACATCTGCAGCCTTCATAAAAGTTCCAATTTATTGGTGCGGTGCTGGACTCAGTAACATGCAGGGCTTACCTTCCTGCAGAGGTCCGGACAGGGTTTCAGCCATGGCTTTTCAGATTCAGTGCCTCTTGGGGCACATGTCAGCCACCACAGCTGTGCTGCCATTAGCAAAACTCCGCATGAGACCACTTCAAACGTGGTTCTTGCATCGGTTCAAGCCGCACAAAATGGCACAATCCAAGTGCCTCACACCTCCACCTAATGTGCAGGACTCTCTGTTTTGGTGGACAATAACACCCAAGCTGACCCAGGGTGCTCCCTTTCACCCACCAAGTCCGGGTTTCACACTGACCATCAATGCCTCCCTGTGGGAATGGGGGGCCCATCTCAATGGCATCAGGGTTGGGTACCAATGGGATGCTCCCACTGTGACCAAGCATATCAACTACCTGGAACTGCTTGCAATAAAATTTGCATTGAGCTCCTTCCAGCCCATCCTTCGGGGACATTGCGTAGCTGTTCTGATGGACAGTACCACAGCACTAGCTATGTCAACCGTCAAGGAGGGACGGTGTCCCAGAGCCTCTGCCATCTGGCAATCAACCTGTGGGACTGGTGTGTAGCGAACAACATCCTTCCCATAACTACTCACATTCCAGGAACCTGCAACGTAAAGGCTGACCTCCTCAGCAGGGGTCTCGTACAACATCACGAGTGGGAGCTGAATTGGTCTTACCTTCGTCCTCTCTATCAACAATGGGTCACTCCGGAGATAGATGTCTTCACTTCCAGAAAAAGCACGAAATGCTCATTCTTCTGCAGTCGGAGAGGAGCAGATCCTCTCTCTCTAGGAGACGGCCTCCTGCACCCACGGGGACGGACATTCCTGTATATATTTCCTCCTTTACCTCTCATGTTATGGATCATCCAGAAACTGGCCAGGGTCATGCCAGAATGTATCCTAGTGGCTCCCTGGTGGCCCAGACAACCGTGGTTCACCAAACTGCTTTGACTTGCAAAAGGCAGGTACCACTACTTCCCCAGGGTACTGGACCTCCTAGTGGAGAACAGAACGCTTCTCCATGCCGAGGTGGACACTTTAAAATTGACGGCCTGGTGGATAGGGCAATAACCTTCTCTGTCCATGTCTCAGAGGTTCTGCTTATTGCCAGGAAGGCAACCACCTGTCTTTCTTACCACAGAAAGTGGCTCAGGTTCCTTTCCTTCCTGCAGATGTCAGCTACTTCTCCAACATCTGTCGGTCTGTACAGAATCCTTGAGTTCCTTTTGTCACTCATGGATCAGGGCCTTGCCCACTCCTCCATCAAGGTCTATTTGGCGGCCATTCCTGCACACCACAATGGCCTGGATGGCTAGTCTGTTTTCTCCCATCCAACTACAAAGAAGTTCCTCCAAGGTTTCATTTGGCTGCATCCCCCTGTCAGTGCTCCTACAGAGCTGTAGGATTTGCCATTGGTGCTCCGCCACCTTACCAGGAAGCCATTTGAACCCATGGCAACCTGTGACTTGCAATATGCAGCCTGGAAAACAGCCTTCCTAGTGACAATCACATCGGCCAGGAGGGTCAGCGAACTCATGGCACTATGCCACGACCCACCATACCTAGTATTCTTGCCAAATGGTTTTCATCTAGTGCCGGACGTCTCATTTTTACTGAAAATCATCTCAGAGTTCCACTTAAACTCACACATTTTCCTACCTGATTTCTTCCCACGCCCTGAAGGGGAAGAACAACATTTGCTTCATTCTCTGGATGTCAAGTGGGTGCTCACTTTCTACCTGAACAGGACTCAGCCTACCAGAAAGGACAAAAACTTGTTCATCTCTTACTCCACCGCTTCCCTGGGGTTGCGGATCTCGAGCCAACACCTCTCCAAGTGGATTGTTGGGACAATTAGGTTGTGCTGTTCGTTGGCAAAGCACCCCTTCCCCACTCACTTGAAGGCGCACTCTACCAGGTCTATGGCGACCTCTACTGCTTTCCTGAAGGGCATGTCACTGTCTTCTATCTGCAAAGCTGCCACATGGTCCACACCTACCATGTTCATCAGGCACTACGCACTAGATGTTCGTGCACAGCACAAATGTGATCCGGGTCACTTGGTCTTGTCCTCTGCAGCGCACTGAGCCTGACCGCCCACCTCCAGGTGAGCTACTGCTTTTTAATCTCCCATAGGTGTGATGCACAGAGACCACGAAGAAGATAAACAGGTTGCTTACCTGTAACTGGTGATCTTCGAGTGGTCATCTGTGCAGTCACACCGCCCACCTGTCCTTCCCCACTGCCATCATCCTCAGTTCTGCTTTCTCAAGCATCTTTGGTTGATAGTGGTCAAAGGAACCGGTGGGATGTCCGCGCCCCGCCCCCTTGGGCATGGGCAGTAAGGGTTCCTGTGCAGGCTCAGGGCGGAGGCGCGAAAATCCCCTTGTGAGCTTTGTACAACACTGATCAGATCAGCGCAGGCACACTAGATCCTTTAGGTGTGACTGCACAGATGACCATTCAAAGATCACCAGTTACAGGTAAGCAACCTGTTTTTTTCAGCTAAACATTAGGAAGAACTTCTTAACTGAGCGGTTCCCCAGTGGAACAGGCTTCCTCAGAAGGTGGCGGGCTCTCCTTCTTTGGAGGTTTTCAAACAGAGGCTAGATGGCCATCTGACAGCAATGCTGATTCTGTGAACTTAGGCAGACCATGAGAGGGAGGGCAGGAAAGGTTGCATCAGTGCTTAGTTCTTGTGGCCCTTTCTTACACGCCCAGGGAAATGCCGATCACCGCTTTGGGGTCAGGAAGCAATTTTTTCCAGGCCAGTTTGGCCAGGGATCCTGGAGGGGTGGGTTTTGGGGGGGTTGCCATCTTTTGGGTATGCAGCAGGGGTCACCGCGGTGTGGAGGGGGTGGTATTTGTGAATTTCCTGCATTGTGCAGGGGGTTGGAGTAGATGACCCTGGAAGTGCCTTCCAACTCAAAATTCTGTGATCCACATTTCTCATGAAAATGGCTGCACTGATGATTAGTATGGATGGATAAGGCGAGCTGCCTCCAGGCATGCCCCTCAGAAGGAGGGAGGGAGAGTCTACCCAGCCAGCCCCAAGCAGGAGGTGCCTACCAGTGTTCCCTCTAAGCTGAGTTAGTGTGAGCTAGCGCACCGTTTTTTAGCCTCCGGCTCACACATTTTTGTCTTAGCTCAGGAAAGATGGCTCCAGAGCAAACTAATTTATGTAGCAGCCAAATGGCTCACTCACAACTTTAACGCCAGTAGCTCACCAAGTAGAATTTTCGCTCACAAGACTCCACAGCTTAAAGGGAGCATTGGTACCTACTCAAGCTGGGGTCAGGTAGCTCTGGGTTGGGAAATTCTTGAAGATTTGGGGGGTGAAGCCTTGGAAAGGCAGGGCTTGGGGAGGGGAGGGACCTCAGCAGGTTATAAGAGTCTACCCTCCAAAGCAGCCATTTTCTCCAGGGTAACTGGTCATCCAGAGATGAGCTATAACAGCAGATCTCCAGGTACCACCTGAAGGTTGGCAACTCTAAACTAGGGATTGTGTAAGGCTGGGTTTAGATGGGTGTGTCCAATGGTTGTTAAATCTGGGTTGGGAAATTCCTGGAGATTTGGGAGTGAAACCTACGGAGGGTGGGTTTGGGGGAAGGACCTCAGCAGGGTAATGCCATAGAGATCACCTTGCAAAGCAGACATTTTCTCTAAGGGAACTGTCTTCTTGTAGTTTAGTTATGATTCTATGAGCTCTCCAGGACCCACTTGGAGATTGGCAACTCTGATACATTGCATCTTTCATTATAGGAAAGCTGTGCTAGGCAGGTGTGTCCTGTCTAGGGTTGCCAGCCTCTGGGTGGTGGCTGGAGTACTCCTGGCATTACAACTGATCTCCAGGTGACAGGGATTAGTTCCCCTTGAGAAAATGGCCACTTTGGAAGGTGGACTATATGGCACAGTCCCTCCCTTCACCAAACCTGCCCTCTTGAGTCTCCACCTCTAAAATCTCCAGTTATTTCCCATCCCAGACCTGGCAACTCTAGTCCTATCCCTTGGTGAGGCTGGGCTGGGCTGGGCAGGTGCATTCTTTGCCCTGGCAAGCCCTCTTTCCCCAAGCCTATGGCTCATGTCTAACCCTCTTTTGGGGCTGGGGTAGCCCTGGCAGGGGAGTGGCCCCGGCAGGGGAGGGCATGAACCCCAGGCCATAAGCCCACTGGGACTCCTCCTGGTGGCCTGAATGGCCAAGCCACCCCTGATAAGAGGAAGCAACTTAGACCTAGCAGAATCTGCTTCAGCTGTCTTCCTCATGTGGGGACCATGTATGTATGGAACACACAATATATGTAGCCCAGGAATGTCTTGAATATTCAGCTTGCCACTTTAGGAGAGCCTGTGGTACTGTGTAGGAATCTGGGCTCTCCAGCTGCCTCAGATCAAACCTATGCTACTCAACAAAATGAGGTGGCTGAGCACTCAGGAGATTAAAATGTCAGGCTGCTGGTGAGGGGGTTACAGTTTCCAAAATTTCTCTAGATTAATAACTCCTTCTAAGTGGAACACGTTTCGTATAAAAGCTTGAGTGGAAGTTCTTCTATCTCTCTCTCTTTTGTTAAAAAAATTTCAGAGAGGTTTTACTTGGGGGACATTAAATACATGCTTCTTTGATTCCACAGTCTGCACTGGCACAGTTCATTCTGCCACCTCATTCTGTGTGTGTAGGCTAGGCCTTAGGCCTATGGGGGCAAAGTTAGGTGAGGGCCTAAGTATACTGTCATTATACAATGCTAGAAGGCATTTCAGAGTCACACTGAACCTCTGCTTTGTGTACGTTGTGTGTGAGAGACAGCATCATGGCTGGGGATTGGGGGGGGGTCTCTCGCTGTCCCTCAGCCCTTCAATCAAACAATGAGAGCCTCAGGAGTATTCTCCCTCGGGTTGCCTGCTACACATTTCCAAAATAGCACACACTTCTGTATAGGACGAACTAGTAACCTCACAGATAGATGGTTACTCTTGATGATCCTAGTGTCTGTATTTTGCTGCACGCACTCACACTGCACATGTGCTAAGGAACAGTGACCAACTGTAGCTTTCCAGGATGTTTACGTGCAGTGAAAATCACCTGTGTGAAGTTGCCACAAATTTCAACATAGGACAGCGTTTCATGTTCTCTCTACCCCCTCCCCCCAATACTGAGCGTGTCTCCAAAACCAAACAGCCAGCAGGGGTCAGCAGCATCCTGCTGCAACAAAGATCAGCAGAGTATCTTTTCGTGGTCTTCTAGGACTTGGTTCAAAGACAAACGCTCTTGTCCTCCTTGTGGGTTATCTTGTGCATGATGGATGATACTTGGCATCTAATAAAGTGAGCTGTAGCCCCTAGAAGCTTATGCTACAATAAATCCATTTGTCATTAAAGTGCCACAAGGGTTCTTCTTACTGTTTTTGCTGCACTGAGGTGAATCTTTACCCCCCCCCCCTCTCTTTGTTACTAGTAAATTTTGTATTACGGTTTCATAGCACCTCAGGAAGAACTGCTTGCCTAAAACCTGAAGCCTCCCCTGCGGAAACACAGCAAGTACTTCTCTGCTGGAGAGCATGTTCTGGTGCCTCTTTCGGTAGCATAAATTGGTGTTGTCCTTGGCATTGCTTTTGAAGAAGCCGATGAGGTACAGTTTCTATCTCTACCCCACCTGTACAGTTACGGGTCTGCTTGTAAAGGTGCAGATTAATAGATATTCAGAAAGGTAAAGGAAAAGTCCTTCACCGCATGAGCATTCATTATTATTTTGTTAATAACATGAACTGTTTCATTATTACATTATTTTATCCCACCTTTCTTGCAAGGATCTCAGAGCAGCATAGATTCCTCACCTCTCCCATTGTATGTATTTACTGCATTTTGTATCTTGCCCTTTCTCCAAGGAGTTCAAGACAGTGCACATCATTCTCTTCTCCTCCATTTTATCCACACAACAACCCTGGGAGGTAGGGTAGGTGGTGAGAGTAACCAGCTGATTGAGGATTTGAATCTGAGTCTTCCATATCTACCATAAGTCCCAGTGAGATAGGTGGACTATAAATTGAGTAATTAAGTAAATAGTCCAACACTCTCACCACTCCACCATGCTGTGAAATCCATGGCCAAGGAGGAGTCTAACTCAGGTTTCCCCAAGTCAAAATTCCACACACCTCTAGTACACACCTCTAGTATGGTCTGCATAGTCCTTTAAAAAGGAGGAAAAGTGTAAAGCTACCGTTCTTCACAACAATGCCCTATCATTTTCAGAATCTTTCTCTTTTTCATCGTGCTATGCTCCTTTTGAAGGATGTAGACTCCAATGCTCCCTCTAAGCTATGGAGTCTTGTGAGCAAAAATTCTACTTTGTAAGCTATTGGCATTAAAGTTGTGAGAGAGCTATTTGGCTGCTGCATAAATTAGTTTGCTCTGGAGCCATCTTTCCTGAGCTAAGACAAAAATGTGTGAGCTAGAGGCTAAAAAACTATGAGCTAGCTCACACTAACTCACCATAGAGGGTAGTAGACTCCCCTCTAAGTAGACTGGTAGACTCCCACTGGATTAACACAGCCCTTTCTCATACCCCTTTTTAAAAGACTCACAACAGGTTTGTCTCCTTCTAGAAGTATTTTCTCTCACCCTGCCGCTGGCTCCTCTACAATCTCTACAAGTTGGGGCAGATTACATTTCTGGAGTCCTAGTTACAGACCACTAAAAAGCCCCCCCCCCCCCCGTGTTCTCTCTGGAAAAGACAGCTGCAGTTACAGGACTCTATGGAACAGCTCGCCAGTGACACCGAACTCACAGGGAAACTTCACCTGGGCAGACCACCCCCCCTCATTCAGACACTGGAAGCAAGACATCCCCCCTTCCTTTGCAGCCAGGCCTGTAGCTACATTGGGGGGCCCAGGGCCCGCCCCCTGACTACCTACCAAGGCCCCCCGACTTCCTAGGCAGCCCGGCCCCCTGACTCTCTAGGATGCCTGGAGGACTCCCTGCTGCCGCCGCCCCTTCCCTTTACCCGCCTGCCACCAGCCCCGCAGGAGTCTCCTTGCCTTCCTCGCAACTGGCTGGGGGAGGAAGAAGCACGCATGGCAGTGGCAGAGGCTGCTTCCCAGGCCCGGTGGCAGAGAGAAGGAGAAGGAGGGCCCCACACAGGGCCCACAGCAGGCAGGCTGCTGGCTGAGGGAGAACCACCAAGGACGCTGCAGGCTAGAGGAAAGCGAGGTAAACTGATACTAGAGGAAAGCGAGGTGAAAAGCAGCTGATGCTTCCCAGACTCAGCAGTGGGGAGGAGGAGGAGGCCCCCCTGCGCAGAGTCCACGGCAGGAAGGTGGCAGGCCAGGAGGGGGGGAGCCACCAAGGCCGCTGCAGGCTGGGGGAAAGTGAGGCATGCTGTGCACCTGGCAGTGGCTTCTGCTTCCTGGGACCAGTGGTGGAGACAAGGAGGCCCCCACACGGGGCCATGGCCCAAAGATGGCTGGCCAGGGGAGAGCCATCGAGGTCACTGCAGGCTAGAGGAAAGTGGGGCGCACTGTGCGCCCAACAGCAGCGGATGCTTCCCGAGCCTAGCAGTGGGGAGGAGGAGGCTCCCCGCGCAGGGCTCACAGCAGGAAGGTGGCTGGCCAGGGGAGAGCCACTGAGGCCGTGGGAAAGTGAGGCACGCTGTGCGCCTGGCAGCAGCTGCTGCTTTCTGGGCCCGGCAGTGGAGATGAGGAAGAGGCCCCCAGCGTGGGGCCCATGGCAGACAGGCCAAGGCTGCGGTGCAGCAAGCGGAGGAGCCTGGAGGAGAGGCAGCTGCAGCAGTAGCAGAGGCGGGAGCGCGGGACTTGTGCGGAGCCTGGGTTTTTTCCCTCTGGTGGTGTAAGGAGGGGGGTGCATGGGAGAAATAATGAAATAATAAAATTATCTAAAGTGACCCCCTAAGAAATTCAAATGCCCCCCCCACTTAGAAATTCCTGGCTACGGGCCTGTTTGCAGCCCCCCCTCCAAGTCTCAAAAGGCAGGTTCTGAAGGACAGGAAGGCAGAGTTTCAACAGGGTCTCCCCAGAGTGGCAGCTTGGCAGGCACCCTAGCCACACAACACAAGCAAGGGGAATGTGCCTATGGCTCTTACAGCTCCACCCTGGGCTGAAATACACAGGTCCAGAGAATGCCCATCAATGCAAGTGTATTATTCTATGCAACAAAGGAATGGAAACACATGTTGATCTGGTAGAGCCACCCTCAAGTCTCCAAAGGCAGGTTCTGAAGGACAGAAAGGTAGACATCACCAGAGTTTTGACAGGAGTGCCCCAAAATAACCCCATGGCAACTTGCCAGAGACCCCTGACAAGCACTGGAACCCAGTGCGGCATGCCCACAATGGTCCCAGGCTCGATCTCCCAGAGAGGAGGAATGGTGGGGACACACAGGGGAATAACAGGAGTCCTGGATCTTAATCTGTGAGGTCCAGGGAGGGTAGCCCAGCATGGGGAGGAGACCTCTAGGAAGGGTCAATTAATCCACCCTTGCCAGATCCAGGCAGGAGGCAATGGAGGCTGAGAATGTCTCCCAGGTGGGAGAACAGCTTATCACTCTGGACACTGGTGGAAGGGCAGGAGAGAAGACTCATGGCCACAAAAGAGAGATCAGGCCAGATGACAGCCTTGCATGACCAGTACTCCAAGGGATCAACGTAGGCAGGTTCAGGGGACTCAGCAAGGTACTTCTTCACCATCACCTCTGTCAAATCTTTTGCCACTGCATGCCTGGCATCCCTTCCACTACTGACCTCCTAGTTCACCACTGACAACCAGTAGTGAGGCTTCTACCTGGTTGGGTTCTTTGAGGCAGATGCTAGGCTGCAGCTCCTCCTCCTCCCTCTTCTTCCAACCTGGTGGTCATGCCCACCTGCACCCTCTCTGCCAAGGCCCTGACCCATGGAAGAACAACCATTCCCTTGGGGCCTGGCTCTAATGCAGAGGCCAGAGCAAGGACCACATCTTGAGGGGGACAGTGTCCCAGGTGACCTTGACAATGCTCCCCAGCCTCAGAGCATCCTTCACCACTAGGCGAAGCATGTGCGCCAGGCAGATGATGCCCTTGAAGCCCATAGCCTTCACTGCTGCCAGCATGTTGGCACTGATGATGTTGCCACCAACCACCCATTCCCTCCAGCTACTCTGTATCATGGTGATGATATTTTGCGCCATGAGGTCTGCATCCATCCCCTGCACATGGAGCAGAGTCACTTTGTAGCCCAGTGGTAGAACTGTCCCTTCCTGGGGCCTGTGCTGTGCCCCAACAGTCCAAACAGAAATGTCCTCTGGTTGCCAGTGAGGGGGAGGTAGCCATGCTGCTGGGTGCTCCAGAGGTCTGCTGTGAAGCACATGGTTCTGCCTTGTGCTCTGAAGAGCTGAGCCTTGATCATGACCACTGTGGAGCAATGCATGGTGGGCGAGACTCGTTGGCTCATGCTCCTCTGTGAGGGGATGGAGTACCAGGGAGCCAGATGCTGCAGCAGCCAGCAAAAGGCTATGTCCATGAGGGAAAAGGTTTGGCCATCTGAAGTAGTCATCTCTCTGCAAAGGTGAGTGATTCATTCCTAGGCCATTTTGGATGGCACTATCAGCTACCTCTTGGAGGGTAGCCTGCATTGATGTCCCACCCATGATAGCCAGCAGTGCCTGTTAAGCTTTGAAGTGCCCCTATTGGTGTTTCCAAGGCTGGAGAATTCCACCTCCACCTTGTTGCTTTGAAGTTTGGTAAACGTTTTGATTGAGTGGAGACAGTCTGTCTGGAAATGTATCCATTCACAAACCGCCATGAACTACTTGAAAATTCATGGAAAGTTCATGCCAGTTGACCTGCCACGAACTTCAGTTTGCAAACTTTGAATGGGCCAAAATTCATCGCAAACTTTAGTTTCATGAGCCAGTTTGTACCCATCCCTAGTCTTTCCCATCCACTCCTACAAGCATAAAAGGAAGCTGCTTCTTGTAAGGAAGGAAGCGCCTTGGGGAAAACCATTTCCATCAAGGTTATGGGTAGGGCTGCCAGCTCCAAGTTGGGAAACACCTGGAAATTTAGGGGGTGGAGCCTGAAGAGACTGGGGTTTGGGGAGGGAAGAAACTTCACAAAAGGGTATTATGCCATAGACTCCACCTCCCAAAGTGGCCATTTCCTCCAGGTCAACTGATTTCTGTTGCCTGAAGATCAGTCATAACAGTGGGATATCTCCAGCCATCACCTGGAGGTTTGCAGCCCTAGTTTGGGGTTTGACATTTTATTCAGTCTGTGCTGGACAGAGAAGCGCAGGCTAGAAGTGCCTACTTTCTCATATCACTGCTGGTACAAGTCCAATAAATATTTGAGTCCGCCCCAAGTTTTTAAGTAAAAATTAAAATCCTGCAAGTTCCTGGGATGGATCTCCTCTTCTCATATAGAATGGCCCTTTAACACCCCCACCTAATCTGCCCATGCATCTGAATGAAGCAGAAATTAAGGGGTAGACTCTTGAGGAGAGTGAATTGACTACATTAGACTGCCAGGTCTTCAGCTTCCCTACCTGCAGTCCCAAATTGAACTTTCCACTCTTCCTCCTTGAAGTCCCCCGTCTCATTTTGCTCAGCACCACAACTTTGATAAAGGTCTGGGTCTGAGAGATCTCCTGGGAACCCCAAGCATATTACTCTGAAGTCCTTAATGGAAGAAAGAAAGAGATAGATGTATAGCTCTAGTCCTCAATTCTCTGTGCTTGCCTCTTGCTTTTCAGGAGGGCTGAGCAAGCGAACCTCCTGCTGAAAGTTCCTGTGAACGAAATGGTGATATATAACATTGTTATGCACACCCCTCTTCCCACAAGAAAAGAGAAGTTCCAGGGACTAGTGCTTACGTGGGTTGTAAGAGAGGGAGGCAAGGAGGCTTCTAGTGTCTTTAGAGTATTTGTTTCATTTTAGGGTTGCCAACAGTCTGGGGGGGAATCTTGCTGTCCCTTCAATAGAGGCTTAATGGGGTATCATTTTCCAGCTGATGTTATTTACCCTCATGCTATGAAGAACTTCAACTGCCCATTTCTACACATTAAGCTTCTATTAAAGGGAGAAGGAGCTGGCACGATTCAGCCTGATCACATCAGATCTTGAAAGCTAGTCAGTACTTGGAAAGAATACCACCGAGGAAGGCTTTGCAGAGGAAGGCAAGGGCAAACCACCCTGCTTCTCACTTGCCTTGAATGCCCTTTGCTGGGGTCACCATAAGTCGGTTGTGACATATACATATGTAAAGGGAGGGGGCATTTCCCCCCTACAGGCCTGCTGGCAACCATACTTTATGTACAAATATGCAGGTGGAGTCCATAGAGGTACCCTATATGAGATCCCCAGAGAGAGAGAGAAAGCGCCTGTTTCTCCCCATACCCTGGTGTTTCAGCCCATTCCAGCAGTGTCTGTTTGCTCACCAAGGAATGCCTCAACTTCCTCTCCTGCCACCGGCATCTCAATGCTGTGCTTCCTTTTCTGGGACACAAACACACCTTTCTCCACCAGCTCTCCCAACCCCTGATGAGCCCTTGAACAGAACCATTAAGAAACATTACTGTTCCTTTTTGATTCCCCCGGGCATGCTATTTTAGGACATGCCTGCAGAGCAGAACCGTTCATCCTAAACTCACGACAGCACGACCATCAGTACATTTCTTGTTGTGTTCATCTTGTGTTGCTATCTCAGTCAAGTTGTTGTTGTTTTTTTAACTCTTGGGAGCCAATTCACATCACCCATTTTTATCTGGATAATGTCATTTCCCCTTCCGCATCTAAGTGTACTTAGATCATGGGCTCTGGATGACAAAGGTGAAATGGGGAGGGGGATGTTTCTTTGAAGTTAATGGGACTTGTTTCTACAAAAATAGGTTAAGAATCCAGATATAGGTATACCTTGTACATTTTTTTTAATTATTGGTATCTTAGAGTGTGGCGATTTGGTGACTGAACAGTAAAATATCTTACAACAGACATTTACCCATCCAGCATAAAGGTTTATTTTCCAGATTTTTATCCCAGTCTTTCTCCATAGATGATTCTCCCTTCCTCCATTTAATCCTCACTACATTACTGGGAAGTAGTTTCAACAAGGGACTGGCCCAAGGTAGCCCTACCAACATCCTGGTGGGGCCTGAGGATCTCTTAGAATTACAACTGATCTCCAAATGACCAAGGTCAGTTCCTCTGAAGAAAACGGCTGCTTCGGAGGGTGGGCTGTATGGGTATCCCATCCCTGTTGAGTTCCCTCCCCTTCCCAAACTCCATCCTCCTCCGGCTCCACCCCATTTCCCAACCTGGAGTTGACAACCCTTGCCCAAGGTCACACCAGTGGGCCATCAAAGCTGAATGGGGATCCAAACCTGAGTCTCCCCAGTCCTAACCCAACACTCTGACTGCAACACCACACTGTGCAGAACCCACTGAATGGGCTCTTGTCCAGCTGACATTCATTTCAGCAGGCAGAGGTTGCACCCAGGTTGCACCCAGATTGCTCCTGGAATTACAACTGATCTCCAGACTACAGAGATCAGTTCTCCAGAAGAAAATGGCAGGTTCACAAGGCAGCCTCTATGTCATCACATCCTCACTAAGCTCCCTCCCCTCCCCCAGACGCCACCCTCTCCAGGCACCACCCCCAAAGCTCCAGGAATTTCCTGAGCCAAAGTTGTGACTCTTATCAGCAGGCTGGGGCAAGAGACCTTCCCTCTGCGCTGTGCCATATAGTAATTAACTTCTTAATTAGCCTGCATTAATTAGGGTTTTTTTTCAATGGAACGATTGAAGACCAGGCTGGTGCTCAAAAGTAATGATTTATTAAGATATTTTAATTCTCCAGGGCTACTCAGTAGTATCTCTGTGTATCTTAACAGGGAATCACGAGCTACTCGTTTTTTTCTGGTGAACATGAAAACCTATTTTCCAGTTCTTTTTGATAGTGCATGTTGCTTCCCAGGAAGATCGCTAACTCCACAATTTACAAGGAAAGAACTATGGTATAGATTGTGCCAACTAACATTTTCAGGGGCATTCCAAAGCAAGCATCTGTCTCTATATTTTGCTGCATCATGTTTGTGTCTCCAGCTTGCTGAGTAAAGGTTTCGATCTTCTGGTCACATTTTTGCTGAGTCATGGTCTACCAGTTACACATGTGAGCCTGGCCTCAATCAAATGATTTCCTGTTCTCTGTGCTGAGATTGTGATTGTTTGAATTGGCTCATAGCCCAGTTAGGGTTGGGAAGCCCTCAGAATGATCTGGAAATAATTATCCTCCAAACAGTCTGGCTCCAGTGCTTTAACTGTTTCAGGTCCTGAATAACAACTTTGGAGAAAGAGATCGAAAGCCACACAAACCCTTAACATGACCTCACCTAGCCCTCTGCTATTGCAAGTGTTTGCCTGGTTGAATCTCACCCAGACAGAGATCCTTAAAACAAGAGACACCAAGAACTGAACATGTAAAGTTTGTGTGCTAACTTGGAGCACTACCCCCACCCTGTATTTATAGTGTTTACTGAACTTAGTTTTTGTGTAAGTTCAAAGTCTACTGTTTTTCTCTTGCTCTGAAAAGCAGTTCCTGGAAACCTGAGTGTTCTATTGCCATTATTTAGAAAGAACTGCCTTATCTGCCTTTTGTTTCCCTTAAGAACTGTAATATTGGGCCAAAATGACACTGAATAATTAAGAATATAATAATAAAATATATTATCTTTAAGCCAATCACAATCCAGTAAGGGAATCACTCTATAATACTCATATCACATCAGAGAATCAATTTAAACATATAATAGAGAACTACATATAAATCGGAGCTGCGGTGGCTCAAGTGGTTAAGATGCTGAACTGCAGGCTATGGAAGGTCAGTAGTTCAGCAGTCTGAGACCTGAGAGTGCCGCATGAAGGAGTGAGCTCCCGTCTCTAGTTCCAGCTCCTGTCAACCTAGCAGTTCAAAAGCAAGAAATTGCAAATAGATAAATAGGTACCACTTTGGTGGGAAGGTAACAGCGTTCTGTGCACCTTGGTGTTTAGTCATGCCGGCCACATGACCATGAAAACATCTTTGGACAGCACTGGCTCTTCGACTTTGAAGCAGAGATGAGCACTGCAACCCTGTAGTCGGATTCGACTGGCTTTCGAGCAAGAGAACCTTTACCTTTACATATAAATCAAGGGAGCACAACTCAGTTGTGAAGCAATCAAGATGGGCCTGCTAATGGAAGCCTAAACATATGGAAGTGCCTTATAAACAATCCTTCGAGCTAGGATTGCCAACTCTGAGTTGGAAAAATCCCCGGAGATCTGGGATCAGGGCCTGGGGATAGGGCTGCCAACCTCCAGGTAGGGCCTGGAAACCTGCTATTACAACTGTTCTCCAAACAGCCAAGATCAGCTCAGAAAATGGCTGCTGTGGAAAGTGGACTCTGTAGCATTGTACCCTGCTGAGGACCCAACCCTCCCCAAGCCACATTCTCCCCAGGTTCCAGCCCTAAAATCTCTATGTATTTCCCTGCCCAGAGCTGGCCACCCTACCTGGGGAAGTCTGGGGAATGGATTGAGCTCAATGGGGATTAAATGCAATAGAGTCCACCCTCCAAAATAATGCTCCCTCTAAGCTGTGAGCAAAAATTCCAATTTTGTGAGCTACTGTCATTAGAGTTGTGAGCGAGCAATTTGGCTACTGCACAAGGTAGTTTGCTCTGGAGCCATCCTTCCTGAGCTAAGACAAAAATGTGTGAACCAAAGGCTCAAAAACGGTGAGCTAGCTCACACCAACTCAGCTTAGAGGGAACACTGCCCAAAGCTGCCTCTGTTGTCTGGCGATCCAACGTATTTCTAGTAGAGCTGCAGGCCCCACCTGGAGGCTGGCAAGCCTAAGCTCAGTATTACCTACTCTGACAGGCCACAGCCCCTCTGTTTTAAAGGAGAAAGCAGCTGAAGGAAGCAAGGCTGGGGCTGGGCAGAGGTGGAATCTACTGGAGCACCTTGGTCTTTGGAGGATCTGCCCCTGGCTCACACACTGACACCACAGGTGGAGGCAGCGGCTCCTCCTCCTCCTCTTGTTCATTTGTCACATAGTCATAGGGCAGGTGAGCAAGCGGTGGCTGGTGGCTGCTTGTTCACCCAGTGACTAGGAACAACAGCTGCTCTTCACGTGCCTTCTTCTCGGTCTGTGTCACGGCTGTGCTTGGGACAGCCTCCCGTCAAGGATCCCCAAACTTAGTGCTGGCCCTGGGGCGAAGAACTGATCTGTAGATCTGCCAGACTCACCCAAATTCACACTAGGCATTAGGACTGCCAGGCAACTTGCATTTGCAGACACACCCTCACTCAGCCAATGCAACCGTCTTGTACAAAGCCGTAACTTATAAATGAGGGTGGGTGGCTTGGCTGAAGTGGGGAAGAAGTGAGGGAAGACTGACAGCCAATCAAGTGTTTGATGTGCTGGTTTGCATGCTTGTCAGTTCACTGACACAACTGGGAGGAAGCTGGGTTTGCCCCACTGCTTTTCTTTTGCATTCACACACACACGCCTCTTGGATTGCAACTGACAGCCCTGCCAATAAATGCCAGCTCGAATATTTACACGACTACAGGCATCCTTATTCCAGTTATACTGGAATTAATAAGGTCTAATTGATTTCCCCGTTCCCATTCTGGCAAAGCATCCAAAGCTGAACTGTGAAGGCTGATCTCTCCTCCTGAGTGGTATGGTATCTTATTTATTATATGTTTGGGATATACACCCACACCCTGCCTTCCTACTTAAAAAAAACAATTCAAAGCAGTTTATGAGAATTAAATACAATGATTGCAGCATTTAGAATTGCTCTTCAGCAATCCTGTTTTGGCAGTTAACAGAAGAGAAGAGTTGCTTAAATATGAATCACTGGAAGATTAACAGCATTGGTGGGTGGCTCACCAAGCTCTCCTCTCCTCCAAGAGACAGCCTTGCATATTACAAGAAGCTCCAGGTTGGTTGTGGACTCCCACCCAAATCCCTGGGTCCTGGCCGTTGTTCAGCTCAAATGTCCTAAAGAGCCCAGTGTCTTCAAGAGTCTGCCACTTCTTCAGAGCACCTCCCTGGGGGCAGCTTTCCAGAGAATTATTACTCAGCCCTGGGGAGGAATCTTGCCTTTGAGAGTTCCGAGCTACTGACATATTGATTTGTTACTCAGAACCTGTTCTTCTACCTTATGTCCCTTGTGATGCTAGAACCATGTGCTTTCACGACTCGTTTAGACTGTGTGTACTTCTGAGTCAGAACCCCTGAAGCCTTTTGAACAGGCAGGTTGTTTGGCATGAAGTATTCTGCTGTAGCATGTTTGGTGTAGTGACTAAGTGTGTGGACTCTAATCTGGGAGAACTGGGTTTGATTGCCCACTTCTCCACTTTAAGCTGCTGGATGACCTTGGGCAAGCCATAGTTCTGTCAGAGGTGTTCTCTCAAGGACAGTTCTCGAAAGAGCTCTCTCAGCCCCACCTACTTCAAAGGGTGTCTGTTGTAAGGAGGGGAAGGGAAAGGAGTTTGGAGTTTGTAAGCCTTTCTGAGACTCCGAGTGAAGGGCAGGGTATAAATCCAATCTCCTCTTCCTCCTCTTCTTCTTCTTCCTCTTCTTCTGCCAAAGGAGCAACAGCTATTTGCAAACAGCCTAGTTAATTTGGGCAAAGGTGCATGCACATTGGGCAAAGACTGGCCTAACTTGCCCAGATCCTTGAGGGGCGGTGAGGGTCCCAGGAAAGAGATTTGCTGAGCTCCCGTGGCAAGCCAAAATCGTATCTTCTCCCCTTTTCCCCACCAATTGAACTGCTTGACAAGAGAGGAAAGGGGAAGCCCCCCTCCCCGGTCATGGAATTAGGCTCTCTGGAGCCTGAGGAACAAGTTCTAGAAGTCTTCCTTACCCCGCACTGTCTCCCAAATTGAACCTCGTGGCCTTGATCCAGATGGTATGTGGGGTGGATTACAGCCGTCTTTTAACCTTAAACAATAGTCCAGGAAAATTGATCTCCCACATCTCATTGTATCCTTCCATGGGCTCTAAAACTTGCATTCACAACGGCACGCCCCTGCCAGTGCATTGCTTTTCTCATAGGAAGGCAATTTTGACCAAGATGTATGATGGCAGATTGTGAACTGACTTGGCTAGGTTAACAGAGGCATTTCTCCGTTGGGAAAGTACTGTTGGGGTGGTTCAACTAAACTACATTTACTTTATGCATATGCTGCCTTTCTCCTCCACAGAGACCCAAACTGGCTTACCTCATTCTCCTCTTCTCCAGGTTATCTGAAAAGTACTGAGACTGATGAGTGATTTCAGCTCTCACATACTTTATTAGTTGAAGAACAAGACAACTTAAGCCAGCTCATAGGCCGGCTTTTATTCCCAGAGAGCCCACACCCCAAACACACACAACCCCCGTGATTTGCTATTTACAGTTGATTGAGTTACCCCGGGCTCCTCGATTGGAGGAACGCGAGGAGCCTACATTCTATTGTTTACAGACACGAAGCTCAAGCCCTAGCCTGGCCGTGTGGCAGACCGGTCAGAACCGGTCCAAGCACATGGTAGCCCAGCGTCCATGTTTCCCTGTGGATACACCACACTCCTCCCCCCTTGGTCCGTGAGACACCCACAAACAAAGTCCTGTAAATAAGATGGCAGCCTCTTGACCCTCGTCGAGCGTCGGAGAGCCAGGGCCAGGGAAGGTGCCGGCCCCGGTGTCTGAGTCGGGAAGCCTACTGGTGCCAAGGGGCGTGGTGTGGTTGTCGCGGCGGTGTCTGTGGCCATCGGAACATCCGGCACCGGGGGCATTGGTGCGGCCGCGGAGCTCTCTGCTGGGCTGGGGTCCTGCACTGCGGTTTGCAGCTCTTCTGCTTTCTGCAGGCCGGGGTCCTCATAGGCCTCGGGTTCCCACGGCTTGACCTGGCGGCGGAGCTGATCTATGTGGCAGTGCAGCATGGTGCCATCCTCGCAGGAGACTTCATACGATCGTGGTCCCCGGAGCTGGACCACCCGTGCCGGGACCCAGGGTGGTCCCGCAATGTAGCTCCTGGTGTACACAGGGTCCTCCGGGAAGAACCCCCTGCTGGCCCGTTGGTCCTTGGTGTCCGGTTCGTGCTCCGGTGCCTGGTCTGGATGTAGCCTGTCCAGGCGTGACATGAGGCAGCACCCCAGGAGGAGTTCCGCTGGGCTGCGTCCCGTGGTGGTGTGCAGGGTGATGCACTGACCAAACAGGAAGGCGGCGAGCTTATACTCCCAGTCTGGAGAGTCAAACTTTCGGAGAGCGTCCTTGGCAGTCCGGACCATCCTTTCTGCTTGCCCATTCGTGGCGGGGTGGAATGGCGCGGAGCGTACATGCCGGATCCCATAATACGTGGTGAACTCCTGGAACTCTCGGGAGGTGAACGCTGTGCCATTGTCTGTGACGAGCGTGTCAGGCAACCCGTGAGTGCTCAGAATCTGCCACATTGCCCTGATGGCAGCTTTGGAGGAGGTGGATGCCACCGGGACGACCTCCAACCACTTACTATAGGAGTCCACTAACATGAAGAAAAGCTGCCCCTGGAACGGGCCAGCAAAGTCCAAGTGGAGGCGTGACCAGGGGCGGTGGGACGATTCCCAGGCTCGGTCCGGGGCTCTTGGTGGTTCTGGGCATGAGATCTGGCAGGGCTGACATTTCCTCACCTTGTCCTCGATGTCCCGATCGAGGCCTGGCCACCAGACGTAGCTTCGCGCTAACGCCTTCATGCGGACTACGCCAGGGTGGTGTTCATGTAGCACCTCCAGGACCTGTTGCTGTAGTAGCACTGGGATCACCACCCGGCCTCCCCACATCAAGCATCCCTTATGGGTGGACAGTTCATGCTTGCAGGATGCATATGGGGTGAACTCGGGGCCCTCCTTGGCCACTGGCTACCCCCTCCCCACCCAGTCCAAGACACGGCAAAGGACTGGATCCCGGGCCGAGGCATGGGCCACCTCCTGCACATGGACCAGCCGGTCTGGGAGCGTCTCCAGGAGAGCAACCATGTGCACCGGGGCCGGGTTGGGGTCCGAGGTGGCCAGGGGGAGGCGGCTAAGGGCATCCGCATGTCCCATAGCCTCCCCAGGTTGGTGCGTGAGGGAGTACGTGTACCCCGACAGGAAAATGGACCACCGCAGGACTTGGGGCGAAACCATCTGCGGTGTTTGGCAGTCAGCGGCAAGGAGTCCCAGAAGTGGTTTATGGTCTGTCAAGATCTCGAAGGGCTGGCCATAGAGGTAATGGTGAAACTTCTTCACCCCAGCCACAATCGCCAGCACCTCCTTATCAATTTGAGCGTAGTTCCACTCCACCGAAGATAGGGTCCGGGAGTAGTACGCGACTGGGACCTCCCGGCCGTCCGGCAACCGGTGCCCCAAGACTGCGCCGACTCCATAGGGAGAGGCGTTGCAGGCGAGGACCACCGGGAGCGACTCTGAGAAATGGTGGAGGACCGCGTTAGACACGAGTAAGTCCTTGACACCTTGAACAGCCGCTGCCTGTGCCGGGCCCCAAACCCAGGGCACATCTTTGTCGAGGAGGCGGTGGAGCGGCTCCGCCACAGCCGCCTTGAAGGGCAGGAACGAGTGGTAAAAATTGAGCAGGCCGAGGAATGCCTGCAATTCCGCCTTAGAGGAGGGTGGGGGGGCGTGCGTGATGGCCTTCACCTTGTCGTCCGTGGAGTGGATCCCTTGCGCGTCCACCACGAATCCCAGGAACTCGATGCGGGGTACCCCCAGGAGGCATTTCTCCTTCTTTACCTTGAGGCCGGTGTCGTCGAACCATTGTAGGACCTGGTGGAGATGATCTGCGAAGGAGGTGGTGTCCGGCACCGCGATGATCACATCATCTAGAAAGGGCTGTACTACGGGGATGCCTTTTAGGAGAGAGTCCATAAAAGATTGAAAAATCCCAGGAGCTACACAAACCCCGAACTGAAGCCTCGTGACCCGGAAAGCCCCCTTGTGGGTCGCGATGGTCTGGGCCTCTGCGGCGGCCTCATCCACGGGCAGCTGTTGGTACGCTTGTGCCAGGGAAGCGAGGACATGACTCACCACTGGGACCGGGTATGCGTGGTCCTGCAGAGCCTTGTTCAGGGTGCATTTATAATCCGCGCAGATCCGCACGTCCCCACTCGGCTTTACTGGCGTGACAATCGGGGTTTCCCAGCGCGCAGATGCAACTGGCACTAGCACTCCCTGCTCGACAAGGCGGTCAAGTTCAGCCTCGATTTTCGCCCGCATGGCCAGGGGTGGGACTCGTGCCTTTATGCGGATACGGCGGATGCCGGGTCCAGGTCCAGGGAAATGGGGTCCCCGGTGTACCATCCTAGAGTCCCATCAAACACTTTTGGGAACTCCCAGCAAACCGCCTCCCAGTCGGCCCCCCGGATTTGGTTAAGTCCTGATATCTGGAGGTCCAGGGGCTTGAACCAAGTCCCGTAACAGTAGACCCTGTGGCTTGCGCAACCGGGGTCCCCCCCTCGGGCATAAGTTGCGGAGAGTCTCGACCGAAATTATGGAATATGACGAGCCGGAGTCGATTTCCATCCGGCAGGGGGACCCTTCAATTAAGACAGTTAAATGCACCTTATCTAGGCTGTCAGGGGGCAAGTTACATACTGGATAAGGTGGTTGACGGAAACGGTGTGGAGGTCCTCAGTCTCAATCTGCGCCATGAGGTTCCTGTGGTGTCCTCTTGAACGGCAGACCTTCTCGATATGTCCCGCTTTGTTGCAAGCCCGGCAGATCGCGGAGCGAAATCGACAGGTCCGTCGCTCATGAGCGCTGCCACAGCTCGCGCAGGCTACGGATGGCGGGGACTTGGCCTCTCGGTTCTGTGGAGGTCGCTGGGATGATCGATGGCATACCTGGAGTACCTCCTCCTCGTCCGATACGTCAGACCCTCACGTTGTTTGCGTGCGGTGGACCGCCGGGCTGCAGTGGTCTTGGTGGGCCTTTTCGTAAGCTGTGGCCTCCTGGATGGCCTTTTCCAGGGTGAGGTCATTGTTGCTGGCCAGTTTCCACCGTAGTTTGGATTCACGGAGGCCCACGAGAAATTGATTCAGCAACGTGTCCGAGAGGCTTGGAAATTCACATCTGGTGGCCGCCCGTCGAAGACCCACTAGGAACTCCGTGGTGGACTCGTCTGGGCCCTGGACCCTCGCAAAGAACCCCAGGCGCTCGACAAATTTAGTGGGTTTTGGCGAGAAGTGGTCCGTGAGGGCCTTTACCAGCGCCGCGTAGGACTCCTCCTTGGTGGTCTTGGGGTTTATGAGGTCCCGCAAGAAGAGGAGGGTGTCAACGCCACAGATGCTTAGGAACAACTGCTTCTTTTTCTCGGCATCCACCACATCATGGTAACCGCAGTAGTTCTCCAAGGTCTCCAGCCAGGTGTCCCATTTCTGCGGTTGAGAGAGATCGAAGGTGCTGAGGTGAGTGGTTGGTGCAGCCATCTTCCACGGGGTGTGAGTTGTCGGGGCGGTAGTGGTCGGTTGGAGCCTTGAAACCGGCGGAAGGCGTGCTGCTCTCAGGGTCAGCGGTGAGGCTCGGGAGCGGTGCGGGGAGTGGCAGGCTTGATGCAGTGCTCGGGAGCACAGTTTCGGTTGTGGTGAGCGGTGCAGTGCTGCTCTTGGGGTCAGCGGTGCGGTGCTCAGGAGTGGTGCGATGAGTGGCTGGCTCGATGCGATGCTCCTCTTCGTGGTCGTTGTTCAGGGAGGGAGTTGGCATCCCATCCTCGTCGCCAGTGAAAAGTACTGAGACTGACGAGTGATTTCAGCTCTCACATACTTTATTAGTTGAAGAACAAGACAACTTAAGCCGGCTCGCAGGCCGGCTTTTATTCCCAGAGAGCCCACACCCCAAACACACACAACCCCCTGATTTGCTATTTACAGTTGATTGAGTTACCCCAGGCTCCTCGATTGGAAGAACGCGAGGAGCCTACATTCTATTGTTTACAGACACGAAGCTCAAGCCCTAGCCTGGCCGCGTGGTGGACTGGTCAGAACCGATCTGAGCACATGGTAGCCCTGCGTCCATGTTTCCCTGTGGATACACCACATTATCATTGCAACAACCCTGTAGGGTAGGTTAGGCTGAGAGTATGTGTCACCTAGCAAATCTCCATGGCAGAATGGGAATTTGAACCAGGGTTTCCCAGATCCTAGTCTGACACTGTAGCCACTACACCACGCTGGCTCTTTCCAGGTATGAACTGCAATCAGTTGAATGAAGGATGATCAGCTAAGAGCATGCCGTCTGAAAGCCAAGATCAGTAGCACCAGGGAAAACGATGGGCTGAGGGAGGGGCATCAAGTTTGTCTGTTGTGGTGGTCTGGAGGGGAAAGCTTGCTGATGTGCAGGCCATAAGGTCCACCAGTTGGCCATCATGGTCATATACAGAAGTGAACAGGTCCAGCAACCTCATACCAATCACAGTATTGGTCCACGAAGCTCTGCTTGGACTTGCAATGGCTCTCCATGGCCTCAGGCAGAGCAAGCTATTTTGCAGTGCCTGCTACTTTGAGACCTTACAGTTGACAATGCCGGGAAATAAAACTGGGACCTTCTACATGCAAAGCACCTACTCTGCCAGTGAGTTATAAACCCTCCCCAAAGACAAATATGGACAATGCAAGGCATCATGGTGACTTCCTTTATTTGTGAGACAGAAATGTCCCTCTGTCTCTTCCAGCAATGTGAGAAGAAGATGATGTAGAAACAACCTGACAACGCAAACTATTTGCTGTGCAATCAGCAATATTTTGCTATGACTTCTTTCCAAGTGAGTGAGTTTGGGACTACAGTCATGACCTAAATCGATCTGAGTCCTTTTAAAGTAGAAGAGCAGGGTATAAACCTTAGTTATGAGTAAATATGTAAGACCATAGCCAGAAACGCATTGGATACATCAGACTGAACGCTGTTTGGATATTCCTAATGAACTTGCAGGAGGCTAATGTTCATCACAAGTTGTACTCTGCTCTGCAACTTTGTTAGATAAACAAGTAAGATTTGTCATATAAATCATGTCAATTGCCATGAGGTCTAGAAAGCAGATTGTTTCTAGCAGTTGCCTGTGTACTGCTGCACGAAGGAATCACCTGCCCCTGCAGAACCCAATTCTATTTTCTTATATGCATACCAGGGACATTCAGACCACCCATATGGTGTGAAGGGGCACCTCCTCTTCTTTTTGGGGGAGTGGCAGATTAAAGTTAAGTTGTATGTTTGATCCAGCAGCCGTAAATACTTGAATGACAGCTGATGGCTGGCCCCTGGTATTAACTGTGAGTTTGCAAACAGACATAGGTGTACTTACTGAAGCACTGATGAAACTTATTTTGCTTTCTTCTTAACTACAAAAGTCACTCTCGAGAATTGCTAATCTCTCTCCATTCTATTTTATACTGATTGCGGTACCTTCTGATTCCTTTCGCAAAGAATTTGCCACTTCCTGACAATCTGTTGCTTTTTCCTGTACCGCAGCGTGGACTTCCTGAGTCAGCAGTTCCTTTTGCTGCTGCATTTTGCTGTGTCATTGTGTGATGTGTCGTAATCATCATGCTTTCTTTGTTAAGGGGGGGTCTTTTGCTGAGTCATGCTTCCTTCTTCTGAGAGGCTGTCACTTGGCATTGTTCCCTGCAGCTGGAATAGCCAGTCTTGGAAGGAAAGCCTAAAGCTGCTTTTCCAGTTTGCTGTGTTGTATTATAACCTCTAACGCAATTTTCACACAAAGAAAAATACGTCCACCCACTAAAAGGACTAATATAGTTTAAATCCCAATGGATGGTTTGAGAATATAATATCTAATCATGTAGCAATGGGGTAGCAAAGAAGGTGTGAACCTGATCAATGCCTGGATGGGAGCTCCAGACTTTTGAAGGGGGAAAAATGGATGCAAGCGTAATGGTAACAAAAGACGAGAGATGCACCACACCATTCAGTTAGTCATTAAGTGGATATTTTCTCATTGGATTGCCATACTACCTCTCACCCCTTTTAGACTGTGCAATGTATCTGAGGAATGTCTCGCTCCAGCCAGCATGGTGTATTGGTTCACGTGTCACACTAGGACATCGGAAACCCAGGTCTGAATCCCCATTCTGCTATGAAAGCTTACTGGGGGTGACCTTGGGGCCAGTCACATAGCCAAACCTGCTTCACAGGATTGTTGTGAAGGTAAAATGGAGCAAGGGGAGAATGTCATAAGCCACTTTGGGTCCTCAGTGGGAAGAAAGGAAGGTATACATGAAGCAAAAGAAATAAAATTCTAATACTCAAAATAACCTGGCGGCAGATGAGAATATTTATTCCAAATCTGGAAAGCTGGTTTTGTAGCCAAGCCATCCAAGTTATTGTTTGGAGCGGCACAGTGAGGAGGATACCAACACACCACGGGGCAGGAGGGTACAGTTCATTCCTCCTGGCCATCACCGGTGCAAGAAGCAACAGGCATCATTCCCAGACCTTCAGCTCTGCCGGCTAGGTCTAAATCAAGCCTCTGATGCAGTGTTTCGGCGGCACAGGAGACAACAATGGGTGTATCATTACTCTGGTAACAAAACACCTTGAAGTGGTACTGCAAGGCTCTGCCTCAGATGTATTGACCCATTGACATTCCGCTGGTGAAAGAAAAAAGGGGTCAACTGCACTCACTCCAAGAGGAATAGCTCTGGTGCTTTGAGTTGCCCTGGAGCCCCACTCTGTGCTACTGTGGGACTTTGTGACATCATAGGCTTGTATTCCCCCACACCACTCCTTTCCTGTCCCTACGCATTGGCTGACCATTGTGACAGTAGAAGAGCACACTGAACATCAGTGCTCATAGATGGGTGACTTCACTAAACCACACAGAGTGACACATGATCGTTTCTTTCCATAGGTGAATATGTTGCTAGAAAGTAACCTCTGTGTGATCCAGAGTTTCACATGTGAGCTTCATCTCTGCAGGAGAATTCCTTTCTAATAGGCCCGCACACATGAGACTACTAAACTGTCAACAACATATTTGATACTTTATTGTACCCAAGCATGAGATGACGAGAGGCAGCAGTTTGACTCTGAGTGATTAAAAGATTTCATGTTATGTAACTATTTCATCTCTCAGAATCAACACCATGATGGGACAGTGGTCCAGGCACTAGAGCTGTAAGGCTGAGTATTCTGGAATGTTCCTGTTGCTTGAAGAGAAGAAGAGTGACATTCTAGAGGAAGCTCAGATCTGAGTCAGCTACAATGCAAGTTCACTGTCAGTACGTGAAGTTCCTTGAACTCTGGTCCATTTAACATTAAGTGACTTCCCATTAGATTAAACAAATGGGGGATATTCAACTTCGGCTAAGCATTTTCTTCAGTTCAGTACTGGAGTGGTCCTACATCCACATTATTTAATTTATTTACTTCCATGTATACCTCACTTTTCCCTCCCACTGGGACACAAAGCTGCTTACATTGTTCTTCTCTCCTCCATTTTATCCTCACAGCGACCCTGTGAGGTGGGTTAGGTTGCGAGTGTGTGATTGTCCCAAGGTTACCAAGCAAGCTTCTATTGCAGAGTGGGGATTCAAACCTGGGTCTCCCAGATCCTAGAGCAACATTCCAACCACTACCCTACACTTTAGAGCAGCCACAGGAAGCCAGTTATGTAGATGAAGAGGTTCCTAACATACCATGTTTCCGATTTGATTTCTACCCACGGTCACCAACTTTTTAACTTAGCCTTCACCTATTCAGCTTCAACTGTATGTGGTTCCATCTCTCTCATGAAACACCCCATTTGCTGATTTTTATGGACACAAAAACAACCTTGCTGGATCAAACCAAGGGTCCATTTAGTCCAGCGTCCTGTTTCAAATAGTAGCCAGACATCTGCTTTCCTCATGGTTTATCCTGTACATCTGATAATCAGAGGACTACTGCCTCAGAACATGGCGGTTCCATTTAGCCATCTTAAGAAATAGGTGTTATTTCTGGAGGTCGTGTTGCAATATAAGGTCAAATTAAGCTGGGTTTCCTTTTCTAGTCAGTTGGCAACATTATTTCTGCCTTCCTTCTGATTGCAGAAAACTTTATTTGTTGAAAATGGGCCCACTTGGAGGAGGAGATTGGATTTATACCTTGCCCTTCACTCAGAGTCTCAGATTGGCTTACAAACTCTCCCAGAGCAGCTTACAAACTCTTTTCCTTTCCCCTCCCCACAACAGACTCTCTGTGAGGTAGGTGGGGCTGAGAGAGCTCTTTCAAGAACAGTTCTGACAGAATTATGACTTGCCCAAGGTCATCCAGCAGCTGCAAATGGACGAGTGGGGAATCAAACCCTGTTCTCCCAGATTAGAATCTGCATACTTAACCACTACACCAGACTTTGGAGGGCAGGGCTATCTGCCTTTTGTAGCTCTCTGGCCACCTGAAGTTCAATAGGTGCTTTCCTGAAATGGAGATACTGTGAGCTGATATCTTGAGGAAAGATGAGTAACAACAACCGTGCCTGTTATTTAAAACTAGATTGTCTAGAATAGCTTGTAGGTTGCCATTGTAAACACACTTACTGGGAAGTAAGTTAAATTTACTTCAGTGAGATTTTCATAGAATTCAGAAGTCAAAAAGAAAACTGATGAGAACAAGCCATCCTAGAATTCTAGTCTGTCCACAGAAGCAAATTCTGATTGTTTGAAGTGCTCGAATTTAGATCTCACCAGGGTATAATGCCATAGAGTGCACCCTCCAAAGTAGCCATTTCATCCAGGATAACTCCAGGAAATACCCAGGCCCCACCTGGAGGCTGGCAACCCTAGAGTGACTGGCCCATGCTCACCCAGCCATGGCAGAGTGAAGATTCAGACCTGTATCTTCCAAATCCTGCTCTAACATTCTAGCCACTTTGTCATGCTGGCTGCTACGTGTGCTTGATCCTGGGCTGGGGTCTTAGCCCGTAGCTGTGGCTTTGAATGAGCTGGGCCGGCAGCGGGTCCAGTACTAGCCCAGGATGTTAGATGGGGGGAATGGTTTTCCTGTTTGTTTATTCAAATTGTATTTTTGTATTTTGTGGACTGCTTTGGATCCATGCTGCAGGTGAAAGCAGGGGGAAATGCTCAAGAAAGTCTGTGTGGTGCAGTGGTTAGAGTGTCTAGACTTGCCAACCCTAAGTTAGGAAATTCCTGGAGATTTGGGGGTGGAACGTGGGGAGATGAGGGATCCCAATGGGTACTACAGGTACTACAGAGTCCACCCTCCAAAGCTGCCATTTTCTCCAGTAGGACCGATCTCGGTAGACCTGTGATTCCAGAAGATCTCCATGCTCCTCCCTGTAGCCCAACAGAGGCCAGGTTCAAATCCCCACGCTGCCACGGAAGCTTCTGGGTGACTTTGAGCCAGTCAGTCTCTCTCAGCCTAACCACACTCAGTGGGTTGTATGAGGATAAAATGGAGGAGAGGAAAATGATGTAAGCTAATGTGGGTCCCCACTGGGGAGAAGGGGGGTTGTAAATGAAATAAATAAATAAATAGGATAATGATACCACTATATGTCTTCTTTACAGAAAACATGTGATGGGAGTCGGATAACACATTGACCTTACAGTACACCCACTCAAGTACACGTGGAATCAGACTGGGGATTTTAAAATAGTTTGTGCACCCAGAAACTACAGCATATAATAACAAGTATAAGCAAATTTTCTCCTTCCTCGTCCATCGTGTTCTTATGATATCTTGCCTTTGTATGAAAGTAACAGCATAAACTAACTACAATTTGATTAATCTGAATAATACTCCAGGCTAAAGAACAGACATTGTGACTGCAGGGAAGGAAAGGAGTTAATAAAGTTGGGCACCGTGCCAGCATTCGTGAAGGGAGAAGTCTCTTGACATCCTGTTGTTTAGCTTAGCTGTCAAGATGCGTCAGGTGACTTTCCCTCCTTCCTCCCGGGAGGAGGAAGCAGAGGAGGAGGAGGAGGGCAGGGTTGAGCTTCCCTCAGTGGGGAGGGGAAAGAGGCATGTTGCAACTGACCTGAGAACTGTACACTGAGGTCAGATGGTTTCTGAGTTGGGCACGTGATCCCTAAATAAAACTATAAAGAAAGATGCGGGCGAAGGGCTGCCTAACTCAGAAGTTTCTCAGACGCTGGAGAGACGGGAGCACAGAAGGGGGGAATAAGGAAGGATAACACAGAAGCCGGAGGAGTGAAAACAGAGCCATGGCAGAAAGGTGAGTGTGGGTCTGGAAAGAGAAGGGGGATAGCGTGGGCTGCTGCCCCCACAATTCCAACAGTTTTGTGGCACCTCGAAGACTAACAAGTTCATTGTGGCTCAGGCTTGCCAGAAGAGATGCATCAGACAACGTGGGCATTGACAAGAAAGCTTTTGGGGCAATCAGTGTGTTTGTTTTTAAGGTGCCACAAAACTCTTCTTTTGGAGAGAGAACGGGAATTTGATTTTAGGGGTGGGGGTTATGAGTTTGAATTGAAATTTCACTCCCCCCCCCCGAAGTCTGGGACATTCCGATCCCTCGCTAGACAAGATGCTCACATTGCCTCTTCCGTAGGATCTTTGTTTCCACATAGACTGCCAGATTCCTCATACAGACAAGGGACAGGGAGATGCTTCATAACAACTGATGGGTTTCCCACAACTTTTTCTCACCTTCCCCGCCCCTTCCAGACCAACTCAAGATCTGTCTGAAGCCCTAAAGGAAGCCACCAAAGAGGTGCATGAACAGGCAGAGAATACACAGTTTATGAAGAGTTTCCAGAGAGGGCAGGTGCTGCTTCGGGAATTTAAGGTACGTGGGTCCTGGCTGGGAGGGGGTGACTGGAGAAGGGACTGCTAATGTGAACAATGGGTGTTTGCACTAGTAAGCTGAACCAGTTTAAAATCCTCAAACTGATGCAAAAAGGGGGTGTGTGGGGATGTGATAACCTTTGTTGTCTGTCTTCTGCAAGTCCATGTATTCACCAGCCTTAACCAGGTCAGTTGCACAGTAGCGTTTCGTCGTCGTTGCCCCCCCCCCCCCGCCTTTGCAATGCATAATCTGATGGTGCTGGGGCCATTTTTGCCCCATTTGAAAGTGTCACTGAAATTAGCATAAAGGGTGAAATACACACACGCACGCACACTTTCTCCCTGATATCTCTGCTGTTATCTTATTCCTTTGCTGCCAAAGTGTTGGAGTCTTGTCTTGTTTTTTCTTGGCAACTGGTAGCTTTTACAATGCAGCCCCAAAGGTTTTTTTTTTAATTCTGTTACTTTCTTTGGGGTCTATTTGACCCCCACACTGGATGAATAAAGTAGACTTTTTGTCTGGGCAAGGGTTTACTAAACCAGCAAGGGAACAGTTTGAATGAATGCAGCATCCTGAACAAGAGCCTTAAATGAACAAAGTTCGAGTCCAGTGGCACCGTTAAAAACAAAAAAGTTTTATTTAAGGTGCATGTAAGCTTTCGTGTGCACACACATTTCTTCAGATACATTGAAATGGAAGTTACAAGTCCATACACATAGGTAGAGGGTGAGCAGTAAATCAGCATACAGCATAATGAAGATGTTTAACCAGATCCAAGGACCAAACAGGAATAACAAGCTTAGTTTATATGATTACTATTTGCTTAGGTTTAATTCCAGGGGAAAACATAGTGAAGGAAATAAATATATCAGAATTGATGGACAGATGTACCTTCTTCATTGTGGAATGCTGAGAGTAATTAAATGAGACCCTACCATTAACTTAACTCTTAAACATGTGTTTCAAACTCCCAGTTTGAAAAATTGCACCCATATAAACCACAATTAAAGGGATTATAGTTTTTCTCATGCATGCAGGTCAAGAGAGTACCTCATTCAGATGATCTAGCCTGGGTGTTTCAGTAATTTTCAGTGCCGTCCTAAGCACTTACACCCTTCAAGTCCATTGAAGTCAATGAATCTAGAAGGGTGTCACTGCTTCGGATTGCAATGTTTGTCACTTATATCTTCCTATATTGTATTATAATGGCAAAAAGCATGGCCTTAATAATGTCTCCTGTGCTAGTTCCCCCTCTGATCTCCCATCCAACCAGGTGCACACTTTCTCGACAAGGTCTCATAGTTCTCATTGCTGGTCCTCTGCAAGGTGCACAAGGCATCTCTTTTCCATATTTACAGATTGACAATTGTATTTTAATGCAATTTGGAATTTGTTAGCGCCTTCAGACATAGGCACTGATTCCAATGGGACATGATGAACCCTCACACTGACCTCAGCTAGACTGGTACCAGAATCCTAAAAACAGTTTATTCTGAATAGGTTTCTCTGAGGTTTTTTTCTAAGCTAATGTACTTATGATTATACCCTTTAAAGCCTTAAAAAGGAGATATTCTGCTAAATCAAAAGAAATCCCTGAAAGCTACATGCTCCTATGAGCTGCTTGCTACGCTTAGGGGGCTTCGGTCCAGTGGACAGTTCTGCATATGGGAGCTGATTCTCACTGCTTATCTCCACCCCCCCCCATTGCTCTATCCCAAGGAGCAGTGTTGGAGGCATTTGGGGCTGCAGCAGGATGGTATGGGGAGAAAAACATGCTCTACAGAAATGCTTTCCATATGCAGAAAATACCAGTAAATCCAAGCCAGGCTTTGTAATTAATCTGTAGAATACTATTGCATAAGAAAAATTAAAAGGCCAGGAGTGGAGAAGAATAATTTAGAAAGTGCTTGGGTTATATGGCCAGCATTAAAGAGGAAAACAAAACTGATAAAGATGAGAAGATACCCTGACAATCTGGCCTTGCTAATGCTAGTAAGTATGACAGCTCCTTGGGGGCTAGTTACGTTTTATGCAGCAGCAATCCAGGTTTGCCTCCAAATGTGCATTTAATGGGAAGCTATAACCAATCCTGGCTCCCCACCAAGTTCATCTCTATGATACCTGTGTTTTCAAATCCATGTTTGTCATATTAATACATTGTATTCTAAATTTACACAAAAATAACTTAAGTGTACATCTTAAAACAATCGAGCAGCATATAGCATTCTGATCTCTGTTGCATAATATTGGATTGTTTTCTCTCAGAGAGGAGGACACAACACTCCAGCCAGTTTTCCGAATTTGAGCAAACTCTGATGTACCAACGTGTGCTGGCACTAATCACACAAGCTAACTAAATTCATGCTAGCCAGCCAAACATTCTCTGCCTCAGTCCAGTAGAACCAGTTTGAGATAATAGATAGGTGTAGGTCGGAATGGATAATGGGGTGCCAGTAAGCGGGGACACAGATTTAACAAAGTCAACAGGAAAGAACAGAGAAGCTATTTCAAACAATGGTGAAAATGCTTGAGAGACAGGTTCAGGGGACCAGTTTATCACCAAGCAAATGACGTTTCATATTTCCATTTCCTGAAGATTTCCATTTTTTAAAAAAAGAGTCCCAGATTCAAAAACCCATCCCAAATAGATGGGAGGGGGAAGCATAACAAGCATGGCATATCATAAATGACCCAGTAATCTATCTAACTCAAAACCAATTACAGATACTGTAGAAGCAACATTCATTTGGCATGGTAACAAATGAGAGATTCAAAGGGAATATAGAATGTTGGCAAAACCTTTTAAGGGGCAGAGTTAGGTCTCAGGGCCAAATCAGATAAGACACTGGAAAATTCATTAATAGATCTCTGCATTTCACAATGAATAATCACAGTTGCCTGAGGGTCTTGATTCAGACTTTGAGCTGTCATGCAGGGGGAGAGCAGGTTTAACCCTTTGTGTAGTTTTGCAGCTGAAATTGACCCCTGTCTTTAACATGCTCGTAAACTTGTTGAGAAGCCAAGACTGGCTGTAGCCCCATCACATGTATATTTGTTGGTATATTTGGAAGGGAAAAAAACAGACTCCCTTTTTACTTATTTTTTTCCCTCTTCCTGGATTAATAACAGCACAGGGTGGTGCATAATAGATAATTCACACACACACCAGGAAATGTTCATTTTGGACCCCAGGATTCAGAACCAGTATCCAGCCAGATTCTTGTCTGATTCATTCATTTATTGCCCTTGTATCCCATTCTTCCTCCAAGGAGCTTGGGGTGGGATACGTGGGTCTCCCCTCCTCCATTACTTCCTCACAATGACGCTGTGAGGTAGGTTAGGCTGAGCAAGAATGATGGCCCAAGGTAACCCAACATGGCAAGTGGGGATTTGAAACCAGATTTCCCCAGTCCTCATCCAGCACATGACATACATTTTCAGAATTGTGAATCTGAATTTTAACCTCGGAGGCTCAAGCTCACAAACAATATATTAACATTTGTATCACACACACACATAATGCTTCTCCTCCTCCCGCCTGGCCCTCAGATTGATGACAATTCACTGTCCCATTGAAACTATTGATTTAAACTGGAGAAGTAGTAGTGGTTCCTTCCCTCTCCTATCCTGTCCGCACCCCTCCTCTATTTGCTGTAGTGAGCTAGGCTGCAGACGTTCCACATCGCATAGCATGTGGGTTGGGTAGAGAGGACAGTAATCATGGACAAAAGGAAAAGGATACCTTAAATTTTCCATCTTAATGATGAGATGTATGGGAGCTTCTTATTTCTTGTTGTCAACATGCACACACAAATGCAATCTGGGAACATCACATGTAATTGTGGGCCTGTGCTGATGGCTGCCTGAAGTATATGAATAAAGGTAGGATGTGACCAGGTAGCTGTTTGGGATAGATGTGTATTTAGTTCATGTCTGTATTAAAAAAAAAGGTTTACAACATTACACATGGGCTGGAGAATGAGGATAAAGAGAACTCCCCCCCCATACTAAAATTTTTAGGGCACCCAATGAAGTTGATGTGCAATAGATTTGAGAGAGAGAAAAGGGAGTAATTAACTTTGTTGCCAGTGGATGTAGTGGTGGTCACAAGTATAGACAGCTCTAAAATGGATTAGATATTCCTGGGGGAAAGATCCGTCAGTGGCTACTAGCCATAGTGGTGGAAGGGAATCTCTATATAGATCACTGGTTCCCAAAGTGGGTCATACTGCCCTCTGGGGGGCAGTGAAATGATCCACGTGGGCAGTAGGAGACTAGGGTGCAACTGGGGGGGGGTGGAACGATCCAGGTGGGCGGTAGGAGCCTTGGGTGCAACTGGGGGGCATTGAATAACAATAAGGGGGCAGTGGAAGCATAAAGAAAGAAGAGTCCAGAACCTATCTAAAGCAGGCCTTTCCTGCCTTCTCCTGGTCTTTCCTGGGATCAGGGAAGGAGGGGGAAGGGGAGAGGGGTCTCCACAGCCAATCACAGCAATGCATTTGCAAAGTGCAAATGCATGTTCACCCTTGTAAGACTGGTGTTGCTGCAGGGCTATTGTGTGGTGGTTGCTGCTGGCCTCTGGCTTCAGGCCAACAACATCTTTCTTTACTATGTGCAAATGAGTCTGTCTTTTTGTCCACTTCTTGAAGGTAGATTTCCAGGGGGGTGCTGAGTAATTTTTTTTCTGAAAAGGGGGTGGTAGGCCAAATAAGTTTGGGAACCACTGATATAGATAGACAGCAAATGGTGGAATGTTGGTGCTAGGAGGCAACACTAGGGGAGCATCTTGACCTCTGTGCCCAGTTTGCTGATCCTCCAGGGCGACTTTGGTCCCTGTGTGGAACAGGATGCTGGACTATATGGACTACTAGTCTGATCCGGCAGGACTCATGTCTCAGCCACACACACTGGATGCTTTCAAGTCCTACCCATGTTTCTCTTTGCCCCATCTCTGTGCACTGAAAACACAGGCTAAGTTGAGCCAACATGGGATGAGCAGGCACAGAACTGAGACAATGCTGTAGTCCATTAAAAGTCCTGCCTCCCCAGCCCTGAAGTTTGCAGGTACCCTCCTTCCTTGCACAGACATCAAACCTAACCTGTAGAAAGCTGCTGTGTGGATATGTCATCAGCCACAGGATTCCCACTGGGGTGCATGGGAATTATATGGACAGCTTAAACTTTTCAAAAAAAACCCAGACTAATCATAAGAGAACATTTATTTTCTTAGAACTTATTTATTATTATTTATTTCCGTGGAAATGGCTGCCATGTAAGAGCTTTTTGGCTTGTCACTCTCACAGTGTTTTCTCAAACGATGGGGCAATATTCTGGACTGTCCCCTTTCCTGGAACTTCCTTTAATATTTGAAATGAATCTCCCTGTTTGCATTTTGCAACCCAATCTGAGGACTAAAAGCACAATTTTGTAAAGCAGCAGTGTAGAAATAGGGGCCATTTCCTCAGTACAGGAAAGCGTCAATGAGTGACAAAGTCTGATCTACTGACTTTGCTGGCAGTATTATGTGCATTGACGTAGCTGTGGATAAGGTTGCCAGGTGGCCGTGAGAAAAAAATGTCCTTTTATAGAGATTTAATTAATAGGAATGGGCAGCTGAAGCTTTTCATGGCATGGAGCTAAATAATATCAGTTTATATAATTGCTTGCAGATTGAAATGATATTAATAGGACAGCTAGAGAGCCCAGTTTAAAAATGGGAAACCCTAGGTGTAGGGGGTCCCAAGGTAGGGTTGCCAACCTCCATCTGGTGGCTGGAGATCTCCTGGGATTACAACCGATCTCCAGGTGCCAGAGATCACTTCACTTGGAGCAAATGGCCACTCTGGAAGGTGGACTCCATGGCATCATACCTCATTGAAGTCCCTCCCCTCCCCAAACCCTTCCCTCCTCAGGCTCCTCCCCCAAAATCTCCAGGTATTTCCCAACCCAGAGCTGGCAACCCTGTCCTGGGGGGTGATAATGGATGCCACTTCTGCTCATTCCCATACCATTTTCTCCTGCTTTTGTGGCAAAGGCACATTTCTGCAACCAGGTGGGGAAGATGGACAAATTAAATGCAGTGGTGGCAGTTCCATGAGTTTAAATTTCTGTCCAATTGACACAGGAGGGATGGGATCCAGTTTTAAGAGCCAAGGGAACATGCTCTTGAGGAGGGCAGAACCCTCCCCATACATGTGGCTCACCTCCCTGCACCCCCTGCTGTCTCCAAATGTTTTTGCCTGAGCTTCTGTATCAGACTTCAGACATTTGGAGAGATAAGTTTATGGGAAGGTAAACTATGGACTGGGTAAGGAGCCTTCCCTTTAAATCTGTGTGCCTGTTTACTGTTAAAATTGGACCTCTCTGTCCATGTGTATGGGGCAGCTGTATGTTTAAGTTGCTTTCTGTTCTGCAGGGCGGTTTCAGGATTCAAACTCACAACCTCACAGCTACAGGTCTAGGAACAGTGTAAAGCCTAAACACAAAACGGAGTTTTTATTCAGATATCGTGAACCAACCAACATTTTTAAGTAACATGAACATACCTTAAGTGAAAATACCTGCACAGCCAAGGCTGAAGGCTTTTTGGTATAAATGAACCACAATTTGCTGTGACATTCTAATCTGGCCACTTTTTCAAAATGGGGTTTGTTTCTCTCACAGTAATCGGGATTCTTAATCAAGATGAAACCCCACTTTGTTACAGTGCTAGAATTCAGATGTGGTTAGGTCACACCGTGGTTAGAGCAAACAATTCCCAGATGAGGGAACCTTCAATCTTGGCTCTGCACTTGAGGGCAGAAGGAAGGGCGGGTGCATGCCCAAGGATTTCAGACTCAATCATGTCAGAGACAAACTGTTTGTGGTGCTGGAAAAACAGCCTGAGTCATGTGGAAACTTTCAAGCATGGAATCTAGAAATGCAGGAAGGAGCTTTTGGGCTTAAGAAAATACTATGAAGCACAGGCAGAATTGGAAAAGGGTCTACTCCTGGTCATCTGCTCAGGCTGCCATAATAAACTGCAAAATGAACTCCTTCCATCTGGCTGTTGTAGAGAACAAGTCATTCTGATGACTGCTCAGTACAGGTCTTTTGCCCTCATGAAAGGGCTTTTTAAAGAGCATTAAATATTCTAGAAACGTTTTTTGTCTAATTCGGAGTCAACCAAAATGCATTGAAAAGTCTCCCCTTCACTTCCGCCTCTGGGTGATCCATAAATGGGCAGAAGCCTTGGCACTGGATAATTAGACCCCAATGTAAAACAAAACAAGAATTGTTTAAGGTATGGAGAAACGAAGGAGCACCATTTGTGGGTAGTCATCTAAGACTGAGCAGATATCAAATACTGCCCCAAATGCACCACATTATCTGGAGCTAAAGGAATCTGCTAAATTAGTTGTTATACACCTCTTTGTTCCTGTCATTTTACTAAAATAGTGATGGTAAAATGGTAAATGTGGTAGAATACAAACTTTGCATGTGTTTAACATATGCACAATAAGTACACTAATACATGCCCTTCTCTCTGCGTAGGGTTGCAAGTCCAGGTTGGGAGATTCCTGGACATTTGGGGGTAGAGCCTGAGAAGGGGTGGGGCTTGGGGAGGCAAGTGAGAGCCACAGGGTCTCATGCCATAGAGGCCACCCTCCAAAGCAACCATTTTGTCCAGGGGAACTGAACTCTTTAGTCTGGTGATAGCTATAATTCCAGCTCTCCAGGCCCTACCTGGAGGTTTGCAACCCTATTTTATTTACTTCTGAAATAAGGTGGGTGGCTGCTGTGGTGGTGTCCCTTTCATGGACCTTCCTCCCCGCAGACATTCACCCGATGTCTAATTCATCTGATTTTAGATGCTAGGTAAAGCTATCACTTCTGGTCCAGCTCTTTGACTTTGTTGCTGTTAGTTGCCGACAGTGCCATCCTAACAAAGCTTTCCTGGCCGGGAGTAAGCCCCATTAAGTAAACTTCAATATGATTCTGAGTAGACCTGCTTAGGATTGCTCTCTATTTGTCGGATTTGGGGGGGTGGTCCCACTAACTAATGCTGTTAGATATTGAATTGTAAGGCTGATTTGGTTTGATTTTTATGTGTCGTGTTACATTTTATTGGCTTTATGCTGGTTTTATGTTATTTATTGCATGCCAGTGTCAGTAGTCACTTTGTGAACTCCTATGGGTAAGAGAGTAGGAAGTTTATGAAATAAATAAGTAATGCTTTTGTGTAAAATGGAAGGTTAGTCCGCATAGTTAAATGGCAACCTTGAAATTAAGGCTTTCTTCTCCTCCCCAACTCCCACTCCCTTCCAGCTATATTTAGCTTCTCTGCACTACATCTATTCGGCTCTGGAGGAGGAAAGTGAGAGGAATAAGGACAATCCAGTCTATGCCCCTGTTTATTTCCCAGCTGAGCTGAATCGCAGCGCTGCTTTGGAGAAAGACTTGGAGTATTTCTATGGCCCCACATGGAGACGGGAGATCCAATGTCACGAGGCAACTCAGAAGTACGTAGACAGACTCCATCACGTTGGCCAGTATGAACCCGAGCTCCTGGTGGCTCATGCTTACACCCGCTACCTGGGAGATCTCTCTGGGGGCCAGATTCTGAGGAAGATCGCACAGAAGTCTCTTAATCTGCCCAAAACTGGAGAAGGCCTGGCTTTCTTCGACTTCCCTGGAGTCACCAATATCATCAAATTCAAGCAACTCTATCGAGCTCGGATGAACACTCTCCCTATGGACGCAGCTACCGAGAAGAGAATCGTTGAAGAGGCCAAGAAATCTTTCCTGCTGAATATTGAAGTGAGTAATGGCCCATCTCTTTTCTCCCACCATGCAGGCTGCAGCTGTGTTCAAAGTCAAGATGACATTTCTGTTAATGGTTCAAGGAGATGATAAAAATTCCCAAGAGCTTCACCAAAGTTCTTCCACTGAGAAATTACTTCTGTACATTGAACTAGAGATAGTGAAATAATAACTTCGTTATGAGTTATAGCTGTCTTTCAGGTCTCAGAGAACACTTTTGAAGATTAAATATAAAAGAATAAGGGGAGGCAGGGATGGATGTGGTAATTAAAAGGTCCCAGAAACAAGCCAAGCTGAGCAGTCCCTGTGGTGCAACAAGCCAGCACTGGTGGAGGCCACCTGGCTCTGATCTGTCTAGCAGTACTTATTAACAGTGCTTCAGCTTACCCACTGCCTCCTCTCGGACCGCTGCTAAATAGTTGCAGTGCTGGAGGAGGCAACAGGTGAGAAGACACTGATCATTGTTGCTCATCAAGGGCACCCTGCTGCACTGGCAAAGTGACTGGGGCTTAGCACTACTTGCTCCGGGCTACCTGCGGCCCTTCAGGGCAGCGGTCAACTGGTAACCTTCCCTGTAATTTATATGGCCAGTCTTATCCCAGGAAGGGAAGAGATGTTCTCTGTGGAAAACTTGGTGGAAGTCTACACTGCAACACGTTAGTTTTCCAGTGGCAGAATATGCAGGCCAATGGGAGTGGGGAGTGTTGGCTGAGTAGGAAAAAATCCAAATAAGAACAGTATCATAATATATAAAGAAAATATCATCGCATCTTAAGACATAGTACAGGAAATTCATTGGTACCTAATTAGGTTAGACTATGCCAAGTCCAAAAGATCCCAAGTTGCCCCAAGGCATGCTGGGGGGAAAATGATGACCATTTTTCCTTTGAAAATATCAAAGCTAGCAGTTACTCATTTCAAAGCTGCCTACACTGTTCCTTTAGATTTATTAGAATATGCATCCTTTCTGGGATAAATGTATATACAAGTGAAAAAGAACCAAGAATGCTGGCAAATTACAAAAATACAGTTGCTACTTAGGTGTACTCACATACCCTCTCCTTCTTGAGAAATGGATCATGCCTTTCCCTCCCCAGCAACAGCATTCGGGCATGGCAAAAGTAGGACAAAAGACTTGCCTGGATCCTTTATGTCATGTTTTCCCTGCATAATGGGGGCTTCTCTGCTTCAGCCAATCAGAAAGTGCAGTACATATTCCAAATTCCATTCAAGGAAACTTTAGATCAATAAACTTCAACTTAAAGACCAAAGGCTTGCTGCAAACAGTGTGCTGCCAATGATGAAGTGTTCAAAAGAGTGTACTGAGGGAACAAGTGGGACAAGAGACAGGTGAGATGGGTGAAATACATCTAGGGTTGCCAGCCCCCAGGTCCAGGTGGGAGTTCCCCCACTTCTGGGGGCTTCAATCTGCCCCCGGCCAGCTGGCCGACAGGGGAAGACCCACCCCAAGCCCCGCCTTTAAGACCACCCACCCAGCCACCCCTCTCCCTCCTCTCCTTCCTGATTTAAAGGGCTTCAGCTGGTCAGTGGGGCCCACGTGGCCCACTGACCAGCTGGAGGGCCCTTTAAATCTAGCAGGAGGAAGGGAGAGGGGTGATCACAGACCGCATGCTCAGCTCACAAAAAGACCCTTAAAAAAAGATCCTGCCCACCCCCGAACACCCCCCAAATCCCCCCACCGGAGTGACAAGAGGACCTGGCAACCCTACAGACATCCTGTTCTCCCACCACAGATAACGAGATGGACTAAAACAGTTGCCTCTGCATGTTGGATTCACTCTTCCCCCTGCCTCCCCCCCAAATCCGGGCAGTGTTCATGCAGGCTGCATCCCATGAAATTGTGTGGTATTTTATTGTAAATTCAAAACAGAACAGTCCTTCTTTGTCATAAACTGATATGAATCCATAACAGTAGGCTAGCAGGGAAACAAATTGTAATCCCATTGTTAAGAATAATAGATTATTTCATGTGGAGGAGGCCTGACTCAGAGCCCCCTTTCTCTTTCTTCCAAAGCAGTGATGTTTGTATGTGCTTTTAGCTCTTCTAGGTCTTTCTCTAGCCCTTCACAACTGAGTTCCCACAGGAAACTTGCAGCTGAAAGACCCTGTGGTAACCATATATTATATGTAGTGTGTAGTTTGGATCTCGGATATAGTGTACGTACTTGTAAATACCAAGGTTTTTCTCATTGTGTACTAGCACATTTGCAACGTCTCCCTACTATGAGTGTCAAATTCAGGTTTATCTCAGTAGGAAGGCCCGGAGGATTGTCTAGCTTTCCTAAAATGCTTTCTGCAAAGTTCCATTAGATCCAGAGGAATAAGTTAAAGGATGGTTCATAGTACGAAAACTAATTTGTTATCCATCTTCCCAGGTGTTTGAGGAACTGCAGAGGCTGATAAGTCAAGGAAAACCATCAGCGAATGGCAGTGCTGTACTACCAAAGCTGGAGCTTCACACAAGAGGAATCAGCAGACTACACAGTAAGAATTTCTAATAGGCTTCTACTTTTTCAGTTGGGTAGCTTACATCTTTCTCTCAGAACACATGACTCTGCCCCCTAAATCTCCCGGTATTTCCCAACCTGCAGCTGGCACCCCAGCACAACCGTGCTGTCACAGGTTAGCCCACAGCTGCAAGTAAAGTAAAAACTGTATCTTCAGGAGGGTGGGAAGGTCTTCCTATTTTAAGAATCTTTGGGACCTTAGTGTGACTGGCAGAGATCAACTGCACTGGTGACACATGCCTGTCTCTAGTGAACCATTTTTGTTAACCTTTCCTCTGTCTAGGGAAAAAAAAAACCTTTTAAAGTTCCCGTCTTTCAGTTCCCCTACCCTGGCATCCCAGCTTCCTGGTATTTCTGCCTTACACTGCTTGGTTATGAAATGTAGCATAATCAGAAAATTCACTTTGATGGTTGACGTCTTTGGAAGTTTTTAGTTCCTAGTAATTTCCATTGTAAGGGTTTGTCTAGCAATGAGTTTTCCATGCTGTTTGCGCAGCGTTGTTTATCAAGTTGATCTGTAATATTATCTTTCTGGATCATTTATCCTGTGCGGCTGCTCTTCTGGCATCCAGTAATATTATCAGTGTCACTGGAGCATCACTAACAGACTAGAAACAAATGCTCTTCAGCTGGTTTCCAGCCTGACAAGTCTTTCATTTCTGTCGATGTAGGTCCAGCTGCCGCAGTGGAAAATGTGCGGACACAGATGCGGCATAAGGACATGCTGCCCAGCACACCACTCCTGCGCTGGGTTCTTGCTCTTTTCTTCTTAGGAACAACAGTGGCTGTGGGCTTGTACGCTATGTGAACAGGAAGGACTTGAAGTGGTTTTTCACCAGCATCTGCCTTTCCCAAAACTAACAGATCTTTCCCTTGTAAAGGAAAGGCCTGCTTAGATTCCTCAGCCTAGAGTGGTCTGAGCAAGACTGTTCCCCTGTTACTAACATTATAGACTATTTCATAACTGATTTTCAAAGACTGCAAACTCTTGTGTTGGAAACATTTCTCTTAATCACCCTGAAATGCCATGATGTGGCATGCCTTAAAACAAGAAGATGTAAAGACAAAAGACTGATGACTTGCAAGCTGCCAGCTGAGAGAGCTCGTCCTTTGTCCAGTGTTTTTTTCCCATACCAATGTCTAATGCTGAGTTGCTTGTTTCTCTTGGTGCTGAGATACAGGACATTGTTTCAACTAGTTTAAAACTGTATGTTTCTATTTTGAAGCACGTTTGTTTCCAATCAGCTCGGGGGGAGGGGGAATGAAGACAGCATCTTGATAATGTGATTTGTCTCTATAATTTATGTGTACCACTATTAAAGCTGTGTATTACAGAAATACAACCATTAAACATTCATGGGAGTTGACCGAGTGGAGTTTATCAGATCCTGGTGTTTTCTTTTCTTGGTGATTGATCTGATGTTGTGCCTATGCACAATGTCACTTGCTGACCAAACAAGAAAATAGCCACGCCAGCCACAGGAGATAAAAAATAAGGCCAAGGCCAATGGTGGAAAATCAGGTAACAATATATTTTATTACTCAGTTAAATTTCTGAAAATTCCCTACATGTTTCACCAATAGGCTTCGTCAGGTAAATCTGTTTGACTTGCAATAATTCATCAAAAACAGTAAAAGAGTAGATCTTTTACCCTTTTTGAAGAATTACTGCAAGAACAGAGTCCCCTGACTAAGCCTGTTGACGAAACACGTAGGGAATTTTTGAAAATATAACTGAGTAATAAAATATATTGTTACCTGATTTTGCACCATCAGCCTGGGCCTTATTTTTTACTTCCTGTGCAAAACCAGAAGTGATGTCATCTGGACAGTGCTAGAGGATTCAACCATAATTCATGGATTCTTGTGAGTCTTCAGTTTTACTGTATGAAACCATGAAGTGCACAACTAGCCCTTTCACACACAGCATATACTGAGCTACAGTTTGTTCTCTGCTTGTACAGTATTAAACAATTATATCTTTATTGCTATGTATCATTAACAAAGAAGCAAACAGGTTTAAGTTTCAAGCCAGTGGGGGAAAGGCTACTGCACAGGAAACAAATATAGCTTACAGAACCTGCAGCACTGCATTATAGGATCTGCAGAATAATGGCAATGATCTGGGGTATGAGAAGTTTTATGAGTGTGTCTTTAATTTCATCTATAGTTCTAGGGTTGCCAACTCTGGATCAGGAAATTCCTGGAGATTTGGGGGTGGAGCCTAGAGAGGGGAGGGGAGGAGATGGACCTCAGCAAGGCATAGTTCCATAGAATTCACCCTCCAAAGCAGCTACTTACTCCAGAGGAACCGATCTCTGCAGTTGTCACGGAGGCCATGAAATCCTGAGCCACTCCTCACAAGACAGCCTCAGCATAAATGTTTAGGTTCCCCACTTCAAGCAGCCTAGGTGTCCTCGACTTCACCCTTGAGACTACCTCGGTCAGCTCAGGCTGGGAGACTGTTAGGCGGCAGGGTGGGTGGTACACCAAGAAAATCTCAATCCTGTTTCTCAATCCCAACATTAGATACACAGCCTTCTGGAAGTGTCCTGAATGGGGCACTGTGCTAGGAGATCCTTATAGACTACAGCAACATCACCTCCCATCCCACCAAACCTATACTGATGTATCACAGAGTACCTGGGAGACACAGTTGTGAGAGATTAACCCCTCTCTCCTCCGTCAGGCAGGTCCTTACTGCATTTGCCTGCCACTCCGGATTTTCTCAGTGTTCGAATTGAGGTGATTTAAGGCTGCGGCAAAACAGCATCCAAAAAACCTGGGGCAACAGTAGACTGAAACTGGGCCGACCACTTAGGAAACATAATACAGATCGGGGTGGGGGTGGGGGTGATGGAATAAAAAGAAAGTCAAATTCGATTCCAGTACAGAATTGCTTGGAGGACTCTGCGGTGAACATGGATGAAAAGGAGAGTGTGGAAAGGGCCAATGACACACACGAGCTCAGCCCTCCCATCCTGGATTAAATCCTGGGAGGCTGCTGTTTTCCTGTGACCGACCTGGCATTTAGAAGCAGAATTTTATAGCCTGGTGGGGTTGTTGATATGGTTACCAACATTACTTTGTCTGGAAGAAGGGGCAGAAATAATGGGAGTCTTTCCCTTTGAAAATATAAACATCAGCAGTTCATCAGAGCTCTCCCAAGCCCAGCAGGTGGTTAATGTGTCAGAAAGACAATCCCCACTTATTCATGATGCTCACTAATGCTGCAACCATAAACAAAATCACATCCTTCTAATCCTATTGTTTTTACTGGACTTCAAAGGATGTAATTCTGTTTAGTATTATACTGGAGGTGACATTGAGCCAAAGACAGTAGCTTAAAAGGTGAAGGTTTCCCTTGCTCGAAAGCCAGTCAAATCCGACTCTAGGGGGTGGTGCTCATCTCCGTTTCCAAGCTGAAGAGCCAGCACTGTCCAAAGATGTTTCCGTGGTCAAGTGGCTGGCATGACTAAACATCAAGGCACACAGAACACTGTTACCTTCCCAGCAAAGTGGTACCTATTTATCTACTTGCAATTTCTTGCTTTCAAACTGCTAGGTTGGCAGGAGCTGGGGCCAGAGATGGGAGCTCACTCTGTCACACGGCATTAGGGTCTCAAACTGCCAAACTACAGACCTTCCAGCATCTTAATCTCTAAGCCACTGCTTAGATCCCATCAAAATCTACCATAGGCAGTAGGATTTTCACCCACAGAGGGAGCAAATTTCTTACCTTTGCCCCTGAAATGTTGCTCCCCAGAACACCACAAGGAAGGAGTTAGAGAGCTGTGGCAGGAGGGGGGAATCAGCCTCCCCCCCCACACCTCTTGTGCACAGAGATCTGTTGGGTGGAATCCAACTCTGTATCTCAGCCTAACCTCCCTCACACAGGATTGTTATGAAGTTACCTGTGGCGGTTGAAGAAAACCATATACAATTTCACATTGGAGAAAGGGTCATAGGTCATTTATTTGTAACCAATAGGTCTCAGCTTTATCATAAGCCCACGAACCTCATACAAAACCTCCTCTAACATGGTTATATTTCCATTTTTATATAAATTTTGGATCACTTCCGGGGTGGGGGAAAGATACCATTGGGTTAGCATTTTGTAACAGTTCTTCCCTAGGACAGAACATGAGAAGTATTTATAGATATTTCCCCAAGTATTACTCGGTTACTCTGTTTCCAGATCATTACTCCTTATGCATGTATAATTCAGACTATTATTTTTCTCCACATTTAACTCTTTGATGAGTCTAAGGCAAAGCATGTTTTGGTTTTTTCAAATTCCCTTTTAATAAAGATTTAATATCTTACATAAAAAAGGTTCTGTTTCACTGGATTCCTCTCTGGGGGTTTTTTTTGGAGGGGTGTTTTTTAAAATATACCTCTACTAAAGCCTCTATTATTTTAAGAATGTAATAACATAAGCGAAGCCAATGTTGGATCAGGCCAATGGCTCATTCAGTCCAACACTCTGTGTCACATAGTGGCCAAAAATACCAGGTGCCATCAGGAGGTCCACCAGCAGGGCCAGAACTCTAGAAGCTCTCCCACTGTTGCCCCCGCCCCAAGCACCAAAAATACAGAGCATCACTGCCCCAGACAGAGTGTTCCCTCTAGGCCAGAGGTGTCAAACTCATTTGTTACAAGGGCCAGGTCAGACATAAGTCGGGTTGGGTCGTATGTGCCATAAAATGTAATGCCAGTTATCGGGGATATAAACTTTATAAAGGACACTCAAAATACAAACATGCTTAAAATATCAACACTCTTACAATATTTATTTATTTGTACCCCACCCTCCCTGCTGAAGCAGGGTCAGGGTGGCTTACATAAAATTTGAAACAGATAAAAGCAGCACAAATATAAAGATACATATAAAACTCATCATAAAGTGCTAGTAGGCAATTTTATGTTAATTATGGCAAAACATTAATAGCAGTCACTCATAATGAGGCGTGCAGTTAGCATCAGTGTTAGGACTGTCATCTCAGTCCAGTTCATGCCAGCGCAACACAGACTGTTGTTGGTGGTATTAGAGCACAGGGTCTAAGCTTATTAGGCTTCCTTACAGTATCTCCCTGATGCCTACCATCCTACTTCCACTACCCATTATGCATTAGCACTGGGACAATATACAGGGACATAATGCACAGCCTCTGTCATCTGGCCATAAAGGTAACGACCACTTGCTTGTGGGCCAGATAAAAGCCCTGGATGGGCCAGTTCTGGCCCATGGACAGTATGTTTGACACCCCTGCTCTAGACTTTGTGGCTAATAGCCACTGATGGACCTCAGCTCCATATGTTTCTCCAGTCCCCTCTTGAAGCTGTCTATGCTTGTAGACACCACCACTTCTTGCAGCAGTGAATTCCACGTGTTAAGTACTCTTTGGGTGAAGTACTTCCTTTTATCTTCTGTCTTTTTAAGCATCTTTTTATATGCTGTAAGGAGATCAGTTGTAATACTGCGAGATCTTCAGGCCCCACCTGGAGGGTGGCAGTCTTTGCTGTTTGGTTAAGGAAGGTCGACATAGCCAAGAGTCACATGGATGTTTCAAGGCAAGAGGGGAGGGGGCAGCATGGGCTAAATGCCCACCCCATGCAGACTGGAGACCCAGAGTGGTACAGTGGTTAAAAGTGATTCAGGTGGGTAGCCATGTTGGCCTGAAGCAACGGAACAAAGTCTGAGTGCCAGTAGTGCACTGTATTCTTGGTGACTTGGCGAAGGGCAACAGTGGGAGGACTCAAGCACTTGTGTCCATGCACATGGGGGCTTGTATCCAGAGTTGAACTTTGTTGGTCTTCAGGGTGCCACTGGACTCAGACTTTGTTCCGTTGCTTCAGGCCAACATGGCTACCCACCTGAATCACAAGTGTTCTTACCTATACCTTGTGGCTAATAGCCACTGATGGACCTCTGCTCCATATGTTTATCCAATTCACTCTTGAAGCTGTCCATGCTTGTAGCTGCCACCACCTCCTGTGGCAGTGAATTCCATGTGTTAATCACTGTTTACTTTTTAATGGACATATTCTTAATAGACATATTCTTCTTCCAAATGAGCTTGCTTCCTTTGGCTGCTATATAAAAAGAATATATTAAGATCCTTAAGTAAAAAGGAAAAAAATTAAGAAAACTCCATAAATTCTTGGGCCATAAACATAAATCCTCATTCCTGTATGGTTGTAGGTATAGTTTACATTACCTTAAATACTGGTAAATTTCCATACTTTGCCCCTCCCACTCTATCTTCTCATAGGTAAAATTCCTTTCTATTTAAAGCAAGGCTTGGGCAAAAGGCATCAAATGGCTCTTGGCCTTTGACTCTTAGGCTGGGGCTCATAACCAAGCTCCCAGGGGCTGATAGGAAAACCCATGAGGGAGAGAAATCTATCTTGTACCTAGAAGCCAGAATATTGTTGGTCTGTGAATGGACCGTGGCTGTGCCCTCTGGATGACATCAGCTTCAGTTCATCGTTATTCTTAGCCTGTTGAATGCTTTTATGGTGACCTTGGGGTTGGCAAGATATCAGGTGCTGTACATTTCTTAGTCTTATTGTCCTTGGCTTATGACTGGGGCACAATGTTGGGTGAGGCTATTGCATTTGGGAGCTAGGAGTTAGATCATTGGAAAGAGAAAGTTGCCAAAGATGGCCAGTAAGACATGTCACTGTTTGCATTCTCATTCTGTTATCCTATTTCCTCTTCTTCATTCTCCATGTTGTGCAATGCCAGACTGTTTTGTTTCCTGTTTGGGTTACTGGATGTGGATAAAATTGATGTACTTTGTGTGAGTGAGACCTGGCTGGAAGGAAAAACTGGTTATGCAGTAAAAAAAAACCTCAACCAGAAGCTGGGGAGGGGGAGTACCTGTTGTTCTCCATGAATCTTATGATATTTCCAGGTTACTCATGAAAGCTACTGCTGGCATTGACTGTTGGGACCAAGTGATAGATTAGATGTTCTATCTGGATCACCAACTGTCTAGTTTACCGGCAGGCACCCTTCTGAGCTGGTGGCAATCATCTTGGGCTTGGTGTTGGAGACCCCCAGATTGATTGTTCTGAGGAACCTTGAAGCTCATGCCAAGGGCCCCTTGTCTGGGTTGGCTCAGGATTTCATGGCCTCCTTGGCCACCATGGGTTTCTCCCAGGTTGTAATGGGCATTACTTATGGGGAAAGAATGTACACACTGGACTTAATCTTCTGCACCAAACTTTTTTTTTTTTTTTTTTGGGGGGGGGGGAGTTTGGTTTAGGGGCTGGAAGTTCCAGCCTGTGAAATAGTCTGGTTTCTTCAAAGCATGGGCAAATGCAGCACTGACTCTCTGCAAGGAAAGCAGACCAATTAAAATCATCAGTCCACAGAGACTTATGAGTTCAACTAGACTCCAGAATGCTCTGGAGAGATTTAGAACCCCAAACAGCAGCTCTATTGAGACCACACTAGGAGCCTGGAACAGGAAACTCCTGGAAGCTATTAACAAGGAGAATGCCCCCCAATGTCCTCTCCCACCCTCAAGGAGTAATCTGGAGACTTGGTTTACTACAGAGTTAGGTGGCTTAAAGACAGCTGGGAGATGTTTAGAGCAGCTTTTGTGAAAAACTCGAGAGAGAAGCTGATTGAGCGTGCTGTGGAGACCACCAGCAAAGAAATCACGTTTCTCCACTACCAATTTTTTTTCCAGCTAGTTTGTGGCTAACGCAAAAGTTTAGGATGTTTCAGCACCTGCTGACTCCTACATCTGAGTCCTTAAATTCTCTGGAATTGGTGATCACTTGTGACATTTTGCCAAAAAAAAAATGATGAAGAAAATCTCACAAGTACATTCAGATTTGGATGCTAGTAGTAATATAGTTTAGGCAGTAGAAATATCTAGTGCACCATCTGATCTGTTCATGGATCCTTTCAACACAGTTGCTACAGAAGATGTCTACAGAATATTGCAGGCTGTGAAGGCCACCACTTATACTTTTGATCCTCATTCTTCTTCCTGGATACTGAAATCTTATAAGGGCCAGATTAATGAACCCTGAATGTCCATTATAAATCAATCACTTACTCAGGGTGTTTTTCCTTAGCCACTAAAGGAAGAACTTATTCATCTACTACTTATAAAACCCATTGCTGGTATCAGATACTAGCCAGTATCTAATCTGCCTTTTCTGGACAAGATAATCGAGACTGTTGTATATGGAGAGCTTCGAGTGAACACTCGTTCTTTGAGAGACTCCTTGCAGTTATATTCGGATCGGCCACCCTTGCCGAGCCAGCCAATCAGGTAACATCAGCTTGAAGCAAGCCATGCAAATGAGGGTTCCTAAGTGCCTATTTGCCTATTGGTGTATTTGTATTTTGTGGATGTGTTTGGGCTAGGGCTTTCTGTATATAGTTGCGGTTCTCCGCATGTGTCGTTGTTGTGTTTCTAAATAAAGAACTATGCTGAAACTACAATAGTCTCGTGAACCCACTATTTAACAGAGAGATTGTTGGCACAAGTCCGGGTCTTTCTGGATGGCACATTTGCTCTAGATACTTTCCAGCTGGGTTTCAGGATCAGCTATGCAACAGAAGTGGCATTTCTGACTTCAGTTGATGATCTCCATTTGATTGTAGATAATGGCTGTGGGGGAGTTTTTTGCTGTTATTATTGGGTTTATCAACAGACTTTGATGCTGTAGACTGTACCATTCTCTGAAGAAGTTAGAAGTAGGCATCCAGGGATGTTCTTTGTGATGCTTTAATTCACTCCTTATGGATCAGGATCAGAGGGTTGCTGTTGGAAACCTGTTGTCATCAACATGGGACTTATCCTGTGGGGTTCCACGAGGCTCAGCCTTATCCCCATGCTATTTAATGTCTATGTAACACTCTTGGGAAAGATCATTAGTAGTTTTGGAGCTGTTTGTTACCAATATGCTGATCACACCCAGCTCTAAATTTCTTTGTCTAGACTGTGTGATGATGTTGGGAGTTGTCCTGAGTCTATGCCTGGCTGCCATGGTTAAAGAGCAACTTATCCTGGCCAGATGCAGGTCAAACTGCTCCAGAAGGTTGAGGTCCAGGCCCATAGCCAGAAACTTTTCATGGGGGGGGGGAAATAAGTACAGTGGTCGTCAGCCCATCATTATTTATTTATTATTTATACTTAGTCGAAGGAGGAGGAGGAGGAGATTGGATTTATACCCCACCCTTCACTTGGGAGTCTCAGAGCAGCTTATAAACTCTTTTCCCTTCCCCTCCTTTCCCCTCCCCACAACAGCACTCTGTGAGGTAGGTGGGGCTGAGAGAGCTCTGACAGAATTGCTCTTTCAAGGACAGCTCTGACAGAACAATGGTTTGCCCAAGGTCATCCAGCAGCTGCAAGTGGAGGAGTGGGGAATCAAACCCGGTTCTCCCAGATTAGAGTCCGCGCACTTAACCACTACACCAAACTGATGTATTTACCAATTTTCTACTTTGAGACTCAAAATGGATTACATAGTATAGAATACTGTAATCAAACAGCATGAGAGATCTAATAAAATGCAATAGGACTAGGCATACAAAAATTACAAAAATGCAAAAAAAAGTATCGAACATGCTATGTCAAGCAATGCAGAAAATGGAATTACAAAAAATGAAAACAATGCTGTAAGAGTATGATAGAACATACAACAAATCAATAATATATAGCATACGCTGTGGCATAGACTGCATAGAAGCACTCCTAGCAACAGCACCAACCCAGTTTTCCAAGAAAAAGGTCAGGTCCAAGAGAACTCCCAGACTTTTGATCACAGTCCATCCAGCATTTGAAATGACACCCTTATTTACTAGCATCAACTGCCTTTCTGAGTAAAAGGCACCCAATGCAATTTACAGTGAATCACAACAATAATTATCTGTTGAGGGGAGGTGAACAACCGCAAAGTGTTTAATTGCAGACTGAGTGTATCATTGCTGGAGAGAGAGAGAGAGAGCTCTTCAGAAAAAATCATTCCTGAAATTTATTTATTTTTTAAAAAAACACTTTTTAGGAAATCTGTCAAGGATGGCTACAGTCTGTCACAAGAATTTTAAAAATTATCTCTATTTTTTTTAAAAAATCCCCAAATGGTGCAAGTGTGCAAGATGAGGGAAACTAACTGCTCATCAGTCACATTTCTTCTAGCACTCAGGGGCATAATCAAAGAAAAGACATTTGAAAATATTGCATTTTGAGGACTGGTCACATCTAATTGCAGTGCATAACAACCACAACAAAAAGGCCATTTGGAAACTCTGCACCCTCCGTTAACCTCTGAAAAATCATCACAGGAAGATACAAGGTTATCTCAAAAAGAGCACTACCAGAACAAGGTTTCTAGCAAACAGTTCATTGTGTTGCTTAAGAGCTGAAATAGCTCCATCTATGGACAAGGTCATAACATTACATGGATTGAAGTTAAAAATATTGATGGTTGCATACACACAGGGATTTTGCCACACATGGACAGCTGGATGCTTTTTTTGTGTGTGTGGAGGGGGGAGCTTCCAGATAATGTTGTGCTCATTCCAAGCATGATGCATATGATTCCCATACTTTCCCCTGGATTAAAACAAAAATATTGTCAAAATGGGAAATGGCTGAGTGGCTAGAGGCAGAATATTCGCATGGCCATTTTCCTTTGCAGCTAGTCGGGGACAGGGAGCAGAGTTAATTTCCACCTTCAAAATGGCAGAGCTCTGCACTCTGCCCCCCTTCCCCAAGCCTGCTAATAGGCTTTTTTAAATTGCCAACTCATCCACATTGCAACTTTGTGAGGAACCAGTAGATTTCTGTAATGTAGGCAAAGGCAAAAGTACAACTAAAGATTGCCTGATTTGTAGATCTTAACTACACTACACCTGCTCTAGGTGTCTTTTAATTTATCATTGTGTGTACGTTATTACTGTTGCAAATTAGGATAGGATTGGAGTAGCTCTCAGGGCCTGTGAGATTGCTAATTATGGTATTTTATAGGAACCCAGAAGGAGTTTTTCTTCCACTGGTTCTACAAACTGCCATGGAAGATACAGACTCAGCCCTTTAAAACTAAGGATGTAGTTGCAGGACTATTTTGTTGTCTGGCTTGACACAGTGGTTCTATACCACTTGCAAGAACTGTGGACAAAAGACAGCTTCCCATACCCCACATGATCCAAGATAGTCATTCCAGTAGACAAAAGCAAGTATGAGGGATCTGAAGGTGCTTGGAGAGAATAAGCAGCCAAAAAGAGAAGTGCCCTTTTAATTATTGCAGTTATTCACCCCCAAAGGAAGGTATTTCTCAGTATTTTTACTCAGCAGAAATGGGCAAAAACCATAGCAAGGGATCCCTACAACAATACTGGCAGAAAATAGTGAAGATCTGAAATTACTATGGCTGAAGGTTAAATCAGAAAGTGCCTAATCAGGATTTCTGCTGAACATCAAGAAGACAAAAATAATGTTGACTACTAGGGAAATTATACAACTTGAAGAAACTGAAATTGTTAAAGATTTTCTATTCCTTGGCTCCATCATCAACCAAAAGGGAGACTGCAACCAAGAAGTTAGGAGACCAAGACTGGGAAGGGCAGCAATGAAGGTGCTAGAAAAGATTTTGGTAAGTGTAAGGATGCTTCACTTGTAATTCATGCTATAGTATTCCCCATTACTATGTATGGGTGTGAAAGTTAGACAATGAAGAAAGCTGACAGAAAGAAAGTTGATTCTTTTGAAATGTGGTATGGCTCCAAGAGCTGGACTATAAGGAAGGCCGAGCGCTGAAGAATAGATTCTTTTGAACTATGGTGCTGGAGAAGACTCTAGAGAGTCCCCTGCTAGGAGATCAAATCGGTCAATCCTACAAGAAATCAATTCTGACTATTCCCTGGAAGGCCAGATCCTGAAACAGAAATTCAAATACTTTGGCCACCAAATGAGAAGGGAGCACTCACTGGAGAAAACCCTGATGATGGGAAAGGTTGAAGGTCAAAGAAGGGGATGGCAAAGGATGAGACAGTGTTATTGATGAAATGAACATGAAATTAAGCTAACTCCGGAGGATGGTAGAAGGCCTGGCATGATGTGATCCATGGAGTTGCAAAGAGTCAGACTTGACTGTGTGACTGAACAACAACATTGGAGGAGAATTTTACAAATATCGTGGGCTCCCAAAAAGACAAATAAGTGGGTTCAAATCAAGCCTGAACTCTCCTTAGAAACTAAAATGACTGAGGCTATCATACTTTGGTCACATTATGAGAAGACAAGAGTCACTGGAAAAGACAATAACACTACGAAAAGTTGGAGGCAGGAGGAAAAGAGGAAGACCCAACACCAGATGGATTGATTACATCAAGGAAGCCAACGCCTTCAATATGCAAGGCTGTTAACAGTAGGACATTTTGGAGGACATTAAGTCGGAAGTGACTTGACAGCACTTAACACACATGACTAGATCAGATGGGACATTCAAAACTAAGGTCCTTTCCATGCACATGGCATGTAAAGCCTCCTTGAAAACAGTCTTTTTAAAAAGGTTGCATCTGGGAACGATTACAACAAACCTTCGTTGGGGCACAGACACAAAAGCAGAGCTTTTGGGGCATTGTGTGCATCCACTCAATTTACATATCAAACTGTAAAACTACTGCATTCAATCAGTATAAGCATAATCCTTTTGTTATTGCTGAAACAAACTAAGCCCTGGAATTATATCAATGAAGTTAGTAAGTTTTAGTGTGTCTAGCAGAAGGTAAGTTTTCAGCCCACAATAGAACAGCAAGGGTTTTGTTCATATACTATCTTTCTCCCCCATCTCTGGGTTCCCACGCTTTTCACAGTTACTTGGCAGGCAGAAATTCAATACACGCATCTTCCTCTCTCGTTGTATTTCATCTCTGCTAGAGAAAAGCGCCATCTATTGAATTGGTATCTTACCATGCTGTTATTAAAGGGACATAAAATCTTACAACTGCCTTTAGATAGGAAGGGAAGAACACATATGAAAGACCAGAGATCTGCCAAGGTCCCCACGCCCTTTTCGAAGCCTCCATTTCAACCCTTGCCCTTCCTGTACACCGCCTAATTTTTGGCGCCAAAAAGCCCCCGCGTATAGAACGTCAGTGAAAGGGCGGGATCTCCCCTGTCTCCTCCAATCGGCTTCGACAGCGCTATCCTCTCCCTGCTCGAGCCCTCTCGGAGCGGGGTTTTGACGTTTTACATTTTGACCCAATCAGAAGTCTCGTTGTGAGTTCTGACCAATGGTAGCGAAGGGTACGCGACAGAAGGGGTGGGATAAACTTTTTTTTTTGGTTGCTTTTTCCCGCGAAAAGGGTCGGCGTTGTTCTTTCAGGAAGCGGGGAAAGTTTACTTTTTGGGAAGGTCCAGATTCCGACTGCGAAGGCAGGTGAGCGGGGGTTAACAATTGCGGGGTAGTGTCTTCTTGCTGTGTTGACGGGTGTGTATGTGTGTGTTCACGCTCAGATGTCTTTATAGTGGCAGCTTTCTGGGGAGTGGGGTTTATCAGTGGCCTACTAGCCATGATGGTGAAATGGAATTTGAAGAAGTGGTCTGAAGTGACCTTCAGTCCATGAAACTGTAGAATAAAACTGTTAAGGCTTTAGTTTTGCGGCAGCAGTGGCACACCTGCCCCTCTGGATTTCCCCCCGTATTCAGAAGCCATATGCATCTCAATGCCAGTTGCTGGGAAGGGAAAGTGGAAAGACTTTTGTGCCTTTGGGGCATCTACGACCGTTGATTAACACTTGAGCAGGAACTTGCTTATGTTTAATGGTTCTATTAAAAACAGTATACTACGCCTGCAAATGTACAGTGTGAAAAAATAAGACCACAAAAAGAGGGGAAAGGACACAGAACGGAGTGGAAAGAAAAATGAAAATGCTTGTGTATGGTTTATTTTTTAAAAGCAAGGTTGTCTGATGTTGGTGATGGGTTGGGGGAGTGCTATGTATATTCAGACGTACTTTCTGCGATCCTGGATTAAGCTGAACAGTGGCTCATCTTAAATCTTGATAACTTAATGTGGGTCTGTGTCTCTTTGGCTGCTCCCACCTTTTTCTTCTACTCAGTGAGTCACCATGTCTGGCTTTGATGACCCTGGCATCTTCTACAGCGACAGCTTTGGTGGAGAGCCTGCAGCAGATGAAGGGCAGATCCGAAAGTCCCAGCTGCAAAAACGTTTCAAAGAGTTCCTAAGACAATACCGGGTGGGAACAGACCGGACTGGCTTCACCTTCAAATACAGGTGCCCTTTTTCCATTGACATTGCCACCCTCAGCATTTTATTTATTGAAAATATTAATCTGCCATTCTCTGTCATACACTCAAAGCAGTTTTGGCATACTCTATGACTTTATGCATTACTAATTCGAGTCCATAGGTGACCATGAACATTCATCTTGCTGCAAGTGATCATGTACTTGTCTTTCTTACACTGGGACAGATCTTTGGTCATCTAGATCAGTATTGTCTTCTGGGAGCAGCTTTTCAGGGTATTTCCTGGTGCCTGTTTTTGGAGATGCTAGATGGAATTGAACCTGGAACATTCTGCATACCAAGTGTATGCTTTATCTCTGAGCCACAGCCCTTCTAATATGTTGTGTGTATTTTATCAGTATCAATTGTAACCCACCTTTCTGCTAAGACTCAAGGTGGATTATGAAACTTAAAAAGCAATTCAATCATACAGCATAAAACATCCAATAAACCATGCAGCAGAGCTAGGATTACAGAACTGGAAAACAATACAAACAACTTCTTACTTTTATTTGCCTATTTTTATCCCATCTTTCTCCTACAAGTGGTGCATTCCCCCTTCCTCCAGACTGTGCTGGTTCAGATGAGGCCAATCGACTAACTGCAAGCCAGTGTACTACAGAGCTGCGGAGTGCACAGTTGGAATCCTGTGCCTTATCCCGCACAGTGACTTCCTTGCGAGTCCCATGGAGGATTGCCCGGCCTCACCCACACTTTTGCAACATCGCTGTCTCGGGTTCCCCTGGTGGTGCTGATTCCAGGCAGCTGCTTAGGAAGGCTCCCTGAGCAGCGACTCTGGAATTGCCCACCCATCCCTCCTCCAGGGGATCCCACCTCCTTTCCCTGAGCCGTTCCCATTAGTGGCTCAGGCTGGGGGGGGGAGCTCCCTTGCCTGTGCTTCTTCTTTCTTCTCCCTCCGCTTCAGGCATTGTTGAGACCACTTGTCAGTCACACAACATACACACACAACACCTGTCTCAGCATGTAGGATCACCTCATCCTTCTGCAAACACAGGGAGTCACCCACCTCTCCCTGGTTGCAGGACTCTGAAGAAAAAGTTACTCTTAAGTTTGACCAGGAGATGGTCTTGTGAGATCGGACCTGCAATCCTATGCAGCCCCTGTTTCACCGACAGGCATGTAGTTAATGTGGAGCTCAGGGGGAGGAGAAGCCAAGGCTCAGGCTGGAGCCCTGGAAGAAATGTTAGGGGGCCGGGGCCCCACATTAGCTACAGGCCTTGTGTGTCCCCCCCCCCCGACAAAAGTTCTTTCAGGGCATCAGGCATAGAGGAGGGGGGTACTGAGCCCCTGGTCTCCCTCAATTCTGGCTGGAGGTTTTTCCCCACTGTTGTCCCAGGTAATGTTCATGGGGGGGGCGGAGATGCTGCTGGTAAGACAAGTATAGTTCCTTGTGCTTGTTATACTTACTTCTGTAGGCAAGGACACTGGAAGCTGAACCTCATGAGAGGAGTGCAAGCACACAGAAAGGAGTGCACAAGTGAAAACAATCCCTAATTGTTGACCCAGAGTATTTGCAATGGAGAAGTTTTTTTAAAAAAATCAGTACAAATTGGGCGTAGAAGCCAGCTAGAAGCCAGTGGAGCTGTTTAAGAATAAAGGCAGCAAACGGTCTGCAGCTGGCACCACTTAAGGAGATGGGTGCATTCTTGACCTGCAGAAGTTTCTGAATACTTTTCCCCAGACAGTGTATCCCGTGCAGGATACGCTGCTGTAGTCCAAATGAGACAGCATGCAGCCTCCTGCTTTGCTTGCTGTCTTTCCACTATGCATCCCCCAACATTCTGCTGGTTATAAATAGCCTTTCAGGCTTTGAAAAGTCTGTTGCAAGCACAACAAAGAACTGGCTAGGCATAATAATGCCATAATACAGCAAGAAGACAATGTAGTAAAAGGAAAGTGAAGCATAAAATATCGCAGTACATGACAGCGATGCCTTAGGTGTGAGTCTCTTGCTTTTATTCTTCCACTTCTTCATTTCATAGAATCCCAGAGCTGGAAGGGGCCATACAGGCCATCTAGTCCAAGCCCCTGGTCAATGCAGGATCAGCCTAGGGTATCCCCGCTAAATGTTTGTCCAGCTGCTGCTTAAAAACTGCCGGAGAGAGGAAGCTCACCACCTCCCTTGTCCCCCTTTCCTCCCTGTGTTTCAGAGATGAGCTCAAACGGCATTACAACTTGGGGGAGTACTGGATTGAGGTGGAGATGGAGGATCTGGCAAGCTTTGATGAAGACCTGGCAGACTACTTGTACAAGCAGCCTGCAGAAAACCTGCAGGTGGTATGTATTGGCTAGGGCGAGGAGCATCACAAGCTGCAGTTGGTTTGGCTTGGGTGTCCATGTTGGCTTTTGATGTCTTAAGCCATGTCCTTCCTTCCCCAGCTAGAGGAAGCAGCAAAGGAGGTAGCTGATGAAGTAACACGTCCACGTCCAGAAGGAGATGAGATCCTTCAGGACATCCAAGTCATGTTGAAATCAGATGCCAATTCATCCAACATCCGTAGCCTCAAGGTGAGCTGGATCCACTTTGGGGGATGAGAGAGGGGGAGCCTCCAATAAAGGGTGTGGAGGGAATATCTGGGGACAAATGAGGCCTGCTTGATGCTCAGTAACATCTGTAAAAGTGAATGAACAGCTATAGTCCTGCAAAAGCCTGATCCCCCCTGCCCATCTTTTTGCAGTGAAGTGTTCCTGGTTGTACAGTGTAGGAAGTTCGGTGTTGAGGCTTTCTGTTTTGCAAAGCAAAGCATCTCCTTTGAAGACTGTACTGGCACGAGTGAAAAGAACTCTAGTCTTCAAACAAAGGGTTTTTTTATCTAAGCAATCTCAGGTGCAGTAGGAGAAAATCAGATTGTCAGCTAAGCTGCTGTTTTAAAAGAATGCCTTAGTTCTTCTCACTGGTATAAAGCTGGAACAGACCAGTTTTTATATGTGGCCATGAGACTCCATGCTGCTCAGTGTGGAGTGGGCCTGTCTGTGAAGTCCTCCCTACAGGAGACAGTGACTCAAGCTGTTCTCTGATCTCTTATCCAGCCTAGTTTTTATAAGAAAGTCTCACAGGATCTGAAAGGAAAAGACATCCTGTCTTGTCTCCCTGTTCTTTCCTGCTGCACTGCTGTGTGTACTGACTTAGAAGCAGACCCTCTTTGAGCTCAGGGAAGCTTACTTCTGAATCAATATTTTTGGGATCACGTGTATTCGGCTTTCTGTTCTGTGCATTTAAATAACTCTACCAGGTGGGTTGTTGTGGCACGTCTCTCCTGTTTTCCACTAGTACTGATGTCTTCCTCTTAAACACTGCACAGTGCATGGTGGGGCCTGCTGTCTTTCCCTTTGCATTTGTGAAGCTGCCCTGCAGAATCTTCATGTCTATGAATAAAGGGTCGAGAACCCTGTGGGGTTTTTTAAAACAATGTGAAAGTCAAGGTCGGTGGTTGGAGGAAATTAAGCAAACTGGGCATCCTTGATGTAGTTGTCTTGGGTCACAGTACCAGTTGCTTCTGGGGCTCAAGAGCAGGAGACAGCTGTGGCCTCCATGCTCTGCTTATTGACTTTCCCGGGGGACCTGCCTTTCCACTGTAAAGAGAAAAAAGGAAGGAGGACTTAACCCAAACAAATGACTCAAGTACCTGAAAGGTTAGTTATACACAAAGTAGAGGGCCAATGATTAAAAACTATAATTGTAACTTAATCATTATTAAAAATACATGTATTTTTGGTGTAGTGATTAAGTGTGTGGACTCTGATCTGAGAGAACCGGGTTTGGTTCCCCCACTCCTCCACTTGCAGCTGCTGGATGACCTTGGGCAAGCCATAGTTCTCTCAAGGACAGTTCTGGAAAGAGCTCTCTCAGCCTTGCCTACCTCATAGGGTGTCTGTTATGGTGAGAAGAAGAGATTGGATTTATACCCAGCCCTTCACTCAGAGTCTCAGGGCAGCTTACAAACTTTTTGTTTGTAAGCCGCTCTGAGACTCCAAGTGAAGAGCGGGGTATAAATCCAATTTCTTCTTCTTCAATTAGTTAAAAGCAATTGTAGGCCTGATTGTAGCCTCAATACGGAATAAAAAGTGTACATTGCACACAAGTGGGATCTATTGGCAGCAACGCATTTTGCCAAAGTGGCCTTCTTCAGTGGTCAAGCAGTATTTGTACATATAGGCTCAATGATACAATAATAAGACAATAAGTTAATCAACGTAGGACCAAAAAAGGAGTTTTATAGTTACAGTCAATTGATGCAAGGACTGAGAATATAGGTGAGGCCTCGTAGAGTATCACCTTATATATGTCCTGAATAATATTACTCTTGTTTTGGTCCAGAAGAGACAATCAAATTAGAGCCAATGTAACAAAACATTGTGCCATTGTATGAAACTGGAAGCTGGACTTGGTGGTCCATTGGCTTGATCTAGCAGAGCCCTTCTCATACTTTGTTCTATCGGGAAATGGGTATTTTATTATTTCTTTTGTCCTTCCTGTTAGAAATTGGGGATGCTGTACGAAAAAAAATAATTTTGGGGTTGATGCTTTGTGCATGGGGGTTTCTTTTTGTACTCCCATTGTAGCTCTGATTTCCTCCTGTCATCTGCAGTCTGATCAGATGTCACACCTGGTGAAGATCCCTGGAATCATTATTGCGGCAACGCCTGTGAGGGCCAAAGCAACTAGGATTACCATCCAGTGCCGCACGTGCCGGAACACCATCCCCAGCATTGCCTTGCGCCCTGGGCTGGAGGGATACGCCCTTCCACGGAAGTGTAGCACGTAAGAGAAGAAACTCGGAGTTCCTTTTTTCCCATTTATCTCCTCCTGACCTGCTGCTTGTTCATCCCATCTTGTTTGCTTGGCTTTCTTAGAGTCCTGTGGATTACATACATTTAAAATATCCTAGGCTATATAAAATGATAGTATGACTCATGCGACTGTCACAGTCCTTTTAAAAATATGGCAGAATAATGTATCCAAACAAGGCTTGTTGGTGAGTTCTACAAAAGTCCCACTGTTGCAAAAATACCGTTACCCTCAGCCCCAAGTCAAGGTCATGCAAAATCAAAGCTCACCTTAGTGCCTTTCTGTGGAATTCATTGAAATGTTTGCATTTAACAGAGTTTCTGATGTACTTAGGCTGCCTGGAAGTTAAACCCTACAAACACTGCAAGAAATAGCATCTAATCCAAAGGGGAGCTGAGGGGTTGGGTGAGATCTGCTAACCTGTTTAGAGTCCCCATCTATATATCTTCAGAATAAGTGAGAGCAGTGGCTCTAGAAAAGACTTCTGCTTGGATCCTGTTGTCTTCCAGCACTCGCTGTCCTTTGTGTGGAGGAGAGCTGATTCCCCTTCATGTGGTCTCCTTTTATCAGTCATGCCTTTGCCAATTTATTTTCTTGTTATTGTCAAAATTTATATTCCACCTTTCTGCCACCAGTGGCTAAACAATATAAAATCACATTTTAAAACCATTAAAATCAGCACACCTCATTAAAACAACTAAAAAACAGTTAAAATACATGCAAAATGTATAAATTGCTACTAAAACATTGGTTAGGAAGGAGGGATCACTAAGGGAATGCCGAACAAAGTCTTCACCCATTGACAGAAGAAAACAGCAGAAGGTGACAAATCTCCCTGGGGAGAGAGTTCCAGAGCTTTGGCACCATAACCAAGAAGGCCCTGTCCTGGGTTTTCACCCACCTAATCTCAGAAGGTGAGGGCACCTGAAGCAGGGCCTCTGAAGATAACCATAGTGGTTGGGCAGGTGTATATGGGAATCTTTCAGTGTTAGTCTACTATCTTCTTGGTAATATAAGCTACAAATCTTCCCATTTGGTAGTTAATCTAGATTTAGGATTCCTATTTTCCAATACTGAATAAAACCCCAGCCCTGTATATTTCTGAATTTTATTAGCCCTCAAAGCCTTCCCTTCCGCACTATGGGAAAGTGAGGGGAGCTCAGCTGATGTATGTTTGGACTTGAATTTTGTACATTTGGGTACAGATCCTCCTTTTCCTTCACAGTTGGTCTGGGGAAAATTACTGTCTTTCCTCTTATGCAAAATGGATCTCCTTGTGAGCTACTATACTGCCTTGTTAAGGGGCTACAGTGCTCCCTCTAAGCTATGGAGTCCTGTGAGCAAAAATGCTACTTTGTGAGCTACTGGCATTAAAGTTGTGAGCAGGTGATTTGGCTACTGCATAAATTAGTTTGCTCTGGAACCATCCTTCCTGAGCTAAGACAAAAATGTGTGAGCCAGAGGCTAAAAAACTGAGCTAGCTCACACTAACTCAGCTTAGAGGAAACACTGGACACAGGTGGTAAAGCATACTTCATGTTTAAATAAGGTGCTGTGTTACCCACTCCTGTCTCACCTGCATCCTTCTTTCCCCCCTTAGGGAGCAGTCTGCCCTGACCAAGTGCCCCTTGGACCCATACTTCATAGTTCCTGATAAATGCAAGTGTGTGGACTTCCAGACACTGAAACTCCAGGAGTCACCAGATGCTGTCCCTCATGGGGAGATGCCCCGGCACATGCAGCTCTACTGTGACAGGTCGTGCCTCTCTGAGTGTCCTTCCTTAAGCTGGTTTTTCTTGTGTTTAAGAAATGTGTCAATAGTAGCCTAGTTGAGTCCCCTGGGATTGGTACAGACATTGTTTGTTTGGCTGTGGAAACTCAGTTGGAGTAAAGAAAGCAATCTGAGCCTTGGCAGCTCTTCTTACAATAGTTGCTTTCCTGATCCTTTTTGGCTTTTTGTAGCAGCTGATTAATTCATTCGGTGAGCCGGTGGGTCACTGGAGACCTCTGAAACAAGAACCTAGCTGGAATTCAGGGGAATTGGTTTGTCCTGCTGTTTTTGGACTAGTGTTGGTAGTCATTTAACATGCTTCAGGCTAAAGCTGCTGCATGAATTGGGAAGGAATCAGACCTCCATTTTTTTAGTCTAATTCCCTGCTAGTGGGCAGGGTCACCTGCCCACAAGCAGCACAGTTAGGACTGCTGCGGTCACGTCTTGCATTCCTTTCTGTTTGAGTTGGAAGCTATCCATGTTTTCTGTCTGCTGTCCCACTTCTGCAGAACTTTGATTGCTTAGTTTGGGAAAAGATGAAAGGGAACTTGTCCTTTCATTACTTTTTTTTCCTCTTTAACTTCCTAACTGTTAACACAATTCCTCTTCTAGGTATTTATGTGACAAGGTTGTCCCTGGGAACAGGGTCACCATCATGGGGATCTATTCCATCAAGAAAGCTGGTCTGTCAAAGAACAAAGGCCGGGACAATGTTGGAGTGGGCATCCGGAGCTCCTACATCCGTGTGGTGGGAATCCAAGTAGACACTGAAGGCTCAGGTAGAACTAGTCCTGGGAAGATTTTGTCCTTGTTTCAATGATTGTCATGCAGCATTCATTTCAACTTCCATCGCCTGATAGGGTGTGCAAAACTACGTTTCTGCCTATAATACAGCACTGTCTGCTCTGATTAGCAGTGGCTCTCCTGTGTCTCATGCAGAGGGGCAGGTCAAGTCTTTGCCAAAATCCCCTGCCTGAGGTCTTCTGACACAGACTTCTACATACAAAGTATGTACTCCACCGCTGAGCCATCCCTGCTCCCTTGCTCACAGGCTTTTGTGGGGCATCTGGTGGGCCCCTGTGGGAGACAGGATGATGGGCTTCTGGCCTGGTCTAGCAGGCCTCTTGCAGGGAACTTTGCGACTTAAGAACAGGAGAAGGTTGTTAGAGAAAGCTCTCATTTCAGGAGTGCCAGCAGAACACCAGACTTCCTTCCTGATGGAAGCAGAAATGCAGATAAGCATAAAGACAAAGATGTTATTCATAAGCTTTGCTAGTTTTATTCAGAGAAGAATCCTGGAAAATAGGAAGATGAAGAATTATTACCTGCTTCTTGCAGGCATTTATCTTCCATTATATTGCCAAATTACCTAAGTCAGCTTTCCAGGTTACACAGCTGTTTGTTTCATGGAGCATAAAATGTGTAACACCTGTTTATTTGGGGCATCTGTACAAGTGTTTGTATTTAACCAGTGAGTCCAGCTTTAACAGAGGGTTCCTATTGAATGTGGGGGCTTTCATTGGTCAGCTGATCAACTAAACCAAGTTCCACGTTTCTGGCGAGGGCACAGCTTGAACTGCTCAGCACCTGTTCTGAGCTAATTTGTCAATACAGCTCCTCTAGAACATAACACAGGCCACAGAATCTTTTAAAATGATAGCCACAGTCCAGAGGGATTAAACTAAAAAGAATTACTTTGGTATTGTAAATAAGAGCAGTCCTATTAGTCACATTGCAGCTTCTGCTGTATTAAAACATAGCATTTGAACTCTCTGCTTGGGAATTCTGCCTCTCCTGAGCTTAATGTATCTAACCAGATCTAAATGTTCAGAAAAGGCTAACAGATGAGGATACGTATTACCCAAGATGAGTAGCTGTGTTAGACTGCAGCAGCAGAATAATACAGGAGTCCAGTGGGGCATTAATAACTAACAACATTTAGAGCTCACTTAATCAGATGGATTGGAGTGTAAATTCATCAGGCCAATTTATATACACAACAGAAGGGAGGGCAGGGTTACAAAGAGAGGCTGATTCAAAACACGATCCAATCCAATTCATTCACCATGAGTACAAGCAGGGGTCTTTTGGGGGGGAGCGCACCGGAGCACAGCTCCGGGAGCTCAGGAGCCAAGCCCCACCCCCAGCCGGCGTCCCGGGGAGTCTTTCAGGCAGCCGAATGTCAATTTCAGCTCCATTATATCCTATGGGCCATTGAAGTCAATGGTGAAAACATAGGGTATATTCTGGGGGCTGGAGGAGAGGGTTTGAGGGAGAGGCTCCAAACTCACAGGATAGCTGATGGAGCCTCTCCCCAAGATACCCACCAAGTTTCAAGAACACTGGATCAGGGGTCCAATTCTATGGGCCCCTAAACAGGTTGCCCCTATTCCCTCCATTGTTCTCGATGGTGGGAAAAAAGTAATTTTTTCCCCCACCATAGAGAACAATGGAAGGAATAGGGGCAACCTGTTTGAGGGTCCATAGAATTGAACCCCTGGTCCAATGTTCTTGAAACTTGGTGGGTATCTTGGGGAGAGGCTCCACCAGCTATCCTGTGAGTTTGGAGCCTCTCCTCAACCCCCCCTCCAGCCCCCAGAATATACCCTATGGTTTCACCATTGACTTCAATGGCCCATAGATATAATGGGGCCGAGTGCTGCCAAATTTCTTTCATTCCCTCCTCTCCTTCTCTCCTTCTCTCCTTCTCTCCTTCTCTCCTTCTCTCCTTCTCTCCTTCTCTCCTTCTCTCCTTCTTTCTTTCTTTCTCTCTCTCTCTCTTTCTTTCTTTCTTTCTTTCTTTCTTTCTTTCTTTCTTTCTTTCTTTCTTTCTTTCTTTCTTTCTTTCTTTCTTTCTTTCTTTCTTTCTTTCTTTCTTTCTCTTTCCCACCTTCTTCTCTTCTCTTTTTTCCTCCTTTCCCTGTTTCCCTCCTTCTTCCCTCTCTTTCTTTCTCTCCCCTTTCCTTCTCTTTCTTTCCCCTTTTCCTTCCTTCTTTCCTTCTCTCTACTCTCTCTCTATCCTTCCCTCTTTCCTCCTTCTGTGGCCCAACTCTCATGAGAAGGAGTTTAAACTTTAAACCCTTTCTCTCTTAGCTCCCCCACCCAGACCAGCTGGGGAAGGGAAGGGGAGGCTTTTGAAGATGCCTCCCTCCCTTTTGCTTCCCCTTCTGACATCACTTCCGGTGATGTCAGGGGGCGTGGCATATGCTAATAGCCTAATAGCTCATTAGCATACCATATGCTAATGAGCTCCTGCAGCTCTTTTTCTACGAAGAGACCCCTGAGTACAAGATATGTGGAATGTAAAACATAATGTTGGTGTAAGTAGGTAAGAATATACAGCAGGCAGCTGCAGATCTATTATCGAGGTAAGGGGTAGAATAAGATACATAATACAGGCTGATGTGACATCACAGCAGGTGCTGGAAATACTTTAAAAACTAGCATTCTCCCCCACCCCACCCCCACCCCACAACAGCAAGTCCTAATGATTCACGCTTTTGGGATCTCTTCCATCTCTAGGCCGCAGCGCTAGTGGCTCTCTGACTCCTCAGGAAGAAGAGGAATTTCGGAGTCTTGCTTCCATGCCCAACATTTACGAGATGATTTCCAGGAGCATCGCTCCCTCTATCTACGGCAGTAGCGATATCAAGAAAGCTATAGCCTGCATGCTCTTCGGAGGCTCCCGAAAGAGGTACAAGAGGCACCACGCAAGGAGGGAGTGGGAGGAAGTGAAGCTGAAATGCCCCTCTTGCTTCACCTTGCAGGAGAGCAGCCTGCCTCGGTGGTTAATTGACAGAGCAGTCCTATTTCGACTTACACCCTAGATTTATACCCATGGATTTCAGTCAACAGAGAAGGGCATAACTCCCCTTGAGACTGCCCTGTCAGATTCCTTTTTTGCCTTCCATGTGTGTTGTGATTACCAGGGAGTGTACTGAAAGGAAGCGGCTATTAGTCATGTTTAATCCTGTGATTGGTTGTTGTTTTTTTAACTTAGTTGATTGAGTGTTATGAACCGCTTAATGGATTAAATTTGCATATGAAGGAAATTGCTCTGGAGGAACAAAAGCTTTCTTTCGTTTGGAAGCCTTGTGGAGGAGGCATTCTGTCCTCTGCGGAGAAGGGAGCCTGCCTCTCCAGAGAAGGCTCCCGCCCCTCATGGATTCAGAGGCCATTGCTGGCCAATCAGTTGGAGGTTTCTTAATCACAATGCCCTTTTTAGATTAGCCTGCTAAACTGGCTAGTAGTGTAATCCTGTGCAGTATTATTCCAGTCTAAACCCATTGATTTGAATGCGCTTAGACCAGAGGAGCTCTGCATAGGATAAATGCTGCTGCTCTGCTCATGCCTCTTCCTCACTGGCAGTAGAAGGGGAGGGAGCACTGGCCTGGCACGGCCACTTCCCTGCCTCCCAATAACCTGAAGCTTTTGATAGCTGGTTTCGGCAAAATGTCCATTCAAAGCCATGCTGCTGCTGAATGGGACAGTGTCTTGCTGGCTGTTTTTTGCAAACTGGATGTTAATAGAGTAGGACCCCCATCCTCACAGTCCCAGGCTGCTACCCCGTACCCCTGGCTCTCTCTAAGACGTCTCGGTGCCCTTTCGAGAGGCATGGCTTTTTGTAATGGACAAGTCACATTCTTCCCTTTCCCTGGCTTGCTCTCTAGGCTTCCCGATGGATTAACCCGCCGAGGAGACATTAACCTGCTCATGCTGGGAGACCCTGGCACAGCCAAGTCTCAGCTCCTGAAGTTTGTGGAAAGATGCTCACCCATTGGAGTAAGTGTCTGCGAAGACAAATGGCTGTGTCACCACCTGGGATTTTTTTTTTCTTATAAAAAGGGTCACGCTTTTTTGAGTTTGAGCTGCTTTATTATAAGAATTTACAACATGAATATGATGCGTTTTATCACTAGCACTGTTATGTTTCTCATCCCTCGTACTCACAAGAATTCCTGTGCAGCATCAGACTCAAAGGCCACCTAGTCCAGCATCCTGTCCTGTACCCTGTTGTGCTTCCCAGCGAAGCTTCAAGCCTTCTTCCAGACCAAGTTGTCCTCTTCTTGTTTGAGCCGTTTTAATTGGAGGAGGACCCCAAAGGTTGCTCAGTGGCTTGGTACGTGACAGGACCCTGTTTCCAGCAGTCTCCAGGAAGCTCAGAACCAGGGGATGAAAGCCACAGGCTTCCTTTTCTTTTAATAAAAGAGTCCTTCAAGAGTGCCCGGCGAATGATCTTGTATCATTTGTGGCCTTCAGGGAACAATCTTCCTGGGATGAGGACAATGTGATTAGAACCCTGCCTGGGCATCAGTGACAGGGCAGAACTGCCATCAGTGTGTATGCTAGTTCCTCCTAAGCAGAAGGGGCATGTTGGGTGGAGGGGTCAAGGGTAATGTGTAGAAGAAGATAGGGAGCTTGCAAGACCTTGTGAAGAGTTTTGCCAGGCTTCATGTTGGCCTTGTGATTAAGGTTTCCAAATTGCTGGTACACCTGCCCAGACTTATCGCTGAGGGTCAGTATTCTGAAAAAAGGCAGAGCTACCAATTCAGTAGACCTTGCCTGGTGGTCTGGAAGTGATTAGCCACTTGCCTGGGCTGAGTTATATTTAAAAGCCTGTTTTACTTACATGGAGTTTGATTTTTATAAATGAAGGGAGCTCAGTTAATTTTCATGCCAGTTTGTGTCCTTCAAGTGTTTTGATCGTTATGCTCAAAATACATGTAATTCTGTCACTGTAGAGGGTGGTGTGAGCATGGAATCAAACCAGAAGGTGGATTTGGGCTATCAGGCTTATTTCCCCAGAGGCGGAACGACTTGTGTAACTCTTGTGATGGCATCTGAGGGGCAGTAATTTTTCTTAAGGAGTACCGTGGGCTGGGAGCTCCTATAGCCACACACATGCTGTAGCGTCTTCCTTGCTAGAAGCAGAAGTGACCAGCTGATCTTTTTCAGACAAGTCCAGCTGTGTAGGGATTCCACTGTGCAGTAAGAACAAATAAGGGGCAAATGAACGAAGGAACCTTGAGTTTGAAATCCATGATTGTTCCCCAGTTTGCTGGATTATTTTTATTACCAAAAGTGTCAGCAATATCCATCCCCTTACAGTTAATATTTGTCCTCCCAGTACTTCTTCTTTGTTTTGAATTCAGTATCTCCGGGTTGACTCTTGCATTGCCATACAGCAAGTGTTAAACCTGCTTGCCTTGGGGCATTCTGTCATGACTGTAGTTGGCTTCTTGGTTGGGCTGGTCCTGTGAATGGCCCAGAATGTATACAGGTTACAATCCATCGAGTGCTAGGCAACCCTACCAATAGAACAGAAACCTGTTGAGCTGTTATCGAGATTTGTTTAGGACCATTTGTAAGACCAATCCAGCCACTTTTTTTGCTTTTTGACATCCATCCCTTGTTTTCCTTCCAGTAGCCAAGATCTTCATTCATGCACTTAGTTTGGTGCCATCTTCTGTTCCTTGTTGGGCTTTGTCTATAATATAGGGTGACCTCATCAAGAGGCAAACTGAATGTTGCTGTCTCCTTCTTTTGTTTTGCTGTATGGAAATTTAGTTTACAAAGCCTTCAGCTGTCAAGTAGGCCAAGTATGAGTAGCTCTGTCAGACTACTTTCCAGTTATTCCAGTTGTAGGCAAATAGGATATCTGTCCATCTAGTACTGCTCATACAGCTATCACCTTAAGCAGAAACCAGAACCAAAGAAAATATTTTAAAAGACCTTAGTATTATTTCTCTTACATTTGATTATTGCGCCTATGGGAGGGTGACATGATCATTGGTATCCGATAGTAGCCATGACACCCGGGCTTGCACTTTTAGCATTTCCATATCTTTAAGTAAAGGGGTGACTAAATTAGCCCTCAACTCACCGAATATAGGGCACTCCACATAGATTATCTTAAACGTCTGAAAAAATATTAAAAGGCAGATAAAACCAGAGAGTGACTACAAGACGGTGTTAATTCATCACCATCTTGGGTGGGAAAAACCCAAACTACTTTCCTGGACTGTCTGCAACGTGTAACCCGCTGTCTTGTTCCCCTTCTTTCTTCTCTCAGGTGTACACCTCTGGGAAAGGCAGCAGTGCAGCTGGTCTGACAGCTTCAGTGATAAGAGACCCGTCTTCGCGCAGCTTCTTTATGGAAGGAGGAGCTATGGTCTTGGCCGACGGGGGCGTAGTTTGCATTGATGAGTTTGACAAGGTATAGATTGTGTGGATTGGTACAGGCAGCCTGTATAGTAATGGTGCTGAGGAGCAAAGGTGAAGGTAGTCTTCCCAGTTAGACTAAAGGATGGCAGAAAATTATCATGGTAGGAGGAAGGCTGTGTACCGATATCAGGTGTAAAGAAAAACAAGAGTGTTGGGTATCTTAGGCAAACCAGGATGGGTGCTTTCACAGGTAATGATTGACTCTGTGAGCTGTTAATAGAGAGGCTGCAATTTACTGAAGGAGCTTTGTATGCAGAAGGTCCCAGGTTCAATCCTGGGCATACTCAGCTAAAAGGGTTAGTGGGCTCTTCCTGAGACCCTGGGAAGCTTCTGCCAGTCAACTCTGACCTTGATAGACCAATGGTCCCATTCATTATATGGCAGCTTCATGTGTTCATGACGTAGTCAGAGAAGAAAGATAGTTAAGTATAAGGATCCATGGGCTGAAAACCAAGTTACAAAGATTAGTTCCATTTTGTTCTGAATGCGATCTTCATGGTTCTGAGCACAGCCTGGAGGGGACAACTTCTTTGGCTTGTGCCTTCACAGACTGTTTCCATTTGCAATCTGGCTGCATGGAGGGGTGAGATGTTGAGGCCTCCTCCTTCAGCCTACCTGGGTCCATTTGGCCCCTCCCTGCCAGAACCCTTCATAGTTAACATTGATGAGCTTGATGCAGAAGCATCACTGCCACTGTGTGATGCATGTGCTTGAAGTTTCCAATGTAGTGTAACAGCCTAGAGGAGAACAGAGTCTGGCTAATAGCTCAGTGCTGACCACTGTTGAGGCTGAAAAGCTTTCTGCTATGGAACGTCAGTCTCACAAGGGTTCTAGATTTGGGAGGAGGATATGTGTGAGGGGTTGTTTTTGGCATTGCATGGCAGCAGGGTATGAGGTTTTTTTAAGTAGATGGATCAGCATTCTGCACCAGTTTCCCGTGCTTGAGAAAACAAATATTGTTTGCTCTTCTTCTCTACTCTTGTATCCATTTCCCCATGTGAAAACTAGTTCTCTGATTGTTGGATTTGTGTTTGTTTTTTCTTCCTCTTTTAAAAGATGCGAGAGGATGATAGAGTAGCTATCCATGAAGCTATGGAGCAGCAGACCATCTCCATAGCCAAGGTGAGCTCACAGAGCCTCTTGAGTTGGGCTTACTACTTTCTTGTGTGAGTATCTCCAGGGTGTAGAACAAACTCTCTGGTTTCTGACTTGTGTTGGCAGTTTTTTGTCTGCTAGTTTTCAGTGCTATGTAAGTATGGAATTCCCAGCGTGTATCATACCTCAGGCTGAAACATGTTAAGTTGGAGGAAGGCTCCTTAAACTGGAACTTCCTCATACCCAGGTGGCTCTTCCTTGCATGTAGAGAGACATGGCGAGTTTCCAAAAGTGGTTTTGAGCAACATGTGGTCTTATTCTGTGGGCCCAGTCTCCGAAGAGCAAGTGTTCAGAGAAGGCTTCATGTGTCAAGTTACTAGCCTGCATATCTTACTGTACCTGAATGCTTAACCTCCTCCTGACATGAGCATCTTCTCACACTGGCACTCCTGTAGGCTGGCATCACAACCACCCTAAACTCTCGCTGCTCCGTGTTGGCAGCTGCCAACTCTGTCTTCGGGCGCTGGGATGAAACAAAAGGCGAGGAGAACATCGACTTCATGCCCACTATCCTGTCCCGATTTGACATGATCTTCATTGTCAAGGATGAGCACAACGAGGAGAGGGACATGGTAGGTGGGCTGTGCCGCTCAGTACAGAAGGGAGAGATCAGGGTGCTGCAGCATCTGCTACAGGGCAGGTTGACTGATCGTGATAATAGCAGAGGCAGAGATCATGCCCTGCCACAAGCTGGGTGAGCGACTTCAGTAGTTTTGTCAGTCTGCAGCATGGTTCTGCTTTCCATCTGTTCCTGGAGCCACAAGGATGAATAAGAATGGAACCTGGTCCACTGGACTTTACTAACAGTGTGTGTTTTCTGACAACTGGCCTTATGTTTCCTTGGAGTGCAAGATTCAAATCCAGTAATCTGCATGACCCACTGGCCAAGATAGTTGTACTTCGATCTGGGTGGCCTTGGATGAGTCTCAGCCTCAATGGACGAGGGAATATTATAGGCCTCCTGCATAGGATGATTTTAAAGATCTCATGATTTTAAAGATTGCAAAACAACCTGGCATACAAAAATCACGGCATAAATATTAAATAATTAAATAAACATTAAATAATGTTAGGGATTAGGTACAAGAAGGCTCATGCAAATCTTTTTAAATTAGCACTCTGAGAGCCCCAGATTTCTTGAAAGGTTAAAAGAGAATGTGGGCTCACTAAGTGTGTGTATTTTTACTTTCCTGCTCTGTGACCTCCCCAGACCCTGGCTAAGCACGTGATGTCACTGCATGTGAATGCCCTGACGCAGACCCAAGCCGTGGAGGGGGAGATTGAGCTGAACAAGCTGAAGAAGCTAATTGCCTACTGCCGAGCGTGAGTCTGTTGGGAGATGGTGGTGGTGACGGTGGGGTGGCAAAGATCTCCGAATTCAAGCAACAAGCTGCTATATAGACTGAGGACCAAACTTGATGCAGCATGCGGTTTCATCGGCCTTTCTCCTGGCTGCTTTCGGTTGGAACCAAAAGTAGCCCCAGGAGGTTAAGATTTTGAGCAGAAAAAGAGTTGGGGCACTGCTGTTGAACACATGAAGCTGCTTTATACTGAATCAGACCTCTTGTCTATCAAGGGGAGTTTTGCCTGCTCTGATTGGCAGCAGCTCTGCAGGATCTTAGGCAGAAATATTTCACATCATCTACTGATCAGTTTATTAAACTGGAAGTGTGGGGGATTGAACCAGGACCTTCTGCATGCCAAGCAGGTGCTTTGCTCTTAAGCATCTTCCTTCTGGCCACTTTCCAGTCACCCCCCCCTCCAAATTGCTTTTTTGTGTGGAAAGAAAAAATATAACTGCCACAATCTCTCCTTCATGCAGAAGAAAAAGCTCTGTGCATATAGGCTGAGGTAGGTTTGGGGTAGACAAATGGCTGAGGGAAGGCACCCCCCCCCCGCCAACTTTCAGGTATTCTGCTGGAAGCTCCCAATTTTACAAGGCCAATTTTGGTTTAAAACTAAAGAAATCAGAGGAAAGATTAACAGAGCTGAGTGCTGCAAGTGTCGTGTCTAGTTTAGGGCTTCCTAATAATTGTCAGGTTGGGATTTGCAATGCCACTTTGCTCTTGAGACAATTATCAGTTGCAGAATTCCATCAAGAAACAAATGGGGGAAGGGTAGCATTCATGCTGGTAACAACTAGAAAGGAGACGATTAAGGGGAATGTTGGTGTTTCCATCTGCTGTGAAAACCAATCTCTCTTCTTGTGAATACTAATAAGGTTACTCTTGTAGGAGAGAGATCGCTTTTCACAGCCAGTGGAAACACCAATGTTGCATTAGGGCTTTGGGCCTTTAGAAGTGTTTGGAGGGTGACGTGGACTCTCCATCCAAGGGACTTAGCTGCACAAAGAGCCTGGATCTCTTTGAGGAAAGTGGAAATTACGTTTGCAAGTTTCTCATTGTTAAGTGTCTGTTTCAAGCTTGCTCTTTGGCCTCCCTCAGAGCAGCACCAGTAGACTGTAGATGGTACTTTTTGGATTTTTTGTTGGCATAACAGAAGTAACTTAATTCTCTGTGAGGCTTTGTTAGGTGCTTGTATCTACAGTTAGGAATTAGGATAGATGTTACTGAAATTTTACCAGTGTAATGCATTTATACACCATCTTTTGGTCACAACACCCAGGGCAGATTACACTTTAAAAGACAAAACAATAAATGATGGGAGCTGTCTCAGGCCTTTGGTGGTTCTTTCAGGACTTGAGCTCCCTAGACGAGGTTTCTTCTCATCACCCGTTAGGTAATTCCTAGACTGCCATTGTGAATGCTTCTCTCACCCTTCCTCACTCCCCTTTTTTCCTGCATGGTCGTCAGTTGTGGCACCTTAAAAAATTAACAGTGGCATAAGTTTTTATGGCCCAGACCCAACATGGGCAAGTTCATGAATTAGACTCCTATGAGAACTTTAGGGTTGGCTTTTTTAAAAAAAGTTTTTTATTAATCATTTCAAGAAATACAATAATGATACAATAATAGTAGAGCAAAAATAAACAACCAGCTTTCACTACATAACACTGAGTTTTGTCAATATATAGTTCTCTGCAACATTATCTCTTTTATTACAACAGGGCTATACATTCACTATTTCTGTTGTTTTCAAAGGCATTCAGGTTTTCTTGATCAAAACAACAGTTTTCTAAAAAAGGGTACCATTTGTCCAGGTAGTTTGAAGTAGCCAAGGGATTTTCTGGTCTCCTAATGTCTTCTGTTGGCTTTTTGTAGCTGTGAGCCAACTGGGGAAACCCATGGAATAAATCTTCATGCTGCTCCCCTTGGCTCCTTTCTACCCCTGTTTAGCGAAATGCCTCCATTGTTCACTCTTCTTTTCACAATCCCAAACAGCAAAGTGCAGCATAGAGTCTCCCGAAGTTCGGTGAAGGTAGATCATTAACTTGCATAAAAGCTATGTTTGTGGGATATGGGTTTGCCAGTTAGCCGAACTGGGTAGCGTGGTGCTGGATTTTGTGATGACTTCTTTGTTGTCAGTGATGCCACTGAAACACTTCCCAAAAGCATGAGGCTGTTTCCAGTCCATGGTTCATACGGATGCTGCAGTTTTTTCATATTGTACAAGATCTGTGGGGTGCAGGAATCTCCGGTACCTAACTTACTGAGCTCTCCAATGCTTTCTCTAGGAAATGCGGTCCCCGTCTTTCTGCTGGGGCTGCAGAGAAGCTGAAGAACCGCTACATCTTGATGCGCAGCGGTGCCCGCCAGCATGAAAGGGAAAGCGAGCATCGGTCCAACATTCCCATTACTGTCAGGTGAGGGGGGCAGTATGTGGTCTTGGGCACGGAACAAGGATGATGTTGCAGAAGGATTGTCGGCAAGCCCTAGGGCTATGACAGGCTCCTTTGCGTGAGTCTCAAGCTTGCAGGTTCATTAGGACAGTGGCTTTGTTTCAGGACAGTTGTGGAAGTGCTGGAAGCTCAGATCCAGTGGGAGGTAGAAGTCTTGTGGATGGTGCTTGGCTGGCTGGCTGTATTTGACCTGGTTCTGCAAGCAGAGAAATGCTCCATAGCACTGTGTACAAGGAAGGGGAAGGAGGCTTTGCATTGTGAGGCCTTGGTTGTGTGCAAACCTGTGTCTGGGCTTGTACCACTTCAGACTGCGAGAGGGAGGCTCACTCAGTTGAGTGCTCCTCCAGGTGAGAAATCTTGCTGCATACAAAGATCTAGCATATCTTGGGAGGGAAGACTGAGTGAGAGCCCTTCTCTCTGACGCTTCCCATGCAATCCTACAAAGAGTTACTCTTAAGACCCTTGATTTAAGTGAGCCTAGACTGGACTTAACTCTGCATACAATTTTAGTTTTCTAAGGACTTCCTTTTGTATGGTCAGGTGAGCTCCATCCTGCACCAGTCCAGCCACAGGGTTGCCACCTCAATGAGACCTCAGTCTGTCTGTGTCTGGACAGAAGCTCTTCTCGGTTGTTGCGTTCACTTGTTCTCTGCCAAAGAAGAAGGGTATTGTGACAAACTACCTCCTTGGCTTCAAGGGCCTTGCAGATGGCTCTTTGCTGAGCTGGGCTTAAAGCGGGTGAAGTCATGAAGTCTGATCCTGTGTTCTAGCCAAGGTGGATTCTGTTACACCAGCAGATCTCCTTGCAAGCTAGAAAGTCTCCTGTCCTCCAGACTGTCCAGTTGCTATCCTGTCCTTTCCTCTCTCTGGTGTTTGCCCTTTCCATGATTGCTCAGCTTGAGTTCTTTATGGCTTCCTACCCTGTTCCTTGAAATCTTGTGCACGTCTTTGACTGTGGTGACTGTGTGCCAGGTAATGACTCCCAAGTGGGACTCTGTCAAGTCCACTTGGATATCAGTGTTTGTGTGTGATGGCTCTTTAGCATGTCATAATTTGGCATGTCACTAACATGTCAAATTGCGTATTAGGAGAGCTTGTGTGTATGCTGTTTGTTTGGCCCTGTGGAGCTCTGTCAACTTTTAGTGTTCTTGGTTTCTGGAGCACTTGCACAACTGTATTGCCATATCCTGCCTTTCATCTCTCTTACACTTTTATCTCTTCCTTTCTCCAAGGAGCTCTTGGCCTCTATTTTTCAGGATTCTTTTTTTTTTTTTTTGTATTTTTTTGCATGTGAGCGTGTGTGCACCTGGAAGTCATGGCGACCTCTGGTGACTGACCCCTGCTGGGTGTCTGGAGGATATTCAGAAATATGACTGAATAAAGCCTGCCCCCGCCTCCTGGCTGCTGGTATTCCAAGGAGGTCTCCCATCCAAGTACTTGCCAGAGTCGACCTGCTTAGCTTCTGAGATCTGACGAGATCAGGCTTGCCTGGGCTATCCAGGTCAGGGTATCTTTCAGGATTCTTGTGAAGATAAGCTATAGAGGGGGAGTGACTGGCCCAAAGTTCCCCCCCGCCCCAGGTTTCATAGCTGAGTGGGGATTTGAACTTAGGTATTCCCAGCCCTTTCCAGGCTCTCAAAACAGTGGCATCCTGTGCAATTACTGGCACAGTTCAGCTCTACAGTCAGAGTTCCTGGCATTGAGGCTGAAAATGGGCCTTCTGTGGCTGCATTTAAAACTTTTCTATGCCGCCTTTCCACCCAAATAGGGTCACCGTCCTTTCCAGGTGGTGAACTCCTTGAAACTGGCAGCATCTGCCTTGTGGCCAGTCTGTTCTTCTTCTCTTTGCTGAAATTTCATTAAGAAAGGGTTCTTTGATTTATGTCATGCAGGCAGCTGGAGGCCATTGTGCGAATTGCAGAGTCCCTCAGCAAAATGAAGCTTCAGCCTTTCGCCACAGAGGCAGACGTCGAGGAGGCCTTGCGGCTCTTCCAGGTGTCAACGCTGGATGCTGCCATGTCAGGCAACCTTTCAGGTGAGGCAGCTGAAGAACTAACGCTGCCTTTTTGAGCCAAATGGATGAGCATGCCATTCTCCAAGGAAGGGACTGCAAGCTGTTTTAAGATTTCAGCTGTTCTCGAGTGTGACGAGGGTCTTTGCGTTTGTTTTTTTCAAGAATGCTAAGCCAAGTATGTATGAATTGGACCTTAGCAAACTAGGTGTAGTGAATAGTTCTGAGGTCTAAATTTTGCCTCTCATGTGAGCATCCTTTGTGACCTTAGGCTACTGTCTCTCACGCACCCCTATGTGCACTGTAGCAGTGATCCTACAGGGCTGCTGTAAAGACAAGTATTGAGATAATGTACATGCAGGGCATTGCACACTCTGAAATATGATACAGATGCCCAGCACTGAGCAAAAACTGGCTCAGCTAGAGAAAATGTGATGAGAGAGACCTTGCACTTGCTAGCTTCCCTCTTTTCTGAGAGGTTGCGGCTCACTGGGCAATCGCGTGACTTGCGTGCAGAAGGTCTTGGGTACAGTCCTTGGTTGTCCCCATTTTAAGGATCTCATTCATATTTTTATCCGGTCCTTTGATTAAGGAGCTCCAGGCAGTGTGTTTGGTTCTCCCTTTGGGTAGTGAAGGGCGGGGTATAAATCCAAACTCTTCTTCTTCTTCTTTCTCCATTTTGTCCACCCAAGGTAGATTAGGCTAGGAGATAACTGGCCCAAGGTCCCCCAGCAAGCTTCGTGGCTGAGTAGAGATGTGAGCCCAGATTTCCCCAGTTCTCATCTGATATTCTAATCACTGCTGGCTCTCTAACTATTGCTGGCTGCCAGGAAGTAAGTGCTGGGGGTGCCTCTTTTTCCACCAGAGACCCTGGAGAGTTGCTGCCATCAGAGTAGAAAATAGTGAACTTGGATGTACACATGAAGCTGCCTTACACTGAATCAGACCATGGGTCCATCAAAGTTAGTACTGTCCACTCAGACTGGCAGTGGCTCTCCAGGGTCTCGTGCAGAGGTCTTTCACATCACCTACTACCTGCTCCTTGTAACTGGAGATGCCAGGGATTGAACTTTGGACCTTCTGCATGCCAAGCAGATGTTCTACCACTGAACCACAGCCCTGAATGGGGCCATTTACATGGGGCTGATTCTTGTATTGGGGCAATTTGCAGTTTGTTTTCACCCAGAAGTGGCCTGGCTGTTTTTTTCTGAAGCTTGTAGCATCCTTATTTATTTATTTGGAGAATTTCTGTGCTGCCTCTCCAGAGAACCTGATCAAGGTAGCTTACAAAACAAAACATGATAATATCTAAGCAGCAAAAAAAAAAGCATTAAGAAATGCACATCCATTAAAAAAAGAATCCAGCCAGAGCATTAAAGCAGCGTGAAACATTTAGCCGTCTAAAATAATTATGAAAACACTCCTCAGGCTAAAAGCAGACTGTAAAAATGAGATCTTTTAACTACCAGCTCCCCTAATTTAAATGCCTGGGTAAAAAAAGGTGTTTTGTCTGACACCTTAAAGAGGTAAGGCAGGCAGTAGGTAAGCCTCAATGGGAAGGCTAATCAGCTTAGGAGTCTACCCAGAGTAGCTTGTCACAGTGAAGAGCCACTAATCAAGCATTGGCCCAATGTTCACCAGATAAATGACAGGGTGTTTCCATAGAGAAATTGCAGCTGTCCTTTTTGTGGCATTAGTCTGCAAGTGCATGTTCCAGTGAAAGCCAGAACTGCTTGGGTGCACACAAAATGCCCTTTGTGAATTGGAAGAAGCCTAGAAATGAAGTCTCTAAAGTGCAGCATCTCCCCTCTAGGAGTAGAAGGCTTCACTACCCAAGAGGACCAGGAGATGCTTTCCCGCATTGAGAAACAGCTCAAGCGCCGCTTTGCTATTGGCTCCCAGGTGTCTGAACACAGTATCATCCAGGATTTTGTCAAACAGGTAAGTTGAGGGGGGGGGAACCTAGTTGTAAGCCTGGAGTAGCTCTTGCAAAACTCATGGCTCAGCAAGCCCACCAACCATGTGTGGCAGGTTGTCAGGGGATGGACGTCCCATCTGGCTGGGCAGTCCCAAGCAGGGCTGCCAAAATAGAAGATTCACATGTCACCACACACATGGGCATTTGGTTCAGTGAGTAAATCTCATCCTGACCTTCCACTGATGGAACAGCTTTATGTGCTCAGCTCAGTTTTGTTCCGCTTTTGCTCAAGATGGACGGATAACAGAGAGATGACGAAAAGCTTTTTTTTTTTTGCTTTTTTTAATGAATTTTTCTAGTGACTTTGTTTCAGCCCTTGTTCTTGCAATTAGAAGCATGCAGGGTTTCTGTTTCCCACAACAGTTCTGAGCTCACTTTGGAATGATCTGTATGTTAGTTTACTGTTGGAGATCAAGGTAACCTAAAAACATCACCCACATATGGCCATTTAAGCCCAGATGCGATGGATGAATGTCTTCATGTCTGGGAGGCTCTTTCCCCATGTGAGGATGAAGCACCTGCATCCAGAGGGCTCTCAGCAGAGCATTCTCTCCTCTTGCAGCAGCGCACACACACGGGCACCTCAAGGAGTGGGAGCTCTTCGTGTATCTCCCGTATGGCCCATCAAGCTAAACCCAGTTACTGGAGCTTTATGGCGGGGTGGGAGATGTTCATCTATTTCCCCAGAATAGCCCACTGAGCTGCCCACATGTGTGCAGAGATGGGGTTTGGGAGATCAGGGCTCTGTGGCACCCTGCAGAGATCCTGAAGTGTATGGAGGCTGCACATTGGTATGAGGAGGGATAGCACTCCATTATATATTGGTTACATATGTGCAACTCGGAGTGGTGTTTGAACATGAACCTCCCTTTCCTCCTGTTCCCCCCTGCCCTCCTATCCAGTTCTGGTTCAATTTCAGGGCCAAAGCACATGTGAGTGTCTGTCTCTTTGTTTCCTTCTGGAGGCTTAAGGCATTCAGGGAGATGGAATTTCCAGTTGGGGAAATGGTACTAGGGTAGGAAGGAGATTTAGACACCCTTCTCTGCCCAGTGGCTGCTTTTTGCACATTGGGGACATCTCTTCTTGGATCTCCGGTGTCCCATCTAGGGTGGCCCTAGCAGGCAAAGCTGCTCTGTGTTTAAATAAGACTTTGCACTCTGCACCATAAACTTGACCCAGCAGCTGGTAAGCTTGTAATTCTGCCGTTCTTCCCTTTGTAGTTCAGCTCTTGCTTTTTCATGTAATGGGCTTCACTGAATCGCTCTTGCCCTCTTGCTTCTCCCCCAGAAATACCCTGAGCATGCCATCTACAAGGTGCTGCAGCTCATGATGCGCCGTGGCGAGATTCAGCACCGCATGCAGCGCAAGGTCCTTTTCCGCATCAAGTGAGACTCCAGCTTCTTCTGTGACTCTGGAAGTGCTGTGCCCCACACTGGGCACCAAGGTGCTGGGAGTCCTCTCAAGTCACTTGCCTCCCATCCCCCGTTTCCTGCAGTGGTCTTGCAGAGTGAAGAGGGAGAAGAACTTGCATCAACTTTTTCCCCCTCTCTGTGCAGAAACTCTTCCTGGCATGGAGGTCAATAGAGGCCAGTGAGAGAGTGCTTGTTTCTTTTGTTGGCTTGTTTGTTTCAACTTTCCCATTAAAGTGTCGCCTTGCTGTTTTGCTAGAACATTAAAAGGCTTTTAGTTGCATTAAAACTTTAAAAAATATACCTGTTGTGTAACAGAAGGCTGTTGTTGCACCATGGGTGAGGTAGGGAAGAGTGGGTGGCTACACATGCCAAGGAAATCTTCACCCGTCTTCGGCTTGTGTCTCTGCTCCATCCTTCCTTTTACGCAGTCTGGAAGATCAGCTGTTATGCGTAGTAAGGCACAGCCTGGTCCCAAGAGGCCTCCATTGAGGTCACCAATCCAGCCTCAAAGGTAAAGAGTTTGTTTTCTACGAAGATCCTTACCTCGAGAAGTGTGAACTCCAAAGCCTTCTGACAATCTGATTCTTGCATAAGGCGAAAACATATCAATAAGTAATTAGCTGGCAGAACAAAGTTTGAGTGCAGTGGCACCTTTATGATCAACAAAGTTTTATTCAAGGTATAAGCTAGTACCAGCAGACCAAATGTGCTAGTGTTTATGGGACACTAAAGTCCTTACTTGCTTGGGGGGGTATTTCTAGAACTTTGTTGTGGACTGAAGACAGTGTTGTTTCCGTGGATACAAAAACACTGGCCTGGAGAGAAAGAGCTTTGCTATGATTCTTAAGTAGTTTCTGGCCAGCTAGCAAATGTTTACAGGCAAAGGCAACAAACACACATGATCTATGCAATTTTCTGAAATGCATGTCTACTCCAGGGCTAGGGAGAAACAGTAGTATCTGAAGCTGCCTGCAGTGATGTCTCTTAAGATGCAAAAGATCTCCTTGTACCTTTTTTTTCCTCAGAAAGGACTTCTTAATCTTGCTTTATATGCTGCTTTTCCATAAGGATGCACAAAGTCTTAACCAGTAAGATAAACAACAAAGCCCATTTCTGGATGACTTAATCTGCCCCAAGATCAATGCTTTTGAGAAGTTGGGGTTTTTCCCTGCTTCCCTACAGGGAAATTCATGCACCTCTGGGGGGGGGGTTCTCCCAGCTTTTCTCCAGTCTTTCTCAAAACTACTTTGCTCCGAAGTTTCGGGGAAGATGGTAAGAAAGCCTGTATGGCTGCTGTGTGGGTGGGAAAATTTGGACTTTTCCTGACCTCCTCCCCACAGCAGCCATTTCTTCTCCACCACTGAGGAGGGGCTTTTTCTCTCTTTTAAAAATCAGCCCTACGGTATTGTTATATCAGTGTTACAACAGGTGTAGCAGATTCTCTGAATTCCCAGCTTTCATTTGTCTTTTTAAAAGTCTTTAGCTCTTTCCCTTGTGGCTATATAATGGAAAAGGTATATCTTTACAAAAAGGGGGGGCCCTAGGGGCTTTTTTAAAAAAAATGAAAGCTGGGGGTTCAGATAACCTGCCATACCTGTTGTTACAACGATATATCGGTACGATGACATTCTAGTGTCAATTTTTATTTTTAAAATAGCAAAAGCCTTCTGGGTCACTTCCAGAGGATCAGGATAGATAAATTTGCACGTGCTGCAGGTGCTTTATCTGCAGGTGCACAAGCAGTGGGGGACACCACAAAATCCCATCCTAGTGCGGAGGCCATCAAAGAGTCCTGAAGCTTTAGTAGATACCTTGTGGCATAAGCTTTTGTGAGCCAGTCGACTTCATATAACCAGAACTTTATAACATTATAAAATAGCAGAAAAACAGGGAATGATCTAAAATCTAATCACACAGGCATAACGCCCTCCAGCATGAGATCCCTTAAAAAAAACCAAAAAACCCCCCCTTTTTGTACAGTGCCTGATGTGTTTTGGCAGGTCATTAAAAAATGTGGTTCTGTTTTAAGTGACAATCCAGCTGCTTCTGCAACAGGAGCCTTCTTGCTGTAGTGTTTGTAAATAATAATTTGGAACCTCTTCCCCCTGCTTATGCTTTTTGCATACAAAACGTGTCATTTATCTCAAGTGATTTGTGTCTTCTAAGAATAATATCGGAAAGGGCCCTGGCTGTCACACCCATAAATCCAGCCTGAAGTGGCTTGCATTTTATATACTCGTGGCCAGAAGAGGGTGCTCGCCATTTGGGAACAACAGTATTGGAGGAGCTGGACAAGCTGTGAACTGCAGTGAGGTAAGGGGAAAGATGAGTCGGCTTGCGATTCCAGTGCGACTAACGCCAAGCCTCTGCTGTCCGGCTACTCGGCTCTGATCACATAGCGGCAAACTCTGTACATGGATCTGCCCAAAGACTCTGAAACCATTTAATATGATAAAAGCTTTGCAGACTCTTGATGAAAGATTGAAGTTTGATTGCCTATTTGGAGTGAAGCCAACTGCTCTCACTAAAACTTCCTCTTAAGAATTGGGATGCATTACAGATGAAATGTTTCTAGCGGCCTCTCTGCTTGCTGCTGTCAGTTGCAAGGAAAACTGTAAATCGAATTAGCAGACTGAATATTCTGTTAGTTCTGTCTTTTTTGGATTCCTTCCAGGCTCAGGCAGCTTCCCATCCTTTTCCCTTCCTGCGCCCCGATTTAGACAATATTTATCCCTTCTCAAAAAGAGACTAATGCAGACTGAGCAAGCCTCTCCAGCAATCTGTTGGTGTTTTCTATTGTTCTCAGTCTGTTCATTGGACAAAGCTCCTTCCAATACCTTGCTGGGATTCACACTTTTTGCCAGACGGGAAAGTATTAGGTTAAATCATAATACCCAGACCTTGGTGAGATAGCAGCTGTACAACAGCACTTGACATTTGTGTGTTTTTAAAAAATTTCTTTTAAGCGAGCGCTGTAATCTCTGACTGTGTGTAGGAAAATAAAAATACCACAATAATAAATGCCAACCATTTAACAACCAAGGCTGTGTGTTGTTAACCATCTTAAATATTTGTGGCCTGGAGAGCTACTCAACAGCTGCTTTTAAAGGCTCCATCTCAAATGCTGACGCACCAGGGATTCTCTGATCTGGGCAGGTATTGCATGACAACCCTTGTGCGCAGATTTAGAATCTGGCATCATATAGTGACCTAAACACAGGTGCTAAGGTCAGACAGGATAGGATGGGGAAGGAGCCAGTGCTGCTCAAATAAGAGACTGAAGTTCACTGAGATGGTGTATCTGGGGACCTGGTTATAGATCCCCAGCATCATCTGTCATTCGGCCTTCAACCTCTGGTCCTTTCCCTAAACTCAACAGTTCACCCTCACTCACTATTAGCTGTTCCTTCAGCTCTTCTGCCTAGCCACTCCCCTGAAATGAAGGGCCAGATTGCAAGATGTCTTCTTAAAACCTGGAGCTAACCTTGTCTTATAAGGGTTTGCACTCCTGTTGTAAACTGCTTTCCATCTTGAGGAGGAGGGGGAATTAACTCAAGCGTCCCTTGTCTTCAGCTAGCCAGTCTGGAGGATCTGTTTATTAATCAGGCTTAGCCACAATAATGGCTATTAGCTGGCCAATTTTTCCTCCAGAGGCCTTTTCATATGGCAACAGCAGTCAGCCTTTCCATAACAAAAACATTACAACAGAATGCTAAGAGAAAATACAGGATACTATACTCACTTCTCCAGCATGTGCTCTTACCACTCTTTACCTTTTGCTGCTGCTGTTGGACTTTTGTGTGTTTCTCATATGGGTCTTTTTGCCCCACAGTTTTGGACATAGGGGAGGGTGGTTCTCACACAATTTATGAATACCCATTTATGCAAGCCCAGTCCATTCAATGTAGTGTGCCAGGGACGGCCTTAAGGCAGGATTGTCAAATAGCCAGTTTTTAGCTTTTGTTAAAAGAGACCTTAATGAACAAGCAAACAGTGAAAACAATGAACAATTATATTAATATTTAACAGTTTTTTAAAAAGAAAAAGGTGTTTGGAACATTTATTTTATTTATTTTATTGCATTTCTATTCCGCCTTCCCCATGAACGGGCTCAGGGCGGCTCATATTCGGGGGCAACATGTGCCCAGACATACAAAACATAAAAACAAGATAAAAGAATCCATTTTACAATTAAAGCGCTTGAAACAATGTCCTACAGTCAAATAAAGATGGTGTACTATAAATGTAATTCTAAGTCCAGATTCAGCAGTATCCCACGCTACTATGGCTTCCACACTGCTGTGGCTCAGTCTCCATACAGGGCCACCTACTACCCCAATGTTACCAATGATAGTTGGTAGTGGTGGTGGTGGGCAGCTCCTAATTAAAAGCCTAGCGGAAGAGCTCCATCTTGCAGGCCCTGCAGAACTGTATAAGGTCCCACAGGGCCCAGATCTCCGGGAGCTCGTTTCAGATCAGTGGTAGAGCACCTGCTTCGCATGCAGAAGATCTCAGGTTCAATCCCTGGCATCTGTGGTTCAAAGGACCAGGTAATAGGTGATGTGAAAGACCTCAGCCTGAGAGACCCTGCGGAGTCGCTGCCAGTCTGAGTAGGCAATAGTGACTGATAGTCTGATTCAGTATAAGGCGGCTCATGTGTATATCATTTGCAAATAAAAATAAATTTTTAATTTGAAAATGTGGAAGAAAAAGCTCCAAGAACAGATGAGAAATGGACCAAGGGCCGGGGAAGAGAAAAACCAGTTGGAGAAAGGGTCTTCTCCTTTAATGAGCTATTTGTGCATGCATACAAAACCCTAAGGAGTGATAGTGTCAGATCCCCGGATGCAGGGGGCAAGATGTCAGGCCCTCTTTGGGGAAAAAGAGCCAGTCTGAACACAGCCTGCAATGCAGATGACTGCAGCAAAGGGAAGATAGGAGTACATCAGCACAGTCTGCAAAAGTCCTATTAATTTAATAGGGTTTGCTTACATGGTGTGTGGTCTTGCCACCATGGCACATGGCATGGTTTCTCCCCTGATATTCTTGGAGGCTTGCTGGCATGATGTTTCCCCAGTTACACATGCTCAGGCCTTGTTGACATTTCCCAAATGGCAGCTTGCATCTCTTGTGCTCTCTGGAGGGCAAAGAGAAAGATGCCATTAATTGGCCTGACATTCACAAGTGTGTGTGTGTGTGTGTAAAGGGTACAATTAAAGAGCCTCTGCTGCTTTCCTTCTCCCATTCTGCACTGCGACCAGAGGTCAAGTGTTGTCAAAGCAAGGGCCAGGCTTGCTTCCCTTTGCCATCCCAGAGATGAAGACAACAAACATACTTATGTAGCAGAAAACTTGCCGTGGTAGCAGGTATAGAGAGAGGCAGAGTGGAATGTGGTGTCGAGTGAGGGGATGATGTATTGCAGTTGGTCTTCCAAGCAACTCTGCCAACTGGAGAGACTGAATTTTTCCCCTCTTGCCTCCACTTTCCAAATTGTAGAACCAAGAGATGATTTAATATTCCAGAAACAGCAGGTTGGATCCAACCAACTGTTCTGCTGGTGAAGAAAGAAGGTGGGGGTACCCTTCTGGCCACCAGCAAAGGTTGTAATGGAGATCTACATGGACACAAACCATGTAGGACGGGCTGTAAAAGAGTGGGGGATTTATTTATTTATTTATTTATTAGATTTCTATCCCTCCCTCCTGCAGAGCAGCTCAGGGCGGCTTACAACAATTCTAAAACCAGCATTTAAAATACAACTCAATACAAGTACAGATAAATACAGTAAAAACCCATTTAAAGCAGCGATGTCATGCAGCACAGCCAATAGAATCATTTCTGCTTAAACGCCCTGCGAAAAAGCTCAGTTTTCATGGCCCTGCGGAATTGCTGGAGGTCCCGCAGTGCTCTGATCTCCCTAGGGAGCTCATTCCAGAGCATCGGTGCCACCAGGGAGAACGCCCTGGGCCTAGTTGCCACCCACCTGGCGTCCCTAGGCCCAGGGAGGGCTAGGCGGTTTTGTGTTCCAGATCACAGTGCTCTCTGAGGAACATGCGGGGAGAGGCAGACCCTCAGGTAGGCAGGCCCTTGACCATAAAGGGCTTTAAAGGTCAAAACCAGCACCTTGAAGCGAATCCGGAATACTATTGGTAGCCAGTGCAATGACTTTAGCACAGGCTGAATGTGCCCCCACATAGGGATGCCCATCAACAGCCTGGCTGCTGCATTTTGCACCAGCTGCAGCTTCTGGAGTTGCCCCAAGAGCAGCCCCATGTACAGAGCATTACAGTAGTCCATAGCATGGATCACTGAAGCCAGATCATTGGGTTCGAGGAAGGGGACCAACTACCTAATCAGCCAAAGGTGGAAAAAGGCTGTTTTGGCAGCAGCTGCTATCTGGGCCTCCATTGTCAGGGAAGCATCCAGGAGCACTCCCAAATTCCTGACCCTGGGCGCTAGCACCAGCGGCGCCCCACTGAAGGCCAGTAGAGGGACCCCTAACCCTGAGCCACTCTGATACAAGCATAGGACCTCCATCTTCGTTGGATTCAATTTCAATCGGCTAAGCCTAAGCCATCCTGCCACGTCCTGCAATGCCCAGTCCAGATCTTCTGGGGCAGAGCCAGACTGACCACCCAACAGCAGATAGAGCTGGGTGTCATCCACATATTGGTGACATCCTAGCCCATGCCTCCGGACAATCTGGGGGCACATATAGATGTTAAAAAGCATCAGGGAGAGCAAGGGGGCACATATAGATGTTAAAAAGCATCAGGGAGAGCACTGCCCCTTGTGGCACTCCACAAACCAGTGGGTGCCTTTGGGACAGCTTCTCCCTGAGTGCCACCCTTTGTCCCTGACCTTGGAGCAAGGAGATGAGCCATTGCAAGGCCCCCAAATTCCCATGTCAGCGAGGCAGTGGGCGAGCAACTGATGATTGACCATGTTGAATGCCGCCGACAGGTCCAACAACAGCCGCGCTGCTGTCCCGCCCCAATCCAGATGCCTCCAGAGGTCATCTGTGAGGGCGACCAGTACTGTCTCCGTCCTGTGACCCAGGCGGAAGCCGGACTGGTAGGGATCCAGCGTGGAAGTGTCATCCATAAAGCTCTGCAACTGTATTGCCACCGCCCTCTCTATTAATTTGCCCAAATAGGGCAAATTGGAGACCGGCCGATAGTTGGCCAATTCGGCCGGGTCTACAGATTTTTTTTTAGGAGAGGACAATGGAAAGTTATCTCTATAACAATTGATTTCAAAACAGGGAATTTTACAAAAATGAGTGGAAGAGTAAAAAGGAAGATGAAGGAGAAACACAAGATAGCCAGATCCCTAGAAGTTACTTGGAAGTTATTTAAAACCACACTAACTGAAGCCTAAATAGAATGCATTCCACAGTTTAAGAAAAGCATTGCCAAGTCTACAAGAAGGCCTGCATGATTAATAACACAAGTCAAGGAAGCTATACAAAGTAAAGAGGCTTCTTTTAAAAAGCGGAAGGTCTGCCCCAATTAATTGAACAGGAGGGACCACTGTCTCCAGCAAAAGAAACGTAAGTCAATAAAATTAGGTATGCAAAAAGAGATCTTGAAGAGTGGACTGCTAAAAGCACTGACAAACAATAAACATTTATTTAAATATACCTGGAACAGGAAACCAGCCAGAGAAGCAGTGGGGCCTTTGGATGACAAAGGATTCAAGGGATTGCTAAAGGAAGATGGCAAGATGGCAAAGAAGCTCATTGAATTTTTTGATTCTCTGTTCACTGGAAACTGTGGGGCATGTACCCATGTCACAGCCCCTATTTTCAGGAAGCTCAGAGGATGACCATGGACCGGTCCTGCTCTCTCAGTCTAACCCACCTTACAGAGCTGTTGGAAGCAGAACGTGACGATGGGAGAAACCATTGTGTGCTGCCCTGCACTTCGTGAAGGCAAGGTGGGATACGAAATGTATTAAAATGTCAGAGTGGCTGTATGGGAGATGGCTTTCCCTCTGGTTTAGATTGTTCAGTTCCCCAGAGCTATCTGTTTGGCAAGCACCCAATTATGTATTTAGATATTTACAAGAAGAGGGACCTGCAATACTCATGGGGGGGGGAGTATTCCCCCGGCTCCCAGTCTGCGGAAGCAGGAGGACCTCAGGGCTGAGGAGGAAGCAGCCACAGGTAAGCTCCCCCCCGCCCCGGCACCAGTGACAAGGCCTGAGTGGCTCCCAGCTGCTGGGCCCACCAAGCCTCACCTCCTCCCCCGGCAATGGCTGCAAGGCACCATTCCCAATACATTCTCTGTACATGTGCAGGGAATGCTTTCTTACTTTTAGGGAGACTTAAGTATCCCCCGTATAGCTTTTTTTAACTTTTCAGATTTTTCTGCACTTCTGAAGATTTCCCCAAGTGTGCAGGAAAATCTCTTTGCACCCCAAGTGTCCCCGATGTGCGGATTTAGATATCCGCACAGAGGGGGTGTCTTGGCTATTAGTATATAGATACTCCCCTCAGAAGCAACAAGAATCATTATCTCCTGTATTTTATCTTTATAACAACACTGACTCTGTAAAATAAGTTAGGCTGAGTGGGGAGTGAACTTCCATGGCTGAGTGGGGATTCACACCTGGATCCTCCAAATCTTAGTCTAACACATGAGCCACTACACCATTCTGACTCTGTCTACCTTCTGGAAACTTTTTAAATGACAATTTGCCTGCTAAGGAAGCCCAGTCCATCACCATATGACCACAGCAAACTGCAGAAGATTTGGGGATATGCTTCAGGGGACACATTCATTTCATGCACGGCAGTTTGCTGGGTCACCTTGGACCAGTCAGAAACTCTTAGGCCAAAATAGCTCACAGCGCTGTTGTGACGATAAAATGGGGGAGGAAAGAGCCATGTCACCCTGAGTTTTCTGAGGAAAGGGTGGTATAAAAATGTGTCAAGCAAGTCTTTTGAGTATCTTTCAACTTTAGGGCTTCTGAAGTAAGCTAGCAGTATTCACAAACCAACCACAAATAGACATAACTGGCATTTCGTTTCTCCTTGTGCTGAATGGGCTATGAATATAGAAGAGAACAGCCTCTTCCAGAAAGCTGCACGTGCAGGAGAGTGACAAGACTCCACGCAGGGATGGGAGCTCAGGCGTACAATAGAGCTCTCTATGCCAATTCAGTGGTTGCCATGGGAACCTTTGGCTCCTTCTCTGTAGCATTCTCTCCTTCCCTTTATTGTCAAACTTCAGATGCTGCTGAGTCTTCTGAGTAGCCTGTTTCGTTCTTTCGTTACTTTGAACTATCCCCCCCCTTTTCAATGCTCTCTCATTTCAGTTTTCAACTGTGGAGTACATCAGGGTGATGTGTGCAAACAAAATCATCAAATTAAATGTGGGGATTTTTTTAAATGAGGAATTATAATTCTGATGTAAATTTACAGAGTAGGGAATGCATGGCTTGCTACAACCAGTTTTGTTGGTGTTCTTTCACAATCTTGACTTTAAGAACAAGGATAGGAACGATGGAGAGGAAGGCTGGATGGGAAAGATGCAGGGATAAGAGAGAACAAACTAGTCATGATGTCAGAGGAGAAAGACAAGATCTGAGAAGCAGAAAGATTGTGTGCTTTATCTGGTCCTCAGTGAACTAATCTAATGAAAGCTGGTATGGCACCATAGCCAAGAGACTGAGCTAGAAATTAGGATGTGCCAGGTTTGAATTAGGCCCGTGCTATGAGCTAGCTTTACTCTGGAAATCTTGTTGGTCTTTAAGGTTCTATTGGACTCAAGTCCTGCTTTTCTGCTGCCCAATACAGCTACCTATCTGAAACAATCTGCTCAACATTGCACTGTGAGTCACTGACTCACTGTTGTTCAGTCTAACTTGCACCACATGGGTCTCATGACCTTAAATGCATGTGCTCAGTTTACTGTGAAGTTTCTTTCAGCAGCAGTATGGGTGGATCCACTTTGCAGGTAGGAGATGGGGAAGGGCTAATGTGCATTTCCATGGATTCTGGGATATTAAACTCTAGACTGAGGCCTTCTATCCTATCCTCTTTCCACATTTCCCCCCCTCTGTTAATGGCTCAGAGCCACATCACTCACTGAGTTGGGTCGTCGTTTCCTTAACTGGGGTCAGCTGAGGGCCAGGCTGGATATGATGAAAGTCTGCTTGGCCCTAGGTTGGATATACAACCATTCTCTCAGCCTGGCACTGTCGAACTGACTTTCCTCCTCCCCTTTTCTTTCTTACTCCATTATCCTTGTGTATCTTTTCTTTTTACTTCGTAAGCCCCTCAGGAGTCCTTCTTGATAAATGTGAGCCACCTTGGGAGACAATTGCTTGAAAACTGGAATATGCATATAATAAAATTCCCATGCCCATGCTGTTCACGGATGGGAAGTGTGCAGCCTTGCTTTGTCTGGGTCAGGGATGCACTGTACTTCTTGTCTTGTTACTCCAGACCCTTTTCTTCCCTTTCCTGGCACTGGTACTGGAAGGAGCTAGGAAACAGGAAAAAAGAGACTGCAGCAAGAGACTGAGGGACAAAAGGGTCCAAAAACTGAAGGAAAGTTCAGCACTTCTCTCCCCATGCTGCTTTCACTGTTAACATGACACCCCTCAGACAGAGAGGAAACTACCAGCCTTAAGTGGATTCACAGATGGCAAAGATGTTGCACTATTGCAATAGGTCACCTGCTGGATTTTCCTGTGCAGACAGGAAATAAAGGTACAATATCTGCAATATGTCGATCCTATCCTGATCCACCATTCAATTTGCATACATGTAAGAACAAGTCACACAATCAGGTTTGTCAAGCAGGTGAAGAAGAATCTATTGTGGCTGCTGTTAAGCATATGAATTGAGTATCTTTGATTTTTCTGCACCTTAGCCTTGTTTTCTAAATTGGAGAAGTTAACCTCTGTCAAGCAAAAAAACCAGAAGGTTTATAGGCTCCCTGGTGGGCTGCACTCAGTTTATCAGGCCAGAGGTTGCACAGGGCCACTGTGAGGTAACAGAAGCATGAAAGCCATTGGATTGTCACAACAGTGAGCCATTTTGTAGTCCTGACTCTGAGACAATAACAGGGTGCTACCCTGCAAATCATCCACATTAACACACATAGCATTTCTCACCTATGTGCTGATAACTTCCAAGTACACATTCTTATCGGGACTGTCCTCTCTTGGCAGAGGAAGCTAGCCTAACCCTCAAATCATCTCTTGCAAACACCTCTGTATCCCATTTCCAGAGGTTGTCCGACAGTCCAGATGTGTCTTAAAATCTCAACTTTTATTTGCACCTTCATGTACTGTCTCTCATAGCCAAGTCCTGCCATTGACAGCCTTATGCAGAAGGGAGCACAAAGAGAAGCAGGCAAGAATGCCACGTGCCAATTGACTGCTGACGTGGGCTTGATGGAATTCTAGGAACATCACCTTTCATCTTTGCAAGGGCTCCATCAGGGCAAGGCGAGGTGGGAAGCCTTAATGCAATATATTGCTTTGCTCTCCCACCAATTTCACTGAGTACTAAGACAATGAGCAGTGCAGCAATATATCTTTTGCTGGGAAGCCAACTGTTTCTCAAAGGCTGTTGCTTTTATGACATGACTGGTGACGTAAGGACTTTCTGAAGGGGAAAAGAAGAACTAATAATTGGAGGAGTGGAAGCAGCATCTGAAATCAGCATTGCTGGAGTAACCATTATACTAATTATGCTTTTGCAGGGCTTTCGTTCTCCCCATCTCTCCGAACAGGAGGGTTTCCAGAAGATTTTCATAGAAATAGTAAGGGGAGAATACTGGAGACTTACGCCGTCACAAGTCACAACCTGCTAATCTCCAGGGATTTCCAAACTAGAGTTGATAATCCTACCTCGAGATGAAGGCCTTCCACTGTTGTTGCCTCCTAGCACTGGTATTCAGAGGCTTAGAATTTGGAGTTTCATTTTAGTCACCGAAACCAGTAGACATTGACAGTCCTGTCCTTTATGAATCTGTCCAACCATCACCATACTCTGGCAGTGAATTCCACAATTTAATTACTCATTGAGCACAGTAGTACTTTCTTTTGTCCATGCTGACACTGCTGCCCATCATATTTATTGGGTGTCCTCAAGTTCCAGTATTATCTCTATCCATTTTCCCCACCCCACACATAATTTTGTAAATCTCTAGTCCAGTATTCTGTCTACTACAGCAATCAGCAATATACTCTTGAGAAGTTCACAAGCAGGGCATGAAGGGTCTGCTTCGGAACATGCATGTTCTAGTCAGCTAAAATAGTCCACAGTCATTAGTAGGAGCCTCATTCAAAAAGAGAGGCAGCAAGTTCATAATCTTCTGCTTCAAGAAGTGCAGACTCACAATACAACAGAGTTTTCTGCATAACAATTTTATCTTAACATCACATGAAACCCACACACTCAAATTTTTCAGCCTTTTCCAGTTAGTCTGAACTTAGCTGAGTCAGCTCTACAGAAGCCACCCTCTGTGATTATGCGATACACTCATGGGTGCATCTCTTAAGTAAACCATCAATAACTATTTTCCATTCCCCCCTCGGCAGGGCCTGTATAGAAGAGGCCTCAACTGGGAGGAGGGTGTTGTAGACTTTCACTGTTTATACATGTTCTCCATTAGAAAATGTTCTCTTCCAGTTGGAAATAGGGATGCCAGCCTCCAGGTGGGACCTCATGCTCCCCGGAACTACAGCTCATCTCCAGACTACAGAGATCAGTTCCCCAGGAGAACATAGATGCATTGGAGGGTGAACTCTATGGCATCGTACCCCACTGAGGTCCCTGTCCTTCCCAGGCTCCATCCCCAGGATTTCCCCAACCTGGATCTAGCAATCTTACCCCTCCTATCCTCTTACTGAAGCTACCAGAGTCTTCTGGCTGTGAGAGAAGTCCCTGGTCCAGGGAGTCAAAAGGAAGCCTGTAGGAGGAGGACCTCCAGAAGATACAAGAGAGGAATGTCCTGAGTGTAAGAGAATTAGTTAAGCCAGTCTGTTTAATAAAAGTTGTCTGTTGCTGGCAAGTGTTTGGAGTCTCTTAACAAAGGGTACCTAATTTCCTCATCTGACAACACATTGGCAACAGAGCAGGACTGAAGAGTGACCTGGAACCAAGAGATGTAAGCTGTCTTGTACCCACTACACATCAGAGGATACTGCATGTCAAACCACAGTTAGCTGGTTAAGTGTGCCTCTTCTCAACAAACGAATGTTAAGTGTGACTGCAAATGCTTCTGCTTAAAGATGCCACTAAGATGTAGTACCTGTTAACTTATTAGATATGAACCTTCTGCCTTATACTGAGTGGGCGTTGTTCTTACTTAATGGTTCCTCTGGAGAGCTATGTGACAAAGATTCTTGTGTGTATGCTATTTCCTTGTCATGGCTCTTATATATCCTTACAGGCATATGTGAAGCTGGTTGTTGTTCCAACTCTCCTAACTGCTTCTTCGGTCCCTCTCTTCTATTCTACACTTTCAGTGGTTTGGAGCAAATCTTATGTGCCTCTGATTTTCCTTAGTGGCTGTAATTTAGAGCCTTAGAGTCAGCATAGTATACCCATGACAGTGTTGGACTAGGATATGGGAGACCCAGGTTCAAATTCCTACTCTAGCAGTTTGTTGAGTAACCTTGGGCCAGTCACAAACTCTCAGCCTAACCTACCTCACAGGGTTGTTGTGAGGATAACCTGGAGAAGAAAAAAATGTCCCCATTGGGAATAAATGTGGACTATAATGAACATAAGGCTGTCAGTTTTCAGATTGCACTGCATATGCTTTACCATGCTCTGGGGGCTCAGAAATTGTACCATGGTACCATCTCCTGTCCAGGCCTTGTATCATTACATTTGAATTCTTGGGAAGTAAATTCTGCATTGGGGCACTTATATCATAGCTTCTGCTTTCTTCTTTTGTTAATCCATCTTTGTTTCACCTGGTGATGATCAGTTACTTTTGGTTCTAAAATGGATTCTTTGACAGGTAACATGGATCTAAGTTTTCTGAACAGTAGTGGACAAGTACCCTGATTTTACAGGTGTGTTCTGTTAAGCCTGTATAATAAACCATCCTATAAAATAAACCATCAGGCCCTGATTGGCATCTGCTTTGCTTTTCATTCATATTTCTCTACTAGCCTGTTGGGTGGTACGTAATATTGACTATTAGTAATTTAGGTGAAGCCTTAGTACTTTGCAAATGTGTGGAATTCCTCCAATATGAAGGTGGGGGGCACACTGTGAGAAACTAACTTGCCTCAAACATCATGCCTGGTGACAGTGCTGGATGAAATAAGAACATAAGAACATAAGAACATAAGAGAAGCCAATGTTGAATCAGGCCAATGGCCCATCTAGTCCAACACTCTGTCACACAGCGGCCAAAATATACCAGGTGCCATCAGGAGGTCCAGCAGTGGGGCCAGGGCACCAGAAGCCCTCCCACTGCTGCCCCCCCCAGCACCAAGAATAGAGTGCATCACCTGCCCCAGACTGAGAGTTCTCATTCTATACCCTGTGGCTAATAGCCACTGGTGGACTTCTGCTCCATATGTTTATCTAATTTCCTCTTGAAACTGTCCATGCTTGCAGCTGCCACGACCTCCTGTGGCAGTGAATTCCATATGTTAATCACTCTTTGGGTGAAGAAGTATTTCCTTTTATCTGTTCTAACCCGACTGCTCAGCAATTTCATAGAGTGCCCACGAGTTCTTGTATTGTGAGAAAGGGAGAAAAGTACTTCTTTCTCAACCTGCTCAATCCCATTCATAATCTTATAAACCTCGATCATGTCACCCCTCAGCCGTCGTTTCTCCAAGCTAAAGAGCCCCAAGCATTTTAACCTTTCTTCATAGGGAAGGTGTTCCAACCCTTTTATCATTCTAGTTGCCCTTCTCTGCACTTTTTCCAATGCTATAATATCCTTTTTGAGATGTGGTGACTAGAACTGTACACAGTATTCCAAATGAGGTCGCACCAATGATTTATACAGGGGCATGATGATACTGGCTGATTTGTTATCAATTCCCTTCCTAATAATCCCCAGCATAGCGTTGGCCTTCTTTATTGCAGCTACACATTGTGTAGACATTTTCAGCGAGTTATCCACTATGACTCCAAGATCTCTCTCTTGGTCAGTCTCTGCCAGATCAGACCCCATCAACGTGTATTTATATTTAGGATTTTTGGCTCCAATGTGCATCACTTTGCACTTGGCCACATTGAACCCCATTTGCCACGTTGACGCCCACTCACCCATCCTCAACAGATCCCTTTGGAGTGCCTCACAATCCTCCCTGGTTTTCACCACCCTGAACAACTTCGTGTCATCTGCAAATTTAGCCACATCACTGCTTACTCCCAATTCCAAATCGTTAATAAACAAGTTAAAAAGCATGGGACCGAGTACTGATCCCTGTGGTACCCCACTGCTTACCACCCTCCACTGAGAAAGTTTCCCATTTATACTCACTCTCTGTTTCCTATTTATAAGCCAGTTTTTGATCCACAAGAGGACTTGTCCTTTTATCCCATGACTATTGAGCTTACTTAGGAGCCTTTGATGAGGAACTGTATCAAAAGCTTTCCGGAAGTCAAGGTAAATAATATCTATTGGGTCCCCCTTGTCCACATGTTTGTTCACTCCCTCAAAAACACTAACAGGTTAGTGAGACAAGATCTTCCCTTACAGAACCCATGCTGAGTCTGCCTCAATAGTTTTTGTTCATCAATGTGCCTACTAATTCTTTCCTTAATAACAGTTTCCACCAACTTACCCGGTATCGATGTCAGACTGACTGGCCTGTAATTTCCTGGATCTCCCCTGGAGCCCTTTTTAAAGATGGGAGTGACATTAGCTACCTTCCAGTCATCAGGAATGGAGGCAGATTTTAAAGAAAGATTACATATTTTTGTCAGGAGATCCACAAGTTCACATTTGAGTTCTTTCAGAACTCTCGGATGAATGCCATCCGGGCCTGGTGATTTATTAGTTTTTAAATTGTCCATCAGTCGGAGGACTTCCTCTCTTGTCACCGCAATCTGATTCAGGTCTTTCAAACCCCCTCCCGAAATCAGTGCTTCTGGAGTGGGCAAACACTTCTCCTCTTCCACAGTGAAGACAGAGGCAAAAAATGCATTCAGCTTCTCAGCCATTTCCCTATCATCTTTCACTACTCCTTTTACCCCTTGGTCATCCAAGGGCCCCACTGCCTCCCTGGCTGGCTTCCTACTTCTAATGTATTTGAAGAAAGTTTTATTGTTGGTCTTTATGTTTTTTGCGATATGCTCCTCATATTCCCTTTTTGCTTGCCTGATCACAGACTTGCATTTTATTTGCCATAGTCTGTGTTCCCTTTTATCAACCTCACTAAGACTAGCTTTCCACCGCTTAAAGGAATCCTTCTTACCTTTTACAGCTTCCATTACTTTATTTGTTAACCATGCAGGCTTTTTTCTATACCTATTTGTACCTTTCCTAACCTGCGGTATATATTTTTTCTGAGCTTCTAGGATTGTCTTTTTAAATAGTCTCCAAGCTTCCCCAATGGTTTTGACCTTCTCCACTCTTCCTTTCAATTTCTTCCTCACATGTCCCCTCATACCAGAGAAGTTACCCCTTTTAAAGTTAAAAGTGGTTGCGTCAGTCTTTTTGGGCAACTCCCTATCTGTACAAATGTTAAACTCAATGACATTATGGTCACTGTTTCCAAGTGGTGCAATCACTTTTACATCTCTCACCAGGTCTTGGGTGTTACTTAGGACCAAATCCAGGATCGCCTCTCCCCTGGTAGGATCTGTGACCATCTGTTCCACAGCACAGTCATTGAGAGTGTCTAAGAACGCAATCTCTTTTTCCCGACTAGAACTCATATTGACCCAATCAATGTGTGGGTAGTTAAAGTCGCCTATTACAACACAGTTATTTCGTCTAGCCGCTATCTTTAATTCATTCATCATTTTATAATCCTCCTCTATCTTTTGATCTGGTGGGCGATAACAAACTCCCACTGTTAAGCCTCCTTTTGGACCCACTATTTCAACCCATAGCATTTCCAGAAGCGAATCCAATTCTCTTACCCTCTCAATCTTACTGGATGGTATACCCTCTCTGACATACAGAGCCACCCCACCTCCAACCCTTTCCCCCTATCCTTCCGATATAATTTATAACCAGGAATCACCGTATCCCACTGATTTTCCTCATCCCACCAAGTTTCTGAAATACCCACAATGTCTATTTCCCCCCCAACACCAAGCATTCCAACTCCCCGATTTTACCTCGGAGACTTCTAGCATTTGTGTATAAACACTTATAGTTTCCCACGTTTGTTAAGCCCACAGCCTTCCTCTTGCTGCCTCGAGACCTTGCCAGGCAGTTCCTATCATTAGCCACAGTCTCAGTGGACAATTGTAATCCATTTCCTTGTACAAAAGTAATAGCTACCCCTTCATCTCTTTGAGATGAGCCATCCCGAACCAGAGACTTTTCATCTCCTGTCGGCTTTCCCCCATAAATGTTTTTCAACTGAGTTGCTGCAAAATAACAGCTGTGATAATCAAATATTAACAAATAGCACTTCCCTTCCAATCCAGATAGATCTGTTCCCAGTCACTGCCAGGCATTTCTGGGCACTTCCTGAATTACCATGGGTCCTTTACAGTTCTATTTCTGGTGTGTTGCACAAATGCCAAGAGTGTGTCATGTGTTCTGGCTATTCTCAAGGTTTTTTCTAGAATTAGTTCCTCCATGAGTAGTTTTTCCCGTATGTCTTTAGAATTTGATCCCATAAGAATTCTGGTCTTATGTCATTTCACTCTATTTATTTATTTAAAACATTTATTAGACACCTTTCTCCCTCACAGAACTCAAGGCAGCTTATAATATGAATACAACAATTATTACAAACACAATATGAATCAAACAACAATTATAAAAACACATAAAAGATCACGTTTTAAAAGCTCCATTTTGGAATGCCAATAAATAAAAACTAAATCAGTCAAATGCAGTCCTAAATAAAACTGTCTCCAACTGCCTCCTGAAGATTGACAGCAAGGGAGCCAGGCACACGTCCCTGGAGTAGTTGTTCCATAATTGTGGGACTGAACCCTGAAAAGGCTCTCTCTTGTGTGCCAACCGGATAAGCTTCTTTGATTGGTGAAACAGTCAGGAGGACCTCACCTTGCAATCGTAATGTCCAGGCGGGAACTTACAGGAGGAGACAGTCCTTCTGATATCCAAGTCCCAAGCCATGCAGGGTTCTGTGAAAGTATGTAAGTATTAACTGACTAGGAATAAGGCCCATTATGGGGGGGGAATACAACGAGCTTTAGAAAGTGGGTGGGGTCAATGATTTTGTATCTTGCAGGCAGAGTAAATACAGAGTAGTGTTTTGCAGTGTAAAGAACTAATGTGGGAGTGAAGTACAGCATTCCTTATGGTAGTAGAAAGTAATTGTCGTCTGTGGTCCTGGACACATTTTCGGAGTGTGGTGTCTGTGGCAGTGTACCTGTCTGAGGTCCCACCCCTCCTCAAACCCACCCTCTCCAGGCTCCACACCTGAAATCTCCAGGAATTTCCATACCTAAAGTTGGCAACTTTATGTCCTTCCCTCTCAGCAGCCTCTTCCTAGGCAAAGTTCTGTCTTTCTTGTTAATGGGGAGCAAAGCAGCTTACTTCATTCTCCTCTTCCACTTTGTAATCTGTACAGCAACCCTGCAAGGTAGGTTAGGCAGAAAGTCTGTGGCTGGTTCAAAATCACCCAGACAGCTTCCGGGAGCAAACAGCCAGGGCTAGTGAAGTAATGCGAGTCAGGAGGCATGAAGTCACCCTGAGAATGTTAGCAGGCCTAGGGTTGCCAACAAAGACAGAATGATGCAAAGGAAGATGGAAAAGTCTCCATATCTCTATTTTGCCTTAAATTTATTTTGATGCCAGTAGAGTGAGAAAATGCCTGGGTGCGTGCCCCATGGTAAATGCACCAAACAATTCCCAAAGATTTCCCAAAACACTACTTTGTCCACATTCATTTTCTACACTCACAGCATCCCCTGCCAGAATGCAACACATCCCCAGCACTTTGAATTAGCACCAGAGCTTTAAGGGCACTCCAGCTGTCACCTGGAAATTGGCAACAATGGTTTTCCAGGGAAAAATTGCTAGGTTTTGGAGGGTGAGGTCTATAGCATTGTATCTGTCTGAGGTCCTCCTCTTCCTCCTCCTCAGACCCCACCCTCAGCAGGTTTCACCCCTAAAATATCCTGGAAGTTTCTAACCTGGAGTTGGCAATACTCTGTCCTTTCCAGGCAACCATCTGCCTACCTTTATCTGCCTGTCTGTCTTCAGGTTTACATCTCCTCCCCCCTTCCTGCAGCCTCTATCTAGGGAAAGGGCAGTCTTTCCTTGCAATGGGAACCAAAGCAGCTGACATCATTCTCCTCTCCCCTGTACGATCTGCACAACAACCCTGTGAGGTATGTTAGGCTGAAAGTCTGTAAACGGTCCATAATTCCCCAGGCAGCTTTTAAAACATGAACCTGGAACCTGCACACCATCCTCTGAAGTGCTATCAGGTACATATCAGTGGCAGTAATAGGGTGACTGCTGGCACCTTTTCCTATCATTTTTTGCCTTGTGGTGTTCTGCTTGTGGTGTGATCTGTCTTTTTTGTGGTGTGGCATGGTTGTGTTATTGGGTTTGTTTCTTTTGAAGGGGAAGTGATGTGTTGTGGGTGAGGACATATTTTACCTCATGATATAGCAGGTCATATACGCAACTGACAGTTCCAGCTGTGTGTGGGGGGGAGTTTGAAGTGTGGAATGGAGTGAGGTCCAATCAGCTTTCATATGCAAATTACTTTAAAACACTGGCCCAATCAGAGAAGAGTGGCCTAGGCTGCAGTGGGTGGGAGAGCAGACCCAGCACCCATTCAATGCCAACTGATTACTCTTGAGTGGCAGTTCATCTGCCAACGGGTGATGCGGTACTCAAGGGCCAATGGGAGGGCCTGGAATAGTGAATAAATTACTAAGCCTTTTATACATATACTAGGAATAAGGCCCGTTGTGGAAATAAATACAACGGGCTCTAGAAAGAGGCTCTGGGAGAGTGCTTTGGGCACTCAGTGACAATTTGCTGTGGCAATCTCAGCAGAATATAATGACAGAGTCCATCATTTTCTCCAGAGGAACTGATCTTTGCTATCTGAAGAGCAGTAGTAATTTTGAGTGATCTCCAGCCCATCCCCAAGATTGGTAACAGTGGTTCCCCAGGAGGGAGTGGCTGGTTTGGAGGGTGGAGTCTATGGCATTGTACCTGTCTGAGGTCCCACCCCTCCTCAACACTCACCCTCTCCAGGTTCGACCCCTCAAATCTCCAGGAATTTCCCAACCTGGAGTTGACAACCCTATCTCCCTTCCAGCCAACCATCAACCTACCTTTAGTTTTCCATCTCCTCCCCCCTCCCTCCTAGAGAGCAGTTGTAATTTTGAGTCATCTCCAGCCCCCACCTGGAGATTGGCAAGAATGGTTCCCCATCAGGGAATGGCCGGATTGGAGGGTGGAGTCTATGGCATCGTACCTGTCTGAGGTGCCACCCCTCCTCAAACCTCACCCTCTCCAGGCTCCATCCCTCAAATCTCCAGGAATTGCCCACCTGGAGTTGGCAACCTGATCAGGACTGAGCCCAAGGAGTTTTCTCCCAAAGGCCAACATAGATGTGGAAAGGGCCTTTTACTGACAGAGGAGAAAGTACAGGTGCCAACTTTGATTAGGGAAATACCTGGAGATTTGGGGGGGTGGATCCTGTGGAGGGCAGCATTTGGGGTATGTGTGGAAGGACTCAGCAGGGTATAATGCCATAGAGTCTACCCTCCAAAGCAACTATTTTCTCCCGGGGAACTGATCTCTGTCATTTGGAAGTCAATTGTAACAGTGGGAGATCTCCGGGTCCCACCTGGAGATTGGCAGCCCTAGCGGAAAGTCAGCTGCACAGCGGGGAGTTGAAGAAAATGGTCGCTGGCCCACCTCGTTACCAGCCAGCCATGCTGAAGCTAAGCAGGAGAAAGAGCCTTTTCCCATTTATTCTGACAGGAAAGTGGCCACTGGGGAGGGGGTTATGGGCGGGGGAGGGGGTTATACTGAAAGTCCTTTGTTTTTTTACTCACAGAACCAAGCTTGGTTGCCTACCGACAGCCACTGAGGGGACAGTCCCTCACAGGAGTCAAGAGAACTGTCTTCCTCAGGAGAGAGAGCTGTCTGCCAGTAAATCTGACATGCAAAAGGAGGAGTGGGTGGGGAAGAGGAGCAGACCCAGCACCCGGGCAATGGCACGCGAGTACTCTTGAGTGGCGGCGGCTGATGGGCCAATGGCTGAGGCAGGCCTTTTACAGCCAATGGGAGCGCATGAAATCTTGCGAAACCAAAAGATAATAATTATAAGGAGAGATATACAAGATGTTTCAGTCGACCACTCAGTAGTTTTGATGGGACTCTGGTCTCTTTCATTAAAAAATTCCTCTGTATTGAGATATTTTTCCTTAGTATGTAGTAGGCCTTAAAAGGTTCAAACAGCTATTCTACACACACAGCTGCCTCTGGAAACTTGCCAGTATCAACTTTGGCTCTGCAGATCTCTGCCCTTGCATCCAATACATATTAGAAAATGAACAGTCTTTTTGGACTGCAGCCCACTTATTTGTCTGCTGTCCTGCAAATAGCAGCTCTATTAACTCCTTCCACCATATCTATTTCTCTGCTGTGTTCCCACTTTCAAAGTGTATAAGTGGTATATTTCTTAAGTTACTCTGCGTGAAGGCTACAGTCAGTCCCAGTTTGACACTATGTATTGTTCTCTACTTCACGGACTGGAGACTCAGGACAGATTTCTTCCTCTCACGTGAGCTTGGACACCATTTTGGTTACTTCAGCAACCAGAGTAATAGTAGGGTTGTCAGGGCAACCAAAATGGTGGCTGAACTCTAAGAGCAAGAAGCCCTAAAGGGCATGCATGGCTGTGCTGTGCTGAGGGGGGGGAGGAGGAGTTAGCTGCAATGGCTTCTGGGCTAGGGTTGCCAACTCAAGGCTGGGGAATTCCTGGAGATTTGGGGGTGCAGCCTGGGAAGGACAGGGTTTGGGGCAAAGGGAGGGACCTCAGGAAGGGGGATAATGCCATACAGGTTCACCCTCCAAAGAAGCCATTTTCTCAGAAGTTAATCTCTGTAGGCTGGAGATCAATGGGAGTTCTCCAGGGCCTAGCTGGAGGCTGGCAACCCTTTCCCAGGTAGGAAAAAAAAGCAACTGGTAGCATATAAATTTGGTTGCTAACTCCTCAAAAAACTACCACTTACAGCAACTATTAGAATACCAAATACCAGACAGGGAACAGTTTACCTTAGAGAGCCAGTTTGGTTGTAGTGGTTAGGAGTGTGGACTCTAATCTAGGAGGAACCGGGTTTGATTCCCTGTACCTCCACCTGAAGCTGCTGCTGTGACCTTGGATCAGTAATAAGTTCTTTTGGAGCTGTTCTCTCAGGAGCAGTTCTCAAGAGAGCTCTCTCAGCACCACCTACCTCACAGGGTGTCTGTTGTGGGGAGGGGAAGGGAAAACAGATTGTAAACTGCTCTGAGATTCCTTCAGGTCGTGAAGGGCGGGGTACAATCTCTTCTTCTTTTCTTCTTCTCCTTTATAAAGCAGAGTGGAAGACCACTGTACCTGTCACCCACATTGGCTTTGCATCTCTTTCAAGGCAGAACACACACTTGTTAGCATATAGCTTCATTTTACAGGGGAAGGTAACCATGGCATGACTGTAAGCTTGATTGGAGTTTAGTTCTTGTACTATGATGTGTTGGCAGAGGAATAGAATATACTGACAACTGCAGGCAGAATGATTGATCGCTTTTGGCATTACAAAATGTGTTGATTATATGGTGTGGAAGATTACATAAGTATGTGTAAGGCTTGCAAATGAACTCTTATTGTTTAGGAGCTAATAGCATGCAGTTGAGATGTATTAAAAAAAGCTTCTGCTATTATACACTAGAAATAAAGAACCTCGGAAATGGAGCTGAATAATCCAACACTTTGTTTTTAACTGTACCCCTCAGCATGCCAATAATAGCAAATTTAATCAGGGTTTGGGAGATCTGCTCTAGTTGACAGAGATGGCATTTAATGTGTAAGAACAATATGGATCTGTGAGGGAATGAAAGCCAAACATATGTGCTTAAAAATCTATGGGGCAAGATTTTCAAATCTGAATATTCCATGCGGCTCCATTTTACATTTCAGCACCTATGATGGGTCTTGTTTTCATGAACAGAGTGCTTGTATATGTCAAGGAAGGTTTTAATGTACGTGTTGATATTTTCAGCTATAATCTTGAACCCTGCATATGTGGAAAGAAATGTTGGTTTCTCCCCATTGTGCTACCTCCACACCCAACACAGAATCAGGGTCATTCAGTGTTTTTCCTTAGAGAAACCAACAGCTCCCTGTTCCCCAGAACCCAACTGAGAAGTAGTGAGAGCCCCCAATTTATCCTGGAGTCCTTTTCCTTTTTTTTAGCCTGCCTTCATCTTGGATTTATTCCTCAGTCTTGTAAACAAGAGATGGAAACAAAACATGACACATTATTAATATTGGATGAAATGTAAAATAATTATCATTTCCTTTGGAAGCACAGAAGCTTTATGCAGTATCCCTGATCCTCCACATTTCCTGGTTAAGGGGAAAATGTTGTTCAAACAAATTACAAAGTTGGCAGAAGTAATCAAACCACTTTCAAGGCACAAAGGAGAAGATTGGATACCTTACAGAGATATTTTGGAGGTTGAGGGGAGTAGTTTTGTGATGTGAGGTAGAGAAGAACTGAAATTTGAATATGATTGATTAAATTATAGGCAGATTCATGATTTATTTAAGACTGATAAAATGAGGCATGGTTTCAGGAAAGAAAATAATGAAATTGAAATGGTACGGGCAGAAAAGGGTAAAAAAATGATCTCAAAAATTTATAAGATTTTGTTAAAATGGTATATGGAGGATGAGACTGTAAAATAGCAAATGGTGAAATGGGCTATAAATATAAATAGAGAAATAGATATGTCATCATGGGAGTGTTTGTGGAAAAAATCGATTAAAATTTCAACATGTGTTAATGTGAAAGAAAATTGTTGTAAAATGATGTATAGATGGTATATGACACCAAAAAAAATTGCTAATATGAATGAGAACATGTCTAACAAATGTTGGAAATGTAAGAAGAAAGATGGCTCTTTTTACCATATGTGGTGGACATGTGAAAAAGCGGCTGCTTTTTGGACTGAGATACACAAGGAAATTCAGAAGATCCTGAAATGTGCTTTGAAAAAAGAGCCGGAAATGCTACTTTTAGGGCTTAAAATTGAAGAAATGAAAGTGTCAAAGAGAACATTGTTATGGTATCTAATTACAATGGTGAGAATTACATGCCCAATTTTGGAAACAGGAGAAGATACCAGATAAATGGGAATGGATAAAGAAGATGATTTTTATGGTAGAAATAGACAAATTGACAAAAAAAACTTAATGGAAAAGAAGATCAAGAATTTTGAGTAGATTGGAAAGACTTTAAAGACTACTTAGAACTGAACTGGGATGTTAAAAATAAGTTACTTTGCTTTGATAACTATTAAGATTAGAAGTATAGTAAGAAATGGATTGTATTTAAAATGTTGCCTAAGAGAGAGAAACAGAAAAGGAAAATGTTTTAATAGAAGATTTGATTATTGAATATGAGGTGAAGGCAAGAGAATATTGATTGGAATTGTAATGGGGGTGGAGCATTGTTGGGAGCCAGGGGGGGGGGAATTGTAGAAAAGGGTATGTTAAGAATTGGTTACCATTTATGGAACATGTTATTATATCCTGATAATAAAAGGTTTTTTGGGGGGAAAAACAAATTACAAAGTTGCTGTGACTCCAATGGTAACAAGAGAAAGAAATTTTACTTACAAAAATAGAAGTACGTCTTACATTACATATTTGTGTAGGTACATTTAACTTCTTGTGAACAGACACCTTTTAAAAAGTTAACTTTTTCCAACTCCAAGCCCAGATAAGAGAGAAAAGAAGAGAGATCCTAAATAAGATGAAACAGAAGGCAATCAACAGCCCAAAAGGCTCAACATTTAACCGATGAGAGGGTGGGCCCAACTGCCAAGTGCACCCCAGTGAAAGAATTCTCTTAACCCTTTTCGTCTCAGATTCTCTTGCATACAGAGTTACAATATCCAACGATTAAAACCTGATTCAGCCTTAATATTTCCCATGATTGGCAGTGTTCCATATAGCAGAAATTTTCAGTATTATTAACACATACACAGCCAGGATCTACAAGGTGTAGGAAACCGCTTGGGAAGATTATGGGATATATTAAAATATAACTACTTTCTCTCCACTAGACTTTTTTATACAATGGATTTGTTTTCTAATTTTCTATATTAATTTAAAAACTGGGTCGTAAGGGGAAAAACAATTTAAGAATTGGATTGAAAATTACATGATTATGAAAATAAAACTGCACAGTACACACTATTCCAAACAAGGCTGCACCAAAAATCTACACAGGAGCATTATAATATTGGCTGTTTTTTTTCCCAATCCCTTTCCTAATGATCCTCAGCACAGAGTTCACCTTTTTCATTTCTGCAGCACACTGGGTTGACATTTTCAATGAGCTATCAACTATCACCTACAACCCCAAGTCTCTTTTCCTCTCAGTCTCAGCAAGTTCAGACTTTATTAGCATATACTTAAAGGTGAGATATTTTTGTTATTATGCATCACCTCACACTTACTTATATTGAACTTCATTTGAACATTGTTGCCCACTCACACAATATGTGGAGATCCTCCTGGAACTGTTCAAAGTTGGCACAGGTCTTCACCATCCTGAATGATAATAATAAGAGATTGGTTTTATACCCCACCCTTCACTACCTGAAGGAGTCTCAAAGTGGCTTACAATCTCCTTCAGTTCCCCTCCCCACAAGAGACACCCTGTGAGGTAGGTGGGGCTGAAAGGGAACAGCTCCGAAAGATCTTATGACCGACCCAAGGTCACGCCAGCAGCTGCATGTGGACAAGTGGGGAATAAAACCCAGTTTTCCCAGATTAGAGTCCATGCTCTAGGATAGGGAGTTGCCCAAAAAGACTGACGCAACCACTTTTAACTTTAAAAGGGGTAACTTCTCTGGTATGAGGGGACATGTGAGGAAGAAATTGAAAGGAAGAGTGGAGAAGGTCAAAAACATTGGGGAAGCTTGGAGACTATTTAAAAAGACAGTCCTAGAAGCTCAGAAAAAATATATACCGCAGGTTAGGAAAGGTACAAATAGGTATAGAAAAAAGCCTGCATGGTTAACAAATAAAGTAATGGAAGCTGTAAAAGGTAAGAAGGATTCCTTTAAGCGGTGGAAAGCTAGTCTTAGTGAGGTTGATAAAAGGGAACACATACTATGGCAGATAAAATGCAAGTCTGTGATCAGGCAAGCAAAAAGGGAATATGAGGAGCATATTGCAAAAAACATAAAGGCCAACAGTAAAACTTTCTTCAAATACATTAGAAGTAGGAAGCCAGCCAGGGAAGCAGTGGGGCCCTTGGATGACCAAGGGGTAAAAGGAGTGGTGAAGGATGATAGGGAAATGGCTGAGAAGCTGAATGCATTTTTTGCCTCTGTCTTCACTGTGGAAGAGGAGAAATGCTTGCCCACTCCAGAAGCACCGATTTCGGGAGGGGGTTTGAAAGACCTGAATCAGATTGCAGTGACAAGAGAGGAAGTCCTCCGACTGATGGACAATTTAAAAACTAATAAATCACCAGGCCCGGATGGCATTCATCCGAGAGTTCTGAAAGAACTCAAATGTGAACTTGTGGATCTCCTGACAAAAATATGTAATCTTTCTTTAAAATCGGCCTCCATTCCTGAGGACTGGAAGGTAGCTAATGTCACTCCCATCTTTAAAAAGGGCTCCAGGGGAGACCCAGGAAATTACAGGCCAGTCAGTCTGACATCGATACCGGGTAAGTTGGTGGAAACTGTTATTAAAGAAAGAATTAGTAGGCACATTGATGAACAAAAACGATTGAGGCAGACTCAGCATGGGTTCTGTAAGGGAAGATCTTGTCTCACTAACCTGTTGGTGTTTTTTGAGGGAGTGAACAAACATGTGGACAAGGGGGACCCAATAGATATTATTTACCTTGACTTCCGGAAAGCTTTTGATACAGTTCCTCATCAAAGGCTCCTAAGTAAGCTCAATAGTCATGGGATAAAAGGACAAGTCCTCTTGTGGATCAAAAACTGGCTTATAAATAGAAAACAGAGAGTGAGTATAAATGGGAAACTTTCTCAGTGGAGGGTGGTAAGCAGTGGGGTACCACAGGGATCAGTACTCGGTCCGATGCTTTTTAACTTGTTTATTAATGATTTGGAATCGGGAGTAAGCAGTGAAGTGGCTAAATTTGCAGATGACACCAAGTTGTTCAGGGTGGTGAAAACCAGGGAGGATTGTGAGGCACTCCAAAGGGATCACTTGAGGATGGGTGAGTGGGCGTCAACGTGGCAAATGGGGTTCAATTTGGCCAAGTGCAAAGTGATGCACATTGGAGCCAAAAATCCTAAATATAAATACACGTTGATGGGATCTGAACTGGCAGAGACGGACCAAGAGAGAGATCTTGGAGTCGTAGTGGATAACTCAATGAAAATGTCTAGACAGTGTGTAGCTGCAATAAAGAAGGCCAACGCTATGCTGGGGATTATTAGGAAGGGAATTGAAAACAAATCAGCCAGTATCATAATGCCCCTGTATAAATCATTGGTGCGACCTCATTTGGAATACTGTGTACAGTTCTGGTCACCACATCTCAAAAAGGATATTATAGCATTGGAAAAAGTGCAGAGAAGGGCAACCAGAATGATAAAAGGGTAGGAACACCTTCCCTATGAAGAAAGGTTAAAATGCTTGGGGCTCTTTAGCTTGGAGAAACAACGGCTGAGGGGTGACATGATTGAGGTTTATAAGATTATGAATGGGATTGAGCAGGTAGAGAAAGAAGTACTTTTCTCCCTTTCTCACAATATAAGAACTCGTGGGCACTCCATGAAATTGCTGAGCAGTCGGGTTAGAACAGATAAAAGGAAATACTTCTTCACCCAAAGAGTGATTAACATATGGAATTCACTGCCACAGGAGGTGATGGCAACTACTAGCATGGACAGTTTCAAGAGAGAATTAGATAAACATATGGAGCAGAAGTCCATCAGTGGCTATTAGCCACAGGGTATAGATGGGGACTCTCAGTCTGGGGCAGGTGATGCACTCTATTCTTGGTGCTGGAGTGGGCAGCAGTGGGAGGGCTTCTGGTGTCCTGGCCCCACTGCTGGTCCTCCTGATGGCACCTGGTATATTTTGGCCGCTGTGTGACAGAGTGTTGGACTGGATGGGCCATTGGCCTGATTCAACATTGGCTTCTCTTATGTTCTTATGTTCTTATGCTCTTAACCACTTCACCCCCAATTCCAGATCATTTATGAACAAATTAAATAGAACCAGCTCCAATATCAATCCTTGTAGGACCCCACTGCTTACTTTTCCATTGTAAGAACTGTCCAGTTATTCCTGTTCTTTGCTTCCTATCGGTTAACCAAATTTTAATCCATAACAGGACCCATCCTCTTATCCCATGACTGCTAAACTTACTCAGGGGTCTTTGGTGAGGAACCTTGCCAAAAAACCTTTTGAAATCCATGTGTATAATGTCAGGTCACTTCCTCCTACCAAAATTCAAATTTTCTGCCATATATCACTCAACCTAAAAATTCCCTCAAAATTGTCTTAAGTTTTTTCTCATTGCTAAGGAGAAAAACCAACCTGAAGACCTATAGGAGAATGCCAGCCAACATCATTCCCATCCCTCTTTCTAGCCTACTTTCAGCTTTTACTGTCGTAATAGGAAAATATCAATCAGTTTCTCCTGGTCTTTATAGTATAGTAGGAGCAAAGCCTGTTGTATAAAAGCAATACAATGAGTTCTAGAAAGAGGCCTCCCCCCACAGCCTTTGTCTCTCTAGGGCGAGCGCCTTGGAGATACCTTGCAGGACACTGAGGCCAAGATGCTGGCTGCCCCTTCTGTGGGCGGGACTCCAGCAATGCAGCCACTGGATTGGCACAACATTTGAGTGACAGGTCAGTGAGCCAGATGCTGTGGGAGTATGTGGAACGTTCACCCCAAAACAGCATTATATATAAGGAGAGATTCTAGGAGAAATGGAAATTCTAGGACTTTTGTTTCTTCTAGACTCTGTAGTTCCTCCTCCAGGTGAACTGATTTCTGTAGTGTGGAGAACAGCTGCAATTCTGGGAAAACTTCAGGCCCTGCCTGATGACTGGCAACTCTGGGTTGATCACTTGGTTAAATGGAGTGGGAGGAGGACACTGCACATAAGCTATCATGTTAGAGAAAAATTAAAATGGAATATATCTCCTTGCTATCATGCTATACAGTTTTAGAGCAATTTTATCTGTGTAACTAGGCCTGAGCCTTGGTTTATTCTTTATCAGTTGCTTCTTCGCTCCCTCCCTTTTCCAATCATATCTAATCCCTGTGCAGTCAGTGGAGATAAAAAACTTCTTGTTTACTTCCTGCAGAAAACAGAAGCTTTAACTTAGCTGACAAACTGCAAAACTTCCTTTGCTCTGGGTTGGGAAATACCTGGAGATTTGGGGGGTGGAGCTTGAGGAGGGCAGGGTTTGCAGAGGGGAGGGAATTCAATGCCATTTAATGCCATAGCATCCAGCTTCCAAAGTGGCCATTTTCTCCAGGTGAACTGATCTCTGTTGCCTGGAGTTCAGCTGTAATCCCAGGAGATTTCCAACCACCAATTGGAGGTTGACAACCCTCTTTGTACATCTCCTCCGAAGGTTCAGGAAGAACTCTCTTTCTTACTCTTTCTCTCATTCAAGACACACGTGTAGCTTCTGACAGCTGCCAAGTTTTCCATTTAAGGCTGCAGTCACTCTGAGTGGAAACCCTAGAGCACCGCTGAATCAGTTGCAACATCTCTTGAGATGCAGTTGTATTAATTAGCAAAGAACAACATGAGCTGGGTCCCTTGTTGTAAATGCTGTCAGTAATGTGTTTTGCAAATGCAATTGTTTGACTGTAGAACAATCTGTGCACTTAAAAGGAAAATAGAGGCATTTAGAATGGAAGTAAGTAACCTGCCAAAGGTTATCCATGAAATTGGTAGCAGAGCAGAGTTGGGAACATGCACATGCTAGTTCCCTGCCTCCTCTGACATACTGAGAAGTTAAAGTTGCTGTGGAAACCATAAAGATAAATTTGCTCAAGTTCTTGTGCATGTAATACTGAAGTCAGGCAATTCAGGCCTCATGGTTTCCACAGCAACATTAACATCAACACGTTGTGCCCTCTGGTAACCTACTGTTCTGCACTGAGGCACATACAAAGTGATATATACAGTAACCTGGAAACAAGGTACCAGTTCCCCAAGCTACTGCTTAACTGTAACATAGGCTTTAAGGATAGAAGGAAATCTTTAAACTTGCAAGGGCTAAATAGCCTCCCCAAGCCAAGGAGCTGCAGGCACGTATGGAGTGGCCGCTGTGAATATTGGAAGCCCAGAGAGGGACTAATTACTTCAGTCCGCTCTCATCACTACTTCCTGACAGGAATTGTTATCAAGGGCAGTTTCCTCTTCAGATTTAATAGCAAACATTGGTTTCATCCAGAACTACTGACAGAAATGTATTTCATTTAGGTCAGAATCACCTGCCTAGACAGATTTTGTCAGATGCTGCAGTCACTAAAGTTTCATGATGCGTTTTCACAAGCCTGTGTCATAGATGTGAATAAGCATGATTTGGCTGTTCAGTTTTTATGGTTGAAGAAGAGATGTAGATAAGGAGAAATCCACATTTTAACTTCATTTCACAGACACAACTGCTTGCACTTTTAGTGACATATTCACTCTACAGATTTAAACTTGTTTAAAGGTACTTCCTTTCCCTCAAGGAATCCTGGTAACTGTGGCCCAGTGAATCAGGGATCTAGTGCTCAACACCGTCCCTCACCAAACTCCAGTCCCCAAGATCCTCTAGTGGAGGCCATGGCTGTTATATTGGGTTTGATATCAGTTTATGGAGGTAAGGAACTGTATTTGAAGCCCAAGAATTTTTCTTGTGATCATGTGGGGTGTGTGCCTGCTGCTGTGTACCTGAATTTCCATATAATGCACCCCACAAATTTATTTCAGTAAAAGAATACCGATTTCCTACTTTTGGTGAGGTAGTGGATTTAACAGTGTTAGTAACACAAGCCTATGTTTTGAAATTCTGAAAATTCTAGTGTTCAAAATTTAAATAAGTGATAAACATATTGATATATTAAAAAATTGTGGGATGCTGAGTAACTGGAAATTAGATGTTGGCACTTAGGAATTTCAAATATTCCCTTCAGCTTTTATTTAAATGTATAAATGTATTTTGTACATCTTCCCTGAGAGGTGGGAAGTTTAGGCAGGTTTTACAAGATTAGCTTCTTTGTAAAAAAGGGGGGAAATGTTATCTTGGTAATAATCTGTGTATGGTACATTACAGAGCAGTACAAAAACAGACATCCAGGAGATTCTAGATCCACAGAAGCATCAGACCTCCCCCAAATTCCTATTCATTTCCAAATTTTCTCCTTCTAATTAACTTCCTATTGTTTATTAGTTTTATTGTTTAATCCAAAAGTAATTACAAATGGGGTGAACCAACAGCAATCAACAGTAAAGTTCAAGATACAGCTTTCCTCAGGCAAGCTAAAAATAGAAAATGGTTTGAAGTAGGAACATCTTTGCGATGTACTATATTTGTGTTTACTTCCACATACTCCCTTCTCAATTTCTGTGCATCTTCTACAAGCGTTCTTATCTTTGTTAGACAGATTCAGAATTAAGTAGTCATTTTAGAGAAATCATCTGTGTTTTCACAATTAATTTGCGATTCACAAATTAATGGATACTCAGATAATTTTTCTTTCATTCAATATATATAACATAAAGAAGTGGTTGTCAACTTTACTATATTGTTTGGGACCCACATGCAAAGTAATTCTACCCTTCATATTAAGTGTATATATTTAGATATTTATACCTGCTCTGAATCGAAGGTGGCTTACAACATCTTTCTCCTTTCCTCTATTTTATCCTCAGAACAACACCCCTGCTGTTCGGCTGGAAGACTGAATGGCCTACGGTTGCCCAGCACGCTTCTGTGCCAGAGTGGGGATTTGAACTCAGGTGTCCCAGATCCCAAGTCCCATCACTACACCATGCTGCCTCCCCAATGAAAAATGCAGGGATCTCACATCAGTTAACAATGAGCAAATTTATGTTCTGTTTTTCATCTCGAGTACATATAAAGTATACAACATTATGGAGCAACAGGCTGTATTCCATTTTGCACCTTCTCAAGTTGAGGGAAATCTCAAGTTGTCACTGAGCATCCCCAGAGTCTTCTCTCCCAGCTTACCCAGTTCCTCCTCTCCCTCTCTGCCACCCTTGCAACCCATCTGCTGTGACCAGGGGTCATTTCCTGCAGGAGTGCACAGGAACGAAGCTCCAGCAGTAAGGAGCCCAGGGGGCAGGCACACGTAGCAAGCCCTGCCCCCTGTTCCCAGCAGCCCCCCACACCTTTCCCGGCCCACTGGCTGACCCAGCAGAGTGCTGCCACAAGCTGGCCTTCAAGCTGCTCCGCCACTGCCTGGGCCATGGCACCCAGCCTGCCCAGACTCTGCTCGTCCTCATGCCGGCCCTGGCGTGGTGCCTCTGCAAGGTGGGCCCTGGTTACTCCAGCGAGGAGCTTCACCCCGACCTCCTGCACCTACTTGGCCTCCTCCTGCGCCCCTGCCCCACCACCACCCTGGCCCCCTACCTGCTTGAGGCCATGCGCATCCTCTGCACCACTGTCCTTGACCCACGAGCAGCCACGCACTTTTCTGTGCTTGCCGACCATCCAAAAGAGTCCAGTGGCACCTTCAAGACCAAGGTTTATTCAGGTAAAAGCTCTCCCTCCTCTCTGAGGGCAGATCCGCGTGTTTCCCCCCTCCCATAGCTAGCAATCCAAAAGAGTCCAGTGGAGCCTGAGCGGTGGATGTTGCCTTCTGACACACTTCCAATGATGTCAGGGGGTGCGGTATACGCAAATAAGTTATGCTAATGAGTTTTGCTAATGAGCTCCTGCACCTCTTTTTCTACGAAATGACCCCTGACTGTGACCCACTTTTGAATCCTGATGGCCCACGTGTAATACATACAATGGTGTACTTTCTGGCACACCGGCTCGCCTAGGGCACCAGCCCTGCAGGGGCACCAAAATGCCCCCCACCCCCCCGTGAAAAGCCCCCCGGGCCGCCCAATGCCGGGAGAGCCGCGCCGTCGCCTCTGAGAGGGGGGGGGCGTTCTAAGCCTGCCCCTTCCCCGGCTCTCCCGGGCACTGGGCCATCTCCAGTCCCCACCGGGAGGTTGGCATCCCCGGTGGGGTGGGCGCCCCAGGCTGTCCTGCCTAGGGCGCCCAGACACCTGGGGCCGGCCCTGGGCTCTGCAAATCCATAACTAGTTCCCTGGCCAGAATCCTGTGATAAGGCTGCTCATGATACTGAGCCTCATTTGCAGCCTTAATCCCAAAAAGGTTTGCTCCGAGAGGCAGATAGTAGATGATGAAATAGCTCTCTCAGGCTTGGCTTGCGTAGCTTTTGATGAAAAAGAGATATGGTTTGAATAATGAAGACCGGCTCCGCTCTATGTCTTTCCTTCAAATTCTTTTTGGTATATATTTGCATATCTGATTCAAGCTCTAATCTTTTACATTTTGAGGGTGAATTTCAAGTATGTGCATTTTGTTTTTTACATAGGGAGATCCAGCTGAACTGCTTTGTATTAGTGCCCTGTTCCCGTAACTTTTTCATTTCAAATCATAGTGATTTTAAAATAGCATCAAAAATACTGCCATCAGAAACGTGGCAAGTTTCCATCGTGATTTATACTGCTGGGGTTCTTTGTTTCCTAACTGGTCGTTGTTAGAAATGCGTTTTGTGGAATTTCCAGCAGATATGTTAACCTTCTATATTTCAGTCCTATGACTAATTTGCAGTGTCACCCTAAGTGGTCACACCCTTCTTAGCACATTGACTTCAATTAATTTGGAAGAAGTCTGCTTGCCCTCGCCTGGATTGCCCAGACTAGCCTGATCTCAGAAGCCAAGCAGGGTCAGCCCTGGTTAGTATTTGGATGGTAGAGACCATCAAAGCGGTCCAGGGCCACTACGAAGAGGCAGGCAGCGGCAAACCACCTCTGATTGTTTCTTGCCTTGAAAACCCTATGGAGTCACCATAAGTCAGCTGCGACTTGGCAGCACTTTTCACCAACAACTCTACTGTCAGGGAAGCCTTTTTCCTACATATGCTCTAAATCCTGGATAAATATCATTATCCCCTGAGTCTTGCAAATTGCAGAACTTCTTGAAAGTATTTTAAAACAAAGCTTTCCGTTGAAATAGGGGGAAGTCCTTTCATTGAACCACATTCACGGTAGAATGATTTTTAGAAGTAGCCTCTTTGCCAGCAACTATCTCAGCTGAGCTCTGGAAGGGTCCAAAGCATCTGAGGTGCCTGGAAAGAGCACAAGCTAAAGTGAATGGTGAGGTGTGGCATGGGGTTGCTGCCATTGGTGGCACACATATAGCGCACCCAAATATCCATAATTGTCTCCTGCATCTGTACAGGGCTGACGGGTCCACCTTTTGGATGACGAATCTTCAGCCAGGCCTCTTGGTGGCTATAAGAGGCAGGTGGGGTGATGGGGTGGAACAAGAAGTCAGCTGATTCCCCCCCCCCATGGTGAGAGGAGTGCAGAAAAATGTATGCTTCAATGGTATACGGTACAATTCCAGTGAGGACTCTGTTAAGTCCTGGGCCTGGCACTGACTGACCAAGCTTGAAACCTAGAGCAATAGGCAGATAGGATCCTGGAAGGAATCTATAGACCAGGAGTCACACTGTAAATAGCCTATCACGGGTAGTGGGTGAGTGTGGTGTTGTGCATGGATTTAAGCAGGGCTTCAGTCCAGCTAGGATGTCTTATGTTCAACTGAAATCGCTAAATAAACTATGAGCTGATCACGACACACATCTCAAACCCAGTATATTTCAACCCTGAGGCATCAGTTTGGAGGATGAAGGGGTAACCCTCAAACCAGAAGCCTGGAGCTGTGGTGCCTTCAGGGACCTGGGACAGGTACCCCATGAGGGGTGCCACTATTCTTGACACAGTTACCTTGCAGCTAGGTGGATTGTACATGGCACACCACCCCTGAGCACTAAAAAGGGCTTGGCAATGAGTAGCATGAGACATACCCACATGACTGCTCAGGGCTCCGAGCAAGGGTGGCCTTGCTTGTAAGATCAGAGATGCACAAAACAGAGGAGGCCTGACTTTTCTGCACCCCACCAATTCCTGTGCTGCAATGAGCTCTGAAATGGGTTCTGGCCTGTGTGTGCTGCAGTTCTCTTGAGCAATGAAAATAAAGTTGGCCGATTTAACCCAGTTTATAGTGTCAGCCCACCTCATTCCATGTCCACAGATAAAGGGTGCAGGAATGAAAACGTTAACACTGTTCTGCCAGGCCAGCATCAGGAGTCAATATGTTCAGGATCATTTAGCCCTCCCTGTCAGGAAATGGTGATCATTTACTTCCAGATGCAGGAGATGGCAGATCACCTCAGAGTTTCATGAGCTTCTTCTTTCTCCTGGTTACAGGAAATGGGACATTGAACTAGGGCTAAACCTGTGAGGGATGTGTAGAAGAGTCTAGCCTGAGAAAGGTTATGTGGAGGAGGCAGACGCTTAGTCCACTGTATGCACTTGTACTATTAGGAATGGGTGATTAGCCTAGCATATTTAGTCAGGGGCTCTGTTGGGCCCTAGGCCTTGGCAAGTTGCCCAGTCATGCCCCCTGGCATTAGAACATAAGAACATAAGAACATAAGAGAAGCCAATGTTGAATCAGGCCAATGGCCCATCTAGTCCAACACTCTGTCACACAGCGGCCAAAATATACCAGGTGCCATCCGGAGGTCCAGCAGTGGGGCCAGGGCACCAGAAGCCCTCCCACTGCTGCCCCCTCCAGCACCAAGAATAGAGTGCATCACCTGCCCCAGACTGAGAGTTCCCATCCATACCCTGTGGCTAATAGCCACTGGTGGACTTCTGCTCCATATGTTTATCTAATTTCCTCTTGAAACTGTCCATGCTTGCAGCTGCCACGACCTCCTGTGGCAGTGAATTCCATATGTTAATCACTCTTTGGGTGAAGAAGTATTTCCTTTTATCTGTTTTAACCCGACTGCTCAGCAATTTCATAGAGTGCCCACGAGTTCTTGTATTGTTAGAAAGGGAGAAAAGTACTTCTTTCTCAACCTGCTCAATCCATTCATATCTTATAAACCCACATTACCTCTCAGGAAGTGCCAACTTTTACCTTCTCTGCACTTTTCCATGCTTCCTGATTTCCAGCTTACACAGATTCCAAATGAGGTCGCACCAATGATTTATACAGGGGCATGATGATACTGGCTGATTTGTTATCAATTCCCTTCCTAATAATCCCCAGCATAGCGTTGGCCTTCTTTATTGCAGCTACACATTGTGTAGACATTTTCAGCGAGTTATCCACTACGACTCCAAGATCTCTCTCTTGGTCCGTCTCTGCCAGATCAGACCCCATCAATGTGTATTTATATTTAGGATTTTTGGCTCCAATGTGCATCACTTTGCACTTGGCCACATTGAACCCCATTTGCCACGTTGACGCCCACTCACCCATCCTCAACAGATCCCTTTGGAGTGCCTCACAATCCTCCCTGGTTTTCACCACCCTGAACAACTTCGTGTCATCTGCAAATTTAGCCACATCACTGCTTACTCCCAATTCCAAATCATTAATAAACAAGTTAAAAAGCATCGGACCGAGTACTGATCCCTGTGGTACCCCACTGCTTACCACCTTCCACTGAGAAAGTTTCCCATTTATACTCACTCTCTGTTTCCTATTTATAAGCCAGTTTTTGATCCACAAGAGGACTTGTCCTTTTATCCCATGACTATTGAGCTTACTTAGGAGCCTTTGATGAGGAACTGTATCAAAAGCTTTCCGGAAGTCAAGGTAAATAATATCTATTGGGTCCCCCTTGTCCACATGTTTGTTCACTCCCTCAAAAAACACCAACAGGTTAGTGAGACAAGATCTTCCTTTACAGAACCCATGCTGAGTCTGCCTCAATAGTTTTTGTTCATCAATGTGCCTACTAATTCTTTCCTTAATAACAGTTTCCACCAATTTACCCGGTATCGATGTCAGACTGACTGGCCTGTAATTTCCTGGATCTCCCCTGGAGCCCTTTTTAAAGATTGGAGTGACATTAGCTACCTTCCAGTCCTCAGGAATGGAGGCAGATTTTAAAGAAAGATTACATATTTTTGTCAGGAGATCCACAAGTTCACATTTGAGTTCTTTCAGAACTCTCGGATGAATGCCATCCGGGCCTGGTGATTTATTAGTTTTTAAATTGTCCATCAGTCGGAGGACTTCCTCTCTTGTTACCGCAATCTGATTCAGGTCTTTCAAACCCCCTCCCAAAATCGGTGCTTCTGGAGTGGGCAAACACTTCTCCTCTTCCACAGTGAAGACAGAGGCAAAAAATGCATTCAGCTTCTCAGCCATTTCCCTATCATCCTTCACTACTCCTTTTACCCCTTGGTCATCCAAGGGCCCCACTGCCTCCCTGGCTGGCTTCCTACTTCTAATGTATTTGAAGAAAGTTTTATTGTTGGTCTTTATTTTTTTGCGATATGCTCCTCATATTCCCTTTTTGCTTGCCTGATCACAGACTTGCATTTTATTTGCCATAGTCTGTGTTCCCTTTTATCAACCTCACTAAGACTAGCTTTCCACCGCTTAAAGGAATCCTTCTTACCTTTTACAGCTTCAATTATTTTATTTGTTAACCATGCAGGCTTTTTTCTATACCTATTTGTACCTTTCCTAACCTGCGGTATATATTTTTTCTGAGCTTCTAGGATTGTCTTTTTAAATAGTCTCCAAGCTTCCCCAATGGTTTTGACCTTCTCCACTCTTCCTTTCAATTTCTTCCTCACATGTCCCCTCATACCAGAGAAGTTACCCCTTTTAAAGTTAAAAGTGGTTGCGTCAGTCTTTTTGGGCAACTCCCTATCTGTACAAATGTTAAACTCAATGACATTATGGTCACTGTTCCCAAGTGGTGCAATCACTTTTACATCTCTCACCAGGTCTTGGGTGTTACTTAGGACCAAATCCAGGATCGCCTCTCCCCTGGTAGGATCTGTGACCATCTGTTCCACAGCACAGTCATTGAGAGTGTCTAAGAACGCAATCTCTTTTTCCCGACTAGAACTCATATTGACCCAATCAATGTGTGGGTAGTTAAAGTCGCCTATTACAACACAGTTATTTTGTCTAGCCGCTATCTTTAATTCATTCATCATTTTATAATCCTCCTCTATCTTTTGATCTGGTGGGCGATAACAAACTTCCACTGTTAAGCCTCCTTTTGGACCCACTATTTCAACCCATAGCATTTCCAGAAGCGAATCCAATTCTCTTACCCTCTCAATCTTACTGGACGGTACACCCTCTCTGACATACAGAGCCACCCCACCTCCAACCCTTTCCCCCTATCCCTCCGATATAATTTATAACCAGGAATCACCGTATCCCACTGATTTTCCTCATCCCACCAAGTTTCTGAAATACCCACAATGTCTATTTCCCCCCCAACACCAAGCATTCCAACTCCCCGATTTTACCTCGGAGACTTCTAGCATTTGTGTATAAACACTTATAGTTTCCCATGTTTGTTAAGCCCACAGCCTTCCTCTTGCTGCCTCGAGACCTTGCCAGGCAGTTCCTATCATTAGCCACAGTCTCAGTGGACAATTGTAATCCATTTCCTTGTACAAAAGTAATAGCTACCCCTTCATCTCTTTGAGATGAGCCATCCCGAACCAGAGACTTTTCATCTCCTGTCGGCTTTCCCCCATTATTCAGTTTAAAAACTGCTCTGCCACCTTTTTGATTTTGAGCGCCAGCAGCCTGGTTCCTTCTCGGGACAAGTGGAGACCGTCCCTTTTGTACAGCTCCCTCTTGTCCCAAAAAGCATCCCAGTGCCTAACAAACTTGAACCCTTCCCCCTACACCACCGTCTCATCCACGCATTGAGACTCCTGATCTGTGCCTGTCTCTCCGGCCCTGCGCGTGGAACAGGTAGCACTTCCGAGAAGGCTACCTTGGAGGTCCTGGCCTTGAGTTTCCTGCCCAGCAGCCTAAATTTCTCCTCCAGGACCTCACGACTGCATTTCCCCACATCGTTGGTGCCGACGTGCACCACGACCACTGGCTCCTCCCCAGCACTATCTACCAGTCTATCTAAAACACGCGTAATGTCCGCTACCTTCGCACCAGGCAGGCAAGTCACCATACGGTCAGTACGCGGGTTCGCCACCCAGCTGTCTACCTGCCTAAGGATCGAATCACCAACTACCAAGAGCCCCCCTCCCACCCTTCCCAGGGACGGTTCCTTGGTACGAAAGGATACCCATTCACCAGCTGAAGAAGAGGTCCCTTCTGAGGGCACATTCCCCTTATCCTCAGCATGGTGCCCCTTTTCCCCTTGACCCTCATGCTCCCTGGCAGCAGCCGGGCTGCCAGATCCAGAGTGGGACATATCTAACAAGTCCCCGAGAGTCTTCCCCGTGCACCTAACTGACTGTCCCTGCTTCTCCAGGTCAGCCACCTTGGCCTCAAGGGAGCAAACTCGCTCCCTGAGAACCAGGAGCTCCTTGCACCGAGCACACACCCAAGACTTCTGACCAGTGGGCAGATAGTCATACATGTGACACTCCATGCAAAACACTGGATAGCCCCCAACCCCCTGCTGGCATTCTGGCTTCATAATTGTTTTTAAACAAATACTTTTCTATAACCCCCCTTTTAAAACACTTTGTATTTATATGGCTCCTGTTGTAGGAGTCTACTTACCTTACCTTACCAAAGAGCCAAGGTCCTGGCTTTCTGGCTCTTCCTGGGCTTCTTACAGAGCCCCTAGGCCAAGAGCCACAGGCAAAGAGCCTCGCCCTTTTGCTCTCGCCCTTTTGCTCGTGCCTCTTGCAAACTTCCTGCCTTAAATGGAATTGTCTCCCAGGAGAGGGCGTGGCCAGCAGCTACTCAAAATCACCCAAGGCACTTAATGACGGTCAAACAAAGCCCCTTTCACACCCCAACTCCAGCAGCCAGGAGTCTGCTATTCCATTTCACCCAAGCACTTAATTACAGGCAACAATGACCCTTTCACACCCTAACTCCAGCAGTCAGGAGTCTGTTACAACTCACCCACACACTCCCAAATACAGTCACTGACACAGTACCTTCTCAGCTAAAGCACCTCAGCTGAAAGTAAATAAATAAAAATACCACTCACCCCTCTGGCAGCTCAAACACCTAGCTCCTTCTCAGAGCTCAGCTGGGTCAGCTCTGCTTCTGGCAAACTTCCTGCCTTAAATGGAATTGTCTCCCAGGAGAGGGCGTGGCCAGCAGCTACTCAAAATCACCCAAGGCACTTAATGACGGTCAAACAAAGCCCCTTTCACACCCCAACTCCAGCAGCCAGGAGTCTGCTATTCCATTTCACCCAAGCACTTAATTACAGGCAACAATGACCCTTTCACACCCTAACTCCAGCAGTCAGGAGTCTGTTACAACTCACCCACACACTCCCAAATACAGTCACTGACACAGTACCTTCTCAGCTAAAGCACCTCAGCTGAAAGTAAATAAATAAAAATACCACTCACCCCTCTGGCAGCTCAAACACCTAGCTCCTTCTCAGAGCTCAGCTGGGTCAGCTCTGCTTCTGGCAAACTTCCTGCCTTAAATGGAATTGTCTCCCAGGAGAGGGCGTGGCCAGCAGCTACTCAAAATCACCCAAGGCACTTAATGACGGTCAAACAAAGCCCCTTTCACACCCCAACTCCAGCACCCAGGAGTCTGCTATTCCATTTCACCCAAGCACTTAATTACAGGCAATAATGACCCTTTCACACCCTAACTCCAGCAGTCAGGAGTCTGTTACAACTCACCCACACACTCCCAAATACAGTCACTGACACAGTACCTTCTCAGCTAAAGCACCTCAGCTGAAAGTTAATAAATAAAAATACCACTCACCCCTCTGGCAGCTCAAACACCTAGCTCCTTCTCAGAGCTCAGCTGGGTCAGCTCTGCTTCTGGCAAACTTCCTGCCTTAAATGGAATTGTCTCCCAGGAGAGGGCGTGGCCAGCAGCTACTCAAAATCACCCAAGGCACTTAATGACAGTCAAACAAAGCCCCTTTCACACCCCAACTCCAGCAGCCAGGAGTCTGCTATTCCATTTCACCCAAGCACTTAATTACAGGCAACAATGACCCTTTCACACCCTAACTCCAGCAGTCAGGAGTCTGTTACAACTCACCCACACACTCCCAAATACAGTCATTGGGAACAATGTAACCATTGGGAACAATGTAACCCTTGACCCTCAAACCATTTTCCTGAGGTATATTGGCCCACTAGAGCTGCTGTTTTCTCTGGTAAGGAAAACATAAAGGAACTGTATGTTCAAATTAGAGGGAAACAGCAGCCCTGGGGAACCAAGTTAGACCAGGGGGAGGGTATAAGTTTAACTCACACACACACAGAGACCACAGCTGGCATCAGGGGGTGGCATAACTGGCAGCACTGATATCCCGTGCCTACTCTAGTTTGGCTCTAGGTGTCTATGATGTCTTAGGGTGACCAGTGAAGTCTGTTGGGAGGGAGTAGATCAGAAAAAGAAAGATGTATTTTTAAAAGATCATACAAACACAACTGCCAAGGATATTTTTTTGAGGTTGAAAATGTTGCGGGGGGGAGAGGTGATTTTCATGCTTTCCTCCTGTGCTGTTTTCCAACTGAAAAAGCCACCCCAAGACACTTTTTCTCCAATGGCTTTTCAAGCAGGAAATTGGCAGGACAGAAGAGTGTGGATAACATTCCCCTACTGCTTGAGGTTTTTACCCCCCTCTTCTCCCTCTCAAGTCTCACCCAACTTATGGAGACCCCATTGGGTTTTCAAGGCAAGAGACATTCAGAGGTGGCTTGCCATTGCCTTCCTTGGTGGTCCCCCAACCAATACTGGCCAGGACAGATCCTGCTTATTTTCCGAGATTTGGGCTATCCAGGTCAGAGTGAGGTTCCCGCTATATCAATATTTTTGTATTCAAAGGCTTGTGTCTATGTTATGCTTAAGCCTGAAATCATAGCACCCAGTACTAGATATTGTCCTCTTCCACTGTGCCTGCCTCCCCCTTCTCTACCATTCCCTTCTTTCTTTCTTTTTTTGAAAACAGTTTTTTGATTTTTTACAGAAAACAGAAAGCAATTAAAAAAAAGAAAAACAGTACAGAATAAAGGACAACAAAGTACAGAATAAAAGACAACAGATACTGGAGTCCATACTCCATGTTCTCTACATTTCAACTGCTTATCCCGAATCTATAACCTTAATAACATTTATTAATTGTTATTAAACCTCCCTGCTTATACCACCTTAATATTTTTGCAACGAATTATAGAACTGTTTCCATCTTTCTTCAAAATCACCTTCAGGTTTTTCGTATAACTGTAGTGTTAGTTTGTCCATTTCAGCTGCATCTAGCAATTTCTCTAACAACTCTTCCTTTCCTGGTACCTCTTCTTTTTTCCAATATTTTGCATATAAAATTCTAGTTGTGGTTACAATTTGTACAATTATATATACATCTTGAACATTATAGTCTTGTGGTACCATATTTAATAAAAACAGTTCTGGTACAAATGGGATATGTTTCTCTATTATTTTTTGTATTATTTCATGTATCTAAATCTGATATTTTTTCACTACATCACAAGTCCACCACATATGATAGAAAGAACCAGTTTTACATGTACATTTCCAACATAGATTTGACATATTCAGCTACCATTTAGCTAATTTCTCTGGTGACATATACCATCTATAAAACATTTTATACCAGTTCTCTTTATAAGATGATGCCTTAGTAAATCTTATGTTAATTTTCTATACTTTTCTCCATTGTTCCAGTTGTATGTTATGCCCAATAATCTGAGCCCATTTAATCATTACTTCCTTTACCATTTCATCCTGTATCTCCCAATCTAGTAATAGTTTATAAAATAATTTTATATATTGCTTTGTAGCAAAACCAAAAATTTTATCCAACTCAGAGGGAGTAGTTTGGAATCCCATCCCTCTGTCTTTTGCGTATCTAGAATCAATTTGCACTTTCTCCCACCAGTTCAAATTAATGCCTTTTTTCCTAAGATCTTCGTTCTGTAACATTTTGTTTTGATCATCCAACAGGTCTTCATATTTCCACAAATGTTCCTTTGTACAAGCCGATGGATTGGTAAACGCTTCTAAAGGGGACACCCATTTTGGAATCTCAACATAATACATCTTCTGTACCTGCTCCCAAATTTTACCTAGTGCCGCTCTAATAAAATGTTGTTTAAAATATTTGTGAGTTTCACTTTTTTTTTACCATACAAATGCATGCCAACCCAACTGCAAATCATGACCTTCCAGTTTCAGAAGTCTCACATCTTCCAGCATCTATCATTTCTTTATCCAAGTAAGGGCTGCTGCTTTATAATAAATTTTCAATGAGAAAGTGCAAAGCCTTCTCTTTCTTTAACTTCTTGCAGTAATTTCAATTTAATCCTTGGCTTCTTTCCTTCCCATATAAATTGCCTTATCATTTTTTCAAATTCTTTTAAAAAAGTTCACACTGAGCGTAATTGGAATGGTCTGAAATAAAAATAAAATTCTTGGCAAAATATTCATCTTTACTGCTACTATTCTGCCCAAAAATGATATTTGTAAGTGTTTCCAAGTCTCCAAATCTTTCTTTACTTCCATTAAATCTTTCATATAATTATCTTTATACAAAGAACTACATCTGTTTGATATCACTCCCAAATATTTAATTTGTTTATGTATTTCAAGTCCAGAAATATTTTGTATTTCTTGCTTTCGAGCTACATACAATTTTTTATCAGTTTTGTCTTTCCTAAATTCATTTTTAGTTCTGCAACTTTCCCATATTCTTTTATTACTTGCAACAAAGAAACTATTGAAGTATACGGTTCTTCCAAAATAAACACCAAGTCGTCTGCAAAAGCTTGTAATTTAAACTCCTCTCTTTTAATTTTAATTTATTATTTATTTTTTATTTTCCATTTATATCCCGCCTTGCCGAAAAAGGCGGCTAACAACATTCAATCAATAAAACAATGCATTAAAATACACTAAAATATAATCCCTTTTATGTTCATTTTCTCTGACCATATTGTTCAATGTTTATAAATGCAAAAATAAATAACAATGGTGAAAGCAGGCAACCTTGTCTAGTTCCTTTTCCAATTTGAATATTTGATGTCAAGTCTCCATTCACTATAATCGTGATGTATATATTGCTTTAATCAAGTTAAAAAAAATACTCTCCACAATTCCAAGCTAAAAGTTGTTCTAGTAAAAAAGTACAATTCAAATTATCGAAGGCTTTTTCTGCATCCAAGAATAACAAAGCCATTTGCTTTTCCGGGTGTGCCTCAAAAAATTCTATTACATTTAAAATATTTCTTACATTATTTCTCATTTGTCTTCTTGATAAAAATCCAGATTGATCCCGGTGGATTACTTTAAGTAAAACTATTTTAAATCTGTTAGCCAATATCAATGCATAAATTTTATAATCCACATTCAATAAAGAGATAGGTTGGTAGTTTTTAACCATTTTCTCATCTGTCTCTGGTTTATGAATTAATGTAATCATTGCATGAGTCCATGATTCTGGTATCTTCTTTTGTTCAACGATATTTTGAATAGTGTCCTTTAGTGGTAACGCAATTTGATCATCAAAAGCTTTATAAAATTCTGCTGGTAGGCCATCTGGTCCTGGTGTTTTGTTCTTTTACTGGTTTTTAATTGCTTCCACTATCTCCACAAATGAAATTGGATTATTTAGACTCTGTCTTTGCTCTTCTGTAAATTCTCCCATATTATATTTTTGAAAAAAATTCTCTTACGCGAGTTTGGTCTACTGTCTCTTCTTGATGTAAATTACTATAAAATTTCTCCACAATGACCTTTATGTCTCTCTGAATGTTTTTAACTTCCCCTTTTTCATCCTTTAACGATGTTATATGCTTCTTCTCTGCTTGTTTTCTTAATTTGTATGCTAGCCATCTTGTAGGTTTGTTAGCATTCTCAAAGAAATTTTGTTTGGCTAACATTATCTTCTTCGCAATTTCTTGCGTTAACATACAATTCATTTGGTGTTGTAACTTTTTAATTCTCAGTCTAATATCACATATTGTATGACCAGTAATCATTTTCTGTTCTTCCTTTTTGATTTGTTGTTCAAGTTGTGTAAATTTCTGCTTCCTCTTCTTGTTGATCCATGCTTAATAAACCAGGCACGCACATAAGCTTTAAAGGCATTCCATTCCTGGTTGGATATTATCTTTTAAAAAATCTTGAACTTATTTTTTGGATTTAGTAACAAAATCTTCATCTTTTAGCAGCCATAAATTTAAGGACCATAGATTATGATCTGCGTAGGTTAAGGGGAGAATTTCTGCCTCCATTATATCATTTACCATGCTAGCTGTTATCCAAGCCATTGTCCCGTCTTGGGACTGCCCCCCCTCCAGAGCCAGCGGCAGCGGGACGCAGAGGAGGAAAGAGAGTCACCCCACAAACACCCCAGGGATTCACGGAACCGCCATGCCCTACCTTGCCCGCTGGGATCTTCGGCGGTCATCGGAGGTTGGAGTCAGCCGTTGGGAAGCTCGGCAAGCCCGGGAGAGCCAGGAGTCGGCTGCACGCACCCCAGAGCAGCCCGGATGGGCAAGCAGGAGGAGCAACGCTGCCGATGACAGGGAGGCCCGGGTAGGGAGCGGAAGCGCGCCCCACCCTCGGCAGATGCTGACAGAGCTTGGGCGAGGGCCCGCCCCAGCCGGCCACAGGAGGAAAGAGAGCCCAATCAGAAGCTGGAAGATCTGAACGACCAGCGGGGGAACGAGTGGGGAGGGTGGCAGGGAAGGTTTGGGGAGGAGCACAGGCTGTGGAGGGGAATAAAAAGGGGGAAATGAGAGACGGCCAGGGAGGAAGCCAGATAGAGTGAGGAACGGAGAGACACTTCTGAGCGAGAGAGAGACAGAGGTCTGTGTCTGAGCACAAGAGTCTGGAAGAGCCTATTAGTGCTGCAACTACAGAGGACAGGCTCTGGTCTGAGGCCTTTCTCCTCAAACCCTTTTGGGTTTCTGGACTATAGGCTGCACTCCTCTCCTCCTTCCCCCCCTCTCGTGGGGGCAGCGGCGTGGCGGCTACCCTTGGGTGTGACAGCCATATCCAATCTTGACCATGATTTATGTCTTGCTGAAAAAAGTGAAATCTTTTTTATTATTATTTTCTCACTCTCCAAGTATCCACCAAATTCTGCTCTTCTACAAATTGTAAAAAATCCTTGGGTAATTCACTTCCACTCTTTTCTTTTCTTTTTTGAGATTTCCTATCCCAGCACTTATCAAATACAGTGTTATAGTCTCCAATGAAGCATAATTCTTCATATATTTGGCTTGCAATGATTTCCTGTAAATCCTATAATTTTCTCTTGTTGTTGATTTGGAGCATATATATTCACCATCAGTGTCATTTTGGCTTGTCTTTGAATTTGCACAATGACTATACTTCCATCTTCTGCTTCATATATCATTTCTGGATGTAAATGTTCTTTTACATATGTAACTACTCCTCTTTTCTTCTTATATTTGTCTGCAGACACAAATGCTTTACCAGTTTTTTTGCTTCTAATAATTTTTTGCCCACCTGTTTGATATGGGTCTCTTGCAAACAAACCACATCTGCATTGACTTTCTTAACTTGATGAAATATTTGTTCCCTCTTTTGTGGTGCATTTAATCCATTTACGTTTATTGAAATTATCTTCATTTTCCTCTTCGATGTTGGTTTATCTTTCTGTTTTGATATCAGTGGTCTTGGCTTTGCAGTCTTGGCTTGGCTGCTGCTTGTGCTTGAACTTCCCCCTCTTCTAAGCCTTCTTCTTCTTCTTGCTCTTCACCTTCTGATTTAGTTCCCAAATCTTCTCCATATTTTTTAATAGAGTCTTCTACCTTGAATATTGAATTTACTCTAAATCTTTCCCCTTGAAAAGAGAAGAGTACCCCTTCTGGTATTAACCATCTATATGTTATTGCATTGTCTCTCAGTAGCTTCGTCAATTGTGCATAGCTCCTCCTCTTTTCTCTCACTCTCCATGGAACTTCTTTTAGAATTTTAATTTCAATCTCATTAATCTTCAGTGTTTTTTTGCTTGCCATTCTCAATATAAGCTATCTCATTGTTCTTTTATAAAATCTCACATGTATTTCTCTAGGTACTCTGTTTCTTCTTGAATATGCTGAATTCATTCAATACGCCACATCTATCTCCTCCCATATTGTTTGGAATTTCTCTTCTTCCAAGGAAGCTGCTAAAATTCTGGAAATATCCTCTTTCACATCTTCATCTGTTTTTTCTGGAATATTTTGAAATCTCAACATAAAGGATGCCTTGTCAACCTCTAGTCCGACCAGGAAATCCTCAAGAAGATCATACTTCGCCTCCATGCTTTGAAATTTCTGGTCATCAATTTCTGATTTCTCTTGTTGACTAGTAGCTTGCATCGGCAAAGAAATCTGTTGAGTATTTTCCACAATTTGTTGTTTATACTCCTGCTTCTGGGTAGTCACTTGTATAGCTAGGGCATCAAATTTTGCATGCAATGGAGCCAAAGCATCAATATTAGCTTGTAATGGCATCACCACCATTGGTAACGCCTGAGTGATAGCTTCAGGAATGGCAGCCTGAATAGCTGGTGGAATTGCATCCTCTATAGCTTTGTTCACTGCTTCCTTGATCATATTCTGCAATTCCTGGTTTTGCATTTTTGACAATGTAGCTGTCACAGATTTTTGAACATTTGGAGATGGCTTAGTAGAGGACATTTTCTCTTAAAATAACAATCTCTCTGCCACACTTTCTTTATTTTTTCTCAATAAACTCTATTTATATTAATCCTCAGCAATATTTACTTTAGAGGCTCAATATGTTCCCAAACAATTACTCTAATTCCCACAGATCTCTTCTATACAAAACCATACAATGCCAAACCCAAACATTCACTGCCTGTGGTTTTCAAATGTCAACAATTCACAGTAGTCCCAGATTACACTTTAACAACAGACAAAGAAAGAAGGAAGGTGAAACAAAGTTCTGCCTGTTGCCAGATAACTCAAGTTAAGTTGACTCAAAGCTCACTTCTTCCAACCCTGGTCAGCAGGATCTTCCCCGGGCTCCCGGAGGAAACCTCTGACCCCCCCCCATTTTTAGCAGGGGAGCCAAACAATTGGCCTCCCAAAACACCTGCCAGAGACAGGTGTTGGCGGGGAGCTTGATTTGGGGGCTTGTGGACACAGCAGCGTCCATTTAGAACCCTCATTGCTCCATTGCAAAGTCGGGGAGGGAGTGCTCGCAAAGAGCTGTGGACTCCAAGGCCCAATCGACTGGCAGCTGGAGCTGTACTCCACTGAAGAATCTTCACTACATTTCTAACTTTTCATTTTGACTGTGGACTGTAAGTATGGATTTACCTGATTTGACTCAGTATAAGTCGCAGAGAAGGATTTCTACTGCATTCATAAGACTTTAATATGGTAACGCCCTGGAAATGAGAGGAAAGGGAGGTGGATTCCCCCCCCCCACTGCGCGGCTAGGAGCAGCTCGGGCAGTTTACTTTAAAAAGCGAGGTGAAACGATCCCAGAAGATCAATTTATAAGCTATATATTGCTTGTTGAGGGATCTATGAACTGTTTATATACATGGCAGAATATTTTAAACAACTTGTGATATATTATACAGAGACTGCAGTCTCATTTTCCTTTGAGAGATGTGGAATGGAAGTGTGGATGCTTAGTCCAGGCAGACGCTTATAGTTGGCTTTTCTTTTGATTATTGCTGTTTTGACTTTTAGAATTTAAAGCTGCCTGATGTTCTGTGTTTGAACGCTGCAAATAGAGCTACTTGGATGTAGGCTTGGAAGGGGGCTGAACTGTGGTGGATTAACCCTGGTTTTTGGTTCTTTTTTGGATTCTTATTTTTAACTTTCTGGGTCTGTGGATTACCTGGGTATTCAGACCTAATTTTTTATTTTATGGATTACCTGAAGGCTTATTAGGTCTATGAATTACTTGGGGTTTTTTTAGACCTATGTCTCCCTGTGGATTACTTGAAGGTCTCCCTCTCTCTTTTTTTCTTCTCAGAGGGTTATTCTGGATTTTACTTTTTTATGGCTTTACATTGGTCCTTGTTTTTTGTGGATTAACTAGAAGTTGAAGAAAATTTTGCCTTACTCCTGTATAAGAAGATTGTAGACATATTTCTTTGATGGATTATTGGGCTATTCCTAATGGCTGGTCTCTCAATCTGTTTATTTAGAAAATTATTTTAGGACTTTTTGAACCAATATTGCTATTATAGACTGAGAAGGTAAACAAGGAAATTTGGTTGATGTTGCTACAAGAGTTAGAAGATCACTGTAGTGACTTTCCTGGAACACTACTATTGAGGTACCATTCCCTTCTTGATTAACGTCAGAAAGACTCCTGACTTTATCCATTGCCTGGGTATTCACCTCTAATTTCTGCTATCTATTTCACCCTCCTTTACGTTAAGTTTCTTCTGTAAGAGACAGGAACATTAAACATTTCCATCTATGTTCACTTCTCATTCATCAGCCTGACAACTTTTTTAAAAAAGGAGGGCATAAAGACAGTCTTTTAATTTGTCTTGTCTTGACATGAAATAAGACTGAAACAGCTTCACTTTCTTGACTAAAACCCAACCTGTAAATGCCAAGTGACCTTATCTGAGGGCTTACTCATTAGGAGACAGAATTTTTAATTTAATCTCAGAACTGTGAACTTGAAACTGAGCATTAATATTGACTAACATTTGCTTGCTGTCTTTCAGTGCCTCAGGTAATTTCTTTATTAAATTCCATGTCAGTATGCAATGTGATGATAACATTTCCTATGAATTATTTACGTCTATAAAAGTCAAATTTGCTGGAGGGGAATAATGAGAAGTATCCAGAAGTAGATTGACCCCCTGAGACTGATGAATCTGAATTTCTGAAATTTATCTATTTAAACTAACACCAGATCAGTTGGCTAACAAGGGGCACTTCTAGTAGCAAAGCAGAGGGTATATCTCTGTAGGATTTAAGAAATCTTTTTGTTTATATTTGTGGTGCTCTCCTTTTTTTCTCATATCCATATTTTTCTGCCTTCTTGTAAAGCCGACTTCCAACAAATTAGCAACGTAAATGTAGTAGCAGCTAAATGGAATGGTTGCAGATGTGAATGTTTAAACCAAGATCTGCTACAGTTGTATACATAGAGTTACCAGTAAGGATAGGCATGAACCGGCTCATGAACTAAAGTTTGTCATGAATTTGGGGCGATTTCTGTTTTGAAAAGTCAAGTTCATAGCAAAGCAACTGGCATAAAATTTCCACGAATTTTGGTGCTGTTCATGGCAGTTCATGCCACTTCTTGAATGGGTACATTTTCAGACAGATGGTTTCCACTCAATCTAAATGTTTACCATACCTCAAAGCAACAGCCTTATATATTTATATTTTTATAAATGATCTGGATGAGGGTGTGGAGAGGCTACTCATTAAATTTGCAAATGACACCAAATTAGGAGGGGCAGTGAACACACCAGAAGATAGAGATAGAATTCAATGAAATCTGAACACACTGAAAAAGTGAGCAGATATGAACAAGGTGCAATTTAACAAGGATAAGTGACAAGTTCTACATCTGGGTAACAAAAATGAGGAACACACATACTGGATGGGGGATACACTTCTGGGTAGCAGTGTGTGTGAACAAGATCTTGGAGTATGGATGGTCTGTAAGTTAAATATGATCAGCCAGTGTGATGCAGTGACAAAAAAGGCTAACACGATCTTGGGGTGTATCAACAGAGGCTTAACAACCAAATCGCAAGACGTCACAGTTCCACTGTACATTGCACTGGTCAGGCCACACCTGGAGTATTGTGTGCAGTTCTGGAGGCCTCACTTCAAAAAGGATAAGGACAGAATGGAGCAGGTGCAGAGGAGAACAACAAGGATGATTGGGGGCCTGGAGACCAAGCCCTGTGAGGAAAGGCTGAGGGATTTGGGAATGTTCAGTCTGGAGAAGAGGAGGTAGAGGGGGGACATGATTGCTCTCTTTAAGAATTCGAAGGGCTGTCACTTGGAGGAGGGCTGGGAGATGTTCCTGTTGGCAGCCGAAGATAGGACTCACAATCATAGGTTTAAATTAAGGACGGGAAGATACTGGCTGGATATTAGTGGGAAAAAAGTTACAGTAAGAGTTGTGCAACTGTGGAATCAGCTTCCTAGGAAGGTGGTAAGCTCCCCCTCTCTGGCAGTCTTTAAGCAGTGGCTGGACAAACACTTATCAGGTATACTCTAGACTGATCCTGCATTGAGTAGGGGATTAGACTAGATGGCCTCTGTGACCCCTTCCAACTCTGTGATTCTATGATTCTATTATTCCAGGGGGCAGGAACTTCAAAGCAAGGAGGGGAATTCTCCAGCCTTGGACTGGTGTTTTTTTTCCGTCTCAGTTTCCTGCTGCTGTTGTTAGTTCCAAAGTAATCTTGTTAGTTTCAAGAAGTTCCCCCTCTTTTGCCAGCCTTTTGGGTTCCCTTCCCATTTTCTTGCACAGAGCTTACAAAATCCCCCCCCCCCCCGTTTGGAGTGTGATTCTTTCTGTGCTAGACATCAGTCCTGTGAAGCTGGTATTGCCACAATGGCACTGGATTCTGCTGGGCACTCTTTGATTGCACTGGTTCTGCTGGGCTTGCAAAAATGCCCCCCCCGACACAGTTGTCAAGAATGCTTGACGGGGGCTTTGACTCTTGAAAGCTTACACCCTGAAACTCTTGTTGGTCTCTAAGTGGCCACTGGACTTGACTCTAACTATCTAAACCAGGTTGCTTTGCTTGAGATGGATTTGTTCTATTTCTGCTTCCACTGAGCTGATAAATTAAGTGGTGCAACTTGAGTCTGAAATGTCTCAATCTTCATAGTGTATAGGGGAGTCCAAAGGACTACTCTGCAGTAAGGGGTTTAAAGGTCTTGGCTTGTACAGCTCTGCTCTGTCCAGATTTAAAGCAATGCACAATGAAAACAAGATGACCGACATTTGGAATGCAAATGACTTAACTCACGTCAGGTTTGTGATGGGTGTGCATCCAATATTTTGAAGGAACCCCCTCACATACCTTAGTGGGAAGATAGAGCCACTGAAAATCATGGGATCACTGCAGACAAACAGGTTCAGATGTTAAGAAATGAAGGAAACTTTCCTAGGAGTAAGCCCTGTTGAATAGACCAGAGTAGGATTCCGAGTAGACCTGTTTAGGATTGCTCTCAAAATCACAGTTGGCTGCACTGTGATCTTATCCTGGAAGATTTAACTTGCACCCCCAACAATAAAAATGAGCAAATTCAACTGTAATCAAAACCTATTGTTCTTGTTGCTGGTAATGGCTAATTCAGAGTCGTAACTCGGAAAGGATCACGTTAGAATTTCCACTGTGCTCTACATTCAGTAGGTATATCTTAGCTCTCTGTCTTAGTCCCCCATCTGAGACCTCACAGGTTGTCATACATGTCATAGAATCATAGAATCATAGAATGTTAGAGTTGGAAGGGACCTTGCAGGCCATCTAGTCCAACCCCCTGCACTCTGCAGGAACACAGCCGAAACCCCTACATACCTACAACATACCCAAAAGATGGTTGTCCAGTCTCCTCTTGAAAACGTCCAGCGAAGGAGCATCCACCACCTCCCGAGGCAGTCTGTTCCACTGCTCAACCATTCTTACAGTCAGGAAGTTTCTTCTGATATTAAGCCGGTAACGACTCCCTTGTAATTTCCACCCATTAGATCTAGTCTTGTAATCCGGAGCAAGAGAGAATAGATCCACTCCATCTTCTACATGACAGCCCTTCAAATACTTGAAGACTGCAATCATGTCCCCTCTAAACCTTCTCTTTCCCAGGCTAAACATACCCAACTCCCTCAGCCTTTCCTCATAAGACTTGGACTCCAACCCTCTCACCATCCTGGTCGCCCTCCTCTGGACCCGCTCGAGTTTGTCAACATCCTTCCGAAAATGTGGTGCTCAAAACTGGACACAGTACTCCAGGTGGGGCCTGACCATAGCAGAATACAGCAGAACTACCACCTCCCATGATCTGGACACAGTGCTTCTGCTAATGCATCCTAAGATTGCATTAGCTTTCTTCACAGTCGCATCATACTGCAGGCTCATGTTTAGCTTGTGATCAACCATAACACCTAGATCCCTTTCACATGTGCTGCTGTCAAGCCAAGTCCCTCCCATTCTATATCTGTGCCTTTGATTTTTTGTACCTAAGTGTAGGACTTTGCACTTATCTCTACTGAAATTCGTTTTATTTGTCTCAGCCCACTGTTCCAGCCTATCAAGATCCTTCTGAATCCTGACTCTGTCTTTTTCAGAATTAGCAATCCCACCCAGCTTCGTGTCATCTGCAAATTTGATAAGCATCCCCTCTATGTCAAGCTCTGTATTACAAGCTGAAGTTTTATAATCAGGCCATATCAGTTGCATTGCTCCTGAATCCAGAGATTATTTCCATGGTGGCCTTATGATCCCCTATTTCAGAGTCAAACCTGCTTAACAGCATGCAGCTGCACCTCGCAGTAAAGGAGGGTGAAGGGGGGAGCAGGGAGAACAACCCAAATCTCAAACTCAAAGCCACAGCCCATTTGTCGCTTTTACAATGGAAAGCCAGAGGCTATTTTGGTTTGGGGAAACTGCAGTTTCTAAAATCTCCTTGTCTTGCAGCATCCTTTCTTCTTCTATTGGTGGATCCCAGTGGGGCTGGAGAAGGCCACCTCCTTTCCGCGCAATGAGCCAAGCGCAAGGAACACAAGCTAATGCTCCGGGACAGGTGTTTGCATGAGATAAGCAGTGCCAGTTGGAACAAAAGTCGCCCATGCCTCTCTTACCACCTCCCTGTAGGAATTCTCTACTGAGAGATTTTTTGGTTTGATCCTAGTCCTTTGGAAACAATGGAGGATGGGGGCACCTTCTTTGGAGGGCTGTATCTTAGATCCCATAAATCCAATCCTTATTAAACTTTGAGGGCAAGTAGAGGAGCATCAGCAGGAGATCCCCTGTGGGTTTGGTGTTGCTAGCATGCCCAGGGGGCATTCTGTGTGGTCATGAACCTCATGACCCAAACCAGTTCATTTGGCCCCTAAAAGTTCATGACGGTTTGTGGATCACAAATTGGGCACACCACAAACCATGAACTGGACTGCATTTTCCTGGTTCATACCCATCCCTAGTTGTCAATTCCAGGCTGGGAAAATCTTGGAGGTCTGGGGCGAAGAGCCTGGAGAGGGTAAAGTCTGGGGAATGAGGAGTTCAACAGCGATGTATTGCCACGAAGTGCCCCTCCCTCTGAAGCTGCCATTTTCTCACTTGGTTTAACCATCAGGCACTTGCCAATCAGCCAGGCTTCAGTACTCTAGGTGAACACAGCTGAGAGGACAATCAGGAAACAGTGGCTTGGTGGATGGCCTGCCGCAGGCATTAGGTGGACTCTCCCCATCCTTGCTTATGCCCGTCTTGCCTTCTCTGGGTTTTCTGACTTTCCAGTTCCCTTTAAAACTGATTTTAAAAATTGAGTGAGTGAAAAATGGAAGGGTAAAGCTATAATATGCCACTTTTGGGGAGGGCCCAGTCTGTTGTGGGAGTTACAGAACTGCCCCTGACATCTCCTTATCTTCTTCCACTGGCAGGCAGGTAGAATCAAATTGAGAGGATAGATACTAGTTCACCACCTTACCCACTCTGCTAAAGGCTTGTCACTTACAAGACTAGGCAATCTCTGAAAGGAAGCATTATTCTCCTCACTATCACAACATCAGTACTATAGTCCAGAGGGAATTCAGAATTTTGAAGTCAGGGCTCCTAATATGGTTTTGCTGGATGTGCTGCCACTGGATCATGTGAAAGCAGCTTGTGCACACTGGTTGCTCTGTTGCCTTCTCTGAAATCTCTCTTTTACTATGAAATCTACTTATTTTCATTTGACAAACGTTGGAGGGTATGGGAATGCACCTCTTCTTTTTGTGGATTGGCGGTTCTTCAGGGAAAGAAAGCAAAATGCATCTGGCTCATGTTATGTGGGGAAAGGCTGTGTAATTTACTCCTTAACCTTCTTGCTCCTTGGAGAATAAGGGCGGTTTCCTGTTTATTCTAGGGACAGCCATCACTGGACAGTAGTCTTATTTCCATATGACTAGTAGAGCTTGTGTCTCTTGAGATGAGGTGACTTCATTTGTCTGCTCCAGTCTCCTGCAATAAACCAGAATTCATACCCCTGAAATATGAAACTCCCAGGCATCATGGTGATACCTTATTCTAGGAAAGATTCAGGGTGAAGACACATAAACAGAGAGAGTTCACAGCAATTCTTATTTGCAGATGAGGCCAAATAAGCTTGTGCAGAGAATAAGCAGATATTATTGGAGCTACTTATATCATTTAGTTAGATCAGCAGTCCTAACTTGGTTGAACCTATGGGTCCTTTGGGGATTTTGAGCAAGGGTCATCATGAAATGGCTATCATGGGAGGCAGGACCAATGATTGCTGTATGGGAGCACAATTACAAAAGTTTAAGAGGTTACAAGCTAGGCCTATAATGGGGGCAACTGTTTCGGTGATGTTAGTCACTACAGTTTCTTAAATGGGAGTTCCCTATAGGACCAAAGGTGATTTTCTCCTGCAGTTTCCTATTCCAGTTAGGTAGAGGGAAACCAGGATTGGCCATATTGTGGAACAACAGATGTTGTGGGGGGAGCAAGTGGGTGCCATGTTGTGGGACACTAAGGTAGACGATACCCTCTAGTTAGAGGGTCAAATATGGACAGAGCTCCACAGTTTTTCAGATAAACAGTCCGTCTTTCTGAATGACTTGGATCACTCTCGTACAAATATACAATGTTATAGTGGGTAGGTGGTGTAGTCTTCTGGCTGAGAGAAGGAGCTGTGATCCAGGAGGTCCCTGGTTGAAAACCTGTGCTATAAACTTAGTAGGTGGTCTTAGACAAAAAACTCTCACTCAGACTTTGCCCCCTCCCCACATGGCCTATCCTTAGGTCTTCCCTGACCACCAGCAGAGGGTTGTAGTGTTGTCAGATCCAGGTGGGAAAACTCCTGGAGATTTGGGAGTGGAGCCTGAGGAGGACAGAGACCTCAGTGGGCTACAATGCCATAGAGCCCACCGTCCAAAGCAACCATTTTCTCCAGGGGAACTGATTTCTATAGTCTGGAGATAAGCTGTAATTTCGGGAGATCCCCAGGTCCCACCTGGAGGCTGGCATCCCTATGTTACCCTAGAGGCCTTTTGTAACCATCACCACAAGATGATGTATGAAGAAGAAGAAGAAGAGATGAGAGATTGGATTCATAGCCCTTCACTTGGAATCTCAGAGCGGCTTACAAACTCCTTTCCCTTCCCCTCCCCACAACAGACACCCAGTGAGGTAGATGGGGCTGAGAGAACTCTAACACAAACTGCTCTGTCAGGAACAGCTGTGCCAGAGCTTGTGACTGACCCAAGGTCACATCAGCAGGTGCAAGTGGGGAATCAAACCCGGTTCTCCCAGATTAGAGTCCGCACACTTAACTACTACACCAAACTGGCATGAGAACCAGTTAGAACACCAAAAGGAGTTCATAAATGCAAAATGTTACAATTATACTACTGACATCATGCTTGTATAAGACAAAAAATACACATTATGCCAATGGTGTATTTGTATAGGATTTGATGCCTCTCATGCGTACTGGATATTATTTCAGTAATAAATTAGATCACTTTGTTCTATCCTCAGACACTACATCAAGGGTCCATTTGAAAAGAAACACGGAGTTTTAGAATTGTTTGCTGGCATGGTCAGTGGAGAAGTGTATTAAAAGCACAGAGAGAGAAAAAGCAAAGCTGATTTAATCAGCAGGTGAAAGACGTCTTTCAGATGTTGCTTTGTGGTCCTTCTTTATCAAAGTGTCTCTGGCAACCACAGTAATAGTCTGAAAGCTTTGGGGCAGGGTTTATTGCTATTCATCTCTTGTTTGTTTTCAAATGCCACACTGACCTACATTTTTGAAATGGCGGCAGAGGCCTGTGGGTAAAGAAGAATGTATGTGAAGCTCACTGTTTGCACAACTGAAAGTAGGGCTCTGAAATGGAATAAAAAATAAAAATAGCGAGTCCTTTTGACCTCTCCTCCTTCTCCCCCTCCCATGATCCCACTGGATCTACCAACAGCCATGGATTTAGGTCATGATGATGAAACCTTTTACAGTTCAAACCCATACTGCCATCTGAATGAAGCTGCCTTGGCTTTTAAAAAAAATAAAAACTGGATCTGGTTTCCAGTCAGTTAATCAGTCCTGTTGTCCTCAGTACCATTTTTACTTCATTTTCTGCAAAATACTCTCTTCTTTGCAACGTGGACATCTGTAGCATGAGCTGTTAAGTTTACAGGAAGGCAAGCAAAAAGAAAAAGTGTTTGGAGAAACTCAATGCTATTGCTATAAAGACAAACAGTAACATTTCTTTATATACATCACATGTAGCCAGGAAGGCATTTGGGCTATCCTGTCCTTATATATATTTGAATCACATTCTATGCTTGCCATAATTGATTCGGCTCAAGAACTGGCAGTCAGAAGACACTGGCCAGGGCTGACTGGCTGCTTCGCAAAGTCCCGCCTCAATCAGCCCCTGTCAGTGTTTTCAGCTCGGTCTGCTCCAGTCCTCCGACAGGAGAGGACAGTCTGGAGTGTGAGCGCAGGGACAGACCCTCAAGGCTGAGGCAAGTGAGAGAAGCCCTTTTCCGCCCCCCACACCCTCCCCTGGGCCTTCTATGAGGCACTAGGCCCAGAGAAGCCCTTTTCCGTCCCCCACACGCCATCCCCTGGGCCTTCTATGGGGCACTAGGCCCAGAGAAGGCCTTTTCTGCCCCCCCAAACCATCCCCTGGGCCTTCTATGAGGGGACTAGACCCAGAGAAGGCCTTTTCCGTCCCCCACACGCCATCCCCTGGGCCTTCTATGGGGCACTAGGCCCAGAGAAGGCCTTTTCCGCCCCCCACACTCCATCCCCTGGGCCTTCTATGAGGGGACTAGGCCCAGAGAAGGCCTTTTCTGCCCCCCACACGCCATCCCCTGGGCCTTCTATGGGGGCACTAGGCCCAGAGAAGGCCTTTTCTGCCCCCCACATGCCATCCCCTGGGCCTTCTATGGGGGCACTAGGCCCAGAGAAGGCCTTTTCCGTCCCCCACACGCCATCCCCTGGGCCTTCTATGGGGCACTAGGCCCAGAGAAGCCCTTTTCCGTCCCCCACACGCCATCCCCTCGGCCTTCTATGGGGCACTAGGCCCAGAGAAGGCCTTTTCCGCTCCCCACACGCCATCCCCTGGGCCTTTTATGGGGCACTAGGCCCAGAGAAGGCCTTTTCCGCTCCCCACTCCCCATCCCCTGGGCCTTCTATGGGGCACTAGGCCCAGAGAAGGCCTTTTCTGCCCCCACACGCCATCCCCTGGGCCTTTTATGGGGCACTAGGCCCAGAGAAGGCCTTTTCCGCTCCCCACTCCCCATCCCCTGGGCCTTCTATGGGGCACTAGGCCCAGAGAACGCCTTTTCTGCCCCCCACACGCCATCCCCTGGGCCTTCTATGGGGCACTAGGCCCAGAGAAGGCCTTTTCCGCCCCCCCACGCCATCCCCTGGGCCTTCTATGGGGGCAGTAGGCCCAGAGAAGGCCTTTTCCGTCCCCCACACCCCATCCCCTGGGCCTTCTATGGGGGCAGTAGGTCCAGAGAAGGCCTTTTCCGCTCCCCACACGCCAACCCCTGGGCCTTCTATGGGGCACTAGGCCCAGAGAAGGCCTTTTCCGCCCCCACACTCCATCCCCTGGGCCTTCTATGGGGCACTAGGCCCAGAGAAGGCCTTTTCCGCTCCCCACACCCTATCCCCTGGGCCTTCTATGGGGCACTAGGCCCAGAGAAGGCCTTTTCCGCCCCCCCCACGCCATCCCCTGGGCCTTCTATGGGGGCACTAGGCCCAGAGAAGGCCTTTTCCGCTCCCCACACCCCATCCCCTGGGCCTTCTATGGGGGCACTAGGCCCAGAGAAGGCCTTTTCCGCCCCCACACTCCATCCCCTGGGCCTTCTATGAGGCACTAGGCCCAGAGAAGCCCTTTTCCGTCCCCCACACGCCATCCCCTGGGCCTTCTATGGGGCACTAGGCCCAGAGAAGGCCTTTTCCGCCCCCACACTCCATCCCCTGGGCCTTCTATGAGGCACTAGGCCCAGAGAAGCCCTTTTCCGTCCCCCACACGCCATCCCCTGGGCCTTCTATGGGGCACTAGGCCCAGAGAAGGCCTTTTCCGCCCCCACACTCTATCCCCTGGGCCTTCTATGAGGCACTAGGCCCAGAGAAGCCCTTTTCCGTCCCCCACACGCCATCCCCTGGGCCTTCTATGGGGCACTAGGCCCAGAGAAGGCCTTTTCTGCCCCCCACATGCCATCCCCTGGGCCTTTTATGGGGCACTAGGCCCAGAGAAGACCTTTTCCGCTCCCCACTCCCCATCCCCTGGGCCTTCTATGGGGGCACTAGGCCCAGAGAAGGCCTTTTCCGCCCCCACACTCCATCCCCTGGGCCTTCTATGAGGCACTAGGCCCAGAGAAGCCCTTTTCCGTCCCCCACACGCCATCCCCTGGTCCTTCTATGGGGCACTAGGCCCAGAGAAGGCCTTTTCCGCCCCCACACCCCATCCCCTGGGCCTTCTATGGGGGCACTAGGCCCAGAGAAGGCCTTTTCCGCCCCCACACTCCATCCCCTGGGCCTTCTATGAGGCACTAGGCCCAGAGAAGCCCTTTTCCGTCCCCCACACGCCATCCCCTGGTCCTTCTATGGGGCACTAGGCCCAGAGAAGGCCTTTTCTGCCCCCACACTCCATCCCCTGGGCCTTCTATGAGGCACTAGGCCCAGAGAAGCCCTTTTCCGTCCCCCACACGCCATCCCCTGGTCCTTCTATGGGGCACTAGGCCCAGAGAAGGCCTTTTCTGCCCCCCACATGCCATCCCCTGGGCCTTTTATGGGGCACTAGGCCCAGAGAAGACCTTTTCCGCTCCCCACTCCCCATCCCCTGGGCCTTCTATGGGGGCACTAGGCCCAGAGAAGGCCTTTTCCGCCCCCACACTCCATCCCCTGGGCCTTCTATGAGGCACTAGGCCCAGAGAAGCCCTTTTCCGTCCCCCACACGCCATCCCCTGGTCCTTCTATGGGGCACTAGGCCCAGAGAAGGCCTTTTCCGCTCCCCACTCCCCATCCCCTGGGCCTTCTATGGGGCACTAGGCCCAGAGAAGGCCTTTTCCGCCCCCCCCACGCCATCCCCTGGGCCTTCTATGGGGGCACTGGGCCCAGAGAAGGCCTTTTCCGCCCCCACACTCCATCCCCTGGGCCTTCTATGAGGCACTAGGCCCAGAGAAGCCCTTTTCCGTCCCCCACACGCCATCCCCTGGGCCTTCTATGGGGCACTAGGCCCAGAGAAGGCCTTTTCTGCCCCCACACGCCATCCCCTGGGCCTTTTATGGGGAACTAGGCCCAGAGAAGGCCTTTTCCGCTCCCCACTCCCCATCCCCTGGGCCTTCTATGGGGCACTAGGCCCAGAGAAGGCCTTTTCCGCCCCCCCACGCCATCCCCTGGGCCTTCTATGGGGGCACTAGGCCCAGAGAAGGCCTTTTCCGTCCCCACACCCCATCCCCTGGGCCTTCTATGGGGGCAGTAGGTCCAGAGAAGGCCTTTTCCGCTCCCCACACGCCAACCCCTGGGCCTTCTATGGGGCACTAGGCCCAGAGAAGGCCTTTTCTGCCCCCCACACTCCATCCCCTGGGCCTTCTATGGGGCACTAGGCCCAGAGAAGGCCTTTTCTGCTCCCCACACCCCATCCCCTGGGCCTTCTATGGGGCACTAGGCCCAGAGAAGGCCTTTTCCGCCCCCCCCCACGCCATCCCCTGGGCCTTCTATGGGGGCACTAGGCCCAGAGAAGGCCTTTTCCGCTCCCCACACGCCATCCCCTGGGCCTTCTATAGGGCACTAGGCCCAGAGAAGGCCTTTTCCGCCCCCACACTCCATCCCCTGGGCCTTCTATGAGGCACTAGGCCCAGAGAAGCCCTTTTCCGTCCCCCACACGCCATCCCCTGGGCCTTCTATGGGGCACTAGGCCCAGAGAAGGCCTTTTCTGCCCCCCACACGCCATCCCCTGGGCCTTTTATGGGGCACTAGGCCCAGAGAAGACCTTTTCCGCTCCCCACTCCCCATCCCCTGGGCCTTCTATGGGGCACTAGGCCCAGAGAAGGCCTTTTCCGCCCCCCCACGCCATCCCCTGGGCCTTCTATGGGGGCACTAGGCCCAGAGAAGGCCTTTTCCGTCCCCCACACCCCATCCCCTGGGCCTTCTATGGGGGCAGTAGGTCCAGAGAAGGCCTTTTCAGTCCCCCACACCCCATCCCCTGGGCCTTCTATGAGGGGACTAGGCCCAGAGAAGCCCTTTTCTGCCCCCCACACCCCATCCCCTGGGCCTTCTATGGGGCACTAGGCCCAGAGAAGCCCTTTTCCGTCCCCCACATGCCATCCCCTGGGCCTTCTATGGGGCAGTAGGCCCAGAGAAGGCCTTTTCTGCCCCCCACACGCCATCCCCTGGGCCTTTTATGGGGCACTAGGCCCCGAGAAGGCCTTTTCTGTCCCCCACACCCCATCCCCTGGGCCTTCTATGGGGCACTTGGCCCAGAGAAGGCCTTTTCCGCCCCCCCACGCCATCCCCTGGGCCTTCTATGGGGGCACTAGGCCCAGAGAAGGCCTTTTCCGCCCCCACACGCCATCCCCTGGGCCTTCTATGGGGCACTAGGCCCAGAGAAGCCCTTTTCCGTCCCCCACACGCCATCCCCTGGGCCTTCTATGGGGCACTAGGCCCAGAGAAGGCCTTTTCTGCCCCCCACACGCCATCCCCTGGGCCTTCTATGGGGGCACTAGGCCCAGAGAAGGCCTTTTCCGTCCCCCACAAGCCATCCCCTGGGCCTTCTATGGGGCACTAGGCCCAGAGAAGCCCTTTTCCGTCCCCCACACGCCATCCCCTGGGCCTTCTATGGGGCACTAGGCCCAGAGAAGGCCTTTTCTGCCCCCACACGCCATCCCCTGGGCCTTTTATGGGGCACTAGGCCCAGAGAAGGCCTTTTCCGCTCCCCACACCCCATCCCCTGGGCCTTCTATGGGGCACTAGGCCCAGAGAAGGCCTTTTCCGCCCCCCACGCCATCCCCTGGGCCTTCTATGGGGGCACTAGGCCCAGCGAAGGCCTTTTCCGTCCCCCACACCCCATCCCCTGGGCCTTCTATGGGGGCAGTAGGTCCAGAGAAGGCCTTTTCCGCTCCCCACACGCCAACCCCTGGGCCTTCTATGGGGCACTAGGCCCAGAGAAGGCCTTTTCCGCCCCCACACTCCATCCCCTGGGCCTTCTATGGGGCACTAGGCCCAGAGAAGGCCTTTTCCGCTCCCCCACACCCTATCCCCTGGGCCTTCTATGGGGCACTAGGCCCAGAGAAGGCCTTTTCCGCCCCTCCACGCCATCCCCTGGGCCTTCTATGGGGGCACTAGGCCCAGAGAAGGCCTTTCCGCTCCCCACACCCCATCCCCTGGGCCTTCTATGGGGGCACTAGGCCCAGAGAAGGCCTTTTCCGCTCCCCACACGCCATCCCCTGGTCCTTCTATGGGGCACTAGGCCCAGAGAAGGCCTTTTCCGCCCCCACACTCCATCCCCTGGGCCTTCTATGAGGCACTAGGCCCAGAGAAGCCCTTTTCCGTCCCCCACACGCCATCCCCTGGGCCTTCTATGGGGCACTAGGCCCAGAGAAGGCCTTTTCTGCCCCCCACACGCCATCCCCTGGGCCTTTTATGGGGCACTAGGCCCAGAGAAGGCCTTTTCCGCTCCCCACTCCCCATCCCCTGGGCCTTCTATGGGGCACTAGGCCCAGAGAAGGCCTTTTCCGCCCCCCCACGCCATCCCCTGGGCCTTCTATGGGGGCACTAGGCCCAGAGAAGGCCTTTTCCGTCCCCCACACCCCATCCCCTGGGCCTTCTATGGGGGCAGTAGGTCCAGAGAAGGCCTTTTCCGCTCCCCACACGCCAACCCCTGGGCCTTCTATGGGGCACTAGGCCCAGAGAAGGCCTTTTCTGCCCCCACACTCCATCCCCTGGGCCTTCTATGGGGCACTAGGCCCAGAGAAGGCCTTTTCCGCTCCCCACACCCCATCCCCTGGGCCTTCTATGGGGCACTAGGCCCAGAGAAGGCCTTTTCCGCCCCCCCACGCCATCCCCTGGGCCTTCTATGGGGGCACTAGGCCCAGAGAAGGCCTTTTCCGCTTCCCACACCCCATCCCCTGGGCCTTCTATGGGGGCACTAGGCCCAGAGAAGGCCTTTTCCGCTCCCCACACGCCATCCCCTGGGCCTTCTATGGGGCACTAGGCCCAGAGAAGGCCTTTTCCGCCCCCACACTCCATCCCCTGGGCCTTCTATGAGGCACTAGGCCCAGAGAAGCCCTTTTCCGTCCCCCACACGCCATCCCCTGGGCCTTCTATGGGGCACTAGGCCCAGAGAAGGCCTTTTCTGCCCCCCACACGCCATCCCCTGGGCCTTTTATGGGGCACTAGGCCCAGAGAAGACCTTTTCCGCTCCCCACTCCCCATCCCCTGGGCCTTCTCTGGGGCACTAGGCCCAGAGAAGGCCTTTTCCGCCCCCCCCACGCCATCCCCTGGGCCTTCTATGGGGGCACTAGGCCCAGAGAAGGCCTTTTCCGTCCCCCACACCCCATCCCCTGGGCCTTCTATGGGGGCAGTAGGTCCAGAGAAGGCCTTTTCTGTCCCCCACACCCCATCCCCTGGGCCTTCTATGAGGGGACTAGGCCCAGAGAAGCCCTTTTCTGCCCCCCACACCCCATCCCCTGGGCCTTCTATGGGGCACTAGGCCCAGAGAAGCCCTTTTCCATCCCCCACATGCCATCCCCTGGGCCTTCTATGGGGCAGTAGGCCCAGAGAAGGCCTTTTCTGCCCCCCACACGCCATCCCCTGGGCCTTTTATGGGGCACTAGGCCCTGAGAAGGCCTTTTCTGTCCCCCACACCCCATCCCCTGGGCCTTCTATGGGGCACTAGGCCCAGAGAAGGCCTTTTCCGCTCCCCACACCCCATCCCCTGGGCCTTCTATGGGGCACTAGGCCCAGAGAAGGCCTTTTCCGCCCCCCCACGCCATCCCCTGGGCCTTCTATGGGGGCACTAGGCCCAGAGAAGGCCTTTTCCGTCCCCCACACCCCATCCCCTGGGCCTTCTATGGGGGCAGTAGGTCCAGAGAAGGCCTTTTCCGCTCCCCACACGCCAACCCCTGGGCCTTCTATGGGGCACTAGGCCCAGAGAAGGCCTTTTCTGCCCCCCACACTCCATCCCCTGGGCCTTCTATGGGGCACTAGGCCCAGAGAAGGCCTTTTCTGCTCCCCACACCCCATCCCCTGGGCCTTCTATGGGGCACTAGGCCCAGAGAAGGCCTTTTCCGCCCCCCCACGCCATCCCCTGGGCCTTCTATGGGGGCACTAGGCCCAGAGAAGGCCTTTTCCGCTCCCCACACGCCATCCCCTGGGCCTTCTATAGGGCACTAGGCCCAGAGAAGGCCTTTTCCGCCCCCACACTCCATCCCCTGGGCCTTCTATGAGGCACTAGGCCCAGAGAAGCCCTTTTCCGTCCCCCACACGCCATCCCCTGGGCCTTCTATGGGGCACTAGGCCCAGAGAAGGCCTTTTCTGCCCCCCACACGCCATCCCCTGGGCCTTTTATGGGGCACTAGGCCCAGAGAAGACCTTTTCCGCTCCCCACTCCCCATCCCCTGGGCCTTCTATGGGGCACTAGGCCCAGAGAAGGCCTTTTCCGCCCCCCACGCCATCCCCTGGGCCTTCTATGGGGGCACTAGGCCCAGAGAAGGCCTTTTCCGTCCCCCACACCCCATCCCCTGGGCCTTCTATGGGGGCAGTAGGTCCAGAGAAGGCCTTTTCAGTCCCCCACACCCCATCCCCTGGGCCTTCTATGAGGGGACTAGGCCCAGAGAAGCCCTTTTCTGCCCCCCACACCCCATCCCCTGGGCCTTCTATGGGGCACTAGGCCCAGAGAAGCCCTTTTCCGTCCCCCACATGCCATCCCCTGGGCCTTCTATGGGGCAGTAGGCCCAGAGAAGGCCTTTTCTGCCCCCACACGCCATCCCCTGGGCCTTTTATGGGGCACTAGGCCCCGAGAAGGCCTTTTCTGTCCCCCACACCCCATCCCCTGGGCCTTCTATGGGGCACTTGGCCCAGAGAAGGCCTTTTCCGCCCCCCACGCCATCCCCTGGGCCTTCTATGGGGGCACTAGGCCCAGAGAAGGCCTTTTCCGCCCCCACACGCCATCCCCTGGGCCTTCTATGGGGCACTAGGCCCAGAGAAGCCCTTTTCCGTCCCCCACACGCCATCCCCTGGGCCTTCTATGGGGCACTAGGCCCAGAGAAGGCCTTTTCCGACCCCCACACGCCATCCCCTCGGCCTTCTATGGGGGCACTAGGCCCAGAGAAGGCCTTTTCCGTCCCCCACAAGCCATCCCCTGGGCCTTCTATGGGGCACTAGGCCCAGAGAAGCCCTTTTCCGTCCCCCACACGCCATCCCCTGGGCCTTCTATGGGGCACTAGGCCCAGAGAAGGCCTTTTCTGCCCCCCACACGCCATCCCCTGGGCCTTTTATGGGGCACTAGGCCCAGAGAAGGCCTTTTCCGCTCCCCACACCCCATCCCCTGGGCCTTCTATGGGGCACTAGGCCCAGAGAAGGCCTTTTCCGCCCCCCACGCCATCCCCTGGGCCTTCTATGGGGGCACTAGGCCCAGCGAAGGCCTTTTCCGTCCCCCACACCCCATCCCCTGGGCCTTCTATGGGGGCAGTAGGTCCAGAGAAGGCCTTTTCCGCTCCCCACACGCCAACCCCTGGGCCTTCTATGGGGCACTAGGCCCAGAGAAGGCCTTTTCCGCCCCCACACTCCATCCCCTGGGCCTTCTATGGGGCACTAGGCCCAGAGAAGGCCTTTTCCGCTCCCCACACCCTATCCCCTGGGCCTTCTATGGGGCACTAGGCCCAGAGAAGGCCTTTTCCGCCCCTCCACGCCATCCCCTGGGCCTTCTATGGGGGCACTAGGCCCAGAGAAGGCCTTTTCCGCTCCCCACACCCCATCCCCTGGGCCTTCTATGGGGGCACTAGGCCCAGAGAAGGCCTTTTCCGCTCCCCACACGCCATCCCCTGGTCCTTCTATGGGGCACTAGGCCCAGAGAAGGCCTTTTCCGCCCCCCACACTCCATCCCCTGGGCCTTCTATGAGGCACTAGGCCCAGAGAAGCCCTTTTCCGTCCCCCACACGCCATCCCCTGGGCCTTCTATGGGGCACTAGGCCCAGAGAAGGCCTTTTCTGCCCCCCACACGCCATCCCCTGGGCCTTTTATGGGGCACTAGGCCCAGAGAAGGCCTTTTCCGCTCCCCACTCCCCATCCCCTGGGCCTTCTATGGGGCACTAGGCCCAGAGAAGGCCTTTTCCGCCCCCCCCACGCCATCCCCTGGGCCTTCTATGGGGGCACTAGGCCCAGAGAAGGCCTTTTCCGTCCCCCACACCCCATCCCCTGGGCCTTCTATGGGGGCAGTAGGTCCAGAGAAGGCCTTTTCCGCTCCCCACACGCCAACCCCTGGGCCTTCTATGGGGCACTAGGCCCAGAGAAGGCCTTTTCTGCCCCCCACACTCCATCCCCTGGGCCTTCTATGGGGCACTAGGCCCAGAGAAGGCCTTTTCCGCTCCCCACACCCCATCCCCTGGGCCTTCTATGGGGCACTAGGCCCAGAGAAGGCCTTTTCCGCCCCCCCCACGCCATCCCCTGGGCCTTCTATGGGGGCACTAGGCCCAGAGAAGGCCTTTTCCGCTCCCCACACCCCATCCCCTGGGCCTTCTATGGGGGCACTAGGCCCAGAGAAGGCCTTTTCCGCTCCCCACACGCCATCCCCTGGGCCTTCTATGGGGCACTAGGCCCAGAGAAGGCCTTTTCCGCCCCCACACTCCATCCCCTGGGCCTTCTATGAGGCACTAGGCCCAGAGAAGCCCTTTTCCGTCCCCCACACGCCATCCCCTGGGCCTTCTATGGGGCACTAGGCCCAGAGAAGGCCTTTTCTGCCCCCCACACGCCATCCCCTGGGCCTTTTATGGGGCACTAGGCCCAGAGAAGACCTTTTCCGCTCCCCACTCCCCATCCCCTGGGCCTTCTATGGGGCACTAGGCCCAGAGAAGGCCTTTTCCGCCCCCCCACGCCATCCCCTGGGCCTTCTATGGGGGCACTAGGCCCAGAGAAGGCCTTTTCCGTCCCCCACACCCCATCCCCTGGGCCTTCTATGGGGGCAGTAGGTCCAGAGAAGGCCTTTTCTGTCCCCCACACCCCATCCCCTGGGCCTTCTATGAGGGGACTAGGCCCAGAGAAGCCCTTTTCTGCCCCCCACACCCCATCCCCTGGGCCTTCTATGGGGCACTAGGCCCAGAGAAGCCCTTTTCCGTCCCCCACATGCCATCCCCTGGGCCTTCTATGGGGCAGTAGGCCCAGAGAAGGCCTTTTCTGCCCCCCACACGCCATCCCCTGGGCCTTTTATGGGGCACTAGGCCCCGAGAAGGCCTTTTCTGTCCCCCACACCCCATCCCCTGGGCCTTCTATGGGGCACTAGGCCCAGAGAAGGCCTTTTCCGCTCCCCACACCCCATCCCCTGGGCCTTCTATGGGGCACTAGGCCCAGAGAAGGCCTTTTCCGCCCCCCACGCCATCCCCTGGGCCTTCTATGGGGGCACTAGGCCCAGAGAAGGCCTTTTCCGTCCCCCACACCCCATCCCCTGGGCCTTCTATGGGGGCAGTAGGTCCAGAGAAGGCCTTTTCTGTCCCTCACACCCCATCCCCTGGGCCTTCTATGAGGGGACTAGGCCCAGAGAAGCCCTTTTCTGTCCCCCACACCCCATCCCCTGGGCCTTCTATGGGGCACTAGGCCCAGAGAAGCCTTTTTCCGTCCCCCACATGCCATCCCCTGGGCCTTCTATGGGGCACTAGGCCCAGAGAAGGCCTTTTCTGCCCCCACACGCCATCCCCTGGGCCTTTTATGGGGCACTAGGCCCCAAGAAGGCCTTTTCTGTCCCCCACACCCCATCCCCTGGGCCTTTTATGGGGCACTAGGCCCAGAGAAGGCCTTTTCCGCTCCCCACTCCCCATCCCCTGGGCCTTCTATGGGGCACTAGGCCCAGAGAAGGCCTTTTCCGCTCCCCACACCCCATCCCCTTGGCCTTCTTTGGGGCACTAGGCCCAGAGAAGGCCTTTTCCGCCCCCCCACGCCATCCCCTGGGCCTTCTATGGGGCACTAGGCCCAGAGAAGGCCTTTTCTGTCCCCCACACACCATCCCCTGGGCCTTCTATGGGGGCAGTAGGTCCAGAGAAGCCATTTTCTATCCCCCACACATCATCCTATGGGCCTTCTATGGGGGCAGTAGGCCCAGAGAAGCCCTTTTCCCCCACACACTGCCTACCTGTCCAGCCAGTCCTACCTCACATGGGGCTCAGACTTTTCCCAGGGGCCTTAATGGCCAATCCACCCCTGATCTGAACATCAGTAACTAGAGGGAAGGAGAGGGCTTGTTTCTTTCATGCCCAGCTTGTGGTTTTCTCAGACACTACCACAGAGAAGGCCTTCTCTTTGGTAACCACCTGCCTAACCTCTGAAGGCTGTGGGAACTCAGAGAATAGCCTTAAAAGACTCTCCTAGTCAGTGGGTAGGATTGCAACTCAATCAAGAGTCTCCAAACCTACACAACCCTTAAATTACAATCTGGAATTTTATTTGATTCTTCTGGATCTTCAAACAACCAGAACAAAATTGTTCTCCTGTTGGCAATCCTCCCAACCAGTGGTGGGCCAAGCTTCACTATCTCTGGAAACTGTCTCTATAGTTCAACTGGCTGACCCTGAGTTCAAATATCCTGAGACAAGGTCTGCAGCGGAAAATACAGAGGGTCCAATAAGGCAGTTTCCTGGCCAGGCTTCTAAAAGCATCCCTACCCATAAGCTGTTGGAGTAGATTTGTTTTGGAGATACCCACTGGGGATGGAGTCTAACTTTTAAACAATGTTAATAGCAAAGTGGTGGGCCAGTCTTAAATAGCAAAACTAAGTGGAATTTGAAGGATTAAACCTCCTCTCTCTTTCCTGTCTCATCCTGAGGCAAATTGAGGCTGTAAACACCTGCAGTTTTCATAACACACATTATCTTTTCTTGTGCACTCGAGTCCTCAATCTGAATCTTGATCTAAACCACGAAACTCTACTCCAACTCCTTAAATGATCAGTTGGCTCTGGGATCAAAGTTATAACCAAATATTGTATCTAAACTAAATCATCTGATTCTATTCATTCATTCATTCATTCATTTAAAACATTTTTCTGTTGCCCTTCTACCTAGTCAGGGTTCCACAGATTTAGGATTCTCTTTGTGCATGATTCCCAGCTTTAAATGAAAAGTAAACTCTCTGAGTACTTACATGAGGAATGATACATTAACAACCAGTTCGACTTCCAAATTACTCCATTCTTAATCTTGGGAAAAACACAGAACCAGCCTAGGCTACTCCAGAATCTCTGCACCAATTCAGCAGGGAATCAGTAGTGTCTTATGTCATATTTATTTCAACCTTATACCCAGAAAATTTTTGTTCGGGGGCCCCCAAGGAGGGCAGTTTAGTACAGTGGAGCTGACTACATCACAGGGTTGTTGTTGTTGTTAGGGAAACATAGAGGAGGAGAGACATGGCTAGGTAAGAGCTGACACGTAAAAATGGGAGGGGAGGAACAGCACCTGGGGCAGTTCAGAAATAATAAAGGTCAGGATTTGTGTCTGCAAGTTGTATTCTCTCTGAAGCATTGTGCATTACTCTGGAATCAAATCCTACCCCCCAGAGTATCCAAGACATCTGGCAAGTATTGCTGAAGGAGCTGGGAGAGCCCCTTGAGGTTTTACAGACACAACCTGGTTCCACTGGCTAGCTAGTAGCAGGACAATAACCCCCCGAGCAGCCCCTTAACCCCTGGTACCAATGGGCTATTCTCCTTGCGTCTCCTCATGTCTTGTCACAAAGACAGGAACTTCATCTTGCGCCTCCCAAAGGAGCTCAGGCATTACAATTGCACCAGCAGCAAGCCGAGCGCAGGCTGAGACACACTTCCCCTCACCCGGCAAGCCAGGCAGTCACTTCACAAAGAGTGGGGGAGGGGGAGGCATGGCTGTTTGGGTAGGGTGCCAGGCACTCACAGGCACCCCCATGTGTATGGGCCCGACTTAGTTACATGTTCATTACACACTACTTCCAAAGACCTCAGGGCACCATGCATGGTTTTCCATCCCTGTTTTATCTTCACACCAACTGTGGTGAGATAAGCCACAACGTCCAAAATCATCCAGTGATCTTCATGGCAGAACAGGAAATGGAACCTGGGCCTCCCCAGTCCTAGTCCAGCATGCGAACTATGGTGCTGCATTTTATCTCCTCACATGCATTTCACACTCCCAGCCAGCATGGTGGGTATAACACAACGACCTCTCCCCAGCTGTTGCTGGGACCGATCTGTGGTGTCACTGCCTGTATATGCTTATATTTGTACTGGATTCAGTTTATTTTTAATATGAGGTGACTGATCAGTTCTACTTAGAGAGTCAGTTTGGTGTAGTGGTTAAGTGTGCAGACTCTAATCTGGGAGAACCGGGTTTGATTCCCCACTCCTCCACTTGCACCTGCTGATGTGACCTTGGGTCAGTCACAAGCTCTGGCACAACTGTTCCTGAAAGAGCGGTGTGTGTTAGAGTTCTCTCAGCCCCACCTACCTCACAGGGTGTCTGTTGTGGGGAGGAGAAGGGAAAGGAGTTTGTAAGCCGCTCTGAGACTCCAAGTGAAGGGCGGTGTATAAATCCAATCTCCTCCTCCTCTTCTTCTTCTTCTTCTTCTTCTTCTTCTACTACTACTACTACTACTACTACTTTCTGATGGCTGACCAGTTCACCTTTAAAATTAGTCTCTTTGAGGATTAATATAATTTGTGGATGTATGGAGGACAACTGCCCAGTATAACTCTTAACCAGAAAGTCAGGTACCAGTGCTTGTAAAAGTCCAACAGCATAGTTCTTTATTATACTGAAAACTCAATAGGGAGATGGGATATATTTACACAGGATATTTTGTTTCTTTGATGAATAGATACTTTACTTTGCCTTGACATAGGCTGTACGCTTATCATTCTCAGTATGACACAGCTGATTTTCAGTACACAAAACCAATTTATGATCCCACTCTCCAGTAACTATTTTGTGGTTAACCTTTGGGCTTTATTTGCCTGATCTCTTGAGTCTACTGGTGCACCAACCCCAACTCTCCAGACTCCTCCAGACCCTTTGCCCTTCCTTAGCCTCCTTATAAGTTCCTTTGGAGCAGTGTATCTGGTGTTTGTGACCACTGAGGTTTTATATTTTCCACTCTCTCGTCACTCTCCACTTTATATTAGAGGATACCAGTGCAGAGTGCCATTCAGCCACAGTTTTCCATACAAACTGCTATATGGCTGATTCCACTGAGCCCAGAGGCTTCTGTCCTCTTCAGAGCTCTCCAGTTAACTCCCTGTTAACTCTCTGTTAACTTTCTTCCAACTGACTCTCCCCACTGTCAGCTCTCAACTGTCAGCAGCTCACAGTTATTTGTTACTCACTGAGAATTCCAAGCCCTCTGGCCCCCACCTCTCTCAGTCATGTAACTCAGCAGCTCCTTAGTTTACCTTGCTGCTGTCCACAAACTTTTAATTCCATCACAGTTGGATATCCCTCTTTGACTACACCTAAAATTCTAAGGACCATACCTTGCTTTTCAGAATGCGGTAGCCTTATAGTACCGTAGAAGAAACAATTTCTGTGGAATAGTCCATTTTTGAAATGTTGCTCTGGTAATCTTCATTTATTATACACACACCATCTTTCCCAGATGTGTTATGCTTTAAGCCCAGAAACAGAACTGTGTCCCTCAGAGATCACATGCAAAGCCCCAATTACATGGTAAGAGAGTCTTTGAAGGTCTCTTTCTGGCTGTTAAAAATGTACTGATCTTTATGACTCATCTGCAGACAAACCAGGAGGAAAGCTGTTTTCAATGCCTGGCCATTAAATCCCAATTTGAAAATAATGTATTGCTTTCAAGTACATTTCCTGTATTTCTCAGTTTTCCCTCTGTGTTCTGTATTATTCTCTTGTAAATATCTCCATGGCGTCTGATTACCAGACAGCCCGCACTTGATAGAGTTATTCATTGCTTACATAGCTTCTTCCCTAGTTCTTTATTCTGTAATAGGTCCAGTACTTCGTGTTGATTTCTTTTATCCAGTAAAAGCCTTAAAATAAATATGATTAATCTGTTAAACCTTCTTGAGACCTTCAAGTCTTTCTAAGAGCTGGGTCACACATGACATTGCCATCAACATGGAACAACCATCAAAGTTAACGGGCATAGTTAGACTTTTTGAGTTCTGTTTGCTACAGTTTCTTGGCTTGAGATACTGGGCTGGTTCAGATGATACGCTGGCTCAACATGTGATGGGGAGGGGGAAAGGGCTTTACTTCCTCACTCAACAAGTATGTTGGTCCCACATCTAATGCCCATGGACATCCACATGTTGTCCAAATCGACCTCACTGCCGGCTCGCCCACTAGGCGAGCTAGGCGCTCGCCTAGGGCGCTGGGGCCCACAGGGGCGCCAAGCGCCCCGGCCCCACCCCTGGTGAAGCCGGCGCTCCACCCCCTGTCTCCAGCCAGCGCTGGGACTGGGAGGGAAGGGGCGGCCGGCGCTCCACTCGCGGCTCCCCCCCCAAGCCCTTGGGGGGGTGGAGAGGTGGGGCGGTATGGCGGCGGCTGCCCAGCGGGGACTCTCCCCGCTGCCGCCGCCGCCGCCGCCAGTCTGAGCGCCCTTCTGGGGCGCTTCAGAAGCCCTTGGGGGGGTGGAGAGGTGGGGCGGCATGGCGGCGGCCAGCCAGCGGGGACAGACCCCGCTCGCTGGCCGCCGCCAGTCTGAGCGCCCGTCCGCTGGGAGGGAAGGGGCGGGCGTTCCAAGGCCGCCCCTTCCCCGGCTCTTCCCGGGCCCCTCGCAACTGCGAGGGGCCCGGGAGAACCGCGCCACCTGTTCCCGGGCGCCCCGCAGCTGCAAGGGGGCCGGGAGAGCCGCCCGCCCGTTCCCCGGCTCTCCCCGGCGCCCCGCGGCTGCGAGGGGGCCCGGAGAGCCGCCCGCTCGTTCCCCGGCTCTCCCCGGCGCCCCGCGGCTGCGAGGGGCCGGGAGAGCCGCCCGCTGTTCCCCGGCTCTCCCCGGCGCCCCGCGGCTGCGAGGGGCCCGGGAGAGCCGCCCACTCGTTCCCCGGCTCTCCCCGGCGCCCCGCGGCTGCGAGGGGCCCGGGAGAGCCGCGCAGCCCCTTCCCCGGTTCTCCAGGCCCCACCGGGAGGTTGGCATCTCCGGTGGGGTGGGCGCCCCAGGCTCTCCTGCCTAGGGCGCCCAGACACCTGGGGCCGGCCCTGATCGACCTGACATGCCAGACCCAATAAACCACACCGAGCAAGGCTTTAAACATAACAGGAGCAAACCTTATTCAAAGGAAGGGAACCCTGGCATACAAAGCTGAAGTCCAAAGTTCTGGCATGCTTACAGCCACTTATATACCTTTCTTCCTTTCAGAGTATTCCCCATGCTCATGCCCAGACTGTCTGCATTACATCATTTCATTTCACCTGCCTAGCAACAGGCACTCCACCAACCAATCCCTATCAAACCAATACAAAACCATACAAACTCTGAACTGGTCAACTTCTTGTTCCACACACACATTACAGTCTCATGGTGGACATACGTTTTCACATGCACTATTTCATCAGAAATTAAAAGTGCCATCCTAAGCAGGTCTTCTCAGTCCCTACTCAGGTCTATTCAGGAAAAAAAGAAAGCGATTTTACAGTTGAACTGTACATGTAAGATTTCAAATGAGAAATTTGTGCCGAATAGGACACAGGTGTCTGCTGGCATGGGAGGTGGGAAAGGTGTACAAGGTGGGCAGAGGGTTAAAGAGTGCCCCCACCTCATTGTACTTCTCACAGTGCATACGGCCAGTCGATCATCCAAGTCAGCTCAACATCCCCCCCCCCCGGTTTGGAACAAGGAGTGATTTCCATCAAACTTACTTCTGATGAAGTGATCATGCTGTAGAACTGTTTATATTTTTTCACTTGCATTCTACTATAGAGCTGTGAGGTTACTTTCTGTAGATGGGATCTAGCCAGCTTTTTCAATGAAATTTGCTCAGGTCTCTTTCTTAACACAGACACTATTCCATGAGACTTTTTCTGTGCAGGTCTCATGATCCCCAGCATAGGCTTTTTGGTGGTCAAGAAGGACCCCTTCTTTTCACTAGTGGGAAAACTTGTTGGGTCCAGCCCTATAGTCTACAGATCACCTCTACAGTCAAATATTTAACACCATGGACCTGATCATAAGAGCTCTGAGTGTGCTGGAAAACATGTCAGAAAACCTGGTGTACAAGGTTCTTTCCTCTTGCAACCTCTCACCTCCAGTCCAGGAGATAACAAAGGTGCAAGTCCTTGTTACTTATGCCAGCACGTGGAGAATCTCACGTCTGTCCCACACCCTTCCAGGAGTGAGATAAACCAAAAACTCACATGCTTCAGGAACACTGAAATCAGTATTCTGCCACCAGGACCTATTTAAGGACGTTCCCAACTCAGACAGGAGAATAGGTCCCACCTCCTGCCAGGTTTCTGGGAAGTAACAACTTATCAGCTCTGAGGTAGAGCTGCAGGTAATTAACACACAGTAGTAGCTTTCTAGGCGAGCAGCTTAGGCTCTAGGTTTAGCCCTACAGATCCAGTTACAGCACATCAGTCAAACTCAGATCAGTTTAATCTATATAAGATCTTTATTAAGCAAAGCAGTTATATGACAAGAGACTTGCAAGGGTTAGAAAACAAAGAACAAGCCTATATCTTTATACAGCTCTTACTAAACTTAAAAATATATCATAATTACCAATCTTTCGGGGTTCATAGACCAGGTAGAATAAAGTCCATTCTCCAGGGAATCCTCAAGAGGAAAACCATGTTTGCAGTGAGCAGTTAAGTCCAGCTTCACTGCCCACTAGTCAAATTCCATGTTGCAGGTTTGTAATCCAAACAGAGACTAACTCTTAGAAAGAAACCAACTTTTCAGGAAAACTCTGTCTCAGTTCTCATAGGTGATCCCAACTCCCTCCCTCCTCCGTCACAACTAGATATGGCCATTTATCCAATTGCAAGGGACTTAAGAGGTGTGGTTATCCGCCATGCCTATGCTGAGGAAGGCACGTATGCTGGGCTTTGAAGTTTGGGAAAGAGCCTCAATGTCTGGCTTTTCCTTCAGAGGTGCCAAAGCGGCTTTTGAAATGTATATCTAGGCCGGGCATCTGTGCATGCCATTTGGTCAGGTGTCAAAAGTCACAGGGACATGTTCTCAGCTGAACCATTTGGGCCTAGTCACTGAACCAGGAAAGTATTTTTCCTATACACCTGGGCCCTCACATCCACAGCCATCTTTTTTTTTTTTAGTAACATACGGTTTATTGAGAGATGGATATAACATAGGTTCTAAACAACTAAAGGCGCACCTCTGCAGAAGATAAAGATATCTAGGGGAGAAAAGATACCTCTGGAATCATATAGATCATAATTAATGTAGACTTTTCAAAGCTTGTTATACACGTTGCTTATTTGCTATACTCATTTTCTTTAGTAATCGGTAATAGTTCAGAAATCTAATGGCCATTTCATGGATCCACTGTAATAACTACCTCAAAGCTAGACCATTGTAATGCACTCTACATGTACCCGTTCTTAAACACAGCTTAGAAACTCCAGCTAGTACAGAACACTGCAGCTTGGCTACTAGTGGGCATGAAGTAGTTAATGTGTCCATGTCTACTAAACACCATGTCTGCTTAGATCCCATTCCATGGTTCTCATCGGTTCTTCATCTAGTTTCCAACATCTGAGCAAAAGTCAGTCTTGCTAATGTAGTCAAGTACCCTCTGTGGTGGCTCTCACCATATGAAACAGCCTGCCTGAGGTGGTCAGGAAGGGCCCCACACTTCTACCATTTTGCAGAATGAGCATAACAGAAATATTCAGGTGGGTGTTTTTGTAAAGTGAGTAGAACTATAGTGTAATGGAATAGCACAGGAGGTCACTTCTGTAAGACAGCAATGTAAATTTTTGCATCTTTTATTGTATGTATTACCCTCTCTCTTTTTTACTGCAATGTCCTCTACCCTTGTAACTCTCTTACTTCATCATGGTATGGTATGGTATGCCTTAGAATGGTTTTCATTTGCCTTGTTTTTCCAGTTCTGTCAATCTAGTCCCTACTGCATTGTTTATTGGCAATCTTTGCTATCTGATGGAATTGTTTTTCATATCTTGTAATTCGGCTAGAGCGCAAATGGCAAAGGCAAGCTGCAAATGAAGTTCATCATCATCATAATCTCTTTGAGATGCTGTGATGTGTGTGTAAAGTGCCATCAAGTCACAACTGACTTATGGCAACCCCAGCAAGGGGCTTTCAAGACAAATGAGAAGCAGTGGTGGTGTGCCATGGCCTTCCTCTGCAGAGTCTTCCTTGGTGGCCTCCCATCCAAGTATTGACCCTGCTGAGCTTCTGAAATCTGACAGGATCAGGCTATACCATGCCATCTTCCCTCCAGTGCCGTGATACATGATGTTTATAAAGTGTTTTAACATATAAAGGTAGGGAAACATTAGTAATGAATGCATATATTCTTATTTCTAAAATCCAAAAAAAGCAAGAGGAAGGGACAGTTGGGAAACGAATAGAGGAAATGCTTATAAGGCTCTACTGACTCCCAAATTATAACAAATAAACCATTTTAAAGCAATACAAACATGATTATACTTATAACACTTATGCAAAACACACCACAATGGGTATCCTCTTAAAGACCTGTTTCCAATAAGACCTTCTTCAGGCATTAGTAATTACCTAAGTGTTTACATTACCATATGAATATGTAAAATGCTCAATTATTCACAAAACACAGCTTCACGTACATCAATTTTGTTCTAGTGGCTAGCTGAAGTCCATGAGAGACAATGTCCCCTCCCATTTGATGCTAGGTATTTTGAATTCCCTTTATTTAATGCTGAATGCAATGGCTGTATGTCAATTCATTGTTGCATTTTAAACATTTGGAGTTGCAAACATTTTGAGGGTAATTGAACAATTTTGCATACTCATATGGTAATGTGAACACTTAGGTGATTATTAAAGCCTGAAGAAGGTGTTATCTAAAATGAGTCTTTACCCAGAAGCCCACTGTGATGTGTTTTGTGTGTTTTTGTATAAGCATTGTTAGTATATAATCATGCTTCTATTGTATTAAAATCGTTTACTTGTTAAAATTTTAGAGGCAGTTGTGCTTCAGAAGAATTTCCTTTTCCCCCTTCCTTTTCCTAATAAAATAGGTTTTCATAGCCTTGGAAATATTTTTGGAGGAAACTAGACTCTGGTTTATATTTATTATAGTTTCAGTCTACAGAACTGCAAGTGGATCTCCATTCATGGCAGTAGGCATCTTCTAGCAACTGCCCCCACAACACTCTTCTTCCCAAACTGTTTCTAAGGATTAAGGGACCCTCCGGGATGGTGTGGAGAAATGCATTTTTCTTTGGAGGTTTGAACTGAGCATCGTGCGTTTGTTTTTTTCTAATTCTCCCTCTGGCAGAGAACAAGCAGGAGGAAGGAAGTCAATTCAATTGCTTTCCAACCTCATCTCACCCACCTTTTTAGAAATGCTAATAGGTCTGGCAAAAGACAATGGAATGGTCAAGCCACCACCACCACCATGTTAGACAGGTAATATCTAGCAGGAAATAGAAATTCAGAGGATTTAAGGGGCTAGAAAGACTTCAGGAAAAAAATTCCTGGAGACTTCAGGAAAAGCTTCTTTGATCAGGCCTGACCTGGTTAGTGGAAGGAGGAAGAGAGATGATAAAAGTCCTTGGAGTTAGGAGCAGGTCTCCTTTGAACTGATTCCATCAAGGCAGACAGAATGCTTCTGAGGTCTGTAGCAGATGGCAAGAGGTCTGCAGGAGATGGCCAGTGCTATGAGCTGGCCTATAAATCTGTGTAGAGGCTTCAAGGTAATTAATCAATGTTCATCAATGTGCCTACTAATTCTTTCCTTAATAACAGTTTCCACCAAAAGACTGGCTGGCCTGTAATTTCCTGGATCTCCTCTGGAACCCTTTTTAAAGATGGGAGTGACATTAGCTACCTTCCAGTCCTCAGGAATGGAGGCAGATTTTAATGAAAGATTACATATCTTTGAAAGGAGATCCACAAGTTCACAGTTGAGTTCCTTCAGAAATCTCAGATATATGCCATCAGATACAGATTAAGTTGTCTATCAATAGTAGGACCTCCTCTGTTGTCACCTCAATCTGACTCAGGTCTTTCAACAGCCCTCCTGAAATCAGCAGTTCTGGAGTGGGCAAGCACTTCTCATCTTCCACAGTGAAGACAGAGGCAAAAAATGCATTCAGCTTCTCAGCCATTTCCCTATCATCCTTCACTACTCCTTTTACCCCTTGGTCATCCAAGGGCCCCACTGCCTCCCTGGCTGGTTTCCTGCTTCTAATGTATTTGAAGAAAGTTTTATTGTTGGTCTTTACGTTTTTTGCTATATGCTCCTCATATTTCCTTTTTGCCTGCCTGATCACAGACTTGCATTTTATTTGCCACAGCCTGTGTTCCCTTTTATCAGCCTGACTGAGACTAGCTTTCCACCACTTAAATGAATCCTTTTTACCTTTTACAGCTTCCATTACTTTGTATGTTAACCATGCAGGCTTTTTTCTATACCTATTTGTGCCTTTCCTAACCTGCAGTGTATTTTTTTTCTGAGCTTCTAGGATTGTTGTTTTAAATAGTCTCCAAGCTTCCCCAATGGTTTTGACCCTTTCTACTTTTCCTTTCAGTTTCCTCCTCACATGTCCCCTCATATCAGAGAAGTTACCCCTTTTAAAGTTAAAAGTGGTTGTGCCAATCTTTTTGGGCAACCCCCTATTTATACAAATGTTGAACTCAATAACATTATGGTCATTGTTCCCAAGTGGTGCAATCACTTTTACATCTCTCACCAGGTCTTGGGCATTACTTAGGACCAAATCCAGGATCACCTCTCCCCTGGTAGGTTCTGTGACCATCTGCTCCATAGCACAGTCATTGAGAGTGTCTAGAAACTCAATCCCTTTTTCCCGAATAGATCACATATTGACCCAATCAGTGTGTGGGTAGTTAAAATCACCTATGATGACACAGTTTTTTTGTCTAGCCACTATCTTTAATTCATTCATCATTTTATAATCTTCCTCTATCTTTTGATCTGGTGGGCGATAACAAACTCCCAGTGTTAAGTTTCCTTTTGGGCTCACTATTTCAACCCATAGCATTTCCAGAAGCGAATCCAATTTTCTTATCCTCTCAATCTTACTGGACTGTGTACCCTCTCTGACATATAGAGCCACCCCACCTCCAACCCTTCCCCCCTATCCTTACGATATAATATATAACCAGGAATCACTGTATCCCACTGATTCTCCTCATCCCACCAAGTTTCTGAAATACTCACGATGTCTATTCTTTCCCCCAACACCAACCACTCCAACTCCCCAATTTTTCCTCAGACACTTCTAGCATTTGTATAGAAACAGCTATAATTTCCCATACCTGTTAAGCCCTCAACCTTCCTCTTGCTGCCTCAGGACCTTGTCAGGCAGTCCATATCACTAGTCATAGTTAGGGTTCCCTCTAAGCTGAGTTAGTGTGAGCTAGCTCACAGGTTTTTAGCCTCCAGCTCATACCTTTTGGTCTTAGCTCAGGAAGGATGGTGCCAGAGCAAACTAATTTATGCAGGAGCTAAATCGTTCGCTCACAACTTTCATGCCAGTAGCTCACAAAGTAGAACTTTTGCTCACAAGACTCCACAGCTTAGAGGGAACATTGGTCACAGTCAGTGTTCCCTCTAAGCTGAGTTAGTGTGAGCTAGTTCACAGTTTTTTAGCCTCCGGCTCACACATTTTTGCCTTAGCTCAGGAAGGATGGCTCCAGAGCAAACTAATTTATGCAGTAGCTAAATCGCTTGCTCACAGTTTTAATGCCAGCAGCTCACAAAGTAGAAGTTTTGCTCACAAGACTCCACTGCTTAGAGGGAACATTGGTCACAGTCTCAGTAGACAATTCCAATCCAGCTACCCCATCATCTCTCCTAGATGAGTCATCCTGAACCAGAGAACAAACATAATGTCTGCTACCTTAGCACCAGGTAGGCAAGTTACCATACGGTCAATATGCAGGTTCGCCACCCAGCTGTCTACCTGCCTAAGGATTGAATCACCAACTGCCAAGAGCCCCCCTCCCACCCTGCCAAGGCGTGGTTTCTTGGTGCGAAAGGATACCCGTTCACCAGCTGAAGAAGAGGTCCCTTCTGAGGGCACATTCCCCTTATCCTCAGCATGGTGCCCTGTTTCCCCTTGACCCACATGCTCCCTGACAGCAGTGGGGCTGCCAGATCCAGAATGGGACATATCTAACAAGTCCCCAAGAGTCTTCTCCGTGAGCCTAACTGACTGTCTTTGCTTTTCCAGGTCAGCCACCTTGGCCTCAAGGGAGCAAACGCATTCCCTGTTCAAATCATTGTTCTAAGAATTAGCTAACAGTCACTGATTTGTTTAGTCGTACCAACTTACAAGCAATTCAAAGGTATCAACAAAATATACAAGGAACATATAAAATACATATTTAAAACACAGAGAAGCTCAGACTTGGAAAATGTCTCCTTAAAGCCCATCCTTTATAAAGACTGAAAAAGAATGAAAGCATTATACATGAAGTTGTGACACTAGAACAACTGAAAAGATGGCTGGATATGTCTTCTCTACTCCATTTCAATAATTCAAAGGGGTTTAATTATATCAAAAAAGATGAAAATGATGAGATAGATGTACAGAGAAGGAGAGAAGGAGGGAAAGAGGGAAAAGAGGAGAGAAGGAGAGGAGGAGGAAAGAGGGAAAGAAAGACAGAAGGAAAGAAGGACAGATAGAAAGAAAGACAGAGAAGGAAAGAAGGAGGGAAAGAAAGAAAGAAAGAAAGAAAGAAAGAAAGAAAGAAAGAAAGAAAGAAAGAAAGAAAGAAAGAAAGAAAGAAAGAAAGAAAGAAAGAAAGAAAGAAAGAAAGAGAAGGCAAAGAGATGGGGGAAGGGAGGCTCTCCCACCCCCCATTCAAGCCCCAGCCACCCTCGCGGCTCCCCATCAAGCCCCTGCCGCCACCCCACACCAGCACTTACCGGGAGCAGGGAGAGTGGAGGAGCTGCCACAAACCCCAGTGGGGCCCTTTCCTGCCTTGCCTGCTTTCTCTTTAAGAGCAGGGAGCCAGGAGGCCTTGGATGCCTGCTCTCTGCGTGGAGAGCCAGTGTGCAGAGCCCTTTCCTCGCTCCCTTTAACTGCAGGGTGCCTGAAGGCGCTGGATACCCGGTCTCCATGTGAAGACCAGGGCGTGCGGGGTGCTTTTCCACTGGTGGGGAGGCGAAGGGCAGGGCGGGCCCAGATGCCAGCCGGAACACCGTTCTGGTGTGTTTTGACCCCAAAATAGCCCTGCCAGGTTCCACCTGGAGGTTGGCATCCCTAGGCCTGGCAGCACCTTCTGGGTGACTTGATACCACCTGACTATGACTCAACTAGGCCTGGCTGCTTGCTACTGTTCAACAGCAGCCACCCTATGAAAGCCAGTGTAATGTAGTACTAAGAGCTTCAAAGTAGGGTCAGGGGAGGATACGCGACAAAGCATTCTTCAACTCTCATCTAGATGCACAACTTCCCTGGCACTGTTACCTACAATTAAGAGATTTAATAGAAACATTAGCCTCTCAGGGAGTATTTACTGAACCAAAATCAGCCTTTGAACAGATTTTATTATTATACAGAGATGGTATCAAAGGGCTGATGGCTAAGCTATATAAGGTCTTACTAGGTACCAATGATAACTCCCCGTTAAAGCATCAACTTGTCGTGATGCATGGAACTGGCTAGCGCTGAGGGGCCCATAAGGGAGTAAGAGTATCCAAAGGAAAACTGGACTCCACAGCTTTAGTGCAAATTCTATGTACAATTTATTTACACCAAGCCTCCACCAACATCCAGTTCTCAGTGACAAAGCGCTTCGCTGCAACCATACATTAAGAGAGAGAACATACACTGTACAAGCAATACATTTATACAACTACTGACCAATCAGTACAGTGCTGAATCACGGTGATGCAAGTTACTCAATGCTGGACTGACATTATCAAATGCCTTTTCTGCATCTAGGAAAACCAGTGCCATAGATTTATCTGTATGGACTTCATAGTATTCTAACACGTTGATTAACGTCCTGATGTTATTCCTAATCTGTCTCTTTGGCAGAAACCCTGCTTGATCTTGATGTATCACCTGCGTTAGAATTTTTTTGAATCTGGCTGCTACAACTGATGCAAAGATCTTATAATCTGCATTTAACAACGAAATTGGTCTATAATTCCTAATTTCTTTTTCATCTGTTCCCGCCTTATGAATCAAAGTTATTAAAGCGTGATTCCATGAGTCAGGGAGCCTCTGAGTTTCTGGTATTCTTTGAAACACCTGCTTAAGTACTATCACAAATTGATCTGAATATCTTTGGTAAATTTCTACTGGTATACCATCAGGTCCCGGTGTCTTGTTTTTCTTCTGTTTCTTAATTGCTTCTGTAATTTCACAAATATTGATCGGTTCATTCAAAATTCGTTTTTGTTCCTCACTGAACTTCTTGGTATTTCTATTATCCAAATATTGTATTGTCATCTGTCTATCTTGCTTCTTCTGTTGGTACAAATTTGTATAAAATTTTTCCACAATTTTTTTCATTTCAATTATATTGCCTTTCTCTTCTCCTTTCCCATTTCTTAAGGATTTGATTATCTTTTTCTGCTCTTCTTTCCTAAGTTTATATGCCAGCCATCTAGATGGTTTATTGGCATTCTCGAAGTAATGTTGTTTTGCGAATTCTATGTTTTTGGCAATTTCCTGCGTTAATATAAGATTCATTTGATGATGCAACCATTTTAACTTTAGGAATGTGCTGGCTGAGTCTATTCTTGTCTTTTTGAGTTTTTCCTCCTCTTCCCCAATTTGGGTCGTCAAATCCTCGTATTGTTTCCTCCTTAATTTCCTGACCCAAGCTTCTTGATTAATGAACCAACCTCTTAAATATGCTTTAAATGCATCCCATACTATTTCTATGGGTGTTTCTGGTTGAATATTCTTATCAAAGAATTCCTTAATCTCATCTTCTGTTTTTTTATCAAATTTCTTATCTCTTAATAGATTTTTATTCAGTCTCCATCTAATCCTCCTAGATCTATCTCGCAAAGATAGCATTAATGGGCTATGATCTGCAAAAGTGTTAGGGAGTATTTCAACATCCATCATATCCCTAACAAGTGAGGTTGAGATCCATACCATATCTATTCGGGACCACGAATTATGCCTGGCTGAATAGAATGTATAGTCTAATTTTCTCGGGTTTCTTGTTCTCCATGCATCCACCAGGCTTAGTTCTTCAGCCAATTGCAGAAACTCCTTTGGTAATACATTCCCTGAAAATTTATTCGTACTGTGAGTCTTCTTATCCAATTTCCGATCCAAAACTGCGTTAAAATCTCCTACAATACAAATTTCTGTCATAATATGAGGTAGTATCATATCTCTTAATACATTGAAAAATTTATCTTGCGCTTGATTCGGTGCATACACATTTACAATTATAAATTTCCTGCCTTGCTTTATTATAGTTATTATCAACATCCTACCATCCTCTGCTGCATATATAAGTTCAGGCGACAAATGTGGACTTACATAAGTGGCTACCCCACTTTTTTTAATTGTATCCGCTGCTACAAAAAGGTTCCCCAATCGTTTATTCAACAAGTATTTCTGGTCCTCTTTTTTAATGTGTGTTTCTTGTAAACATATAATTTCTGACTGCAGCTTCGCCAACTGGTGAAATATCCTCCTTCTTTTAGCTGGGCCATTTAAGCCGTTAACGTTGACGGAGACTAAATTAAGCTTTTTGATCTTTTCCATCTTGTTTTCTCTTTTCCTTGTCTTGTTCTTTCGCTCTTCTCTGGAACCTTGTCTGGACCTGGGAGGGTGTATAGTAAGTTCTTTTACCTCTTCCTGTTCTTCCTGTCTTCTCCTTCACCACTTCCTCTCTTATATGTTCCTCTTCTTTTCCGGTTTCTTCCTCATTCTGCCAACCTAGGTTTTCTCCGTTTCGCTCAATAAAATCATCTAGTTTGAATACAGAGTCAATTCTGTAACGTCTTCCTTCATAATTGAACAATAGTCCTTCGGGTACTAACCATCTATAGTTGATCTCATTATCTCTTAATAACTTCGCCAACATAGCGTAGTTCTGGCGTCTTTCCCGTATTCTCCAAGGGACTTCTTTCAGGAATTTTATTTCCGCGTCATGTATTTTCATTCTAACTGAGTTGGCTTCTTTAAGTATTTTATCCCTCATGTTCCTTCTTACAAATTTCATATACACCTCCCTTGGTGTTTTATTTCTTCTGGCGTATGAGCTGTTCTTCCTGTATACTTGATCCAGTTCCCTTTCAATTTCTTCACATGTTCCTACTTGGAATTGTTCGGAAATATTTTTAATCAGCTCTTCCTTTAAGCTTTTGCCAATCTCTTCAGGTATATTCTGGCATCTAATAATTAGAGAAGCACGATCCATCTCTAGGCCCATTAACGCCTCTTCGATTCCATCCGTTCTCCCTCTTGTGTCCAATAGATCCTGTTCTAACTCCTGCACTCTTTGGTCCATATCAGCATTGGCTTCGGCTATTTTTAGAATCTCTTGTTTATTTTCACTAATTTGTTTTTTAATCTCATCCGTTTCCGTCTTGATCTGCTGCGCCAAGTCTTTCATCTGATTTTGTATCGGTTCCATCTCTTGCTTAATCAAAGGTGGTAGAGTGACCTCCGCAAAAGTCTTCATTTCAGTTGCGATACATTCTTGCATCAGACTTTTTAGATCTTTTATATTCATTTGAGTTACATTCATGACGTTTGTTTTAAGTTGGCTCAAAATAGTTGTCTGACCCGGTGACCTTATTGATGACTTTCTGGCCCCACTTGAACCACCACTCCCTGTAGCCATTCGATTAATACTAGTATAAAGGCTTATAACACTCTATTCTTACACACCCTTTGTCTAGTTATATATATGAAGGCTTAGCAATTAAACTAGGTATATCCCTAAATCAGTTCACAATCACTTCTAACCTTCCCCAATTTGTAGTCCCCTTATAGCTCAGTTAAAGCACTATTACTATAGACCACCTCTGACTCCAGTACCTTGTTGCAGCTCAATTTAATCACCACTCAGATCCACTTCCCAGTTTTCGCGCTTTTCTAACAACCGTCTCTCCTACTCACACCTTTTATTCTCTTCTTGCTTTATCAATTCTTCTTACTATTCTTCTAGCAGCCAGATTGCTATTTCTTCCTACACCCCTTGTCTATTCTATCATTCCCCAAGAGCATCAGCTTGCATCAACTGGCTGTATCAAAGTGTCAATACTGGTCTGTCTGTCTCGGCTCTTCCCAGTCTATTCTCTGTTCCTCTCCCCGAACGCCTTCGGCACGCCTCGGTTCTCCTCGGCTCTCCTCTGCCTGATTGCCACGCCCCCTCTCCATTCGCCTCGTGCCTCCTCCTGATCCGTGCTTCGTTTCTCTCCCTGAAGACCTTCGGCTCTCCTCGGCTCTCGTCGGCTTCTTCCGATCGCTTCCTTCAGGCCACGCCCCCTCTCGGCTCGCCGTGCAGCTTCTCCTGCAGCCACCCCGCTCCGCCGTCTCTGCTCCCCAGCCTCCGCTTCGTCCCTACCCGAGTACCACCAGGAGAGGAAGTCTAGAAATCATACAAGCAAAAAGAAACAAAAAACACCTGGTTAGTAATATTCTTCCGTTAAAGTCTGGTACCTTTTAAAGCTGTTCCTTTTACTCCTCTTCCAGCTCAAAATCATCACGTCCTTGCTTTTTATTAGTAATGGCCGCCTTAAAGTCCCCGGTCACTAATAAGCCGCCACGCCTAGGAGTAACCTTTCAAAAACTAATTGCTAGCATTTTATTCTCCCCTCTTTTACAGAAGTATTGGTACTTAGCTTCGGCTGTCGGTTCGGTCTTTTATGTTGTTCCTCCAGCGTTGACTCAAAGGTTCTTGATTGAATCGGCTTGTGCCCGTCACTCTAGTCGGGCGTCCTTCACAGCTTTCGCCTCAAAGCAGCCCTCGAGGCTCGATAGGATTGCCTTTCCCACCCAGCCTCGAAAGTAAGCTTTCTGCTAGAGTTCTTCCTCCAAAAGAACCCCCGTTAGAGCATTGACATAGCTCTAAAAAGCTGTAAAGAATGTGCGTTGGCGAGCCACGAAGTGGTTCGCGTCTGCTTTCGTCGACTCCCGGAACCAGATCTCCTACCCTTTAATACATTGAATCTGTTTACATCTAAACATTTGGTAAACAAATCTGCCACATTTGCATCAGAAGCACAATGATTCAATTTTACAAGACCACATTATTACCTGGTTTTACATAGAACAAGCAGGGATCAGCAGTGGCTTGTTCAAAACCAACTGTCTTTAGAGCAGAGCTGAGAAAGTCATACCAGTTTCTTGCACTTTGCTTGATGCCGTAAAGAGACTTTTTAAACTTTAATACCTGATGCCCATTAGTGGTTTCAAACCCTGGTATATCACACATGTAAATGTCTTCAGTAATGGGTGCATTCAAATAAGCAGAAGCAAAATCAAAGTGATTCACCATCATGTTGTCTTGCCCTACTTTTATGAGGGCAAGTCTGAACGTGTCAGACCTGACTGTAGGGGCAAAGATCTGGTCATAGTCTTGTCCCTTAATCTGTGAATAACCCTAGGCCACCAATCTAGCTTTCCTCTTAACACTGTCATCCGGCATTTGTTTTACTTTGTAGACCCATCTGCAACCAATGATGTTTTTGTCTCTGGGTGCCTCTGTTACCTCATACACTTTATTTACAATCAGTGAATTATGCTCTTCTTGCATTGCCTGAAACCATGCCTCCCTTTCAGCATTAGGCATCTGAAGTACCTCTTTGTAAGTTTGAAGTTCTTTTATGTACACATGGTTAATCCCATAACCACACCTTACTGGTGGTATACCTTTTGTGCTATGCATAGACACTCTTGGCAGCACTCTTTCACTCTGTACACACTCAGGTTCTCGTACACTTTCAGGCTTTTGTTCCTCTTTAACCACAGGTTCAACATTTGCACTTTCAGTGTCATCAGAACAAGGCAAAGCAATCATTTGAGGAACCTTATTAGCATGGATTCTATCCCAATTCTCATGCTCGCAGAAATTTGCAGACCTGCTGAAGCTTAATTTGTGATACTGATCAGCAAATCTATAACTTTTCATTCCTGACTGATATCCAAGAAAAATCAGCTTTTTGGCCCTGGCTCCCCCTTTCCTCCTGCGCTCAAGAGGTATATTTACCCAGGCTTTGGAGCCAAAGACTCTCAAATGGTCTAAGTTAGGAGCCCTATTGTACATCAGTCTGTATGGTATATTGTCAACAGAACGAGAGTAGATTCGGTTACTAACATAACAGGCATTCTTTATGCTCTCAGCCCAATAAGAAATACCAAGATCAGAATCTTTTAACATTGCAAACATCATATTCTGTAAGACACCCCCTTTTCTCTCACCAAGACCATTCTCAGCAGGGGTGCAAGGATTGGCAACTCTGTGTTTTATTCCTTTCTGCCTAAGCCAGGCTTCAAAGGCATTTGAGGAGAACTCACCCCCCATATCAGTTTGTATGGCAAGAACATTCCCAAACTGATTCGTAACCTTTTTGTGCCAATATTTGATAGTAGGGAACACATCAGACTTACGTTTCATCATATAAACTCATGAAAAATAAGACCAGTCATCTGTAATAATAAGCGCATATCTGTTCCCAGAATGACTCTTAGCATATGGTCCTATGACATCCATGTACACTAAAGCTAGAGGCTTTTCTAACTGTCTTAGACTCTTCTTTGCTACAGGATAAGCCTTTGAGTTAGTAATTTTACAAACTTCACAATCCAAAGACACTTTCCAATCATTTACACCCACTTTGCCTGTCAGGGCTAGGGTCTTTTGAATGGTGTTATATGAGACATGTCCCAGATGCCTATGTAGGATATGTTGACAGTTTTTGTGAATATTGATATTGGTTACAGCCTGTGCATTTTCATTAGTGCTATTTAACACATATACGTTATTTTGCAGCCTGCCAACTGCACACACCTTGTCTGCCTTTATAATCTTGCATTCATTATTGGCAAACACCACTTTAAAACCAGCCTTATCAAGGCACATCACGCTCAATAAGTTGTTTTGTAAGGCAGATACGCACAAGATCCCTTTTAGAGTATGATTCAAGTTAGGAAAATACACATCCCCTTCTGCTGTGACCTTTGATGGTGCCCCATCAGCAAGACTTACATAGCCCAGGGATGATGTCCTTTTGTTTTGCAGCAGGCCCTCATCACGACAAAATGTTTGCGGGGCGCCTGAATTGCATAACCATAATGACTCTCTGGTGTCTGAGGTGACCGCCACAGATGCTGAATGCTGAGTCTCAGGCTGTTTCCTAGCTTGCTTCCGTTTCTCAGGGCAGGAACGCATCAAATGTTTTAAGGACCCACAACAGAAGCACTTTTTTCCTCTCCAGCCGACGTTAGAAGACTCTCTGGGTTGCTCCTGGTGGTTGGCATCTGGAAATGTGCAGCTGCTGGCAATTTCCTCTTGCCGTCTCTCCTTGGAAACCTCTCTGGCACTCTGCCTGGACTGGTTGGCACACTTCCCAGAAACTTTGGCGTGCTGCCTACTTTCAGCTCTCCTATGCTCTTCTTGGAGAATTTTTCCAGTAACATATTGAAGGTTTAATTTGTCAGAATCCGTTGCTTCAAGAGCTGTTATCAACATTTCGAATTCTGGAGATAACGAGCTTAGGACGATATGCACCTTATCAATATCTTCAAACACCTTTCCTCTCTCCTGAAGCTGCCGAAAATAGTCCATCAAAGTGTTCAGGTGCTCTTTAACAGGCTCACGGGGGTGTTGTACTTTTTTATACAAATGCCGGGTCAGAGATATAACTGAGCCGATATTAGTTTGCTGATAAACATCCTTTAATGAGTCCCAAGCGTCCTTGGAGCTTTTCTTATCAGCCACATAAATTAATTGCTCATCGCTTACACTTAACACAATCAGTGCTAGGGCTCTCTCATCATTTCTTTCATCAAGTGGCGTAGGGTCTTCAAGAGGATCAGTCACATAAGTCCAGAGACCCTCTTTTATGAGGAAAAACCTCATTTTTAATGCCCATGTATTATAATTAGTTGAGGTCAGCTTTTCAAGAAGTTGGGCCATAGGTACCTTAGCCATATTGAAGTCTGTTCCTGGTAGCTGGTCACCTGGTTCCAGCAGCTGGACGTCCTCCTCAGCACTGGACTCCCCCTCACTGCAGCCGGCTTCTGGCTCCTCCAGCTCCTCCAGCCTGCTTCTTAACAGCACGGCCAGACTCTGCTTTCTCTTCAGCAAAAGAAAGCCTCAGCAGACAGTCACTGTTCCATTCCACTGATACTCAGTCCACTCAGCGTACTGTCAGCCGCAGTCTGGGCCCATAACCCTGTTGTGATGCATGGAACTGGCTAGTGCTGAGGGGCCCATAAGGGAGTAAGGGTATCTAAAGGAAGACTGCACAGCTTTAGTGCAAATACTATGTACAATTTATTTACACCAAGCCTCCACCAACATCCAGTTCTCAATAACAAAGCGCTCCGCTGCAACCATACATTAAGAGAGAGAACATACACTGTACAATACATTTATACAACCATTGACCAATCAGTACAGTGCTGAATCATGGTGATGCAAGTTACTCAGTGCTAGACTGGATTGCCCTAAACTGGCTGGAACCAGCCACCCTTACAGCTCCTAGCTGTCATCTGCACTGACAAAGATCAAACTCATCTAGGCCAGCCTTACACTAGACATGTACATCACAACGCAACTTAGTTGGCAAGCAGACCTACACATGAATTTGTCAGATTCGCATTGGCAAAAGGTATGGAACTCACCTGCAAATTCTTTGAAAAGCTTTAGCATCAAACTTCAATTCTTCAAAACAATCTCCCGCTGGTATTACACCCCGGAACGTCTGAATAAAATGACATCTTCTCATAGTCCCCAATGCTGGAAAAATTGTGGTCACATAGGTTCTTACTATCACTGTTGGTGGGAGTGTCCTTTTAGTGCGAAGTCATTGGACAAACTCCCTCATGGATCACTGCCTTGTCGTGGCGAGGGGGCTTGCGTGGTTCAATGAGGCTGTGGGCTATGCCGTGGAGGGCCACCCAGGATGGACAGGCCACAGCAGAGAACTCAGACCAAGCGTGATCCCCTGGAGAAGGAAATGGCAACCCACTCCAGTATCTTTGCCAAGAAAACCCCATGGACAGTAACAAAAGGCTAAAAGTTATGACGCTGGAAGATGAGCCCCTCAGGTCGGAAGGTGTCCAATATGCTACTGAGGAAGAGCAGAGGGCAAGTACGAGTAACCCCAGAAAGAGTGAAGCGGCTGGGCCAAAGCCGAAAGGACGCTCAGTTGTGGATGTGTCTGATGGTGAAAGGAAAGTTCGATGCTGCAAAGAACAATACTGCATAGGAAACTGGAATGTAAGATCTATGAATCAAGGTAAGCTTGACGTGGTCAAAAATGAGATGGCAAGAATGAACATCGACATCTTGGGAATCAGTGAACTAAAGTGGACAGGAATGGGCGAATTTAACTCAGAAGACCATTATATCTACTACTGTGGCCAGGAATCCCGTAGAAAAAATGGTGTGGCCTTTATAGTCAACAAGAGAGTGAGAAAGGCAGTATTGGGATACAATCTCAAAAATGACAGAATGATCTCGGTCCGAATCCAAGGCAAACCATTCAATATCACAGTAATCCAAGTATATGCCCCAACCACTGCTGCAGAAGAGGCTGAAGTGGACCAGTTCTATGAAGACCTACAACAGCTCATAGAACTAACACCAAAAAATGATGTCCTCATCATCATAGGGGACTGGAATGCTAAAGTAGGAAATCAAAAGGTAACCGGAATAACAGACAAGTTTGGCCTTGGAGAACAAAATGAAGCAGGGCAAAGGCTAACAGAGTTTTGTCAAGAGAACACGCTGGTCATAGTGAACACCCTTTTCCAACAACCTAAGAGGCATCTCTACACATGGACATCACCAGATGGGCAACACCGAAATCAGATTGACTATATAATTTGCAGTCAAAGATGGAGAAGCTCTATTCAGTCAGTAAAAACAAGACCTGGAGCTGACTGTGGCTCAGATCATGAGCTACTCATTGCAAAATTCAGACTTAAATTGAAGAAAGTTGGGAAAACCACTAGGCCATTAAGATTTGACCTAGATCGCATCCCCGATGAATATACAGTAGAGGTGAAGAATAGGTTTAAGGGACTAGATTTGATAGACAGAGTGCCTGAAGAACTATGGACAGAGGTCCGTGACATTGTAAAGGAAGCAGCACTCACTGCCATCCCAAAGAAAAAGAAATGCAAAAAAGCAAAGTGGCTGTCTGATGAGGCTTTACACATAGCAGAGGAAAGAAGGAAAGCTAAAGGCAATGGGGAAAAGGAAAGATTTGCCCAACTGAATGCAGATTTCCAGAGAACAGCCAGGAGAGATAAGGAGGCTTTCCTGAATGAACAATGCAGAGTAATAGAGGAAAACAATAGATTGGGAAGGACTAGAGATCTCTTCAAGAAAATTGGAGAAATCAAGGGAACGTTCCATGCAAAGCTGGCCATGATAAAGGACAAAAACGGTAGGGACTTAACAGAAGCAGAAGAGATTAGGAAAAGATGGCAAGAATACACAGAAGAACTATACAAGAAGGACCTCGACGTCCTTGACAACCACGATGGTATAATCACTGACCTCGAGCCAGACATCCTGGAAAGCGAAGTTAAATGGGCCTTAGAAAGCATTACTAACAACAAAGCTAGTGGAGGTGATGGTATCCCAGCTGAGTTATTCAAAGTCTTAAAAGAAGATGCTGTTAAAGTGCTGCACTCAATTTGCCAACAAATTTGGAAAACACAACAGTGACCACAGGATTGGAAAAGGTCAGTTTACATTCCAATCCCAAAGAAGGGCAACGTCAAGGAATGTTCAAACTATCGCACAATTGCACTCATTTCACACGCTAGCAAGGTCATGCTCAAAATCCTACAAGCTAGGCTCCAACAGTACGTGGATAGAGAACTGCCAGAAGTACAAGCTGGGTTTCGAAGAGGTAGAGGAACTAGAGATCAAATTGCCAACATTCGCTGGATTATGGAGAAAGCAAGAGAGTACCAGAAAAACATCTACTTCTGCTTCATTGACTATGCTAAAGCCTTTGATTGTGTGGATCACAATGAACTATGGCAGGTTCTTTAAGAGATGGGAGTACCAGACCACCTCACCTGTCTCCTGAGAAACCTGTATAAGGGTCAAGAAGCAACAGTTAGAACCGGATATGGAACAACTGATTGGTTTAGCATAGGAAAAGGAGTACGACAAGGATGTATATTGTCACCTTGCTTATTTAATTTATATGCAGAGTACATCATGCGAAATGCTGGCCTGGATGAATCACAAGCTGGAGTTAAGATTGCTGGGGAAAAGATCAATAACCTCAGATATGCAGACGATACCACTCTGATGGCAGAAAGTGAAGAGGACCTAAAGAGCCTTTTGCTCAGGGTGAAAGAGGAGAGTGCAAAAGTGGGCTTGAAGCTCAACATCAAAAAAACTAAGATCATGGCATCTGGGCCCATCACTCCTTGGCAAATAGAAGGGGAAGTCGCAGAAGTAGTGACAGACTTCACGTTCCTAGGATCCCAGATCACTGCAGATGGTGACTGCAGCCATGAAATTAAAAGACGCCTGCTCCTTGGGAGGAAAGTGATGGCAAACCTAAACAGCATGATAAAAAGCAGAGACATCACCTTGCCAACAAAAGTCCGCATGGTCAAAGCAATGGTATTCCCCGTAGTAATGTATGGCTGCGAGAGTTGGACTATAAGGAAGGCTGAGCGCCGAAGAATAGATTCTTTTGAACTATGGTGCTGGAGAAGACTCTTGAGAGTCCCTTGGACTGCAAGGAGATCAAATCAGTCAATCCTAAAAGAAATCAACCCTGACTGTTCCCTGGAAGGCCAGATCCTGAAGCTGAAGCTCAAATACTTTGGCCACCAAATGAGAAGGGAGCATTCACTGGAGAAGACCCTGATGCTGGGAAAGATTGAAGGTCAAAGAAGAAGGAGACGGCAAAGGATGAGATGGTTAGACAGTGTCATCGATGCAACGAACATGAAATTGAGCAAACTTCAGCGGACGGCAGAGGACAGGAGGGCCTGGCGTGGTCTGGTCCATGGGGTCGCGAAGAGTCGGACTCGACTGTGCGACTGAACAACAACAACATTGGACAAATCAATGAGATTACTCAGCTTAACTTACCCATCACTCCAGACTTGGCACTTCTTAATATTTTGGATTCAACAATTGGTACAGTAGCTCTTAAAGAACTCACCTCAATCTTATTGGCCATGGCAAGAATAACAATAGCTTCGTAATTGAGGAGGGGAGGAAATCGACCACTTCCCCGACTATTCAGAGCTGGTATGATAAAATATGGGACCAGTTTATTCTCGCTAAAATCACAAATGTCATCCAATTAGCGAACAGAGGTTCGTCCTCTGTGGCTTCTCGCTTTGAGTCCGTTTGGTTTCAGTTACTTCAGTATATGGCAAACGAGAACATACTTCCAACAAACACTTCTTATCTTTCTTGGTTACGCTTCTGACATAAAATGGGATCATTGAGCTGCTTAGGTCTTCTGTAATGAACAGGTGTTGTGGGGTTCACTAAATATACTAGAGAGCTGAAAGGCTGAATGTATTAAGGCAGATTTGTGTGTTATCTGAAGTTTGGGTGTATCTTATTTACTGCCTGGTTCTATGGTTGTTTACATTGTTATTTGTATTTGTTACATTGTTATTTGTATTTGTTTTTCAATAAAAAATTGAAAGGGGGGGGAAAGTAGGGCCTGCAAGACCCAGGTTCAGATCCTCATCTTGTGGTGGAAGCTGGCTGGGTGATTTTGGACTAGTCACATATTTTCAGCCTAACCAAGCTCACAGGGTTGTTGTGCAGATAAAAAGGAGAGAATTATTGAAACTGCTTTGGTCCCCATTGTGGAGAAAGACTGTAATTTTCCTAGGTAGAGGCTGTGGGGGAGTGGGGTGGAGTCGGAAAGCTGAAGACAAAGAGGAATAAAGATAGGCTGGGTGTTGGGTGGGAAGGAAATAGGTTTTCCAACTCCAGGTTGGGAAACTCCTGGACATTTGAGGGGTGGAGCCTGGGGAGGGTGGAATTTGAGGAGGGGAGGAACTTCAGACCAGTATAATGCCATAGACTCACCCTCCAAACCAGTCATTTCTTCCATGAGAACGACAATTGCCAGCCTCCAGGTGAGGTCTGGCGATCACCCAGAATTACATCTATTGTCCAGGTGACAGAGATCAGTTCCCCTGGATAAAATGGCTGCTTTGGAGGTTTCAGTCTATGGCATTATACCCTGCTGAGGCTGCTTCCCTCCCCAAGACTCACTGCCCCAAGGCTCCACCCCCAAATCTTCAGAAATTTCCCAACCTGGAGCTGGCAGCCCTAAAGTGAATTGATCTCTGTAGCTGGGAGATCTATTGTGATTCCCAGAGAGCTGCCAGTGCTGTCATGGGGGGAGAGAAAGCAGGTGGGTGGCTGGGAGCACCACTGCCATTGTTGCAGCTGCTGCTGTGCAGGGCAGGGGAGCAAGCAGACAGGAGGCTGGGAGAGTGATGGGGCAGAAAGAGAGAGTGATGGGGTGGGGGGCAGGAAAACAAAGAGAATGATGAGGGGGCAGAAAGAGACGAAGTCATCTGCATGGAGGAGAGATAGAGAGTAAGAAAAGGGGGAATAGAAGGAAGAAAGAGTGTGAGAGAGATTGGAGGAGAGGGGAGGAAAGAAAGGTGTGAGGAATGGGATAACTGCCGCACAAGTTTCTTGTGGGTCCCCACTTGTATTGTATACTTGACATGCTGAAGGTGAAATGGCTCTGATGAAGAATCAACATAAATGAGATCAGACCTAGGCTTCTCGTCAACACAGCTTACCAGCACAGTTTATTGCCCAGCTAGTTTCACCACAGCTCAACAACACAGCTCATTGGAAAGCTAGTCTCATTGAACCATTAAAGCTGCTTGATCAATGAGTAGCTACCACAACCTACGACCCTATCTTCTACTGTGAAATTGTTTAACATTTTTTCCTGTCATCATAGACATCTGTATTGATTTAGAATTCTATAGTATTCTTTGGTGTAATCATTTTTTGTATAATTTTTCTATAATTCATAAATTTGATAGTGATTTATATATGTTTAACTTAACAAATAACAGATACACTATCTGCAGTAAATTTTCAATATTTTATTGACTGTTCATTTACAATTGATAGTAGTAACATTTTTGTATGCAATGTTTTTCAGTTCTTTATCAGTTCATACACTGTGCTCCCCCTCTATTTTGTACATTGTGCCCTTTTCCATGCAAGCAGGCTCTACTTGCATAAGAGGGAAGGCATTCATGTCAGTTCTATATTTCCATTTGCCATCCTTCTGCTACATCTTTCACCATGCCCGAAGATGCCTGGACCCCACAGGAGCAGATTTTCAGAGGTCACAGAAGGCTGCAGGACAAAGAGGGCAGCAATTGTTTCTTCCACAGGCAGAGCTCCGTCCATGGTTCTGCTGATTCAAGATTATGGTGATGATGGTAATTAATAATAATAACTTCTACAAATCTCTCCACTCAACCACAGGAAATAAAAGACATTACTAACTTTCCCCCCAAAGGACTGCAATGGAAAATGATATTGGAGAGCTAATGTTCCCAGTTGCCATGGCAACCTAAATACTTAAGGCAAACTTGGTATGTTGAACACAGGAAAAGAGCATCCTGTTTGAGTAAGTCAAATCAACATTCTTTATTGGCTAGTGTTACACTGTGCTTCACTCTACTGTGTAGGTCACAGTGCCCTAATCCCTTTTGGGAATCCTGAAGGGATTAATGCAGTTAACCAGACACACTGGTTAGATTTGTGAACCAAACTGGTTTATTACACACAATGGCACAATACAAATAGTGAATACTCAAAGTGTGTACAAACATAGAAAGTTACCTCACTCACAGGCATCAGTGGTACCTGCTGAAAGCTACAAGGTGACCTGCTGCTCAGTGGTCAAGAACATGGGTTGGATTGTCTCCAGGATGGCAAACAGGAAGCAGATGTCAACCGTCAGGCCTAGCTTATTTATTTATTTATTATTAGATTTCTATCCTGCCCTCTCCCACTAACATGGGGCTCAGAGCGGGAAACATCATATTGTAATCAATAAATACAATCAACGTATTAAATTAAACATTTTAAAAGTTGAACACTTAACACATTGAAACAATACAGTGTTAAGATAATCAGATGGCGCAAGATCATGATATCTCTCTGGATGATTAGAATCATACCATACCAGATGGAAGCAGGGAGAGGGAGAGAAAAGGGGAGGCCTAATTTAGCTGAAATTTTCCATAGGTCTCAGCTGTAAGCTTGATGGAACAATTCCATTTTGTAGGCTTGTGGAACTGTTTCAGGCCCTGGAGGGCCTGGATCTCAGCTGGAAGGGTGTTCCACCAAGCTGGGGCAACAGCTGAGAAGGCTCTAGATTTGGTTGAAGCCACTCAGATATTCTGTAGGCCCGGAATCACCCGCGTCTTGGTATGTGATAAGCGCAGTGCTCTTTGGGGGGGTATGCCCCCTTGTAATGTTGGGCATAAAAAGAAGCATTCACAAAGGACACCTAATTGTTCAGGATGGTATCTCTGTGAGTACCAGACATTTTGGAATGCTCTGCACTTCCATTGGCTAAATGATCCAATTTTAAAACAAAACATTACTATTACTTTCCAAGAGCAGGTCAAAAGGTTCAGTTAGGCCATCTTCCTTTACTGGGTCATCAGCATATGTTCTGGTCATATCAAGACAAACTGCTTGTCCATCTACATGTGAAGAAAGGGTTGAAGTAAAGGTTATCAATTCCTAACAATCTTTGTTCTGTCTTCCTGACTCCATGTCGCTTCAAGCAGCTCTTTCTATTCTATTAATTTATGTAGGTTACGCTTTCAGGCATTGATAGGACAAGAGGCCCTCACTGGTGCGTATCTAGTTTGACAACAGGTTTCGTTGTCCCCCTTGTTTCTAGATACCAGATGGTCTTCCAGTAATTGGCTCTACCTACCTTTACTCAAAGGTGTAGATTTTCCAATTACCCGGTGGGGGGGGGGCTAGGGCTGGGCCAGAAGCCTTGCTATGCTAGGTTCTTAAAAGAACCGATGCTCAGTGACATCATAGGGAGGAGCCAGTGACATCACAGGCCATTGTCACTATCTATGGTGGCGGAGCCATGTGGGATTTTGGAAGTGGCTCCCCAGAAGTTATGGGGGGGGGGTTGGGAACCCCTGGGCTGGGCTAAACCCAGGAAAAGGCGGGAGTTGGCCAGTAGTATCTCAGCAGTCTCCTGCTGTGTCCTTTATTTAGAATAGTCACTTTAAGATCTGCAAATATACATACCATGTGCATAAGGCAAACAAATGGTCACAAATTTGAAAGTAAGGAGGGCAACACAGAAAAGCCTGTAGGGGAACATTTAAAAAGTTTTCCTAGACATTCATTTACAGGAGTCTTGTTTCTGCCTTATTCGTATAGGTGACTTTGTACTGAAATTTACTAAATTATGGCATCACAGATGTCTTTGTTAAGTAAATGCATGGATGAAGTCTCTGAGCCAGAATACCAAACAGTTGCTGTGCACTCAATTTCTGAGCAATGTACAGAGTTCAGAGTAGCAGCAATCTTCTCACTTCAAACTCATATCCTACAAGTGAGTACAAGTCCCAGAGCACTGAGCCTATTCCTAAGGGCTGTCATTCCACTTTGCAACCTGTCATTCCAGTTCCAGAGCACTGCACCTATACCCAGGGACTGTGTTGTCATGCCACTCTGTGACCTGTCATTCCAGTCCCACAGCACAGATTCTATTGCTAGGGATCATCATTCCACTCTGGGGACTGTCATTCCAGTCCCAGAGCACAGATTCTATTCCTAGGGACCATAATTCCACACTGGGGGCTGTCATTCCAGTACCAGAGCAGCCTATCTGAGACCAGAGACCTTAATCAAAAAACCGTTCCACATTTTCTTTGCAACTTTTTTTGTGCTGCAATGTATTTCAGTGGAGCTCATGCAAGTCAATTGGCATTCCGGGCTCCCATTATCTCCAGTGGGCCTTCAAGTCTCTCCCATTGTTTCCAATGGGCAATCCTGTCATTCCTTTTATACATCCCAGTTAGTTGTCCCTTTGAAACTGTACCACACCATTTTAAGTAACAGCAAAATGAAGAGCATGAACATGTATAGAGTGTACATTTCTTGCCAAAGTTCTTTCTGGGCTGGACACAGGGCAAAAGGAAATTTCAAAAGGCCTCTGATCTGCATGCCTCCCCCCAATCTTGTTAATGCAGATGGTCTTACCATTTAAAAGTGAAATGGAAATTGAAAGAACAGCTTAGGAGTGGTTAAAGCAGCCCCCCCATGGGGGAAAAAAAACTGTTCTCAATCAAGGATATATAGACCCAAGTAAAATAAAATAGAGACAAACTTTCCCCGAAAAATTTAAATTGGTGCTCAGCAGAGGCGTTGCAGTCTGACAGTTGCTACATTGAAAATGGTTGGAGACAGCCAGGATTAAGGACTGTACTTTCTTTTCCAACAGACAGCTCTGGTCTGTAGTTGGATGGGAGACCATAAAGGAAGCTCAGAGTTGGTATGCAGAGGCAGGCAATGGCAAGCCACCTTTGAATGTCTCTTGCCTTGAAAACCCTACAGGGTTACTATGTGTTGGCTATGGAGCTAGTTTCAAAATTGTGAGCAGACCAACTTTTTTTTAAAAAAAATAGAAACTATTCAAATATAATCTCACTTCAAAAGGAAGGAAGGAAGGAAGGAAGGAAGGAAGGAAGGAAGGAAGGAAGGAAGGAAGGAAGGAAGGAAGGAAGGAAGGAAGGAGAGAGAGAGAGAGAGAGAGAGAGAGAGAGAGAGAGAGAGAGAGAAAGAAAGAAAGAAAGAAAGAAAGAAAGAAAGAAAGAAAGAAAGAAAGAAAGAAAGAAAGAAAGAAAGAAAGAAAGAAAGAAAGACAGACCAGACAAGGTTAAAGAGGAAAAATATGCAGTTTAATCTTAGGTGGTAATGGTCAATTTCAGCAGAAAATGGGGATTAGGTAGTTGTTCCAAACAATTCATAGAAAAAATGGACTTTAAGGAATCATCTTAAAGAGGTGACAGAAGTGGCATTGTGTTTGTGAGCTGAAGGTATTCTGCACCAAAAGAAAAAAATGGACTCAGAAAGACAGAGAAAGAAAGAAGAAAGAAAGAATCAAAGAGAAAGAGAGAAAGGGAGAGAGAGAGAAGACAAAGTAATAAAAAGATAGAGAGTAAGACAGAAAGAGAGAGAGAAACACAAAGAGAGAAAGAGAAGAAGGAAGGAAGGGAGAGGTAGAAAAAAGATGGGGAGAGGAGTGAAAGAGAGAAAGAAAAATGAAAAGAAGAAAAGAAGACAGAAAGAGGCAGAAAAACAAGAGGAAGGAAGATTCCAGTTGAGTGACAACATCCCTGCCAGGCTTGCCGGCGTTGAAATTTTCTTGCTTCCACCCAGGCAGGTGAGTCCTCTCTCCCCTACCCCTCTGCTCTGTAAACACTCTTCAGTGTCTCTCCTCCTGTCCCCTCCCTCCCCCGTGACAATTTACATTCCTGGAGCCCAGACAGAATAGATGTAAAGACAGAAGTGGCTCCTTTTTTTATTTGCGTGGCTGACTCCTGTTGAGGCAGAGTGTGACCCTTCTGCACAGAGAAGGTACCTTCTTCACCCTGGAGATATGTGGCAGGAGCCACTTCCCTGCTTGCCTCTCTGCCATGGCAGGGCACAGGGCGCGTGTGCAATGCAGGGCAAAGGATCGATGCAGAAAGTTGGACTCCCCCCCACACACTGGATCTCTCTCCTGTTCTTAGGTGGGGGGAATGAAAGGGTGCCCTGGCTGCCCATGCTTTAAAGCAAGCAGCTAGTAGGCAGACCTGCCGGGCTGCTCATTTTAAAGGGTAGACAGCCATTGGAAGGCGGGGGGGCGGAGCGAACCGGCACCCTGAACTGACTGTCCATGCTTTAAAGCCTACCTGCACTGGTTGCCCAGCCCCCGGGGGAGGCACAGTCTTCTCTTTAAAATTTCAAGCCCCCCAGCCCCCCTGTAGTTATCGCCTATACTGTTTGTTGGCAAAGCTTCCCAGTTCGTAGTCTTTGTTATAATTGGCATCTTCCATCTCAGCTGTAAGCATTGAGTTTTTAACTCAGTAGGCAAGTGCTGACTTGGTTCTAGGGCTCTTGAACCCCTGGATTCTCCTGTTCCCTCATCACACAAGGTACCACTATACCTACTATATTTATGCAAAAGGAAGATGATACTGAACGTAGGATAATCCCCACCTAAACATATGTTATACAGAAAAAAGTTTTTCAAAAAATCATTGTACATACTGGTAAATTGTATGTAAATGTAAGATGACCCACTTTTATCTTGTTGGCACACCTGCGGGAAAAAACCTAGTCTTCCTTTTTGAAGAATACAGTGCTATTGTGTTCCATATAATACCATCTAAAAAGTGTGTCTGTCACTTTAAAGGTAATTAGAGTAGTCAAGCCACCATACAACCACACTCATCACATTTGGTTAGACATACAGTCTCATCAGCAAGATCAATCTTGCAGGGAAAGGTGGTGGTTCCAATAGCCCAAAGCAGAAGACAGCTGAACACAGTGCTGATGGGCTGGCTCTTGTGACATGATACGACTGCTTTCCCCCCCAGAGCATTTTTTCAAGATTTTTTTTTTAAAGGGACTCTGGGAAAAATGTAATAGCAACCCGCCAGAAGCGTGAGGGAGAGGATAAGAAAATCAGCATTGGGTTTTTAAGCAAGTTCACACATCTTTTGAGGGTCAGAGGTAGAAGGAAGCAGAACTCATCTCAGAGCTGGAAAAAAATTGCACTCACTCCTGTTTGTACATGTCTGCCTTGCTCTGTGAGAAAGAAACTCTTGCAGACAGGAAGTAGATTAGAAGAGAAAGGAACAGGAAGATGCTGCTGGAGGTTAAGACAGCAAGGGAAAGCTCTTACGCCCCTGCTTGGAGGCACACACAATGAAACAGGGATGCTGGCTAGATGGATCTTTGGTCTGTTCTAGAAGGATTTTGGTATTTGGTTACGAACTCACCTTGGTGGGTAGGGGCATGAGGGGCTACATTTGTTTGTCATGTCCCAAGCTGCCTCTGCTCCTCTTGGAGTTAAGTACATTCTTGTAATTAAGTATACATACATGCCCCAAAAGGCACTGTTATCAGATTTTGAGGCATTTGGGATTTATCTAGCCCTGACAAAGAAGGAAGAAATCAAATTAAGTAAATGAATAATTATCAAAAAAACAAAGCATGCTACCTTAATTTCAAGTGCAAAGGTATTGCCTGGTAATACTATCTAAATCATAGTTGCTATGTTAATACTTAGGTAGCATTTCCTAGTGTGAATAAGAATGATAAAGAGGAATGGCATATTTCAGATGTTAGCAAAGGCATGATGCAAGAAAACCCCTGACAGGAGATGGTGTGGATTTTAACCTTTTAGATGGCTTTAGGGTTTAATCCACAGAGCTCCATATGGTCAAGTTCAAGTTATAAGGCACCAGGATAGGATGTATCTAACCCAACAGAACCCAAACGTGTAGATCCCCATGACTTGAAAGAGACAGAGAAAGAGAGAGGGGCAGGGACATGGTGTGAGGGGCATCACTGGTAGTAAAACAATAGAGTTTTCGGTCATCCTTAGAGCTACCACTGTCCTTCCAGGTATTCCCCAGAAGTGATGTCATCATGTGAGCAATGCCAGTGACTTTAGTTGTTGTTTTTAAAATCCACCCCCCACTGCCACTTCAACAGAAACTCTGGACAGGGAATTCTGTGTCCCTACCGTGGTCTTGGCAGCCCTACAAAGAGGTGATAACCATCCAACATTGCTTGTCTCCAGTTTGGATATGGCCATGATTGTCAAGGCTTGAAATGGCAACCAAACATGTGGGAAAGAAAGTGGGGGAGCAAAAGGACATCCTGTCACGTCTGCCAGCAAGCCTAAAAGTGTGTTCATAAAGAAACTTGCCAATGGATCTGCAAGCCTGTGCATGCATTGTTTTAAACCTTGAGTCACAGTGCAACAGGCAGACTATAACTAACACCAATAAATAAAAGCCGTTAGTGCTATGGCTAGACTTTGATTTCCCTCACATCAGTTTTTGGCCCTGAATCCAAAGTTTCTGTGGTCTCCTGTAGTCACGGTGGCTTATTTGAGTTTTTGAGATAGTGAAGATTTGGAAGCTAGCAAAGTAGCTGTAGAAATGCTTGTTGTTTGTATGCTGATTCTCTGTCCCTCCTGACTGCCTAAAGCCCACTGGTCAGTTTGCCTACAGTGGTGATAAATGCTAGAGCAGGACGTTTTTCTTGCCTTGATAAGAGTAGATGGTGATTAAACCACTACCGAGAAAAATAATAGCTAGAATCTTCTAATTTTGCAAAGTGTAGACCATGAATGGGTAGAAAGATGTTCTATAGTTCAAACTTAACCAGAGTTACAGCTTTCTAAGCTTAGAATGGCCATGTTATACATTTATTTACATATAAATGAATTAATACGTCTGTATCTATTGTGCGTCTTCCCCCCACAATAGAATCTGCATTATGTGTCTTGAGTTCCCACAATGTTCTTGTTCTCTCTTACTTGACTGAAGTGCTCATTTCACACTGCAATGTTCTCTATTAATTAGAGAATTGACAACACTTTTTTATTTCAAGAATAGATGTCAACATTAATTTAACGTAATTCCTTTGTCTTGCAACCATTTCCAAGCTCTCTTTTCTCTTTGACAGTTTTATTATGAGAAATATTCCCTTCCTTTTTGGTCTGTTCTTCTCTCTTGCTGCCTCTGCTCTTTCGAGCTGTCATTTACAATAGTCCTTTTCCATGTTTTATTTCAAGTAGGTGAACAGAGAGATTGGCTTGAATGAAGAATATGCTTGGCTTTTAAGAGACAGATGAGGCATCTCATCGAGACACACAGCATTTTAATGTAAACACCTCTGTTACCCAAGCTTTCCTAACTCCCATCCCTTTCTTTTTTTACCTGCGGTTCTGGTATTGACTTCTACTAGCCTACTAAAAAGAACCATCAAAACTTAGAGAAGATGACCTATACCAGGGTGAGGGAGAGGTGTGCCTGTGCATATGTGACTGTGAAGAAACAGCAATTTTGAATTTGTATCAGAGAAAAAGGGGACACACTGCTGTGAACTGGCTAAAGCACAGCATGTGCAGGATCTCACCCTCTCTCTATGAGAATCTGATGTGGAGGAACACTTTTGCTGCCCTCTAAGATCTCTCTGTGTTGTCTCTGTGCATTTGTAAATAAAGCAAATATTGCAAAAATGCCATAACTTCAGTGTTCTCTCCAGGCTCTAGCAAAGGGAATCAACCCACATCAACGCACTGGGTATCTCTCAGTGAGTAACATTAACAGAGAGTAACAGTAATTCCAGTCAGACATTCATATTTGGAAGGATATAGGTTTGGTAGAGTTTGATATCTTCTGCACTGGTTATTTGCCCTGAATTCAGTGCTTTTGGGAAGTGGTTTCCTGCTTCCCCACAGCATTGTGGTGTATTTGTGGATCTCTGGCGGTTTCCCCAGCTTTTCTCTACTCCTTCTCAAACCTGCTTTGTTTGGAAATTTTGGGAAAGATCTCAGTAAAACCTGGATGTTGCTGTGTGAGTGGGAAAATTAGGATTTTCTAGACCACACAGCCTGGCGACAGCACCCATTTTCCCTGACCCTCTTTCTGTGGCAGCCATTTCCTTCCCCCACCACCAGGGGGCTTTTTATCTTTGTTTTAAATTTAAACTAGAACATCATTATATTGATACTAGGGAGCAAAGCCCGTTGTGGTGGAATGGACCCTAGAAAGGAAGGGAGGGAGGTGGAAGGGAGAGAGGGTTGGAGAAAGAAAGGAAGGAAGGCAGGAATAGGGGGAAGAGTGAAAGAAAGGAGAGAGGAAGAAAGAAAAAGGGGGAAAGGAAGGGAAGAGGGCCAGAAAAGGGCTTCTCTGGGCCCAGAGAAGGCCTTTTTGTCCCCCATACACCATCCCCTGGGCCTTCTATGGGGGCAGTAGGCAGTGTGAGGAAAAGGGCTTCTCTGGGCCTACTGCCCCCATGAGAAGGCCCAGGGGATGGTGTGTGGGGGACAGAAAAGGCCTTCTCTGGGCCTACTGCCCCCATGAGAAGGCCCAGGGGATGGTGTGTGGGGGACAGAAAAGGCCTTCTCTGGGCCTACTGCCCCCATGAGAAGGCCCAGGGGATGGTGTGTGGGGGACAGAAAAGGCCTTCTCTGTGCCTAGTGCCCCATAGAAGGCCCAGGGGATGGTGTGTGGGGTGTGGAAAAGGGCTTCTCTGCGCCTAGTGCCCCATAGAAGGCCCAGGGGATGGCGTGTGGGGGATGGAAAAGGGCTTCTCTGGGCCTAGTGCCCCATAGAAGGCCCAGGGGATGGCGTGTGGGGGACGGAAAAGGGCTTCTCTGGGCCTAGTGCCCCATAGAAGGCCCAGGGGATGGCATGTGGGGGACGGAAAAGGGCTTCTCTGGGCCTAGTCCCCTCATAGAAGGCCCAGGGGATGTTGTGGGGGGCGGAAAAGGGCTTCTCTCACTTGCCTCAGCCTTGAGGGCCTGTCCCTGCGCTCACACTCCAGATGGTCCTCTCCTGTCGGAGGACTGGAGCAGACTGAGCTGAAAACACTGACCGGGGCTGACGTGGGCGGGACTTTGCAAAGCAGCCAGTCAGCCCTGGCCAGTGTCTTCTGACTGCCAGTTCTTGAGCCGAATCAATTATGGCAAGCATAGAATGTGGTGGAACCAAAATTAAAATATATATAAGGACAGGATAGCATTGTAACAGTAGTGTAGCAAGTTCTCTGAATCCCAAACATTCATTTTTTTAAAAGTAAGTCTCTAGCCCTTCCCTTTCGGCGATATGAGGAAAGAGGCATATCTTCACAAAGGGAAATATAATCAAATAGTCTGTTGTCTCAACTGCAGGCGGTGTGTTACCCATGGGTACCATGTTGGAGGAGAACCTTGCCATTAAGCCTCTGTTAAAGGGACATGAATTCTTTTTTTCTCCAGGCAGGTGGCAACTCTGGTAAAGAAGCATATCCTTTTGTCCATCCTGAATTTATTACCCATAACCTTCATGCCCTCCCCTCCTTAACAAAGAGGATTTGCAGCACTGCAGAAGCTGATATAATTCATGAACTAGGACAATGGTAGTATGTGCCTCATGGGCATTGATTTGGCTTTTGAATATTATTTTGAAGTCCCTCAGAAAAATTGTCTGTCTTCAGCCTATGCATCAGTCAGAGCTGTGTTGGCAAGGGGCAGGTGCCTCTTTTGTTGCATGTTCCCTTAAAAATATAGCAATATATATAAAGTCAAGACATTTCTCATATGTGGCACAAAGGCCAGAGCCCTGGTAGTGAGGCTCACTTCGCTTCTTGGGAGAGACTTCCTAGGACTAAGATAAAGAACCATATTGGAGGCTCACACACCTTGCGTCCCCTGTTTATGCAAAAGAACTTGGGAGAAGAAGCAAAGGCACTTTGCTTTGTTTCACATTAAGAACTGATGGAAATCCAAAGCCCATGTAAGCCTCACATGTAAAATGACCTAATAGTTCCGCTCTGCTTGCAATGAGAGTGTGGAACTGAGTCATCAGCAAGATGAAAGGGTGTCTAGCTATTTCCCTCTTTCTGCTTTCAAGGTAACAATTGTTTGCCGGTGTGTGTGTGTGGGGAAATGTGTGCGTGCTCTCATTTAGTTTCACAATTAAACTTCCATATAGATTAGTTAGAAAGCCATTCAGTGTTAGCTGAGTAATGCTGCATTAAGGTTGCCAACAGGTCTGGAGAAAAGTGTCCTGTCCCATTAATAGGGGACTTAATGTGTTGAAATGGGCCTCTGAAGCTTTTCATGGCTTGGAGGTAATAACATCTGAAGCCTCTATTTAAGGGGCAGAACTTTTTTTCTCCAGGCTGCTGGCAACCCTACAATGCATACACATGTGTTGTGTGAGTAGGTTTGCTTAGCACATAAAAGGCCAGGCAAGGATTTTTCCCATTTCAATCTATTACTGAACAAGGGAGGCTGGATGGATGTCAAGCAGCCTTTGATCGAGCAGCCCACAGGCTGGGAGGTTGACGCTACTGATAAACGATACTGTGGAGATGGAAACAGAGGGATTTACTTATAATCTGAACGTGGGAGGATAGAGAAAGTTGAAGAAGTGGCTGTTTATGGAGAGGGAGGGTGGCTGATTTGTTGACAGTTCAGGAGGAAGAATGGAACACGGTCTGTGAGATTGTCGGGAGAAATTAGACTACAGCGTTCAAATAATATGAAAAACTGCAACAAGACCAGAACAAAACCGTTGACGTTAATGTAGACTGGGTTCATGTAATCTACAATGGCTACCACTCTATAGCCTTCCTTACTCTGTGGGGCTACTAGACCTGAATGGAAAGTCAGTCTTCAGAAATGTCTCTGACTTTGTTGATTTTTTCAGTATCTATGTATAGCTAACATTAGGAAAGTATATGTTGAAGTAAAAAGAGAGCAGTTATATTTAAGTTCAGAAGCATTTTGCTAATAATAAGGAACATTTCCTTAAATAGTAACTTCAGAGATGTCAACTCTGGGTTGTGAAACTCCTGGAGATTTGGGGGTAGAATCTGGGAGGGTGGGGTTTGGGACGGAGGGACTTTAGCAGGGTCTAATGCCATAGAATCTACCCTCCAGAGCAGTGATTTTCCTCCAGGGGAACTAATCTCTGTAGTCTGGAGATCAGTTGTAATTCCAGGAGGTCTCCAGGTCCCACCTGAAGGCTGGCAACCCTAATTTTAACTTTCCTAAGCACAGATGTAGTCATTAAAAGATTTCCTAATGGCTTAAGTATTTTAAAATCTTCTGTAGAGCTGAAGACTCCCTCATGGATCACTGCCTTGTCGTGGCGAGGGGGCTTGCGTGGTTCAATGAGGCTGTGGGCTATGCCATGGAGGGCCACCCAGGACAGACACCCACTCCAGTATCTTTGCCAAGAAAACCCCATGGACAGTAACAAAAGGCTAAAAGATATGACGCCGGAAGATGAGCCCCTCAGGTCGGAAGGTGTCCAATATGCTACTGGGGAAGAGCAGAGGGCAGTAACCCCAGAAAGAGTGAAGCGGCTGGGCCAAAGCCAAAAGGACGCTCAGTTGTGGATGTGTCTGATGGTGAAAGGAAAGTCCGATGCTGCAAAGAACAATACTGCATAGGAACCTGGAATGTAAAATCTATGAATCAAGGTAAGCTTGACGTGGTCAGAAATGAGATGGCAAGAATGAACATCGACATCTTGGGAATCAGTGAACTAAAGTGGACAGGAATGGGCGAATTTAACTCAGAAGACCATTATATCTACTACTGTGGCCAGGAATCCCATAGAAAAAATGGTGTGGCCTTTATAGTCAACAAGAGAGTGAGAAAGGCAGCATTGGGATATAGTCTCAAAAATGACAGGATGATCTCGGTCCAAATCCAAGGCAAACCATTCAACATCACAGTAATCCAAGTCTATGCCCCAACCACTGCTGCAGAAGAGGCTGAAGTGGACCAGTTCTATGAAGACCTACAACAGCTCATAGAACTAACACCAAAAAATGATGTCCTCATCATCATACGGGACTGGAATGCTAAAGCAGGAAATCAAAAGGTAACCGGAATAACAGACAAGTTTGGCCTTGGAGAACAAAATGAAGCAGGGCAAAGGCTAACAGAGTTTTGTCAAGAGAACACGCTGGTCATAGTGAACACCCTTTTCCAACAACCTAAGAGGCGTCTCTACACATGGACATCACCAGATGGGCAACACCGAAATCAGATTGACTATATAATTTGCAGTCAAAGATGGGGAAGCTCTATCCAGTCAGTAAAAACAAGACCTGGAGCTGACTGTGGCTCAGATCATTAGCTACTCATTGCAAAATTCAGACTTAAATTGAAGAAAGTTGGGAAAACCACTAGGCCATTAAGATTTGACCTAGATCGCATCCCTGATGAATATGCAGTAGAGGTGAAGAAAAGGTTTAAGGGACTAGATTTGATAGACAGAGTGCCTGAAGAACTATGGACAGAGGTCTGTGACATTGTAAAGGAGGCAGCAATCACCGCCATCCCAAAGAAAAAGAAATGCAAGAAAGCAAAGTGGCTGTCTGATGAGGCTTTACACATAGCAGAGGAAAGAAGGAAAGCTAAAGGCAACGGTGAAAAGGAAAGATTTGCCCAACTGAATGCAGATTTCCAGAGAACAGCAAGGAGAGATAAGAAGGCTTTCCTGAATGAACAATGCAAAGTAATAGAGAAAAACAATAGATTGGGAAGGACTAGAGATCTCTTCAAGAAAATTGGAGAAATCAAGGGAATGTTCCATGCAAAGCTGGCCATGATAAAGGACAAAAATGGTAGGGACCTAACAGAAGCAGAAGAGATTAGGAAAAGATGGCAAGAATACACAGAAGAACTATACAAGAAGGACCTCGATGTCCTTGACAACCACGACGGTATAATCACTGACCTCGAGCCAGACATCCTGGAAAGTGAAGTTAAATGGGCCTTAGAAAGCATTACTAACAACAAAGCTAGTGGAGGTGATGGTATCCCAGCTGAGTTATTCAAAGTCTTAAAAGAAGATGCTGTTAAAGTGCTGCACTCAATTTGCCAACAAATTTGGAAAACACAACAGTGACCACAAGATTGGAAAAGGTCAGTTTACATTCCAATCCCAAAGAAGGGCAATGTCAAGGAATGTTCAAACTATCGCACAATTGCACTCATTTCACATGCTAGCAAGGTCATGCTCAAGATCCTACAAGCTAGGCTCCAACAGTACATGGATAGAGAACTGCCAGAAGTACAAGCTGGGTTTCAAAGAGGCAGAGGAACTAGAGATCAAATTGCCAACATTCGCTGGATTATGGAGAAAGCAAGAGAGTACCAGAAAAACATCTACTTCTGCTTCATTGACTATGCTAAAGCCTTTGATTGTGTGGATCACAATGAACTATGGCAGGTTCTTCAAGAGATGGGAGTACCAGACCACCTCACATGTCTCCTGAGAAACCTGTATAAGGGTCAAGAAGCAACAGTTAGAGCCGGATATGGAACAACTGATTGGTTTAGCATAGGAAAAGGAGTACGACAAGGATGTATATTGTCACCTTGCTTATTTAATTTATATGCAGAGTACATCATGCGAAATGCTGGCCTGGATGAATCACAAGCTGGAGTTAAGATTGCTGGGGAAAAGATCAATAACCTCAGATATGCAGACGATACCATTCTGATGGCAGAAAATGAAGAGGACCTCAAGAGCCTCTTGCTCAGGATGAAAGAAGAAAGCGCAAAAGTGGGCTTGAAGCTCAACATCAAAAAAACTAAGATCATGGCATCTGGCCCCATCACTCCTTGGCAAATAGAAGGGGAAGTCGTAGAAGTAGTGACAGACTTCACGTTCCTGGGATCCCAGATCACTGCAGATGGTGACTGCAGCCATGAAATTAAAAGATGCCTGCTCCTTGGGAGGAAAGCGATGGCAAACCTAAACAGTATGATAAAAAGCAGAGACATCACCCTGCCAACAAAAGTCCGCATGGTCAAAGCAATGGTATTCCCCGTAGTAATGTATGGCTGCAAGAGTTGGACTATAAGGAAGGCCGAGCACCGAAGAATAGATTCTTTTGAACTATGGTGCTGGAGAAGACTCTTGAGAGTCTCTTGGACTGCAAGGAGATCAAATCATTCAATCCTAAAAGAAATCAACCCTGACTGTTCCCTGGAAGGCCAGATCCTGAAGCTGAAGCTCAAATACTTTGGCCACCAAATGAGAAGGGAGCACTCACTGGAAAAGACCCTGATGCTGGGAAAGATTGAATGTCAAAGAAGAAGGGGGCGGCAAAGGATGAGATGGTTAGACAGTGTCATCAATGCAACGAACATGAAATTGAGCAAACTTCAGCGGACAGCAGAAGACAGGAGGGCCTGGTGTAATCTAGTCCATGGGGTTGCGAAGAGTCGGACTTGACTGTGCGACTGAACAACAACAACAGAGCTGAAGGCAACAGGAAATGAGGAAGACCAGGCATGAGATGGATCGATTCAATCAAGGAAGCCACGAGGGCCCTTAGTTTGCAAGAGCTGAGCAAGGCTGTTAAGGACAGGACTTTAGGGAGGGCATTGATACGTGGGGTCACCATGAATCCGAGGTGACCTGATGGCACTTACACACACAGAGTTCAGAACACACAAAAAATCCACATCATTAGTCTACGGATCTCTGTTCATTTGAGTACATTTTTAATCCCACCCTGCCTCTAAGGAGCTCAAGGCGGTGTCCATAATAATTCTCTTGATTCACTCTATTATTGACCAGCAGCTCCTCAGTGTAATCTGGGCTGAACTTGTTGCATTGTGTATGGTATCTCTTACACTTCTGCTTTATTGCATTATTTTTTCTAATTTTGTAATCTGTCTTGAATCTCTGTGAGAAAGGTGGTTGATAAGTAAATAAATAATATGACGCACCCACCCTGACATATGTTTAAATCATCCACTTGAGTCTTCTGAATGAAGTAAATTTAGAGAAAAGGAGAAAGAGCTATGTGTTATCAGTCTGGCTGGTGACAACACTCCAAATCTCCAAAGAATTTCACCCACTGTTTTATATAGATGTTAAACGGCAAAAGGGACATAATGGAAAGCTATGGGATACCATAGCCAGCACAAGGTCCCACAAGGGCGGACCAGAACCAACAGTTGAAATTAAATCAAAAGAGTTTTTGGCTAAACATTAGAAAGAACTTCCTGGCAGAGCAGTTCTTCAGTGGAAGAGGCTTCCTTGGGAGGTGGCAGGCTCTCCTTCTTTGGAGGTTTTCAAACAGAGGCTGGATGGCTATCTGACAGCAATGCTGATTCTGTGAACTTAGGGAGATCATGAGAAGGGAGGGCAGGAAGGGTTGCATCAGTGCTTAGTTCTTATGGCCCTTTCTTAGACACCCAAGGAAATGCTGATCACCACTTTGGGGTCAGGCAGCAATTGTTCTCCGGGCCAGTTTGGCCAGGGATCCTGGAGGGTGTTGTTGTTATTGTTTGCCATCTTCTGGGCATAGAGCAGGGGTTACTGAGGGTGGGGTATTTGTGAATGTCATGCATTGTGTAGAGGGGTGGACTAGATGACCCCGGATGTCCCTTCCAACATTGTATGATTCTAAGTGCCAGGGAATCAAGCTGCATTTCTCCAGAACTATCTTTTGAACTAATCTATCCGATCAGGATCAAAGGAACTGATGTCTCCAACACCTGTCTCGGAAAGCCAGTTCAGAATTATACCATTGCTGATGGTATGGAAAGCCATTGAGAAGTCCAGGAGAACCAACTGGGTTCTTACCCTCATGCTACCCTGGTCAAGATTATCCATCTGGGCAACCCAAGTTCCAGACCTGAGCCAGAAACCAGATTGAAATAGGTCTAGACAAAATAGTAACACCCAAGAAACCCAGGAGCTGTGCCTCCATCATCTGAATACTTTGTCTCTTGCATTGGTCCTTGGGTGTCTTATGCTGTATGACTGCATTTTTAAAAATGTTGTAATCTGCCTTGAGTCTCAGTGAGAAAGGTCAGTTATAAATAATGCAAATGAAAACTGATAAATAAAGGAAATCTCTTCCCGCTTGGAAATGCTCTGCCAGACGGCTTTTCACAGATGCTGTGAGTGCAGAGAAGTAGAACTGCTTCAAACATCCAAGTCCCTTCAAATGCCAGAGCACAAAGTGGGCTTTGGCAGGAGCATCAGCCTCATCAGCGGAAATTTCCATGAAGGGCCTTTGGAAGACCTATGGATCTATCAGATTCCAGATGTAGGTCATCGTTGTCAGTATTTGTATTAGTACTGGCAAGCTGTCAGTCTGCCATGAGCAGCAGTCTTAGATCTGTCTGATCTAGAAGTGACAGCCAGGAGTCAGGTGACTGGCAGATTGCATCAGACTCTGCTAGTATCACCATGAGTCAGCTATATGTAAATTGCTGCAATCTGATTGGTCTGTGTGCATATATCTTGAGACCTGTACAGTGCAGGTTGCCCCTTGTATGGGATCAGTTGTCTGCGAAGCACCTAGTCGGAATGTACTGTGAGTTGGCTTCAGAAAGGACTGTATATATATTCCAGTGTAAATAAACTGTAAATACTCTGTATATACTTCAACAGAGTCTCTACTATTTTTGGATGTTTCTACACCCGTCAATCATAATTGGTCCTCTACAGCTATTCCACATTCCTGGCAGCCTAAATTTCATCAGGTGATGGTCTGTCCATGGTAAGGGATTTGCTGATATTTCTCCTACAATGAAACCATTCAGCCTCTAATCAGTACAGAAATCTAAGTAAGGCATGTGAGTCATCATGTGCATGGACCTAGAGAGAATTTAGGATTGTATCAGGACCTGCCCAGGCCCAGCCTCAACATGGGAGGAAGATGCCTCAGAGGGAAAGAAGCTGCCTCCAGGGGACAAGGAGCCTCCGGTCCTGGATCCAAGGCTCAAAGTATCCTAAGGACCTCCATTGGCAGCCCCCCTTCCCACTTCCAACCAGCAAGCTACCATTCAAGATCTGGTAGAAAGGACAGACCAGGCATTCCCTGAGAGGACCTGTCCATCTCCAGCACCCCTGTGGTCTGCCTGGAACAGGCAGAAGAGCGTATACTTGGCAGCTTGAGGGATTCTGTATGCCAGTCTGACACAAGATGACAACATGATATTCTAGTTCTTGGCAGCACAATGGGCCATGCTCTAGCTAAAGAAAAAGGGGTGCTATCTGTTCCTTATCGTTGAGAGGGGAAATGTGACTAAAGAATACATTATACAGTTCTATAAAATAATACATATATAAAAATCATATATAGAAAATTGCTGTTCCCTTTCCATAATACTAGAATTCAGTGTCACCCAATGACGATGACTGGACAATATGTTCCAGGACAGACAAAAGGAAACACGTCATATAATGAATGCATGAAATAGGGATAGGCATGAACTGGGAAAATGTGGTTCAGTTTGTGGTTCATGGCATGCCCAGTTCGTGAATCACAAACCTTTTCACGTTAGACAAACCATTAGAATGGATCCAGTGCAAGCTAGAGACACCAAACTCACAGGGGATCTCCAGCTGATTCTCCTCTACCTGCCTTCCAAGTTTGATGAGGACTGGATTTATGGGATCCAAGTTTACCCCCTCCCCAAAAAAAACAAAGGTGCCCCTAGGAAAGTGTTTTCTGGGGAAATGGCTGGCAGCCATTTCCCCAGAAAGCACTTTTCTGGGGGCACCTTCTTTGGGGGGGCTGTAACTCAGACCCCGTCTCTAGCTTTTGTCTCTAGCTTGTACAGGATCTGTTCTATACACTCCTGAACCTCCTAAACCTGCTTCTGTCCAAATGACTGCCTATCTGGGGAGGTCCCCCAGGTGGTCATTTTGACAGGCAGAGGTTCAGGGGTTCAACAGTGTATAGAACGGATCCAGTGCAAGCTGCAGACCTCAAAGTTGCAGGGGACCTCCTCCGGATCCTCTTCTATGTGCCCTCCAAGTTCTGCCCCACCATTTCTCTGAAGTTCTCTAAATATTTAGATTGTGTGGAAACAGCATGTCTGGAAACATATCCATTCACAAACAGGCACGAACCTCCACAAACAGCTGGAAAGTCTGTGGAAACTTCACTTTGCGAACCATGAACCAGTCAAAATCTGTCATGAACTTTAGTTCGTGAGCCGGTTCATTCACTGCCACACAATGTGATTATGCCCACTAATTTATATGGATTTAAGAAGGGATTAGACAAGTTCATGGACGATCAGCCTATCAGTGGCTGTTAGGTCTGGTGAGTGTGCGCCATTGAATACCAGATACCGAAATCTATTCCTGATGCTGGAGAGATTTAGGCTGTTGCCTTTGTGCCCTGCTTGCAAGCTTCCCACAGGCATCTGGTTGGCTACTGTGGGAAACAGGATGCTAGAGCAGATGGACCTTTGGTCCGATCCAACAGGATTCTTCTCATGTTCTTATGAATGTGTAAGCATCTAGGAATCTATGGGTTTTCTTCATACTGTTACCACTTCCTGTTGGAAATGTATGTGCTTACAAGGTCTGACAATTCAGTCATTATAGGGTTAACTTGTTTACCTTGTATTGCTATTGTTTAGACTGACCTGGAAGGGAAAACTGGCACAGAGCCAATGGGGCTTTAGCCCGGGAAAAGTAACTTCTATTGTGATACAGATTGGTTGTTTGTTTCAGGTGACTTCCTTTCTAGGGGTCGAGAAGAAGGACAGCTTCTCCATTGTCTGAGTGTAGTGAGTAGCCATGACTTGAACTGTAAGCAGCTTAGAAATGTAGCTTAGATGTTTGTTTATTTGTAGGTTTCCCGTGCACCTTTTACCCTTAGCAATAAAGGTTTTTAAACACAAAGAAATCTCTTCTTTCCAATAGAGCAAGATCCATCGATACTCTGAGTAATTAAATACTTTTGAATATTTTACAACACTTCCTAGCATACATACAAATATTGTGATCATCCCCCACCCCTTTTGCTCATTGCCAGTATAACATTAAATAGTAATCAGCAGCCAAGGATGCATATTTTGCTTTATTTTGTAACCTCCTCCCTCCCCTTTGTTTACAAGAAAGGCTTTCCAATCCTTGCTAGCTATATAGCTTTCCAGATGGATTTAGTCTGGTTCTGTTGATGCTCATATGTCTCTTTCATCCCCACCTTCAGAAATGCGCCGACATCTGGAGATTAGAAAACTTTTTCTGGAAGACATTACATTCCCATGCAGAAAGTACTACTAGGAATGTGTGCCTTGTTATTGCTATGTTAAATGAAAGTAAATGAAGCCAAACCAGAACAGGCATGGGATGGAAAACTTGTTAAATGACCCAGAGTTGCCAACTCCAGGGTGGAAAATTCCTGGAGATCTGAGGATGCAGCCAGAGGAGGATGGAATTTGGGGAAGGGCAGGGAGCTCAGCGGGGATGAGATTCCATAGAGTCTGTCCTCCAAAACAGTAATTTCCTTCAGGGGAACTGATCGTTGTCATCTGGAGACCAGCTATAATTCCAGGAGATCTCCAGGCCCCGCCTGTACGCTGACAATGCTGGCTAAATCAGTCTCTGTCTATCTTGGTTTAATTCAACACTGCATGCAGCCCTCTCCCTACAAAGACAGAGGCTATTTCTTCTCCTTTAAAGCCCAACCAAATCAGTGCATTAGTTCATTAGGTGTGGCACCATCCTCATGACTCCCTCTGAGTCCCTGATTGGTCAATGGATCCATAAGAATCCACTGACCAGACCTGTCAATCTTTCTTTGAGAGGAAGGAGGGAAAGAAAGAAAAATGGACCAAATGGAGGCTCTGTGAGCTGGAGAACTGTTATGGATTGAAGTGTTTGTTTGTTTTACATACTCCTATGTGGATTTGTGGCTGCGGTGGCTCAGAGGTTAAGACGCTGAGCTGCAGACTGAAAAGTCTGTAGTTCGGCAGCTCGAGACCCTAGTGCTGCATGATGGAGTGAGCTCTCATCTCTGGCCCCAGCTCCTGCCAACCTAGCAGTTCGAAAGCAAGAAATTGCAAGTAGATAAATAGGTACCACTTAGGTGGGGTGGTAACAGTGTTCTGTGTGCCTCGGCGTTTAGTCATGCTGGCCACATGACCATGGAAATGTCTTCGGACAGTGCTGGCTCATCAGCTTGGAAACTGAGATAAGCGCCGCCCCTAGAGTCAGATTTGACTAGCTTTTGAGCAAGGGAAATCTTTACCTTTTACTATGTGGATTTAGGCAGCCATTTCTTTTAGGTAGAAGGAAAGCTCAGTGTAATGTCTGTGAGCTCCCAGAGAGTACTCACTCAGGCACCCATTCTTAGGTCCATTCAGCAGAGACAAGCTGGCTCAAAACATCAACCATTTATTTGTAAGGAGACAACTCCAACAACCAACAACTTCAGCTAACATACAAAACTGGAAACTGAAACTAGAGCTCCATCCAATAGCTCCAAACTAATTCAACACAGCTATTAAGGGAGGAGCAGACTGTTCCATTACATACATACATACATATATACAATAAATATACCACACCCAGGAGAGGAGGGTTCATACAGGTTTATGCCCCACAATGAAATCTGGCTCCAGCAGTAGGAAAGCAAATTCTCTCTTACTATAAGAACATAAAGCATTGTCTTTCAGACTTTTTGCTAGCTCTGAGAAGAGTGAGGGAAGGAAACTCCTTCCATAATTAAGGGTGCGGTCACACTGCCGTTTTGATCGAGATTCGCTGCTGTTTACTTGGACATGTCAGTTTCACGTTCACATGCGTCAATCCGCCTCCCGCCGCGAAGCGGGCTTACTCACGCAATGCTTCCGGGTTTTCCTGACCCCTGGAGAAACTAGTGTTTTCCTGGCACTTCCGCTTTGATTGTGCGATTTCGCCTATGTGGACAGCCCCTCTCTCGCAAGGATTGCGATTAGGGCCGTCTGAACGTTCTTGGGGTTCTTTTTTTAAAAAAAAAGCTTTCGGTTTGAGCGCTTGAGCAAACATGCGCTTAATAAATCCAAAGTTTAATAATGGATTTATTAAGCGCATGTTTAGTCAAGCGCTCAAACCAGAAGCTTTAAAAAAAAAAAAACGCACAACGACGGCCCTGGAGGCGGGAACGAGAGGTGGGGGCTATGGCAGCCTGGATGGGGCCAGCAAGGAGGATGGCGGAGACGGCGGAGCCTATTTTCGTGGGTCAATGGCGGCAGTGGCGGCGGCAGCACCCCCCCCAAGTGTCGGCAGGAGCAGCAGCCGCCCAAGCCTCCCCGTGGCTGGCAGGATCGCCTGGAAGGATGGCGCAGCAGTAGGCAAGCGGGTGCTGGGAAAGAGGGGCTGGCTGCATGTAGACAGCCCAATGCGAATAAAAATGTTCCCGATTTAAATAAACCGGGAACAAAGCGCATGTCAGTTGCAGTGTGACCAGAGCCTTAGTCATTGAACAGAAAGCTGGAGCTTTACCCTCCCACACCAATATAAAGTTTGTTACCTGAAGGAAAGCAAATCTTCCTTCAGCTCAGTCTGCAATCGTATACCCACTTCCTTGAGAGTGAATCCTATTGAATACAGAACTTACTTTCATTAAAATATTCACAGAATTGCATCATTAGTTGGAAGTTGCTCTTTATTGTTTTGTTACCAGAGCTTCTGAAAAATATCGACATCGGAAAGCAAAGGTTTTGGGGCTCATGAGAGTCTCTTTTTTCTTCAACCAGCAACTCTAGTTTGGGCTGGTTTACCCAGTGGTGAGGGAATACCTTTGACTTCCACATGTGACAGAAGGCCTCCTCACTTTCTGTTGCTTTACAGCATGGGAAATATGTTCTTGAGCTAAGTATTTTGAGAGCTCTGGACCAAACTGAGACTTTCAGTGCTCATCTCCTTCTTTGGTTTAGACAGTAAACCTTATGTAGGGTTGCCAGCTCTGGGTTCAGATGTGTAGAGTAATCAGCTCATAGTTTATTAGTGATTCAGCCAGTAGAAAGAAGACTGAAAATCCCCGGCCAAAGCCTGGTATTCATGCATTCAAAAGGATACACCCAAAACACACCCCACTCCCAATGATAGGGTATTTCCCATGGAATCAGCATAGGAATCAGTTAAGTGTCAAGGAACTCTACTGCAATGTTGTTGGGATTTTTTTTTATCAGTGCAAGGGAGGCAGAATTAGTTGGCGCTGCCTACTGTTTGTTTTTTTTTGAAATAACTCTCCTAAAAAGGAGAGAATTTTATTCTTTTATAAGAAACGGGTAAGGTAGACAGGTGGGGAAAGAAAAAGAGCGGAGTGAGGTTTTTTTCCTGTTAGTAAAGGTTAGTTTTAATTAATATTCAATCCAATATTTGGCATCCATCATGGTTAGAAGATCTTCTTTTTTAACTTTCCAAAGTCCAAAACAACTCTGTTAATAAAGTTAGTAAAGTCCACTGGGGTTAATTATTACGGCTCCTTTCAGATGTTACTCGAACAATTTCTTTTTAAGTCTCTCCAATTACAAATTAAGTCCTTTTAACTTGATGTCTCCCGATCCGTCACCTCCTTCCCCTGGGCTGCCGTCATCTTCATTTATCCAAGTTTTGAGTGCTGCGTCTTCCATGCTGGCGTGTCTCTTCAGAAAATTCTGTATTTTAGTCCATCTTCTCTCTTTTCTTTGTTTTTCCTGTTATTTCTGGCAATCAATTTCCGCTGGCTCCATAAACACTACTCATGAAATTAGATCTCCATTGCTTGCTAAGCTCAACACCCCATTCTACTGGCAGAGTATTTCCTTTTTTTAGAGGCAGAACAGGCTTTGAGAGCCATATCCACCTCTTCTTTTTATTTATTCGCTCCACTGCCAGTTAGGGGTGTCAAGACATTCGCCACAGTAAATCTGAGATCTTCTTTCTCTTCTTTTTTTCATAACCAGAAAGTTTAGAGTCAAATTGTCCTTCTATACAATTTTTGCCATCTTCCTTGTTATTTCCGACATTTCTTTTTGACAACTGATGAGAACACATTCCATTTTAAAAAATTTCGTTGATTTGATGCATTTACTCCAGCAGGTGGCGCAGTATCTCCTTCTCCTGTTGATTGACAGCTAGCTCTGGGGGGCGTTGCCCGGACCAGAAGTCCCTCCTTCCTCCTCTTCCGGTTTACGCAGGACATTCCCCGGCATCGACATTTTCTTTTTTATTTACTTTTTCACAGTTCGTGCCGCATCCCCCGAAAAGCTGCTGAAGTCGCAGTCTTCTAAAAACCCCAACGGTACTTTCACCAACACTCTTTTTTCTCTTTACCCCCCTTCGCATTTCTCTTTTAAATCTCGCTTCTTAAAGAGGATAGGGATTCCTCCCTCCTCCCATATGTTTATGCGCTTGCGGGGGGTTTAAATTTTCGCTTCAAAACAGATCTTCAACTCACGATTAGATGCCATTTCTTCGTTTCATGTTAGTCCAGACCGCTTTAACTCACTCCTGGAAGTCGGCAGGGCTGCTAAGTCCCATCCGGGACGCACTACGCGGCGGGGCCGATTGGAGCGGGGAGGAAGCCTCACCTCCCCGGCGGTGTGCCGGCAAAGAGGCTACTCCCCATGCGCCCCCGGTTCGGAGCCTTTGACTAAGGCTCACTAGGGTCTTTCACATATGCGAAGACCCCCCATTCCGCGCGTGGGCTGACCGCCTCCGGGAGCTTCCCGAGAAGCGGCCGCCATTCGCAGCACCGAAACCGAAACCCGGCGCTGCCTACTGTTGACTGCCCTGCCCTCCGCCCGACCAGCTCCAATGTGTGTACCAGCCACCACCACAGGTCTGGCAACAGCTTTGCAGGGTCTCAGGCAGAATTTGTTAGTCACTTGTGATCTGATTCTTTGAACTGGATATGCTAAGGACTGAACCCATCATCTCCTGAGCCAAGGCCCAACCCAACAAGTTGCCTGTGCCAGAATTCCCTCTTTTGCTTAATTATGAATTTTGAATTTATTTCATTTAAAATTATACCTCCCCTCTCTGCTCAAAAGGCTCCCTACATTAATTTAACTCATTACAGGTCATCAACAAACACTGGTTTAAATATCCATTCTAAAGCAATTTACAAGAGTAAAAATAATAGCATACAATCCTCAAAGGAACCAGGGAAATTAGGCCGTGGTCACACAGCAAGGAAATTGCTATTTGTTCCCAGTATAAAATAATCAGGAATACTTTTCTTCGGGTTGGGATGATCACATATCCCTCCCCGAACCAGAAGCATTGCGTGAAGAGGCTCTGGGCACTGTCTACATGCAGCCGGCCCCTCTCTCTCCATCGCCCGCTCACCTGCCAGCCTGTCCGGCACTTCCTTCCCACTGCCCGCCTTCAGCAACTTTCTCCGCCACCTCCTGCTGCCCAACCAGCCCTGGCTCCAAAGCCAAAATCCTGGCCGGGTTGCTCCACTTCACACTTCTTGGGAATTACCATCTGGGCAGAGGCGGATGCCAGTTTCCTAGTTCTCTCAACTTCTCCTACTGCCCGACCAGCCCTGGCTCCACGCTGCTGGCAAGCCGGGTCCTCCTTCCCTCCCCTCCTAATGCCGCAGCTTCGGGTCAGCCGGCCGCTTGCCTGCAAGCCCGCTCAGCACTTCCTTCCCCACCACCTCCCCCCGCTCGCAACTTTCCATTCTGCCTCCTGCTGCCCACCGCAGCTTCACTCCTGGGGCAGGCGGAAGCTTTCTCTGTGCTCGAAGAGCACATGAACGTTTACTTTTTTAAGCACAGGATTGCTCAAGTGCTCAGCCAGAAGCTGTTTAAAAAGAAAAAGAAAAAACCCTCACCGCGCAAAGAACGGTCAGACGGCCCTAATCATAATCATTGCGAGAAGTGGCTGTTCAGATGGGCGAAATCATGCATTCAAAGCACAAGGGCCAGAAAAATACCTGATTTTCCAGGGATCAGGAAAACCCAGCAGCATTGCGGGAGTGAGCCCGCTTTGGCGCGGGAGCTGGATCGGCACATGTGAACATGAAATTTACATGTGCGAGGGAACAGCGGTGAAACCCGATCAAAAGGTCAGTGTGACCGCACCCTTAGAATGTGAAGATGAAAACAAATCATGGTGGGAGGTGGAATTGTCAATGACTAAAAAGATAATTTAAAAAGAACACTTTGTTCAGAACCAAAAACCTGGGCAAACAGAAAAGGTTTAACCTGGCACCTAAAACTTAGAAGTATAAACATGCCCTTTGCCATTTCTTTTTATTGTCATATGTTGCTATTGTTAGCCTTTTTGTTCCGGCAATTGTCATTACTGGCGTTCCTGATACATTTCTTTCTTTTATGGCATTTTTATACTCCTGTCATTGCCATTTATATGCAATCCATGGGAAAAACAAGACTGACAAAAATTTAATGAGGAAAAATTGGGGATCAGGAAGTGCAAAGTGAAATAAAGACTCCCAGGTTTGGTTATTCCCCCCCCCGCCCCAAGCTAAGCTCTTCCCATGCCCTGGCGGGAAGGGGACTTGCCAGCTGGGGAGAGAGGCCAGGGAGGGAGGGAGGCTGCTGCAGGGTAAACAGGGTGGCACCGGACCTGCCCGGGGGGGGAGGCAGAGGACGAGGTGGCAGCTGGGCACGGTGGCCGTCCCAGCCCATGGCAGTGGCTCCCTGGGGTGAGTCCTGGCAGCAGTGCCTCGGAGGAAGCAGCCCCTTGCTCCCTTGGGGCTCGGCAGCTCCTGCTCCAGGCAGCCGGACTTCTGGGCAGGCAGCAGGCACTCAGCTTGCCACTCTACCCCTCCCATGCAGGTGACAAGTGGGGCACTGCTGCTGGTGCCGCTGCCCCCTCCCGCCCTTCATGCTCCACCCGGGGCCTTACCTCGCTTCTGGAAGGAGCCGCCACCATCACAATAGCTCCTGACATGGAGCTGGTGGGCTCTCTCTCCAGCCGCAGCTGGCAGCTCCCGCCAGCTGGCTGTCTCCATCCCACCGCCCCAGTCTCCGGGCAGTGGCAGTTATCTGGTCAGGGCTTTTGGTGGGGCTGGGGGGCTTTTGGTGGAGGGGGGTGCAGTTTGGTGCCCTAAGGGCCAGCCCACCCTAGGCGAATGCTGGCCCTGGCTGAGTTGCTGGTATAGAGAAATCCCTGTCTCTGTTGGCCAGGCACCTTGCTTTAGAAAGGGGAACCATGCAGAGCTCAAGGAAGAAGTGGACAGTTAGGTTTGTAGCCCTTATAGCTGTCCTGGCCTCCTCAGAATCTGGTCAGCCTAAAGGAAATGGATAAATAAATAACAACTCAACACCATATATTGTCTTAGGTGTTTCATAAATGGCACAACGATACTTATTCTGTGTCTGGGCTCCCTTCGGCAAGCAGCCACCAAACATCACTCTGTCTCAATCCTGTTAGATAGTTTTCTCCCACCAAAGTTTAATTCCGAGAATTGCCATTATAAACTTAATTCATTTAAATATTTACAGTGGTTGTGTGGAATATTTACTTCTGTTTTTCCTTTCAGCTAAACAAATGGTTAGGTGGGGGAATTTTAAACACCCTTTGCTTACCCTTTTTACTTCATAATTTTCAAGAATGAGGTTGTTGTGAGTTTGACTGACTGGAAAGGAGCGGGGGTGCCAATCCTTTGCTTTAAGGTGGGTGATGATGTTTCTATTTATTGTTTGGTGTAGCGGGTAAGTGTGCAGACTCTAATCTGGGAGAACCGGGTTTGAGTCCCCACTCCTCCACTTGCACTGCTGATTTGACCTTGGGTCAGTCACAAGCACTGGCACAGCTGTTCCAGAAAGAGCAGTTTCTGTCAGAAGTTCTCTCAGCCCCACCTACCTCACCGGGTGTCTGTTGTGGGGAGGGGAAGGGAAAGGAGTTTGTAAGCCACTCTGAGACTCCAAGTGAAGGGCGGGGTATAAATCCAATCTCATCCTATTATTATTATTATTATTATTATTATTATTATTATTATTATTATTATTATTATTATTATTATTATTATTATTATTATTATTATGCCCTGCTTGACTTTTGGAATACTCAGTGCAGCCTAAGTAGGGTCCCATTCAGGCACTGAATGATTGCCACCATCGATTCTCTTCAGCCATGCTGCAGAATTAGGTGACTCCTAACCATTCCAAAGGAGCTGCGGTGGCTCAAGTGGTTAAGACACTGAACTGCAGGCTGTGGAAGGTCAGTAGTTCAGCAGTTCGAGACCAGGGTGCCGCATGATGGGGTGAGCTCCCGTCTCTAGTTCCAGCTCCTGCCAACCTAGCAGTTCGAAAGCAAGAAATTGCAAGTAGATAAATAGGTACCACTTCGGTGGGAAGGTAACAGCGTTCCGTGTGCCTTGGTGTTTAGTCATGCCGGCCACATGACCACGGAAATGTCTTTGGATAGCGCTGGCTCTTCCGCTTGGAAACGGAGATGAGCACCGCAACCCTAGAGTCGGATTCGACTGGCTTTCGAGCAAGGGAACCTTTACCTTTACCTTTAACCATTCCAAGGTCCCACTACATGAGATAGGATTTGTTTTGGTTGGCTTTACTGAGCCCCCCCCCCCCCGATCAAGAATACCCTCTTCTTTAGCATTGTGAAATAATAGCCCATCCCTTTGAAGAGACATGAAATCAAAACACCAGTAGCTTCTACTCCAGGACATGTAAGCAATGGTATCTCTTCTTTTTAGTGGTAGTGTAGTAAGTAAGGGAGAGGTCAGCCCTGTGGCATAGCCTCACTAGATGGTGGCAAGAGCCCATCCCTTGATGGTGATGGATTGTGAGAGTGATTGGTGTCTTGGTGGTAGTCAGCTGGTTAGACTGACATTTTATTATGTTGTCCAGTGCATGGCAGATATTCACCTGAGAGGGACAACTGAAGTATATTTGTTTGTTGCTTCCCTTTCCCGCCACAGGTATCTGTATGAGGTTATCACAATGGCATGCTAAATGGTCAAGAGTTGACAGGGCTGCTATTTCCTGATTTTCAGTAACTGTCCCTCTGCTGTGCTTCGCAGGATTTAATCTGGAGTAACTACAACCCCAAATTCCTGAGCGTTGTTACCATCATAGATTAGAAATCCCCATTTTGTAGATAAGCATGCATTGTGGTTCAATTCAAAAGTGTAGGCCGTAGTTTTCTCTCCAAAATGTTTGGGGTAAGTGTGCCTGGAATATTTGTGTACTGACTTGTGGCTTAGTTTACCCATATAGTTGAACAGGTTCTGGTGAAGCTTTCTTGAGTTCAAGGGATTCCAAATGATAAATTCTCTTGAGAATATAGTGTTCTGGATGATCCAGCATATGCAAGACCAATGCAGGGACCCTGCTCCAAAATGTATGCAGCAATGCATAGTTTTCTAAGGCTAAACAGGTACATGTCTAGCAACACACAATGCACCAGCCAATTGTTCTTATACTTATTTTTGAAATATTTGGATTTCAATGTGTGAGAGTTAAGCACTGCATTGTTTGCCCCATGTTCTTGCTGCCATTTGAAATACTCCTTTTGGCCACACGGAAGTCATCAGATGCTCTTTGTGTGTGTTTGAGTAGCTCTTAGGCAGTCTTCAATAATCTCTCATTCATATCCTCCCATACGATGACACTATTTTCATTCTGTTCCACACATTAATTAGCAAATTGAGCTTTCATACATAAATGTAACCCAGGACATTTGCATGATGCTTTAATGTATTTCTCTCCCACTGCATGAACCCTTTGTGAGGAATTGTCGATGACCCCTCTTAACTTGTTAACGAGGACATGCAATTTGGTTGATGAATCACAAGTTTGCTTTAGTTTTAGGCGATGTTTGTGTCCATCTCAGCGGAGTGTGTCCCTTTCCTCTCCATGGTAACAGTTTGGTCTCTGACATCACCAACCAAAAGAGGGCAGGAAGGTTATAAAATCCTGTGGGGGTGAGAATGCAGAAGGGGGCTCAATGTAGAATGGGAATACAATTTAATTAGAGCAAATTTTTAACCCTCCCTGTTCAGAGCTCAAAGTTCTGAGGAGGCAAGCAATACTAGGCAGAGTTAGGTAAAGTTGGAGAATCAAGGGCTGAAACATACACAACATTAAGGATCCATGAAATTTAGCTACAAACTGCAGCCACAGGGTTATGGATTGGAGCCACAATGCTGAAGAAGTAGTAGTTTAACTCTTCCACACATGCATATGGTTTTCCTGATCTAAAATGGCCCCCTGAATGGCTTTGAGATGCAGGAGGGGAAAAAAGACAGCTACCCATGTATGAAGTAGTGATTTCAGCTCATACTTTATTCATGCATAGGAGAACTTGAGATAACTAGTGGGGCCCATGGCCCACTTATATTCCCATTCTTAACCACACACACACACACACACACACACACACACACGATAGGTTTATTTACAAACAACTCCCTCTATTGGTTCCTTTTAGGATCCTGGCTGGCTGATTGGCGAGTTCTCGGATCCTCCGCTTCTATTGTCTTAGGATGTGAAGCTTAGCCTGTTCCCACTGTCGGTGCAAGCCTGACCGCATGCGCGGTCTCCCTTGGTACGCAACACCATGTTAGCCTGTCTTTTTTCCCCTGCTGGGGCATAAAGCAGCACAGGGAGGTATTTTCATTTTGAGAAATACTACAGGGAGGAGAGTTAACCAGCTTCACATCATGGCTCTGATCTATTTCTTCTCACCCCACCACCATTATCATGGATATGTTTGGGAGTGGATCAAGTGACCCAAATGACATACTGTTTAGCCCCAGAATACCCACAGAGGTCAGCTACCAGAGATAAGATCAGCAAACCATCCTGTGATTTTGCTATCTGGGAAGACCTTGTGAAACCTAAAATATAGCCACTGGCATTCCCAGAAAAAATAGAAGAAGGGTATGAGCCAGGCTTCACAGTATCTTAGTATGACTGGAACAAGTTTTCAAAGCCAGCAATATAATAAGCAAAGGAGTAAGAGCATGGTATCCCCAAATATGCACAGTGTCTTTCCTCCACTATTGTATAACCACACATCTGAAACCACTGCTCATGGCAAACTTGATGGTCCCATTTCTAGCAGGAGGACGCTGAGATGGGGCCACACAGAGAGACAAGGTAGGGGACTTCCGCATACCTGTGGAACTTTTATTGTAAGTAAACATGTTTGTGTTTTCTGTTTTAGGAATTAATTTACATATTCAGAAGTTAATATGTACAGCAGAGCCATTGTGTAGAGTCCATTTTCAAAGCTGAAGTGGCTTGATAGAACTGCAATTTAAAGGAGCAATCCCATGCGCTCTCACTTGACAGCAAGCCACATTAAACACAGTGGGGACTTTGGAGTAAACAAGTATAAGATCAGACAGCATGTCAAAAAAAAGTTCACTTTCTGCTGTGAAGGCAATAGCCCTGATCCACTTGAAGTCTGTTGTGCCTGCAACCATTAAAACCAATGGCAACTCATTTGTCCCATTGAGTTCCTTGCACAGAATATGTATTATTGTCTTCCAAATGTTCCTCACTCTCCTCTGAAATCATCATTGAAGGCCTTGATGTGCCTCTTTCCTTTTTTTGGAGGTGAAACAGGTAAGACCTAGGAACAGAGCCTTCTCAGTGATGGAACCACAGTTTTGGAATATCCTGTCCTTGTATGCATTCATGGCTGCAGATTTGTTGCCTTTCTGGTGCCAGGTAAATGTTCCTCCAGAGTTGTAGGTGGGGGTCCTCCCCCCCACCTACATTTATATGACGTAAGTTTAGGCATGCTGTTTTTAATGGCCTTAGCCGAATTTCCATATTTTAAAAAAAATCTTCTGACATTTTAAAGTTTTCTGAGCATTTGATGTTTAATTATAGCAATTGAATCCTAAAGGTGCAAAGGGCCTTAGGCCAACTAGTCCAACCTCTGCTCAATACAGAGAATCCAAAGCTACAGCAACACAGTAATTTTTATTGTTTTTAATATGTTAGCTATCCCAGAGGGTCTATCTAACATTAAAGAGGATTTGGTTTTTATTATTTATTACATTCAGGTTGCAGCATTTTCTAGTCACAGTTCCTGCTTTGAGCACTTGTTTACAGTTTTTGTGCTTCTTGAATCTCCTGGTCAGGCCAAGCAGCCTGGCATCAGAGAATCTGCAATCCAGGGAGGTGGATGCGGCATGATAATAGAAGAGCCTAATTCTATTGTCCCTTTGGAGGCTTGTGCCTTTGTAGCCAAAGCTGTCTGTTTGCCAAATGCCCTACCTAGCCAGACAGCTCAACAAATACTGTTTCAGCAATAAGTATTTTCTTACAGCAGTGGAAATTTTAAAAATAGGGAGTCTAGAATATATTTCTATGGAGTGGGAAAGCAAGGCCATTTCTAGAGGCAAGCAGAGTTCCTCATTTCACTTTGGTAGCTTATTTATTTATTAGATTCTTACCTCTCCTGAAAGGTCTCACAGCAACTTACAACATTAAAAGCAATAAAGCAAAAAACAATATAAAAACAAATAACAAATATAAAATATTAACATTAAAATATTAAAATACGTGACTATCACCATACCTCAGTTAAAACAGCCAAAACATGTAGTTACCCTCCAAAGGCCAACCTAAATTATTCAGCTTTGCATACCCTGCGGAAATGAAGCAAGTCTGGCAGGGCATGGGTGTCATTCAAGAGTGCATTCCATAGGGTGGGGCCACAACTGACAAGGCCCTTGCCCTGGTGACAGCTAGCCAAGCCATCCTGGGGCCAGGCAATGCAAGAGGCCCTTAGATGATGACGGAAGGGAGCGCGGGGGGGGTTAACGGGAGAGGCAGTCCCATGGGTATGAAGGTCCCAGACTGTTAAGGGCTGTGAGCCTTTGTCAAGGCAATTGGGTGGGAAGACGGGAGGTAACAGAGAAATGGGGGAAACAAAGAATACAAGAGCTGGGTGGAGTTGAATAGGAAAGGAGCCAGTTTAGTGTAGTGGTTAAGTGCGCGGAATCTAATCTGGGAGAACCAGGTTTGATTCCCCACTCCTCCACTTGCACCTGCTGATGTGACTTTGGGTCAGTCTGTTCTCTCAAAGGCAGTTTCTGTCAGAAGTTCTCTCAGCCCCACCTACCTCACAGGGTGTCTGTTGTGGGGAGGGGAAGAGAAAGGCGTTTGTAAGCCGTTCTGAGACGCCTTTGGGCAATGAAGGGTGAGGTATAAATCCAATCTCTTCTTCTTCTAAATAAAGTATACAAGACAGAGGAAGACAGATACTACAAGATGAGTCAGAAGCGGCCCATAGAGAAGTAAGAATATAAGAGCAAACTCACTGAATCAAACCAGTGGTCCATGTTGTAGTCCCGTATCCTGGTCTACACTATTTCCTACTAAATTGCCCCAGATAGCCCTCAAGAGCCTGTTCCTGCCCGTGACAATCAGAATTATCCTAACTCTAAAGATGGAGGTTCCATGTAGTCATCACAGCTCCTGCATGAGTTCATCTAATCCATGGCCTAAACAATAGTTGTAAGCAGACACACTGGCCCATGAAAAATACAGAAAAAGAAGCAAAGTTATGTAATACCTTCTATTGAGACAACCCAAATAATGCAAACATGGTGCAAACTTTCAAGTTCTATAGAAACCTTCATCAGGCAGATGTTATAAAAATTAAAGAATGAAAGGGGGGGGAGGACATATATTCCAGGTCCAGATCTTAAGAACCTGTCACGACAGCCTTTGATGCTGGATGCTGGCAGGCTCACAATTTGATTGCTGCCGGTGTTGGATTCCAAAGCACTTTCATTCTGGGAAGAAGAAGCAACTAATGGAGGGTCGTCTCATTTGAAAAACAGAGCCCAGCAAGGTCCAAACTTCAACCAAAACCTCTACAAGAATCACAGTTCTCTTTGCAGTCAGAGAGCAGATAGCTCTCTGGTAGCCTTTATTTGAACAATGGCTGAGATGCGAAGAAAGTGACATCTGTGGGAACAGAACTGGCTGGGGCTGGCAAACGTCTTTAGCAGATGTGGGTATAGGCCAAGGGTCCCCAACCTTGGTGAGCCTGCAGGTGTCGCTGGAATTCTGACAAAAGGAGGTGGGCATAAATACAAAATAGCTGCCACGGATGATGGAGCCAAGGAAAATGGTTGCCACAGAAAGACAACAAGATGTCAAGGAGTGAGGTTATATATAACTAACAGTAACGATTTGACATTTCTGACAGAAGCTCTATTTAGCAGGGTGCCTTTTAATCTGCACAGCCATTCAGAAGCCATGCTGGGCAACTGCCCCACCTAGCCCCTCCCACTTTCTTAAAGCACTTAGTGGGCACCATGAAAGATCTGTGAGCACCATCTTAGGGAGCCCTGATTTAGGCTCTGGCCCACTATCCAGCTCTCGTTTTTCAATAGGCATACAAGTTGCTGACCAGATAATTATTTCGAAAGAGGAGAGGGAACAGATGGTAAAATCCATTAAAGCATTCAAGCAGATGAGAATTACTGCTCCCATTTATATTTTTAAAAGGACAGCTGCCATCACAACTCTGTCTCAGTTGCATTTGGTGCAGCCTGAGATCTTTTTTGGACCCAGCGCAATCTAATGAAATGAAATCTGCATATCAAATAAAATCTACATATCGTCTCCTTTGCTCCATGGTGAGACTGCCCTATAGTCTGCAGATCTGGATTTTCCTGCACACCCAACACATTTTTTGATCCTTTTCACTTAACATCCTTTTCACTTAACATCCAGTTTAATAAAAGCATGTTGAGTAACTCAAAAGTTTTGTGGCTGGTCCTAATAGAGGCATATTATCCAACTGTTCATTATCACATCAGCACTCTAACAAAAATAGATCTTTGCCATCTATATCTCTCTGATACATTTTTGACACCATGCTGACATTCGCCCACAAAAAGCTGTCTGTGATTTAAAAAACAAACACACACAATAAACAAATAAAGCAGCTATAAAGTACTGAGACTGATGCATATCAGAGTGAATTCAGCTCATACTTTATTGTAGATAGTAGAACAAGAGATGCCTTTGCTGGCTCGCAGGCCGGCTTATATTCCTAACTCACACCACACCCAAACACACACCCACACCCGTGATTGGATATTTACAGCGCGCCCCTAGACCCATAGGTCCCTCCCAGGATCCTAGCCTCCAGATAGGTGCGCGCTAGGATCCTTTCAGGCTATTGTCTCTAGAGTCGAAGGTCGGGTCCTTCGCCTGACTGCGTGTTTGCCCGACCACACGTGCAGGGCCAGCTCGCTCAGTAGGTGAACTAGGCGTTCACCTAGAGCGCGCCAGTCCTTAGGGGTGCCAAAAGCCCCCTGCTCCCGTCAAAAAACCCATCCCTTCCCTGGCTTGCTGGCGCTTAGCGGAAAAGACCAGCTTGTGGCACCCTCCTCCAATTTCCAGGCCCCACCAGGAGGTTGGCATCACTGGGGGCCGCAGGCGCCACAAGCTGGCCTCGCCTAGGGTGCCCAGACACCTCGGGACGGCCCTGCACATGTGTGGACTTCCCCGGGTACACAACAGCAGCGATCCAAGGTTTGTGGAGAGGGAGAAAAATTGTCCTAAGCAGGGCCCTCTCTCTCCTCCCTCCCTCCCTCCCTCCCTCTCTCTCTCTCTCTCTCTCTCTTTCTTTCAGAGGTGCTGGAACTTTCAAGAGGGAAATGAAGTTTTCAATCTGTATACTGAAAACTCATGAACTTTTAGACATTTTAAAAATAATTTTGTCAAAGAGGTTCCAGTGTGTTCCAGAAAAAAAAAAGCCCTGGTCCTAAGTGCAATACATAGGAGGAATTAGGGGTTAAAGGGAGGGTACAGCAACTGAGGAAGGGAGAAATTCAAAGGGCAAGTGCACGTTGGTATTAAGTTTAATGTAGAGTGGACAATCAGCTGGAGGTTTTTATTGTTTCTGCTTGTGGTTTGTGAAGAGAATCTGATTTTATTTGCTGTTATTGGTACAGACTAATTCAAACATCATTGCGGGGGGGGAAGCAGAAAATATCCCATTTATGTATGGTTGCCAACCTCCATGTGGCACCTGGAAATCTCCTGCTCTTACAGCTGATCAAGATCAGTTCCCCTGGGGGGAAATGGCTGCTTTGGAGGGTGGACTCGATGACATTATACACTAGTAAGGTCCCTCCCCTCCCCAAACCCTGCCCTCCTCAGGCTTTGTCCCCAAAATCTCCAGGAATTTCCCAACCCACAGCTGGCAACTCTACATGTTACTTATTTGTTACTTATATAACATTAGCCTCATGTCCTCTTGGTGCAGAGGGTGAATGTAGATCTCACTTACACATGATGTTTGTTGAGTGACCTTGGGCCAGCCATTCTCTTTCAGTAGACCCTGACTCACGGGCTTGTTTTTTTTTGGGGGGGGGAATAGGGAGAGAACCATGCATGCCACCCTCAGCTCCTTGGAGGAGGAAGAGGGAGAAAATAGGTAGAAAAGCAAGCAGTACATTATATAATGCTGTATTCCAGAGATCCCTAAACTGGTTGAGCCTGCAGGCACTTTTGGAATTTTGAGAAAGGGTAGTGGATGCCATACCAAAATGGGTTTCATAGGATGGGCAATAAAAAATAAGGGTGGGGTTCCAAGCCAAGCATCCTCTGGGAGGGGGGCATTATTCCCAAATGGGTGCTCCTCACAGATCCAAAGGACTGAAGCAGCTCCCGGTCCAAAGAGTTGGAAGAAAGACTGGCCCTTTGCCTTTGGGAGAGATGCAGGGGGAAGATGGAAGTGGATGCCAGGAAGTACACTGGGATGAGTGCTGTTCGATGTGCACGGGAAAAGCATGTCCATCTTCTGTGCTTTACCAAGAGAATGAAAAGGAGTTGTCCTTTTCACTGTGCTGTACAATCAGTGTCCTGTCATGTTGCTGGGGGTACACTCAGCTCGAGAACCCCAAGCTGCCTTGAACCACAAGGAGAGGCAGGACATAAATATTTTAGTGGAGAAATTGTGTGAATCAGTACATCCAAAAACTGGCAGCTTATGTGAAGCATGTGGAATCTTACTGTTGTGTCCGGAGATCAGGGAAAGGCACCCGCCAGAGACAGCCAAGCTTCAGTCCCAGGAACAATAGGGACTAGGCTCCTGAATTCACAGTAAGGAGTCAATGGGGACCTTGGCGGGAAATTTGAACCCGCCAGTGGAACAACGGGGCGTCCCCCCCCCAATGTGTATAGTTGGCCATCTGACCGTTGTTTGTTGTCTTTTGTTGTGAAATACCAATAAACGCATCTTCGTTTATGTCGGAGTCCAAGTCATAATGTATGGAACCCAGTACTTTACACGTACTTCTGGTCATTTGCAACCTTAACCAGGTGTTGCAACAGATCAGGGGCTTAGAGGCTAATATTGATTGAGGAGATGCACCTGTATATTCCAGGGACGATTCCTGCATTTCCAGTTGCACGGGACATGGTAAGCCAAAAGAGCAAGCAGCTGCCAGGCAGAGGAGTCCTGAGTGAGTCACCTCTAGTTCTTATATGTCCCATCTTTACAGCTGCTGGCAGAGAAGTACTTGCTGGGCTGGGGCCAGGCCACCTGCTGTACTCCCCCTCCCACAAGCTGTCATCAGCTGTTTTGGCATTTGGCTTCCAAAGCTGCTTGTCATTTCCCTCTTCCCTGCTGCCAAACAGCTGCCTACACAAGTGGCATCATAAAACTGCAGCATGCCTTTGACAACTAGCTGTTCTATACTCTCCTAAAAGAGGCATTTCAGATGTTTAAAATGATGTGCTTTTTACTGACAGCTCATCCAGACCAGCAGTTTTTCACACAGTTGGCTACTAATGATTGCACAAGAAGATTGCATAATGTAGTCTGCAACGCACCTTACACTCCGTCATCGGTTTTTCAAAGTTTAGTAATCCAAATTCAAGGTTCTTTAAGAGAAAGTTGGACCCTATTAAAATGTAGGAATCTGTCTGTGATTGATCTGGACGGTGTTTGCAGAGTTTAGATACTCAGTAAAGAGTATCAGTAATAGGGAGCTGCGGTGGCTCAAGTGGTTAAGACGCTGAACTGCAGGCTCTGGAAGGTCAGTAGTTCAGCAGTTCGAGACCCGGGTGCCGCATGACAGGGTGAGCTCTTGTCTCTAGTTCCAGCTCCTGCCAACCTAGCAGTTTGAAAGCAAGAAATTGCAAGTAGATAAATAGGTACCACTTCGGTGGAAGGTAACAGCGTTCCGTGCACCTTGGTGTTTAGTCATGCCGGCCACATGTACCACGGAAACGTCTTCGGACAGCGCTGGCTCTTCGGCTTTGAAACGGAGATGAGCACCGCAACCCTAGAGTCGGATTCGACTGGCTTTCGAGCAAGGGAACCTTTACCTTTACCTAAAGAGGAGCACAAAAATAAAATTGGGCCCCGGTCACACGGGCCAGAAAACGCGTGGGGGAGGTGTGGCAGTTTGCCCCGGAGCTAAATAAGGCGCGGTAGCCCGATCTCACAGGCCGCCGGGTTGCCACGCACGAGCTCCATGCCACGATCACACTGCGCTGCTGCAGCGTAGCAGAACAGCAGCACAGCAGACCACCACGCAAGTGCAAAGTGCACATGCGCCGTTGGGGGGGGCGGGCCGCTGTCGGTGACTTGTATGTGCGCATGCTCTGTCCAGCATTGGTGCGCATCCCAGGGAAACTTACAACATCCGGAAACCCCGGGGACATGGGCGGGCGTCGGAAGCCGCGGGATATCGGCGCTCCCGCGATCAGACGCCAGCCTTTGCCCTGGGGTTTCCAGAAACTAGTACCTCGGACCTACTAGTTTTTTACCCCGCGTTTTTGGAGGGAAGCCGCGGGTTGGCCACGGGAGCGCTACGCCTCCCAGATGTGCTCGTATGATCGCGCACGGAAACTCCGCAGGGCTCCCGTGCCTTCAGCGGGGCAAATGCTCCGTGTGGACGGGGCCTTGGTTTATTAAGAAGAGAACAAACTTTGTAAGACAGAAGAGAGAAAAAGAGAAGTTTAACTGTCTAGCTGTCTAGCTAGGAGGAGTCAGTAATGAACAGTTCCCAGCAGGAACGGGGCAGGGGGAACCCCAACTGAGCCAATCAGGAGACAGGAAAGAGACCATTTGAAAATAGTAGGAAGTCTCTAATCTCACTATGCTAACTAGTTGTCCCCTCTGCTGCCCCCTGCAGGATGTTCTTGTCATTTTCTTTATCTATGTATGATAGGCCTTGCATATTCCAACAGACAGAATTCTGTTCGTGGCCACTTCCACCCCACCTCTGGTTTGGTGTTCTTTTCACATTATTGGAAGAATAAAAAAAAGAAAGTTAATGCTATTTTGTTCACCACTTTCTGCCCAAGCACCCACCACCTGGCTCCTTTTAAGTCTTAGAACTCCTACTTGCTGACTCAGACTCCATGGATTATACAGATCACATCTGACATTCCCACCCTATGGTACAATCAGACACCATTTGCAGGTTCTACTCAATTCCCACACATGCAGTAGCTAATTCAAGTTGGAAAAGGGGCACCAGAATCCCCCCAAACTCATGCCAAAGTGAAATTAAAAATGTAATTAAATAAAGTTAAATGTGAGAAGTTTGTTGATAACAGAACCTCCGATATCTGCAATCCTATGCACCCTTCTTTAAGAGTAAGTCCCTTTGACAGTGTAAACAAACATAAAATCAGGTTGCTTGGCTGTGTTAACACATAATGTTCACACATTACAGGAACAAGTTTTAAAAGACATCCAGCTCATTTGCTCCCTCATCTCCCTACATATGCCCACTGATACTTAAGAATTCTGCATTCCAGTAACCACAGTAGGTCCTTTTGTCTGAACTGAATGAAATGACACAAACCATGGTTATCCCCTTGCTCACAAACCAGGATTGCAAAGGAGGATTGAAGCAAACAAAACGCAGTTTGTAGTTTTGTCCATTTCAGACATCACAACAAACTATGGTTTCTTGAGAACCAGAAGGCCTTCAGTATCTGAGTTTAAGTGCAAGGAGGGAGGGTGCATAAAAGCCCAGCCTAAGCATGTAAGAGAGGGAGCATGCAAGCCTGAGAATTTGCAAGAACTTACTTGTTTTGTAATGAGACACCATGGTTGGTCACTACATCTGAATACTGTTGGGATATGCAAGGTCTATTGTGCATGTATGGGAAGATGACAAGAACATCCTGCAGGGGGCAGAAGAGGGGACAACTAGTTAGCACAGTGAGAATAGGGATTTCCTGCTGGTTTCAGTCTCCTTCCTGTCTCCTGATTGGCTCAGTTAGGTCTCCTTTCTGCTCCTGCTGAGAACTGTTAGTCTACAGACTCCCTCCTAGCTAGTTAGACAGTTAGACTTCCCTTTCTCTCTCCTCTTTCTTACAAAAGTTTGTTCTCTTCTTAATAAACCAATGTTATTCTTTAAATGCACATCTACACTCTGCCAACAAATACGACGTGTATTCCATTTTAGCAAGAAACTTTGACTGAAGATTTCTCTTGATGAGACCCCAAACCCAGCCTTGTGGCACCCTTTGTCCCAGACAGTTTGAAAACTGCATGCACAAACTCAAGAATCCATCTTCTCATCCACTTGTAAGTTCAGGAATGCATCTTCTCATCCACTTGTAAGCTCAAGAATACATCTTCTCATCTATTTTATTTTGGATCCTAGACATTCAGTTCCATCCATTTCACTGTGCTGAATTTTAAAAAAAGCTATAATTTTCAATGATGAAGGAAGTTTTGTTCTAATTCTCTTTTCTCCAGCTGCTTTTGGCACACACTGTGCTGTAAAAGACACAGGATTTGCATTCTGTGAAATTAATGTTATTACAACAGAGGTTCAGGCTTCCATTAAATTTAAAAATCATGCAACCCTTAAAGAAATCTCTTTCCAAGACCACCGTGTTCCATTAGTCAGGCTCAAATTAAAAATTAAAAAAGGCTTTACAAAGAGAATGTTCAGAGGTCAAAGATAAAAGTATAATGAGGTCACCATCTGTGGGGTTCATTAAACAAAAGCCTGCTTTACGCTACTTTCTCTGTTCTTTAGGGCCAATTACTACGTAAGTATTTTCACCCAGGTTACATTCTAGTGACATGTGACTTGGATGGTCTTCCTCTATGTGCTGTGCATTTGGTGGTTTGTATTTTTTTTAATCTTCCGGTCCTTTATCCTAAGTGCTCCTGACCTTTACTGCCTTGTGAAGTAATGATAGGCTCAAGTTACCAATCTGCTTCCAGGGGAACATAGCCCCAAAGAGCACAGCTCAAAGCATACCCTATGTCAGGCTCACAGCATTCATTTAGAGCAGTAGGTTCACTCAGTTAGCTACAGGTAAAGACCAAACCCATTCATGGTCACCAGTCAAAGTGCAGCCCAGCAATTTGGATAATCAGTCTTATATAAAGTGCAGCCCAGCAATTTGAGATGGTGACTATCATTACAACGATGTGATATTTGTGGACCAATCATGACATCTTTCCTATGGTAGCTATATGGGAGCTAAGTTCCCTACTGTATCAAAGACTTACAAAGACATGACCAATAAATGCCAGTTGATATACATTTGCATTATTTCAGGTTGGGTTAGCAAGGTTCCCCAAAGACTATACTCTCCCCAAAGAAAAGAATGACTTTAAAAAATTGAATAGCAAATTAATTACCTCATGAGTAGGTGCTGCTTACAGCCCTGATGAACTATTGTACTTATAGAGAAAGCAAATATATTCTCTGGATCAGTGGTTCCTAACATTTTTGGTAAGGTGACTCACAAGTCCAAATTTTATTGGTATGGCGACCCACTTTAAAAATAAACAGGGCATGCACAAGTCAATAAAACTGCAAAGGCCTGGGACCTACTTCCACTGGCATTACTACCCACTTTGTCAGTACCCACAGGTTGGGAAATTCTGCTTTGGATAACTTTTAGATAAAGAATCTTGGGGAACGAGTAGTCAGTTCTACAAACAAAGCTGCAAACTTAATTGGTTGATTCTTCCAGTATGCTTTACTTGTTTAACCAACGTGCTTGTCCATGTACTCAAACATGAGGGAGAAGCAGTGCAAGCCTGCCCCCGCCACCACACAGGTAGCTTCCAGTGTAAACACGGCCCTCTACATGAGCACCCAACAACACAAAGGCTTGGCTCACATAACTTCTCACTCAGCAAGAAGCAGACTCTTGGAACCTGGACCTCCACACAGTTGGGTGGTCACAGGAAAGACCAGGGTAACACTGGAACTATCTGAAAGGTAGAAAGGAAGGGCCACTATGACTTCCCCATGAACCAGGACTGTTGTATAGTGGGTTAGACGCATAAAGAAACCACAGACAGCGATGTAGTGATCAGCATGGTTCGCTATTATACAACACGAGACGCTGGTAACTGGCCCGGAGGCCAACTATATACATTAGGGAGGGGCCACCCCCTGGTACCATTGGCGGGTTTGAATTCCCGCCGCTGTTCCCATTGGTCCCCCTACGCGGGAGCCAGGAACCTCAGTCCCATTGTTCTCAGGTACTCAAGCTCTGGCTCTTCGTTGATGGTACGATGTTGTCTCCAGACACAACACCCCTCCCCCCATAGTCCCGATCCTGTCTAGGTGACATAGTCCTTCAGGTATGCGGGGGCTCTGCGTTCCCTGGTGGACCGTCGTGGTGTAGGCGTTGGGTTTTCTCCGCAGCCAAGTCTTGGTGGTGTGGTGGGGCCTGCCCCCTCACCTCCTTCCGCTGGGGAAGGGTGCGCCGTCTGGCCCTCTGCTGATGAGGCCTCGGGCATACTGAGCTGCCCGTCGCTGGGGTCCGCCTCTCTGCGGTCTCGTTCCGCCTCGGGCTCTCCCTCAGCTTCTCGTGGGGCCTGCTCCACCTCCCCTTGGTTTCCCCGGTCTCCTACCGTTGGAAGTAGGCGCCGCCTTAGCTGGTCCACGTGGCGCCGCAGAACCTGCCCGTCATTTGTCGACACCTCATAGGAGACAGGGCCGGTGGGGCGGATTACCTTTCCTGCTATCCACTCCGGGCCTCGGCCGTAGTTCCTTGCGAACACCGGGTCCTCTGGGAAGAAACCCCGTGGTGCCTCCCGGTCCTCAACCCAGTTCCGTCCTGTTGGAGCCCTGTCGGGGTGCAGGCGGTCCAGGAGGATGGTGGGTCGCCGGCCCATGAGAAGCTCCGCAGGGCAGTGGCCGCTGACCGGGTTGGGTGTTGTCCGGTTCGCCAGCAAGAACCGGGCTATGCGTGACTCCCAGTCCCCCTCGGTCAGGCGGCTTAAAGCTTCCTTAGCCGTGCGGACCATGCGTTCCGCTTGGCCGTTCGTGGCAGGGTGGAAGGGCGCTGACCTGATATGCCGGATCAAGTTGTCCCGCAGGAACCGCTGGAATTCCTCGGATGTGAACGCCGGGCCGTTGTCGGAGACGATGGTGTCCGGCAAGCCATGCGTGGCAAATATCTTCCGGAGGGCTCGGATGGTGGCGCTTGCGGAGGTGGAGGAGACTGGACTCACCTCCAGCCACTTGGAGTACGCGTCCACGGTGACCAGGAATGTTAACCCGTGGAAGGGCCCGGCGAAGTCGATGTGGAGCCGGGACCACGGGGTCCTTGTTGACTCCCATGCCTGGGTGGGTGCACATGGTGGGCTTGGCCGGACTTCTTGACAGATCTGGCAACGCTTCACCCAGGCCTCTATTTCCCCATCGATGCCTGGCCACCAGACGTAGCTCCGGGCGAGGGCTTTCATCCGCACGATGCCAGGGTGTGCCTCGTGCAGAGCCTGCAGGACCTGTTGCTGGAGTGCGCTGGGGACTACGACCCGGTCCCCCCACAGCAGGCAGCCCTTGTGTGCCGATAGTTCCTCGCGCCGCGTTGTAAATGCGCTGAACTCCGGGCCCGCCGAGGCCGTAGGCCACCCCCTCACCACCCAGCCGAGAACCCGGGATATGATGGGGTCACGGGCTGAGCGGCGGGCGATGTCCGTGGCCTGGAGAGGGGCGTCTGGAAGACCCTCCAACTGGAGGACATGATGAGCTGGGGCCGGGTCCACCCCTTCGTCTGGCAGGGGGAGGCGGCTCAGCGCGTCTGCATGTCCCATTGCCTTGCCTGGCCGGTGCTGGAGCGTGTAGTTGTAGCCCGCCAAGAAGATGGACCACCGCAAGACCCGAGGGGATAGTACCTGTGGCGTCCGGCGGTCCGCCGCGAAGAGGCCCAGCAGCGGCCGGTGGTCTGTGACGACTGTGAAGGGACGGCCATAGACGAAGTCGTGGAACTTCTTCACCCCGGCCACGACTGCCAGTCCCTCGCGGTCTATCTGGGCGTAGTTCCGCTCGGCCGCAGACAGGGTCTGCGAGTAGTACGCGACCGGGACCTCCCAGCCGTCCGGGAGACGGTGCGCCAGCACGGCTCCCACCCCATATGGAGACGCATCGCAAGCCAAGACCACGGGCAGGGTCTCGTTGAAATGTGCCAGGACCGCGTTCGAGATGAGCAGGGCCTTGACGGCCCGGAACGCAGCAGGCTGATGCGGGCCCCAAACCCAGGGTGCCTTTTTGTCGAGCAACCTGTGGAGGGGCTCGGCTACCGCCGCCTTGTGGGGGAGAAAGGCGTGGTAAAAGTTCAAGAGTCCGAGAAAAGCCTGGAGCTCGGCTTTGGAGGTCGGGGGCGGCGCTTCCACGATGGCCTTCACCTTGTCCCGGGCCGGGTGGAGTCCTCTGCGTTCACCGTGAAACCCAAGAAGTCGACGGATGATACCCCGAGCTGGCACTTCTCGCGCTTGACCTTGAGGCCGGCGTCCCGGAAACGGCTGAGGACCATGCGGAGGCGGGAGGCGAACTCATCAGGCGTGGCGGCGGCGATCATCACATCATCGAAGAATGGTGTGACGCCGGGGATCCCTTTGAGGAGAGAGTCCATCAGTTGCTGGAAAATTCCGGGTGCCACGCTCACCCCGAATTGCAGGCGATTGACCCTGAAGGCCCCCCGGTGCGTTACAATTGTTTGGGCCTCTGCTGTCGGCCCATCGACAGGCAGCTGCTGGTAAGCTTGGGCCAGATCTAGTTTGCCGAAGATCTTGGCCCCTGCCAAGGTGGCCAGAACATGGCTCACCACCGGGACCGGGTAGGCATGGTCCTGCAATGCCCGATTTATCGTGCATTTATAATCCGCGCAGATGCGGACATCCCCGTTCGGTTTAATGGGGGTCACGATCGGGGTTTCCCACACTGCGTGAGAGACCGGCTCCAACACCCCTTGCGCCACCAGTCGGTCCAGTTCCGCGTCTATTTTGGGTTTTAAGGCAAACGGAACGGACCTGGCACGCATGCGGATTGGGGCCACTGTGGGGTTGAGTTGTAGCGAAACCGGGGGGCCCGTGTATTGGCCCAGGGACCCGTCGAAAATGGATGGGAACTCGCGGCACACTTCCTGGAAGTCGCGGGTTGCGCAATGCTGGACCCCCTCGATCGCGATTCCTAGGGGTCCAAACCAGGCCCTCCCCAGGAGGCTAACTAGGTCGCCCTCGACTACGAGCAAGTCCAAGTGACCCTTGAAGCCCCGGTACTGCACCCTGAAACTCCCGACCCCCTTCACTGGCACTCGGTTTCTCTGAAAGTCCATGAGCGTCACGGGTGATGGCTGCAAGCGGGGGCCCCCTTTGGGCAAATCTGTCTTAATGTGGCCTCCGAAATGATGGAACAGGCGGAGCCCGAATCGAGTTCCATTTGTAAGGGGGCCCCCTCTACTTTGATCCGGACGTATATTTTTGGGGTAGAGGCCTGACTGGGGAGTTTCAGTACCTGTGTTCGGGCGGCCGGGGCGTTGGTCAGTTGGTATAGGTCCTCCTCCGGGGGCGCGCAGTCCTCGAAGTGCGCCTCAGACCTGCGGCGGGGCGGTTTTTGCGCTGCGCGTGATGGCTTGGACCGGCAAACCCTTGCGATGTGGCCCGTGCGGCCGCAGTCCCGACATGTGGCGTCCCGGAACCGGCACGATCTCCTCTCATGCTGCCCTCCGCAGCTGGCACACTCCTGCGCCGCCGAGCCGGGTTGCTTGCGTGCGGAGCTAGCGGACGGTGCTGGCGGGCGATGCTGGGCTAGTGTGCGGTGTACCTCGGGGTCGTCGATATCGCTGTTCCCGGGGGAGGCCACACGATGCGTCGCGGTGGTGGTGGTCGGGTGTGACCTCTCCCATGCCGTGGCGGTGGCTAACGCTGAGGTGATGGTCACCTTCTCGCCCTCCATTATTCGGCACCGGAGTTTCTCCTCCCTGAGGCCTGCGACGAAACGGTCGCGGAGAGCCATCTCCAAGTGCTCTCCGAAGGCGCAGTCGGCCGCCAGGCGGCGGAGCTCTCCGAGGAACTCCGCGGCGGTTTCTCTGCCCTGCTGGTTCCGATGCTGGAAAACCACGTGGCATGTCATCTCCGACGGCTTTGGGGAGTAGTAGTTCTGCACGGCCTTTACAATCTCGTCGACCGTGCACTCCTCCACCTTCTTGGGAGAGAGAAGGTATTGGGCCAGATCCACGATCACGGGGCCGCAAGAGCAGAGCAGCAGTCCTCTCTTTCGGTCTTCGTCCGTGATCTGATAGAACACGAAGGCTTGCCGCAAACCCGTGACCCAGGCTCCCCATCGTTGGGGCTGGGAAGCGTCGAACGGCGGTAGCAGCCCGGATCCTGGAGCGATGGCCATTGTGCTAGTCGGCGGCAGCGACACGGCTCTGGATTCACCCTCGGAGGCGCTCATGGAGGATGCCCGTGGAGCGGTGGAGCGAGTCTTCGGTAGCGTTGTCCGACAGCCCGGCTGGAGCGCTCAACAGGATCCCATCCTCGTCGCCATTGTTGTATAGTGGGTTAGACGCATAAAGAAACCACAGACAGCGATGTAGTGATCAGCATGGTTCGCTATTATACAACACAAGACGCTGGTAACTGGCCCGGAGGCCAACTATATACATTAGGGAGGGGCCGCCCCCTGGTACCATTGGCGGGTTTGAATTCCCGCCGCTGTTCCCATTGGTCCCCCTACGCGGGAGCCAGGAACCTCAGTCCCATTGTTCTCAGGTACTCAAGCTCTGGCTCTTCGTTGATGGTACGATGTTGTCTCCAGACACAACAAGGACAATGATGACCAAGTAGGGTTGCCAGATCCCTCCTGGTCCCTCCTGGCCAGCATCAGGGGTGGGGGGGGCATAGGGTTGCCATGTCCAGGTTGAGAAACTCCTAGAGATTTGTGGATGGAGCCTGGGGAGGACAGGGAGCTCAGTTGGGTACAATGCCATAGAGTCCATCCTCCAACGCATCCATTTTTTCCAGGGGAACTGATCTTGGTCGCCTAGAGATCAATTGTAACAGCATCCATTTTCTCCAGGGGAAGTGATCTCTGTAGTCGTGAGATGAACTATAATTCCAGGAGATCCCCAGGTCCCACTTGGAAGTTGGAAACCTTCAGTTGGTGGGATATAGGGATATGGGCACACCTATAGCTACTTTATTTCTGTTTACCTTATTTTCATCCTATTCATCCTTAAAGTAGCTTTAAGTTCTGGGGGACTTAAAGTAGTTTATTAGTTCTGGGGGACTTCAGTGTCCATGTTGATGATGTGGCTTCTTCTCAGGCCAGGATCCTGGTGTTCTCCATGGCAGCACTGGAACTCTCCCAATTTATATCAGCTCCTACACACCAAGAGGGCCACATGCTGGATCTTATTTTTGGTGTAGGGATAAATTTGGATCTGGTAACTGCTGATGCAGTTCCATGGTCAGACTATTTCACCCTGAAGACCCAGTTGAGTATTCCAAACCCTCCCTGTTTAAATGGTGAGTGAATTTATGTTCACCCACAAAGACTGATGGATCCCAATGGGTTCCAGAATGCTCTGTGGGATCTGATGCTCCTTGGTGGATCATTGGATGAGCTGGTGGAAGATTGGCATAGCTGACTCTCTGAAGCCATCAACAAAATCACTCTCTGGTGCCCTCTCCACTCTCGTGCCAAACTAGCTCCATGGTATACCCCCGAGCTACAGAGGATGAAATGAGAGCTGAGACGACTGGAGCAAGGGTGGCGGCATACTCATGATGAAGCTGCAAGAACATCTTATAGGATGTTTATGAAAGCCTATGAGATGGCAGTGAAGGAATTTCTGTGTGGCCTCCTTTGTGTCTGTGAGCTTTTGCCTGACCCAGTTATTTAGAACAAATCGGTCACTTACTACTTTGCCTCAAGACAAGCAAAATGATAAGGAATTGGCTATTGACTGTGAGGTGTTTGCAAGCTATTTTGCAGACAAAGTCTCGTTGCTCCTCCAGAATCTCCCAAACACAGTTGCTACAGTAAGGGAACTGGAAGCTCCTTGTCCATCTTCATGTTCATTTTTGGAACAATTCAGTTGGCTCTCCCAGGAGGAAGTTGACAAGATCCTGGCAGCTCTAAAGCCCATCATGTGCCCCTTGGATCCATGCCCGTCTTGGCGGGTCAAGGCCTGTGGAGGTGATGTTCAGGGCCCCTGGGAGATATCAACTTATCCCTGTCCTCAGGGACATTCCCAGTGGGGCTGAAGGAAGCAGTGGTGCTTCTGTTCTTTAAATAGCCATCATTGGACCATATGGTCCTTGACAACTATTGCCCAGTTTCGAACCTTCCATTTCTGGGTAAAGTGGTTGAAAGAGTGGTAGCCGAACATCTCCAGGTTTTCTTGGATGAGACCTTCATCCTGGATCCTTTCCCATCTGTTTTCAACCCTGACCACAGGACTGAGACTGCTCTGGTCACCCTCACAGATGACCTCCAGAGACATCTGGATCAAGGTGGGGCAGCACTGATGTTGCTCTTGGGCCCAACAGCGGTGTTCAACACGGTTGATTACAACCTTTTGACTCACTGCCTTGCTGACATGGGAATACAGGGGACTGCTTTACAATGGCTCTCCTCCTTCCTCCATGGTTGGAGACAGGGGGTGGCGCTCAGGGAGAGGCTGTCTCCATGGTACCCACTGGAATGCAGAGTGCCACAGGGGGCAATCCTCTTTCCGATGTTTAACATCTTTATGCCTCCCCCTGCCCAGTTGGTCCAGGGGTGTGGGCTGGGCTGCCATCAGTATGCTGATGACACCTGGCTTTATCTGCTGATGGACAGACGGCTGGACTCCACCCCAGATATTTTGGATAGGGCATTAGGGGCCGTGGCTGGATGGTTCCAACAGAGCCATCTGAGATTAAATCCAACAAAGACAGAGAGGACCTCTGAGTCACAGGGGGTTGGGATTTGGAATCCGGCTCCCAACGCTTGGTGGGGCATTGTTGACCTCAGCACTGAGGGTGAAGAGTCTTGGAGTGATCTTGGATGCCTCACTTTCTATGGAGGCCCAGGTCACTACTGTTGCCAGGTCGGCCTTTTATCATCTTTGGCTGGTCAGGCAACTGGTTCCCTATCTCACCTCCCGGGACTTAGCTACAGTGAGCCATGCAATGGTCACCTCCCAGTTAGATTACTGTAATTCACTCTACATGGGGCTTCCCTTGAACCTGACCTAGAAACTGCAGCTATTGCAGAATGCAGCGGTGCACCTGCTGACAGTGATGTCTATATAGGTGTGCATTCAGCCGGTGTGCGCCACCCATTGCACTAGAGGCTAATAGATCTGGATCCAGTTCAAAGTTATGGTATTGACCTTTAAAGCCTTATGTGGCCTGGAACCAGCATACCTACAGGACCGTCCGTTCCCGCCCCCCCCGCCAGGATGTGCCCTGGAGAGCCTTGTGCTCTGCTGATCAACATCTACTGGTAGTCCCTGGCTCAAAAGATATCTGCTTAGCTTCGACCAGGGCCAGGGCTTTTTCTGCCCTAGTCCCGGCCTGGTGGAATAAGCTTCCCCATGAGATCAGGGCCTTGCAGGACTTGTTACAGTTCCATAGGGCCTGTAAAATGGAGCTGATCCACCAGACCTTTGGTTGAGGTGGTGGGCGTTCAGTCCATCTCGGCCTCCCCTGCCCACAGAATTGCCCACAGAATTACACCACAGAAATATATCATTGAATTAATCATCCTGCAGGAGATATTAAGGACTGCCCTGGAGTTTTACCTGGTAACTGCCATCTTGTTCCATTGTTTGATTATTTTAACTTGGTTTTTATCATACGTTACTGTTATTTATTTATACTTTTGATTGTTGTGAGCCACCCTGAGCCCATTCTGGGATAGGGTGGGATATAAACCTCATAAAATAAATAAATAAATAGCTCAGAGCAGTATTACATGGCTGTCTTATCTGATCATCATAACAATCTTCTGAGAGAGGTGAAGCTGAGAGAGACCCGTTCGTTCAAGAACAGTCAGTGGATTTCGGGGCACAAGAAGGGATTTAAGCCCAGGTCTCCCCTGTCCTAGTTCAACAAGCACTCTCCCACACTAAGACTATACTGTACTAACACAACTGTGACTGGAAAAGATAATACTAAACATGGCTTTTTTCTGAATCAAGATTGATTCTGTTTAGTGAACATTAATTCATCTTATATTTCCTTCTACAGCTCATAAAAGTAAAAAAAAAATCCAGCAGGAAAACACATTTTGAGTGGGTTATTTTGCATACAAGGATCTAACACTTCCATTTGTTTGACCACAGAGTTTCTCCACAAGGGTAGGAAATTAATTGGCTTTTAACACTCACTGACTGCAGGCTGTTGAGATGTGACAGCATCATCCCTTTTAATCATTGGTCTGCTTTGATTCAGCACAATATAAATAGTGGAATGTATGACATATTATAAAGAATACAGTATTATTATTAATTCTGTGTCTCAGACACTCATGTCAACTGTGGGAGAAAAGTGACACATGCAAGGGGGGGCGGCTTTTGATTTGCTGGTCGGTCAAGGAGAAAGTGGTTCAAAAGGCAAGGTTAACAAAAGCAGTCAGCTAATGTTGCAAACCAATTTTACTCGCAGCACAGTTGGGGGCACTATGTAAATCTGTTACTGCACATAGTGGGTCTCTTGATATACTACTTATACGATGTGAATTTGCCTTATTTTTAAAAAACAATCAGTTGAAATTAGATAATATATGTGGCACCAAATTGCAAAAAAAGTAGGTCTACTCTGAACTCTTATGTTAATCAATTGCATTTAAAATCCAGGACAGTGTCTTTAAGATCACAGTTTCAACATGGGATTTTGCGGGGTTTTGGACTCCATAATTACATACTCAATTTTTATTCCTAATATCATACATCACTTCAAACTTCTTTCTGGAGAAGTGGCTGAGAAATGTGTGTGAAAGCAAGTGAGAAGAAGAAGTGGTTTGCCATTGCCTTCCTCTGTAGCCTTCCTTGGCGGATTCCCTTCCGAGCACCAACCCTGCTTAGCTTCTGAGACCTGAAAAGATCAAGCTATACTATGCCATCTTCTCGGGGCTAAGAAACAGAATAGATAAAGCTAATAATAAGGGCAAGTCTGCATTATGGATATAAACTGGTTAAATAGGTTTTTTTCCCTCTCTGTATGGAGCCCTGGGAATTGTCCTTCTTTGAAGAGGGCAAGACCTCTAAGTAACATTCTTGGCACCCTTGCCAAATTACAGTTCCTTGGGGGAAGCCATGACAGTCAAACTGGTGTATGTAAATATGCCCCAACTATGAAACATTTCTACTAAAATGACTCAGTATGCGTAAGTATGGAATTAAAAAGCCAGAAGGCTACAAGGGTGATGGTTGTTGGGCCTGTAGCATCTACCCAGCTTTTAATGGAGGTGGGAATGGAAAATGGGGGAGAGGCAGAAGAGCTCTAGGAATTACTCATGACGTCTTGCCTCTCCTGTTCTTATAAAATGTATAAAAAATGTCTTTCTTTTCTGGGCTGTCATCCAATTGCTTTCTTCGAATGTTCATTAAACAAAAACTTTGAAACATAACAAGCCAATTTTTAAAAATAGAAACACTACAAAATTGTATTTTTCCCCCCACAATGAGAAACATTACACCAATTCTGGTGAAAAATGAAATGTGATGAATATCTCTATAAATAGGATCTTTAAGACTAATTGATTTGGGAAGTTCTGTTTGATTCCCAATAAACTGCATTTGTCCAAGAACACAGGCAACCTTAGGTTTTTGAAGGCAGTGGTACAGAAGAAGATCGATATAAAAGATTACATAGGAATGTCCTGAGTAGGTTATGTTCTGTCTCTCATTGTTAAATCATGCTCATTAATTGATAGAAAATGTTAATGAATCTAAAATGAATGAAAAGAAACAGCAATGTGGACATAATGATGCATGGGAATTAGAACTTTTTGATCAACAGACCTCAAGAGAAACTGTGAGCTTCAAAGAAATAAATCCTCATTGGATGTATGGCGATCTTGCTCTCTTCCCTCCCTCACACACAGGATTTTCCACTTCTTTTTTCTTTCTTGCTTGCTGAGCAGCCCCTACATCTATTTTCTTATTTGTTGGTCTATGGCTGTCCCACCCTATCATGTTATTATATATATTGATGCTGGCCCAGCCCAGGGACTTAAGGGAAGAGACAAAATCACCTGCTAATAAACTCCTGTAATGGCACACGAGAGGTTTTTTAAAGTTCAAAAATAAACAAAATATTTTATTTAACTTGGAGGGGGAAAGGTCAGGTGGAATCAGGGGTAGGACGTATGCAGTGAACCAATAATAAAAACTGAAGTAACTTTGTAATCACACTAAATCCAGCTAATATGCTGCCAACAAGTAAGTATTTTTGCTTTTCACAAGGTCTTTGAAACTTTGAGGCTTTCTTTTCAGTTTCTGCTTTAACTTACAAGGATAGGTTTCTGAGTTTCATTGACACCTTGCATTTAGAAGGCAGGAATATACAACTAAGTTCTCAAAATCCTTCTATATATATATATAGACCAGAAATCACCCTTCTTTTTAGCATTATCTCTCTTTTTACTGGGCAGGGATTACTTCTCTTCACTAGAAGCTCTGTCCCTTTTTGACTTGAATGGGGATCTTCCATGATCCTCTCACACCTCTTTGCCTCCTTCCCAGTCCTCAGTCAGTGCTAAACTCCCTTCTTCAACAGTCAGTTCCCAATTGTTATTACTTAACTGACTCTTTTCCACAGAATTCTGTTTGAAAAGCCTGTCACTCAAAGGTTTTCAGACTCTGTTAGGTATTAACCCTTGACAGTCCATCGCAGACTGCTGTTCCCTCTCATAAATGTTTCCTACCACCACCAGCACCCCTGTTTCAGCTTTGCAGAATCCACCCTTTCTATCTAGTACATTTTTATCCCACCCTTTCTGCAAGGAGGTCAAAGTGATGTACATGCCTCTCTTATCTTCCATGTTATCACAACAACCCTGTGGGGGAGGTTAGGCTGACAGAAAACGATTGACCCACTAGGGTCACCCAATAATCCGCACAGCTGAGTGGGAATTTGAACCTCAGTCTTCCAGATCCTAGTACAACTCCCTAAGCACTACACTACACTGGCTTCCTGTTTTAGAGTTTCTCAAACCATGATAACATATGATGAACATTTTTTCTCCATCAAGAAGAAGAAGAAAAAGAAGAAGTTTTTATACCTCATTTTTCTCTACCTTAAGGAGTCTCAAAGTGGCTTACAATCTCATTCTCTTCCTTTCCCCACAACAGGCACCTTGTGAAGAAGGTGGGTCTGAGAGAGTTCTGAGAGAACTGTGACTGGTCCAAGGTCACCCAGCAGGCTTCAGATGAAGGATTGGGGAATCAGACCCAATTCTCCAGTTCACCACTCTTAAAAAACACACCACACTGGCTCTCAATCAGACGTAGCTAAGAGGAACAAGTGTGTCCATCTATACCTATAGTGCTCTGTTTAGTCTGCGATTGGTTTCCCCATACACTGTGGTGCCCCATTTGTCACCAGTACAGGAGGTCCCTGGCTTGTTTTTCCTACATAAGACAGCCAACTTTGTATCTGTTGTTTCCACTTCCAAGTTTAAAACAGGAAGCAATCATTTCCCAGGAACAGTATTTTGCCTGATATGTCCCAGGTCTTAAAGATGCAAGAAACTTCCGAAACTTTCAAAAGAATGTACTGATTGACCTTCATTTTTTTCTGCTTAAATAAGCAATTTAAAAAATGTCTTTATGCGCCAGAGCTCTGGCATTTTATATTTTCATGTCCCTTTGTGTGAATTTCTACTTACAGGATCATTATAGACTAAACATTTGTGGAATGGAAGGCAGAAAAGCTTTAAGGAATGGATTCATAAGAGAAAGTGGAAAAGCGACTTTTCCCTACCTTCATAAAGAAGCATACCACACATCTGACCATCCAGAGAGTTCCAGAACCACCATCAGCAGATCCTAGCCAAGGCATGTGTCTGCAACAGCAGGGGGGGTGTTGTTTTATTTGTTTTGTTTGGTATGTTTGCATTTGTGTGTGTGTGTGCAAGCTCCCTTGCCTGGAAGTCTTGGCAAGCTCTGGCAACTCCTACTGGGGCATGGAGGATGTTCGGAGAACTGCCTTGATAGCCTGCCTCTAGCTCCCAACGCTGGTATTCTTTGGAGGTCTCCCATCCAAATACTTGCCAGGATTGGCCCTGTTTAGCTTCCAAGATCTGACAAGATTGGGCTTTCTTGCGCTATCCTGGTCAGGGCTGTGTCTACAACAGCACTTTGTAGAGCTAGGGATTTTTTGTCTAGTAGAAGTGAAAAGTGCTGAGACTGACGAGTGATTTCAGCTCTCACATACTTTATTAGTTGAAGAACAAGACAACTAAGCTGGCTCACAGGCCGGCTTTTTATCCCCCGTGAGCCCACACCCCAAAACACACAACACCCAGTGATTCGCTATTTACATTGATTGAGTTAACTCCTGCTCCTCAGTTGGAGGGGAGCCAGGATCCTCTGTCCATTGTCTTTCGGGGCGAAGCTCAGGCCCTTCGCCTGGCCACATGGTGGACCGGTTAGAACCGGTCCCAGCACATGGCTGTCCTAAGCCCATGTCCTCAAGTGGATACATTACACCCCTCCCCCTTGGTCAGAGATACACCCGCACACAAAGTCCTTTAAGTAAGCTGGAGGCTTTCGTTCCCGGGTTGAGCGCCGGGGGGCCAGGATGGGAGGAGAAGCAGGTGCCGGTGTCCTGGCCGGAGAGCCGACCGGTGCTGGCGGAAGGGACCTGGCTGCCGGGGCGTTGTCAGCTGTGGTTGAGGCTTCAGTAGACGGGGCGAGGGGGGTCGTGGCTGTGCTTTCCGCTGGGCTGTGTTCCTGCGGAGAAGATCGTGGCTCCTCTGCCTCCTGAGGTTCGGGGTCCTTGAAGTCGTCTGGCTCCCGCAGCGCCACCCTGCGGCGGAGTTGGTCGATGTGGCGGTGGAGCATGGTACCATCTTCGCAGGAGACCTCATACGAACGGGGGCCCCTGACCCGGACCATCCGGGCCGGAACCCAGGGTGGACCCTTGGTGTAGTTTCGGGCGCACACCGGGTCCTCTGGGAAGAACCCCCTAGCCGCTTCATGGGACTCGGTGACCGGTGCCTTTTCTGCAGCGCAATTGGGATGTAGACGGTCTAGCCGGGTCATCAGGCGATGGCCTAGGAGGAGTTCAGCCGGACTATGCCCTGTTGTGGTGTGGGGAGTGATCCGCTGGCCAAAGAGGAATGCTGCCAGCTTGTAGTCCCAGTCCTTTGAGTCCAAGCGCTGGAGTGCATCTTTGGTCGTCCTGACCATTCGTTCCGCTTGGCCGTTGGTCGCGGGGTGGAAAGGGGCGGACCGGACATGGTGTATTCCTTAGTAACGGGTGAAGTCCATGAATTCGCTGGACGTAAAGGCCATCCCGTTGTCTGTGACTAGTGTGTCGGGAATGCCCTGGGCACTGAATATCTGCCACATGGCTCGGATAGCAGCTTTGGAAGAGGTGGAGGGTACTGGGACCACCTCTAACCACTTGCTGTATGCATCCACTAGGATGAAGAACAGCTGTCCCTGGAACGGGCCCGCAAAGTCCAAGTGCAGCTGGGACCAGGGGCGGTGTGAGGATTCCCAGGCACGCTCAGAGGCCCTGGGTGGTTCCAGGCGGGATGACTGGCATGGTTGGCATCTCCGGACCATGTCTTCTATGTCTTTGTCAAGCCCCGGCCACCATACGTAACTCCTAGCCAGGGCTTTCATCCGAACCACCCCCGGGTGTGCCTCGTGGAGGGCGGCTAGGACCCGTTCCCTCAGTGGCGCGGGAATGACCACCCGGCTTCCCCACATCATGCAGCCTTTGTGAGTGGACAACTCTTCCTTCCTGGAGGTGAAAGCTGTGAAGTCTGGGCCTGCCTGGCCTGCGGGCCACCCCCTTACCACCCAGTCGCGAACACAGCTGAGGACCTTGTCCTTTGTGGTGAGGCGCGCCACCTCCCCGACGTGCACCGGCTGGTCTGGGAGCACCTCCAGGAGGGTGACTTGGTAGGCCGGGGCTGGGTCGGGGTCTGTGGCAGGCAGTGGAAGGAGGCTCAGGGCATCCGCATGACCCATCGCCTTGCCTGGCCGGTGAACGAGGGAGTACGAATAACCAGACAAAAACACAGACCACCGGATGACTCGTGGCGACGTCATTTGGGGGGTCTGGCGGTCCGGGGCCAGGAGACCGAGAAGAGGCTTATGGTCGGTCAGGATCGTGAAAGGCCGGCCATACAGGTAATGGTGAAATTTTTTCACCCCGGCCACTATTGCGAGCGCCTCCTTGTCAATTTGCGAATAGTTTCACTCCGCCAACGACAAGGTCCTGGAATAATAGGCCACCGGGACCTCCCGGCCGTCCGGCAGTTGGTGGCCCAGAACTGCCCCAACCCCATATGGTGAGGCGTCACATGCCAATACCACGGGAAGCTGTTCATTAAAATGCGAGAGCACTGTGTTAGAGGTTAACAAGTCCTTGACTGCTTGGAACGCGGCGGCGTGTGTCGGCCCCCAAAACCAAGGAGCCTTCTTGTCAAGCAGGCGGTGGAGCGGCTCCGCCACCACCGCCTTGAGAGGGAGAAAAGAATGATAAAAGTTCAAGAGGCCCAGGAAGGCCTGTAGCTCCTGTTTGGATGAGGGCGGGGGGCTTGTGTGATTGCCTTGACTTTGTCCTCCGTGGGATGGAGGCCATGTGCGTCAACTGCGAAGCCCAGAAATTCTATGCGCGGCACCCCTAGGAGGCATTTCTCCCTCTTCACCTTGAGCCCTGCCGAGTCAAACCTTCGCAGCACTGCCCGGAGCCGGTCTGCGAATGAGGATGAGTCTGGAGCCGCAATGATCACGTCGTCCAGTAATGGTTGGACCCCGGGAATCCCCTTCAGGAGGGAGTCCATGAAGGACTGGAAAATCCTTGGTGCGACGGACACCCTGAACTGGAGCCAGTGGACTTTAAAAGCTCCTTTATGAGTGGCTATCGTTTGGGCTTCAGCGGTGGCGGCATCAACGGGTAGCTGTTGATACGCCTGGGTGAGGTCTAGTTTGCCAAAGACCCGGGCCCCTGCTAGTGCCGCCAAAACATGGCCGACCACGGGTACTGGGTACGCGTGGTCCTGGAGGGCTTTATTTAAAGTGCATTTGTAGTCTGCACAAATGCGAACGTCACCGTTTGGCTTTATGGGGGTGACTATGAGGGTTTCCCAGCGTGCTGAGGCAACCAGTTCCAGCACCCCCTGTTCCACAAGGCGGTCGAGCTCGGCCTCAATCTTAGGCTTCATCGCAATCGGGGGGTGGCAGGCCTTGATGTGTATGGGCCGGATGCTGGGGTCGAGATCCAGTGAAATGGGGTCCCCAGTGTACCGCCCCAGTGTGCCGTCAAAAACCCGGGGAAATTCGTCATAGACCTTAGCAAAGTCCGGCGCCCGCACATGATTCACCCCTGTAACTGTGAGTCCTAGGGGCCTGAACCATGAAAGTCCCAGCAGACTTGAAAGATGTCCCTCCACCACCAGTAGATCCAGGATCCCGTCAAAGTCCTTAAACTGTACCGGAACTTGCCCCAGCCCTGGACCGCCACGGGGTTCTTGTTAAAGTCCCGTAAGGTCAAACCCCATGGCTTTTGCAGGGGGGGGTCCCCCCTGTGGACAAATCTTGTGGAGCGTGTCCACAGAAATTATGGAGAATGACGAACCCGTATCGATCTCCATTGAACAGGGGAACCCCTCAATAAGAACTGTCACGTGTAATTTGTTGGGTCCGTCCGAGGGCAAGTTACATACCAGGTGCAGCTGCTGGGTGGATGCGAGGGTGTGGAGGCTTGATGGCCGGGGTGGAGAAGACCTCAGGCGCTTACCCCGGGAGCGGCAGGCCCAGGCGATGTGGCCCGTCTTTTTGCAAACTCGGCAGACGGCAGTCCTGAAGTGGCACGACCGTCGATCATGTGGGTCACCACAGCTAGCGGCACGATGCTGGCAAGGCATGTTGCTTACGGAGATCGATGCTAGCGAAGCGGGCTGCTTTCGAGGGGCGGCTGCCATTGCGGGGTGGTCGAAACATGGAGCGGTGGCGGCAGATGAGTATGGCGTGTGGCGGTGCTGTGCCCGGAGTCTGTGAGGCGATGCGCAGTGCGAGGCAGGCGGCCCTTGGGGATGCGGCGCGTAGTGGGGCCGTGTGGTGAGCGGTGGGAGAAGTGGCGCGAGGCTGGGTGGTGTGCGGTGATCACGGCGCTGCGGAAGAAATGGCTGCAGTGGTGGTGAGTGGTGCGGTGCTGCTCTCGGGGTCAGCGATGCGATGCTCAGGAGCGTTGACGGCTTTGGTTGCGGTGAGCGGTGCGTTGCTGCTCTCGGGGTCAGCGATGCGAGGCTCAGGAGCGTTGGCGGCTTCGGTTGCGGTGAGCGGTGCGGTGCTGCTCTCGGGGTCAGCAATGCGAGGCTCAGGAGCGTTGGTAGCTTCGGTTGCGGTGAGTGGTGTGTTACTGCTCTCGGGGTCAGTGGTGCGATGCTCAGGAGCGGTGCGATGAGCAGCTGGGCTTGATGCGATGCTCTTCATCGTGGTCGTTGTTCAGGGAGGGAGTTGGCATCCCATCCTCGTCGCCAGTGGAAAGTACTGAGACTGACAAGTGATTTCAGCTCTCACATACTTTATTAGTTGAAGAACAAGACAACTAAGCCGGCTCACAGGCCGGCTTTTTATCCCCCGTGAGCCCACACTCCAAAACACACAACACCCAGTGATTCGCTATTTACATTGATTGAGTTAACTCCTCCTCCTCAATTGGAGGGGAGCCAGGATCCTCTAGTCCATTGTCTTTCGGGGCGAAGCTCAGGCCCTTCGCCTGGCCACATGCAGGCCCTTCGCCTGGCCACATGGTGGACCGGTTAGAACCGGTCCCAGCACATGGCTGTCCTAAGCCCATGTCCTCAAGTGGATACATTACAAGAAGGGATCAATTTTCCTTTTCCTGGGCCATCTTGATGCATATACTTTTGGTATTAGGAAATGGAGCAGAAAGAAAGGTGAAAAGGCAGACCAATAAGAGCTCAGCAACAGGATCATTTATCAAGTGGCTGCACAATACCAAATTGAAAATGATGGCAAACGTTCTAGAGCATAAACTCAACTGTGGAGAGAGCTGGGCTGGGAGCTTAATGAGGACAGATGTAAGGCATGGCACAGAGGAAGGAAAACAAAATGCACTAGGATGCAATTAAAGAACAAGCAATCATAACAAATAACAATGTGCTGCTACAGCAAGTAAGCTGAGTGACATTATTTTATATTCTGTCAATAAAAAACAATACTGCTTGAGGTGACGGGCAAACATCTCCATGTCTGACCTGAAACAGCTGGCATTTTTCCAAGCACCCTCTGATAAACACTTGAAAACACCTGATGGGAACACTAACAAAATGTGTGCAGTGCACATAACATGTCCATCACCCAAGTCCCCCCATCCCACCCCTGCTGTCCTAAGCCACAGATCTTACTTCTCTGAAAGTGGAGCAGGAAGCCAGAGGGGATGACAGCAAGTGATTTGCCAGAGAGGATAGGTCCCAACCAGGATCTATTTTCCCTGCAAAGAACTCTTCCTTAACTTCCTCAGAATAACTTCCTGCAGGGATTTACAGGAATTGTAGTTCTCTAAGTCTGCCAAAGTCAGTCAAAAGCCCAAGAAAGCTACAATTCCAATCAACCCCAGTAGGAGCTCATGCTGGGACAGATTTTTTTTTTTTTGGTTTTTAAATGCTTAATTTTAACAAACACAACAATAAACATTTGAAACAGAAAGGCAGCATTGCTCAATTCTTGCAATGGAATGGAACTCCACATGCAAGCCACACACACAAAAGTCCCACTGGAAGTTGAGGGGTGGCAGTGCGTGGCTTTCTCCCTCTCTCTCCTCTCAGCGACAGGCAATTTCCTCCAGCAAATTGCAGGGCACTTTTTTCTATCTCGCTCGTTCTCTGTTCTCCCCCCAGCCCACCTCTCTCTTTGCCTCTCCTCTCCTTCCCCTCCCCTTCCCCTCATATTCTTATTATTGTTTGGTCTCTCCTTATAAAAATGCAATAGCATTATAGCAACCCCATTGGAATGCCTGGAGTGTTGTGTATAGCACTATAGCACTCTAAAGCGAACATTAAAAAAAAAAAAAGGCATGGCGGGAAAACGAAGTGGTACAGTCTGATTCGGCTCTTTTCCGATCGGGGAAAGCCATGTGTGAAATGGCAGCCCTGTACTGGTTTACTTCAAGACAAATCAGAAACGGCTTCAAACCAGCAGAATCTCAGTAATATGAAATTCCCTAATCTATCTGGATATGTACCCATTCACAAACCTCCATGAACAGTACAAAAGTTCATGCAGACCGCCCTTCCATGAACATTGCTTCACAAACCATGAGCCAGCCAAAATGCATAACAAACTTTAGTTTGTGAGTCAGTCTGTGCCCATCTCTAGGTTCTAGTTCGCATGATAATGTGTTCAAAGATCTTCCACTCACAGTACTTCTGTTTCAAGGATGCCTAAATCCATAACCCATTCTGACCCACCTATCCGTCCTTATTTTGAGAGGGAGGAGGTTGGCTATGGCTAATTACTCATGAGAAGTAACTTGAACAGAACTGTACTGATAACATTCAAATCTTTATTTCCCTGATTTGATACTTTTTTGCACTTAACTCTTCTTATTCAGTTTTAGGTGCTGGGGAGGGAGTGAAACCTCAATGTGTAAAACTACTCTTTTGTAAATAATATTTAACATTATTCCCAGCTTCTAAGATGGAATCAGAGCTTTTCAGATTTGCAAAAGCAAACTAAACACTTTTGGAATCCAAGCATGAATTTCTAAAATATTGCCCTGTTTTTGATTGTGTATAAAATCTTGCTTCTGCTATAGTTTAAAGTGATGAGCATGATTCTGTTGCACCACACTACTTTGACTTCAGCCACTTGTTTGTGTGGGCAGCATAATATTGGAACAGCGTGATGACCCCTCTTCCATTCACTTGCTAAATATTCCAGGTTGCCAGTCTTTTTTTCCCTTTTTTTTAATTAAACTAATTATGCTCCGCCTCTCCAAGTCAACATCTGCCACATCCCACTGTTGCCACCATGTCATGACCCCAGCGGGTCACCACCTTCCGCCACCACCACTCTGGACTTCAGGTCCCTTGAGAAGGCCCAGAGTACCCTCCCAAGCCCATCCAAAATGCTCCTTTTCAAGCTGAGAACTATAGGCGTGATGTCCAGGCAGAGAACATTTAACAAATGGTTTATTAACACAGTATTGGGGCAAGGAAAACAAGTCAAGGTGCTTTAAAAGATATAACACTGTTTAAAGGCAAAATAAATTAATCTAACACAACTACCTAGTTCACATGACTAGTTACTACTCAAGGCTTACAGCCTTCTTACCAGGCCTGTCCCTGTACTCACTCCGTCCCAAGTGAGGGAACTTTTCCTCTCAGACCAGCCTGTTCCCTCAATGTGACTCTGTGAGGGAAGACTGCAGAGAGACATGAACCCAGTTTCCTCACAGCACACAGAGTTTATATCACAGTCCCCTTCAGTTTAGCTCTGTGAGAGGAAAGAACACCATTTTTCCACAGCCCACAGAGTATGTAACAGTCTCTTCACACAATCCCTGTACACTGATTGGTTACAACTGTCTCTAAGCATTATGGGGATTGTAGGCTATGTCTGCTTTCTACTGCCATGCAGGTCTCTCCTTGGACCAAGCCGCACTAGGCCTTGCTCCCAGTTCTGCACAGATCATGACACCCCTCTTCCATTCACTTGCTAAGTATTCCAGCTTGCCAGTCTTCCTTTCCCTTTGAGCACAGAAAGGAAGAACTGTGCCACAAGGCTAAGCCTTTTCATTAAATCTAGAATGGCCCCGGTCACACGAGAATTTGTGGCGGGAGAAGTACAAAAGTTGTTTTTTTGTTTTTTTTTTAGTAAATACAATTTATTATTGGATATATTTTCCACAATCATACAAATTAAGCAAGTAAGTACATATCCATTTCCTTTCGCCCTCTCCCCCCCAAACACGGCTTCCCGCAATGCTCCAACCCCATTGATATTTCTTATTCAGTTACATTTAACTAAACTTACTTTGTCTTACTAATGGTAACAATTTAAAAAGCTAGTCCCTTTCACTTTCTCCTTAATAGTTGTCAAAGCAAATCAAACCACGTTTTACATCCCAATTTTTCAACAAATATTCTTGAAAGTCTTTCCAATCTTCGAAAAACTTTTCATCTTCTTCGTTATTTAATTTTCTTGTTAATTTGTCCATTTCTGCCATAAACAGCATCTTCTTAATCCATTCCCATGTTTCAGGTGTTTTTTCTTGCTTCCAACATTGTGCAAAAGTCATTCTGGCTGCTGTAACCAAATACCATAATAATGTTCTCTTGGTTACATTTATTTCTTCCATTTTAAGACCTAACAATAACATTTGTGGGTCTTTCTTAAAAGTACATTTCAGAATTTTTTGTATCTCATTATGAATCTCAGTCCAGTACCTTACAACCTTATCACAAGTCCACCACATATGGTAAAAAGACCCTTCTTTTTTCTTACATTTCCAACATTTGTTAGACATGCTATCATTTATAATAGCAATTTTTTTAGGAGATATACCATCTGTACATCATTTTATAGCAATTCTCTTTAACATTTATACAAGTTGAAATTTTCATTGACTTTTTCCACAAATATTCCCAAGATGACATAGATATTTCATTATTTATATTTACTGCCCACTTTATCATTTGCTCTTTTACTGTTTCATCTTCAGTATACCATTTCAATAACACCTTATACAATTTTGAAATCATTTTTTTACCCTTTTCGACCCATACAGTTTCAAGTTCATTATTTTTTTCTCTAAAGCCATATTTCCTTTAATCAGCTTTACATAAATCATAAATCTGTCTATAACTCAACCAATCATATTCAAATTCCACATCAGTTCTGTCTTTTAATACAAAGTTTTTCCCTTCAATATTTAAAAGGCTTTTGTAAGGTAACCATTCTAGGCCTTGATTTCTTGAATATGGATTAATCACTTCTGCCGGCACTATCCAAAGTGGTCGCTCTTCCGAGAAGAATTTTTTATATCTCATCACAAGTCTCGAACAGTGATAGTCTTATATAGTGGTGTTTAAAAAACTTGTCTATTTGTACTTTTCCATACCATAGATATGCATGCCATCCAAACTTATTATCATGACCTTCCAAAGCCAACAACTTCTTATTCTCAAGATTAATCCACTGCTCCAACCATGTTAAGCAGACGGCATCGTAAGAAAGTCTTAGATTTGGTAGTTGTAGTCCTCCTCTTTCCTTTGCATCACCTAAAATTTTCATTTTAATCCTTGGTTTTCTTCCTGCCCATACAAACTTCGATATTTCTTTCTGCCACGTATCCAATACTTTACTTTGTTTTAATATTGGAATAGTCTGAAATAGAAACATCAAGTGAGGCAAAACATTCATTTTTACAGTTGCAATTCTTCCCAGTAACGATAGATTCAAGGTATTCCATTTTCTCAAGTCTTGTTGAATCTTATACCAAACTTTTTCGTAGTTATTTTTAAACAAATCAATATTTTTCATAGACAATTCAATACCTAAATATTTAGTCTTTGTAACTGCTTCACATTTAATTTTCTCTTGAAGTTCAATCTGTCTCTGTCTCGTCATGTTTTTACACATCACTTTCGTTTTATTTTTATTGACGTAAAATCCAGCAATTGTTCCAAATTCTTCAATTTTTCCCATCAGTTGTGGTATATTCTCAATTGGATCTTGAATCATAAACATTACATCATCTGCAAATGCTCTATATTTATACGTAAAGCCTTTCACTGTAAGGCCTTTGATATTATTGTCTTTTCTTATCTCTGCCAATAATATTTCCAATATCCAAATAAACAATAACGGAGACAACAGGCAGCCTTGTCGTGTTCCCTTTTGAACTTGAAAGAAATCTGTTTTTTCTTTATTTATATTCAAAGCTGCTTTCTGTTCTGAATATATTGCCACAATCATGTTTGAAAAAGATTGTCCTATATCCATTTTTTCGATTACTTGCAGCATAAAGTCCCAATTCAAGTTATCAAAAGCTTTTTCCGCATCAAGAAAGAGGAATCCAACTTTTTTTCTGGGTGTTTATCATAATATTCAATTGCATCAATCACCACTCTCAAATTTTCTTTTATTTGTCTATTTGGTAAAAAACCAGCTTGCTCTTCCGCTATGACATCTTTCAAATATTTTTTCAACCTCTCCGAAATTATTTTTGCAAATAATTTGTAATCATTATTCAATAGCGATATTGGTCTGTAATTCTTTACATCAGTTAAATCCAAACCTTCTTTAGGTATAAGTGAAATATTTGCTTCTTTCCATGAGTCTGGGATCCGTTTGGTCATCCTTATATCATTTGACAGAAGTACTAAAATAGGGGTTAGCTCCTCCTTGAATTTCTTATAGAATTTTGCTGTAAAGCCATCTGGTCCTGGAGCTTTGCCCAATTTTGCATCTTCTATCGCCATTGTTACCTCTTCCTTTGTTACTAAACCATTGAGTAGTTCTTTAATTTGTTGTCCCAGCTTTGGTATTTCAATATTGTCCAAATACTTTCTAACTCTCTGTTGGTCGATTCCTTTCTTTTTAAACAATTTTGCATAATATTTGAAAAAAGCTCTTTTTATACCTTTCAAATCCACAACGTCTTTTCCATCTTCAATGATCTTGCTTATGAAGTTTCTTTCTTTTCTATTTTTCAACTGCCACGCTAGAAATTTTCCTGGTTTGTTTGCACCTTCAAAAGCTTTTTGTTGTAGTTTTTTCAGGTTCCAATATAATTCTCTGTTTAATAAGACATTCAACTGATCCTGTAGAAGATGAATCTCTTTAATAATTTTTTTCTTCCCTGGTCTTTTCTTTAATTCCTTTTCTTTTTGTCTAATTTTTTCATAAAGATCATTTTGTTGTTGCATCCTTTGCTTTCTGTCTTTTGTGTTTAATGAAATAAGTAAACCTCTCATTACCGCTTTGTATGCATCCCAAACAATCTGTATATCAGTAACTTTATTCAGATTCATTTCAAAAAAACTTCTCGTTTCTTTTTTTAATGTCTCATTAATTATTTTTTGATCCAATAAATCTTCATTAATCCTCCAATATAATTGTTTTGGTTTTTCTTTTGACATCCAAAGTAAAGGATTATGATCTGAGTTATTTTTTGGCAAAATTTCAATTTTATGAGTTTTTAGCACCATCTCCTCTGACATCCAGATCATATCAATTCTAGAAAAGGATTTATGTCTGTTAGAATAAAACGTGTAGTCCTTAATCTTAGGATTCCATTTCCTCCAAACGTCTTCTAATTTCTCTTGTCTCATCAACTGAAAATTTTTTTTTGGCAATTTTCCAATCGCTTCTCCAATTGCATTAGACTTTCTGTCCAGTACATTATTAACCGTGCCATTAAAGTCTCCTGCAAAAAGTGTTTGATCATAGTTTAAACAGTCCAACTCTCTTGTCAAATCATTGAAAAAAGTCTCTTTTGCCCCATTGGGTGCATATAGATTTACAAGCAGTGTCCTTTTTCTGTACATCGTTATTTCCACACCAACATATCTTCCTTCGTTGTCTGAGAAGATTTGTTTGGGTTCCAATTCTTTAGAAATGTATATCACTGTTCCTTTCTTCTTATTAATTGCTGATGAATGAAATTCTTCTCCCAATTTTTTATTAATCAGATACTTATTGTCTTGTTTTCTAATATGTGTTTCTTGCAGACAAATTATATTACATTTTTGTTTCTCTAGCCAATGGTTCACTAATCTTCTTTTGTTTGGTGAATTTAGTCCATTTACATTCCAAGATAAAAATTTGTAATCCATCAGTGTTTTGAATTAAATGTCTTTAAAATCATCAAAATTGTTCTCTTTGAATCTACACAAGTCTCCTTCTGTTTTAATTGTAAATCTCACCGAGTTGTACGAGAATGATAGTCCCTGTGGGATCTCCCATCTGAACCTGATGGCCATTTCTTTTAACTTGTCCGTTAGTTTTTTAAACTTCTTTCTGTCTTGTAGAATCATTCTCGGAATTTCTCTTAAAATTATTATTTTCTTTCCATTAATTTCCAACGGTTGTGTAAATTGCTTCTTGAAAATGTCTTCTTTCATTTTTGTTGTCACAAACTGAACAATCACATCTCTGGGTAATTTCTTTCTCTTGGCATAAGCTGAATTCACTCTGTAAATTAAGTCAAAGTCTGAATCCAAATCTCCTTGATCCTCGCCTATATAAGTTGTCAATGTGTTTATTACTAACGCACGTATATCCTGGTCTTCCTCCTCTTCTATTCCTCTCAGTCTCAGATGATTCTGAGTAGCCCTATATTCCATCATAGACTCCAATCTTGTATTTTCTTGGAGAGTTCTTTTCACTTTTTGTTCCATTTCTGCTGATTTTGTCACCAGACTTTGAACCTCTTTTTTAACTTCTTCCGTATCTTTTTTTATCCCTGCCACTTCTGTTAGTACCAGGTCTTTCAGCTTTACCATATTTTTTTCTTGTACTTGTACTTGCTCTTGTTCTATTTGCTCCAGTTGTATTTGCATCTGTTGTTGCAACTGTGATTCTATTTGCTTCCCTAAATTCTGCACCACTTCTGTCATCCTTTTCTCCATCGCCTCCATAGCGGCCTGCCACTCCTTTTTTTCTTTTGCAGACATTCTTGGACTTGGTGATGAGGCGGCCCTTGGTCTTGACCTCAAATCCATTTTGGAGGCAAATTCAAAACTAACCAATCTTTATATTGTCAATGATAAAGTCAAATCGCCACCTTTATAACTTTTTCCGTTGCTTTTTTGGTTTAAAAATAGCTTTTTAAAATTTAGTCCTCCTCAAAATGGCGGGCGCAATTTCTCTATGGTTTTCTGGCTAGAGTAGGTTCCTTTGAAACTTCCTGTTTAGCTGTCCGTCTTGATAATCCAACTTCCGGTGTTACACTTTAAAACATCCATCTACTTCCGGCAAGACAACTTTAAAATGTCCACTCTAGCCTACTTCCTGTACCATAGAATCACAATTAGTTTCGTTTCTACTACGCAAAGTTTAGTCTTAGCTGACCACAGGAATGCAAAACAAAGTCACTTTTCTGCTGTTTTCTCCAAAGGAAAGCCTTCTTTTTACTTTTAAATCAAGCGGATTAGTTCCTTAAAGCTTTATACGCTTATCCGTATGTTTTAATTTTGCGTTCTTCTTCAGACCGGTAAGCAAACGTTCATTGTTACCTTACTTGTAATCTCGGGGTTTCGCAGTGCTTCTTCTGCAATCGATGTTAGTCTTGATGTTAAAGAGGTCGGTAGATGGCGGATTTATGCTGAATTCTCAGCCCGGCTGGTATCTGTAGTGCTGTCTTGCAACTGCCCTCTTCGTGGAAGGAGATCAAGGTGTAAACAAGCTTCCTCCGAAGCTTATCCACACCGATCTCAACTCCCTCTCAGGCTTGGCTGCTTGCTCGTCACTCCCCCGCCTGGGGAGTGCTGCGTTGGGCCAGGTAAAGCCCAAACTGTCGTCAGATACCGCCGTTCACCTTGCCCAAATCGCAAAGTGCATTAATTCGCCATTTTAACTCCGGCCGGAAGCCGGAGAAGTACAAAAGTGATGCGGAGTTTTGGGGCGCGATCACAGGACCACATCTGGGAACCGTAGCACAACCGTTGATTACCTGTAGCAGCTGCCTGAAAATCCAGCGAAAAAAACCCCTGGGGACGGCCTATTAGCAAACAGTTTGCTACAGGCCGTCGACAGGATACTTACATGTGATTGCGCAAGCGCACTCCTTGCTGCGCGTCAAAGGCGCTCCCAGACAAAAAAACCCCGATGTTGCCACAGTGGGGTCTGATCACGTTCTCGCGCATTTAATTGCGCCGCCACAAAAAGCCATGCCTCCCCCCCGCATTACCTAGCCCGTGTGGCCAGGGCCATTGTGGAGCTTAGTTCCTGGGATCCCAGGCCTGCTATTGGCAATCAGTTAGAGTCTCCTCATTCCTTGCACCCAAACTACTCAACAGCCATTTTTATTAGCACTACTGTTTATTGAGCTGGGTTCTGCCAAAGGGAAATGACTAGGCATTAGCAGACTGCTCAAGACACCCATTCCCTACATTCAGCCATTTTGTGCCAGGCGATTGAAAAGGATTTCAGTGCTATCTCAGGACCATCAGAAGTTTCTTTTAAGCAGGGACAATAGATGCAATAAGGCATTCTTTTCCCAGCCTTGCAAAAGCGGTTCTATCAGCAATGTAAGGAAAGGAATGGCAAGGACAGCCATTGCATTGTTCTGTGCTCCTTTTTCCCCCCAACCCATACTGACAGGAGCATGGCTAGGATGCAAGAAATGATACATCAGATATTTTTGACCTCACCAGGCCCCAATTACCCGTTATATAAGTATATAGAAAACATTCTTAAGATGATAGAAGGAGCTGCAGGATGTGTCTCATGGTGAGTTAATGTTACAGCAATGTAATAGGTCAGATCTGGAAAACAAATGAATGTAACTCACCTGTGTTGCATGCTGAGACCAAAAGACTATTGGCCCTGGTAACCACTAAGAGGCGATTCTGTCAAACTTACTGTGAACAACTTCAGATATTCAGAAAGGTGCAGGAAACAGGGAACACACATGACTAATGTTCCTGGCTCGTCACTTTTCCCTAGTATCCAAACTGGAAATTGTCATTGCCCTCTCTGGTGAGATGAGATATTCAAGCTCTTTTGCATCTTCTCATTAAAGGAAGTGCAAATGACTTTATAGAGAATGCTTTCCTAGCCAAAAGGTGGAATACTACATTGCAGATGTTACAACAGAGGCTGACTAGGAAGCTAAAATGGCTCTGGAGCAAGCCAAATGGACCTTGCTAGGCTATAATATGACGGAACCTGCAGGGATCATTCAGCTTAGTTGTGTGGTTCTCTGAAGCAAAACTGCATGGGGGCGGGAATCATTCAAAGCTCACCTGGCGCTTACCATATTGTCTTTCTGACATAAAGAAAAACATCTCTTTTTACCCAGGGTTCTAACTGAGCTAACAAAGCTGTTTTATAATATGCCTCTAGACTGATGCCAGTTTCTGGGCTGCTCAACTAGTTATTTTATGCTGTTTTTTTGTGGGTTATTTTTAATGTTTTTAATTTATGTTATGTTAATGGTTTTATGGTATTATTTGTTATTGTGAGTTGTGCCAAGGAATGCAACATAAAAATTCCCCAAAACAAGTAAGCTTTAAAAGAGCTTTTAAAATGAATGGCTAAATTCTTAAGGATGTTTGGTCAGCTATCTGCCTGCCTATGGAGATTGTTTGATGCTCTGTTTAATTGGTGGTGTTTATTTTAATGGGTCTAATTTCTCATGCAAGTAAAGTGATGCTCAAAATCATACAACAAAGATTGTTACCATATATGGAACAAGAAATGCCAGATATTCAAGCTGGATTCAGGAAATGTCAAGGCACTAGAGATCACATGGGAAATTTACATTGGTTACTGGAGCATATGAGAGAATTTCAGAAGAAAATCAGCTTGTGTTTCATAGATTACACAAAACTTTTGACTATGTGGCTCATGAAAAGCTATGGTTGGCTTTAAAGGAAATGGGTGTGCTACAGCATTTGATTGTTTTGATGCACAATCTCTGCTCTGCTTTGATGCCACTGTTAGGACAGAATATGGAGAAACAGAGAGGCTTCCAGTTGGCAAAAGTATCGGACAAGGATGCATTTTATCTCCTGTCTCTTCAGTCTTATGCAGAACACAACATAAGGAAAGCTGCTTTAGATGAAGGTGGAGTGCAAATAGTGGAAAGAACAATTTGAGATATTCAGATGACACCACATTCTTGGCAGAAAACAGTGAAGACTTGAAACAACTACTGATGAAGGTTAAAGCAGAAAGTGCCAAAGCAGGATTACAGCTGAACACTGAGACAAAAATGACTACTGGGGAATTATGACTTTAAGGCTGATGATGAAGAAACTGAAATTGTTCATGATTTCCTTTTCCTTGGCTCCATCTTCAACCAAAAGGGAGACTGCACCCAAGAAGTCAGAAGGAGACTGAAACTGGAAAGGGCAGCCATGAAGGAGCTAGAAGAGATCCTTAAGTATGCTCTATATATATACTTCCCAAGTTAATATGGAAGACAGCAGTTGACTGTATTTTGTATTTATTATTTTTATGCAGTTAGGATAGAAATTGTTGTATCTGTATTAATACCAGTTATAATTCTTTTTATACATTTTTATATTGTATGCCGTAACTTTTACATTTTATCAGGTTATGGTTACTCTTCTACTTGTTTCCTGGTCATGGACTGTAAATAAAATAAAACAAAGAATAAAGATCCTTAAGTGTAAGGACGTGTCGCTTGTGACCAAGATCAAATTAATTCATGCAATAGTATTCCCCGTTACTTTGTATGAGTGTGAAAGTTGGACAACAAAGAAAGCTGACAGGAAGAAAGTTGATTCCATTGAAATGTGGTATTGAAGGAGAGTTTTACAGATACTGTGGACCACCCAAAAGACAAATAAGTGGGTCCTAGACCAAATCAATCCTGAACTCTCCCTAGAAGCTAAAATGGCTAAATTGAAGCTATTGTACTTCAGTCACATTATGAGAAGACAAAAGTCAATGGAAAAGACAATAACGCTAGGAAAAGTTGAAAAGAGGAAGACCCAACATGAGATGGATTGACTCAGTAAAAGAAGCCACGGGCCTCAGTTTGCAAAACCTGAGAATGGATGCTAATGATGGGACGTGTTGCAGAATGTTAATTCATAGGATCATAGGATCACCATAAGTTGGAAGGAACTTGACAGCAGTTAACACACACATAGTAAACAGGTTCCAAGCAGGTATATTACAAAAAGGTTAAACTTACTTTTATTAAGGTAGATTCAGTTCACATCCATGTTGCAGCCTGCTTCCATTTGTGCCATGACCTCTCAGGTCCACCAGAACTACCCTGTCAGAAACAAAGCTGGCACAAACTGCTTGGTCAACCATGCCAGCTATGCCTATTTGTCCTGGGTTTGTGTTTCACCCAGGACAATGTGACTTTATCCAAGTTTGCATCCTTTTTTTCTGCATCTGTCTGAGGAGAAACATGAACAAGATGAGAAACACTTGACCTTCCAAAACTATGGTGGAAGGAGAATTGTTCTGCAGAATGTCTAAAAAAACACCCTGCAAGATGAATGGGGGAACGAAGCCTCTGCCATGGTCTTCACCCATCAGCTGGAGAAGAGCATAAACAAAGCCCGGCTGGAACTACACCAAATAGCTTTTCACCATGTGGCTCCTCACGTGTGACTTCTAGAGACTCACTACCTCAATGAGAAAGTGAAGCTGATCAAGAAGATGGGGGGGGGTGGAATCACGGGAACCTGAAGCCCATGCATCTCAGTGATTTCAGTGAGACAGCTTGGGTGAGTACCTCTTTGATGGACTTACCTTCAATGGACTCAAGTCCAGCAACTAGGCTGCAAAGTGCTGGCTCCCTCTAGATCCTCCCATCAACATGTCCAGCTAGATTGTTCTCATCTGGTGTTTGTGTGTGTTAAAAGATTGCTATCCAACAAATGAGGCATGCCTCTGTACCCTGCCTAGTCTGTACCTGGCATTAAATAAAACTTGGCATTAAGCACTAACCCCCCCAAAAGACATGTATAGTTCTAGCACCAAAATAGGCAGCTATTAAGCCAGACCAATAGTTCATGTTACACTACAGTCCTAAACAGAGTTAAATCCTTCTATGCCCATTGACTTCAATGGACTTAAAGGTAAAGGTAAAGGTTCCCTTGCTCGAAAGCCAGTCGAATCCGACTCTAGGGTTGCGGTGCTCATCTCCGTTTCAAAGCCGAAGAGCCAGCGCTGTCCAAAGACGTTTCCGTGGTCATGTGGCCGGCATGACTAAACACCAAGGTGCACGGAATGCTGTTACCTTCCCAACAAAGTGGTACCTATTTATCTACTTGCAATTTCTTGCTTTCGAACTGCTAGGTTGGCAGGAGCTGGAACTAGAGACGGGAGCTCACTCCGTCTTGCGGCACCCGGGTCTCGAACTGCTGAACTACTGACCTTCCACAGCCTGCAGTTCAGTGTCTTAACCACTTGAGCCACCGCAGCTCCTGTATCAATGGACTTAGAAGGGTGTAATTCTGTTTATAAATCATATGCTCTGACTGGCAGTGATTCTCCTTTCATTGGAGATGCTAACAGTCAGATATGAGACCACAGACATTTGAAAAATTCAACTTGCTACTGACCTATGGCCCTTGTAGAGTTATAATACAATTTTTTAACAACCAACTTCTGCACAGTATAATCACTGGGTCCCTTGGTTTATATATTTATGGTCTTGACATTGACCCTTTCCAGCCACAATTAAGTCCTTTCTGAGGGAATGGAGTTCTGGGTTTTTGCTTAGGTAATAAAGATTCAGAGGTGGTTATTCCAGGATTATTATCATGAAATTGGGGGGAAAAAACATATTTTACACAATTAAGTGATCTTGACATATTTCAGCTACTGACCACAGTACATGCAGATGACCACTGACCACACATTTTGCCCATGTCTTCACAGGAGGGGTTGATCCTGTGATGCCAGTAGAAAGGAAAATGTACCTAATGCAATTCCCCAGTAGTGCAATGGCAGAAGCAACACACGGGTCGATTTTGCACAAGGAGCTGCGCCGCCGTCATGCCTCCCTTTGCCCCATTTCCATTGGCCAATTTTCCACTCAAAGCCACATGGCCACATTTTGACCGGCGGTTTCGCCCAATTTTCCCAGCAGTTTCATTACTCAAAAAACAGGATCCTCAAAAAACAGGATCACGAAATTGCGGGGGAAATCAGGTGAAGCCGTGGGTCAAAATGTGGCCGCGCGGCTTCGAGTGTGAAATTGACCAATGGAAACAGGGCAAAGGGAGGCGTGACGGCAGCGCAGCTCCTTGTGCAAAATCAGCCATAGTGCTTTAATATAATTTTAATGAAATAACAATGTGCACATTGAGTAATGAAATGTAGAACAAATGGTTCACTTGCTTTCATTTTTCTTTTTGGCCCCCCTGAAGGGGATTTTTTATTTATTTGTATTTTATATAGACGACCAACTAAAAGAAAAAAGGAAGGGGAACTAACACTAAGGGAAAAAGGAAAGCAAACCCACACTAAACTAAAAACCCAAGAGTAGGAGATCTTCCACCCCGTTAGTATCTATGTTAGTATTACACAGAATATCATGAATACTGCGAGTTCCTGTCTAACTTTCCCTATTTAAGAGTTAGCTAATTAGTTGTTATGAGAGTATTCCAGAGCATCTCTCAAGCTCGCTTCATAAAGGCCAATTTCAGAGTCCTTCTGCCTTTACTTAAGTTTCCTGTCCCTAAGTGCATAAGTTGGTCTTCGGGCATCAGCACCTTCTTCTGCCGCCAGGTCCTCATCCATCTCGGAGGGAGCAGAGCCACTCGAACCAGTTTTGCCATCTTCTTTAGTCCCCAGGTGATGTTGGAGAAATTCCTTGGCTTTAAACACGGAGTCAATCTTCTCTCTCTTATCATTCATCTTAAAGACCATTCCTTCTGGGACCACCCATTTATATCCGATTTGGTTGGTTTGGAGAAAGAGTATCAAGTCCTTGTAACTTTTCCGCTTCTGACGAATCTCAAATGGTATGTCCTTTAAAACCTTAATACTGTCATTCCCCATTTTCAGGGGAGCTGCCAAGGTTGCTCGTAGAATTGCATCCCTAGTTTGTCTTCTTGAAAATCTGACTGATATTTCACCAGGTAGGCTATTCTTTTTGGTGTAATTTGAATACACCCTGTACACTGTTTCAATATCGTGCATAATTTCTTCTGCTTTCAAGCCTACAACTGGTGCGAGAAGGTCACTAAGGAGCTTCTTTAGATCTTCCTTCGAAGACTCTAGCACCCCTTGAAATCTGAGGATCATATTAGCTTTCTCCATTTGCAAGGACAAAAGCCTATGTTCCTGATGATTTTGCTTATTCACCACTTGATCCACTCTTTTCTTCAACTTTCTGTGTTCGGAGTGCATCTCCTTCACTTCTGCAATCGTCTGCTCCGTTTGTTTAGCCGTTTCCGCCACTTGGAGCTGCTGCGCTGCCATCGTCTGGTTTAAGACGGCTAGCTGCTGGTTAATACCAGCAAGTTAATCTATGACTGGCTTGAGCGTATCCGCTAGCAGTCTTATGACATCTGGCCCCTCCTCTTCCAGCTTAGGACTCTGGCCGCCCGGAGGTTTCGGTTTCGCCACCCTCTTCCCGATGCCCGACATCTTGGATTATTGTTTACAGAAACCAACTGCTCCTTCACCTCCTCTGAAATTCGCTTATGTGCAAAGTCCACTCTGGTAAGTCTCTCAAAACCAAACAGCTTTTCCATTTTCCCTGCGCCCACCCTTTTTCTTCTATTTGCCGCTCATGTGGGTGGGGAGCTCCCTCCAAACCGATAAAGCAAAGGGGCAGGGAATCCGCCGTTTCTTCATAAAATCGTTTACATTGAACTCACATTCATCATTGGCTGCCTGCAGCCTCGCCTCAGTTGTCACATCTCGTTCAATCTCCTTCACTTGCCCCGGTCAGCCTAGCTAAAGCCATTCGGCCACAAGCAGTAGGACCGTTAGGGCGAAGGAGCACCTCAATTCCGCCGCATTCTGCCACTGAAGAGGCAACTCCTTAAAAGCCCTCTGGCTAGGAACCCTTACCCAGGGTTCCATGGAGGGGCCACTTCTGTAGCCCCCTCCAGACAGCTGATGTGCTAGCCACTCTCCCGAGCCTCGGGAGCAGTGGCCGCCATTGCCACGCTGTCGACCGGAAGTCCCACCTGCTTTCATTAAAGTTGGTTTTGAAATTGTGGATATACAATTACTTCCACTTAGCACAAGTAAGAGAGGAGTAATTTCCACTTGTGCAAACACTGTTGCACACATGAAAGTCTTCTGTGGGATCCAACCCGAAATATAGTACACTCCTCTTTACCCTTGGCAGGATGATACAGATGACCAAGCTACCTAGAGGTGAGAGGGTTTTAGTTATCTGTATGGGCTTATCATCTTAGATTGTTCATGGGACACAGTCCTTCTCTACAGAACTCTGATATATGCCATCAGACTTAGCACCTGTAATATTGGCTAAAAGTAGGGCAGATATAGGACTCCTTATGTTACCAGTGGTTATTGACCCTCTCTCAAGTATCTTTAGTTTCTGTTTCTCCCTTTCAACACTCAAACAACTGAAGTGAATTCAGGAGTTGTTCCAGTATAAAAAGACCACTAGGTGTGGGGGAGGGCATGGCTCAGGGATAGCGGATCCACTTTGCATGCAAAAGGTCCCAAATTCAATCCCCTGCATCTTCAGTTTTAAAAATAATTAGGTGTGCCAGCCCTGGTGGTGGAAAGTGCCATCAAGTCACAGCCAACTTATGGCAACTCCATAGGTTTTTCAAGGCACGAGATGAACAGAGGTGGTTTGCCATCGCCTGCCTATACAAAGCTACCCTGGACCTGGTTCTTGGTTTCCCATCTCAGTATTAACCAGGGCCAACCCTGCTTAGCTTCCAAGACTTGACAAGACTGAGTTAGCCTGGGCCATGTAGGTCAGGGCAGAACCACCTCTGGAAATCAGAAATTAAATTCCAGAATGTCTGCAACTCCACATTTATGATAAAAGCTGTGCGCATTCTCCATTTCTACAATGGCATGACACAAGTATGGAATTTGATATCAGGCACAGAACTGGACATCAGAGGAATTCCGGCGCTTAACTTTAAAAATTACTTTAGTTATGTATATATTTATGCCCCACTTTTCTTCCCAATAGGGACCCCAAGTGGCTTACAAATGAGAGGTAGGTTAGGGTAAAAGCAACTGTTGAGCTTCTGTGGCAGAATGAGGATCTGAACCCTGGTCTCTTGTGTAATGTATCCACTGGAGAACATGGGCTCTGGACAGCCATGTGCTTGGACTGGTTCTAACCGGTCCACCATGTGGCCAGGCGAAGGGCCTGAGCTTCGCCCCGAAGGACAATGGACTAGTGGATCCTGACTCCCCTCCAATGGAGGAGCAGGAGTTAATCCAATCAATGTAAATAGCGAATCACCGGGTGTGTGTGTGTTTGGGGTGTGGGTCACTTGGGAATAAAAGCCGGCCTGCGAGCCGGCTCAGTTGTCTTGTTCTTCATCTAATAAAGTATGTCAGAGCTGAAATCACTAGTAAGTCTCAGTACTTTTCACTGGCGACGAAGGTGGGATGCCAACTCCCTCCATGAACAACGACCACGAGACGAGCACCGCTGACCGCCCCAACGCCGAAAGCACCAAACGCCGCCGCCGAGCTTCGTGTCCGCCTCTTCGGTTCCTGGGCACCGCACCGCTCCCTAGCACCGCTGACCCCGAGAGCAGCCTCGCTTCCAACGCCGCCAACTCTACGCCTGAACCGCGACCTCCACGGGTGAGCACCATGGCCGCTAGCAACGAGAGCTTCCCCGCCTTCGACATCTCTCGTCCCGCACACTGGGAGACCTGGATCGAGACGCTGGAGCGTCACTTCGAGATCCATGGCATCACGGATGCGGGTACGAAGAAGGCCTATCTCCTGCGCTACTGCGGCATCGAGGCACACCTCCTCCTGAAGGACCTGGTGAACCCCCTCCTGCCGAAAGACGCGGCCGCCACCTACGACATGCTGGTCAAGGCGTTTACTGACCACTTGGCACCAAAGCCCACCAAGTTCGCGGAACGAATGGAGTTCTTCGCGAGAACGCAGGGCCCCGACGAAACATCTCCGGAATTCCTGGCCGGACTACGCCGCGCAGCCACAAGGTGTGCCTTCCCCAACCTCGCAGATACCCTCCTAAACCAGTTCTTGGTGGGGCTGAAGGAGGCGAAGCTGCGCCGCAGGCTCATCAGCCGGGACGACCTCACTCTGGAGGCCACCATCCAAGAAGCGGCCGCCTACGAGAAGTCCCACGCAGATCGCCGGCCTAAGACGGTCCATCGCCTCCAGGACTCCGGCCCCTCGGATGACTCGAACGATGAGGAGGTCCTACAGGTGAACCGCCGATCACAGCCACACACCCAACGCAACAGGGGATCCCCCGCACCACCAAACCAGCCCAACGCATCTGCCTGTGCCAGCTGTGGCGACGCTCACGAGTGCCGGACCTGCCGTTTCCGGGACGCCGTCTGCAGGACCTGCAACAAGGCCGGACACCTCGCCCGAGTCTGCCGCTCCAAGGGCAAGCGCCTGGGATCCACTGCCCAGCTGGACGCCGCAAGCCTGCACACCGTGACGACACAGCGCCGGCAGACGGTATGTAACTTGCCCCCTGAAAGCCCAGACAAGGTGCATGTGACTGTCCAAATAGAGGGGTCCCCCTGCCAAATGGAAATAGACTCAGGGTCCTCGTTCTCTATAATTTCCGCGGAGACCCTTAAAACACTATGCCCCAAGGGGGGACCCCGACTGCACAAGCCACGAGGGTTGAAACTGACGGACTTTAACAAAAACCCAGTGGCAGTCCGTGGCTGGGGCAAGTTTCAAGTCCGATTTAAAGGGTTCTCGGGCTTGCTGGACCTGCTGGTTGTGGAGGGGCGCCTCTCAAGCCTCCTGGGACTGTCGTGGTTTGGCCCTTTGGGACTCCAAATAGCAGGAGTAAACCACCTCGGGACCGCTGACTGGGAGGCAGTTTGCCGGGAGTTCCCCAAAGTATTCGATGGGACCCTGGGGAGGTACAATGGGACCCCGATTTCGCTAGATCTGGACCCTAACGTACGACCCATCCGCATAAAGGCACGGCCCCCTCCCCTAGCCATGCGGGGAAAAAATAGAGGCCGAGCTCGACCGCCTGGTCGCCTAAGGCGTGCTGGAACCGGTCGCGTCAGCGCGCTGGGAAACCCCCATTGTAACGCCAATTAAACCGAATGGAGCTATACGCATTTGTGCAGATTACAAATGCACCATAAATAAGGCTCTGCAGGACCACGCCTATCCGGTCCCGGTAGTGAGCCATGTCCTGGCCTCCCTGACGGGGGCCAAAGTTTTCGGCAAATTGGACCTGGCGCAGGCTTACCAGCAGCTGCCAGTGGACACGGCTGCTGCGGAAGCGCAAACCATCACCACCCACAAGGGGGCTTTCCGGGTCAATAGACTGCAGTTTGGGGTTTCAGTGGCGCCAGGGATTTTTCAATCCTTCATGGATTCCCTTCTGAAAGGAATTCCAGGGGTCCAGCCCTTTTTAGATGATGTCATCATCGCGGCACCGGACTCCACCGCCTTCACCGAACGGCTGCGTCAGGTCCTGCAGAGGTTCAACGAGGCTGGCCTCAAGGTGAAGAAGGAGAAATGCCTCCTGGGTGTGCCCCGCATCGAATTCCTGGGGTTCGCAGTCGATGCACAAGGCATCCACCCCACAGACGAGAAAATTAGGGCGATCGGGGGTATGTCTGGTGGCCAGGGTTAGACCGGGATATTGAGGACATTGTAAAAAGGTGTCAACCCTGCCAGGCCTCCCGACCCGCACCCCCGACGGCCCCAGACAGGGCCTGGGAATCCTCTCACCGCCCCTGGTCGCGCCTGCACCTCGACTTTGCGGGCCCGTTCCAGGGGCAGCTGTTTTTTATACTTGTAGACGCCTACAGTAAGTGGCTAGAAGTAGAGCCGGTACCATCCACCTCCTCCCGGGCGGCCATCCGAGCGATGTGGCGGATTTTCAGCTCGCACGGACTCCCCGACACCCTGGTCACCGACAACGGGACGGCCTTCACGTCCGGGGAGTTCCAGGAGTTCACCCGCCAGCACGGGATTCGCCACATCAGGTCGGCCCCGTTCCACCCCGCCACCAATGGCCAAGCCGAACGCATGGTGCGGACGGCCAAAGAGGCGCTCCGTCGGACCGAAGGAACGGACTGGGACTTCAGGCTGGCACACTTCCTGTTCGGCCAGAGAACGACGCCCCATGCGACAACCGGCCGGAGCCCGGCGGAACTATTGATGGGCCGACGCCTCACCACCAGGCTGGACCGGTTACATCCCGATCGAGCGCCCGAGCGGGAGCCCTGCACGGAAATGCCAGCGGCAGCGCGAGGGTTCTTCCCAGAGGACCCGGTGTACGCACGGAACTATGCGAGAGGGCCCCCGTGGATTCCCGCCCGAGTAGTCCGGGTCCGTGGCCCCCGGTCCTACGAAGTCTCGGTGGAAGACGGCCAGATCCTGCATCGCCACATCGATCAGCTACGTCGCCGGGTGCTACCCCTGGAGCCGGATGAGGGGAGGAGTGGGACGAGCCAGCTCAACCAGACGCGGGGCGGACGCACCAGCAGAAATCCCGGGGACTTCAACTCCAGACTGACAGCCACCGCAAATGACACACCGGCCGAGATGGTGAGCCCAGCCCTGCCAACACCAGAGCGGCCACCAGTCCCCACAGCCGCCCGGGAGGCTGTCAGTTCCCCCATGCCAGAGCCCCGTCGCTCCACGCGAGAGCGGCGCCCCCCAGCTATTTGAAAGACTATGTGTGCGGGTGTTTATCGGACCAAGGGGGAGGGGTGTAATGTATCCACTGGAGAACATGGGCTCTGGACAGCCATGTGCTTGGACTGGTTCTAACCGGTCCACCATGTGGCCAGGCGAAGGGCCTGAGCTTCGCCCCGAAGGACAATGGACTAGTGGATCCTGACTCCCCTCCAATGGAGGAGCAGGAGTTAATCCAATCAATGTAAATAGCGAATCACCGGGTGTGTGTGTGTTTGGGGTGTGGGTCACTTGGGAATAAAAGCCAGCCTGCGAGCCGGCTCAGTTGTCTTGTTCTTCATCTAATAAAGTATGTGAGAGCTGAAATCACTAGTAAGTCTCAGTACTTTTCATCTTGCATCCTGGCTAGTACTCTCTAACCACTACACCACACTGGCTCTGGTAACAATTCATTTATAGGAATGGAAATATTAAAGTAGTCACAGCTGTCCTATCAGGGCCAGCTTAGACAAGGCATCATTTTAGGCACTGACCCATTTTCCTGGCAAGGGTATAATTCATGTTCCTCAAATTATCTCCATCTGGCTGTACACCTTTAGCATATCTACACTTTCCACAGGCAGACGATTTCCTCTAGAGAATGAACGGGACCCCTGAAGGACACCAAAAGACAGAAAAGGGCAAAAAAGAGAAAGACAGACAGAAAAAAAGAAGAAAGGCTGGGTGGACGGAAACGTTTCTCACCCTTGCAAAGCTAGTTTTAAAAAGCCTCTTAGCAAGAGGAACAGTTGCTACCATATTTCAGACTTCATACGAACATTTTCTGCATTGTTTAATATTCATCATTTTTAAGTGATTGATTATATAGGGCTTCATCAGACTGCAAGCAGTGATTGGTGTACATTTTTTTCTATTGTAAATCTCCTTGTACGTATCAAAGTCTCCCAAAATACTAATGATCTATCTCACTTTTAATCCCACCTTTCTTCTGAAGAACTCAGGGAAGCATACACAGCTCTCTTCTCCACCATTTTATCTTCACAGCAACCCAGTGAGGTAGATTAAGCTGAGAGATGGTAACTTGCCCAAGGTTATGCAGCAAGCTTCTCAGTGGGGATCTGAACTCAGGTTTCCCTGGTCCCAATTAGACTACTCCATTCTGGCTATCAGGATCATAAGAACATAAGAATGTCACATCTTGCTGAATCGTTCATTCAGTGGCCTATGGCAGGGGTGTCAAACTCATTTGTTATGAGGGCCGGATCTGGCATAAATGAGACCTTGTTGGGCCAGGCCACGTGTGTCATAAAGGGGAAGGAGGGAGAAAGAGTGAGAGACAGAGAACTAGGGGGAAAGGAGAGGAAACAAAGATGGAGGGATGGGATAATTGCTCCTGCAAGTTTCTTGCGGGTCCCCACTTCTATATACTAATAGCCAGGTCAGCCAAATCTTTGGGTACTTAGATCAGGAGCTGTGAACAGGCAAAATAGATCTTTCTACAAACCTGAAAAGGACCCCAGGTTTGCAGAAAAATGTGAAATGTGAAAAATCCATTGGGCGGGGGTGTTTAAAAAAAGAAAATGATAAAAGGAATGCCTGTAGCTTTAAGCAACATATTTCCTCAATGGCTGTTGCTAGGCAACCACAGTATTCCAGGCTTCAGTTTGTGTGAATACAAAGTGGGGGAGGGTTGCCAAGTCCATCTTTGCCCCCAGCGGGGGACTTTGGGGGGGCGTTCCTGGAGGGGGTGGGGCATCCCTGACGTGATGACGTCACATTGGGGACGTCTCCCCCCACCCCGGCAGCGCGTCCCTTGCGTGTGGGGAAATGCTGTGCAGAGAGCTGGCGTTTCCCGTTCACCCAAACGCCAGCTCCGTTTAAGCACAGGCAGCCTTCCCTGCATGCTCGATCTTGAGCGGAGATCAGGCTTGCGGGGAAACGCCAGCTTCCTGCACTGCCCCTTTAAGAGCAGTTTCCAGGCACGCCCGATCTCCGCTCGAGATCGAGCGTGCGGGGAAGGCTGCCTGTGGAGCTGGCGTTCGGGTGAGTGGGGAACGCCAGCTCTGTGCATTTAAAGGGAGCCCTTCAAGAGATAAGGGAGAGGGGTGGCTGTGGGTGTTGGGGCTTGGGGGCCATTTGGCTGGCGGCAGATAGAAACCCCCCAAAGCGGGGGACCCCTGCCAAACCGGGGGGGGGGGTTGGCAACCCTAGGGAGGGGGCAGGCCTATTTCTGGGCCTATTCTAGCCTTTGAGGGAGGACTCATTGAGCTCCTGCCTGAGCTAGGGTTGCCAGCTCCAGGTTGAGAAGTTCCTGGAGTTTTTGTGGTAAAGTCTGAGGAGGGCAGGGGAAAGGCCTCAGCCAAATATAATGCCACACTCCAAAGCAGTCATTTTCAGGACCAATCTCTGTCATCTGGAGATCAGTTGTAATTGTGGGTGATATCCAGGTCCCACCTGGAGGTTGGGAACCCTAAGCCTGGAAGCAACCTATGAGTGACTTGATACCAACTGACTTGCATGGCTCAACCTAGGCCTGGCTGCTTGCTGCTGTTCAACAGCAGGCACCCTGTGAAAGCCAGTGTGGTGTAACAGAGCTTCAGAGTAGGATCTGAGATACACAGGTTTGAATCCCCATCTTGCCGTGGAAGCTCACTGGGTGATGTGGGGGCAGTTACATACTTTCTGCCTAACTTATCTCATAGGCTTGTTATATGGATAAAAAGGAAGAGAGAAGAATAATGTAAGCTGCTTTGGGCCTGACTGTGGAGAAAGGGGGTGGGTATAAATGAAGTCAATAAATAATAAATATAGCTGAAGATGGGAGGCAGTAAAAGGTAGGTTGATGAATGGCTGAGAAGGAGAGAAGGAGACAGGTAAAGGGGAGAGGATATGGGGGTTGCCAGGAGAATGGAAAGAGGAAACAGTGTGGGAAGGGGGATACAGGGGGAAATGAGGTGCCACCTCACAAGTCATTTAAAGTTCCCTACCATGCAAGTGGTGCTGTGGTGGCTCAAGTGGTTAAGATGCTGAACTGCTGACCAGAAGGTTGGTAGTTCAACAGTTCAAGACCTGAGTGTCACATGATGGAATGAGCTCCTGTCTCTGGTCCCAGCTCCTGCCAACCTAGCAGTTCGAAAGCAAGAAATTGCAAATAGATGAATAGGTACCACTTTGGTGGGAAGGTTACAGTGTTCCGTGCACCTCGGCATCTAGTCATGCTGGCCATGTGACTACGGAAATGTCTTTGGACAGTACTGGCTCTTCAGCTTGGAAACGGAGATGAGCACCACATTTGACCGGCTTTTGAGCAAGGGAAACCTTTAACTTTACCTTTACCATGCAAGTGGGCCTAGCCCTGTGGCTGGCACCAACAACTGGGCCACAGTTCTCTTAGGTAGAGGCTGCTAGGTGGGGAGGGAAAGCAGGTAAAGGTAATTGGCTGTTGGGTGGAATGGAGATATGGTTACCAACTCCAATTTAGGAAAAACCTGGAGATTTTGGGGGGTGGAGCCTTGGGAGGGTTTTGCTTGAGGAGTGGAGGAACCTCAGAGGAGTATAATGCTCTGCCCTCCAAAGCAGCCATTTTCTCCAGGGCAACTGTGATTGCCACTGCTGAGGTTGCTTCCCTCTGCAAACCTTGCTCACCCAAAGCTCCACCCTGAAATCTCCAGGAATTCCCCAAGCTGGAGATGGCAACCCTAAGGGGGAACTGATCTCTATAGTACTTGTAGAGTTTGCTGTTCATGGCTTAGGTTGTAAAAACAGTAAGAAGTAAAAGTGATCTCTGTAGTTGGGAGATTCATTGTGATTCCAGGAGACCTCCAGGCTGCAGCTGGAGTTTGGCAACCCTAGAACAAGGAAGGAATCAGGAAAAGGGAAGAGGTTATGGGGTCTTTCATGAAAGGGAAAGAAGAAATAATGGGGGAGGGGAAAATTAGATACCTCCCAGAAGTCCTTGTGGGTTCCCACGTGTATAACTTAACATTGTTGTTCCAAAGTCTTGGGAAACCCACTATAAAAACTAGCCTTTTGGCCATCACTTGTTTGAACTATTGTTGTTTTTCCAAATGGGTCTGTAGCCAGTGTGTGAGCCAGCCACTTCTGAGTATGAAATATAAGTGATGACTATGTTATGTAACAAAAAGAAACACGTAGTGACACATTACAGAAATGCTTACGTAAGATCGTCAAAGCAAGATCAGTCACTAAGAAATAAGGGCTTTTTCCAAAAATAGTTTGCAACAAAGAATCATATTGATCCTTTTTTAAATGCTCTGTTTGAGAACTGATCAAGATATCTGATATCTGACTGCAAAACAAGATGGGAGTTCTTTTCCTTTGACAGCTGATTCACATCATGTCATCTTGGAATGATTGGCATAATGTGTGTGTGAAGTGCCGTCAAGTTGTAGCTGACTTGTGGTGATCCTGGTGGGGTTTTCAAGGCGAGTAGGGATGCCAGCTCTGGCCTGAGAAACACCTGGAGATTTGGGGGGGGGTGAGGAGAGGGACCTCCGCATGGCATAATGCCTTAGAGCCCACCTTCCAGAGCAGCCATTTTCTCCAGGGGAACTGATGTCCATTGTCTGGCAATCAGTTGTAAAAGTGAGAGATCTCCAGGTGCCACTGGGAAGATGGCAACCCTAAGGCAAGTGATTAAGCAGAGGTGGTGTGCCATTGCCTTCCTCTGCAAAGTCTTCCTTGGTGGCCTCCCATCCAAGTACCAACCCAGCTTAGCTTCTGAGATCTGACAAGATGGGGTTATACTATACCATTCCACATCCCTGGTGTAATATAGATTGTAAGAATGTTATCTTCTAATGGACGTATATAGTGTTTTAGCAACATCAGCAGCGTGGTTTTTTTGGGTGGTGACAGGTGTTGGTGTTAGTGTGAGTTATTGTGGTTGATCTAGAGTTGCTATCATGCTCACTGATTCTGATGAAATGAAGGAACCACTGGGCAGGAAGTACTTCTGTCCCCCAGATGGTGCCCTGATCCCTTCAGCGGAGAGCTGAACTCTTAACCTTGGTCTCTGCTGGGAATGGAGGCAGCAGCTGAGCCACAGCACATATACACCCAGCTGCCAGAGCCCAGGCATGGGCAGAGGATTGAGGACGGGGGACGAACTCACCTGTGGGGAGGCAGTCACCACTGCCCACCATTTTGGGCCTGGCTGCCTGTACACGGGCTGGGCAGCTAAAAACTCACTTGGGTCAGTTTCTCCCTCCACCCAGCCACACTCAGACATGTGAGACTAGAGCTCAGCCAAGAGGGTAGGCTCCAGCAGTGGGGAACTTGGCGAGAGAGGAACCCAACCTACCACCTCCCCTTGTTATCTAGTATTTACTAAGTGTGTTTGGCATGGTGCACTCCAACTTTTAAGGGCAGGGTGAAGCTCTAGCCTCAGACTCTTTGGCAGCAGCTATTTTTTTCTCCTGCTACCTGATGCCCCCAAAACATGGGAGAAGGATTCATACTGGGGGGTACTGCATCCTCCCTGGGGGGGCTGGCAACCCTTTCTTTGCCTATTTATTTATTTATTTATTTATTTATGTAGGGTTGCCATTCCCCCAGAGAGGCCAGGGCATCCCCCGATTTCGGGGGCCCCAATCCGCTGCAGCCCAGCTGGCTGGCAGGTGAAGTCTCACCCCTGAGAAGCCCCCTCCCAGAGCCGCCAGTGCTGACACAATGACATCACCCAGGAGTCACATCATCATGTTTCCAACATTGGGGGTGATGCTCTAGGTTTTGGGCAAAATTCTATAGAGTTTTGCCCAAAATCTAGAGCATCACCCCCAATGTCAGAAATGTGATGATGTCACTTTCAGGTTACATGTGTAACCAAGTGGATACAATGGGTATGCTGAACAATTGGGCAATCCCCCTAAATACTAATATCTAGATTTTCAATCCACTCATTCACAGCTGGGGAGATTTCAAAGAGCTCACTTCCATCACATCTCCCTGGAAAGCACGATGCTCACATTTCTAAGACAGGTGGAAAATAGTTTGGTGGGCTGCATTTAAATAGCAGGTCTTGAGCCCTATGAGAAGGGGGTAAGCAGGTGCATCGCACCAGGGCCCTTGCACCCAGAGGGGGCCCAAAGAGTTTCCTGAAGTCCCATAAAAAGTTTGCATACTTTTTATGTATGCTAGTATTTATATTTCATTTCATTTATTCAATTTATACCCCGCCCTATCCCACACATGGGCTCAGGATGGTTTACAACATATTTAATGTTGCTGGCCTACATGGCATAGTTACATCCTTTACACTGTTGTTACATTGTGTTCTCAAGATCTTCCACTAGGCACAGCATGTACCAGTTAGAAGATCACATGACTCTCCACTCTCCAGCAAGGCAGACAGAATGTTTAGGCCTGTGGTCAGGGCTATTTTTGGGCAGGAACCCACAGGAATGGAGTTCCAGCTGGCTCCTGAGTTGGCCACGCCCAGCAGGAACTCATTAGCATGATAGGCCAACAGCTGAAACTCATTAGGATTGGCTATATTAGGGGTGTGTGACCTAATATGCTAATATGCTGTGCTGTCAGGGGTGTGGCCTAATATGCTAATGAGTTTCTGCTGTTGGGTGTGGCCTATTGTGCTAATGAGTTCCTGCTGGGCTTTTTCTACAAAAAAAGCCCTGCCTGTGGTCATTGTTGTAGTGGAAGGGTTGGTGTATTAGTACATTCTAAATCTTTAAAGAGCAGTATTGGACAGATAAGTTGAAGGTATGTTCTTATCCTTTTCCTTAATTATTTTAGTAATATTAGGCTGCATTTTCACTGATTTTAAAACTTTGTACATTTGGACTCTGGATTTTTTGAAGCAACATGGCGACAATCAGGAATTAAAAATTTCCCCTTTTTAGATATAAAAGATATAAAAGAAGAACTTATAAATCATCCATTGAAAATGTATTCTCACAAATCTGGAGTCCAGAAACAAAAAGAAAGAATGACAGGAACATGAAAAAGGGGACAACAAAACCTCTTTCAAGATGGATTAAAGGTGCCTTCAAAAAAAAAATCTCATTCTATCCACATATAGAATTAGAACAAGAAAAAACTCTTGAAAACCTCATCCCCAAACAAGGAACAGTTGATTTGGATGATAATGTACAGGATTTTGATAAAGGAGTACATGCAGAAAATGACAAAAATGAACTGAAAGAAACAGAAATACAGGCTTAGGTGGAAGAGAGTTTTGAAAATGAGAATACTGTAGGCCTTGACACTGGTTGCATCTCAACTGAGTTTCCTTCTCAAAAAGAAATAGAAAAGACAAATGGTGACATCTCATTGCCTAAGGCATTCTCAAAAGATACCAGCAATCAAAGTTTTCCACAAGCATTATATTGTTTTCCATGTTGATTATTTTGGAACAAAACTAGCAGCTCTGCGTCTAAATCTGCACTGGCATCAGCTAAAGGCTGGATGATTAGTGCGAAGTGGCGGGAACTATTCAACAGGATCCCAGAACATGAAAAAAGCAATAGCTACAAAGAATGCATGGTGAGAACTAGACAGGCACCTGCTGTCTGGGACAGGAGTTAACACCATCTTAGAAGCATCAATCAAAACTGAAGCTGTGAAATGGTACAGTATTTTAAAGCACATCATCGATGTTTATTATTTATATATTTATTTGACCTATACCTCACCTTCCCCATCGAAGCAGGCTCAGAGCAGCTTACATAAAATGCCATAGCTAAAACAATATAGGTAAAAGCTTAAAAACACAACATAAGGTGCTAGTAAACAGTTTAAATGGCGATGGCGAAAGCAGAGTAGCATCAACATTCTAGTAAATGTAGTCGGTATTTGATGTTAGAGCTGGCGAAGCTCAGACTGTTGGTGGTGGTATTGAGCACAGGGCTTTAGTATGTTGTGTGTGGCTCCTTAACTGCTCTAGAAAAAGTCATCAAGGCATATCCTAATTCTCCAAGAGGATTGTTATCCAAACTATATATTGTAATTATTATAGAGAAAAACCATACGAAACTCAAAAATCAGTTTAGCTGGGAAGAGAATCTTGATGTTCAGTGGCAGGAAAAGAACTGGGACGATATCTGAACTTCTCCTGCAAACACATCTAGCGTTTACAATATTCGATTACAATATTTTAAACTCATTTCAAGGTGGTACATGACCCCTCAACAATTAGACAGGATAAACACAAACAATAGTCCATTATGTTGTAAAAAAATGTGGACATGTAGGATCTTACCTTCATTGCTGGTGGAGTTGTCCTTGGATTCTTCAATTCTGGGATGAAATCACAAAACAAATTAATGAAATTACAGCACAGAACATCACTTTTAGGCCATAAATCTTACTATTGCATCACTGGGATGAATCAGTCACTGTTAGAAAGAAAGACCTAACCACTATACTCCTTGCAACAGCACATTTAGCCATAGCCTCCTGTTGGAAATCCCCAATACCACCTATGCTGACTGCCTGGCATGATAAGATATGGGAGCAATTTGTGATGGCAAAAATCTCAGATGAGTTAAATAGAACACAAACAGGTGCAACATATCACTCTAAATTTGACTCAATTTGGTTCCCAATATTTTCTTTCTTGATAGCAAATGATATACTTCCATCTAATCCATGCTACCACAAATGGTTGACACTATGAATTTACTTCTAAATATTAGTGGGTTTGCCAGTGTCCTACATTACTTACTCTTACAGGGTTCTAAAAATCAATAGGTTTCATATCATCAACATTACTAAGTCTACTCTGAATATTCAAGTGAGGATCTATCTTTTGAAATACTTAGCAGTGTGAAACAAAGTTTACTGATAAAATTGTAAGCAGTATATGCTGTATTTTATGTTGTTGTAAATTGAATTAATTAAAAAAAGCAATAGCTACAGACAATATTACCTAGCTTGGTGAGAACTAGAAAGGCACCTGCTGTCTGGGATATGAGTTAACACCATCTTAGAAGCATCAATCAAAACTGAAGCTGTGAAATGGTACAATATTTTAAAGCACATCATCGATGTAATCTTCTTAGGAGAATGTGGTCTGGCTTTTAATGGTTCATCCCATCACACTGATTATTCAAACAATGAATTTTTTTTAGGACTCATAGAACTACTCTCCAGGTGGGATCCCATCCTTCAGGAGCATTCACTAAGTGTACAGGAGTCACAGAAGGGTGAGCGACTTCAAGTTCATTATCTGTCTCCTGACTCACAAAATGAATTTATTGCAGAATGCTCAAATCTTGTGAAACAACATATTTTGCTTAAGAGGCAGTCTGCAAAGTACTTTGTGGTAATAGTAGATACCACACCAGATTCCTCACATAGAGAACAAAGAACATTTCTTTTGAGATTTGTAATTTTAAAAGAAACACAGTATGAAATTCAAGGAAGATTTCTAAGGTTTGCAGATTGTAGAAACAAAAGAGGGGAAGAAATTGTTGAACTGATAACTGATACTTTGAAAGAACAAGCTATTCCTGTCAGTAATTGTAGAACTCAGGCTTATGACAATGGACCAAATATGTCTGGAAGATACAATAGCGCACAAGCAAAAGTACAAGAACTGTGGCCAACAGCAATTTTTTTCACCTTGCGGTTGTCACACACTTAACTTATGTGGAAATGATGCTGCTAAATGCATACCTGAAGCAATAACCCTTTTTGGAACAATTCAAACTATCTACCATTTGTTTAGCTCCAGTCTCAAGCCCTGGGAAATACTTGAAACTGCATAGGCTGTTCTCTTCATGACATGTCTGAAACAAGATGGTCAGATCATGTTGAAAGTGTAAAGCCTATTGCAGCTCACCTGCCTGGAATTAAATTAGCACTGTAAGAACTCCTAGAACTAAATCTGACATCCAAAACAAGAAATGAAGTCCAGGGAGTTTTATTCTATGTGACATCTTTTGTTTCTGTGTTAATTAGGGCTGCCAGATCCCCTGGATGGGCTGGGGTTTACCCGTTTTAGGGGACCCCAATCCGCCAGCCCAGATCTGGCCAGCAGGGGGGGAAACCCTGCCCCCAGACTTTCTGGACCGGGCAGATGTGTCTGGTGCAATGATGTCACCCAGAGGTGACATCATCACACTGGGCACATTGCTGGTGTCAGAAACCCAAATTATCTTACCAATATACTGGAGAGTCAGACCATTCTATGAAGCAGAAGAATTTTTATTGGTATACTCTTGCAAGAGGGTGCACAGCAACAAAGCAGGCACACCCAATACTTTGAAAACACAAGCTTTTACACCTCCTAACACCGTCGTATGGAAAATAACAAGCTCCCTCCCACTTAACTGCCATTGGTCTGACAGCCAGGGTGTACAGACTAATCTGAATGCTTATGTTGACAAGACAGACTCCATAGTTATTTCAGCAATCTCAGCAGTCACAAAGACCCTCCCAATCTTATTTACTTGTTCCATATAAGGCTGTAAGTTTGCTGAGTCCAAACTTTCTATATGAACATTTATTTGCTAAAAGCTAGGTACCTTTCTAGTGGCCACGCTTCACTAGGCATGTAACCTTTTGGACTTCCACTTTTTGACCTAGTAGCTGTCTGGTGTAACTTGCGGTTAGCTGGCCTAATGGTATCCTGTTCTCAGAAAGTACCCTTTTTAGATTGCTGATGCTTGGAATGTCTGCTTTTGTTCTTTCCAAGAACTGCCAGTTCCTCTATTTCAAAAACAGGGCAAAAGCCTGCAAGCTTTCTTTCTTTCTTTCTTTCTTTCTTTCTTTCTTTCTTTCTTTCTTTCTTTCTTTCTTTCTTTCTTTCTTTCTTTCTTTCTTTCTTTCTTTCTTTCTTTCTTTCTTTCTTTCTTTTTTGGCCCCCCATGGGGGATTTTTAAAATTTATTTTCTATAAACTACAACAGAAAAATAGGAAGGGGACACTACAAACTATAGGATAAATCAAAGAAAATCTAACTAAGAACCCAAGGTCTGGAAGTTATGCAATGTTTTTAACCAAAACTATTTTCTCTTAGAAAAATTTTTGACATGAGAAGTATTCAATATTAGTTCTCTAATTATCAAGATCCATTTAGCTGGTACAACAATGAAAATTTCCATCCTTATTTCTCATCAACAGACACCTGCTGACTATGGCTTCACATAATACATTTATCCCCCCCTCCAAACTCTCAAAGTTCAAATTCCACTCCTTCTACAATTAAAGACAGTCCGCTTTGTTTCTTGTAGTGTCTTTCCTCTGATCTTCTGGCTCTCAGCCCTTTTTACGTCCTTATTACAGCTGTTACATGCTTGTCTGTAGTCTAAAGAGTCCATTGCTTCATTTTTGCAGGGCAGTTATGTTTTGGATTAGTCCAAGTCCAATCCTTCGCTTAAAGATAAATCACTTTTTAACCAACCTGCCTGTCCAATTATAACCCATCTTCTTTAGAGACATTCCATAAGTAAAGGCTTTTCTGATGGTAACACTGTCTCTTTAAATCCAATGTCTTCTGAGGGCCAGGAGAGGGTGAAAAAAGTTCACTCCAATAAAACAGGAAGAGTCTCTAAGGCCAACTAAGCCACCTGACTCAGGCCAGCTAGGTCATATGATACACTTCTTCATTCGAGCTCTTCCTGAAGAAGACGTGGTTTCATTTTCTTCCTACACCACAATCTCTATGTTGGAAGGATGTTTACTTTAACTGCTATGAAGTCAAAGTCTCACAGGTCTGTTTAAGCGCTTAAAATCCCTTGGAAATTCCCCTGTTGTAATCCATTCATTGATCTGCTTAGTCTCCCCCTTAACGCTTTGATAAATCGCTTTTTTTGGGGGTAGGGCATCCCCTCCTCCCTCCCTCTTCTACCGTAGGGACTTTGCAGCATGCTGATTGATGTCTCACTTCAACATAACTCACTCATTAATCAGTCGATCCAAAAGGTCTCTCTGGGATCTCGCTTGATGTAGATCCAACAGATCTTGCAGAGTAGAGATAAATCCACTGAACTTCCAGATTGCTTGCTGGAGCGGTCGTTTCTATGCCATTGCTGGGAATCAGAGACGGACCATTGGAGCAGGGAGAAGCCCTTCTACGCTGGCTACAAGCTGGGGAAAGGGCTCTCCTAAAAGCTCCGTGGCTTGGCACCCGTCAACAAGGGTGCCATGGAAGGCACACACCATCATGCCTTCTCCTGTCCCTGATTCATGGCACACGTCTCTCGCTGCTGTGAGAAGCCACAAACATTTCTGAAACACCAAAACTCCGCCCCTGCAAGCTTGCTTTCTAATGCTTGAAAATATATTGATTATATCTAATGTGAATGCTACTAAGTTTTCTATCCAAAATCTTAATTCTTATTCCTTACACTGGGGGGAAGCGCTAGCATTTGGCCTGAAAACTCTATGGTATCTCTGGCGACATGTGTAGCACAATGATGTCACTTCCAGGGGACATCATCATAGCATGCACCCTACGCGCACGTGCCAGAAGATCTCCCCCCGCCAGAAAAAGGTAGGGACCTGGAAACTCTTCTGCTAATGTCAGCTGTGTGGTACAAAATATTAGCTCACATAGACAACTGCAATAAGGTAATCCAAGCTAGAAAAGCCACATTGGATGTCGAAGCAGAAAACATTGAAACACTCCTCACAGATCTTACAAAACTTCAAAACGACTGGAAATGCATGGAGAATGAAGCCAAAATTGTTGCATTGACCCTTAAGATTAAAATAAAATTCTCTCATGGATGTGGTGGAGTTACACACAAGAGGGCAAGGCTGTGTGATAACAGAACTGAGGCTAGCTTGCTGGAAATAAATGACACAGACGATTCACCAGAAGAAGCCTACTTCTGAAAATCTGTGTTTTGGGTTTTGTTAGACAGTATTATAGCAGGATTAACTGTAAGATTCAGTGCTCTGAAGCAGTTGGCTGCAAAGTTCAATTTCTTGTGGAAAAGCTTTATTTTTATCAAAGCAATATCCTGATGACCTTAACGATGAGGATTTTTGACAGAAATGCAGCATTTACCTTCAGTACATAAGGCAAATTTTGGAAATGCACAGTTAAAACCACTGGAGTCAATCCGGTCCTGAAGGTGCCACAAACAATTGGCCACTCAGGAAGCCATGGTCACTATGAGGGCAGGTCTGCACTTTTTTTTTCTTCAAATGGGGCATGGTATATTCCAGCCGCTAATACAGTTTTTAACTCAGTGGTGATATCACAACTTTTGTATGGTGTTCCCATACGAATTCCTGCTATAGATGACTGACTCCATAAACAGAGGCTGCGTTCAGACGGCCAGTCAATCGCGCCATGAGCCCTCCTAAAATTTTATCCCGATTTTTTTAATCCAGCCTAGCACGACCAGACGCCCCCCCATGAAATAGCCTCACCGTGCGTTGTTCCCGCCGTGATTTGTCTACACGGCATCCACCGAGGATTTTTTAAAAAAAAGTTTTGTACATTCGCATAGGCAAGGCTGCGCCTCCTTGGAGAACTGAGGCGATCGCGGAGGGTTTTCAGCAAAGTCCCGGTCCTCCCCTTGCCATTGCCATCATGATCAATGGAGGGACTATTTTGCAAGTTAGAACAGTCCTTCCCCCCTCCATCTCCCATCGCGATAACATCTTGTCCCTAAAAGAAATAAGCATGAATATTACATTCCTCGTAGCGCTTATCGCTGAATGCGTTTCCTCGTTAAAGCGCACATGGGGTTTCAATTTTTAAAACATCGCGCCCCGTCGGCTCGGTCTGACGTCAGACCGAGCCGACGGGAGCATCGCGCGCTAATGGAGTGACCAGACGGAAGAAAGTCTGCAGTTGTTGCGCGGGTAAGCGAAAACCCTACATTGAAACTGCTACTTTTTAAATCAGGATTGGAGGCGCAGCAGAACGGGATGCCTATGGGACCGGAATATTTCACAGATGTTTCTGTCTGGTCGTGCATTTTTGATCCGCAAGGGAGTCGTTCCTATGGCAGATCAAAAGATCCGTCTGAACACACCCAGAGTACAGTCCTTGTTTCTTCGGGCAATGGGAGGGCTTCCTAGGTGTATTTCAGCATTGGCCCTTCACTATACACTATGAATTTGGTCTTAGATCTTTAGAAGCTTGTAACTGAGTATGTGCCTTTAATTGTTGGTTTCACTTGTTTTTTAAAGCCCTTGAGGGTAGCTTGGCAAGTCTAACCCTCAGGGACTCTTCAGAGCTCCTTGGACTGAAGTTATCTCTTATAAACATCAAGGTAGAAGATCCTTTCCTTTCTTTGGCAAACCTATTTAAAAAATACATGGCTAAAATTATTTATGCTAGGTATTGGAGCTATATTTACTCGGATGCTAGGAGAACATGTTCTCTGCTAGCCTTGGGACTTCTGTCTAAAGGGACCCCCCCCCCCTTTTAGAATTCCTGGTTAACTCAAAGTTATGTAGGGCTTTTATGCACTCACGATTTAACTGCCCCTTTTCAGTGGTATTGTTGGGCAGTTTGTTGAAGATACCTTTCACTGATCAGTTATGTTGCTGCCCCCTCCAGTCAGTAGATTCTCTCGCACACATCCTCTTCAATGTCCTTATGTACTCCAGCTTAGGCTAAAGTAGATCGTGCCATGTTTTGATAAATGGACTGTGCTGCCTCTGGTGACAGCAAAGCAAAAGGTTCAATACCTCTTAGAGGACTCAGATTTTAAACATATTCGATTTCTAGAGGCTGCAGAAAAATATCAAAAGGAGATTTTTTTAGATAGGAGTTTTATTTAAGGGGTTTTTGCTAAGTTTTAATTGTTCAAGACTTGATCTAAGAAAAGGGGGGGAGAAAGAGAGAAATAAAAGAGATCTGCTATAGCCCACCCCTGCAGTATGTGGTCACCAATAAGCTGGAGTGACCCTTTAATCTGATCCACGGCTGCTGCAGAAGCTGGCTGGAGCATGTAGCTTTCTCCTCGCTAGTTGAAGTGTGGTCTCTTTAAAATTGCCGGGGGGAAATGACTGAGGTACGATGACCACGGCTCTGCCTTAAGTGGCCAAGGAGGGCAGCCCCGCCTTGCTCATTGGGGGTGGCCCTGGCAAACAAAGCTGTCCAGCCCAGCCTGCAGCCAATCCTGCCATCTTTGACCCAGGCAGGCAGCATGATGCTGCCGTACTTCCTTTCTTACTTCATCCTCCACCCAAGCGGCAAATTGTAGCACCAGGGTGAGTATGCACTGTGCTTCCAAGTGGTCTCCAGCACAGATCTTTAGAATATTACAGCAATTAAGCACTCAATTTCCTCAGAACAAAGAACAACCAGAAACGATGTAGAACCAACCGAAATGCTCAGATATGATGGTTATATAGCCATTACATATTTAGTATACCAATCAAGGGCTGTGACTCAGTGGTAGAGCACATGCTTTCCATGTATGGTGGGCCCCAGGTTCAGTCCCTTGTGTAGACTTTGGGGATATATGCTGTTGGGTGGAGCAGTGAAAAACTTAATTTGCATATTGGGAGGAGTGTGTGTAGTGAGTGACTGAAAAAAAAATCAACCTGGGGAGGAGGTGGAGCAAAGAGAGGCCTAGTCGTTTGTCTCTCCAAGGACAGGATTGCTGAAAGGCCTGAGCTGAAGAGGCTTTTGTCTGGTGTGGGCCCTCCCTTGATGGACAGCACTACTTCTGGAGGAGGTGAGGCCCCAGACATATCTGACTTTGAACTGATGCTGATTCCTTCTCTCGAATGGTGAGGAGAGAGGCCCTGAGAACTTCTCTTCCCACTGGAGGCCTGCTTCAGAGGGACAGGTTTTTTTCCTTCCTACTGGAGGCCTGCTGCTGAGGGACTGTGTTTCCTTTCCCTGGAGGCCTGCTGCTGAGGGACTGTGACTGGACCAGCTCCAACAAGAGACTGTGACTACTGGACCTTTGGTTTGGGAAGGGAAAGGAGTTTGGGAGTGGGAAATACAAGACCCCATGTGCAGAACTGTATTTTTCTTGTTGTAATAAATAAGTGCCTTGCTTAAGCCAAGGTGTGTGAGTGGGAGGCCCTAAGCCTTGCCCTTATTTCCAACACCTGGGTTACATTTGTATCTCCAGTTACAGGGTCTCAGATAGCAGGCCCTATTAGGTAGAGATACTGAAGTAGTCTGGCAGTGTCTGGCACCTTCATAAATTGCAGAGAATTTAACACTGGCAATGAGAGAGAAGCTTTTAAGAGAGCTGGGGGTGGAATGACAGACTCGTCATTGCTTATGGTGTACACATTCTTCTTTTGTTTCACTATCTTCTTGGATCAAACAGTTGTGAAGGGTTTTGAAGCACTCTCCCAGTGTTTAGTAATCTCCATACAAGCTGTATCAGTTTTTTTAACTGGTATAACTGTCACGATGTATCTCAAAGAATCTTGGGGACTGTGGTTTGGTTAGGTACTGAGAGTGTTAGCGAGCCCAAGGTCCCTCACAGAACTATAATCCCAGAATCTCATGGGAGACCAGGAGTGACCTTTAAATCAATTTGCCTGTAGCACAGATACATCTGGAATAATGTTTCTGGTTTTTTTACGAAATCTGATGTCCAGTTATAATGAAGGGAGTGGGATAGCATCAGCAGTTTCAGGGGTGGGGGAAGGAAAGATATTTCAGACAAGTGAAGCAGGAACTAAGGTTCAACAAGATCCCCAGGCTACGATTAAACATGTTCAGAATTGTGGACAAGAAATGGATTTAAGGGCATTTGTTCCCCCCTCTCTTAATCATTGCATTGAGTTTTGGTTTAAAAGGAACATCAGACAAACATAAAAACAAGTGAAGGAGCACTAAGAGCCTTTGCTGTGATTCTTTTTTCTTGGAAGAGGTGAATTTTTAGGAGGGCTGTATGGGAAATCTATGTTCTCTGTTTTTTTATGTACTTGTATATCTGGATACTTTTATACTGGCTGGGTTTCAAACAGCTTGTTAAAAATGATTTTTTTCATGCTTTAATCTCTGAACTGCATGGAGTAATTTTCTAGAGGCAGCATATAGAACTTCTAAGCAGATGAATAATAACAAAGGACATGGGGTTAAGAAGGTATTTTCAGAAGGAATTCTAGGTGAGTGGCCAGCAAAGGGGAATGTGAGGAGTCATTTCAGAAGGGATGAAAGAAAGGATGTGTCTAGCGGTCTTGATATTTCTCTTCTGTACACTGGTTAACCACGAGTGGACTGAAGATTGAGTTGTGAAGTAAAGGGGGGGAATGCTTCCTTTTTTTTAATCATTTTTTTAAAATCATTTTTAATTGCTTTTCTAAAAACTACACAGAAATCAAGGAAAGGGTCAACTACAAACTATGGGAGAAAGTAAAGATAACCACTAAAAACCCAAGATGTGGTGATCATATAATGTTTACAATTGTTTTTTGCACCTTAATAATATGAAAGTGCAGTATAAATGAAAAGAATTAGTAAATACATCCAGAACCATCATCTATATAAAGAACATCTGAGAATCTGCTAAGAATAGGTTAAGTTCAAGCTCTAGAGATAAAAGTTAATGTTTATCTGTCTTTTTTCTGAGATTAGTCTCAGTTGCCTTTAGGAGTTTTAGGGGCCGCAGCCCCTAATTCTGAGTCAGATTCTTCAGTAGTTGATGATGAAATTTCTCCATGACTTCTCTGGTCACTGTCATCTTCATTGTCGTCCTCCTGAGGCTCTGCTGGGTTTTGCAACTGTTCCAGAAAGTCTTTAGCCTTTGAGACAGAATCAATCCTTTCTTTCTTATTGTTGTGTTTGAAGAAAATGCCTTCTGGAATAATCCATGTGTAGGGGGTAGAAGTTTATTGTAGAAATAAGACTAAGTCTTTATATTTCCTCCTTTCTTATTTCAAAGGGAATGTCTTTTAATACTTTAATTTCTCTGTCATTGATTTTCAAGGTAGTTCCATTAGTCGCTTTAAGTATATGGTCTCTGATATGCCTTTTGGAGAATTTGACATAAATTTCACCGGGCAGATTATTTTTCTTGATATATTCTGAATATGTCCTGTAGGCCATATCCATCTTACTTTGAAGAAAATCCAAGTCTGCAACTGGTCCCAAGGCATCACTTAAAGTTTTTTTCAAGTCTTCTCATTTTGTCTCTGGAACCCCATGAAATCTTAAAACATAGTTTGACTTTTCTATTTCATAGAATCATAGAATCATAGAATGTTAGAGTTGGAAGGGACCTTGCAGGCCATCTAGTCCAACCCCCTGCACTCTGCAGGAACACAGCCGAAACCCCTACATACCTACAACATACCCAAAAGATGGTTGTCCAGTCTCCTCTTGAAAACGTCCAGTGAAGGAGCATCCACCACCTCCCGAGGCAGGCTGTTCCACTACTCAACCACTCTTACAGTCAGGAAGTTTCTCCTGATATTAAGCCGGTAACAACTCCCTTGTAATTTCCACCCATTTCCACTTGAAGACTGCAATCATGTCCCCTTTAAACCTTCTCTTTCCCAGGCTAAACATACCCAACTCCCTCAGCCTTTCCTCATAAGACTTGGACTCCAACCCTCTCACCATCCTGGTAGCCCTCTTCTGGACCCGCTCGAGTTTGTCAACATCCTTCCGAAAATGTGGTGCCCAAAACTGGACACAGTACTCCAGGTGGGGCCTGACCATAGCAGAATACAGCGGAACTACCACCTCCCGTGATCTGGACACAATGCTTCTGCTAATGCATCCTAAGATTGCATTAGCTTTCTTCACAGCCGCATCACACTGCAGGCTCATGTTTAGCTTGTGATCAACCATAACACCTAGATCCCTTTCACATGTGCTGCTGTCAAGCCAAGTCCCTCCCATTCTATATCTGTGCCTTTGATTTTTTGTACCTAAGTGTAGGACTTTGCACTTATCTCTATTGAAATTCATTTTATTTGTCTCAGCCCACTGTTCCAGCCTATCAAGATCCTTCTGAATCCTGACTCTGTCTTTTTCAGAATTAGCAATCCCACCCAGCTTCGTGTCATCTGCAAATTTGATAAGCATCCCCTCTATGTCTTCATCTAGGTCATTTATAAAAACATTGAATAACACCAGGCCTAGGACCGAGCCCTGTGGTACTCCACTCGAGACTTCCCTTCACGTAGACGCAGAGCCATTTACGAGCACTCGTTGGGTACGATTTTTCAACCAACCATGAATCCACCCAACGGTTGCGTCATCCAGCCCAGCTTATCCTCAACCAGCTTATCCTCAAGGATATCATGAGAAACTTTGTCAAATGCTTTACTGAAATCTAGATACACTATATCCACGGCATTGCCAGAGTCAACCATTTTAGTAACTCTGTCAAAAAAGGAGATAAGGTTAGTCTGGCATGACTTATTCTTCATAAACCCATGCTGGCTATTACCAATTAACTCATTTTGTTCAAGGTGTTCACAGACAGAGCATTTAATAATCTGCTCCAGAATTTTCCCAGGTATTGATGTCAAACTGACAGGCCTATAATTTCCCGGTTCTGTCTTTTTCCCCTTCTTGAAGATTGGGACAACATTCGCTCTTCTCCAGTCTTCCGGCACAACACCCGTACTCCAGGACCTCTCAAAGATTATAGCCAGAGGCTCTGAAATAACATCTGTAATTTCTTTTAGCACCCTCGGATGCAAGCCATCCGTCCCTGGAGATTTGAAAGTATTTAAGGCAGCTAGATGTTCTCTAACCATTTCCTTACTTATTCTGAACTGGCAATTCCCCTTTCCTTCATATGCCCTGCATTCTTCAGTTTGTATACAGCTCACTTTACGGTTAAAGACCAATGCAAAGTGAGAGTTGAGTAATTCCGCTTTGTCTTCATCCCTTGTTAAGGCTTGACCATCTTCCCCTAGCAATGAGCTTACTCCATCCCTGTTCCTCTTTTTGCTCCGAACATAGGCATAGAAATTTTTCTTGTTATTTTTTGCATCCTTGCAAGCCTCAGCTCCATCTGTGCTTTAGCCTTTCTGACACCATTCCTACAGATTTGTGCTCGTGTCTTGTATTCACCCTCAGTAATCTGACCCTCCTTCCATTTCCTATACATTTCCCTTTTTAGTTTCAGTTCCTCAGAGAGTTCCTTGTTCAGCCACCTTGGCTTCATTACCCATCTCCCACCTTTCTTTCTTACCGGAACAGTTTGAGATTGTGCCTTAAGCACTTCATTTTTCAGCATCACCCATCCTTCCTGTGCAGATTTTCCCTTCAGCATTTCCAGCCATGGGATCCTACCTATTAGATCTCTGAGTTTATTGAAATCAGCTTTCCTGAAGTCCAGGATATGAGTTCTGCTACGTCCTGGTTTCACAGTCTTCTCTATGTCAAATTCCAAGCTGACATGGTCACTATTCCCCAAGGAACCCACCACCTTCACTTCATCAACCAGTTCTTCCCTGTTAGTCAGAATTAAATCTAGGATAGCAGATCCTCTGGTTCCCACCTCCACCTTCTGAGAGATGAAGTTGTCCTCAAGACTATTCAAGAATCTGTGGGATGTCCCATGTCTAGCAGAGTTAGATTCCCAGCAAATATCTGGATAGTTAAAATCTCCCATAACCACTACATCCTGTCTCTGTGAAAGTTTAGCAAGCTGCTGTACAAATGCATTATCCTGTTCCTCTGGTTGATTTGGAGGTCTGTAGTATGTGGGGGTCCACAACAATATCCCCTTCTTTTCCCCCCTCTATCCTTACCCACACACTTTCAACAGGGCAACTCTCAAAATCCTGAATTTCAGTGCAAGCATACTCATTCTTGACATATAGTGCCACCCCACCCCCTTTCTTGTTTATTCTGTTCCGTTCAAACAAGGTATATCCTTCAATCACTGTGCTCCATATATGAGAGTCATCCCACCAAGTCTCAGTGACATCTATCAGATCATACCTATTTTCCAATATTTGGAGTTCAAGTTCCTCCTGTTTATTTCCCATACTCTGTGCATTAGTATAAAGACACCTCAGATTACAGACATCCCTTCCTACCTTAGGTCCCTTCAAATTTACCTGAAGATTACTAAACTCACCTCTCTCTTGTTCATTTATTCTCTGGTCATTCCTCTTCCTGAACTTAGTGTTGGGGATGCCGCTTTTTCTTCCCACCCCCGATGTCTTTAGTTTAAAGCCCTCCTGATCATTTGAAGCTGTAACAACTGGAGTTCATTGGAGGTTCTCTTTTCCCCCCCCTTTCTCTACACGTTTTTGAAGCTTTATGGTTTTGGCATCGACTTCTTTGACTGCTATAGCTTTTTGCTCTGCCGTTTGCTTAGTATCATTCAGTTGACTTTGCAGAGTTGCAAAATTCTGGCTAAGAGTTGTCATTTGGTCCTGCAGGGGTCCAGCAGGGGTCCAGCAGGGGTCGCAATGCTGCTGCAATCATACCGGGGAAGTCTGTAGCCACTTCCGGTCTCGTGACTGGGGTGGCTGGACTGCCATTTCCTGAAGGAGGTTTCATTTTCGGCACAACTTTTCTCCCCGCCATCTTTTATTTGTTTACTTTTCAGAAAAGTCTTAAAAGTCTCTATTGCTTGAAAGATTAGAATGTTTTCTCTCCAATGTTCTTTATATCAATTGTTATTTGCTTATATTCCTGCCTCCCCTTAAAATGCTCTGGAAACAGCTTTTGTTTATCCACAGGGTAAAACCTCCACACCGCTTTTCTTTGTGGGGGGCGGGTGTCTTCACTTATCTGCTTGTCTGGATGTTTTGCTTTAACAAGAAAAACTCATACTTCATCGTGGATCATATGCTGGGGTAAGAATTTCGCTCGATCACCATTCGCGTGTCACGGTGTGCGCTCCTAACACCATTGCTGGCTCCATGGCGGCGAGACCATTGGAGCTTAGAGGTGCCTCAATCCCTTGGCAGCATGCATTGAGAGCGGCGCCTCTCACGCCTCATGGCTGGGGGGCCCCTACAAGGGCCCCGGGGGTGCTGCGGACAATCGCACCCCCTCCCGTCCACCATATCATGGATCGCGTCCCCAGGAACTCCAAAGGGATGCATCTGCCATGTGGGTCGCCAAAACTGGAAGTCCCAGAAATGCTTTCTTGAAAACCAGAAAGCACAACATGTTATCTCCATTTTTAATGAAAAGCTAGTAATAACATGGTCATGATGAAGTGTTAGCTGATGGAAAGGGGAAAAAGAAGAATTTGGGAAGATAACCAACAGAATGAGCCTGACCCAATCCTCTTGCTATTGTTCGCTGAGATCCCAAATTATATAATAAATCACAAGGCACAAGCCGAAGAATTTAGAAATAGAAGCTTGTGACATCCACGATTGCTGGCTAAGGACTATGTGTTAGCTATCATCAACAAAATGAAGCCAGGCAGGACAATATTTGCAGCAAATAATAGACTCTCTCACAAAAGCAATATATAAAAAAGTTGGGAGTTTTATTGCTTAAGGCATTTAATCTTCCAGCAGGTCAGAAGTTTAGCTCAAGTCCCCAAAAACAGAGAAGTATGTTCAGTAGTAAGCTATCTGCTCAATTGTACCTTCCCAGGAGTCTTTAAAGAACTATTATACAAAGTTCACATCCTGCTGTGACCGCTAAATATGATATATAGGTTTCATTAACAAGAAACATCATTCACCAGTTCAAAACCTAATGATTTCTCTCAATAGAACATAAGTTTTTGCAGTAAGATACTTGCTGCTTTCCCCATGCAATGAGACTTTTTGAAGACTAGTCAGAGACTGGAACCGAGTTTGGCAACTCATTTTCTAATGGTGCACGTCAATGGCGGCATCTTGCATCAGGATAGTTTTCCTGTAGATTTTCAGGCACAACTCATTTGCTTTGTTGGATGTATTCATGGCCTAGGAGCCATATTAGCTGCAGGAGTGCTCCACTGCAGAAGCTTCACTCATCTGAGCAAAGCCTTCTGAAGTAAAGCGAACAGATGCTTGTGTACCTGAGCATGCTTTGTTGGGGCTCCCACCTGGTAGAATGGTCTGCCTGACAAGATCAGAAAGGCTTTTGCACTACTGTTGTTCAGGAGGACCTTCTTATAAAGGGAATAGGTTCATGGTTATTACTTGTGAAATTCAGGTAATTTTCATTGCTCTCCTGTTCAGTTGCATGGTCGAGTTCAACTCTTTGTGACCCCATGGACCACATCACGCCAGGCCCTCCTGTCTTCCACCGTCCTCCAGAGTTTGCTTAATTTCATGTTCATTGCATCAATAACACTGTCTAACCATCTCATCCTTTGCCATCCCCTTCAGGGTCTTCTCCAGTGAATGCTCCCTTCTCATTTGGTGGCCAAAGTATTTGAGCTTCAGCTTCAGTATCTGGCCTTCCAGGGAACAGTCAGGGTTGATTTCTTTTAGGATTGACTGATTTGATCTCATTGCAGTCCAAAGGACTCTCAAGAGTCTTCTCCAGCACCATAATTCAAAAGCATCTATTCTTCGGCTCTTGGCCTTCCTTATGGTCCAACTCTCACAGCTATACGTTACTACTGGGAATACCATTGCTTTGACCATACAGACTTTTGTTGGCAGGGTGATGTCTCTACTTTTTTTTATGCTGTCTAGGTTTGCCATCGCTTTCTTCTCAAGGAGTAGGCATCTTTTAATTTAATAGTTGCAGTCACCATCTGCAATGATCTTGGATCCCCGGAATGTGAAGCCTGTCACTTCCTCCATGACTTCCCCTTCTATTTGACAAGGAGTGATGAGGCCAGATGCCATGATCTTAGTTTTTTTGATGTTGAGTTTCGAGCCAACTTTTGCGCTCTCCTCTTTCACTATTGGCAAGAGGCTCTTTAGGTCCTCTTCACTTTCTGCCATTAGAGTGGTATCGTCTGCATACCTGAGGTTGTTGATGTTTTTCCTGGCAATCTTAATTCCAGCTTGTGATTCATCCAGGCCAGCATTTCTCATGATGTACTCTGCATATAAATTAAATAAACAGAGTGACAATATACATCCTTGTCGTACTCCTTTTCCTATGCTAAACCAATCAGTTGTTCCATATCTGGTTCTAACTGTCACTTCTTGACCCCTATACAGGTTTCTCAGGAGACATGTGAGGTCTGGTACTTCCACCTCTTTAAGGATTTGCCACAGTTTGTTGTGATCCACACAATCAAAGGCTTTAGCATAGCTAATGAAGCAGAAGTAGATGTTTTTCTGGTACTCCCTTGCTTTCTCCATAATCCAGCAAATGTTGGCAATTTGATCTCTAGTTCCTCTACCTCTTCGAAACCCAGCTTGTACTTCTGGCTTTTCTCTATCCACATACTGCTGAAGCCTAGCTTGAAGGATCTTGAGCATGACCTTGCTAGCATGTGAAATGAGTGCAATTGTGTGGTAGTTTGAACATTCCTTGGCATTGCCCGTCTTAGGGATTGGAATGTAAACTGACCTTTTCCAATCCTGTGGCCACTGTTGCGTTTTCCAAGTTTGCTAGCATATTGATTGCAGCACTTTAACAGTATCATCTTTTAGAACTTTGAATAGCTCAGCTGGGATACCATCACCTCCACTAGCTTTGTTGTTAGTAATGCTTTCTAAGGCCCATTTGACTTTGCACTCCAGGATGTCTGGCTTGAGGTCAGTGATCACACCGTCATGGTTGTCAAGGACATTGAGGTCCTTCCTATATAGTTCTTATGTGTATTCTTGCCATCTTTTCCTAAACTCTTCCGCTTCTGTTAGGTTCCTATCGGTTTTGTCCTTTATCATGGCCAGCTTTGCATGGAACGTTCCCTTGATTTCTCCAATTTTCTTGAAGAGATCTCTAGTCCTTCCAATTCTATTGTTTTCCTCTATTACTTTGGATTGTTCATTCAGGAAGGCCTCCTTATCTCTCCTTGTTGTTCTATGGAAATCTGCATTCAGTTGGGTAAATCTTTCCTTTTCCCCTTTGCCTTTCACTTTCCTTCTTTCCTCTGCTATGTGTAAAGCCTCATCAGACAGCTACTTTGCTTTCTTTCATTTCTTTTTCCTTAGGATGGTGCTGATTGCTGCCTCCTGGACAATTTCATGAACCTCCATCCATGTTCCTTCAAGCACCCTGTCTATCAAATCTATTCTCTTAAACCTATTCTTCACCTCTACTGTATATTCATCAGGGATGTGAACTAGGTCAAACCTGAATGGCCTAGTGATTTTCCCAACTTTCTTCAGTTTAAGCCTGAATTTTGCAATGAGTACCTCATGATGCAGTGGCTCAAGTGGTTAAGATGCTGAACTACAGGCTGTGGAAGGTCAGTAGTTCAGCAGTTTGAGACCCGAGAGTGCTGCATGACGGAGTGAGCTCACGTCTCTGGTTCCAGCTCCTGCCAGCCTAGCAGTTCGAAAGCAAGAAGTTGCAAATAGATAAATAGGTACCACTTTGGTGGGAAGGTAACAGCGTTCCGTGCGCCCTGGTGTTTAGTCATGCCGGCCACATGACCATGGAAACGTCTTCGGACAGCGCTGGCTCTTCGGCTTTGAAATGGAGATGAGCACCGCAACCCTAGAGTCGGATCCGACTGGCTTTTGAGCAAGGGAACCTTTACCTTTACCTCATGATCTTGTTTTTACTTACTATATAGAGCTTCTCCATCTTTGTCTACAAATTATATAATCAATCTGATTTCAGTCTTGCCCATCTGGTGATCTCCATGTGTAGAGTCACCTCTTAGGTTGTTGGAAGAGGGTGTTCACTATGATCAGCATGTTCTCTTGACAAAACTCTGTTAGCCTTTCCTCGGCTTCATTTTGTTCGCCAAGGCCAAACTTGTCCATCATTCTGGTTACCATTTGACTTCCTACTTCCAGTCCTCTATGCTGATAAGGACATCTTTTTTTGGTGTTAGTTCTAGGAGGTGTTATAGGTCTTCACAGAACTGGTCCATTTCAGCCTCCTCTGTGTCAGTGGTTGGGGCATAGACTTGGCTTACTATGATGTTGAATGGTTTGCCTTGGATTCGGACTGAGATCATTCTGTTGTTTTTAAGACTGTATCCCATTACTGCCTTTCTCACTCTCTTGTTGACTATAAAGGCCACACCTTTTTTATATGGGATTCTTGGCCACAGTAGTAGATATAATGGTCTTCTGAGTTAAATTCACCCATTCCCGTCCACTTTAGTTCACTGATTCTCAAGATGTCGATGTTCAGTCTTGCCATCTCAATTTTGACCACATCAAACTTACCTTGATTCATAGGTCTTACATTCCGGGTTCCTATGCAGTATTGTTCTTTGCATCATCAGACTTTCCTTTCACCATCAGACACAACCACAGCTGAGTGTCCTTTTGGCTTTGGCCCAGCCGCTTCACTCTTTCTAGGGTTACTTGGACTCGCCCTCTGCTCTTCCCCAGTAGCATATTGGACACCTTCCAACCTGAGGGGCTCATCTTCCGGTGTCATATCTTTTGACCTTTTGTCACTGTCCATGGTGTTTTCTTGGCAGAGATACTGGAGTGGGTTGCCATTTCCTTCTCCAGTGGATCATGTTTTGTCTGAGTTCTCTGCTGTGCCCTGTCAGTCCTGGGTGGCCCTCTGTGGCATAGCCTGCAGCCTCATCAAACCATGCAAGCCCCCTCGCCACATCAAGGCAGCAATCCATGAAAAAGGTGAACTATAGATGAAGTAAATAAAATAAGATCATTAATGGCCATTTCACTGGTTCTGCCATGATTATTGTAAACAATTAAATGTACAGATCTCTTTATTGGTTTTCCAAAGGTGGCTGCTTGACCAGTGCTAACAAAATGACAGTGTGTAGTATGAGAATTAAAAATGTAACCATAACAAACGTTCTTTAAATACGCTTCTTTTGTTTGCAGTTTAAACTTGGAGATATGCATCCATGTAGTTTCAGGCTCGGTAAGAATCTTCTACCCCTTGCTGAAATCAAAAATGGCAGTGCCCTTCCAAAATGAGGATTGGGAAAATCATATCTCAGTGGCAATATGCATGCTTTGCAGGTCAAAGGTCATCACAGCTTCAGTCTTTGGCATCTCCAGGTAAATGGACCTTTAGTAGCAGAGCTGGGGAGGAATTCTGCCTAGAGACCTTGGACAATCACTTGCATACCAGTCGCTGGACCAATGGTCTTACTCAGTACAACCTAGCCTCACATCTTCATTATCAAGAAGGAATGTGAACATCACCACCTTCAAAGGAAGCATACTTCAGAAGGATTACATTTTTCTAGCACTCAAAACATGATATGTATGATGAATTTTGTCCCAGCTAATGGGGCCTTTATGACTTGGGTTATTGTGTGGAATGTAATTGTGTGCAAGTACAGTTTTGGTGACTATTTTGAGACTGTTATTATTTTTTTTAAGGTTCTTTTAAAGCGTTAGTGTTGTCCTGCTGTACCAGTGAAGAGCATGAATGTTCAGTTTATGTCATGGGTGCCTGAGAAATGAGCAACATATTCAGTGAAAAGTGCATAGTAGTGGTATTGGCTAGGTCTTTCCTTGAGGTATGTCTTAGATGCAGGCTGGGTGCTTTGCTTGCTTTACTTACTTTATTTATTTACTTACTTTATATATACCCCACCTTTCTCCCCAATGGGGATCCAAAGTGGCTTACATCATTCTTCTGTCCTTCATTTTATCCTCATAACAACCCCATGGGGTAGCTTAGGCTGAGAGTGTGTGACTGGCCCAGCGTCATCCAGCCAGGTTCCATGGCAGAGTGGGAATTTGAACCTGGGTTTCCCAGATCCTAGTCTGTCACTTTAACCACTACAACCATACTTGAAAACATGGAGGAGTATTGAAAATACAAGTACCTCAATTGCTGTCTGGAATGATACTGTCCAGGAATAACTCCACCATATGATTTTGCTGCATACATAGATCAGCTTTCAAACACATGCTTTGACCATCTGCACATAACAAAGAGGCATATCTGTGAATGTCTGTTGGCTGCCTCCCTGCATGTGTTTCAAGGATGTCTATGGGGAAGTTGCATGGGAAACATCCTGGAGCACAATGTATGTGTACTGTTCTGATTTGTTTTACTTACACAAAAATAATAACATACTTTTAAGACAAATAAATGCCAGGCCTCCCCCTTCCCGGCCTGGATCAAGCCTGGATCCAGAGTCCTTGATCTTCCTCTGAAATGGGGAACACAAATCTGGCTGTTGTCATGTGAAAATAAATACTGGGATTTGATGGATGGAGCAGCTCTGTTCACCGTTGGCTTAATTCTTCAGTTTGGGTGCATGAGGAAAAATATCTCTGTTTCTCCAAAACATTATACAGAACATCTATCTGATTTATGAGCTAGGTATATGAACATACAAAGCTGACTTATATTAACTAAATCCAGCGTTATTCTATCAAGGTCAGCATTCTCTGACAATCCTGGGTCTCAGGTAGAAGTCTCAAACCACATATTGCCAGATGAGTTTGCATCTTCAAATTCTCACTGCCTGGTTTTTATTGCATTTGTAGATTTACCAATCTGGTATATGATTTGCATTTATGATGCCCCATCACATAAGGCAAAAATCAAATATTGAATTAATGTGGGCTTCAGACAGTAACTGCATGGCACTCAGTAATGTTTGTGGTATCGATAATACCATACTTGCAAGCACACAGTCTGTTGAATGGACACCATTTTCCTACAGATTTGAAACAAATAAAGCAGGCCAGCCTTGCTAGTGAAGATCAGTTATTTGTAATATTTGTTTCAGTTATTGAGTGGCAGACACCCCACATACTCAGAACTCTGACAAGTAGAGTGGGTCACCTTTATTACATTATATTACACCAAGGAGATGAGGGTGGCATAGATGGTTCTCCTCTCCTCCGTTTTATCCTCAAAACAATACTGTGAGGAAGGTTGGCTGAGAGAAAATGAACTGGTTGAAGGCCACTCAGTGAGGTTAAGAACATAAGAGCCCTGCTGGATCAGACCAGTGGTCCATCTAGTCCAGCATCCTTTCTCACACAGTGGCCAACCAGTTTGTCTGGAGGTCCAACAACAAGGCAATTTTGGGGCTGAATAGAGATTTCAGCCTCAGTTCCCCAGATCGTGGTCCAATGCTCTAACCATTATACCACATTGGCTTCCTATACTGAAAATGGACAGATCCAGCACTGCTGTCAACAATCAGCTGCTGCTTCAGCTCACTATTCTCATGGCATTTCATCTGTGGAAGTGTTTGAAGCCAACAGTTACAGAAGGAACTGAGCAGGAACTTTCACCTCCACACCCCTCCCTTCTCTAATGTTGGGTGAAGGGCACAGCTATAGCTGACAGCTCCATACATCATACCTTGCCTTCCTGGAACGTTCATTCAATACCACTTTAGGTGACAGCATAAAACCTGAAGTCAGGAGAGGAGGAAGGAGGGTAGGAGGCAGAAGACCCTATTTTAAGAAGCAGCAAGAAAACATACCATGTTATATCACATATGAATTAAAGCGGAGAAGTCAACAAATCAATTTTTTTTACTTCCAATAAATCCCCCCCCGTCACTTATAATTTCTCCCTGAACTCCTTGCAGATATTTCATTTCTCCACCCTGCTCACTGAATCATGAAATCAGCCATTATAGCAAACACACCATCATAGCAAACACACCATCTGTCCAGTACATCATTTTTCTATCTCTGCCCAGTAGTGGGTATTTTAAGAACATACAATGGAGCATAATAGACACGTGACAAATAAATGAGAAACCTCTGGTAAAATGTATCTCTAGATTCTAAAATGGCAGGACATGAGATGGCACTTACAAACCACAACTCCTCTGGCATTGGCTCAGCTGCTAAGACATCATGGAGCATACATCCCAAGAGAAGGAGACTAATGACCTGGCTGTTGATATCATACAGGCACTGATGACTCCCTAAAGAAGAGGAAAGCCCATCACAGTTCGTAGTTTAAAGGGAGGGTTGGAGGTCCTCTTTTGGATGAAAAGTTGCAGTTTCCTCAACATACTGCATTACCATTCCCCCCCTCAGCTTTCTGATGCCCGCGCATGCCAACAAAACTGTTCAAGAGAAAGAGGGAGAAAGAAACTGACTTTTAGTCAATCTTTAAATCCAATATTATCGGATATCCTGTGAAAATTTCAGGTTAAGAGGAAGCCACGAAACTTGCCCCACTGCCAAAAACTCTTATTTTTTACTAAAATAGTTTTGGCTCTGAATGTTCAGCTCATCCCTAATTCTGATATGGCCTAGAAGTTCCATTTTTTCCCCTGACTTGTTTTTAATATCAGAATAATAATAAAATTTAAAAATAGAAGAGAAGGTGGATCAAAAGTAGACTCGCAGACATATGGAATATTTTTAAGGCTGTCATCCTGTAAACAATAATTAAGGAGTAAATCCCATTGAACTCTATGAGCTTGTTTCTGAATACATTTGCATAAGATTAACAAAAGAGTTAGGATTGTCTAGAATAGAATCTGCATTTTGCCCTGAACAAAGGCAACTGGGTGTTTCAGAAGGATCTCCATAACATTCAGTGACATGCATAGCAACAGTAAAACACTTAGGCACTTGGTGGTTTTAAGGAATGTTTTTTAAAAATATTTTAACAGTTCAACTGACTTTATTATTGTATTTATTTATTTGGCTATTTGGGTCCCACTTTTCTCCCCAATGGAGACCCAAAGCAGCTTAGAGTACCATTCTCCCCTGTGCTATTTCATCCTCACAACAACCCTGTGAGGTGGGTGAGACTGAGAGTAGAGTGACTGGCCCAAAATCACCCAGCTAAGCCTCCATGGGGATTAAAATCTAGGGTCTCCCAGATCCTAGTCCGACACTTAGACCACAGACGAGGCTGCTCAAAAATAAGTGAGAAAATATAATAAATATAATATTTTATCTGAGCAAAGTATTGAGCACTGCCCGAACTTTCCCCTCAAAACTGAGGATGCTCAAATACCTGCTGGTTTGGCTCAGTCGTATCCTGGCACCATGTCCTGTCAACGGGAAACTGAATGTTCAGCAGACTTTTTTGCCTGTTGATCAACATGCTCATGGCTGTTCTTCAGCAGGTTGCTTTATCATATTACTTTTTGACAGTGCCATACAATGCAATCAGCTTTATGGTCATGCACATTCTCAGACAGCCTTGTTGAGTTCTGCTCCCCCCCCATCCTTGCTGTATCGTTGCTCTAAAAGGAAGGAAATTGTTTAAATAAACAGTTAAATCAGTCACAAGTAGGTTTACCAGCTCATGGCTGGCAATCAGTAGGAGACAGAGGAGGTGGGGAACTTAATGGGAATAGTGTCTTCAGTGTGATGATGTCATTTCTGGTGTGACCTGGAACTGACATCATCATGCCAGGGGCAATGCTCTAGCATTTGCCCCAAACTCTGTGGTTTTAGGTGAAGAAGAAGAGAAGAAGAGATTGGATTTATACCCCACCCTTCACTACCTGAAGGAGTCTCAGAGCAGCTTACAATCTCTTTTTCCCTTCCCTTCCCCTCTCCATAACAGATACCCTGTGAGGTAGACGAGGCTGAGAGAGCTCTTTTGAGGACTGCTCTTTAGAGAACAGCTCTGAGAGAACTTGTGACTGACTCAAGGTCGCACCAACAGCTGCATGTACAGGAGTGGGGAATCAAACCCGGTTCTCTCAGATTAGGGTCCGTGCTCCTAACCACTATAACAAACTAGGCTGTGGTCACACACACTAAATAATCCACTTTCAATGCACTTTCCAACTGGATTTTACTATGTGAAATTGCAAAATCCAGTTGGAAAATGCCCTGAAACTGGATTGAAAGTGGATTATTTAGTGTGTGTGTGACCACTAGGGTTCCCCCCCCGCAAAGTGACATCAGTTTTAAGTTGTGCTGGAAATGACATGATAGTGTTGAGATGCCACCAATCACCCTCCCATTTCTCCACCATATTTTCCCTACCAGCCATCTAAGTGGCAGTAGGAAGGGCTCCAGGGGGCAAGAGATCTCTTGACAAAGCAGAGGACGTGGTCAGCCCAATTACAAGTCATACAAATCGCTTGTAACAAAATATATATTTTTTTAAAAAAAACAACCCCTCTAATGATCAGTCATTAACATATTCTTTAGTGGCATGAATGGCTGTGTTTGATTTGGCAGCATTTTCATGCCTGCACAGTGTTGCAAAAACCTGATGTAATCCCATTCAGCAGGCATTTGAGTCATTCAGTACGAACTGAGCAGACTGAGTGATCAGCTCATTCTGTTTGTCACAGTAAAACATAGGAAGTTTCGGCTGTCAGAAACCTTTGTGGCAAAATTCCTGGTATCCCTACTCAAATTATTATTAGATCTTGTGATATTGGCTCATCTGATTCAGAGTCTTTAATGACTTGGGGTATCAAGAGGTGAACTGTGAATACAGAAGCAGCTGTGCCACACAACACAGGCTCTGGAAGAATAAAGGCTGGCAGAAAAAGACGGGTTTTTTTCCCTTTGCTACAATATGGACCCAGGCTGTGCTTTACTTTTCTATGCCATGTTCTGCTGAACAGCCAAAGCTCTGTGACTGCACTATTGCTTCTGTCTATGCACTCCTCATAGTCCCTGCTGAATGCCTTCATTTATTCCTTGATCATATGATTGTGTTTTCCCCAACTGACTTTTTTATGTTGTTATTCTCTCTGCCCAAAGACTTTGTCCGTCTGGATCCATCCTGACCAAAACTGCAAATGCAAGGGATTAAGAACTACCTGTGCTGAGTATGGGGGCAGCACCTTCAACCCAATGAAACCACATTGAGTTGGATTTTGGCTTAAATCCAAATTACACGGATTGTAGTTTCATGTGACTCTTCTAGAATTCGTCTGTGTGATGACGGTGTGCATATATCATTACTCATTGTCTCATAAGATTATCCATGTTTTCCTTTTCTTGCCTAGGCAATGGATCAGGACATGGGGAAAGGGTTTCACAGTGGTGCCAGTTAGCACATTTTGTTGAGACGGAGTTTTGAAATATTCCCGAAGGGAAGGAATCAATTTTCCTTAATGATTTCCCCATCTTTTGAAGGCTCTGTACTAAACAAACTGCTCTCGTCCAATAATGTTTCAGGCTGGGTTGGGCAGTGATGAGACGACCTGTGTTGCCAGAATGGAGTGAGAAGAGAAGACAGCAAGATGAAGCTAGCTGGATGAAGAAGATCTTTATAAGGCTCAGGAAAACAACAACAATGCTCATCCAGGAAAGCAAGGAAAGTACACGTATAGTAGCCACTTTGTCTGATGCACGTAATTGGCTGAGAAAGATATGAGAGAAATGGCACCAATAGCCACAGGCACTGTTTCACTGGCAATCGGGAAATGGTGGAGACACAGATTGGAACTGTGACACCCCACTTTAGCGGCTAAGAAACCATAGTCCTGATATGCTCCACAGCTACAAAGTTAAAATGCATTGAAGATTTAATATCATCAGGGGTCTTTTCATAGAAAAACAGCTGCAGGAGCTCATTAGCATATGGTATGCTAATGAGCTATTAGGCTATTAGCATATGCCACGCCCCCTGACATCACCAGAAGTGATGTCAGAAGGGGAAGCAAAAGTGGGGGAGGCATGTTCAAAAGCCTCCCCTTCCCTTCCCCAGCTGGTCTGGTTAGGGGAGCTAAGAGAGAAGGGGTTTAAAGTTTAAACTCCTTCTCATGAGAGTTGGGCCACAGAAGGAGGAAAGAGGGAAAGAAAGAGAAGGAAAGGGGAGGGAAACAGGGAAAGGAGGAAAAAGGAGAAGAGAAGAAGGTGGGAAAGAAAGAAAGAAAGAAGAAGAGAAGAAGGAGGGAAAGAGGAAAAAGAGAGAAGGAAAAGAGGGAATGAAAGAAATTTGGCGGCGATTCGGCCCCATTATATCCTATGGGCCATTGAAGTCAATGGTGAAAACATAGGGTATATTCTGGGGGCTGGAGGGGAGGGTTTGAGGCCCCAAACTCACAGGGTAGCTGATGGAGCCTCTCCCCAAGATACCCACCAAGTTTCAAGAACATTGGACCAGGGGTCCAATTCCATGGGCCCCCAAACAGGTTGCCCCTATTCCCTCCATTGTTCTCTATGGTGGGGAAAAAACGTACTTTTTTCCCACCATAGCGAACAATGGAGGGAATAGGGGCAACCTGTTTGGGGGCCCATAGAATTGGACCCCCTGATCCAATGTTCTTGAAACTTGGTGGGTATCTTGGGGAGAGGCTCCATCAGCTATCCTGTGAGTTTGGAGCCTCTCCCTCAAACCCTCCCCTCCAGCCCCCAGAATATACCCTATGTTTTCACCATTGACTTCAATGGCCCATAGGATACAATGGAGCTGAAATTGACATTCGGCTGCCTGAAAGACTCACCGGAAGCCGGCTGGGGGCGGGCCTTGTCTCCTGAGCTCCCGGAGCTTAGCTCCGGTGCACTCCCCCCCAAAAAGACCCCTGAATATGATCATCATCTCAGCCGTGCAGGTGTCAGATGCATTAACAGTATGCTAGTGGCATAAACAACAGTCTCTCCATACTTTCCACTCTTTGCTTAATGATGTTTCCCTTTTTTTAATTTGCACTTTCCTATAAGCCAGTTTATACATTATGGAGTACACTGACTGGGTCAGGGGTCCCCACCCCACATCAGACGTAACAGTTACATGTGAGTTGTGGGTTCTTCTCACTTCCCACATATGTAGTGCCCGATTTGGATCAAGACCATGGCAAGAGTAGAGAAAGGATTCCAGCCTACGCCATTCCATCTTCCTGACCTGCAGTGGCCCCAGAGGGATGCTATTTGGAAAAATATGTTTGTGTCCATGGGAACTCTTGGGTTTCCTCAAACTGGGCCTGCTCAGACTATTTGAGGGGGGGGAATCACACAGGAGGGGGATGTCTGAAACCCCTTCTTCATGCATGCCCTGGCTCTGATTTGAATTGAGCAACATATGCAGAGGAATTAAGGAAGCATCGACTCATGTTTAACTGTTACATCTGAAAAATTCAGGTGGGTTGGGTAGCTGTGTTTGTCTGTAGCAGAAGAACAAAGTTTGAGTCCAGTGGAACCTTTAAAACCACAGAAATTTTATTCAAAGTGGAAGCTTTCGTGTGCAAAGCACAGTCAGAAGTTTGAAGAAGTGTGCTTTGCACATGAAACCTTACACTTTGAATAAAATTTTGTTGATCTTAAAGGTGCCACTAGACTCAAAATTTGTTCTATTACATCTGAGTGAGGGTGGGGACCTCAGACCCAATTTGCATGCTCTGTAATGTGTGAATGGAGATTGTCTCCATGCATCAGGATCTTCTGTGGTCCCTGAATTGGTGATGTGAGGATGCCAGGAGGGGATTCACGCTGTGTACCTTTCACCCAGATAAAGGAGGAGACCGTAGCAAGAATTGACAGGCTAGTAAGAAAGCCAGAGCAGATCAAGTAATAGTCCCTGACTAAGGCTGGGAAATATCTGGAGATTTTGGGAGCAGAGCCTGGGGACAGGAGGGGAGGGGGGGACCTCAGCAGGGTACAATGCCATAGAGTCCACCCTCCAAAGCAGCCATTTTCTCCAGGGGAACTGGTCTCCATTGTCTGGAGATCAATTGTAATAGCAGGATATCTCCAGGCCTCACCTGGAGGTTGGCAACCCTATCCCTGGTTCTTATGAAAGCTTCCAAGTCATGCTGACTCACAAGCCAGGGAAACTAGGAGATCTGCTCTTGTTTTGGCTGTAGACTGCCTTTGCCTTGTTGTGCCCTCCCCTCAACATCACAGGAGCTGATTGGACACTGCGTATCATCTGTGAACTAGCCCTTGAAATTATCTTGAGCTATCCATTGTAATATTGGCCATTGGGTTCCGGTGCTGAGGACATTTATTGACACAGGTTTCTGCCCAAGTCAAACAGCTGTCAATAAACAGCTTTGCGGATCTTCCACCTTAAGGAAGATTCTATAGTTAGGTCACACTTTAAAAGAATGCATGTTTCAGTGCTTGTAGATTCCAGAAATGCCATTTTCACCAAAATAACCATGAGAACATATTTCGTAATGTCTTTGTCATTCCACAGCAAGAACTGTAACTAAGATATCATTGAACTGCTTTTGAAACTCATGTTGAAATAGAAATATGTCATTGCTGCTGAGCTTTTCAAAAAGGAATTGATACATCAGGTTTCCAAGGAAATAGATAACACAGATGATCATTTCAGAGTTTCCTAGATAATTTCTATTTTTTGTAAGACACACTTTTAAAAAAAATTATATCATTTTGTATCTGAATCCTATCTTTCTGTAAGGAGCTGTAATATTTAGTTACTTGCTACTTAGAATAAAATCAGAATAAGCCTTGTATAACCATTCACATTGTGGTTGTTGGAAATGATTCCGTCCGCATATGGGAATCTACCACTTCAACTTTTATGTGGGGAGCCACATAAAATGTTTTTAAAATGAACTTGGGACTTTCTGCATGCAAAGCAGAGGCTCTTCCACTGAAAGTACCTCCCAAAGTACAGATTCTTCTAGCCCTGTCTTCTATTTCAACTTATGTAAGAAGACATCCACGAGAGTTGACTTTTTATTTATTCATTTAGATATTTATACTGCACTTTTCTCCCTAATAGGGACCCAAAGTGGCTTACATCATCTCCCTGTCCTCCATTTTATCCTCACAACAGCCCTGTGAGGTCAATTAGGCTAAGAGAGAGAATAACTGGCCAGTGGGAGATAGGGTATTTAAACTTGGGTTTCTCAGATCCTAAACAGATGATCTAACTACTACAATTACCATATTTCAAAGGGGAAATGAGAACAGACCCTTAATGATGAAAGAACGGGTCTGTTCATGCAGCAGAAAGTAGTAATTCTGAGATGAAAGTACTAGATATGAGGCTGTTTTATATGAGGGCTGGTGCTACGTTTTTAAAATGGGAGGTTCTAGGGCACACACTAGCGTCCCTTCTGACCTATAGGCCCAGCCCCCTTATCTCAGGTATACAGGAGATGGCAGTGTTTAACTCGCTTGGTGAGAGGAATGCACTCCACATATGCTTAGTTGCATATCTATGTTCATTATATCCAGGGTCCAGGATCAGCATTTTTTAAAAAAATATTCAAAGTAAGCCCTGATGAGAGTCAAGGATATAATGACAGACCAGTCCTGGATACTGATCCCCATATGGATATAGTCTTTAAATTACGTTTTTCAAAGGATGTATATTGGCAGCATCAGTTCTCTGAGACAGTCTGTATGTTGCAGTTGTCCTGCACATGAGATGAATGATCCTGGACCAGTAAGGCAGGACACTGAGCTAGCCCAGCAGCTGACAAAGGGATCTGCAGTGTTCTTTCCATTTCTGCCTGCAAAAGCAGACAATGTTCTTTCATCTTTACTAGACTAAGTGGCAGCAGCAGCGCTATGGCAACTAAGACATTTCCCATCTGTAAGTGATTACTGAGTCTCAACAGCTGTCAACAGCAGGGCTTCAGTTTTTTTGTTTTAGCTATCAAAGATACAAATAGGGTAAAACTGAGTTTTAAGCTTCAGCTGCAAGCAACCACATGATGTACAGCTCCTGAGTATTTTGTTTTTAAAAAAAACAGATACAAAAACCTAGCACCGTCAATATTCCCTGCTATAGGAGAAGAGAGGTCTGGTCTTGCTGTACTCCATCGTTTCCTCAGTCTGTTCAGCTACAGACCAGGATCTGAACATTTCCCAAGGCAAAGTAAGATCATCTAATCATCCGCTTTCCAGGTTTCCTCCTGCTTTGCTCTAATCTGTCCCAAACCTGGGCTGCTTCCACAAGAATTTCCCATGTTTTAGCCACCTGACAGGAGCAAGGTTGTTGTTTTTTCCCCCACACCTCCACATCCGGCTGCCAGCTCTGGCTTGGGATATACCTGGAGTTTTGGGGGGTGAAGCCTCAGGAGGCTGGTGACTGGGGAGAAGAGAGACTCCAGGGGGTATAAGGCCATAGAGTCCACCTTCCAAAGTGGCCATTTTCTCCAGGTGAACTGATCAGCCATTGCTAAGCTGGAGAGAAAGCAGATTTCCTTGGGCTTTCTGACCTCTCCATAGTTTCTCAGAATCATTAATTCCTTCCCTACTTCTTGGGGCTTGTTTAGTATTTTGAAAAACAACCACCTACAGATTATTAAGTGTATGCTTGTACAATCCTCCTCTGCAGGACAAATGAAGTTTAAGTACGTGCAATATAACTAGAGAGTATTCTCTAAAAAGTTATTTGATGCCATGTACAAATATTGATCTATTGATTCTGATTTGGCCTCATGCCTAATAGCTCACTGGTAGACACAAGACTTCAAGAAGGCTTCAGAGTTTGGTCATGTAAATGCTGACCATGAACCCCTCTAATTTCCCACCTGATTGCAAGTTTGCAACCATCTATGAGGTATGAGATATTTGCAGATTTATTGTTTTATGGCACATGCCTGATGTCATTTGTACTTAATCAGAACTTCTAGCTTGAGCTAAATTGTGACTTGTAATATGCAGTATATCTATACCACTGAAGAAGGAGAAAATCAAAATGTGTTTTGAGTTTTGGACTGAGAAGGTGACAAACATACTCAACTGGGTGTTCTTGCATGAACTAGTTAAGGGATATATACCTGCCATATTGCTAAATCCATATATTTATTGTATATATTGGTTTATTGGCTATTTCGCATTGGAGAAATTGTTTTAATTGCATTGTGTTGCTTACTGTTTTATATATTTCATTGTTGTTATTAAAGTGTGCTTTTACTTTGGTTTCTCCATTTATACATATTTTTGGAGCTTGCTTCCTCAGCCTGTTTTGGTTACCTTCCAATTGAAACAGTGATTTTTAAAAGCTGCCATACATTAATAAAGCTCCTAAGAGTAAGGGTGGTTTCTGATGTTTTGTAAAAATCAGAAGTACCAGCAATTTTCACTTCCTGTGTAACATCCAAAGAGAAAACACAAACACCTTGCCTACAGAGTAATACATAGGGAGAGTTCACGTATTTCTTCACAGAGGAGAAAACGAGTGGCCAGTTTGGATCTTACACAATGAAGAGGAAGAAGAACTAGAATAAGTAGAAGAGGAAGAGGAACGCTCCCTGTTTCTATACTCTTTACCTCTGTTTCTCTCTCCCACACACAGAGGGCCTTTCTGCACTGACAGCTTGCTCTGGAGAATCTGAGGAGTCAAGCCTTAAGAGTTGACTTTGACTTTGCAGTTGAACACATTCCCTCTGCATTGTTTTTTTACCCCCCCCCGGTTTATTTACCTGTGTATTCTGTATGCATTCTGCATCTACAAACAAAACCTGCATTTTTTTGCCTAATTAATATGGAAATGTCACATGACGTGTGTGTGGCATCCAAAGGTTTTTAAATTTATGCAATCATCCTGCCACAGTTAAAACTTTTAACTGCAGATCCAACCTTTCCCTCTTGCCTTCCCTCCCTCCCTCTTTCCCTCTCTGTATGATTTTGCAAAAAGAAAGGGAACGGACAGGGAAATCCAGGCCCACACATCTAAGACTGACACATTTGGGAGCAGGGAATCCCCTAGCCCTTTATATTTACTGATTCCTTCCTATCCTCTCTCTGGCTTTTTTAAAGTTTGCCTGAGTGGGAGGACACAACCTCTTTTGACTTTGGAGAAGGAGGGAAAGAAAACAGAACAGGGAGGGAGCCTCAACCTAAAGAGAGAGGCGGAAACAGGGGAGGGCAGTGGGCAGCACTTAAATACCCGCAGAAACAATTCTACTTTAGAAAGGATTAGCGATTCGAAAGCAAATGAGAACAAAGAATCACAGCAAAAGGAGATTTGGTAACTGCAAGGCAATAGTGTGCTGGAAGTGATCTGAGTGCAAATTCCTGTAAAAGGAATGCAGAAACAAGAGAAAGCCCCAACACAAACTGGAAGTGAAAGCAGGAAGGAATGCAGAATGGAAGAATAGGATGCGCTCAGAAGCCAAGGTAAAATACATGTGCAGAAAGGGCCATACACACAAACACCCACATGCCAGTAACTTCCCAAGTTACCTGGAGGCTATAGAATGATAAGTTAAGGAAGTGTTCATATATCTCTGTTCATGGTCATGGCTGCCAAAGGGCCTTCCATGGCACTGTAACATTGAAGAGAAATGATAGAAGGGAAATTGGTTTCCTTTAACTGAACTGAACTTTTTGTTCAGGCAGTTGGGGAAACAAAACAGGCAGTCATTGTAACTGCTGGAATGGCAGCCTCCAAAATGCTGCCATTTGGATGTTCCCTTCATTTCCCTAACCCCAGCATCATGAGGTTAGAATGTAAAGTCATTTCATCAGGGTTCCACCCTTCCCCATTCAACTAGTGTTTAGAAAAAGGCCTTTTTGCTAGCTGTTAGTGGACATTTTTGAGACAGTCTGTTTTAACTCTACTGGTTTGTTGAGCATGGATTTACGCCTTCATAAATAGCCTTGTTTGAACCTGACAAGGCCTATCCATCATTGCTTCATATCTGAGTGTATCTCCAAGGAACCTGGAACAAAATTGTTCAGGGTTTCTCTCAGTACCATAAGCATGTGAAAATGCTGCTTGGCTGTCATGTGTGCATGTGCTGACCCCCAGCTAAAAACTTTTTTTTAGATGGCTGTTATTAAGTTGAAGTGAATGCCATGGGCGGTGGCTGAAAGAGGAGATGAATTGTCTCAATTTGTGCATTCCTACACTAACCATTATTTAAAAAACTTCTGGTGAGGCCATGAGACTGAAAATACCTTCTGTCTTTTAAAATGTAGTTTGGAGTGGAGAAACATGAATGAGAGGTTAAGGGTTCTTCTCCTGCCTACCCCTGATAAAGTTTAAATAGCCCTCCTACCATACAGTTCATAAGGAAGAAGAAAAGTAAGTTTTTATACCTTGTTTTTCTCTACTGTAAGGAATTTCAAAGCGGCCTACAATCGCATTCCCTTCCTCTTCCCATAGCAGGCACCTTGTAAGGTAGGTGGGGCTGAGAGAGTTCTGAGAGAACTGTGACTGGCTCAAGGTCACCCTGCAGACTTCATGAGGAGGAGTGGGGAATCAAACCCAGTTCTCCAGATTACAGCCCACAGTTCTTAACCACTACACCACACCGGCTGTGGTAGAACCCACCATCACATCTGGACATACCATATGCTATCCAGTATGTACATATGTACCAAGCACTGTGCTCAGCAGACGAAGACCCCACTACTGATTAAAGCTGGAAGCTTTTACTTTCTGTTCACCTGGAGCCCAGCAGCTAAATCAGGCACAGCTCATGGCGTTGCCCGAGAACAATATTATGCCTTAAGCTAAATGACAGAGCCAGGGATTTGGGAGTAAGGAGCATTCACACTGTGTGGGTATCTCCAGTTCAGAAACAGCCTGAAGTTCTAGTGTTCAGGAAAAGGATAAATGAAAGTGGAATGAAGGAGTAAATTTTGTACCCTGTTGCTAGAGGAAATTGTAGATACTTTCTTGCAAAGGTTTGTACTCCCCTTGCTCAGCAATTTAGAAATATAATTAACAACACAGAAGCCATAAAAAGACTATAATTATTTTACTAATGAAATCCGTCGTTCCATCGATTGTCAGAGAACACAAGCGTTCCATTTACAGTCTCAGCACTGGTGGTGTCCTTTAGAGCCCTTAATGGCTTGGGACCAAGGAAGCCAAAGGACTGCCTCCTGGCATGGGTCCCTGTGACCTGAGATCGTCTAGCAGTACCTTGCTGTGCCTACCCATGCTGTCAGAGATAACGGTACACAGGACTGGACTAGCTCAGCTGTGACTCCCAGGCTTTGGAAATCACGCCTCCAAGTATGACCACCCTCACTGGCCTTCTGGCTTTCTGTGAAGACTTTGCTGTTCTAGGGGACATTTTTAGTGTAGCTTCCTATACCACTGTTTGATTTATAATTACCCCTCCAAGCCTGTAATTGTTTTCCTGCTGATGATTGTTTCTAAATGGTTGTTAATTGTTTTTGCTTCTTCACCTTAATTGTTGTCTTGCATTTATTAATCTATGCGAGCTTTTCTTGTGCTTCCTGGCCCAATCCAAGGTGCTGGATACTACCTTTAAAGTACTTCATGGTCTAAGGCCCTTATTAGGGAGAACTTCTGCCCTCCCCACCCTGTTGCCTGCTGACCAGCCAATAACCAATGGGGGGGGGTCTTAAAAGGTGGCGCCAAGTTGATGGAGCAATATCACTTGTGAAGAATATCTGGAAGTGATGTCACATTACCAATGTAGCACTCTAAGATTATGACAAAACTCTATGGCTTCACCACAGAGTTTAATCAAAAACCTAGAATATTGCATCAATGTCATGTCACACTGGTGATGTGGTGTCACTTCCAGGTATTCATCAGAAGTGACATTGATGTGACATCTTCCCCCACCCCATCCCTGTCCCCTTTCTTTCCTGCTGTCTGCTGGCTGGCAAAACTAGCTCTCATACATCTTCCAGTATACTCCCTTGTGCCAGCTACATTCCTCAAACACGATGTTTCTTTTCTCTTAGGAGTCTCAGGATGGCAACAGTTATGTCACAAGCTTTTTCTGTGACAAATCTAATCCTCTAGAATACTTTAGCAGACTGGGTGTAGAACCCACCTTCAGTTGCTACATTCAGGAAGGCATGTAAGACAGTTTTATTTCAGAAGGCATTTGATGGAGGATAAACTGGTTTGGCAAACCTGGATGCATTTTAAACTGAGTGTTTTTAACCTGTACGCTCTTTTTATTTTGTGAATGGATTTAAGTTTTTGTTTCTTTAGGACAATTTAAAGGACAAATTAAAACAATAACACCCTAAAATTCCGTGCAACAGTTAGGAGGGGATCTGGGAGAGCCAGGTTCAGATCCCCCGTCTCCTGAGCCAGGACTCTGTTGTCTGGGTCACCCAGGGCCCGTCACTCAGCCTGGACCACCTCACAGGGTTGTAGTTGGTGGAGACAGAGCAACGGAGGGGGAAGTCCAGTGTGCATGCTTGCTATCCTCAGAGGTGGGACAGAGGAAGAGAGGAAACAAAAACTAAGGGAAGGATTGTAGCCGTGCTTGGCTGCTGAGGCTGGGCATATGGGGGGGGGTGCTGAAAAACTACCTTATTTACTTGCAAGGAAGATGACTCATCTCCTCAAAGTGCTGCACATATAAAAGTAACTAATTTGTATGGAAATATAAGAGACCCCCCCTTTTATGGTATCCCTTGGGGGAAAATTAGTCTTGCATATGATTAAATACATTTATTGGAGTTTTGTGGATTCCCCAGTAAATGAATTCACTGCTAGGAATCAATTGCTTTTGTTTGTATTTTGAATAAAAATAATATCATTAATTGGGTTTACCTGTGTCCTTTATAAAGCTTATATCTCCAGTACATGGCATTACATTTTATGGCACACATGGTAACATTTATGTCAGATCCAGCACTCGTAACAAATGTGTTCGACACCAAAGGATATTGATTTCCAAGAAACATTTGCTAAAGTCCTATTGTTACTTTAGGTTCAATGATCTCACATCAATAGGCATGTTATCTATATATATTAACAGTTCCAAGATATCGCCATGCATTTACACTGGCTAGATTGAACATGCTACTATCTGCACTTCTGTCAGGAAGGTACAGAAACGTTCCATCTGATTGTAGATTTTGTCCTTGCTCTGTTACCCTGTTCCAGACATTGGTTCGCAGGGTTTTCCACTATAGATTCTATGTACAGACACACTTGGATTTATTGGAATCTGTGTTGGCAGATAAGAAACTGTTCTCTGAGCAGAAGACTCTCAAAATCTTATTGGCGGTTGACCAAAGAATGATTGTATCTGAGGCAAGTTTTTGTGTTCTGCAATGAAAATATGAGCTGAGACAGTATCCAGTGCATAATTTACTCAGATTTTAACCTTTTTACTGTTATATATATTAGGATGAGTGATATACACACAGAATTTGTGTAGATAATTTTATATTAGTGTTTTTATCTGTTTTTACTCTGCTTCTGAATGGCCTGTGGGCCATAATAAGAACTGACTGACATATACCACAAATGCGTGGCTTTGTTTTAATCGGTGGGCCAATGTGAATACAAATGCTTGTAAATTTGCGTTGGTGATGGATGCTATATCTGAGTAGGATGAATAGGTGGGTTTCTTTCTCAGGCAGAAACAGCTTTAGTAAAACTCTTAATTGTCTCTTCTCCCAACAGTTCTTCAGTGATGAGAAAAGTGCCCCATTGCACCTTCCTTGCTTAATTACAGAGAAAGAAAACTGGGCCCACAGAGCCTGAGGTTACTATGGCAACTCCTATCCTCAGTCTTTCTGTCACTTTCCCACACTGTAGTGTGTGCAAAAATGAAAAATGCCAATCCAACCAGGATGATAAAATAATTGTCTGTTTATTTTTTTCTGAACAGCAACAATGTAAGTTTTTGGCCTCATCCATTCCATAGCTGTGCATGTTTGGTGTAGTGGTTAAGAGTGCAGACTTTGATCTGGGTGGGTTTGATTCCCCACTCCACCCCATGCAGCTGCTGGTGTGACCTTGGGTCAGTCATAAGTTGTTCTCTCAAGGGCAGTTCTCGAGAGATCTCTCTCAGCCCCACCTACTTCACTTGGTGTCTGTTGTGGGGAGGGGAAGGGAAAGGAAATTATAAGCTACTCTGAGACTCCTTTGGGTATTGAAGGGCAGGGTATAGATCCAATCTCCTCCTCCTCCTCCTCCTCCTCCTCCTCCTCCTCCTCCTCTTCTTCTTCTTCTTCTTCTTCTTCTTCTTCTTCTTCTTCTTCTTCTTCTTCTTCTTCTTCTTCTTCTTCTTCTTCTTCCTTCTAGCACAAAAAAGCTATGCCATGATAGATCCTGATTTATTCAGGAACTTGAGAGTGCTGACATTGTAGGGTACACCATTCAGTGGGAGAGCTGGCGGGGGGAGGGGGTTGTACTGAGAAATATGTTCTGTGTGGTACTTCATTTTCCTCAGCAAAGGATTCAGGTCGTAAAAACAAGAGGGGGAGGGTAATAAGCACACCCTGAGGCTCCCATTTTAAATGGGGCCCCATGCAGCTGCAATTTAAAGTTTAATGTTGTCACATCTGTGGTCATGGAAAATGTTCCCAGGAATAGAGCAATAGGAGATCCAATGGATCGGACTGAAGTTCACTGAATATAGCTTTTCCACAATAAGCTTGTTCAGAGTCCTTCCATTTGGACGTTTGCTTTTTCTTTTTAATGAGCATCTGTTCCACCAAACCATTAGAAACAACAGCATGACCTAACAGATGCTGGTCTTTAATCACAGGCCTGAGAGGGTGGCTGCTGCTCTCAACAGCCCATCAAATTGCAATGCAGAAGGTGTCTTTCTTTGCCTCTGGCTTCCTGTAGTTTTTAAAAATGGGAGGAAATTTTGCTGTTCAAAGAAGCTGATGATAGCAAGTATTACCTTTCAGGTTCATTATATAAGCTTTCTGAAGATCCTTGAAAAAATCCATAATGCTAACTTTACCAGTTCTTTGAAGGAACATTCAAAGGAGCAAATGTTTTATTTTATTTTATTTTTTGGTTTTTTTGCAGTAAAGAAGGTGCATTAGTGGTCTCAATCTGTCTGAAAGAGATTCAGGAATAGCTTCTGCTCATCTTGTCTTCGAATAGTTCAGAGCTTTCTCAAGAACTGATGGGTTGTGAAAACAGCCTGTCTTCACATTCCTCTGTCCCTTTCTCCTGTTCCCTCCTCTGTTTAAGCCTTTGGAAACTGCAACCTCTTCTACTTACTTCAAGGCACTAAGTGGGTTCCTTTTGTGTGCTTGATTGCTAAGTAACCCCCCCCCTTTTCACTCTCTTCATTTATGACCTGACAATGCCATTGCCATCTAAAACACTCCTTGTAGTAGTCCTTCAGTCTCATGACAAACTTGACAGTAGAAAGTACTATGACTGAAGGGTGTGAGGAGGGTTTAATGTCTCAGAAGAGCACTGAGCAACCTGTGGCCTAGAGCTACCAACAGACTTGGAGAAAAGTGTCTGTTAAAGGGACTGGACACTTAGAGGCTGTTATTCATCAGGTGATGTTATCTACCTCCAGGCCATGAAAAGCTTCAGCTGCCCATTTTTACACATTAAGCCTCTATTAAAGGGGCAGGACTTTTCACCAAGTCTGTTGGCAACCATAGGAAGACAGATGCAGCCCACTGACCATGGATGGGGGCCCAACAGAATCACCTTGCTAGGAACTGCAAGAAATAGGGGGTTATCAAGCATCTGGAAGGCCACAGTGTAAGACAGATGGGGTGTATTCCTCCTGAGTGGGTCACATGCTTATCTTTGAAGATGACGGAAACTTTCTCGTTAGACCAATGGCAGAAAGTGGTAGAAAGAGACCATCATGCCATGTTGGCACTCTCGGGAACTTTACTGGAATAAAATGGTTGCCAAGTTTTGTGGCTGGATCCTATACTGCAGAAGTAATACTGGAATAGCAGAGTCATGTGGAATGAGCAGAACGCAGGGATTGTTCTCATATCGACATCCCAGCCACCCATGGAGTTGCAACAGTGTTCTATTCTGGCAAATTTCCCTTCCTAGGCCCCGGTCATATGGGCCAGAAAACGCGGGGGAGAGGCGTGGCAGTTCGCACCGGAGCTCAATAAGGTGCGGTAGCCTGATCACATGGGCCACTGGGTTGCCACACTCCAGCTCTGTGCCCCGATCACACCGCGCTGTTGTAGCGCGGCAAAAAAGCAGCGAAGTGCGCATGCGCCATTGGGGGGGTGGGCCGTTGTCGGAGTCTTGTATGAGCGCATGCACTGTTCAGCATTGGTGTGCATCCCATGGACACTTACAACATCCGGAAACCCCGGGGACATGGGCGGGTGTTGGAAGCTGCGAGATACAGGCACTCCCGCGATCAGACGCCAGCCTTTGCCCCGGGGTTTCCGGAAACCAGTACTTCGGACCTACTAGTTTTTTACTCCGCGTTTTCCACGGGAAGCTGCGGGTTGGGCACGGGAGCACTACGCGTCCCAGATGTGCTCGTATGATCGCGCACGGAAAGTCCGCAGGGCTCCCGTGCCTTCAGCGGGGCAAATGCTCAGTGTGAACGGGGCCCTAAATGATTTTGCAGTGGAAATGTTACCCAGTGGCAGGGGGTTCAACTGCAGGGAAGAGGCCATCATTGTGCACCAGTGATGTATGAACCAGACTGGCAGGCTACCAGACATGAAGAGGTGCATGCACTTTAGCTCTGTGGGGCCTGGAGTCCTCCCAGAATTACAACAGTTGCCCTGGGAGGAAATGACAACTTCAGAGAGTGGCCTCTATGGCACCACAATCACATCAGTGCTGAGCTTCCTCTCCTCCCCAGACTCCACTCTCCCCCAGCACCACTCCCAAATCTCCTTTCGTAAAAGTGCTGAATGTGTATATTTTATTTTTTTGCAAATCGCATAATCCTGGCGGGTGGGGAAAGGGGAGAAACAGTCCTAAACTAGTCCTCCTAAATTTTGAAAAAGGAGAACAATTAATGCATTGAGGCATTCTATTCCCAAAGGGTAGCCTATTGAAGCAAAAATGCTTTAAAGTCCTGTAAATGCTAGCACACTAGTGGCATGAACATATGAAGGGTACAGTCTGATGGTACTGTACATACAGCAGCCCTTAAGGTGCCGCAGGATAGATACTTAATATGCCATATTTAGTTCAGCAGCTGACTCTGCTGGGGGGGGTTACCTGTTTTTAAGTGATTTTGGCTGCAATCCTAAGGACATATTCCTAGGAGTTAAGACTCATTAAATAAAATGCAAAGGGTAACCCTGCTTATGACTGCTCCCTTTGCTAAGTTTTGTTGTTCATCTTAGGGCCACAAAATTGAGTAGAAAATCAGGAAAGAAATGTATGCAATACATAAATAGATATAATTTCCATTGAATGGATGACATTCATAAGACAACAAGGGCCACTTTTAAGTGTATCAGAGGTGCCCTGCTGGATCAGAATAGTGGTCCATTTAGGCCAGGATCCTATATCATACAGTGACCAACAGAGAGGCCATAAAGTCCAAAGTCTCCCTATGATGTTGCCTCCTAGCAATGATATTCAGACATTTACTGCCTCTAAATGTGAGGTTCCATTTACTCATCAAGGCCAATGCATTCATCTTTCATGGATGTGTCATGGATGCCCCTTTAAATCTATCACCCTAGTGGACATCATTATATCCAAGCCGTTGCCCATCAGCTTCACTAGGTGCCCTTGAGTCCTAGCTTATGGCAGAGGGAGAAAAAGTTCTTCTATCCACTTTGTCCTCCCCATACATAATTTTATAAACCACTATACATAATTTTATAAATCTTGTGTGACCTTGGGTCAGTCACAAGTTCTTTCAGAGCTGTTCTCTCACGAGCAGTTCTTGAAAGAGCTCTCTCAGCATCACAGGGTGTCTGTTGTGGGGAGGGGAAGGGAAAGGAGATTGTAAGCCACTCTGAGACTCTGAGTGAAGGGCAGGGTATAAATCCAATCTCCTCCTCCTCTTCCTCTCTTTCCCCATTGGACAAGACTCCCTCCCTCCCAGGCTGCTTTCAGAGTATTCTGCTTGCCTCTATTCGCATCTGGGGATAAACAGTTGTGCAGTCATAGACAGAAGTGCAGGTGAAAATGAGCCTAGCAGGAGGAAGCCCAAAAGCAGGCTGCAGTTTCTAAAAGGATACCCCATAAGATCATTAAGTTCGGAGTCTAAAATGATCTAACAGCGCAGTGCAGCTAGAAGCAGCTGGAAGGGAGCATTCAATCTGATAAATGGCATGATTCTCCCCTTAAGCCTCTTCCTTCTCCTGTACCTCTGACTCAACCTATTTTCCATACGCCCCACCACAGACAGACTTCAGCTGTGTTTTAGGGCCCAATAATATTAGCGATATTCCTTTTTGCTTGCAAATCAGGAATAGAGTATTCAGTCATGTTCCTGATCATAGGTTCACATACAGAATCCCCCAACTTCAGCTCGAGTTGCCTGTCGCTGCTCCAAGCAGCAGTGGGTTTAAAAAAAAAAACTAACTGGTGCTATGAGTGTTACAATATCACTTTTGGGGAAAACATGGGGGTAGTACCAGGAATCGCCATAAACCATAGAGTTTCTAGTATTTCCTAGAGCTACTGGTGATGTTTCCATGTTTTCCCCAGTAGTGATGTTATCATTCTTGCATCGCTGGCCCCCACCATGTCCCTGCCCCCATTCCTTCCATCAGACAAAACTCTCACCCAAAAAGCAGACAAATATCTGATGGGCGAAGATACTGTTCTATTGTAATGTATACAATAAATACACCACAACATTTTGGGAGTTCCAGTTACACAGGGCTCCAGTATCATATGTGGTTTGATCCTTATTTACTTGTAAATTTCTCACATTTTTGCATTCCAGCATTCAGACCAGCATACTTGGGGTTTGTCCAGGGTTGCCAACTCTGAGTTGGGAAATACCTGGAGATTTTAGGGGTGAAGCCTAAGGAGGGAAGGGTTTGGGGAGTGAACAGACTTCAGTGAGATATAATGCCATAGTATCCACCTTCCCAGGTGGCCATTTTCTCCAGGTGAACTGATCTCCATCACCTGATAATCAGTTGTAATAGCAGGAGACCTCCAGACACCACCTGGAGGTTGGCAACCCTAGGTTTGCCCCATTTTATGCTCTCAGTGTTTCAGTGAAATAAGTTTCAGGAGAGTAAATAGCTTGAGGTTGCACAGAGTGAGGTCTTAAACCCTGTCCAAGCTCTGAATGAGAAAGGCAGGCTTATAAATAAAGCAAATGAATGGAATATGCAAAAAGATAGATGTGGGAAAGGAACATCGCATTTGAAGACAGCACAGTCTCTGCTTTTGATTTACTGGAAACTATTCTTGGCATTACCTGCGCAACTTGCAGACAGACCATCATACTGGGGTTCTTTTAAAAATTTTGAGCTAGGCTGTTGTTCAAAAGAACACCACACTGTATTCTATGATGTTTTAAGCTTGCACAAGGCATAGTGCCAACGATATTGCTTTGTTCTAGCTACAGGTTTGCACATCTGCACACCACAACAGTCTCTTCTACAATAACAGCTGAATCATTTAGACATTTCCAGTCCTTTGTTACCAAAAAGTAATTCTTATTGTTGTTTGCAATTTTAAATGAATAAAGAAACCATCAACTTTAAAATAACTCTCATTTAACAGCAATTCTTACATAGTTCTTCATGTAATCATTGAATTGATTTTTCTCTGTGGCAGCTTAATAGTGGAGCAGGTTCTTCTGCCTTTTCATAATTCTTCAGCTTAGGAGAGGTATGTTCCTCTGTGCTCTCATAATAGTGTCATTTGTACTTTTAACTGTAAAATGTCCAGTTGAAAATGTAATTGGACAATGGTCTATTTGTGACTTGCAACACAGTTATCTGGTTCTAATGTGCTCACTCACTTTCCCACCTAATATCCCTGCATATATCTGCAAGATCCCTCAGCAGACAAATCAGTGACCACAAACAGACAGATAGATGTGAAGGCTAACAGAATAAACAATTAATTATTATTAATTATTATTACAATCATTATTAAATTAAACAGTTTGGGGAGGCATTTTGAAAGTGGGATACAATTAGCGCCTAGGGTTGTGCAACCACCACAGTATGCGAAGAGCTATCCTTTATGCAACGAGACTTTCGTTGGCAGAACACCATCAGCTCCGAGCTGGATGTGGCTGAAGGTTCGGTGGATACCTTCCACTTACACTACAGTGACTCTGTATGATTTGCTCCAAAACAGCTGGCCACTCTGAGGAGACAATACTGGCACCATGTTGTCAAGCAAACAGCTGAAGCAAATTTTGGCCATGGAACAGACTCTTCATTTCCACTGCCTTTCCCAAACAAAAATTAACATTTTAAAATGATGCAGATGCTGACATCAAATCTGTGACTAGAGCCAGGTTACTGGGGCCAAGTCTACCCAAACAACTGCTTTGGGTGCCGGAATGAAGAGGGTATCGACACCCAGCAGGACTTGGCTTGCTCCAGGCAGTTGGAGGCAGTGGATGAGCCTTGCTTGGGGCAACAAAACCAAAACTAGTCCTGTTTTTTCACTGACATTCCCCCCAAAACTGTAACAAAACAACCTGAATTATGGGAAACCAAAAAAAAAAAATCATACCTAGAACTGATAAAAATGTTTTTATTTATTCATTATTACTATTTTGCCTTAGTTCTTCCATTTTCCTATCCCCACCATGTCCAGATTTTAAAGAGATATGTCTTGAATCTGAGAGTGTTATCCAATGAGGAGCCCTTATTACCTTGGTAACTGGCTTTGGGTATTCACTTAATATATCCCAATATTCATGTTTTATGGCAAACCCCTTACCCCAATTTTTAACCAGCTCCTTCTAGCTCAAGTTATCATATTCTAAAGAAATTTTAAGTTGGCAAATTGCATCTTGCATCTCAATTTCCCCATCTGTAAGAACAATTTCCACATCCTCTTTTAGAAGAGGTATTTGATGCAAAAATCTATGATTGTTTGCAAAGTATTGTGATTTCTCTGAAGAAAATTCAAGAGACATACAATATATTACCATTATTATTTACTTTAGGTTTTCACAGAGCACCCCTAAGTGTTTTATTACTGTTACTTCAACACACAAAGCAACGGAAGGTTGGAATCAACAGGTATAATGCGGGGGGGGGGAATGACTCTGCCCTACTGTTCTTTTATTCCCTCCGAAAAGCTTTTTTCATAGACTTCTGTCAGAAAATCAGATGTATTTAATGTTCTATCTCAGGTAATAAGGTACTTTTTAACCTGAAACCACCTCATTTTCAAGACAAAAAGAGAAGGGCTGGAGAAAATGACATATTAAGGGTAGTTACTCTAATTGCATGAATCTTAGAAGGCATAAATGGCATTGTAGAAAAGGGGTCCTTCAATTTTCTTCGGTCACAAAAGAGGAAAATTTGAAGAGATTAATTAAAACATCATATGGTATTAGCATTCTGAGTGCTCTTCATTCACTGCCATGTTATGGCTTCGTTTTAGAATTAGTAATCAGAATAAGATTAATGGGATTTAAGCATACACAAGTACATAAGAAGAACCCTGCTGGATCAGACCAAGGGTCCGTCTAGACTAGCTGTTTCACACAGTTGCCATTTTTTGTCCCAAAGGGCCAATAATCGGCATAGAGACTGAGGCCTTCCCCTGATGTTGCCTTCTAACACTGGTACTCAGAGGTTTATTGCCCAGATTGATTGGTCATATTGTATGTAGAGAAGATTTCACCTAGTGGTAAGATTACATTCCTTTGATGGGGTTGCCAACCTCCAGGTGGAGCTTGGAGAGCTCCCAGAATTACAACTGATCTACAGATGACAGAGATCAGTTCCCCTGAACAAAATGGCTGCCTTAGAGTGGGCCCCTACAGCACTCTACTCCTCTAAGGTCCCCAGATTCTACCTTTCCCAGATATCACCCACAAATTTTCAGGAATTTCCCAAGCTGGAGCTGGCAACCCCATCTCAAATCTTTTAAGTGAGGCCAAATTCACATTTAGGGATACCTGCCTCCAGGTAGGGCCTGGTAGGGTTGCCAGGTTTTACCTGGCTGCTGGCAGGGGGATCCTTCTCCTCATCCGGGAGTTCCTCAGTGTGCACGCTTTGTGCGTGTGCCGTGATGATGTCACCCAGAAGTGACGTCATCATGCAGGGCATGTTGTGGGCAGGGCCTCTATCATTCAAGGAAAAACTGTATGGTTTTTCCTTGAATGTTAAAGCATCGCCCTGCAGTATGCACTGCACGATGACATCACCTCCAGGTGATGTCATCACGCTGGGCACGGCTCGAATGCAGCACTTTGCGGGTGGGGTTACCCCTGCTGGCCAGATTCAGGCCAGCAGATCGGGGGGGCTGAAAGAAGGGAAACCCCAGCCCCTTGTGGAGGAATGGCAAGCCTAGGGCCTGGGGATCCCACCTCATCTTCAGACTATAGAGATCAGTTTCCCCAGAGAAAATGGATGCTGGACTCTGTGGCATTGTAAACCCCTGAGGTTCCTGTTCTCCTCAGGCTCCACCCCCAAATCTCCAAGAGTTTCCCAACCTGGACTTGGCAGCCCTACCCCCCTCATCCCCCACCAGTGGTCAAAGGGACCTGGCAACCCTAGAAATCACATTTGATGTTGATAGACAAGACAATCTTACCCATGTGAAGCTGCATGCACATGGCTTCTCATTCTAAGTAGGCTGCTATGTGTGCAAAGTTGCTGTGTATTCATCATTAGCGCACTACTACAATGCTGGTCCCACCCAATGCTCCCTCTAAGCTGTGAGCAAAAATTCTACTTTGTGAGCTGCTGGCATTAAAGCTGTGAGCAAGCGATTTGGCTACTGCATAAATTAGTTTGCTCTGGAGCCATCCTTCCTGAGCTAAGGCAAAAATGTATGTGCCAGAGTCTAAAAAACTGTGAGCTATCTCACGCTAACTCAGGGAACACTGGTCCCAGCTATGGATCTTTGGTATTCTAATGACATGCAAAGGCTAAAGGCCCAGTTTAAATCAGACTCTGGGTGCCTGCAGTGTGATTGTCTTGGGTAAAACTAAGATCAAGATGGATAGCCGTGTTAGTCTGTCTGCAGCAGTAGAAAAGAGTAAGAGTCCAGCAGCACTTTAAAGACTAACAACATTTGTGGCAGGGGATGAGATTCTGTGAGTCTTCAGATACCTGAAGAAGTGAGCAGTGATTCACGAAAGCTCATAGCCTACCACAAGTTTTGTTAGTCTTTAAGGTGCTCCTGGATTCTTGGGTAAGACTGATTGGGAAGAGATCGTACACACGTCTTCAGAAGCCAGAAGTGAGACAGCGAGGGCAGGTCCTCCTTCCTTTATCTGCAGTGGTCAAAATTGATCTAAAAAATAACTATAAATGTTTTGTACATTCCTCCTTTACTCATCCAATTCCTAAGAGGTCAGCAGTTTCAGCTTTTTTGGGCTGGTTCCACAATAGCCATTTAGTCTGCAGTTTCCATGATTCACTTAGTCAGTTTTATGAACCATCTAGACGACATTGTAGTCAACCTTTTGCATCCCAGTATCGTCCATTCTGTTTTAATGTCTTTTTTTCGAAGTTTATTTGTGGAAAGATTTTTTAAAAAAACTTAAAACATTCCTGCAAAGCAAAAAAGCAGTACTTAAGCTCCACCCCACCACCACGCACACAAGGGAACAAAATCTGATAAATATCCTTTGATTTGTGAGTGCCAGGAGATAAACAACTAATTAATTAGTAATTAATTAGCCTGAAAATTTTGGAGCAAAAGGGAAATTGCTGGGAGAAGCAGGATTTTTGCTGAAGAAAATTTATTTCCAAGAGGACACGTAAAAGGATCTTGCTCAGAGAGATAGATATTTATGGGAAATATAGAACCTTATTTACTTGTTGGGTGCAACTCCTATTTCAGTTTCACTTGCAGCAGAATGCAGTAAAGGAGCTGCTAACTGAAACTGCCCAGAGTAAATAGAATAATACCCTTGGTGAAGACAACCCGGAGACCAGGGCTGCATTCACATCTCATTGGCTATTGGACTCTTATTGAGCTAGACCAGTCACTTGCAACTGTATTGCCTTCTCCACAAAGGACAATCCAGTTGTGAATTATTGCTTTTGTTCAATGATTATGCAACTTCCAGTGACGTACAGGTGCAGCCCAAGCTTCAAAAATCCTCCTGTGTCTGGAGTGGTCCCTGTCTCATCATTGCTCAGAGCTGCTTTAGCTCTCATACAGGAGCAGCTAGTAGGATATATTTACTCATGAGTCTCATTTTCTAGCACTCAAAGAGACACATAAAAATGTACAAGTCATTCATTCATCTGTTCTTCATGCTTCTGGCAAAACATCCAAAGTGGGGAACTGGCACATCTACCCTATAGAGAAATGTGTGAGCTCCAGATGCAGCTCATATACTCACCCATGAAAAGCAGATACTGTGACTCACATGCCTCTTTTGTCGCAGTTTCCATGCAATGCCTGAAACGGCTCTCAGTTCTCTGCCTGCAAAACTAGAATACAAATGATCTTCCTTACGATATTGTTGCATGGGTGAATCAGAGCGATTGGTCCAATAAAGGGACTATTACCGTTAGAGTGATGTCAGTGTGGCGCAGGTCTGTGCAATCTGTGACCCGCCAAGCTGAATGGATACAGTCCACCAGACACTGGCTGTGGCTTTCCAGATGCTTTGCATTAGGGATGTGCATTCCAATATAAACTAATCAAAGCTCCAACCAAAAATACTCTGTTCAATAACATCATTGTTAAAACTAATTTTAGCTGAGATATTTACCACAATTAGCAATATACAGAACTGTTCAGCTCTGGCTGTTGTGATGGCACCTGGTTATCTGCCTTAAAAGAGTTCAGAGGGAGGGGGAGAATGACTCAGCAAACATAACTGACAGGGACATTTACCAGTCAGCAGAGACTTACACGCAGACCTTACCCTGGAATAAGACTGCATTGAAAAGTCTGTCTTTCTGATGGGTGATTTATATTTGTTACAGGCTTGGATTCTGATTCCCGTGGATCAGTCTGTTTTATGGGCTGGGGCTTAAAGTGGGATGCCGTGGGGAACTAGAGGCTGGAATAAAAGAGTAATATGGGCCCCAGTCACACAGGCCAGAGAACGTGGAGGGGAGGTGTGGCTATTTGCGCTGTTACTATTTGACCTGCCACTACACCATCAGACACGACAGCAGGGAACTGGGTGTTTTTCAGGAGGTGCGTGTTTCTAGCGCACTTCAACAAGGCAAGAGGAGCACGCTGGAGCGATCAGATGGAGAAAGTCCATCTGCGGCCCATCACAACTGTTTGATAGTGGCCTTTCACTGGTACTTTTTAACTCTGGATCTTCGGCAGGACAATCCAGGTTGCTGACGAGTGCAGGATGCCGGCCAGATGTGTCCATTTGATTGTGCCTGTAAAATCTGCCCAGCATTCGTGAGTATCCCGTGGCAAATTGTGCATGTGATCAGAGCCATGGTTTCCTAATTATTGTAGCTATCCCTTCTGGAAATGGCTCTGGTCAAGTGCCCATCAAGGCTTGGAAGAGGTGAGTCTTCGTCCTAGCTGGAGGGAGGGGACAGGTGTGTGTGTGTAAAAAGAAAGGGCAGTTGAGATGCTGGAAGTGACAGAGAGAGCAAAACAGGTAGACACTGCTATGAGTTGGGTGACTGTTGTGTACCAAGGGAGACTGTGCATGCGGTCAGGCTCATACATGGCCATGCAGACAGACTAAGCTTCGCATCCTAAGACAATAGATGCAGAGGATCCGAGAACTCGCCAGTCGGTCAGCCTGGATCCTAAAAGGAACCAATAGAGGGAGTTGATTGTAAATAAACCTATCACGGGTGTGTGTGTGTGTGTGTGTGTTGGGTGTGGTTAAAAATGGGAATATAAGTGGGCCATGGGCCCTGCTAGTTATCTCAAGTTCTCCTATGCATTAATAAAGTATGAGCTGAAATCACTATGCTATGCCTCAGTCTCAGTACTTTATACTGGCGACGAAGGTGGGATCCAGATAAGCAAGCCTGACTCCGACTCCAGCACTGCACTGCACACCGATCTCCAGGACACCGCACCCCACACCGATCCAGTGCATCACTGTGCCACACATCGATCCCTTCTGAGACACTGCAACTCGCATCGCTCCAGAGTCAGGGCTGCCACTTTGGGTAACCTTTCTGCATTTGACCCCGCTCATCCCGAATTCTGGGAAGCATGGGTAGAACAGCTCATGCACTTCATTGAGTACCAGGAGGTCACTGACATGGGTAAGAAGAAGGCTTTGCTCCTCAGCACATGTGGGGTAGCCACAGTTCACCTCCTCGCTCCTAAGAAATTGGTGGATGCCACCTATGATGAGATCATCAAGGACTTCACGAAGTACTATGTGCCAAAGCCCACCAAGATGGCCAAGCACTTGGACTTTTTTGCACGCCTCCAGAGGCCCAGGAAAGCGGCCCCCGTCTTCATGGCTGAACTCTGTCAGCTTGCTGTGGACTGCAAGTTCCAAGATGTTGAAGATATCATCTTATCCCAATTTGTTTGGGGCATTTGGGAGGCCAAGCTCCACCTAAACTTGTAGGTACAGCCGACCTCAAGTTGGAATCGGCACTGCAAATGGCCCCACAGCATTCGAGGGGTCACACCGCGACCGTCCACCATCTTCAACACACCACATGTCCCTGGCTGCTGCATCTGACATCTCGGATGAGGAGGAAGTTCTGCAAGTATGCCACCCTGCTTGTCGGAATCCGCAGCCCCCATCGTCAGCAACCGCATATCCCGAGAAGCGAGCCACCCAAGCGTCCTGTGCCAGCTGCGAGGAAGTGCACGAATGAAGGGCATGCCATTTCCGCTACGCCATCTGCTGGTCCTGTGGAAAACAAGGACACATCGCCCATGCCTGCTGCTCCCACGGGGCCCATTGAAAGACGTTCGCCCATCAAGAGGCAATGGATCTGCATACCCTGACCGTCAACCACCACCAGCATCAGGTACTGAATTTGCCCCCAGACGCCCCTAACAAAATGCATGTTACTGTGTCAATAGAGGGGTCCCCCTGTAAAATGGAACTGGACATGGGCTCATCAATCTCAATAATCTCTGCAGAAATCTTGTAGAAGCTCTGCCTTGGGGGGGACCCCTCCTAAAGCAGCCACATGGCCTGTCCCTACGGGACTTCCAGAAGAACCCCGTGGCCATCAAGGGGTGGGGCAAATTCAGGGTGCAATACAAAGACTTTGAAGGCCTTTTAGAATTGCTGGTGGTAAAGGGGAGGCTCACGAGCTTGCTGGGACTCTCGTGGTTTGGGTCTCTGGGGTTTGAGGTGACGGGTGTATACAGCATATGGCTGATGGACTTTAATTCGGTAGGCGATGAGTTCCTGGGGGTGTTCAATGGCATGCTTGGCCACTACTCTGGGCCCCTAGTTTCACTTGAGCTAGACCCCACAGTGAGGCCCATCCGAATGAAGGCCAGGCAGCCCCTGTTCGTGTTGCTGCCCGAGATCAAGGCTGAACTTGACTGCCTAGTGGAGCATGGGGTGCTAGAACCCATGTTGCATGCCCGGTGGGAAACCCCCATAGTCACCCCAGTAAAGCCAAACAGGGACATTAGAATTTGTGCTGATTATAAGTGTACTATTAATAAGGCACTTCAGGACCACATGTATCCTGTACCGGTGGTCAGTCATGTATCGGCTTCTTTGGCTGGGGCAAGGGTTTTTGGTAAGCTAGCCTAGGCCTATCAGCAGTTGCCGGTGGACAAAGCCACTGCCGAGGCCCAAACTATAGTGACCCACTGGGGGGCTTTCAGGGTTCAGCAGCTACAATTTGAGGTGAGCGTGGCACTGGGGATTTTTCAAAATCTTATGGATGGTCTCCTCAAAGGTATCCCAGGAGTCCAGCCATTTTTGATGACATTTTAATTGCAGCTCCAGACTCCAAGACCTTTGCGGCATGGCTCTGGACAGTTCTCCAGCACTTCAACAATGCCGGCCTGAAGGTGAAACGTGAAAAGTGCCATCTAAGGGTGCCGCAGGTGGAGTTCTTGGGGTTAGCGTGGATGCCCAGGGAATCCACCCTTCGCAGGATAAGATATGTGCCATCAGTAATGCGCCTACATACTCCTCCAAGGCAGAATTGCAGGCCTTCCTAGGACTTTTAAACTTTTATCACTTGTTCCTGCCCCACAAAGTGGCTGTAGCAGAACCACTTCACCGACTCCTTGATAAACACACCCCCTGGGTCTGGGGTCCCAAACACTCCGCCGCCTTCTGGGTGGTGAAAGAACTGTTGTCCTCCAATGCAGTCCTCACCCACTTCGACGAATCCCTGCTGGTGATGTTGGCTTATGACGCTTCTCCATACAGGCTGGGGCACAGGATGGCCAATGGCTGTGAGGTTCCCATCACCTATTACTCTCACATATTGTCTGTGGCGGAGTGCAACTATGCTCAAATAGACAAGGAGGCCCTGGTGATTGTAGCTGGCGTAAAGAAATTTCACGACTACCTCTATGGCCAGGCCTTCACGATCATAACGGACCACAAACCTGTCTTGGGCCTGCTCACCCCGGACCACCAGACACCACAGATGTTGTCTCCCCAGGTGCTGAGCTGGTCCATCTTCCTGGCAGGGTACCAGTGCTCGCTTGTCCACCACCCCGATAAGGCGATGGGCCACGCTGATGCACTGAGCCGCCTCCCACTGCCTTCCTCCAATCCTGATCCAGCCCTGGCACACTTTATCATTTTGCTGGAGGACCTGCCCGACCATCCAGTACAGGTGAGGGAGGTGTCACACCACATGGCTTGGGATTGCATCCTCTCCCAGGTCGTGGACTGGGTGGGGAGGGGGTGACCTGCCAGCCCAGTGGGACCCGAATTCTCAGCGTTTTCATCTCACTGAGATGAGTTATCCTCCCACAAAGGGTGCTTGCTTTGGGGCAGCCGCATGGTGATACCCCCACCTCTGCAAAGTCATGTACTCACCGCCCTGCATGAGAACCACCCAGGAATCGTCAGGATGAAAGCCCTGGCCTGGAGCTATGTGTGGTGGCCGGGGCTGGACAGTGAAATCGAGGACACAGTGAGGCACTGCCAGAAATGTCAGGAGTCCCGACCCAAGCCTCTGAAAGCACCGGGTGCACAAGCCTTGGGCAAGGTTACATCTGGACTTTGCCGGGCCCTTCCAGGGACAGATCTTCTTTTTATTGGTAGATGCTTACATGAAGTGGCTGGAAGTGGTGCCGGTCCCATCTACCTCATCCCGGTTGGCCATCTGCACAATGTGGCGGATCTTTAGCTCCCATGGGATACTGGACTCATTGGTAACTGACAATGGCACAGCCTTCACCTCCACGGAGTTTCAGGAGTTCATGCAATATTATGGCATAAGACACATACACTCCACTCCATTTTACCCCGCAATCAATGGCCTGGCGGAACACACAGTCCGAACTATGAAAGAGGCCCTGCACCTCATGGACCAAGGGGACTGGGACTACGAGCTGGCTGCCTTCCTATCTGGCCAGCGCACAACCCACCACACCACCACAGGCTGCAGTCCAGCTGAACTCCTCATGGGACAGCACCTTACGACTCAGCTAGACTGCCTCCATCCAAACAGGGCACCAGAACACAGCACAAACCCCAAAGATCAGGAGGCCCCACAAGGGTTCTTCCCAGGGGACCCCATGTAAGCCAGGAACTCCACCCAGGGTCCCGCCTGGATTCCAGCTAGAGTTGTCTGGGTCCTATGAGGTCTCCAGCAAAGACGGTCAGCTGTGGAGGCAGCACATTGACCAGCTGTGCCACCGCTGACCTGGACATACCAGATGACAGCGGGGACTATGGCCTAAACCTCGGAGGACCTGAGGCAACCGCTCTGACACACCCGCAGGCTAGCGCTCTACCAGGAGGGGAAGATAGTAGCAATGCGGAGCCACAAGGCAGCCAAGAGCCTCGCAGCACACCGGCCCCAGCAGAGGTCCCAGCGGCCAAGGTCCCTTCCCCTGAACCAGCCAGAACAATGCTGGAGAGCCCTGCCCCAGCTCCGGATGTGCGCTGCTCCACTAGGGAGCGGAGAAGACCCACTTACCTCAGAGACTCTGTCAGCTAGGGGGGATCTGGATCTAGGGGGAGGGGTGTTGTATACCAAGGGAGACCATGCACGCATTCAGGCTCACACTTGGCCATGTGGACAGACTAAGCTTCACATCCTAAGAGAATAGATTCAGAGGATCCAAGAACTTGCCAGTCAGCCAGCCTGGATCCTATAAGGAACCAATGGAGGGAGTTGGTTGTAAATAAACCTATCATGGGTATGGGTGTGTGTGTTGGGTGCGGTTAAGAATGGAAATATAAGCGGGCCATGGGCCCTGCTAATTATCTCAAGTTCTCCTATGCATTAATAAAGTATGAGCTGAAATCACTACTCTGTGCCTCAGTCTCAGTACTTTATAGTGACACACCTTGAGGGTGTGGGATCTTTCTCTCTTTTGCTACGATTTGACATGAGTAATAAATCTGCCACCCTGAGGGAGTGCCTCTTTTCCTCCATTTGTGTTCTTCTTGGACATATGTAAATAAAGCAAGTACTACCAGAAAAAAATCCCACCATTGATCTCTAGTGCTCTGTCCATAGAGTTACCAGCTCTGGATTGGGAAATACCTGGAGATTTGATGGGGTGGAGCCTGGGAAGTGTGGGATTTGCGGAGATGAGGGACCTCAGCAGAGTATAATGCCAAAGAGTTCACCCTCCAAAGCAGCCATTTTCTCCAGGAGAACTGATCATAGTTGTCTGGAGATAAATTGCAGTAGAGGGAGATCTCCAGGTGCCATCAATCCTATCTATCCTCCAAAGGGAATCAAACATGGCAAGTGCTATTCCTAGAATTTCTCACCACTTGGAGAAGCAGTGGCTCTTGTTTGCTTGCTGGATTGCTCCCTCTCGCACTACATCTGCTAGGCACAGGAGCAAATATTTTGCTTGTACATACTGGCAGACTGGCATAGAGCTGCAGGGTGATCAAGCAGGTTACATTCTTGTTGGTGGGTCACAAGTTGTGCAGGTGAGGGCTAGCATGACCCATGCTGAAGCTATAATTCTGTAAGGAGCATCCTTCAAAAGAAAGGAGCTTGTTTTACTTTTCCCCCCATTGTAGCTCTTAATACCTGTATTCATAAAAAGCACGTAAATGTAGCACAGGAAAGTGGCCACTTGACATTATCCTAATACTTAACATTCTATTATGCTTCCTTGAATGCACAAAGGCATTTTACCCATCATGTAACCCACGCTGCCACCCATCTCCTCTTTGCACTACACACACTACCCAGAAGCCATAGCAGATAATGCTGCTTTCCTCCTCATAGCCCAGGGGTCACACATTCTCGCTAGGATTCTTTATAGGATTTCCGGAAATCCTAGGATTTCCAGAAATCCACATTTTCTATAGGATTTCCAGAAATTTCAATTCTCATTAGACTTTAGGAAGACCTATTGGGCATGTGAGTTTAAAGATTCCTGGGAAACAGGGACAGAAGGTGAGTTAGGCTGTGATCATTTGGTGTGGAGGGGAAGTGAGACTATTTCCCCCAGTTGAAATTGACACAGCATTGCACAAGCATTGCTTTTGTTTCCCATGTGCATAAACGAAAAATCGCACCTCTGCACAGAGGGTTCCCCATGGCGTATGTGGTTATGTGCATACTACTAAGCGAGGAGCAAAACCAGCACCAAGTCGGGATGGAATGAGCAGACCATCCCAATGGCTTGAGTGCATGCTTGAGTGATCAGACAAGGGAAAGTCTGTCTGTGGCCTGTCAGCAAGCATTAAGATCAGACTTTCCCCGGTGTGTTTTTTAACTCTGCTTCCGTGGCAGGGCAGCATGGGATGCTGACATATGCGGGATCTTTCCCAGATGTTGCTGTCTGATCATGTCCTCTAGATCCATCAGGCATTTGCAGCTGAGTCAGATCTAAAGGCACGTCTGACCTTGGCCTTAGATGCTCTAGGCTGAGGTGGCAATAGCAAGGGTGACAATGAGAGTGAAATGATTATTTGTTTTTGTAATGTATCCACTGGAGAACATGGGCTCTGGACAGCCATGTGCTTGGACTGGTTCTAACCGGTCCCCCATGTGGCCAGGCGAAGGGCCTGAGCTTCGCCCCGAAGGACAATGGACTAGGGGATCCTGACTCCCCTCCAATGGAGGAGCAGGAGTTAATCCAATCAATGTAAATAGCGAATCACCGGGTGTGTGTGTGTTTGGGGTGTGGGTCACTTGGGAATAAAAGCCGGCCTGCGAGCCGGCTCAGTTGTCTTGTTCTTCATCTAATAAAATATGTGAGAGCTGAAATCACTAGTAAGTCTCAGTACTTTTCACTGGCGACAAGGATGGGATGCCAACTCCCTCCATGAACAACGACCACGAGACGAGCACCGCTGACCGCCCCAACGCCGAAAGCACCGAACGCCGCCGCCGAGCTTCGTGTCCGCCTCTTCGGTTCCTGGGCACCGCACCGCTCCCTAGCACCGCTGACCCCGAGAGCAGCCTCGCTTCCAACGCCGCCAACTCTACGCCTGAACCGCGACCTCCACGGGTGAGCACCATGGCCGCTAGCAACGAGAGCAACAAGAGCTTCCCCACCTTCGATATCTCTCGTCCCGCACACTGGGAGACCTGGATCGAGACGCTGGAGCGTCACTTTGAGATCCATGGCATCACGGATGCGGGTACGAAGAAGGCCTATCTCCTGCGCTACTGCGGCATCGAGGCACACCTCCTCCTGAAGGACCTGGTGAACCCCCTCCTGCCGAAAGACGCGGCCGCCACCTACGACATGCTGGTCAAGGCGTTTACTGACCACTTGGCACCAAAGCCCACCAAGTTCGCGGAACGAATGGAGTTCTTCGCGAGAACGCAGGGCCCCGACGAAACATCTCCGGAATTCCTGGCCGGACTACGCCGCGCAGCCACAAGGTGTGCCTTCCCCAACCTCGCAGATACCCTCCTAAACCAGTTCTTGGTGAGGCTGAAGGAGGCGAAGCTGCGCCGCAGGCTCATCAGCCGGGACGACCTCACTCTGGAGGCCGCCATCCAAGAAGCGGCCGCCTACGAGAAGTCCCACGCAGATCGCCGGCCTAAGACGGTCCATCGCCTCCAGGACTCCGGCCCCTCGGATGACTCGAACGATGAGGAGGTCCTACAGGTGAACCGCCGATCACAGCCACGCACCCAACGCAACAGGGGATCCCCCGCACCACCAAACCAGCCCAACGCATCTGCCTGTGCCAGCTGTGGCGACGCTCACGAGCGCCGGACCTGCCGTTTCCGGGACGCCGTCTGCAGGACCTGCAACAAGGCCGGACACCTCGCCCGAGTCTGCCGCTCCAAGGGCAAGTACCTGGGATCCACTGCCCAGCGGGACGCCGCAAGCCTGCACACCGTGACGACACAGCGCCGGCAGACGGTATGTAACTTGCCCCCTGAAAGCCCGGACAAGGTGCATGTGACTGTCCAAATAGAGGGGTCCCCCTGCCAAATGGAAATAGACTCAGGGTCCTCGTTCTCTATAATTTCCGCGGAGACCCTTAAAACACTATGCCCCAAGGGGGACCCCGACTGCACAAGCCACGGGGGTTGAAACTGACGGACTTTAACAAAAACCCAGTGGCAGTCCGTGGCTGGGGCAAGTTTCAAGTCCGATTTAAAGGGTTCTCGGGCTTGCTGGACCTGCTGGTTGTGGAGGGGCGCCTCTCAAGCCTCCTGGGACTGTCGTGGTTTGGCCCTTTGGGACTCCAAATAGCAGGAGTAAACCACCTCGGGACCGCTGACTGGGAGGCAGTTTGCCGGGAGTTCCCCAAAGTATTCGATGGGACCCTGGGGAGGTACAATGGGACCCCGATTTCGCTAGATCTGGACCCTAACGTACGACCCATCCGCATAAAGGCACGGCCCCTCCCCTAGCCATGCGGGAAAAAATAGAGGCCGAGCTCGACCGCCTGGTCGCCCAAGGCGTGCTGGAACCGGTCGCGTCAGCGCGCTGGGAAACCCCCATTGTAACGCCAATTAAACCGAATGGGGCTATACGCATTTGTGCAGATTACAAATGCACCATAAATAAGGCTCTGCAGGACCATGCCTATCCGGTCCCGGTAGTGAGCCATGTCCTGGCCTCCCTGACTGGGGCCAAAGTTTTCGGCAAATTGGACCTGGCGCAGGCTTACCAGCAGCTGCCAGTGGACACGGCCGCTGCGGAAGCGCAAACCATCACCACCCACAAGGGGGCTTTCCGGGTCAATAGACTGCAGTTTGGGGTTTCAGTGGCGCCAGGGATTTTTCAATCGTTCATGGATTCCCTCCTGAAAGGAATTCCAGGGGTCCAGCCCTTTTTAGATGATGTCATCATCGTGGCACCGGACTCCACCGCCTTCACCGAACGGCTGCGTCAGGTCCTGCAGAGGTTCAACGAGGCTGGCCTCAAGGTGAAGAAGGAGAAATGCCTCTTGGGTGTGCCCCGCATCGAATTCCTGGGGTTCGCAGTCGATGCACAAGGCATCCACCCCACAGACGAGAAAATTAGAGCGATCACACAAGCCCCGGTCCCCACGTCCAAGCCGGAACTCCAGGCCTTCCTGGGCCTCTTGAATTTTTACCACGCGTTTCTGCCCCAAAAGGCAACGGTGGCTGAACCCCTCCACCGGCTGCTGGACAAGGAGGCGCCGTGGGCCTGGAAGCCGGAGCATGCGGCAGCTTTCCAGGCGGTAAAAGACTTGTTGGTCTCCAACGGGGTGCTGCACCACTTCTGCGAGGCTTTACCTGTGGTTCTGGCGTGTGATGCGTCGCCCTACGGGGTGGGGGCGGTGTTGGGGCATCAGTTGCCGGATGGCCGGGAGGTTCCGGTCGCCTACTATTCTCGGACCCTGTCTTCTGCGGAGCGTAATTACGCGCAGATAGACAAGGAGGCACTAGCGATAGTGGCGGGGGTTAAAAAATTCCACCATTATCTCTATGGCCGCCTGTTCGAGATCCTTACAGACCACAAGCCTCTCCTGGGCCTCCTCGCGCCCGATCGACAGACGCCGCAGATGGTCTCGCCCAGGGTTCTCCGCTGGTCCATATTCCTGGCGGGGTACTCTTACACCCTCACCCACCACCCGGGAAAGGCCATGGGTCACGCGGACGCGCTCAGCTGCCTCCCACTGCCCGCAACAGACCCAGACCCGGCCCCCGCCCACGTCATCGCACTCCTAGAATCGCTGCCCGATCGCCCAGTACATGTCAAGGAGGTGGCCCGCCTCACGGGCCGCAACAGGGTTCTCTGTCGGGTTTTGAACTGGGTGGGGAGGGGATGGCCGACAGCTAGACAAGACCCGGAGTTTGCGCCTTTTGTCACAAGGCGCGATGAGCTGTCGACCTATAAGGGGTGCCTAATGTGGGGAGGCAGGGTGGTCATTCCGAAACCACTACAGGAACGGGTACTGAGGGACCTTCATGAGCACCACCCTGGGGTAGTCAGGATGAAGGCTCTGGCGCGGGGGTATGTCTGGTGGCCAGGGTTAGACCGGGATATTGAGGACATTGTAAAAAGGTGTCAACCCTGCCAGGCCTCCCGACCCGCACCCCCGACGGCCCCAGACAAGGCCTGGGAATCCTCTCACCGCCCCTGGTCGCGCCTGCACCTCGACTTTGCGGGCCCGTTCCAGGGGCAGCTGTTTTTTATACTTGTAGACGCCTACAGTAAGTGGCTAGAAGTAGAGCCGGTACCATCCACCTCCTCCCGGGCGGCCATCCGAGCGATGTGGCGGATTTTCAGCTCGCACGGACTCCCCGACACCCTGGTCACCGACAACGGGACGGCCTTCACGTCCGGGGAGTTCCAGGAGTTCACCCGCCAGCACGGGATTTGCCACATCAGGTCGGCCCCGTTCCACCCCGCCACCAATGGCCAAGCCGAACGCATGGTGCGGACGGCCAAAGAGGCGCTCCGTCGGACCGAAGGAACGGACTGGGACTTCAGGCTGGCGCACTTCCTGTTCGGCCAGAGAACGATGCCCCATGCGACAACCGGCCGGAGCCCGGCGGAACTATTGATGGGCCGACGCCTCACCACCAGGCTGGACCGGTTACATCCCGATCGAGCGCCCGAGCGGGAGCCCTGCACGGAAACGCCAGCGGCGGCGCGAGGGTTCTTCCCAGAGGACCCGGTGTACGCACGGAACTACGCGAGAGGGCCCCCGTGGATTCCCGCCCGAGTAGTCCGGGTCCGTGGCCCCCGGTCCTACGAAGTCTCGGTGGAAGACGGCCAGATCCTGCATCGCCACATCGATCAGCTACGTCGCCGGGTGCTACCCCTGGAGCCGGATGAGGGGGAGGAGTGGGACGAGCCAGCTCAACCAGACGCGGGGGCGGACGCACCAGAAGAAATCCCGGGGGACTTCAACTCCGGACTGACAGCCACCGCAAATGACACACCGGCCGAGATGGTGAGCCCAGCCCCGCCAACACCAGAGCGGCCACCAGTCCCCACAGCCGCCCGGGAGGCTGTCAGTTCCCCCATGCCAGAGCCCCGTCACTCCACGCGAGAGCGGCGGCCCCCCAGCTATTTGAAAGACTATGTGTGCGGGTGTTTATCGGACCAAGGGGGAGGGGTGTAATGTATCCACTGGAGAACATGGGCTCTGGACAGCCATGTGCTTGGACTGGTTCTAACCGGTCCACCATGTGGCCAGGCGAAGGGCCTGAGCTTCGCCCCGAACGACAATGGACTAGGGGATCCTGACTCCCCTCCAATGGAGGAGCAGGAGTTAATCCAATCAATGTAAATAGCGAATCACCGGGGGTGTGTGTGTTTGGGGTGTGGGTCACTTGGGAATAAAAGCCGGCCTGCGAGCCGGCTCAGTTGTCTTGTTCTTCATCTAATAAAGTATATGAGAGCTGAAATCACTAGTAAGTCTCAGTACTTTTCAGTTTTATTTGCATTCATTACTGTATTTTAGGAAATGAAATTAGTCTAAGGCAGGGGTCCCCAACAGTTTTTCTGGTGGTCATCAAGTGTTTTTAGGATAGGCCTTTTGCCCAGCAACACTTCTGATTGACTACTGGAGATTTGATTGGCTGTGCAGGTTTTAAAACAAAACAAAAAAAAACATGGTAGCTACGGGCCTGGGCTGGTTCCACTTCTTGTGGCAGCCATTTGGAAGCTGCCATTTTGTTGCTGCACCACCATGCTGTGTCAGAATTCCAAATGTGCCCACAGGCTCAAGAAGACTGAGGACCCTCGGTCTAAGGCCTCATTTAAATGAGACAGTAGTGGAGGCAAAAGAACTCACCCAAGGGAGTATGCACTTGCATTGCTTCTCATTTGAACTGAGCCCCTACCCTTGCAAAGCAGATGTACACAGCTCACACGGCCGCTTTGCATAGGTAGGCAGGGCAGTTAATACAAGACACCCCGTGACTGTGAAATCCCACAGCTAAATACTTTTGCCACACACAGCACTGCATTTAAATTGAGCCTAAGACTGTGGTTGCAGTGAAAAAACTAGAAGGGAATTAAAGGCTTATTTCTCAGACGTACACCAACAATTATTGAAACATCACTTTCACATGCCAATGTGGGAGCTTTGAATCGCCCTCTGACCACAAACCACAGTGTGATGTCCATGGAAAGAACAGACAGCTAAACTGTTTCTCCTCTCCATCTTGGAGGCATAACTGGGGGTGGGTGCAGCGTGTTTTTTTAAAAAAATGAGAGCACAAGACAGCTTTTTGTAGATGCTCTGTTGCTTCTCCACTTGGTCCATTTGACAAGCCAGATGGAGACCTGGCACACAGACGTGCTTGCATTGTCCCAGATGACCCATCAGCAGCTGGAGGTGCCTGGGCTATAAGGAGATGCATCGTAATGGAGACCAAAATAGAACTACCTGGCAGGGACAACATCACATGCACTGCAGAGAGCTGCATTGTTATGAACTTTCAGATCATACATTTTTCATGCATTCCAGCTCATTTCCAGGCTATTTTGCTTCCACTTTCTTTCACATTTTGCTTGTGTTGAGATGTTTTCAAATGATGTTCTGTAAGCTTTGCAGTAAGCTTTCTTGATAGTAAGCTCCACTGAATAAAATAGGAGTAACTTCTCAGTACGTTTCTTCCTTAGTTTCCTTCTTTCCTGATTCTCTGTCAGAGCTGCGTTTCTGTGAAAATCCGGATCATCTGCGTCATCCCAGTGGTCATCGACCTACAGGGTTCAGGGAGCAGACATCTGCATTTGTTTCCATTCTTCCTTATTTTTCATTTGCTATTAATTTTTCAGTATTTGTTGATACAGCCAGAAGATCAAGATGAGCCTTTGAATCCAACAATAACAGATTGACCATGCAATCCTATCCAAAGTTACTCCAGTCTAAGCCCACTGATGTCAGCTTGCTTAAACTGGAGTAACTGCATAGGACTGTAATATGCTACACTTAATTGCACACATATGTTGATTATTATTGTCATTATTACTAACAAAATTATGCCATCTGTCTCTTTGGCACCTTATATACATAAAAGTTCTCTACCCCAAGAAAGTAATGTTTGGGTCATTAAAGTCACTTATTTGCCAAGCACTGACTCGCTTGCAATTCATCTCCTCTTTGCACCTGTGCAGTCACTGGCAGCTATTCATGAAGTGGTTGCAAGAACTGACCACAGGGTTATCTTGGTTCATGGGCAGACACTAAAGGCACACAAAGGCATTTAAGTTGTAAGTCTCAATTACAAAAATCTTTATACTTATCCTTTTAAGGGGCTGAGAGTAGAGGAAGCAGACAGGGAGGGGGGTGGCACCTGCAAGAAAGCCGTCTAATGTTATAAATGAGTACAATCAGATTTGTGCAGATGCATTTAAACAGCTTGGTGAACAATACACTGCCAGCAAGACACAAGCCAAACTGGAGGATGATCAATTTTTGTCCAGCAATCTATCTTCAGCAGATACTGTATGGACAAATGTACTGTGTAAACAAGGCAGATAAAAGGAAGAGCAACTTCCATTACGGTGCAAGCTCTCACGGTTTCTGAAACTGCTTGACTGTGTAGCCAAGAAAGGTCAGGACCTCTTATGGGAATTAAAAATATATTCCATGAATTACCCAATCTTGCAACCAGCACAAAATTTCAGTTTGAGACAATGATATATTTATGTATTTATACTCCACTTTTTTCTCCAGCAGGGACCCAAAGCAACTTACAATATTGTTCTCCATTTTATGTTCTCCCAACAGTAATATTGTGAGAAAAGTTGGGCTGAGTGAGCGATTAGCCCAAGATCAGCCAGTGAATATAAAATATTCTAATAGCAAAGTCAGGATATCTTTGGATATTTAAATCTGGTGATTGGAACTAAGGTGAGTAGTGTAGTGGCCAAGGTTGCAGATGACACAAAATTATTCAGGATGGTCAAAACCAAGGCTATCTGTGAAGAGCTCCAAGAGGACCTCCACAACCTGGTTGAGTGAGCGAAAATGTGGCAAATGAAATTCAGTGTTGGTAAGTGTATGGTGATGCACATTGGGACAAAAAAAATTCCAACTTCAAGTATAGGCTAATGGGGTCTGAAGTTGCTGAGACTGAGAGGGGAAAAGATCCTGGGGTCATACTGGATAGCTGTCAGCCCAGTGTGCTGCAGTGGTGAAAAAGGCAAACTCTATATTAGGGATTATTAGGAAAGGGATTGAAAATAAAATGGCAGCGATTATAATGCCCCTGTATAAATTGATGGTGCAACCTCATTTGGAATACTGTGTACAGTTCTGGTCAGCATGTCTCCAAAAGGACATTGCAGAGCTGGAAAAAGTACAGAGGAGGACAACCAAGATAACTAGGGGGTTGGACCCCCTTCCCTATGAGGAAAGGCTGAAGAGTCTGGGACTTTTCAGGTTAGAAAAGAGATGACTAAGGGGGGACATGATAGAGGTTTATAAAATTATGCATGGGATGGAGAAAATTGACAGAGATAACTTTTCTCTCTTTCCTAAAATACTAGCACTCGAGGGCATCCAGTGAAACCGATGGGCAGTAGGTTTAGGAAAGACAAAAATAAATCCTACTTTACACAGAGATTGATTAAAATGTGGAATTCACTGCCAGAGGAGGTAGTGATGGTACAGGAAAAAACAGCTTTAAAAGGGGATTAGATCAATTCACAGCAGATAAGTCTATCAGTGGCTACTAGCCATGGTGACTGAGGGGAACCTCCACATTCAAAGGCACTAATCCTCTGAATCTCAGATCCAGGAGGCAACATCAGGAGAAGGCCTCGGCCTCTATGCCCTGTTGTTGGCTGACTAGAGGAACTGGTTGGTCACTGCGTGAGACAGGATGCTGGACTATGGACTATTGATCTGATCAAGCAGGGCTCTTATGTTCTTATGACTGGAGCTGTGAACAGGCAAGAAAGATCTTTTTACAACAGGAAATGGGCTCCAGGTTTGCAGAAAAATGTGAAATTTATATATATATATATATATATGTATGTATGTATGTATGTATGTATGTATGGAGAGAGAGAGAGAGAGCTTAAAAATCCAAAATGTAATGTTTGTTTTTAAAGAATTCAAGATTTAAAAAAAATCAAGATAAAAAAAAATCCAAAAATTATAAAAGGAGCACCTGTGGCTTTAAGCAACAGATTCCCTCAGTGGCTGTTGCTAGGAAACCATCATATTCCAAGCTTCAGTTTCTGTCAGTAAAAAGGTAGGGGAAGGGGGCTGGGTCCTTTCCAGGCCTATTTTAGCCTTTGAGGGAGAACTCATCAGGGCCAGGTCTGGCTAGGGTTACCAGCTCCAGGTTGGGAAATTCCTGGAAATTTGGGGGTAGAATCTGAGGAGGGCAGGATTGGGAAAGGAGAGACACCTCAGCCAAATATAATGCCAGAAATTCCACCCTCCAAAGCAGTCATTTTCTTCAGGGGGACAGATCTCTGCTGTCTGGAGTTCCGTTGTTTCTGAGATATTTCCAGGTCCTACCTGGAGGCTAGCAATCCTATGCTTAGAAGCAAACTCTGGATGACTTGACCTGGCTATTTGCCACTGTTCAACAGCAGCCACCCTATGAAAGCTAGTGTGGTATAGTGGTTAGAGCTTCAGAGTGGGGTCTGGGATACTCAGATTCAAATCCCCATCTTGCTGTGGAAGCTCACTGGGTGATTTTGGATCAGTCACGTATATCTAACTCACAGGGTTGTTGTATTGATAAAAAGAAGAGGATAATGTAAGCTGCTTTGGTCCCCACTAATGCTCCCTCTAAGATGTGGAGTCTTGTGAGCAAAAATTCTACTTTGTGGGCTACTGGCATTAAAGTTGTAAGCGAGTGATTTGGCTACTGCATTAATTAGTTTGCTCTGGAGCCATCCTTCCTGAGTGAAGAAAAAACTCAGCTTAGAGGGAACACTGGTCCCCACTGTAGAGAAAGGTGGGGTATAAATGAAGTAAATATATATATAGCTGAAGGTGGGAGGCAGATAAAAGGTAGATTGCTAAATGGCTGAGAAGGAAATAATGAGGCAGGGAGAGATATGGGGATCACCAGGAAGAGGGAAAGAGGTTAGAAATTTGGGGGGGCAAGCCTGGGGAGGATGGGTTTTAAGGATGGACCTCATAGGGGTATAATGCCATAGACACTACCTTTTAAAGCAGTCATTTCCTCTAGGGGAACTTTGGTTGCCAACTTCCAGGTTGGGGGGGCTGGAGATCACCTGGAATTACAACTGGTCTCTAGATGACAAAGATCAGTTACCCTGGGAAAAAATGGCTGTTTTGGAAGGTGACATTTATAGCATTATGCCTTGCAGAGGTTGTTTCCCACCCCAAAGCTCTCCCTCCCAAAGCTCCATGTCCAAATCTCCAGAGATTTCCCAACCTCTGTTTGGCAACCCTAAGGGGGACTGATCTCAGTAGCTGGGAGATTTATTGTGATTCCTGGAGGTTGGCAACCCAAGAAGGAGAGAGGAAACAGGAAAAAGGGACAGACTATGGGAGCTTTCTAGAAAGGGAAAGAGGAAACAGTGGGGTAAGGGAAGTGAGATGCCTCCTGCAAATTCTTACAGGTTCTCACTTGTGGCAGAACAGGGATTTGAACCTCTGTCTCCCAGATTATAATCCAACACTCCATGTTTTCAAGACATGTTTTCAAGACACTAGATTCCAGAGAGGTAACCGAATTCATCTGTTGCAGTAAAAACAAATGATGGGCTCTGTAGCATTTTAAAGACTAACAGGACTGTTGTAGCATAAGCTTTCACAGGCACATCAGATGAAATGGCCTCTAGACCTAAAAAGCAGATCCTATAATAAATTTGTTAGTCTTTAAACACTGCAAGGCTTTCCTGTTTCTTTACTGTTGATTAAGATGGTTGATGAACAGCTGAGTGAGGGCCACAATAATTGACCCTATGCCTGCAACCAAAACCAGGGCAGCATATTCACCCATTGAGGCAAGAACCAGGGACACATGACATGCTCAGTGACAGCAACTAGTAGAAGAAGCAACAGCTTTCTCAGATGCTTCTGTGCTGGGTCAGGGAGAACTTGCAGTCTGAGCAGTGCCATGAAAAATCCACAACAATCATTTTCTGATAACTGCATCCCTGTTAGATAGAATATTTGTTTGCCCAGCAGAAGGCTCTTTGCTTTAATAAAGCTCAGGAGGCTCTTTGCTTTAATAAAGAAGTCCTTTATTGTAAGGAACTTTGTACTGGATAGGAAAGAGTAAAGTATCTGTCTATGCTAGAATGAGAAGAGGTAGAGAGGAGCACATCTTGTTCCTATGGAGGTTAGACAAAGAAAAGGAGGAAGATACAAGGGTCAGTGGGAAGGAAAGTCTCCCTGAGAACAGCCATCAAGGGTCAAAGGGATAGAAGCAGAGCAGATCAAAGTAAAAAGGTGCAGTGAGTTCTTACCTCTCTGTCTTTCTAGCTCTGTTGCCCCCTCTGAAGTCTGTGTGTTCTTGTACTAAGACAGTATACTGCCCATTGTTTTAGGCATTCCCTAAACACAGAACTGGAAGCCATGCTCCCAACATACAAATGATTTTTTTTTATTTTGCACTAATAAGGCCAGTTTGCTTCTGCACAGAACATATACCCAACCAAAAATCAGACTCACACTGAATGCACATAGAGCGCCTTCTCAGCTGAGTGGTGGTGGTGGTAGAAAATGCCATCAAGTTACAGCTGATTTATGGTGACTTCCATAGGTGGGGTTGGCAGCCTCCAGATAGTACCCAAAAATCTCCCACTATTGCAGTTGATCTTCAGATGACCAAGGTAAATTCCCCTGGGGAAAATGGACAAACTCCTTTTTTAACCTCATATATTCACCAAAGCTAACTCCTGCCAACCTAGCAGTTTGAAAGCAAGAAATTGCAAGTAGATAAATAGGTACCGCTTTGGTGGGAAGGTTACAGCGTTCTGTGCACCTTGGTGTTTAGTCATGCCGGCCACATGACCACGGAAACGTCTTCGGACAGCGCTGGCTCTTCGGCTTTGAAACGGAGATGAGCACCGCAACCCTAGAGTCGGATTCGACTGGCTTTCGAGCAAGGGAACCTTTACCTTTACCTTTATTCACCAAAGCTAGCTCATCCCAGGTTCAAATTCAGTCCCCCACCTCTCCATTTAAAAGCAATATGAAAGACCTCTGTTCCTGAGACCCCGGAGAGCTGCTCCCAGATTGAGTAGACAGTATTAACTTTGACAGGCCAGTGATCTGATTCGGTATCAGACAGGGTCATGTGTTCATATGCCTTTTTTCGCAAGGAGCTAAGGTGGCATATATAATTTTCCCCTCCTTCATTTTACCCTCACAACAGCCTTGAGAGGTAGGTTAAGTTGAGAGAATATGATTGCCCAAGATTATCCAGAGAACTTCATGTCACAGTAGAGATTTGAACCTGTGTTTCCCAGATTCAACACTTTAACTATTAAATCAAGTTAGCTTTACACTTATTTGTTTCTTTAAAACTCTAGGTGTCCCCCCCCCACCTCTTCAAATGGTCTGACAGGGCTTATAATAAATTACCCTCAAGAATGAATGGGGCCAAGAATCACCTTAAGGCACTCCCTGAGAAAGGTTCTCACTGCCCGCCACCATATACATACAAGCACACACATATCAGCTTCATATGTAAACAAGCACATAGTTTGCTCTTGACATTAATAAGGTAGTACATGTAAGTGTGGTGGAGTTAGGGTTATCGGATCCTCCCCAAGCCACCGGTGGGGGATGGGGGGGGGATAGGGTTGCCAAATCCAGGTTGGGAAACTCCTAAAGATTTAAGGAAAGAGCCTGGAGAGGACAGGAACCTCAGTGGGATACAGTGGCCAATTCTGCATCTAGCATTCATAGAATCATAGAATCACAGAGTTGGAAGAGACCTCCAGGGTCATTTAGTCCAACCCCCTGCACAATGTAGGAAATTCACAAATACCTCCCCCTCCACACCCCCAGTGACCACTGTTCCACACCCAGAAGATGACAACAACCCTCCAGGATCCCTGGCCAAACTGGCCTGGAGAAAAATTGCTTCCTGACCCCGAAGTGGCAATCAGCATTTCTCTGGGCGTGTAAGAAAGGGCCACAAGAACTAAGCACTGAGGCAACCCTTCCTGCCCTCCCTCTCATGATCTGCCTAAGTTCACACAATCAGCATTGCTGTCAGATGGCCATCTAGCCTCTGCTTTAAAACCGCCAAAGAAGGAGAGCCCACTACCTCCCGAGGAAGCCTGTTCCACTGAGGAACCGCTCTAACTGTCAGGAAGTTCTTCCTAATGTTTAGCTGAAAACTCTTCTGATTTAATTTTAACCTGTTGGTTCTGGTCCAACCTTCTGGGGCAACAGAAAACAATTCCGTACCATCTTCTATATGACAGCCCTTCAAGAAAATGGTTATCATATCACCTCTCAATCATCTCCCCTCCACTTTTTTACCAAACCCACGTTGGAACAGAAATCTCCCTCTACATTGCATGCCACTTTCACTTTGATTGATTGTCAGATTTTATGGCAATGTCCAGAGTGCATGCTACTTTCGCTTCATTTGATCTCTCTAGTTTTATGGTACCGTCTGCATAGATTTATAGCCATTTTATGACCATTCAGGGGTGACTTTGCAGTCAGGACAACATTGGCCTGGTGCATTTGAATGTGGGTTGTGGTCATATCTTTTTATGTTCTAGTGTGGGTTTGGTAAAACAACGGAGCAAATGCTAGATGCAGAATGGGCCAGTGTCAAGGAGTCCACCCTCCAATTTCTCCAGGTGAACTTTTCTTCTGTAGTCTGGAGATGAGCTATAATTCCTGAGGATCCCCAAGTCCCACCTAAAGGCTGGCATCTCTAGGTGGAGTCCATTCTGAGCCTCATATTTTTATATTGCCTCACAGTTTCTCTCACTTAGAGAGCAGTGTATATTTTATCCTCCCAGCAATGCTGTGAGTTAGGTTAGGCTGAGAGGGAATGACTGGCTCAAGTTACTTTCCCCTTCTCTCCCTCTCAGTAAAAGGGACAACCAAATGTTTGATTGCCATTATGTCCTGACCAGCTCTGTAAACCCCCAGAGTGACCAGAGCCCAACAAATTTGTCTGCCTGATCCTTACTTGGAGATTGTGAGCGATGGTATGTGAGTGATATGTTGTTTGTGACTAGATAACAGGGACAACAAAATGTCTAGAAATTTTTGTGGGTCTCCACTCTGAAAAACCTGAGTTACACACAGCCTGTCCCTGAAATGTTTATTTTCTATTATATGGAGTTATCATAAACATTCTAACTGTTCAGGGGAAAACACTCAGTACACAGGATCTATGAACAACACAGGGTGGGAAGTGGTTGAGGAACTGAGGTGGTTTGACTTTAAATGATAATAAACTGTATGAATTTTTATAGGCTGCCTCTTGTGGAATAAAATACTCATTTATAGCTCACACTGAAATCTTCCTTTTAAGGCAGTTAGTCTACTTTTTTTGTGCCTGACAGCCCCAATCCAGAGAAAGTCATGCTTAAATCTCATTGTAATCTATGAGACAAATGAAGGATGACTAAAAAGGCTCATTGATTTCAGTCGAATCTAACCATGATGGGGAGGTAGGGCCACTGTCTGTAAGTCCAAAATAACAAAGTTTGAATGTGGTGGCAAGAAGAGGAAGAGGAGGAAGAGGAGGAGGAGGAGGAGGAGGAGAGAAGAAGAAGAAGAAGGAGAAGGAGAGGAGAAGAGAGAAGAGGAAGAGGAAGAGGAAGAGGAAGAGGAAGAAGAAGAAGAAGAAGAAGAAGAAGAAGAAGAAGAAGAAGAAGAAGAAGAAGAAGAAGAAGAAGAAGAAGAAGAAGAAGAAGAGATTGCATTTATACCCCACCCTTCACTCGGAGTCTTACAGCAGCTTACAATCTCCTTCCCTTCCTCCCCCCACAACAGACACCCTGTGAAGCAGGTGGGGCTGAGAGACCTCTGAGAGAACTGTTCTTGAGAGAACAGGTGTGGAAGAACTTGTAACTGATCCAAGGTCACCCAGCAGCTGCATGTGGAGGAGTGGGGAATCAAATCCAGTTCTCCAGATTAGAGTCTGCCACTCTTAACCACTACACCAAACTGGCTCTCCTTCGTTCATAGGCAGCATTACCAGCAAAGTTTTATCCAAGATATGAGCTTTCATCTGCACACACAGTTCTTCTGATACAATGAAATGGATATTTCATACATATAAGGCAAAGGTTTTACAGCAAAGTAGCATACAACATAATAAAGATGTTTTAACAGATGCAAACAGGAATAACAAGCTAAGTTTATAAGGTCATCATTGTTTGAATTTAATTCCAGGGGAAAACAGTGAAGCAAATAAATATGTCAAAATAGGAGACGGATGTGTAAATGTATCCTTCTTAATTGTGGACTGATAAGAGTAATTGACTGAGACCAAAAGTGAAAGTTACTGATCCCTGCCTGCTCTAGTTTAAAATAGTCTATCTGGGGATAAAAATGTGCAGTTACCTGAACAGCCAAAGATACTTGGGTTATTTGGTATTCCCCATCATGGATGGTTTGGCATCCTTGACTGAGTAATCTGGCAGGGCCGGCTCCAGGTGTCTGGGCGCCCTAGGCAGGACAGCCTGGGGCGCCCCCCACTGGGGATGCCAACCTCCCGGTGGGACCTGGAGACCGGGGGCGTCGGCGGGGCGCTGGCTTTCCTGGAGGCTCCGCAGCTGCGGGACCCCCAGGAAAGCCGGGAAGGGGGCAGGGGAGGTCCAGCCTCCGCCCCTCCCTCCCGGCGCCGGCTTTTCTGCGGGCCCCGCGGCTGCGGGACCCCCAGAAAAGCCGGGAAGGGGGCGCGGGGGTCCAGCCTCCGCCCTTCCCTCCCAGCGCCGGCTTTTCTGCGGGCCCCGCGGCTGCGGGACCCCAGAAAAGCTGGGAAGGGGGCACGGGGGGTCCAGCCTCCGCCCCCTCCCTCCCAGCGCCGGCTTTTTGCGGGCCCCGCGGCTGCGGGACCCCCAGAAAAGCCGGGAAGGGGGCGCGGGGGTCTAGCCCCCGCCCCTCCCTCCCGGCGCCGGCTTCTGCGGCCCCGCTGGGAAGGGGGCGGGGGTCTGGCGGCGCCGGCGGGCGCCGGGTTAGGACGGCAGGGGGGGCAGTTTTCGGGGGGGGGAGTGGGGCGCCATTTGGCGCCCTCAGGCCAGGGCGCCCTAGGCGGGCGCCTAGTTCACCCTATGGGCGATCTGGCCCTGTAATCTGGAACTGTGTATACCTTTTTGGAGTGCACCAGTTCTCTCCAGTTGGCACACTGTGGTCTGGATTGGTTTGTTTGGGCTGTAGAGGGCTAGTAGACAGACAGCCCAATAAGTAGGTTCAGGATAATGTTATTCTGGTACTACTATGCTTCTTTCCCCCTCACTGTTGGGGTAATGTCAGGAACCCAGAGACTATGGAAGAAGCCCACACTGTGGGTTCCCGCCCCCATATCAGCATCAGCCTGGTATGGGAAACTGGGGGAAGGCTGAAGTGCTGGGAAACTGCAACTTCATTTATTTATTATTACATTTTTTAAAAAATCCCATCTCTCGTCATGGAGTTCCGGGTACAATCCTAGTTCTCCCTTCCACCATTTTATCCTCAAGCTCACCTTTGATTATGCTGAGAAGGAATAGAATGGCCCAAGATTACCCATTGAGCTTCATGGACCAAGTGGTGACTTGAACCAAGGTCTCCTCAGTTTCACTGTGGAACTCTACTTTCTTCCTGTTAAATCCGGGGAGTTTCACATTACCCTGCTGGGAGGAGGAGGAGCGCAGGTATAAAGTACTGAGACTGATGCACTGAAGAGTGATTTCAGCTCATACTTTATTAGTGCACAGGAGAACTTGAGATAACTAGCGTGGCCCATGGCCCACTTATATTCCTGTTCTAAACACACACACACACACTCTCGTGATTGGTTTATGTACAAACAACTTCCTCTTTTGGTTCTTTATTAGGATCCGAGCTGGCCGGTAGGCGAGTTCTCAGATCCTTCGCTTCTATTCTCTTTGGGATGTGAAGCTTGGCTTGTCCACATGGCCGCGTGCAGGCCCTACCTTGGTACATGACAGCAGGCTTCCCACATCTTTAGAATTCATAGTGGAGGCCAGGTCAGCCAGAACCACCTACTGTCTGTTCTCTATGAATTCTAACTGCCATACACCAGTATCCTGAGAGACAGTTACATGTAGTGGTCAGGAGCATGGACTTTAATCTGGGAGAACTGGGTTTGATTCCCCACTCCTCCAGATGCAGCTGCTGGGTGACCTTCATCAAGCCACAGTTCTCTCAGAGCTGTTCTCTCAAGAGCAGTTCTCAGAGAGCTCTCTCAGCCCCACCTACCTTACAGGATGTCTGCTCTGGGGAGAGGAAGGGAAGGAGACTGTAAATCACTCTGAGATTCTGAGTGAAGGGCAGGGTATAAATCCAATCTCATAAGAACATAAGAGAAGCCAATGTTGGATCAGGCCAATGGTCCATCCAGTCTAACACTGGCCAAAAATAGCAGGTCTCTTCTTCTCTGTAGTGAAAACTGTGTGGCAGGAGTGGTCCAGCCCTCCTGTAATATATAGAGCCTGTCTTTTTTTTAAGAGACAGGCTTAGGTCATAAGTGGAACTTCCTCCCTTCACATGAATGGGTGTGTCTTCTGGGATATACTTGTAAGAACTGGTAGTTAGGACTCCAGCCGTTGTTAAGTCTAAGCTGTTTTTGCTTTGCTGTTCTGCTCATTAAAGACAGTTTTGAAGACATCTTGCCTGCTGTGTCCCTCTTACCTTAGGGCAGACCATTTACCCACCTCCATAGTGGGAACACTTTTCAGAGGAGCCAAACCCCACGCCTCCAACCCAGATGAATGTTGGCAAGGCTGGTAGACCTGCCCACACTGTCAAGGTATGAGACCTCCGGTGTAGGTCATGGAAGTCTGTTGGTTTGTTGTATGGTGGCAGAGCTATACGTTGAAGCCTACTTGCACTGAGGCAGGCAGATCTAAATGGTGGAAAGTTGGTATATAAATCTTTTAAACTGCACAGATAACAAATACGTTCACCTCCTTAGAATTCCACAGATGAGAAGATGCCAGAAACAGCTCAGCTGTACATGTCTCTTCCCCAGAGATGTACACATGTATTGCACATTTACACATATGTTAACTTTCCCCAAGACTGTAGATAAATGAATGACATAAGAAAGCCCCTCCATTGTACACCAACTTATCAAGTGAAGCAGCCTTGTCATGAGAGGGGACCAATGACTCACATCTGTGGAACATCATGAAGGTCTCCTGTGAGTTGGAGCCACCCATTGAGCATATAAAGGGATGAGCTGAGCTGCTAAAAGTGGCACATGTCACAGCCTAGTGGATGGCAGTGCTGAGAAGGTGACTGACAAGTAATCCAAGAGGCTAAAGGGAGTGGGGGAGCCAGAGACAGTATGGTGAGAGATGAAATGCAGGCAGGGTCTTCTTCACATTATGAGATCAACATCCAGCCTTTAAATAGCTTAAATAAGGGTGGATTTCTCAGAGGGAAGATAGCACAGGAAATGAAGTCCCAGGCCATTTACTATCCTCTGTCTAGTTTAGCTCTTTATGAGACTGAACCACCCTGCAGTGACAATCGTAGCAGCTGCAAAATATTGCAGTAGATGTTCTGTCTCAAAGGAGAAATCCCAGAGAACTGCAGGATGGCAGGATGTTCCTGTTAGTTTCTTCCAGTCTGTTTGACTCCCTTGAAAATGGAAAATAGTAGAAGAAAAAAAGTTATACTCCCTTTTTGAAAGGCTTGTGAATTTTCAGGGTATAAACTTAATAAAGGGAATCATCGTACTCTCTTGTCCGTGCCCTCACTCTGTATATGTTTGCACCTAGAATGCAACAACCCAGTCCTAACCCAGTCCTTCGCACCTGTCTTTTTAGGATATATGGGAGATATTTCAGTTCCAATCTGTAAAGGAAACCACTTAGTTTTGAGTCTCCTCCCCCTCTTCCACAAGATCCCACCCGCCTTGTGAAAGGACAGTTGCCAACTACAGACACTCTGCCAGGGAGGCAATTATCTGTGAGCTCTACAAAAGGAAACTGGTACTGACCAGCTGCTGGGAGAGAGAGGCAGAGACACACAGTGAGGCAGAGGGGGGAGAGGTATATAAAAGACGGAGAAGTCTCCCTTTTGTGCTCAGGCACGTTGTTGAAATAAACTCTTGATTTCTTTCCTGTGTTGATATTTTTCCCCCAAGGCGAATCCAGAGGGTAGTTTTCAAGCTTCTGGTTTTATGCATTTTATTTTTATTTTATTTTTTGAGAGAGAGAACGAGACCCTTCCTTCCAGCGTTCTTCGTTCCCCTTTCCGTTCCCTCTTGGGGGTTGTGTGCGAGAAAAGGGCGCAGGTCAGGGAGATGCACCCACCGGTTTCTATGGATAGATGTCGCACCAGAGCCCCCTTCTTCCACCTGAATGAGTTTTCTGACTCGCACGTTGCGAGAGAAACAGCGGCACACGCCTGAGGGGGAGACTCTCCGCTCTCTTTCGGAGTGCGCGGAAACCGCTGGGCAGAGCGCTCGCAGACCTCTCCGGAAGCCAGGAGCGAGGCGGCGAGAAGCCCCCTAGGATAGGAGCCATGCGTTCCGTCTGAGCTGGCAGGAGAAGCTCGCCGTGCGGGAATCAGCCAGCCGCTGCCCGCCTTGTTGCCCTGCGTCCGGGCGTGAAGAAGCCCCGTGAGTTGGGCAGACAAGCAGGAGCGGTCCAGCAGCAGCAGTTGCTGCAGCTGCGTCAGTCCACACGAAGTCAGCCTCGCTGAGCGCAGAAGGACCCAGGACTTCCCTTCCGCAGAGAGGACAGGTAAGTGAGGGGCTCCAGCCCCAGACGAACTGTGAAAGGCCAGGGGTTCAAGGACTGGGTGTCCCAGGACAGGTCTGCGCCACAGAATGTGGGGTGCTTTCTCTCTTTTCTCTGTCTTCCGATCTTGCGGCAACTAAGCACAGTAAATAAAGTGAGTGAGCTTGTATTTGGGGGCAGCGGGACAGCAGTTTGTTGGTTTCAAGTGCTCAGGGGGAGACGACAAAAGGCAAAGGAGGTGGAATCCAGCATTTGGGCATAGGAAAACAAAAGAGAGACCAGGAAGCTCCAAAGAGACAGGGGCTTTGGTACAGATTATCTGTCTGTTCTCTGCACCTGGATCACCTTTGTTCTTTGTATGTTGGCTATGATGTCTTCCTTACCTGTCTGGAATTGAGAAGGCAGGGCTGCATTTTAAGGCACTCTGAAAAATACCTGGCATGGAATTTGAAACCTCTGCTGAGTCATAAGAAATGCAAAACATCAAGTCCTGAAAACAGAACATTTCAGGACCTAGTGATCTTCTGATGGATTATGAAATAAAAAGCCGAGAGGCTCCAGAAAAGGGGAGGGGGAATGGACAAGTACTAATCTTGCAGGCAATTAAATGAGCCTCTGACCACTTCGATGACCTTGTAGTCATCACAGTTTCACCATGCCTCAGTTTCCCCACTTGCAAGAAAGTACTGACAACCAACATGTACGGGCTAATATGTTGCCTTAAATCGGTTCAAGGACTTAAAGATACAAATAAGAAACAAACCCACACACCTAAACATTAAAACTTCCATTGTTGTAAAAGCAGAGGTATAAATTCAGTTTGAGCGATAGTTGTTTGTCTGCACCTCTCACTCTCTTCCGGTTGATTTTCTTATAATTAGTAGATGGTCAGAGCTTTGTTGTTCATTTTTACAATGCACCACACACATACTCACCCCACACATAAAGGGTGTGTGGTGAGACAATAAAGGTGATTTTTGTGAGTCAGAGAAAAACGGAGGCAACCTCGGGAGGGGGGGCACTGAATAAAGCCAGAGTCTGCATGGTGCATGAAAGGCAAATGTTCTGAAGTACACATCACATGTTGCTCCAGCATTTCAGTAGAGGCAATTAAAAGAATAATGGCAGCAGAAACCAAAGCGCTGAAGGAACTGAATCTGCATGCACAGTGCCAAAAACCCAAAACCAGGTGAGATGGTCAGGAGCCTTTTCCAGATCAATAATCTGGCAAATGGAATGAGATTCTCAAGGGCATCTTAAGGTGAATGCTAATAAAATGAAAATCTCAATAGCCTGGAGAGAAGTAGCATCTCTGACTGCCTCTTACCATAATGCCTCCCACTTGTTGAATGGATGTGCGTATAACTACTAATCTAATAGGCAGAGCACTTCAGTGGATAGTGTTTGAATATTGTAAGCAATCAAAAAAATCTGTTGATTACCAACATCTGTCTATTGACTTGTTTGACCTTGGATTGGGCATTCAATCTAACTGCGCCTCTGTAGAACAAATTTGCAGGATGTGCCGAAAAGTAAGACCAAGGAGCTTGGAGACATAACACACAAATTGTGTTGGACTGCAAAGTGGCAGTAATGATTAATAACAATACAACCTACTATTAATGACCTGAAGTGTGTCCATAACATGGGAGTGTCCTAATCTGGGCAGGTGGAACATGAAATTAATAAGAACATGACTATATCGAGCATCTGTATTTACACTGTGTACATTTTGTGTTATACACAGAGCAGGAGTTTAGGCCAGAAATAATGGGTAAATAAAAGTGTGTTTTCGATAATACACAAAGCATTAATCAATTAATTGCTGCAACTGAATGGATATCTTTTTAAATGAGAGACAGTTTGGTGTAGTGGTTAAGAGTGCGAACTCTAATCTGGGAGAACTGGGTTTGACTCCCCTCTGCTCCACATGCAGCTGCTGGTGTGACCTTGGGCCAGTCATAAATTCTTTCAGAGCTGTTCTCTCAAGGGCAGTACTCAGAGAGCTCTCTCAGCCCCACTTACCTCACAGGGTGTCTGTTGTGGGGATGGGAAGGGAAAGGAGATTGTAAGGTGTTTTGGGTAGTGAAGGGCAGGGTATAAATCCAATCTCCTCATCCTCCTCCTCTTCTTTTGATAATAGTTTGTTGTTGTTTTAAACTTACAGTCCACCATCCAGATCATACTGCTCATCCTCCAGCTATTAATAAGAGTACTAAAATTGCCTGCTTGAATAAAAATCAGGGATAAAATACTTTGACAAAAGGAAGTCCAAATTTCCTATGAAAATGAACAGAAGGAAAATCTGTTAGCAAGAGCAGTCCTAAGTGCAGTTACATCTTTCTGAGTCCATTGAAGCCAATGAGCTTGGCGTGAACCTGTACACTGTGATCCCTTCTCTGGCTTACTTGAAATGAGCTTAGAAGGGCATAACTCTGCTCAGGAATGCACTGTAACACACACTGATCCTAAGCACTTTTACTCAGAAGTACTGGATTTAATGGTGCTCACTCCCAATTAAGTTTGCATAGCCTTGTCTCCTTTGATGGGAGTTTATAGAATGTCTCCAGGGCCATTTCACACGTACTGCAGAGGCAAAGCTGGGTTTGCAACCCTAAGGACTGCATTGATATGACACACATGTTGACAAACAAGGGCTTGCTGCAGTCAAACCATTTCAAGGAAGTCCCTACCAGCCAGAGATGCTAAAGGAAGCTCTGAGATAGACCTCTGAAACCAAAACGATCAGAAAGGCTCCTTGTCTTCTGCTTTTGCCATCTCTTCACCCCTCTTAATGACCGCAGAGTCTTGCTGAAGGAGTAGCTATATTTACTGCCTACCCCGCTGGGCCGATGAGATCATGGAGGTGGACAGACCAGCAAGTGGGAGGACAGGTGTGCTAGTCTTTCTGCCCGCCTGCTGCTGGTTCCTTTTACATGGCTGATCAAAGGAACAGAGAGGAAGATTCTCTCAGTGTCCTAATGTTACATAACACTGACATTTCAGGTGACTTAATTGATTTATCTGCTTTTGAAAGCTTTGTCTGTGAGTAATAAGTGGCTGCAGTCTGGAGAGCACTGAAGTACTCAGTTAAGCACTTACAGTGGAAGTGGAATGGCAAGCTGTAATCTAAAGATTATTGACTAGGAAGTCAGCATTGTTGTTATAGGCTGATCCAGCAGGGATCTTCGTAAGCCCACTGAACTCAGTGGGACCTACTTCAAAGTAAACATTTTAGGAACCAGTTTGCAAGCATCATGTGACTTTCCCTAAAGTGCATGCCTTGATCCCAATCCAGTTCTAACAGCATGCAATTGGTGGCCCTGCATGGGCAAGCCCATCTCTGTTTTGCCTGAAGACATATGTTGGTTCATCACTGTCCAAATAAGCATCGCAGTACAAAGGCAGATGTGCATCTGTCTCCCCACTGGCCACCTGTGAAGAAGGTCACTTCCTTTGGCAGTGTCCTGGGCTGGTTTGTAATTATGTATTTGTTGTACTGTAAACATTTGGAAAACAACAAGGGGGGGAATCAATTATTCAACAGCATTTTGAAAATAGAAGTTAAAGAATAAATTATAAAATCAGTTGTGCTCCCAGCCCTTTACTAAATATATTAAGTGTCTCAGACAAAAGGGCTCTCTTTTTTTTTCTCAGAGAGACCATTAAAATAATTCACACATCACAGTGTACACAGGTTGGGTCTTCATCCTGTGTCAGATGTGACAGTCAGACATGAGTTGCAAGCTCTCCTCAACTCCCATGTATGCTGGACCCAATTTGGATTGGGATCAGGGGCTCATAGAAAAGGGACTTCAACCTTCCCCCTTGCACCATTTCCCCCAGCTTGATAAAGTCCAGGGGGGCACTATTTGGTCCAAGTGTTCCTTTGGATACCCATGTGTTACCCCAACAGGTAAAACAGAACATTCCCAGGGACATTGCAAGTTGGGAAAATGACACCAAACAGGAGGAAAAAAGAAGAAGAGATTGGATTTATGCCCCACCCTTCGCTACCCAAGGGAGTCTCAGAGTGGCTTACAAACTCCTTTCCCTTCCCCTCCCCACAACAGACACCCTGTGAGGTAGGTAGGGCTGAGAGAGCTCTTGACAGAAACTGCTCTTTTTTCAAGAACAGCTCTTATCAGAACTACGGCTTGCCCAAGGTCATCCAGCCAGGTGCAAGTGGAGGAGTGGGGAATCAAATCCGGTTCTCCCAGATTGGAGTCCGCACACTTAACCACTACACCAAACTGGCTTGAAGCTTCTTCTCCATTCACACCATATCCCAACCCAAATCAGGCACCACACACGGGAGTTGAGGATGTCTGATACAGGTCAGAAAACCCAGACCCAGCCTGTCTACTCCATAATGTGTGATTCAGAAATAAGATATCTTCAGATATTACCTCAGATAGAGATAGTCACATGCCCTGATCTGGGTAGCCCCAGGCTAGCCTGATCTTGTCAGATTTCAGAAGCTAAATAATCAGCCCTGATTAGTATTTGGAAGGGAGACCACCAAGGAGTACCAGGGTCATGATGCAGAGGTAGGCAATGGTAAACCACCTCTGAATGTCTCTTGCCTTGAAAACCTTATGGGGTCACCATAAGTCAGCTGTGACATGACAGCAAAAAAAAAAAAAGACAGTCCTTACCAGTTAGGTAGAGGGGACCTGGTTTTTCTAATGAGAGAGAGCAAGAGATAGGGAGATCCCTTCAGCAAGCCTTTAGATTCATTCAGATCCATTTCTGTGTTGAATTCTGTTTGAACCCTGGGGCAACTTCACATTGTATTTCGGACTGCCTGGATTCTTTCACTCAAGAAAACAGTCTGGTATGTTGGTACCACAGATCAGTTTCCTGCTTGTTTCTCAGTGTGGTTTAAAGTGGGACCTCTTGGGACCAATGCTTCCTCTAAGCTGTGGAGTCTTGTGAGCAAAAATTCTACTTTATGAGCTACTGGCATTAAAGTTGTGAGTGAGCCATTTGGCTACTGCCTAAGTTAGTCTGCTCTGGAGCCATCTTTCCTGAGCAAAGACAAAAATGTGTGAACTGGAAGCTTAAAAACAGTGAGCTAGCTCACTCCAACTCAGCTTAGAGGGAACACTGCTTGGGACCACTGGATGATGTAGAGTCTTCCTATTGGCAACAAGGGGATAGGCTAGATATATGGTTGCCAGCTCCAAGTTGGGAAATACTTGGAGATTTGGGGAGTGGAGCCTGAGGCAGGTGGGGTTTGGAGAGGGGAAGGGCTTCAGTGGGGTATAATGCCATGGACTCCACCTTCCAAAACAGCCATTTTCTCCAGGTGAACCAATCTCTGTAATAGCGGGAGATCTCCAGCCACTACCTGGAGGCTGGCAACTCTAGCTAGATGTCTTTTTTGGTTCCATCCAAATCATGGCTGACCCAAGACATTTTGGTGCAAGAGACAGAAAATGTTGGTCTCATCAGTGAATAAGGAGCATAGTCCAGTGGAGGCTTCTGTACAGAAAGAAGGTGTGTAAGAGCAAAACAGGGTTTATGCAGAGTTCCCATTTATTTCAGTGGGATTTGTACCGGGGAACTTGCCAGTTATTTATTTTTTAATTTTTTATTTGATTTTATTCAATTTATATCCCCTCTCCCCAAAACCGACTCAGAGCGGATGATAAAAATTTATAAAACACACAGCGTTACAAAAAAACCCAAATAATCACATTTAATAAATACAATAAAATCACTAAAACAGCTACTATATAGTTTTAAGATGGTGTAAAAACTCCGATGGAGGGAGACGTATAGGCCTCTGGTAGAAGGGGAAAGGGAGAGAAGTGGGGGAGAGAGGAGAAGGAGGGGGACTTTCTCTTTCTCTGTCAACTTAACCATGCTCAAAATCTCCAACTAGAATGCCCACCTCCTCTTGTTTATGCTGGGGCAGCTTTTGTGTCAGATCCATGATCATATGAATTCCCCCCCCCAATCACTTGAAAGTGCTCCCACTGACTTCAGTGGAAATTACTTTCATATAAGGGTGCCTTTAGATCAATTCATACTACATGGCTTGAATCTAATTTACCTCAGAACAGACTCCTCAGGCAATCACTTCAGGGCTTCTTCTCCCCTATATTTTTATACAGCACTATACTAAGCATGACTAAATGTTCTGTTCTTGTTCAGGCTTACAGAACAAAGCTCGTCAGGGGTGTCAGTTCATACATTTTTCAAGGGAGGTGCCCTATGGCTTCTTTTCCCCACAAGGACTGTTTCAGTGTGGATACCTTCAAAAATCAGAAAGTGAATCAAATTGTTTTAAAATTTTCCTTTCATAAAAAAAAACCTTCAGAAACAAGGCTACAAGGATGGATGACCAGGTCTGGATACATAACAGTGGCCTCTGAGAATATATATAACTCATGTTACATAAACAGTTTCTAAATAAAGAGCACACTAGGTACTCAATTCATCTTTTATAAGATCTTATCCAAAACAAATGAGGTCCTAGCAAATCTACCCTAGCACGACATTTCCTTACAGGTTACCCACCTATGCTTCTTTCTTTTAGTCATAACCAAGTGTTTAGTGGGTGAGAAATGTGGCTGAAACCTCTAGACCCCCTGTAGTTTTAGCAACTGGCATGCTTACATTTCAATTATGTAAGACAGTGCTGTTCTCTCATTCCTCAATTCACCCAAGACTCTTTGCTCAGGAATTGCAAGCAGGCCAAGGTGATAGCTTGGGTATATGAACTATCAATGTTAATAATAATAATAATAATAATAATAATAATAATAATAATAATAATAATAATAATAATAATAATAATAATAATAATAATACAGCGTAAGGTCATTCCCCGACTAGTCATCTTCTGCAAAACAGCCATAATATTTCCACAGTGTTATTTTTGATTTTTTTTTCATGTGCTGCAGTCCACCTTGCATTCACATTAGTGGCATAAATTTCTTTGGTAGTGGAGCTGGTTTTGTACCCCAAGAATACAGGTTTCTAGCCTCACAGTCACGAAATAAATATGTCAAAGGTTTAAACCCTCTGGTGGTGCAAACTGTATGACTGGTGTGTTGGGTTTTTTTTACTTCTTTGGTTGCAGCTGTTTAAGCCATTTATCCCAGGCTCTGGTCACACTGCAAAGGTAATTGCGCTTTGTCCCCACTTTGTTTAAATCGGGAACATTGTTCTTCGCATTGGGCTGACTAGATGCAGCCAGCCCCTCTCTTCCAGCACCCGCTCGCCTGCTGCTGTGTCGTCCCTCCAGGCGATCCTGCCAGGCACGGGGGAGGCTCGGGCGGCTGCTGCTTCTGCCGACACTTGGGGGGGGTGCCGCCGCCGCCATTGCCCCACGAAAACAGGCTCCGCCGTCTCCGCTATCCTCCTTGCCAGCCCCATCCAGGCTGCTGGAGCCCCCGCCTCTTGTTCCCGCCTCCAGGGCCGTCTTTGTGCTTTTTTAAAAAAAAGCTTCTGGTTTGAGCGCTTGACTAAACATGTGCTTAATAAACCCATTATTAAACGTTAAATGGATTTATTAAGCGCATGCTTGCTCAAGTGCTCAAACCGGAAGCTTTTTAAAAAAAAAAAAAGCACAAAGAGTATTCAGACGGCCCTAATCGCAATCATTGCGAAAGATGGGCTGTCCAGATAGGTGAAATCGCACATTCAAAGCGGAAGTGCCAGGAAAACACTTAATTTTCCAGGGGTCAGGAAAACCCGGCATCATTGCGCGAGTGAGCCTGCTTCGGGGCGGGAGGCGGATTGGCACGGGTGAATGTGAAACTGACATGCGCAAGGAAACAGCAGCGAATCCCGATCAAAACGGCAGTGTGACCGGACCCCCAATTCTTAAATCAAAGTTAATAGAACTGTTCTGGAGAAATCACTTTTAAAAAGCTTAGTATAGGCACAGCTCATACTACCTCCTGTGGATAGTATGGATCACAATAGAACAATGTGTTCCTTCTATCAGCCATTACTGAAGAAAAAGAGGCCAATATATACCTGCCATATAACAGTCCACCCACCCCTGTGGACTCTTGGCCAACAAGTTATTCCTCAGAATAAGATGCTTAAAGGAATTAACTGTGTAAGAAAATATTAGATTTCATTGTCCCAGAAGATTTCAAAATGAAATGTGTTGGGCCCTCAGTGGGTTTTGTCCCTGCTAATCCGTTCCAGAGGTAATGTCTCAGTGTTTCTTGATGTTTTTGTTGCTATCAGTCTCTCTTCTGTTCTTTCACTTCACTTCTTGGACCTCTCTCCTGTCCTCCATGTGTTCTTACTAATAAAGCTCTTCTTCTTGTGTGTGTGTCCATTCAGCTCAAAGCAATGATGAAGACTATGTCCAGTGGGAACTGTACCTTGAATGTTCCGGCCAAGAACTCATACCGCATGGTTGTGCTGGGAGCCTCCAGGGTAGGCAAAAGCTCCATCGTCTCACGGTTTCTCAACGGCCGCTTTGAGGACCAGTACACACCCACCATTGAGGATTTTCACCGCAAAGTCTACAACATTCGAGGCGACATGTATCAGCTAGACATCTTGGATACTTCTGGGAATCATCCATTCCCTGCCATGAGGAGACTTTCCATACTCACAGGTTAGAAGACTATAAAGGCACATGTCTGTGTTAGGGTTGTCATCAGCTATTCAAGTTTGCCCATAGACACTACAGTCCTGTTTAGGTGATGACAGACAGAGTCCCAAACCCAGGCTAAAGGTGCTTGGGATGGCCATTTATGGAAGCCTGAATGCAAAGGCAAGGTTTTGCTCAAAACAACTCTGTGTTGAGTCTCCAATAGGTGGCCAATCAAGATAGAGAGGCCAGGATCCAAACTATGTCTCAATAATCTCCAGGCAGCCACAAATGCTTTGGCTTTGTATATCCTGAACAACAGGGTGCTAACCTGCATGGCAAGCAGCTATTGAAACTAGGGGAAGTTTCTGGAGCAGTTCGTAATAAGACATAGGAAGTAATTGATGAAAGCAGCGGGAAGGTATAGAAAAATCTCAGTGAGTCCAGACAAGCTCTTAAATGCACCTGAAATAACTCTTGAGATCCCAGTTATGGATTCTCAAATATTTATTAGGTGAAAATGCAAACTAATTGAAAATCAATTGGACCAGCCACTAATTTAATGAAAATTGATCTTCCATTTTTTCCCTTTCTCACAGTGGTAGTACTATGTTTAGCTTTCCCATTTATTCCACCTTTGTGTAGTATTTGTAGTATTTGTGGATCATTTTCACTGAGCAACCCTATGCAACACATTTTTTATATGGGACATGGAACAGCAAAGCAGATCAGATAAGTTCTACTGGATGCACCTGAATAATCCACTGAGACTAAATGGGGTAAAGATGTTGAGACTGAGACATGGCTGAGCTAGATAAGAATGGGCAATCCAAAGTGCTGTAATAACCTACAAGGAGTTAGGAATTAGCAATCTGAGTACAGAGTTACCCACTGAGTATGTATCCCATTGAAAACTCTGCACTTATATAGTATATTTGCACTCTGCACCTCATTCAGAAAACCTTCAACAGCTATGTGTACCCTTTTTCATCTCCTTACCTGTACACTAATGTTGTAGGGTGATTCTTACCAGTAGACTTTGAGGATAAATCTCTAGGCAACAGTTATTCCTGTGATATTGGGTGGTGGAGTACTCTTCTCATGCACAAGAATTTTCTAGTGCTTCAATATTTTTCTGCAACATGTACTGGCTTCTTGCTATTGGAAAAACAATAAGGGTGGGAGATTTTGTACAGCATCAAAGTTTAATAATGCAAGCTTCTTTTTCCGATGTTCTGAGCTAAGTGGTGGCAGGCCTTAATGTCAAGTCTCACGTCTTTTTGCATGCTGGAGGGGTCAAGGCTGCCCAGCAACAAGTTTCTTGCTAGTGGAAGTCCCTTTGTGTACTTCAAGCCCAATGGTTAAGTGATAAAGGAAGGCAGAAAATTATCTAATGCACACACGATTACAGTAATACTGTAATTCCTGACTACAGTAATACTGGAAACTGTTATTCAGACAAAAGAAGGTGGTAAAGAAAATGCATCAACCAGATCTTGATGTAACTGGAGGCAAGTCAGGCACCAGCAACAGAGTCAAGGAATAGGGCTCGCTTCCTGGGACCACTGGTCATTGGAACCCAGCAGAGCAGACGGGGAAGTTTCATGCTGTTACTTTCCATATCTGTTTCTTGTAAGCCATCAGTAGCGGATGAACACAGCTGCCCAGACAGAATACAACTCATCATATGAAAGGGCAGTAAGAAATTTTTGGTTGCTGCCTAGAACTGGCTGAAAGAGATCTGCTTTGAACACCTTTTGGAGGGACAAGTGGTTAACAAACAAATAAATACATAAAGTGGGACCTAGGAAAGAAAAGAGGGCAAATCAGGAGCTGGGGAAATAAGTATGCAGAATTCCATGGAGGGCATGGCACCCAAGCCTAATAGAAATCTGAATTCTCAGTGTTCCTTTCCCCTACCACAGCTGCAATATGGTTAGACAAACTTCACCAACTCACATGCTCCCTTATATACAAAAACGAAAAGCACGAGTCCTCTCCCTGCATTCCAAGGCTAGGGGCTAGGGAATGTGACATCTAGAAGCTGCAGAGGTAGGACAGTGGAGCTAGGAACTGGGGTTGGTCAGATGGAGGATAGGTAACAGAACAGATCCAGAAGATAGGAACTGGGAGAGTGGATGTTGGGTGCAGAGGGTGTGAAATAAGCTATAGAACTGAGCACCTAGCATTAAAGATGCATTTAGAAGCATGGGAGCAATGAATCAGAACTGATATATGGGGGAGAGGCTGTGAAAGGTGAAGCTGAGCTTGATCAGAGGACAGGAAATAGGCAGAAGATGTTAAAGGAAGCATAACAAACCAAGCAGGGGTGGCTGAACTAGAGGGGAAAGCAAGTCGACCTAACTGGATGAGGCAGCACCAGAAAAGATTTTCAGCTGAAGTGGAAATTATTAGAGAGGAAATAGGAGGACAACTCCCTCCATCCCTCCTCTAAAATAAAAAGAGTGGAGGGTAGGTTTGGCACAAAACAAATGTAGCAGCCCTGCCATTTAACGTAACACTATTTTACTAAATTACTTGGTATAAAAATACATGGTGATTCTTACCTACTCTGATGGCTCCTGAAACATCTGCAAATAGAACTCCTGTTACCTAGATTCTTGCATATTTGAATGCTTTGGTTATACCATAGAATATTCAGGGTACAATGAGGGGTGCTTTTAAATTGTCTTTTCTCAGTCTATTGTAACAAAGCTTTGTTTTTTTCCTCCTGTTGTGGGCATATTGCAGGGGATGTTTTCATCCTAGTCTTCAGTTTAGACAACAGAGAATCCTTTGATGAGGTCAAGCGGCTTCAGAAGCAGATCCTTGAAGTCAAATCTTGCCTGAAAAATAAGACTAAGGAAACAGCTGATCTTCCCATGGTAATCTGTGGCAACAAGAATGATCACAGTGAACTGTACCGCCAAGTGCGTTCTGAAGAAGCTGAGAAACTTGTTTCTAGCGACGAGAATTGTGCTTACTTTGAAGTTTCAGCCAAGAAGAACACTAACGTGAATGAGATGTTCTACGTCCTTTTCAGCATGGCCAAGCTGCCACATGAGATGAGTCCTGCCCTCCACAGGAAGATCTCTGTCCAGTATGGTGATGCCTTCCACCAAAAGTCCTTTAAGATGAACAGGGTCAAAGAAACAGATGCCTACGGCATGATCTCCCCCTTCGCTCGCCGACCCAGTGTCAACAGTGACCTGAAATACATCAAATCCAAAGTTCTCAGAGAAGGGCAAACAAGGGAGAGAGAAAAATGCACAATCCAATGAAAAAAAAAGTTCATTCTGTTATGTAGTGTATGCACAGTGCCTTAAAAGAAAATGGGTGGGTGGACAAAGTTCTTAATGGGTTCATGGGGCCCAAGTGGTGACAGTAGGTCACAGTCATGAGGCTCGTGCTTGAACCTACTTGGTAAACAACACCATACCACTGATATAAAGAAGTAATCTAAAAGGTAGTATTGTAAATACTTGAAGATTTCAGGTAGGGGTACCTGCCATATGTGGCACCTGTGACTAGGTCCTTCATCCTCTTTGGGTAGTTACTCTTCTTGTTTGTTCTTCAGTCTTCTGGAGAGCCATGGTGTACAAAGAAGGCCAAAGCTCAGTTTTGTATACAAGGAATTAGTATAGGATGGATCTGACTGGTATCAGTTAGCCATGTTCCTGTCATTTAGTATGCAATCATTGCCAACAAGGGGAAAGACCTGTAACATTTTCCTCCAGTGCTCTTCAGACATAAGAATCACAATTCAGCTTCTTATCTTGGGGCAATGAACTGATGGTACCTTCCAAGACAATGCTGTAACACAGTTACGTGGATCTGATTTGTCTGTAAGTGGGTCTATCTGGTTTTTTTAAAAAAGAAATATATAGTTCGTTGGGTAGTCAGAGGAAAAAATGCACTTTTTTGTGTGGCAGTGGCAATTTTTCATAGCCTCAATGCAAATGTCACTTTGTATCATAGCTTTCATTTTTGTTTTTGTTTCCCAAGCAAAACCAGATGGCAAATTGTCTGTTTTAACTGGTCTGACTTAATCTACAAGTATAATCTGGAAACGCCAACTGTTTTCCAGTTTGATAATGTGTACAGTAATTGAAATTGTTGTACTGTAAAAAAAAAAAAAAAAAACCAGCACACCTTATGGTGTTATGTGACTTTGCTTCATATGATTTTCGTATATTTTATTATATATACACTCCAACACCACACTATTCCCTTTGTTCTGCTCAGATGTTCACATCCACAGTGGATATGCAACACCGATTCTCACACTCTCTCTGGTATCCCACGTCAGCTTTCACATCAACTGCAATCCAGTGCAGGTTTATTTGGAAATGGAATTTACCTGGGAGTAACCCCTATCGTACATGATGGGACTTATGACTGAGAAAACACACATGCAACTGGCCTGCAAGTGGATCCAGTATAAATATTTTCAAATAGTCAAGGAACTTCTGACACTGGGGGCTCTCTCAGCTGATCATATAAATAGTAAGGTGCGAAGTTTTGTTTAGGATGCAACTGTCTTCCAGAGTCCAGTGGTGGGGGTTTCACTTCATGAATGTAAAACATTTCTGCATAGCTGTCCTCCTGTCAAGCTAATTCATTTCTTCACTGCAGAATTCTTGTTGAGAAGGACAGAAAGAGACCCAATCTGTCATTAAATCCCAGTTTGAGATTCTGTCTGTGGCCTAATGTAATTCTTGAGATCTGTGGTATTTCCCCCTTGCCCCGCATGGGCAACAGCCACTTTTTGCCTTGAGCCTGGGATAGCTCTTTGCTCATAACATGATCATCTGAGTGGAATACGTGGTTTGTATGTTTGAGCCTTACTGTGAAGGTTTGTGCCTACTCATTAGAACAGAGAGCCACTGAAAGTAGGAAGTGAGATACAACAGCATGCACCAGCTTCCTAATTCTTGCTTGTACTTAGCTAGAAGTCCCCTGCCTGAGGCTCTCTGCTTTTTTCTTTTTTTCTTTTTTTAACTTGGTGTGCTGGGGCAACTGTGTGCACTGAACATACACATTTTAAAAATTACCTCAGACATGAATGTGCATTGTTTTGTGTGGGTATGTGTGTGTGTGTATAGCTGAGGGGGGAAGATTTCAGACTTTGGTAGTACTGACACTGTACACAATGTGTGTTAAAGATATTCCATACCAGCCCTTGAATATATTACACCTCTATGTTATATTATACCTCATATTCTGTATATATGTAAATACCTGGCTTGTGTACTGGTGGAAGTTGCAAGCCAGACTGGCGTCGAATGAATGTCCAACCTGCAATCTAACAGGTGACAAAAGATTAGGGGTAACTTCTATGTCTATGTAGAATTCTATAACAGACAGAATTGTCTCCCTCCTTACTCTTCTTCCCTACCAGCCTCCTTTGCCTTGCAATGTAAAATTTCTAGTGCCATGGCAACCTTCTATATTATTTTCAAGTGACTCAGAATTTGTATAAATATCCTGTTTCTGAATAAAACTGATTTATTTGTTAGCTGCGTCCTTGTCTGCTGTATATTTTCTCTAAGTACAATTAGACAAACTATTGGTGATGAGTTATGTCCAAAACTAGATCATCCAGTTGAGTCAGAAAGTCAAGTTCTCATTTCTTCCTTTCTCCAAGGAACTTTGGGTGATATTATGTATTCCATTTTTCCTCCCAGAAGCACAAGGTAGTTTATCCCGTTTATCCTCTCACAATAAGCCTTTGAGGTAGACTGTTGAAAAGGAGTAACTGGACTAAGTTCACCCAATGAACTCTGTAGGCAAAACAAGGATCCAAACGCTGGTCAAAATCCAGTCTTGTAACCGCTATAGTACACTGGCTCTTGGTGCTGAATGTAAGAACTTATGTATGTAGTGATAGTATTTACAATTTAAACACATTACATTATATTTAATTGTATTAAAGGTAAAGGTTCCCTTGCTTGAAAGCCAGTCAAATCCAACTCTAGGGTTGCGGTGCTCATCTCTGTTTCAAAGCCAAAGAGCCAGCACTGTCTGAAGATGTTTCTGTGGTCATGTGGCCAGCATGACTAAACACCAAGGCACACGGAACGCTGTTTCACTAATAGTATTAGTGAACTCCTAATTTGTGGATGTGCCCTAAGATGCCATGACCTAGCTGTACTACAAAGGCTTTTAGAGACTGCTGTGCAAGTTGATTGAGTTCCTGTTCATATAAAAGTTTTAAGACTTTCATCATTCTGGTTGACTTACCAGTGGACCCAGAAATATTACAGCTTATTCTGTCATATGAAGGTTTCAGTTGACCCAGTTGGCCTCAATCAAGAGATGGGCCTACAATCTGACGATTTCCCTGACACACAGTAACTAGAAGTGATTCTCAGCAGACAAAGGTGTTTTTAGCCACAAGTCTTTCTGCCAAAGAGAAGTCATTCTCCTGCTCCCCCAGGCAGTTTTTAGGAAAACAACAGGGCTGTAGAAATGTATGTCTCCCTAGTTCTTTTTGCTCCTTTCTTTGAGAAGGCAGCATATTCACTGTAAGCTGAAAATACTGAAAAAAGCTTATGGGAGTTCCAGGGGAAAATATGTAACTCACATTCGGCACTACTGAGAGAAGACTGGAGGACAAACTGGATTTGCTTCTAGAGCAACAGGTCCAAAAAAAGTGCTATGAAAAAGAATGAGCATGAGGTTAGGGTAGCTCAACAAGTAATGCCACTGAGCAATACTTTTGATGGACAGAAGAAGAAGAATGGAACCAGCATTCTTATGACTCTAGGTCTCTGGTGTCAGTCATCATGACATCAGCAACATCACAGATTTATCAAATAGGCACCAATGGCATTCATACAACCACACTCCACATAGCATTCCAAGGGCCATGGCCCTGCTAGGTGAATCACATTTCCCTACCTATAGCACGTTCCTGTTTGAATGCTGAGGAAAATGCAATATCCCCCAAACGGAAGCACTTCCTGGGCATGGAATCTCGCTCCCATGTGATAAATGAACGACAATTGCATATTTGTTACACTCAAAAGTGATTATCTAAGAAGACCCTCAGGACCCTTAGGAGGGATATATCTATCAGCTGAAGAGGATGAACACATTCCCTTGAAGCAATGATAAAGTGAAATAAAGATACGCACAATAGATATTTTCCATTGGTTTCCATAGAGACCAGCTCTTATCTGAGTTAGACAGTGATGACTATATCAGCAGTGCAGTTTGAAGGAGGTGAGAAGCAAAATTATTGTTCCTGCCCAAGTGATTTTCAGCTTTGCCTTTTAGACAGGTCTGTTACTTGACTGGGCTAATGGGTGCATCCCCTCCATACATACTTGGAGCACTGATTTGGGTGTTTTTTTCCCCCAAATATATGTTGAATCATTATAACCTGACAGTTTCCATTTAAAGAATACTGTTTGATATTGAATAGGAAAAGTTGGGGTCTGGAGGGAAATCAGGTACACTCCAAAGAGTGGCAGTGCTCCAAATCAGGTCAAGGTGGGTATTTCAAGAACATTAGCATGATCACATTGAAGTGATCCTAAAATAGCCCTCTTGCTGCTTTGAATCAGAGCCTGATGGGGTGCTTAAAGAGGATGAGGTGTTAATTAAGGAAATAATTCATTATAGACGGGTAATACCCTCTGGATTTAAAAATAACTTGGTTACTCAATGCATATTTCCAATACATGTATGTATTTGGATATTAACTAATCAAAACCCAAATTGAAATACCTCTGTTCACTAATATAGGCCGAGGACAGACTGGCAATTTGCCCCGGTAGCCAGTCGCGGCAAAAAAACCCCGGAGTAAACGATACCGGGTTTTCCCGTCCACACAGCGGGGCCTCTGCCAGAAGATACGGGACGGAGGCGCGCGAGAGCGTTCAGACTGCCGCACCAGAGGCGTGCTATATTCGCCGTTCCCCCATTAATTCGGCTGTGGGTGTATGTGCGCATAAGCGCATTTTGCCGATTTTTTTTTTTTTTGCCCTGCAACGCCGGCACCGCATTGGGCGGTGGAGCAGAGTGTGGCCAATCACACCGCTGCTGCCTCATGCCCAACGCGGGTTGCTCCCGGCTTTTTGGCTGCGCGTTCAGACTCCCCGGAAGCGGAGAAACGCGCAACAAACACAGGCTTTCAAGATTTGCGCCGGCTTTTATCAGGTGTTTTTTTAATCCGGCAGTGAAGCGCGAGAGCACCGGTAGGCTACGGGTGGGGGACGCCAGGCAGATGTGCCTGTGTGAACATTCCATTTAATCCGGTATTGAGTCGTTGTCAGCCTGGGTCCCATCCCGCGGCAAATTGCCAGTCTGTCCTCGGCCAATGGCTTGGATCCAACCAACCATCAGTGGAAGATCCTGGTGGATATGGATATGTTCTCTCCCCCCGCCCCACTCCACTGTCCCATTATACCACTAGAAAAATGATTCTTTAGTTATGTGGACAAAAAGCTACATAAACTGAGGGGGAGAAGTGAAGAAGGGGAAGGATCAAAATTGTTCCAGTGTTGTGTAGTGGTTAGGAGCATGGATTCTAATCTGGGTTTGGGAGAATCAGGTTTGATTCCCCACTTCTCCACATGCAGCTGCTGGTGTGTCCTTGGATCAGTTACAAGATGTTTCAGAACAGTTCTCTCAGGACCAGTTCTCAAAAGAGCTCTTTCAGCCCTACCTACCTCACAGGGTGTCTGTTGTGCTTGTGGAAGAGGGGAGCATGGGTCATTTTGCCCCATTCATCCTCTTCAGTTCAGCCTCCAGCATTCATGGCTGTTAACTCATACAGGTCTTATGACCCTGGGAATTGTCTTCCCAGAGGTAGGAAGCGACTGTTGAGAAAGAGGTGAAAACAGGGAAGATCTGTGCATCTTCCCACCAACAGCTGGTTGGATCCAAGCCATAGTTACTAGGTCTACTCTAAACTGAAAAATTATTGACAGACATTAGTGTTCAGAAATCTTCAGATCTTCCCAGATGTAGAACATAAGAGAAGCCAATGTTGGATCAGGCCAATGGCCCATCCAGCCCAACACCCATAGTCACATAGTGGCCAAAAATACCTGGTGCCATCAGAAGCTCCAGCAGTGGGGCCAGGACACTAGAAGCCCTCCCACTGTTGACCCCCCCCCAAGCACCAAGAATACAGAGTATCACTTGCCCCAGACTGAGAGTTCCTATCTATACCTTGTAGCTAATAGCCACTGATGGACCTCTGCTCCATATGTTGATCCAATTCCCTCTTGAAGCCGTCCATGCTTGTAGCTGCCACCACCTCCTGTGGCAGTGAATTCCATGTGTTAATCACTCTTTGGGTGAAGAAGTACTTCCTTTTATCTGTTCTATCTGTTCTAACCTGACTGCTCAGCAATTTCATTGAGTGCCCACGAGTTCTTGTATTGTGAGAAAGGGAGAAAAGTACTTCTTTCTCTACTTTCTCTATCGTATGCATAATCTTGTAAATCTTGATCATATCACCCCTCAGTCATTTCTGCAAGCTAAAGAGCTCCAGGCGCTTTAACCTTTCTTTCTTTCTTTCTTTCTTTCTTTCTTTCTTTCTTTCTTTCTTTCTTTCTTTCTTTCTTTCTTTCTTTCTTTCTTTCTTTCTTTCTTTCTTTCTTTCTTTCTTTCTTTCTTTCTTTCTTGTAAAGAAATGTTATTAACAGGATATTTTAACATGGTCCATAATTAAAGACAATTCTTAAGATATCCTTTTCCACAACTTTTTTCCCTTCCCCCCTTTAACCTTTCTTCATAGACCAAAAAAATTTCCAGGGTGTAAGCTTTTGAAAATCAAAGTTCCCTTAATCAGATATCATATCTAATGAAGGGACCTTTGGCTCTCCAAAGTTTATACCATGGAAATCTTTTTGGTCTTTAAAGTGCTACTGGACTCAAATCTTGCACTCACACACTGATATTGCAGTTCCGCTGGCTGTATATTCACCTAATTTCATTTCTAGTACAAAGATGGCCCATGTTCTTGCCATATGTGGTGCCCACCCAATGGTATTTTATGTATTACTTATATATCACTTGAGCATACTTTCCCAAGCTACCTGCCTCCTTGGGTTCTTGAATGCAAGTCTCTGCATGGATTGCCTTTCCAAATGCCTGTCTGTGCTTATAAAACACTTTATATGCACTTTACAGGGTGCACTTTTCTCCTCTCTGTCTGAAATTTGGCAGGGAGGATCGTCTGCAGAGCATGACAGTCCTTAACAGTTCCATCCCAATAGGATGGGGGAACGAAGGGGAGGAAGTTACAATGAGAAATGTGATTCATGTTGAAACTATAGGGAAGAAAAATGAATTGAGTGACTAAAATAAATAGCTTTAATAATTAATTTAACAAAACCACATTTTTAAAAAAAAATCCATCCCAAAATGAAAAAATGCACACATCCCTTGTTGTTTTCAACAGGAGAATGGGCTTGTGTGGTTTCCCCATTGCTACTGAGGCTGCTGATAACAGCGTATTAGCAAAAGGCCTTCCTTGTCCTAGTGCTCCGTAGTAATCGTTGTCGTCCCCACACCACTAGGGGGCTTTTCTCTTTTTAAAAAGCTGTCCTCAACCAGGGCCAGGGCTTTTTTGGCCCCAGCCCCCGCCTGGTGGAACTCTCTGCTTGAAAACATCTGTGCCCTGCAAGAATTACTACCTTTCCGCAGGGCATGTAAGGCAGAGATGATCTACCAGGCATTCAGCTGAGGACAATGACAGGACAGTACGACATCTGGCACTCTCCCCATCCCTAGCAACCCCTCCCCCCCTCCCCAAGAAGCTGGGAAGCTGAATTTTTCTCCATCTCGGACTGTATACTGTTTTATTTATTGAACTGTTTTGGGGTAGTTTTAATGTTGGTTTTAATTTAAATGATTTATTGTATGCTATTCTGTTGTATGCCACCCTGAGCCCTAATTGTACATATAGTTTAATAAATACATACAATAAATTAAAATATCAGCAATTGATATATCATTATAGTGTTATAGCAATCTAGCAAGTTATCTGAATTTTTACCCCTTTTCATTGCAGAAACCCAGGGCTCTTTTTGTAGAAAAAGCCCAGCAGGAACTCATTAGCTTAATAGGCCACACCCAACAGCAGAAAACTTATTAGCTTATTAGGCCACACCCCCAACGGCACAGCTCATTAGCATATTATGCCACACCCCCATGTTACCCGAAGTGTGGTCATCCAGCCACACTCACCCGTTGCTTCTTATTCTGTTTACCTTATTTGATGTCAAAATCCAGGGCTTTTTTGTAGCAGGAATTCCTTTGCATGTTAGGCCACACACCCCTAATATAGCCAATCCTAATGAGTTTCTGCTGTTGGATGTAGCCTGTTGTGCTAATAAGTTCCTGCTGGGCAGGGGTCTTTTTGTAGAAAAACAGCTGTAGGAGCTCATTAGCATATGGTATGCTAATGAGCTATTAGGCTATTAGCATATGCCATGCCCCCTGACATCACCGGAAGTGATGTCAGAGGGGGAAGCAAAAGGGGGGGAGGCATCTTCAAAAGCCTCCCCTCCCCTTCCCCAGCTGGTCTGGGTGGGGGAGCTAAGAGAAGGGGTTCAAAGTTTAAACTCCTTCTCATGAGAGTTGGGCCACAGAAGGAGGAAAGAGGGAAGGAAAGAGAAGGAAAGGGGAGGGAAAGAAAGAGAGGGAAGAAGGAGGGAAACAGGGAAAGGAGGAAAAAAGGGAAGAGAAGAAGGTGGGAAAGAAAGAAGGAGAGACGGGAAGAAGGAAGGAAAGAGGAAAAAGAGAGAAGGAAAGGAGGGAATGAAAGAAATTTGGCGGCAATTAGGCCCCATTATATCCTATGGGCCATTGAAGTCAATGGCGAAAACATAGGGTATATTCTGGGGGCTGGAGGGGAGGGGGTTTGAGGGAGAGGCTCCAAACTCACAGGGTAGCTGATGAAGCCTCTCTCCAAGATACACATTGGACCAGGGGGTCCAATTCTATGGGCCCCCAAACAGGTTGCCCCTATTCTCTCCATTGTTCTCTATGGTGGGAAAAATATAACTTGGGAGCCAGCCGGAACTGCGTTCCGGTGCGTTCCGGTCCAAAAATAGCCCTACAGAAACCTAAGAGGAAAGGCACAGCAACATATACATGGTCCGCATCAGACTGAAGGTCCATCTTATCCAACATCCTGTTTTCTACAAAAGTCAGCTGCATGCTTCCAGGAACTCCCATATGCAGGGCCATGACAGCAACAACCCTTCCTTGCTCTTTGAACCACCACAGCAACTAGAATTCAAAGTTTCATAGCCTTAAGCTGTTCTTGGAAGTTAAGGCCATTTTGAAAGTCACCATGTATCAGGAAGGTTATAAGTCATGACCACTTGTCATAGGATTCAGACCTTGTGCAAATTAACTACTTCCAAGACATTCATAAAAAACCATAAGAGCAGCCCTGCTGGATCAGACCAAAGGTCTATCTAGTCCACTATCCTGTTCCCCACAGTGGCTTCTGGAAAGCTCACAATCAGGGCATGATGACACCAACCTTATCTTGTTGTTTGCCAAGTCCTGGCAACTAATATTCACTGCTGCAGAATCACACAAGCTTGACCCGAGACAGAGAGGAAGAGCAGAGCCAGAATTCATCATGCTGGTACCATCCAAGGCTTTCTCTACCTGTTTGCAGGTATACAGCCTAAACATGGCCAAAGGTATGAGCCAGAGGTATGAGCAGAAGGCTCTTAGGCCATGGCTCCTGAATGAACCAACTAATTGGATCCAGAGATTGTCTAGGATGTGATTTTGTACTTTATTTTTAGTTTGTGCATTTGAATTGTATTTTATTTGTTTACATTGGTCATTCATTTGCACTATATTTAGGAAATGTCTATAAGCCACTTTGGGTCCCCATACAGGAGAAAAGCAGAGTAATGAATTGTCTAAATTTAAAAATACTCCTCTCCCCCCACACACATACAAAATTGAGGGTCTAGTGCTGCTGCCACCAAGCTGAGTTGAAAAACAGCCCACTTCTACTTGCCTGCCCTGTAAGAATGCAGGTCTGCATCCCTCAAGGGGGGAAGCAAGTCTGAGCCCAAACTCCCTGTTGCATGCAGGCATGGAATAAGGAGAGCCAACACTTTCTGTTGGATAATAAAATGAGCCAAGTTTTTTGCTAGATTCAGAGAAGCCCGCCACAAAACAGGGACAAAGGAAAGGTCCACTAGGGAGTGAGATAGATGGAATGGGCAGGCTCCCACGGACCAGCTGAAAATTCCTTTCCTCCCCCCAAGGATGTTCCCCCCTTGCTTGTTCCACCACGTGCACTCCTGCTCTGTTACTCCCACTGTCCTCTCTCTCCCTTGTTGGTGGACAAAAAGAGAAGGTGGTGGGGCATATGCCATTCCTTATATGGCCTTTGCCCCCTCCCCAACTGCATCACAAGGGAAACAGCATCATGATTCCCAGCTATCCACTCCATCTGTTGATGCAAATCAGCTCCTTCCCAGTCAAGGATTCAGGAGCTCTCTACTCCAAGCAGCTGAGGAACAGTAGTACAAGAGGCAACAGGAATGAGATGCTCTTAACAGAACCCAGGTCTGGCTAGTGCCCTGAAGGATGGCATTTCCTTCTCTGACCTCCAGCAAACTTCTCAATCAATCATGGTTTAGAAGAGGAAGCAGGCTGATAAAAGCATCGGAGTAGGCCCCATGGGCCCAAGTTTGCGCATAAGGTAACTGAAACCTGCATACACTTGAATGTATGCTTAAAACTCCAAAAATGTTCATAATCCCTTTCTTTGTTTGTAGCTTAAGTTTCTTTTTAAAAAATGGGTTGGATCACACTTCACCAGCTGAAGACCTCTGCCTGAGGGTGACTTCAGAAGAAACCGGGAAGCATGAATCATTCCTACCCTGCTTTTCTTCCTCAGGTTGCAGCACCTGAAGGCAATCTTGGACGGCCTAGAATGGCTGCTGATTAGGGTGGCCAAAGTTAAAGAGTCTTGTTTCTTCAAGTAAAGGTTCTATAGTAGACTGAAGTTGGTCCCCAGTTAAATCAATGAGGCTTACAAAAAGCAAAGTCTAAGGAGGTTCTGTGAAATTAGAACTGTTAAAGGAGGTTCTGTTAAATTGCGCCATTCTGTTAAATTTCAGGAAAGGGGGAAAGCACACACAGTTTCCCTTTACAATCCTGATTCCAAAATGTCTGTCTCTCTAATGCACCTGAGGGGCACACACACGAGCTCGAGCTTCCATGTTTATAGTGCAAGCTGGATGAAGACTCCTGGGCATTGGTCAGCTGGGAACCATATGACATAGCAATTTGCTAAAGTTACGTAGGCCTGGGTCTAAGTCAGTTCAGGGATGGAAGATTTCCTGGAAATTACTATAACAAATCACCACTAATCATTAATTATTTTTATCCTGTGGAACATGTGGTAAGCATATTACACTGAGCTTCACATCAGAATGTTCTCTGCCTGCAGGTTTACAATCTAATAAAGTTACAGAGTTTAAAAGCACATTTAAAAGAAAAAAATTGCTAAGCATTTATTTTCTTTTATATTCTAATTTAATTTTAAAGAAACACATAGTTTTTTGGGGGGGTCTTTTAACGTGACTTCTAATTCCTCCCCCCCCCATCTTTTAAACTTTTATAATCTCACAATGTTGTGTACAACATTGTCATTGGTCTCTCGCCTCTCCTTGTTTGGCATTTTCAGGCACTTCAAATCTCTGTCATGTCACGTTGTTTCTTCCACCCTCAGACACTGTGGAAGCAAATTGTACATATTTAACTATTTTAATACCTTCTCATAAAGAAACTGTCCCTCTGACTCCATAGCAATATCTCAGTTCTTGTGCTCCCAAATCTCCAGGCTGGTATTAACTTTTCTGTAACATCTTGTTCAGAGCACTAAGCAATAATCCAGTGTTACTATTATGGGCTTGGCTGCCTCAATTACTGTGAATGGGTTGGTTTCAGGCAACTGATAAATAGTGAGGGACTTGACAAAAGAACATTAATGTCCCTCAGTTACTGAAGAGAATATTTCTTAATAATCTGGATTCTCTCTCTCAAGACTTTGGGTGGTGACGCTCTCCAGCTAGCAGGCTGGACAGAGAAACAACTGAAAACAAGTTTGGTATGGGACATGTTCAGAGGGAAACACAGAGAGCATGTGCTTAGCTGGGTTGGAAGCAACTGGGAGGAAATATGTGCCTACAGTTTTTTTTAAGGAACTAAAGCAGGGTTAATGGTTGTGCTGTCTGCTGCAGCAGTCCTTTTGAGGAGGCTGAAGTTGGTGAAATACAGGCCTCTTGGTGAAAAACAGGCCTTTGAAATATAGGCCTGTTGGTGGTTGTCCAAACAGAAGCTTGTGGTGCCAGAACCAGTGTTTGAACCAGGCACCACTGTATGCCTTCTTGCAGGGGACAGTCTCCAGAGTGTGGTGATATGTCATTTGGGGTGGTCCAAAGATTGTTTTGCAGTGCAGCCAGGCCCCAGTGTCTGCCTGTGTGATTGTCCTGAGGGCACCTGGCTTTGGAGCAGCTGGCATGAGAACCACTCTTTGGACCAGGAAACAGCACATGTCCCCTAGATGGGGAGAGCCCCCTGAACATGGGGATGTATGACATGTGGTGGTCCAGACCTTATTTTGGAGTTCAGAGCTTTCAAACTCTCATCAGTGTTTTTGAATTCATGAATAAGTCATGAATAAGGAATGAATAAGGAATTGGTAATAAGGAACCAACTTCCTCCTTCCTTTTTGTTCCATTTGGCTCTTCTTGTATATTTGTAAACAAAACAAAGTCCTTGGTGGCCTCCCATCTGAAGTAAGCTAAACCCAGTACTGCTAATGGCAGTTCTGATCCCATTCCTTAATGAAACATATGTTGGCTGTTAGGCAAACAGATAGGTTGAGTCTGGTTTCATGGCCACTGATGTCAGAAGAATAAGGATGGCTTCCTAAACCAGGATACAGCAATGCCAATCTTGTATACCATTTAAAAGGAACAAAGGAAGACAGACAAACAGACTCATAGATATGTAGGACATGATAAAAAAAAGAATGGCATCTCAAAGAATGGCATCTCCCAAGTGGCCCTTTATTTCATATAATTTCACTTTTCCATTTTGCTGTTTTCTTTCTTCCTTCACGCTTTCTCTCCCTCCCTACATGGCCTCTCTTTGCCCTCCTGTCCTCTCCCATTCATTCATTTTAAAAGCTACTTCACCATTTGACTTTCAGATTGAGAAATGAAACCTCTGTAGGACTTTTTCTAGTTACCACCTGAAAGCATCTCATGTGAAGCTTAGCAAGTTGTTGGCAGCCTCTTGGATTAATTATTTACCAAGCAAGGCTTAGATATATACTTTGTTCATTATTCAACAGCCTGCAATGAATGATTGATGCGGATGTGTCTCAAACAATAGATGCATCTTGGAATGAATGACAGGAACTGGGAAAAGAATGAAGGGATAAAAGCAATAATTATGGTAAAATAAAGAGACAGAGAGATTTCAGGAGTCCAAAACAAAGTAACAAAGTACCAAATTACGAAGAGAAGGCATTTGTGTTTAGTAGAGGAAAGAGGTGGAGAAGATACAAGGACAGAGAATGAAGAGGTTTGGAAAGAAAAATATTTGAGGGCTAAGAGCTATTGCAGATAATATTAAGATTTTTCATTTGGGGCTAAACTTATGGTTGACCCCACATGTTGCTTTCAAGGCAGGAGACAAACACAGGTGGTTTGCAGTTGACTGTCTCTTCACAGCAACCCTAGACTTCCTTGGTGGTCTCTCATCCAAGTCCTAACCAGGGCTGAAGCTATGGTATTGGTGGTGGTGGTAGAAACTGATATCAAGTCACAGCTGACTTATGGCAACCCAGTAGGGTTTGCAAGGCAAGAGACATTAAGAGGTAGGTTGCCATTGCCTACCTCCATGTCATGACCCTGGTATTCCTTGGACGTCTCCCATTCAAATACTAGCCATGGCCAACCCTGTTTAGCTTCCAAGAGCTGACAAGATAGAGCTAGCCGGGCCTATTCAGGCCAGAGGAAGCTATGATATCCATGTCTACAAACTAATGAGATCAGGCTAGCCTGGGCCATCCAGGTCAGAACAATAAATGTTCTAGTATGATACTCAGTCCCTATATAGAGAGCCAGTTTGGTGTAGTGGTTAACTGCGCTGACTCTAATCTAGGAGAAACAGGTTTCAGTCCCCACTCCTCCACTCGCAGCTGTTGGATGACCTTGGGCAAGCCATAGTTCTGTCAGAGGTGTTCTTGAAAAGAGCAGTTTCTGTCAGAGCTCTCTCAGCCCCACCTACCTCACAGGGTGTCTGCTGTGGGGAGGGGAAGGGAAAGGAGTTTGTAAGCTGCCCTGAGACTCCGAGTGAAGGGCGGGGTATAAATCCAATCTCTTCCTTCTTCTTCTTCTTCTTCTTCTTCTTCTTCTTCTTCTTCTTCTTCTTCTTCTTCTTCTTCTTCTTCTTCTTCTTCTTACTTTATAAAGGGGAAATGTATTGCTGCAGACAGTCAAACTTGTGCTCAGTTCACAACTTTTTTAAAAAGTCAGGGAGGAAGATGATCACTTCTACAAAGCACAGTTTTAGCAAAGAGATCTGTGCTGTTGTTTGCTGTTAGGAAAAAAAGGATACATGAATATTCCTGCATTTGAACTGTGCCTCAAAATATTGTCAGGCATGGTGGAGGGCAGATATATGTCACCTTTCACTAGTGATGTCAAAGGCATTATCCAGTAAGTATACGTGACGTCCAGGTAGCCTTATTCAACTGAATATTAACCATCAAAATGGATGCACTAGCTAAGGGAGAGAATAACATTTTTCTAAGAACGAAACACTGCAGTTTGAGCATTGCAGAGATGTAACAGCCCTACAGCTTGAAGGAAGATATTTCACTCTTACACAATATATATATAGCTTCCTTATAATGAGTCAGACTATTGATTCATCCTGTTTAGTATTGTCTGTTATGACTGGTGGAAGTTATCCAGAGTCTCGGACAGAAAGAGACCTGTTACCTGGAATGCTTTAACCAGAGGTGCCAAGAAATGAGCTTGGAACTTTCTCTATACACAGGTTGTTCTTCCTTCCAAAGGATGCTTCTGCCTGGTTTTGATTATGTAAAGTGACCACGGTGACATTACCTAAACTTTCACAAACAGCAAATGCCTCTATTGTATTTACTGCAATAATCCTGAAACATGCTAACAGTGAAAGGAAGAGGTTTGAGGCAGTTGGAGTATACCCCCCCCCAATATACAAAGAAATAGAAATCAGAAGCGTACCTAGGGTTACCAACCTCCAGGTGGTGTCTGAAGATCTCTCACTATTACAAGTGACCTCCAGGCACCAGAGATCAGTTCAACTGAAGAAAATGGCTGCTTTGGAAGGGGGAAGCCTTCTTCCCCATTGAAGTCCCTCCCCAAACCCCACCCTCCTCAGGCTCCACCCCCCAAATCTCCAGGTATTTCCCAATCTGGAGCTGGCAACTCTAAGTGCATCCCTGCCACCTCCAGTATCACTACTGTTCCCAGTTTTAAGCAGCTAAGCAAGAGCGAATCCCAAAAGTACATCTTATCAGCCTAATCTACTTTACAGGGCTGTGGTGAGGATAGAAAGGAGGAGGTGATTACAGTATTGTAAATTGCTTGTGTTCCCAACAGAGAAGAAATTGGAGTATATATATCTGAATTGAAAAAAACCCAGAAAACACCATGATCAGCAATGAATAAGCAATAACCCATTTTGTGCCTGTGACTAGAAGAAATATTCAACGTGTAGAGTGGAGAAGCTATAGAGAACAGATTGGCGGAGTTTCCTCCCCTACAATCTGTAAGAAAACAGAAGCGCTATAAAAACTGATTGTTTGTGTGGCAGCTTCCTAGAGTATTTGCTCACCAAGCAGACTAGAAAACACTTGCAATGAATTTATATGCTGTGATTTTAATCTAACTCTGTGTTTTAACATATTCGGGTGTTTTAATATGTTTATTTATTTATTTATTCATTTATTTATTTATTTATTTATAACCCGCCCTCCCCGCAAGCGGGCTCAGGGCGGCTCACATTGCCTGGAACAATGTACCAAGGTTCATATACAGTTAAAACATTTAAAACATTAAAACATTTAACACTCTATTCTGTAAGCCACCCTGAGCCTGCCATGGCGGGGAGGGCAGGATACAAATTTAACAAATAATAAATAAATAAATATCAAATGTCCCACATCCCAGTTTAGCAGACACTGACTGGGTAACGCAGGCAGGGTTGCAAATATGTTAGCACTCCAGAAAGTTTTTCATTGCTGAGCAGTTTGAATTCCATCTTTGCAATAATCACCCTGCTTCGGAATCCAAACATAGAACACAAGGCAGTTAGGATGCAATGAGATGACTATTGATAAAGAGGCAGTGAGTTGGAGGGGAGAGGGTCAAGAGATCCACTCTATGATTGGCTAACACATATGGAGTTCCAGAGTTATTCTGTCTCATATACAAAAGGACAGCTTGTTCTGGCTCTGGCAGCAGCTTTCCACACAAATAAACACAGAATTTTATTTTAAAGCAATAAAAGAACACAATAAACTCTGAGTCCCTGAAAGGGATCCACAAAGCATGTAGTTGTTTGCCTAAGGCATAGGAGGAGCAAGTTAGAAAACTGGAGGCAGTCTATGTGGTTACTCATGATTATGACAATGACAACAACAATGATGATAACAATAGCTTTCAACAGTGGGACGCATATGTTTCTTTTCCCCATTGTTGCTTCTGGTCAAACAGATGGTGCAGGTTTTTGAAACATCACAAAACACCCCTAAAATTAGTTGCTAGAAACAAAATAGAAGGAGGAGGAGGAAGAAGGAGGAGGAGGAAGAAGGAGGAGGAGGAAGGAGGAGGAGGAGGAAGAAGGAGGAGGAGGAGATTCGATTTATACCCTACCCTTCACTCAGAGTCTCAGAACAGTTTACAATCTCCTTTCCCTTCCCCTCCCCACAACAGACCCTGTGAGGTAGGTAGGAATGAGAGAGCTCTTTTGAGGACTTCTCTTGAGAGAACAGCTCAGAGAGAACTTGTGATTGACCCAAGGTCACACCAGCAGCTACATGTGGAAGAGTGGGAAATCAAACCTGGTTCTCCCAGATTAGAGTCCGCGCAATACAACAATCTGACTCTCAATAAGGCAGCAATCCGTCTCTTCAACTCGGGGGTGGGGGGTGGGGGATTGCTGTCTCCAACTATCATACTTTCCTCCTAGAATATGAGGAAATGTGATTAATAAATCTCAGAGGGGAAATGGAAGGATAATTGAAGAAAGGAAACAGTGAATGAGATTAAGCCTCTCAGTCTTGCCACTTCTCTGCTCTACCAGAAGGTTTTTCCTCCTCTAAATGGATCACTGGGTTAACAGTGGTTAACAATACGCACAGTAAACATATCCATATATATCTTGTCCTTTGGGCCTCTGTCAGAAGTCAATATGTTTGGGAAGACAGAGTCACCATGTTACCAAGTCAGAGCTGTCAGTGGCCATAAGCCATGACCACGGCTCCGTTTCAGTTGAAATTCATTTCCTGTAGCTCAGGGGGCTCCAGCTTGGTGTCCATGGGTGCCATGGGGCCAGCCCACACCTTTCCTGCTGCCCACCAATTGTTTTTAGAAATTGGACAGGGCCAAGTGGGCCTTTCTTCCAGCAAGTCTTCTGATAGGCAATTGGAAATTTAATTGGCTGTGCATTTTTTAAAAAATGTAACTTTGGTGGCGGGGGGCAGCACAAGGATCTTCACTTGGGACCAAAGGTAAGCTGTGGCAGTCATTTTGTGACTGGCTCCATCCCCCATGGTGGCCATTTTGTGGCTGTGCCCACCACTCTGTGTCCGAATTCCAAAGGTGTCCATAGGCTCAAAAAGGCTGGGGACCTCTGCCTTAGTTGACGACTGCACAGAACTAAATTGGAACTTGAGGGGGGATGTTTTCTTCATTGAACTGAGATTGTTTCCTTTCTCTCAACTCAGGGCCAGTAAAGCCAGAGTACCTGCAGAATTATGGGCCAGAGAACTTGGCCCATAGTGGTCAAGGTCAAAGACAGTCCAAAGGCTGCACAGAAGCAGGGGAAGCAAAGTGCAAAAAGATTTCTGGCCAGACAAGCAAGGCCCCAGAGAAGACAGCTCAAGAAGCATTTTCAGACAGGACAGGACATGGACATCATTTGGGGTTGCAGTCCCGAGAGAACCTGAATAGGATTGTTCCTTTTTTTAAGCTACACACAGGGCCGGCTCGAGGTGTTTCTGTGCCCTAGGCAGGTGCAGATGCCAACCTCCTGGTGGGGCCTGGAGACGCCACCATGCCGCCCCCGCCTCCTTCCCCTCTCCAGGGGGGAGAGGGAAGGCAAGCTCCACCACCGCCTCCTGCACCCCAGCTGGCCCAGGTGTTTAGTACTGGCGGTGGGGGGGAGTCCCCACTGGCCGCTGCCATGCCGCCCCCGCCTCCTCCCCCCCCAGTGGGGAGGGGGAGGGTGGGTGGGCAAGCTCCGCTGCCGCCTCCTGCACCCTAGCCAGGCACTCTGTACTGGCGGCGGCGGTGGGGAGGTGGCGGCAGTGAGTACCCAGTTAGGGCGGCAGGGGGCTTTTCAGGGGGGTGCGGGGTGCCCTAAGCGAGCGCCTAGTTTGACTAGTGGGCGAGCCAGCCCTGCATATCTACAATAAACACATGTCATTGTGAATGTGACCCGCATTTCAATTCAGCTTAGATCCGTACTAAATATCTTGAGTGTAAAACAGAAATCTTCCTTTTACCACTTCTCATTTCTGTGTTGTAGGACCTGTTGGCCTAGGTTCTATACCTGGTTTAAAGAAATATCCCCAGTCTGGACAGTGACTAACAGATAATACAGATATCTGAGGTGGTCATAGCAAACTTAGATAGTGAAAATTATGTCAAGCATTCAGTACAATTCCCAGATTTGTTATGGCTTGAAGAAGGGCAAAGATCAGTACTGGAGGCAGTAGTGTTCGTCAGGAGAACTGTGTTTATTGGAACACAGCAGCCAAGTAACAGAACAGGCCACAACTAGGCATTAGAAACTCTAACTCCTCCTCCAGTTAAGGTCACAAGACCTGAGCCTCTCCTTTCTAGAGAGCCTCTGGGAGTTTCCCTGAACGCAATAATTCCAATATATCACAATGCTATTCTGAGCAGCCCCCTCGCACCCCAGCACATAGAGTACAACGTAAAGCAGGGACTGGGCATGTCTAGGAAAAGGTCCAGTTCTCTAGACAAACATTTGAGCATCTTCCCAGAACAGCATTTTTTCCTCTGTAAATGAGATTTAGAATAGGCTTAGTCCTGCCAACTCTGCCTTTGCTGTAGTAGTGAATCAAAATTTGTTCACCAGCCCATATTAAGACAAGGAGGAGAGAAGGCGGTTTCACGTTTACAGGGGATGGGACAAAATGGGGACTTGATGGCAACATCATACCATTTGCACCATGGTGATTTTTTCCATTTGATTATGTAAGCAACCCAGAACTTGATCAGGTATGAGGCGTAAGAGTTGTTGCACTGATTCACAGCAGTGGCCACACTGCCAAGAAATCCAGTATGACCAGACTTAAGTACAGAAAGGAAAACTTTAAAAAGTAGTCTAAAGGAAGGTGAAATTATCATTAAGAACACCAAAGAAGTCCCTGAACAAGTTTGTCTTTCTCTCGCCATTTAATATGACCTTCTCACCACCTTCAGACTACTTTTTTGGCCAGCCAGGTCTGCATTACTGTGCAAGTAACTCTCTGTCGGGGCTGTTTCAATTTAGCAAAGCAACTCGAGGGTGGACCGGAGCCCCTCCTCCCACTACACCATTGTTTTGAACAAAACTGGGCTCCTCCTGATTTTTAAAATGATATTCCTGGCAGCTGCTGCGAGGCTGAAAGGAAAGTTAGAATCTGGACCCAGGTCACGAAAAATATATCATGTAGTTTTGGCTCTAGGTTCACTCAGACAAGAGGTTCTTAGGAAGATCCCACTTCAAGTTCTAGCTGATCATGACATCTTCCAGCATAATGCACCAGGGTAGTATAACAGAGTGGGAGACCTGGGAGGACCCAGGTTCAGATCCACCCTCGCTACGAAACTCACTGGGTTACCTTGGGCCAATCACCCCCTCTCAGCTTATTCTACCTCACGGCATCATTGTGAAGATAAAACAGAGGAGGACAGAAGTAAGGGAACCATTCTGAGCTCCTTGAAGGAAGAATGAGGTAACAGTGCAATAAATTAATTAAATGCCTCGGGTGGGGGGGAACCTGTCTACAAAGAGAAATATTAAAGGCTCTTCTTTCCCCCTTTTAAAACAACTGGCCATAGAGTGCTTGGGAATGCCATTGTGCTCTGTCTTTTCTGGCAAGTGAGTTGTTTTCTGGTAGTTTAACATGAGCTGTCACTCTTGCCTTCAAAAGATTAAGGCATTCCATTAAGAACTGTGTGATATTGACACAAAAGAGTTTTTTAAATGCCTGCTAGTCACTTTCCAAAGAGCAGGGGCTCCCTCATGTTTATGGAAGAAGAACAAAAGACAAGTGAATCTGGGTTGATGGCAGGGCCGGATCCAGGTATCTGGGCGCCCTAGGCAGGAAGCCTGGGGCACCCCCCACTGGGGATGCCAACCTCCCGGTGGGGCCTGGAGACCGGGGGCGGCGGCAGAGCACTGGCTTTCCTGGAGGCTCCGCAGCTGCGGGGCCCCCAGGAAAGCCGGGAAGGGGGCAGGGGTCTAGCCGCCGCCCCCTCTCTCCCAGTGCTGGCTGTCCTGGGGGCTCTGTGGCTGCAGGGCCCCCAGGAAAGCCGGGAAGGGGGCGGGGGTCTAGTGGCGGCAGGCGCCTGGTTAGGGCGGTGGGGGGCGCTTTTCGGGGGGAGTGGGGCGCCATTTGGCGCCCTGAGGCCGGGCGCCCTAGGCGAGCGCCTAGTTCGCCCAATGGGCGATCCGGCCCTGGTTGATGAGCAACAGGCTTTTTAAGAGACTTTTCCCCCTAATCAATAGTCCTGTCGAGAAGAGGAAAGCCTGATTCACCCAGAATACTTTTTTAAACCTTTAAAAAAATAATTGTGGGATCTGAACTTAGATCTCCTTCTTCTGATATATTTTTGCCCTGATATCACAAGGGGAAATGGGAAATTCATATTTTGAGTTAGGGTTTCTTGGCATGAAGATGCCTTTTACAGAGTTCCCTCATGGTTTTCCTCTCCAAAGATGAAGTGAATGCAGCCCTGGAAAGTACTGCTTAAGACACTCAAACAACGCATGACTCACCCCCTCACACCTCTCATACAATAGCTTGACTGTGCGTGGGTGCCACATCTTTCTGAGTGGCTGCCACTGGCTGAGACAATATTTTAATAACCCAGCCATGTGGAAAGGGGCCAAGGATATGGGCTGAAAGTGTGCATGTATCCCGAAGGCAGAGTGTTGAGTTCATGGCAGGACCCCTTGTTAGCCACCCTTTTGGGGGGACATTATTTGGATATTCTTTTGGCCTATGGTTCCCTTGAAGCTAGATAATATATAAAGGGCACTGAATGGAAACTTCTGATAGAGTGGTTTTATACATACATACATACATACATACATATATAATTTTTGAAAGAACAGAAAATAATACAAAAAATACAGAAAGATAAAAAGGGATTACCTAACATAATTAAATATAACCAAATATGAAACCAAATATAACCAAATATGTAACCAAATATGAAAGACAGAATACTATTTCTCCCTGTCCTATTGTTACACTGTAACATACAATGATAATTACTTACTGATGGGTACATTTATATTTATAGTCATCATTTTACATTTCAGATTTTCATAACTAGTCTGTTTTGTGACTATATGATTAGATTCATTTCGCCACTTTGCATACAGGTAGATAATAAAACAAAAATACAGAAGGAAAGTCTGTTATAATAAGAAAATTAAAAATGATGTTCTCCCCAGAGTCCACTTCCTTGCACAAATTTATATTCAGGGTGTTACATTTAAAACTGATTCTCATTCTGCTTCTGCTTTATTATCATACATTTATATACAATATTTTAAACTGATTCTCATTCTATGTATGATAGGCTAGTTCTAACTGCTTGGAGAGTTGTCTGTTTGCTGCCGTAGGACAATTGCCCATAAAGATCTCAGGATGTAGTGTGGTGCATGCCCTGGTAACATCTAAATAGATTACTGCAACGTTCTTTATGTGGGGCTGCCCTTGAAGACTGTCTGTAAGCTGCAGTTGGTACAGAATGCTGCAGTCGCAGTGTTGACTGGAATGGGTCGCAGGGGCTATATTGCTCCAGTCTTAGTCCATCTACACTAGCTTCCAATTTGCTTCTGGGCTCACTTCATGATGCTGGTATTGACCTGTAACTTTATGGCCCGGGACCCACCTACTTTAAGGACAACCTTCTCCTATATGAACCCTGCCTGTACATCTGAGTCACCTTTAGATGCCCTACCATCTGAAGCTAGATTAGTGGCAACCTGAGAAAAGACCTTCTTAAACATGTCACCAAACAATGTAACTCCTTCCTCAGGGAGATTCATCGGTCTCCCTCTACTGGAATCTTTCACCAGCAAGTAAAGGCTTTTTTCCCCTGTCTGGCATACCCCTAATAATGGTGACTGGGCCCCATTTTGGTGGTGTTTATGTGTTTTAATTGAATTATTTTATAATGCTGTCTTTTTAATTGTAAACTGTTTTATTTTTTTTTTATGTTTGCCACTTTGTGGATGCTGATTGGGTGGAAAGATGGCATAAAGACCTTTTAAATAAATAAATATAAGTTCCCTGGAGCAGGCCTGTCACACTACCGCTCTTTTAATTTGTTTGGTTAGGTATGATTGATTGATTGGTTTTTATTTTATTGATCTTGTATCCTGCCCTCCCTGCAAGCAGGCTGAGGGCAGGTTCCATCAGTCTCAATTCAGTACACAATACAATTTAAAAACAATTTAAAACAACAATATATAATAACATAGTTCATAAAGTGCTGTGTATAATTTAGCTAGATGTCTCAGCAGTAGATGGTTCCTACGTAGCTATTCAGATCCAGGCCACTGATGGGAGATCAACTGCCTCAATCAAAAGCCTGGTGTTTTAAAATTTCTTGTTGTTTCTTTCTCTCACTCAAGGCATGCAACACTGCCACCAGGAATTTAACTCCAGTCTTATTAATTAACCTTTCCCACAGTATTTTGCTCAAGCTCTAAGGCTCCTTCTTTAGACTATGTCCTGAGGATGAGACTCTTATATTTTAAGCAGCATATGACTCTGGGTTAACAATAAACAAGATAAAACTTTGTTTACACAAGAAGCCTATTGGTTACAAGATTTTTTGTTACTTGTCTCTTCAGTGAATATAACAGTGTATGTTAACTTCTGACTGAGGTACTACAGTCTCTCTCAATCACTCCTCTTCCTCAAACTCTTCCTTCTCCAATCTTTAGTATATGTTGCTCAGTGAAATCTTTCCCCTTTAAACTCAGGTTTTTGTCAGCTTTTTCCTCTCACACTCTTATAATACTCTGACAATATTAGATTTTGACTCTCTAGTTGTTAATATGCCCCCTAAAATATTTCACTTTCTCCTTTAGAATCTTAACTAGAAATAAGGCCCACTGTGGAAATAAATACAACGATTTCTAGAAGAGGCTCTGGGAGAGTGCCTTGGCCTTGGGCACTCAGTGTCAATTTGCTGTGGCGAACTCAGCAGGATATAATGGCACCGAGTCCACCATTTTCTCCAGAGGAACTGATCTCTACTACCTGAAAAGGAATAGTAATTTTGAGTGATCTCTACCCCTCACCTGGAGATTGGCAACAATGGTTCCCCAGGAGGAAATGGCTGGTTTGAAGGGTGGCTTCTATGGCATTGTGCCTGTCTGAGGTCCCACCCCTCCTCAACCTCCACCCTCTCCAGGCTTCACCCCTAAAGTATCCAGGAATTTCCCAACCTGGAGTTGGCAGCCCTATCCTTCCTAGCCAATCATCAATCTGCCATTACTTGCCCCTCTGATTTCAGGTTTCGATCTCTTCCCCTCTGCCTGCAGCCTCTACCTAGTAAAAGTACAGTCTTTCTCCAAAGTGGTGACCAAAGCAGGTGACATCATTCTCCTCTCCCCCTTTAGATTTGCACAACAACCCTGTGAGGTAGGTTACACTGAAAGTCTGTGAGTGGTCTGAAATCACCCAATCAGCTTCCACAGAAATAACCTGGGGCTGGCAGACCCTGCTCTGAAGTGCTAACTGCTACGTCACATTGGCTGTCATAGGGGAGCCATCTTAGCAGAATATAAGGACACAGAGTTCACCATTTTCTCCAGGGGAACTGATCCCTGCCATCTGGAGAGCAGTTGTAATTCTGAGTGGTCTCCAGCCGTCACTTGGTGATTGGCAAAAATGGTTCACCAGGAGGAAAATTAGTCTTACTCTGCAATGGGGACCAAAGCAGCTTACATCATTCTCCTCTCCCCCTTTTGACTTGCACAACAACCCTGCGAGGTAGGTTAGGCTGAAAATCTGTGACTGGTCGAAAATCACGCAGTCAGCTTCCACAGCAAGACTCTGGGTCTAGCAGATCCTGCTCTGAAGCATTGAGTGCTATGCCTAGGGTAGCCAACCTCCAGGTGGAGCCTGAAGATCATCAGGTATCACAACTAAACTCCGAGTCCAGACAACAGATCTCTCTCTCTCCCCCCTGGAGAAAATTAACTGCTTTGGACAGTGGCCTCTATAGCATTCTGTTCAGCTGAGGCCTCTCCCCTCCCCAGACTCTGGCTTCCTTAGTCTGGCTTCCTTAGACACAGAAATTCCCTACCTGGAGCTGGTAACCCTAGTCAGGACTGGCCCCGATGAGTTTTCTCCCAAAGGCCAAAACAGGCATGGAAAGGGCCTTTTACTGAGAGAACCAAGCTTGGTTGCCTAGGAACAGGCACTGAAGGGAAAGTAGGCTTGCCAACTCTGAGTAGGGAAATACCTGGAGATTTGGGGGGTGGATCCTGTAGAGGGTAGCATTGGAGGGGCGGTGAAAGGACTCAGCAGGAATTTCCCAACCTGGAGCTGGCAAACCTAGTCAGGACTGGCCCCAATGAGTTCTTCACAGAGGCGTGGAAAGGGATTCATTCCTTTGTCTGTTTACTGACAGAACCAAGCTTGGTTGCCTACCAACAGCCACTGTGGGAAAAATTAGTCCTACAGAGAAGCCAAGCAGGTAAAGTGTCTTCCTCAAGAGAGAGAGCGTATTCTGACAGGGAACAGTGGCTGGAGTGGGCAGGGAAGAGGAACAGACCCAGCACCCGCCAATGGCATGTGAGTACTCTTGAGTGGTGGCTGACGGGCCAATGGCTGATGGAGCACACTGTGAGTGGGACCTGGCAACGCAGCCAGTGGCTAGGGACAGCTTCTGAGTGACACATCATGGAGCCAAGTGATTTAGGAGCATGTGGAATGTTCAGAAAGTGCCATCCCACTACTCAATTATATATAGGGAAAGATGCCTTTCACAGCACTAATATGGGATTCTAATTAGAAGACTGCTTCTCAGACTCTGTAGACTGACCACAACTGACAGCTACTGACTGAACACACTGCCTTCTCTCTCTACACACACACACTTCTTAGCTCCGCCCATATATCACCATGCCTAAGGCAGTGCCCCTCTAGCATATTCACTTTGGGAAGACTGCATGCAATATATACACCTGGTACCATCTAGGATGTCAGTTTGGTGTAGTGGTTAAGAGTGGTGGACTCTCATCTGGAGAACCGGGTTTAATTCCCCACTCCTCCACATGCAGCTGCCTGAGTGACCTTGGGTCAGTCAAAAGTTCTCTCAGAGTAGTTCTCTCAAGAGCAGTTCTCTCAGAGCTCTCTCAGCCCCACCTACCACACAGGATGTCTGTTGTGGAGAGAGGAAGGGAAGGAGATCATAAGCTGCTCTGAGACTCTGAGTGACGGGTGGGATATAAATCCAATCTCCTCTTCCTCCTCCTCCTCCTGTCTAGAGCAGCTGAGAACCATGAAGATCCCAAGACTTGTGTGTGCAGGGTCGGTGCCAGGCTTTTTGGTGCCCTAGGCAAGGCTAACTACTTGTGCCCCCCGCCCCCCACTAACCAATTTTTAAAAACAGATGAATTCTAGGGAATATTAAAAGCACAAAACTTGACATTGCTAATTTTTTTAAAAAATATAAAAATAAGTAAAATGACAGCCTTTGGTTTTCTTTCTCAAACAGAAAACAGTTTTAGCACACAACTCACCAAACATTTTGAATAATCCTGTGACTTGTGATGTCAAAAATTAAGGCTCTTGAATGTTTCCATTTTGGGTGCATCAAAATCTCATTTTGTGTGCCTTTTCCTTTGCAAATTTTGTCTCTGATTCCTTCAGTTCAACTCCTGATGCTTCAGTGTGTTCAACTGATATAACTGCCAAACCAAGTAGTCTCTTTTGCAGCACTAGTTCTACAGTTTTCTCAGTTTTGCGATTCTTGATGTCAGATTTGTGTCCATTTACCCTTTGTTGTAGGGTTTGACCTCTTTGTCCTATGCAGAGAACTGCAATTTACACATCCTACAGTATTGTTATTCCAGCCTTGCTGTTTCATCTTGACTCTAATCATCTCTTCCTGACAACTAGCTTCCCTTACCTGCATGTAATATTTGAGGAAATCTGTTTCAGTGTATGTGAAGAAGTGTGCACATGCTAAGAACATAAGAGAAGCCAATGTTGGATCAGGCCAATGGCTCATCCAGTCCAACACTCTGTGTCACACAGTGGCCAAAAATACCAGATGCCATCAGGAGGTCCACCAGTGGGGCCAGGACACTATAACCCTCCCATTGTTGCCCCCCCAAGCACCAAGAATGCAGAGCATCACTTGCCCCAGGCTGAAAGTTCCTATCTATACTTTGTGGCTAATATCCACTAATGGACTTCTGCTCCAGGTGTTTATCCAATTCCCTCTTGAAGCCTTCCATGCTTACAGCTGCTGCCACCTCCTGTGGCAGTGAATTCCATGCGTTAATCACTCTTTGGGTAAAGAAATACTTCCTTTTATCCATTCTAATCTGACTGCTCAGCAATTTCATTGAGTGCCCACAAGTTCTTGTATTGTGATAAAGGGAGAAAAGTACTTCTTTCTCTACCTGCTCTATCCCATGCCATGCATAATCTTGTAAACCTCTATCACGTCACCCCTTTGGGGATTTTGAACTTAGACTTCCAGATAGTAGGCTGATACTGACCACTTAGGCAAACATATAGCCCTCAGTCTGTGTCATGGTGCCTTTCTATGTTCTTGACCAGCACATGAAGGAATTTATGTACAAAAGGTTGCAATGCCCAGCCATTTCATGTTTTCCCCTGGGCCCTAGGCTCAGAACTCTGAGCATGAGATCTCTGTAGTGAATGTCAATAAATCAAAAGCAGGTTCGCAGCTTACAGATACATTCTTGAACAGTGTACTCAGGATTGCAACAACACAGACATTTTGATGCAATAATTCAGAGCAAGGGGTGTCAGTTAAATGAACAAAATATTGCAAGAGTGCTAACTTTTTAAACGTTTTTAAGTTAAAACTTAACTTTTTAACTGAGAACCTGCGGCCGGTTAGAGGGGCGAAATTGCCTTCCTAGGGGGCGGGGCTTCTGAGGAGAGTGAGGCTGCAATGCAGGCTGGGCCCCTTCCACCCTTCCTTGCTTCTCCCCCCCACCAGGCAAAAATTCATGGCTCGCCTCCGTCCCTCCCTTCCATTTGCTTTCCCACCCAGCGCCCTCACCTGCTCCCTTCACCTCTGCACTGCTGCAGACAAGGACTCACTCAGCCATGCCCAGCAGCCCAGGCAGTGCTCACTAATGAGGACCCCACACAGCTCAGCGTGGCTGGGGGGGGGGGGAGGCAGTGGCAGCGGGCAGGACACCGAGAGGTGCCTGGAGGGGCGGCGAGGGGGACTGGGGAGGGGCGCCCACAGCGTCAGCACAGAACTGACCATGCGGCGCGGGGCTGCTTTGCTTCCTTTTCTCCCCGTCAGGTGAGCCCCGAGGCAGCGGAGACAACGATTCCTGCTTGTCGTCAGCGCCACTCTCACTGTTGTCCTCACCCCGCTTGCTGGCCTCTGCACCCTCAGAGGTCTCCGCCCTTAGGCGGTCGCCTCACTTGGCTCTGTGTGTGTGTGTAAAGTGCCATTAAGTCGCAGCCAACTTATGGCAACCCCAGCAAGGGGTTTTCAGGATAAATGAGAAGCAAAGGTGGCTTGGCATTGCCTTCCTCTGCAGAGTCTCCCTTGGTGGTCTCCTTTCCAAGTACTGACCCTGCTTAGCTTCCAAGATCTAATGAGATCAGGCTACACTGCACCATCTTCCAGACATAGGCTTGGATGCCACCTAACCTTGCCAAAGACTGAAGGAAGTGATTCTCACTGATTCCTCCCTTTTACTGCAGACCTCCAATGTCCCCCTCATGCAGTTCCTGGGGCATCCCGTCCGTCCACCCACAGCAACATTTAGGGGTATTGGGTGATGCTGCAAGAGTGGAGGTGATAAACTTGTGCTCTGCTTATAGAAGTCCTTCTGTAAGCAGTAATTTTCAGTGGAATCCCTTTATTCTCTTACCGCTGAAGGTGGTGGGTGCTGACTAGATTGTTGGGAGGAGATGGATGAGGAGGCTGACAGGAAGGGCAGTTCAAGAAGGGAAAACACTAACTTAGCGACACTTACCAGACTCTGTGAGTAAACCCTCACTGGATCTGATTATATTGCAAACTTAGGTTTTTTATATTAACAAGAGGACTAGAGGAAACTCGTTTACAAATTCAGAAAATCTCCATGTGACAAGGTTTTCTGGTAGTAGCCATCATAAGGTCTTTTCATTTACATCTTTAAAGAAACACCAGCGGGAGGAAAATTCAAAGGTACCTGTTCCACAAGTGCAATAATTGACAATTTTACAAGAGCTTGCCATCTTTTCTGCAACTGATTTCCATTCATCTATCATTGTTTATATATGGGTGGATTTATCTCACCAAGAAAAAAGCCATTCAAAGATGGCTTAGAGAGTTTGGTCCCACTTCATGGAGTGAGTAGTTTATGGTTGTGGACACTACCAAAATGGACCTGATATCAATAGATAGAAAACTCTGAGTTACCTGTGAAACTCTCCTCTTAGCCACGAGTGAGATTTGACAGTCTCTGTACCGTTAATATTCTCCTTCCCACACTACTGATTAGTGTCACTCAAGGCATGAGCGGAGGCAGGCTGTGTAAGCACTAAGCATTGTACACAGGAAGGGAGGGAACCAAAACCTGTACATTATAACCTGCGAAACACGTCGTAGGTGGAAGAGAAAGAGAGGAGGCAGGCAGTACATTCTTTCAGGAAGATTCTGCAGCTTTTATTGTTGTTTGAAAAAGAATTACTTTGCAAAAACGGAGGGAGGAAAAATGGCTGAACTTGGGTGTTGTGGGATTTAATGAGGGTGTTTTGGGCTGCATTGTTCCCTAAAAAATCAGAGGCTAAATAAATCATACCTGCAGTGCCCAAAATTCTTTGAATGGCATTTAGGTCTTGGGATATACAGAAGTGTATCTCCCCAGATTTGTACTAACAGAGGACTACATAACGGAATGAAGGTGGAAAACTAGGGACTGTGTTGATGTCACTCCATAACTGCAGCATCATGGGATAAGTGGCCTACATGTAGAATTACAGGAGTCTAATGGCATGTGAATGAGCCACCACAGATCAAACACCTCCTACACATCGGTCACCTTGAACGCAATACATTTCAATACAACCAATTCTCACATCAAGCTACTAGCAGGAGAAAACTACAGATCTTTGGGCTAATTCCCATACTCTCATGGAAATTAGCCCAAAGGTCTGTAGTGTTCTTCTTTTCAGCCCACTGCTCCAATAAGCTGTAATAGTTGCATACTTGTAGCAGCTCTTCTCTACTTCAATCTTGCTCATAGGGTTGCCAGCCCCAGGTCCAGCTAGGGATTTCCACACTTTTGGGGAGTTCCAATCCACCACTGGCCACCTGGCCGCCAGGGAAAGCCCCGCCCCGAAGAGCAACCACCCAGGGCCATCCCTCTCCCTCCCCTCCTGCAAGATTTAAGGGACTTCAGCTGATTGGCGGGGATCATGTGGCCCACCAACCAGCTGGAGGGCTCTTTAAATATTTCAGGAGGAAGGGAGAGGGGCTGTCGCCAGCTGCATGCACATGTGCCTGGATCTCAAGTGGCAAATCTCTGCTGGGAAATCACCCCCATGTGCCACAGCCCCCACTCCACTCGCAAAGGGGTCTTTTTGTGAGTGGAGTGTGCGGCCAGCAACAGCCCCTTTCCCTCCCTCCTAAGAGATTTAAAGAGTCCTCCAGCTGATCAGTGCCCCCCACCTATCAGCTGAATCCCTTTAAATCTTGCAGGGAGGGAGGGAGAGAGGGCATGGCCTAGGCAGTTGCTCTTGGGGCATGGCTTGGGATGCCTCCCAAATCCCTCCACTGGAGCAACAAGGGGACCTGGCAACCCTACTTGCTCAACTTTTCCAAATTTTGGAAATGCATTTTTTGCATATTTCCCTCAGCCGTAAATGTGCAGAAGCAAGACACTATGTGTCGAGTGGAACGTCTGGGCATCAGGACTGGTGTTAAAGGTTGCCTGGCCAGACAACCTGCCAAGGCCCACAGCTCAGCAAAGGTCTTCTGCTGATCAGAAGGCCTTTGCTGAGGCCCTTCTCTTTCCACCAGAAATGGGAGGCTGCAATGTTATGGGGCCCTCAAGAGTGACTTCTTGTTTGTCAGTAGATGGGCACCTGGAGGAGTGAAAAGTAAGTTTTTGTGGAGCCCTACTGACACTGATGGGGTCCCACTCTGCTGCCTCCTACAGGAGGGTTTGTGTGCATGTGCTTGTACACAAGAGGGGCCAACATGTTTAGTGAAAGGGACACCAGAGGACATCTTGCTCAGACCCCTCCCAACCTCTTGTTGGATATGGTTACAGAATGTAGATTTCCTGCTCATGGTGCATGGTGGCCATTAAAATATCATTCTGGATGGGCTGATAGACTGTTCACTCATGTATGTCAATGACATGTGAGCCATCTCCATCAAAAGGCTAGCATGTTTTGTTATTACAGGAAAGTTACATCTTGAATTAATTGTGGCTTTTTTCACATATACATTGCTTGATGCTGGGCATCTCTATATTTCCACCAACTCAAGTCGCTCTTACCAGCATCTCAATCCTAAATACGTGAGGTGGAGATCTGCCTCACTAAAATCAATGGGGCTTCCCTCCACGTAACGGAGTATTTGTCATCATTGAAAAATTGATGCAAGAGCACCATGCAAAGGCTACATGATGTCATCAGTTCTCAACAGTCTTCTTTGACAAGGAAAAGCACAATCAAAAGGCCACTGAGCCGGTTTGCGTACAATGATACTGTGTTCTGTCAACTGCTGGTCAGCAGACAGTTTCCCACTGGCACATAGCAGCTCAAACTCCCACTGCTGGTAAAAGACTCTATTATTTCCTTCTACCAGCAGCATGGAGGCTTGGCCTCCCAGCAGTAAATGTCTGCTCTTGTCACTCACTCCAGGGTTATCAACATCCTCTGGCAGCAAAGCAGTCCTTCCCACACAGCAGACAAAGCCCAGAACAACAGGTCTGTAAAAGAATGTACAAATAGCCATGCCCATGCCAGCTTTACTTCCTACAGTCAGGTAGGACAGGAGCTGAGTAAACCCAGAATGGAAGCTTTAATTAGCACTTCACCTCACAGGATACCATGTCACTGCAATATTGTTATTTCTGCAGTATGGTACCTAGTAGTGCCCACTGCTATAATGTTTCAGTATTTCTTTACCATTCAGAGAGTTATTTCAGTGCAATGTAACACAACTCATAATCATCAGGGAACAGCTGTGTATACACAATTACATAAGCACAGAAAGCAATACAGCTCATCCAATTAAGATTCCTGGGAATATATTTTTAAAAAACACAAGTTGCTAATCCTTATGTGGATGATATCTGATAAAATCCCATCAGCCAGGAGGTCACTGAATAAGATTTTCTTTAATGAAGGGAGTGGAGTTTAAAAGGCCAGCACAATAATGGGTGGGGGGAATCACAAAAAGAAACTGTGCACAATAACAGCAATTATGCAGGTTTGATTTATTTCCAGAATGTTTACAGGTTGTACAATTCACCTTTTCTTGATGCAGAATTTAGCTATCTTGCGTAATTTTTTTAAAGCACAAAGTACATAAAACCCTATTTTACAGATATGGTGAAAAACTCACCCAAGGCCATATAAAGAATCATTGTCAGAGATAGGAGCTTGAACTGAACTAGCTCACGTCCAAGTTCAACTATATACAGTGAGTGGACAGACTAACCAGTAAGACCCACTCTTGATGATTTTTAAAATATCTTGTCAAATCTTCAGTGGCACTCCCTAAGGTAGAGCTATATTATAAATCAAATAAAGAGATACCCAAATCTGTGTTTGCTTCCTAACACCCATGCACAGGGTGAAGTTCTAAATCAGTCAAAGGGGAAACCTAATCCTTTGTTTAAACCAATTCTTCATTTCAAATGTCTTTTTCCCCATTTGTCTTTAACCTGTTTTTCCTCCATATCATTTCGAAGATGAGAAATAAATCTGGCTGGAGGGAGAAAACCGAGAGGCAACATTACCAAGGAAAACTGGCAAACATGGAAAGTTTTACTTATTCTTGCATCTGGCAGTTCCCAAAAAAATGAGCCAGTTCTAGAAAGATCTTATTTAACATTTATACAGCATTTTTACTGTTCAATGGACCTCACATTTATTAGCACAGAAATCCCTGCAACAGCCCCATAAAGTAGGCTAGTATTGTTATCTTCTTATTAAAGATGATTGAAGCTGAGACTGAAACTGAGAGTGAATGGCTTGCTTAAGACCTCTGCAAGCAGAATTCAGGAGGAATGTTTCAGTCCTTGATCGCTGTCTTATATTGTACCATCTGCAGATAATATTCCTCTCCGCCAAGAAGCTGTCTTTATGTAGCATTTGTGGACCTTAGGGCAGCATTTGGTTTGGTTGATAGATATTGCCTCTGGGCCAAATTGGCTAAAACACCGAGATATACAAAGGATTCTCTGGATAATTTTTAAACTATATGAGAGTTCAACTGCACAAATTCATTGTGGTCTGGCACAGCAGGTATCTGGTTTCATTTCTCTCTTATGAGGTATTAAACAAGGGCACCTTCTAACTCCTGTTTAATCTTTATGTGATTCCTTATCTTTGAAGACCAGCATTTCACACACCTTCTTTTGACAAATTATAATATCCCTGTTTTGCTTTATGCTGATGACACTGTCAACTCTACTACCCCTCCAATCCACCACTGGTGGCCAGGGGGGACCTGACAACCCTGAGAGATGGTTATATTTATATGCTTGTGCCTGTATCAGACCTGTATAGGAGAGCCAGCATGATTAGGGTTGCCATTCCCCCAACAGGGGCGGGGGGGTTCCCTGCTTTTGGGGGCCCCAATCTGCCACCACCAAGCCAGCTGGAGGGAACCCCACCCCCAAAGAGCCCCGTCCATGCCAATGTGTCCAGCGCAATTACATGACCCAGAAGTGATGTCATCGTGCAGGGCATATTGCGTGGGGATGATCTAGCATTTGAGGGGGAAAGCTATGGTTACCATAGAGCTTTTCCTCAAACTAGAGTATTCCCCTGCAACATGCCCTGCACAATGATGTCACTTCCAGTTGATGTCATTGCAGCATGCACACTTTGTGCGCAAACCGAAAACTCCAGGGCATGAAGAGGGATTCCCCACCGGCAGCCAGGTAAGATCTGGCAACCTTTAGTATGGTACAATGGTTAAGAGCAATGGAATCTAATCTGGAGAACTGGGGTTGATTCCCCACTCCTCCACATGAAGCCAGCTGAGTGACCTTGGGCCAGTCACAAGTTCTCTCAGGACAGTTCTCTCAAGAGCAGTTCTTTCAGAGCTCTCTCAGCCCCACCTACCTCACAGGGTTGCCTGGTTGTGGGAAGAGGGAGGAAGTGTAATTGTAAGCTGCTCCGAGACTCCTTAAGGTAGAGAAAACCAGGATATATAAATCCTGCTCTTTTTCTATATACATCAAATGAACAAAAAGAAATCAGGGTGGAGTTGGCAAAAAAAGTTGCTTCTCCCTCCCACACAAAAATATTTTGCATGAAAAGGGCCAATGACTCAACATGCATATACATACAATGTAGACTTGTGCAGCATGTACACTGGATGTAAACCATACACGCAAGTGGAGTCGCATGCCCTTGATGAGGAGGAATATCTTCTTTCACTAACAGGTTACACATACCATTTCCTCCACCCTTATTTCACCCAAGGATAATTCCACGGAATGAAAAAGCTCCATTGTAATAGGAGTTCTCTAGATTTCTCATGACTAATAGATATCATGTGCAGAGCAATGTGATAACTGCTAAGCACATATTTCATACTCTGGGGAAAACAGAGAGCGTCATAAAATGATTGGATCTACTTTAATCCATCACTCTATTCCATGACACCACACTGGCTCTCACCATCCCAAGAGGTTCATACCCTGGGAGGAGGGGCATTTTGCACAAAGGATATACCATCTGTGGTGATCCAGCAGGGTAATGAAATCAGGTGACTATGCACTCCCATAAGGAGCATAGGAGTTCACTGTTTCAACGAACTACAAAAAGATACCAATTCAACTAAGCATTCATAAAAGGGCAAGGCTATATGTGGGGAGGTAGGCCTTGATGCTTTCTCTACTTTATAAATTAGATGAGCACTCCAACACTAAATTTGTAAATCAAAGAGGCGTCACAAAATGAAGTAGGAATGGGGCTATTCATCAGCAATTGTGACCCAAGAGATTGCCAGTAAGTGCTTGCGTCACTCTCACAATACCATTCCATGCAGCAATCACAGTAGCAACAAACACACTACCAGGGTGGAATGTCACATTTTGTAGCATACAAAACATGACACTTGGAGGGCTCCAGGAAAGCCACATCCCACACAGCCTTGAAAGAAGATATGTGGATAGTGCACAGCTTGGGTTGCCCACAGTCCTGGAGAAAAATGCCCTGTCCCTTTAAGAGAAGCTTACTGAGCTGCTGAAGTTTTTCATGACATGGAGGTACCTAACTTCACCTGATAAATAATATCCCATTAAGCTTCTTTAAAGGGACAGAGTATGTTCATCGCCAGGAGTATGGCAACCTTTTGCACAACAAATGCATAATAAATTGACATTAATGTATAAAGGCTAATCATAGGGGGTGGGGAATCACACAGGAGAGCTAGGCAGATCAAATCCCACACAAATCAAAGCAAAGGTCTGAATGAGGCAGAAGATGTACCTGGGACTCTCCTTTCTTGCTCAGGTGAATATTTGGGTTTGTTGTTCCTTTAAACCAAAGCATTCCTTTAAGTAAAACACTCATCTGTTTGCAGGCTGCCCATCCTTTTCTGGGCACAATTCAAAGTGCTGGTTCTTAGTCTGCAGAGGTAACCAAGTCGACCAGAGGTGGGGCTTTTTTGATGGTGACACCTGACCACCGGAATACCCTTTCGCTCGAGGCTCTTTCTTTCATTTAGGTACCAAGCCAAAACATTTTTCTTCAACCAGGCTTTTAACTGAAGGACTGTATCTTTATTAACTGTTCTTTATTTGCTCCTAGTTTGCTTTGCAATATCATGTTCTGCCCTGTTCTATGTGATTTCATGCCCTGGCTTATGCCAGAGTCTATTGAAGTACAGTGTTGATTTAGTGACACATACTTGCTTTTTTGTCTCTCAATGGAAGAGTGTATATATAGTCATATAACCATTCTGCTGATATATGTTTTATTCTGCTGGTCCATGACAGTATTAAATTGACTGATTGATGCTCTGGCTTGCATTTTTTGGCTGTTTTTATTGACTTGGTTTGCTTTATTGATATGTTTTTATTAGTATGATGTATTTTTATTGTCTTGGTTTTACTGTTGTAAGCCACATCAAGTAGGCTTGGAGAGGCAGCATACACATTTTCTAAATAAAAAACACAAAAATACTTCAGCTGTGGAATTCTTAAGTACAGCACGGGATGTAAATAACAGAGCTGGAAACACTGCTTGCTGGGAGATGTAGTCTGACAGGGCAGGAAACAGAAAGGAGGAGAATATGAAAAAGGCAAACTCTGTGCTGTATTAGGAAAGAGGCTGAAAATATAACTGCCAATGTTAAAATGCCCCTGTACAGACCTATGGTGCAGCCTCATTTGGAATACTATGTGCAGTTTTGGTTGCCTTACCTCAAAAAGCACATTGCAGAGCTGGAAAAAGTACAGGAGAGACCAACCAAGATGATCAAAGGGTTGGAGCTCCTTTCCTGTGAGAAAAAACAAAAGAGACTGGAACTTTTCCATTTAGAAAAAAGCTGAATGAGGGGAAACATGATAAAGGTTTATGAAATTATGTATGAGGTAGGGAGAATGGATAGAGGGAACTTTTTCTCCCTCGCCCAGAATACTAGAACTTGAGGGCATCTGGTGAAGTTGATGGGCAATAGATTTGGAATGAACAAAATGAAGTACCTCTTCACTCAGTGGGTGACTAAAATGCAGAATTCAGTGCCACACAGGGGGTGCCAACTGACCACTGGCGACTGGGAAGAGGTTTGGAAGGCCAGGAAATTACAAATCACTGTCCCTCCAATGGAATTACATCATTTCTGGCACAATGATTTCACTTCCAGGTTCACACTGGAAGTGACATCACACTATCACAGTGACTGCAATTTTCCCCACATTTTCTCCCCTTCACCATCCTGAGTGGCAGCAATGGTTACGGGCTGCCAGCAGGAGGTCTCCCCTTATAACAAGAGACCTGGCAACCCTACAGAGTCAGAGAATGTAGTGATGGTCTCCTTGAATACCAGTGCTGGGAGGCAGCATCAGAGGAAAGTCTCAGCCTCTATGCCCTGTTGTTAGTCCTCCAGAATAACTGGTTGGCCACTGCGTGGGACAGGACGTCAGATGAGATGTACTCCTGATCTGATCCAGCAGGGCTTTTACATTCGTATTTGTCCTTGCCCTAGTTTGATTTGCTTAGCAGAGCAGTTATGCCTGGATAAAATTAATGTGATTTGGAACGTAATTTGTGATTCAGTTGCTTGACAAAAACTTCAGTGTGTCTTTGTGTTAAGCAATCAGTAAGAATGGACTTTTAACCAAGTTCCTAGACACTAGTGGGCAGGGGTCTTTTCGTAGAAAAACAGCTGCAGGAGCTCATTAGCATATGGTATGCTAATGAGCTATTAGGCTATTAGCATATACCATGCCCCCTGGGGAAGCAAAAGGGGGGAGGCATCTTCAAAATCCTCCCCTTCCCTTCCCCAGCTGGTCTGGGTGGGGGAGCTAAGAGAGAAGGGGTTTAAAGTTTAAACTCCTTCTCATGAGAGTTGGGCCACAGAAGGAGGAAAGAGGGAAGGAAAGAGAGTAGAGAGAAGGAAAGAGGGAAAGAAAGAGAAGGAAAGGGGAGGGAAAGAAAGAGAGGGAAGCAGAAGGGAAACAGGGAAAGGAGGCAAAAAGAGAAGAGAAGAAGGTGGGAAAGAAAGAGAGAAGAGAAGAAGGAGGGAAAGAGGAAAAAGAGAGAAGGAAAGGAGGGAATGAAAGAAATTTGGCGGCAATTCGGCCCCATTATATCCTATGGGCCATTGAGGTCAATGGTGAAAACATAGGGTATATTCTGGGGGCTAGAGGGGAGGGGGCTTGAGGGAGAGGCTCCAAACTCACAGGGTAGTTGATGGAGCCTCTCCCCAAGATACCCACCAAGTTTCAAGAACATTGGATCAGGGGGTCCAATTCTATGGGCCCCCAAACAGGTTGCCCCTATTCCCTCCATTGTTGTCTATGGTGGGAAAAAAGAATATACCCTATGTTTTCACCATTGACTTCAATGGCCCATAGGATATAATGGAGCTGAAATTGACATTTGGCTGCCTGAAAGACTCCCCGGGACGCCGGCTGGGGGCGGGGCTTGGTTCCTGAGCTCCCGGAGCTGTGCTCCGGTGCGCTCCCCCCCAAAGACCCCTGCTAGTGGGTATGGTTGCCAGTCCCTTGTCTTTTGTGAGGAAAAAACAAATTGTTGGGCCAATGGAGTGGCATCATTCTCAGGGAAAAGCAGGAGAGATGTTACACTGTTGCCAGTTACCATGGCCCCATGTCTGCACCCACCCCCATTTCCTGCTGGTAGCCCAACGGTAGTGTACAAAAGTGAGAAAAGTTGCAGTGGCTGAAATTTCTTCTATGATCTATCTTAACAGTGCAAGATCCATCTTAAGAACATCTTAAGATGTTATCTTTTTTCTCCTTCCAAGCCTCTGGTTCATATGTATAAAATGTCAAGGTCACGAAGCAAGGTCATAGATGAATATCTGATTACTGTTGGGTGAGTAACAATATTGCATATAGAGCTGGTTACTACAAGTCTTACTATACTATAAAAGTGAGAGGAAAGCTGGGGTCTTTATACAGAAAACTTGGAAAGGAAGTTACACTGGGAAAGTTACACTGGGAGCCTGAAGGCAGCCATTCAAATGATGACTGTATGTCGCCATCTGTTTTATAGCTATGTGCAGTGTATTTATAACATATTGTAATTTTAATTGGAATGTTGGTTTTAATATATATATTGGAGTTTTAACGTTTCTATCTATATCTATGCTGTTAGCTGCTCTGAGCCCACCAAAAGCGGGGAGGGCGGGATACAAATATAATAAATAATAAATAAATAAATATACCTGGCCCCACCGATGTACCTCCTGATGGCACCTGGTAATTTTGGCCACAGTGTGATAGAGTGTTGGACTGGAGGGCCATTGGCCTGATCCAACATTGGCTTCTCTTATATTCTTATGTTCTCTTAATATTATACAAACCAATGCTGACTTTTAGGTGTTTAGGCCAAGGATGGGAAGGTACCAGGACAGAAGTAAGCTGAAGGAAGTTTACAGACTAAAAGACCATAAGCAGATGGGATGAAGGCAAGTGGGCAAGAAAGCTGAAGTCTGACAGCAGAGAGGGAGGAGGCCCAGGTAGGATTCCCCCAGTATTGACCTGCCCAGACCTAGGGAACCAGCAGGTCTTCAGTACCTGACTTCCCATGCCAGGACCAACAATCCCAGCTGGATTGGTCTATAATTCCCTCTTCCAGCCATCATCCCTGCTAGCCTGGGGATGCCTGATCTGTGAGACTCTAGGCTCAGGCTTGGCACCACTGGAACTAAATACTCTGTTTGACACAGCAAGAGCAATAAATGAGGGGGGGGTTCATAACACTTCTCCTACAAATGCTTGACAACAAAAATATAATGTACAAAGAGGGAGACCAGTTTTGATTAACATCACCAGGGGAAATGGAAATAGAAAAATTAAGACAACAAAGTTCACTTGGCTTCACCAAAGAGCACATTAATGATTATACTTTTGCTCATTGTGCCTGAGAGAAGATGGATCCCAGCTGCTGACAGCTTTAAGGGCTGATTATGAAGACTTGCTAGCTCACTAGTCATGGCAAAATAAATCATTGTTGTTCTATGACAATTAACTAATAAAACCTCTCGCCCCTTATCACGTCCTCCCAAAAACTGCAGCTATCTGGGTCATTGCCTTAACGCAGGGGAGAGCTGTTTATGCGACTCCTGTGTAAACAGTGTAACATGTCACTACAAGCCTGGTTACGGTCCCCTTTTGTTTCTGGGTCATACAGAAGCAACATCACTGCAAATGAGGCATGCAAATCTGAGTCATGTTCAGTGTTGGATGGTAATCATGGTCATTTGGACTTGGGTCTCTACAGTTTTTAGTAGGATATTAACTTAACTGGTTAATCAGCAAACTGGTCTTTTTCTGCCTCTTTTCTCCCAGATGACATAATGGACACCACACCTTGAATTTCCACAGTTGCTTACCTTTGCATGGGTAAATCATAAAGTTGCCTCCAGAAGAAGGGATGCCAAACTCAAATAACGTTGAAGCTGGTATATGCATCTTCTCTGCCACAGGTTATTCTTTTGGAGATGTAAACTATACAAAAAGCAACACATTTCAAATAATCCATGAATGCTTGACTGAATGAAAGCATTAACACCTACCAGGGAAGAACACATTACAGAGGGGCACATCAGGAGCTACCACCAAAAAAGCTCTGCTCCTTTTAATCACAGTAAATCACAGGCAATCTACCAGCTAATGTTTATAGCAAATGGATTATAGTAGTTGCAGATTTTCTGTTCATTTTATAGGCAGATCTAATGGGGAGGGGGGAATAGTATTGTCTGGATTAAAAACAAGCTTCCCATAATGGCTACCAGTGTAGTAAGCTCAGTTCGTGGGGCCTGGAGAATGGAATAAAAGCCGTATTCTCAAGTCACATTTTGCACAAAGTGACTATTCACTTGGTGACATTTAAAACACCACAAAATTATATACCCTAGAACTTTACTTCTCTTTGACAAAAGAAAACTATTTTTAAACTTCATGTGGCTCTACACCTTATGTAACAAATATAGTTGCTGCAGATACACCATTGTTTCTCATAGCAAAAACAGAAGTGAATGACATGCGCATACATCTTTAAACACTACTGTACCTGGTAAGCATCAAGGTTGCCGGGGCAACCAAAGTAATAACCAATCTCTTACAAAAGGGAGGGACCTTGTGAGATTTGGGAAGCCCTATAAAGGAAATGTGACCTGCCACACTGTTCTTAAAGTGAGTGAAAAGACCAGGAGTATCAGGTGATTTGATTCCCAGGCTGGAGTGGTAGTAAGACTGTCCACAAATAGTCAATGTATTGAGCCAACAGTACAGCCCCCCCCCTTATACTCCTGTTTGGAAGCTGAGTATTTTGGTTGTATATGCTGGGAAACATCTGTATATGCTGGGAAACATTTCCACCAATTTTTACTTCAAGGAATGTTTCCATATTTAGTCTTCAGAGTAATCCTTAAGGAAAAGAATTGATGATTCATAGCTGCAAAGAGTAGTTTTAATACAGTTTGGTGTATTAACTTTAACACAGTTTTGTGTATTAAAAAGAGCCAGTTTGGTGTCGTGGTTAAGAGCGCTGGACTCTAATCTGGAGAACCGGGTTTGATTCCCCACTCCTCCACTTGTAGCCAGCTGGGTGACATTGGGTCAGTCTCAGTTCTCTCAGAGCTGTTCTCTCAAGAGCAGTTCTTTCAGAGCTCTCTCAACCCCACTTACCTCATAGAGTGTCTGTTGTGAGGAGAGGAAGGGAAGGAGATTGTAAGCTGCTCTGAGACTCCAAGTGAAGGCTGGGGTATAAATCCAATTCTTCTTCTTACATTACAGTTTATTTTAACAAAGTAGTATTTATTCTACAAACAAAGTAGTACTTCATACGGCTTCCAGGTGTCTGCCTTGCTTCGGAGCTGTTCAAGGGTACCTCATTGACGGCAAAATATTCTTGGAATTAAAAAAAAACACTTCAAGAATTGCAGGCCTCATGTGCCCTTTCATACAATCACCACTTACCACTTCCTTTGAGGGAATGTCCTTTGTTCCAGAATATTACAGCCCTCTAGAACATACTGGATGTCCTTTATTTCAGAACAATTACTCCAGTTCTAGCATATAGTATTATTAAATGAATATGACAGTACCTGGATATCCCTTACATTGCAAAACACTGCTCTGGACATTCTAGACAGAAAGCACAATGGTACCATCTTGTGGTCAGTAATTTTTTTTTTAAGTTAGCTTCTCTGAATACTCCAAAAATGAATCAGCAGAAGCTAGAATCTTTCACTTGGAATGTATACAGACATACATAATTTGTGAGATGAGTTCACTGTGGAAGCATACTTCCCCCAAAACATTTTTTAGACTTACAATCTTCTTTCCTGGATAAAACTTAAAGGAAACTGGTTCTGTGGTCTTATAAAAGATGAACAGCTGTGCACAGCAGTGACTGGCTGGAAACCAATGATGTCACCAATCCATTGCTTCTCTCTTCTCTGGAACATTTCCTCGATATGTTAAAAAAATATTCCATTTCATTTTATTAAATGGAGAGGGAGTATATGTGTATGCATGATTGTTTACCTGGGTTCCTATGATCCCTTAGGGGTTCACCCTGGCACAGAATAAAATTCAGCCAGATATTCTAACCAAAAATACACCCATAGGACCCAGTGAAGTGCCCCAAACACCAAACACATCCGTTTCGTGGTAGAAAGTGCAGTCAAGTTGAAGCCAATTTATGGCAAGCACATAGAGTTTTCAAAGCAACAGATGAGCAGAGGTGGTTTGCCATTGTCTTCCTCTGCATGGGAAACCTGGGCGTTTTTGGTTATCTCCTATCCAGGGCTTTTAAAAAAAGAAGAAGAAGAAGAAGAAGAAGAAGAAGAAGAAGAAGAAGAAGAAGAAGAAGAAGAAGAAGAAGAAGAAGAAGAAGAAGAAGAAGAAGAAGAAGAAGAAGAAGAAGAAGAAGAAGAAGAAGAAGTGCTGGAACTCTCAAGAGGGAAATGAAGTTTTCAGTCTGTATACGGAAAACTCATGAACTTTTAAACATTGTAAAAAGAATTTTGTTGAAGTCGTTCCGGAACTCTATTCCGGCACATTCCCCCAGAAAAAAAGCCCTGCTCCTACCTAAGTACTAATTATGGCTGATCCTGCTTAGCTTCTGAGAGCTGATGAAATTGGGCTAGCCTGGGCCATCCAGGTCAGGGCGTAGGACCCAGTGAAATGCCCCAAACACCAAAGTCACCCATTTACTATTCTTTAAATACATAACTGTGGAGCTGTGGTGGCTCAAGCGGTTAAGATGCTGAACTGCAGGCTGGGAGGTCAGTAGTTCAGCAGTTTGAGACCCGAGTGCCACATGACGGAGTGAGCTCCCGTCTCTGGTTCCAGCTCCTGCCAACCTAGCAGTTTGAAAGCAAGAAATTGCAAGTAGATAAATAGGTACCACTTTGGTGGGAAGGTAACAGCGTTCTGTGCACCTTGGCGTTTAGTCATGCCGGCCACATGACCACAGAAATGTCTTCGGATGGCGCTGGCTCTTCAGCTTGGAAACAGATGAGCACCGCAACCCTAGAGTCAGATTCGACTGGCTTTCGAGCAAGGGAACCTTTACCTTTATCTAAATACATAACTACATAATTTCTGAACATGCACAGTTTGTACACAGAATATATATATATATATATATATATATATATATATATATATGCACACACACACACAATCATCTATGGGGATTATGGCTGTAAATACTCTGTCATATCTCTGTCATCTTAAGTTTATACAACAAATGAAAAACATTTTTGTTGGCTTTATTGCCTCCTATTTCTGTCTGAAGCGACTCCTGGCATTAATGACTAATCAGTAATCACACATGCACACTCTAACAGCTGAAAGCAGTGGCTTTTAGTGGGGTGGTCTGAGGACGCAAAAAATCGTGTGTGAGGAGGGGGGAAGATAAAGCCACTTCTCCCTGAGAGCTGGTGTCAAAACCCAGCAGGGAAAACCAGCGTGTGTCTGGGAGGCACAAGGCTCCCATTGCACATATGATATGAAGCCCTCATGTTGCTCTCCCCAAAACACAAGGGCTTTGTAATGTGGGGAGATTAAGTCTGAGGGTTTCCTTTTGGATTGGAGAAGAGCAGGGTTTGTTTATCTGCAGCTCCAAGGACACAGCCCCAGGAACTGCACCAGAAGTTGTGCTCTGAATGAGCACAACATCATGCGGACATTCTCCTTTGATCTGAAGCCTTCCTGCTTTCCATGTGTGGGGGAAATCCCCATGGGGAAGCAGGCTGTCAAATACATAGAGCATTGCTATAAATACTAATATATATGTACTTATTCAGTGTAAGCTGATGTGAGATTCCTGTGTTTTATGTTGGGGAGAGAAAGTAGTGGTGGGGGGGGTTGGGAAGTAGGTCCTGAAAAGGGGAGAAAGTTTAGAAATGTGTCCTACTTCTGAAAGTTTGACAGCCACTAGCTTAAAGACTTCTGGAATGAGTAGGCTAAGTGATGCATTCTCTGGCTTCAGTTCTCCTTCCCTAGACTTGCTTGTACTGCACACTGAATGATACAGAGGTTAAAATGCCATTTTTCCTACATTGTAGTGCTCAGGTTGAAAGCATAGGTGAGCAGTCCCCTGCTTCCCTACCCTATACCTCAGCATTCAGGGAATCTTTGCTACAGCCTCTAGCAAAGCAAGGAGGAAGCTATGCATCTAGACGGAGAGACCAGTGGTCTTGTGTTATTGTGCCATGAACTTCTCAAATCCCAATTGCTTATCCCACCCTTCTGTGATTCCTCACAAGTCCCTAATTTGTTCAAAATAAAGGCAGAATTACTGAAGACACAAGACAGGGATGTCATAAAAGAGGGCTCTTACTTTACCTCTGCTCACCCGAATAATTGGTGGCGTATCATGCAAGAGGGGGATTCTGCAGTCACTCGAAGGCACAGATGTCAATGTTTTCAATGCACTGATTCTCTGGAGACTAATTTCTTTCCTTCTCTTAAGTTTAAGTAGAGATTCCTCATTCGCATCAGATTTATAAAGGTAGTGTTTTTAGAAAGAAGTGTGGGAATCAGGGCTCTTTTGGGGCCGGAGCGGCACTCCAGCAGCCCAGGCACTGGGACACATGGTGGCCGCGGTGACAAGCCCCGCCCCCAGCTCCCCTCCCGGAAGAGCTGAGGCCCAGGGCCACTGAAGAGGCCCGTGGCTAGCTTCCCGGGCGGTGCTTCAGCGCTGAGGCCCCTGGGCAAGGCCCGTGGCTGGCCTCCCGGGGCCCGCGATCGAGCCACAGCGGCCCCGGGGAGGCCCGAGGCTGGCCTCCCGGGGCCCGTGCTCCGGCGCTGAGGCCCCATGGAGGCCCGACAAGGGCCATGGTCGGCCTCCCAGGGCCCGCGCTAGGGCACTGAGGCCCCACGGAGGCCCGAAGAGGCCCGTGGTCGGCCTCCCGGGGCCCGCGCTCTGGCGTTGTGGCCCCACGGACGCCCGAAGAGGCCCGTGGTCGGCCTCCCGGGGCCCGCGCTATGGCACTGAGGCCCCACAGAGGCCTGAAGAGGCCTGTGGTCGGCCTCCCAGGGCCTGCGCTACGGCACGGAGGCCCGAAGAGGCCCGTGGCCGGCCTCCCGGGGCCGCGCTCTGGCGCTGTGGCCCCACGGAGACCCGAAGAGGGCCGTGGTTGGCCTCCCGGGGCCCGCACTCCAGCGCTGAGGCCCGGAGGAGGCCTGAGGCCGGCCTCCCAGGGCCCGCGCTACGGCGCTGAGGCCCCAAAGAGGCCCGTGGTTGGCCTCCCGGGGCCCACACTCCAGCGCTGAGGCCCCAAGGAAGCCCGAAGAGGCCCATGGCCGGCCTCGCGGGGCCCGCGATCAAGCACTGCAGCCCGGGGGAAGGCATGGATGGAGGTAAGTGAGGGATCTGGGTGGGTGGGAGAATCTTCCTCCCTCTCCCCATCTCTTTGCCCTCCTTCTGTCCATCCTTTCCTTCTCTCCTTTCCTTTTCTTTCTTTCCCTTTTCCTCCTCCTTTCCTTCCTCTCTTTCTTTCCCTTCTTCCCTTCTTTCTCTCTTTCCCTCCTTTCATTCTCTCCTTTTCGCCTTTCCCTTCTTCTTTCGTTCTCTTTCTTTCCCTCTCTCTTTTTATCCCCTTTCCTTCTCTTTCCTTCCTTCTTTCCTTCTCTCTCTCTCTTTCCTTCCCCCTTTCCTACTGTGGCCCAACATCCCCTCCCCCGCCAGGCTGTCTGGGAAGGGGAGGCTTTTGAAGATGCCTCCCCCCTTGCTTCACCTTATGACATCACTTCCGGTGATGTCAGGGGGTGTGGCATATTCTAATGAGCTATTATGCTAATAGCCTAGTAGCTCATTAGCTTACTTTATGCTAATGAGCTCCTGCAGGTCTTTTTCTAGGAAAAGACCCCTGGTGGGAATCATGCACTACCTTATTTTGACATGGCGGGGGGAAGACTTCAGATGATGACAAATTCCTACCTAATGGAATCATGTAGCAGTGAGCATAGGGTTGCCAAACTCCAGGTGGTGGCTGGAGATCTCCAATGATTACAACTGATCTCCAGGGGACAGAGAACAGTTTACCTGGAGAACATGGCTGCCCTGGAAGGTGGTCTGTATGGCATTACTCCCCATTGAAGTTCCTCCCCTCCACAAAACCCACCCTCCTCAGGTTCCACCCCCAAAATCTCCAGGTATTCCCCAGGCTGGAGATGGCAACCCTAAGCTGAAGCCCTATGGGAACCCAGAGAGCCAGCATCAGGTAGTGGTGGAGTTGGACCTGGGAGACCAAGGCTCAGATGCCCACTCTGCTTTGGGAACTTGTTGGGCATTCACAGGCCAGTCTCTCAGCCTAACCTACCCCACGGGGTTGTCATTCTATTTAGAAAATGGAGGAGAACAATGATATAAATCACTTTGGTGCCCGTAACAGAGAAAAACAGGCTATGAATCCAATATAGCTGTAGTGCATAGCCAATGTCTGAGAGGCGATGGGGTTAAAATAATGAGTTTCCCATGACCGCAAAACTTCCAAACAGAAGTTTGCATCCGGGCAGAAAGATATCCCTGATCCGTAGAGGACCCTACTGTGCACAAAGAGCTTACAGGCATCCTCCACAAGGAGCCCTTTACAGTGAGTCTCACATCATGGCAGATCCTTCATGCCTAGCAGTGACTTTATTTGAAAACTCTGACCTCCCCAATGCAGGCACAAACAGATGCACCTGCAGACCTCTGCCACTCTACAAAACGGGTGAGCAGCCACGGTTTGGATTGGGGCTACATGGGAAAGGCAGGAAGATTTAACCCATCAATCCTCACTCAATTTCACTAATAAAAACTGAGTTTCCTGCACTGTTTTAGAATTTTAAAGGAAGTGTCTCTCCCGCCCCCCTTACTTGCCTCCTACTGAACAATTGCAACAGAAATTCAAACTAATTTGTTGCATTGATGGAACTGAAGAACAACCAGCTTTCTCTGGGTTGGGACCTCTGGGTTGAATGGGGCCAGCCAGAAGATTCAATCAATCAATCACTTTATTACAACAGTCAGCAACCAGCAGTAAAGTTTGATTATGAAATTCAATAGCCAGTAACCAGCAATACAGTTGGATTAAAACAATTAAATGATAAAAAAGATAGAATTAAGTCTTTAAAACATACACACCGACTTCCTACTAGCTGCTGCTCCATCCTCGCTCTTCCTTTCCCCCTGATTCTATGTGTCAATTTCCCACTACTTGCTGCGCTGCCGCATTTTGCCCCGCACCTTCACCCGATTTCCCCCATGTTTTCTTGATCCTGTTTTTCGAGGATCGAAAAGATGCAGGGAAAATCGGGTGAAGCTGCGGGGCAAAATGTGGCCGCTCAGCAAGTAGTGGGAAATTGACACATAGATTCAGGGGAAAGGAAGAGTGAGGACAGAGCAGCGGCTAATGGGAAATCGGTCACAGATTCATACCAAATAACTACAAAGTCATGCTGCCATATGGGATTTTCAATGCTTGTAAACCTGAGCATAGAATTTAGCCACCTGATGAGTAGTCTGGTGGTTTCTATCAGACAGGAGATAGCAGCCAGAAGATTTTTGATGTAGTTTGGTGTAATGGTTAAATGTGCGGACTCTAATCTGGAAGAACCGGGTTTGATTTCCCACTCTTCCACTTGCACCTGCTAGATGACCTTGGGCAAGCCGTAGTTCTGTCAGAGGTGTTCTTGAAAAAGAGCAGTTTCTGTCAGAGCTTTCTCAGCCACACCTACCTTACAGGGTATCTGTTGTGGGGAGGGGAAGGGAGAGGAGTTTGTAAGCCACTCTGAGACACCTCTGGGTAGGGAAGGGCGGGGTATGAATCCAATCTCCTCCTCTTCCTCTTCTTCTTCTTCTTCATCTTGATGCCTAGGAGCAGGGGCTGTCTTAATGGTTCCAGGGGCCAGGCAAAAATCCAGGATGGAGTCTCAGAATATCTCCTACCACCAACACCAAGGTAGGGCTGCTAGGTTGCTACGTCCTCCCTGGCTGCTGGGTATGTGTGTAGGACTGCCTTCTCCAGGTTGGGAAACTCCTGGAGATTTGGGGCAGAGCCTGAGGAGGACAGGGACCCCAGTGGGGTGCCATGCCATGGAATCCACCCTCTGAAGTATACATTTTCTCCAGGGGCACTGATCTCTGTAATCTGGAGATGAGCTGTAATTCTGGAGGATCCCCAAGTCCCACCTGGAGCCTGGTATCCCTACATGAAGGATAGCCATGTCTCTGGATATAGCTACTGGGGGAGACCTCCCACAGTCAATTCCCCAATCCCCACTTGGTAGGCCAGTGGGGAAAAAACAAAGAAAAAATGCTGTTGTGGCAACAGCGTGGCATCACTTCCAGGTTTGGCCTGGAAACGATGTCATGCTGTTTATGCAAAAGTGACCCCATGTCCTCACCCTCCCCAGTCTCCTTCTAGCTAAGCAAGAGCCTGCTTTCTTCTTCTTTCCCCCCCATCCTTTAAGGGGGCAAGGCTGAAGACACTTGTCTCCCCCTCCAAATGAGGGGGGACTTGCTTAGATGACTTATGGTGCAACCCTTGACAGAGTTATCCCAGTCTAAGTCCATTGACTCCAATGGAATCAGTCTGCCTAGAATTGTACTGTTAAACTGCTCTTATCCTGTTCCCATCACTTTCTATATATACACACACAGAGATGTCTTATGATATTCTGAGTAACATAAAAATAAGACATTAAATGGTCAAGAGCTTCCTCCCTGAGTGATTGGTGGAGATTAGAGGACACTGGCTTGTGGCCCATGAAGTACAGGAGATGTGACCCAAATGACAAACTGCTTAGAGAGGTTTAATTCTGTGAACTTCACTGAAAAATGTAGGAGGGTGCTTTCTCTTTGTCTTCCCCCTCCCCACTCACCAGACTCTTACATCCTTGGAGCAAGACCCACAGGAATCAGCTTCCTGGTTTGTCTCTATGGCTGAGCCAGGCCTGTTTCTAAATGTATGTGAAAGTGGATTAAAAATAGAGTCACTGTGGTATAGCAGGTTACATTGGAATATTCAATGTCTATAGTGCACCTACTTGAAGAAGATCAGAAAAACAGCCTATAGGGGACTTCTGAAGGACTGCTAGTTAGCATAGCTAGATTAGAGACTTCCCACAATTTCAAATTATTTCCTTCCTGTCTTCTGATTGCCTCTTTGGATATTTCCTGCTCCAGCTGAGCCCTCCCCCTTCATTCCTGTCTCTCACAGCAGCTAGTCAGTTCATTAAGCCCCCCTCTCTCCCCCTCTGTTCTATCAGAGTTTATTTCTTCTTTAATAAACTAAGTTATTTTCTTTAAGCAGTTGGTGCTGTAGTCCTCTGCATGTTTAAACTCTGCCAACAGGGTTACGGGCCCAGTGTGAGTACCACTGTGAAAAAAGGGAAAGTTTACATATATCGGTAGGCAAAAAGAAGAAGCTGCTTCCTGCACAGCTCAGCACAACTACCTACTATATAGGTTGACTGACAACAGTTTTCTCATCTGGAGGGAGAGAATGAAAAGCCACTTGCTTGAAATGGGACCCTAGTACATCATCAGTGAATCCCAGCCAGAAGATGACACCCCAACAAAGCAGAAGTCCTTGGACATGCACACTGAAAAGGCAAGAGATGCATTAATAAAAGATTTGTCTGAGAGATGTTTTGTGAATCATTCAAGTGCAAACTGCAAAGGCAGTTTGGAATGAATTGGAGAAACTTTATATTAACTGTTCTCTAAAGAGCCAGCTCTATATCAGAAAGAAGCTATTTAGCATAAGAATGCCTGAAAGGGGTAATCTGTGAGAGCACTCAGATCAAATGCTTGCTCTGAGTCAAGAGCTAAGAAGTGCATGCACAAATATTGCAGAACAGGATTTGGTTGTTTTGATTTTAGTTAATCTACCCAAGATTTATGAAAATGTTGTAAGCCAAACAGAGTCAAAAAGAACTCTCTCTGTGAAATGTGATAAATGAACTGGAGCAAACATTCAATCATGAACAGTTTGAGGAGCCCACAGAAAGGCTGAGCAGAACGCTGACCAAGTAGCTCTATATGTAAATAATAAAAGCAAAGTACATTATTATTCACGTGGAAAACAGGGGCATGTTAAAAAAGACTGCAATGCTTTTGAAAAGAAGGGTGCCCCTCCAAGACAAATAAAAGGGGAATGTTTGAAACAGCCACCCCTGAAAAAGTGTTTCATATTAACTAAAGATGCAACCAAAAGCCACATATGTCTTAGATAGTGCATGCTCAATGCACAAGAGTGCCCACAGAGACTTTTAAAAAAACATTAAATGAAGAAAAAAACAGAGACACTAAATGTAGTTGATAGAAGATCTGTTGTGGCAGAAGGGGTAGGATCAGGAACTATAAAATGCAGATTCCCAGATGGACAGGTCAGAGAAATCCTTATTGAGAACTGTTTGTGTGTGCCACAAATAGCAAATAACTTGCTTTCAGTAAGAGTTCTTGCAAAAAGAGAAATGGTGACCTCATTTGGCAAAAGATGTCTTATCAAACAAGATGGTGAACTGATGGCAACAGGGAGAGTGCATGAAGATTTATGTGCTCTGGACACATGCACACAAAGTGCAAATTAGACTAAAAATTGCAATCATAGGAGATGTTCCAGTTTCTGGCACTGAAAATTTGGGCACAGAGATAATTATGCAATTGCCCAACTTGAGAACCAGAATTTGACCAAAGGCATACAAATAAATAAATGTACAGTTGAAAGGAAATGCATGCATTGCAACCAAGCAAAGGGGACAAGACCAAGTTTCAGCAACAATCATGAACCAAATGAAACAAGGCACCTTCTAGAACTCATTCATAGTGATGTTTGTAGTCCAATGAAAACAGGGACCCCTACTGGGAAAAATATATTTCGACTTTCATTAACAATTTCTCTAAATACACAGTTACCTACTTGATCAGGGAGAAAAACTCAAGGCATATGTTGCAATGGTTAGCAACGGCTTACAGAGGAAACCACTGCCAATCCAAACTGACAATGGAGGAGAATATGTGGGACATGACATAAAAAAGGTATTGAACTGAACAATGTATTGAACATCAGCTCACCGTCCCATACACACCAGAACAAAATGGCATTGCTGAGAGGAAACATGCTCCCTGACAGAAATGTACAGATGCATTTTACTAGAAGCAGATCTAACAGAGAAATACTGGGGAGAAGCCATCAACACAGCCACTTATGTACAAAAAAGGCTGCCCACAAAAGGTGCCAAGAGTACATCATATGAACTGTGGTATGGGCAGAAACCCAGCATGAAACATCTAAGGGTATTTGGGTCAAAAGCCTTTGCTTACATCCCCAAAGAAAAGCAGTCTAAGTTGCATTTAAGGATTGAGTAAGACATTTTTGTTGGATACACTTTGGGATGTAAGAGATATAGAATCCTTGATCCAAAAACGCAAACTATATAAATTTGCAATGTAGTCCACATAGATGAAAAGGAAAAAATCTAAAACTACAGGAAAAAATGGACACTATAGAATCCAAATGGATGGAAGAAAATAAAATGCATCAGCCAGAAGCAATGCAGTCAACTACCTTGGAACCTACAGATAACACACTGAAAGAGCCCCAGGATCCAGAACGGGATGAGGAACCAGAGGTAGGACAATTGACTGTATCCAACAAAAGAGCACCACCAAGAAAACTTTCCTCCCTGAGCAAAGTAGAAAGTGGAACAGAACTTTCCACATGGGAAGACATAAAGAGAATGCCCACTGACCAGGCAGAAAAACGGAGAAAGGCTACAGAGGGAGAAACTGAATCTCTAATAAAAATAAAAAATGGACATTCATAGAAGCACCCGCAGGAAGGAGGGAAGAATACAAATGGATTTTCTAAAAGTTCAGTTGTTAAATCTGAACACTATTTTGCAAAGCTGAGATTCTATGAAGAAAAGTAAATCTTGTGGACTTGCACAATAGAACTTGAGAAGGGGTGTTGGGATATACAAGGTCTATAGTTCATCTATTTTAAGAAGATCAGAAGAACAGCCTACAGAGGACAGCTGAAGGACTGCTTGTTAGCATAGCTAGATTAGGGACTAGGGATGTGCAAAATAAATTGGAATTTTTCGGCATTCAGACTGGGGTAATATTCGGTATTGCCGAATATATTTGCGTCTGATATACACCAACAGAGAGAAAGGAGGCATGTTAAAATGCCTTCTTTTCCTCTGGTAGCCCCTGCAGATTTCCTTGTCAATTTCACTCCTGGCCAGTCTGCTGTGAGTGAAATTGACAAGGGAAAGCCTCCTCTCTCTGCCTTTGGTTCTCTAGCTGACATGGGGTAACTGGAGAAGGGCAGATAGGGAGCCCAGGTTTGTTTAAAATGCCTTTCTTTCCCTTCCTGATCTCGGGGAGGGAAAGAAAGGCATTTTAATATGCCCCCCCTCACTTTCCCTCCCCTCTCTGAGTTTCTCCGCAAAAGCAGAGAGGCTCAGGGAAGGAAGGGGGAATGTTTGCATGCCTGCCCTTTCTTTCTCCAGTGGGCTGGCTGGGGAAGAAAAGGGCAGGCATGTTTAAAATGCCTTTCTTTCCCTCCCCAAGATCAGGGAGGGAAAGAAAGGCATTTAAATCCAACAGCTGACTGTCGGCTCAGGCTGTTAGGTTCAAATGAGCCCTTGTATTCAGTATAGCAAAATGAACCCCAAAAATTGCTGGATGATATCGGCTTTTTCAGGTTCAGCTATACCGGTAGCTGAATACAGATCTCTGATTTGTATTTGGCTTATGTGATACCTGAAAAATACCAACAAAGTATTTTTTTGGTTCAGCTATTGCCGAATGCACACCCCTATTAGGGACTTCCCACAATTTCAAATTATGTCCTTCCTGTCTCCTGAATTGGCTCTCTGGAGACTTCCTGCTCCAACTGAGCCCTCCCCCTTTGTTCCTGTCTCTCACAGCAACTACTTGGTTAGTTAAGCCTCTCTCCCTCTCTTCTGTTCTATCAGAGTTTATTTCTTCTTAATAAACGGAGTTATTTTCTTTAAACAGTTGTGCTCCCTTCCTCTGCATCTTTAAACTCTGCCAGCAGGTTAGAATGTGAAATTGGGAACTGGGAGACACAGAATCAAATCCCCATGAAAGCTTGTCAGGTGACCTTGGGCCAGACACTTTCTCTCAGTCTAATTTACCTCACAGGTTGTAAGAATAAAATGGAGGAAAGAAGAACAATGTTAGCCACTTTGGGTCCCCTCTGGGGAGAAACACGGGGTATAAATTAAGTAAATAAATAATAAAGAGTTCCTCCCCCCATTTCCTTGTAGAGCTCTTTTGCAAGGCACAAGAGTGGCAATGCTGTAATGCTTTTACTAACCTGACAGGCAGAAATTCAACAGATGTAGTTCCCTGCTTCATAGAGACATACAACAGTGGGGAACACTTCACCCAATTGAAGTTCTGCCTATTACATAGCTATTTTAAAAGACTGGAATCCTGCCCAAAGCAAGGTGACTAACTTTTCTGTGCTTAGATTACCATGAAGCAGCCTGGCAGCTGGTAATATGTGGATTTTTGTTTCCAGTAGGTAATCATAATACAGCCTTGAGATGGGGGAAGCAAAGTGGTCCTGCCCCCCCCCCCACCAACCTCCACAACAATCTGGCTGTAAATACTAATGCCTGGGAAGAAGCAGTGAGGCACCTGGTATGACTCAGCAGGGCCTTTAACGCTGTGCACAGTTTTATATTAATCACAGAACCACCCAAAGCTAAAATGAGACTTTTTGAAGACTCACAGCTACCACATATCAAAGTGGCGAATTTCTTATGTGTGCACAGGCATACACACACACACACACAGAGGGGTTCTGATTTGGGGACCAACTGTGGATTTCAGAATAAGGCATCTGTGACTGTTCTTAAACTAGAACTTCAGCCTGGCAGTCATGCCTCCTGCATTTAGACACGATGCCTTAGAAGCAAAGATTGATTTAGACGGTGGGGGAGCAGCCATTTCCTTTTAAAATACCTACCAGGGGTGGGAAGGAAGACTAAACAAGGCGAGCAAGGCAAGGAAAGCAGAAAATACATAGTGCAGCACACACTTGCCTCTGCTCCTTGTTTCTCCTAGCTCACATCAAAGCCCAAAAGCCATGTCCTCAAACAAAAGACCCCACAAAATGAACACCAACCATGTACCAAACAAGCTTAGGGACTCTCTTTTTCCTTCTTTGTCATTCCTCATTCTGGTATTCCCTGTGTTTGCTCCTGCACCCTCTAAACACTAATGACCTAAAGGCAGGAGAAGCTCTGAGCCAAACTAGATGATAGGGGAATTGCGTGAGACCAGATTTCACAAGACTGCTGGTTCTGCCTGAGTGCCCCATTTTGATTTCCCCTCTCCATTTTAAGGGGGGAAATCCAGTAAACCTTTATTTGAACCATTTTCTGTTTTCTTGCACCAAGTTTGGTGTAGTGGTTAAGTGCGCGGACTCTAATCTGAGAGAACTGGGTTTGATTCCCCACTCCTCCACTTGCACCTGGCTGGATGACCTTGGGCAAGCCGTAGTTCTGATAAGAGCTGTTCTTGAAAAAGAGCAGTTTCTGTCAAGAGCTCTCTCAGCCCCACCTACCTCACGGGGTGTCTGTTGTGGGGAAGGGAAGGGAGTTTGTAAGCCACTTTGGGTAGTGAAGGGTGGGGTATAAATCCAATCTCTTCTTCTTCTTCAGTACCATTATACACATTTTTCTATGTTATTTGAGCATGTTGTGCATACATGGTTAGTGTGCCAGACTAGTATTAGGTGGACTTGTGCTCAGACATTCTTCACATTCTTAGCTGTGAAGTTCAGGGGATGACCTTGGACCAGTCATTCTCTATCAGCCTGTCAAGACCGTTGTTGAGAGGATAAAATGAGGTGGAGAGAAGTTTGGATGCTGCCTTGAACTCCTTGGAGGAAAGACAATTTTAAAAAAAAATTGTGGATGTGGTGTGTGAAAGCCTCAAAAATGAGGCTGAATGAAATAGAAGATGACAAGTGGGAGCCCACAAGAAACTTGTAGTGAGGGGCATTCCCCCCTTTATTTACTCTGCTCTCCCCAGAAAACTCTTCCTTTGTGCCCCCCCCCACTTTCTGTGGTTCACATGGAGCAGCTCTTCCCCTCCCTCTCACTCTTTGTGGCTTGCCTAGAGCTGCTCCAGGTGAGCCAGCAGACTCTCCCCGCCCTCCTTCTCTCGGCTTGCCTGGAGTGGCTGCAGGCAGGAGCTCCTGGGACTGTTAAAGGTAAGTGTGTTGTCTGCACATGCGTAGACAACCCTTTTTATTCCGGAATAAGTTTAACCCTCCCAATGATTGTTTTTTTAAAAATTGTCAGATTTTTCTGAAGAGAAGAAGAGATTGGATTTATACCCCACCCTTCACTTGGAGTCTCAGAGTGGCTTACAAACTCCTTCCCTTCCCCTTCCCACAACAGACACCTTGTGAGGTAGGTGGGGCTGAGAGAGCTCTGAGAGAACTGTCCTTGAGAGAACAGCTCTGGCAGAACTATGGCTTGTCCAAGGTCATCCAGCAGCTGCAAGTGGGGGAGTGGGGAATCAAACCTGGTTCACCCAGATTAGAGTCCGTGCACTTAACCACCACGCCAAACTGGCTGTAGTTTGGGTCCCCCAAGTTTGCTGAAATATCTGTTTAGGGCAAGTGTGCCCTCTATCTGCAGATTTAGATATCCGTAGATAAGGGGCACACTTGTGAATTAGATATGTAGATTTTTAAAATGAAAATGGCCATACCAATTTATCACATGAATAAATGAAGCTGCCTTATACTGAATCAGACTATTGGTCTATCAAAGTTAGTATTATCTGTTCAGGCTGGCCGTGGCTTTCCAGAGTCTCCGACTGAGATCTTTCACATCACCTCCTACTTGATCCTTTTAACTGGAAATAGAACCTGGGGCCTTCTGCATACAAAGCATGTGCTCCGCCACTGAGTGGAGGCCCCTCCCCAGACTCAGTGCAGACCATCTTGGGTAGATTATATTTTTTGAGAACTGAAAGTTAGTTTCAAGAGATGGTCATTTCAGCCGAGCAATTACACAAGAAGTTTCTTTGACAGTTTAACTCTTCCTCCTTTTTACCATGTCTGTTTAAAATTGCCCTCCCAAGTAATTTTTCTCTCCACAGGACAAACAACAGCAGGAACTCATGCCTTTTCCATTTTGTGAGGGAAAAAATCATTAAGCATCCCTCCCGCACCTCACACCACTCTTTTGCTCCCAAGCACAGCTTCTGATGCTGTTTTTCAGTCAACAAAACCCTGGGGAAAACTCCCATAGAGTCTGCCGCTCAGGTCCAAATCACGTGACCAAACTGCCACTTTATTATTATTATTTTTAAGGCTCCATTCCTGTACTTTGAGCAGCAATTTGGGAGGCAGAAATGCCGCAGGGTGGGGAGGACTCTTCTTGTTGGAGAAGCCGGTGCTCACTTAATTTGTGTGCCTCGGGCAGGCTGCTGCCTCTCAAGTGACACACCGCTACCAGCAAAGTGGCAACGCTAATAGCCAAATTGGCAGAGAACATGGGGCTGGCGGAACGAGTGCCAAATTGAGTGCGGGGAGGGGGGAAGCAGTTGACTTATTCCCTCTGTGTCCACTGACAGCTCAGCTCAAGCTGTACAGGAAATCTGGGCTGAGCTGTAGCTGCAAGCTGAACAGATGATGGAGCAAGAACACAACTGCTTCGCCTTCTACCTGCCCCATCATATGTTCTACGCAGGGGTTAGCAGTTTCAGCAGGAAGATGAGAAACAGCACACAACTGCACTCCCCCACCCCCAGCCCAGCCTCACAGTGACAGGAAAAACTATAATGGAGGGTCAACTGCAGTAGAAAGGAAGTGAGTGAGAAAAGAACCTCTTCTTGAAAGTCGGATTCAGTATAAGGTGGCATCATGTGTTCATGCGTTAATACGCACAATTACGTGTAATACATAGTTTGGCTCTAAGAATTGATAGTCAAAACTTTCCTACCCTTTATAATTTCAGATAAAGATTTCTAAAAAGTGATTGCATAAAGTCCCAAAGCAAAAAAAAAAAAAATGGAGGAAAAAATGTATCAACGTGTAATGATTTTTTATACCCTTGGTTTTTAAAATGTGAGCTTGGCAGTTATGAAAATACTCTACTTGACAGGAATAAAAAATGTATCACTCAGTGAGCATCAGCAATCAGCTATTTATTTTACCTGTGACTTGAGAACAAGAACCTGATAATAGTATTCACTCAATGGTCACAGTCTTTATGTATTCCCAGCTATAGGGACAAGGCAGTCAGTGACGTGGTGTTGTGAGAGACCTCTGCCTGAGGCCTTGGAGAGCCACTGCCAGTTTCAGTAGACAATGACTTATTATGCACAGGTGTTTTCCCTCACTTCCATCATGCACGTCCATCAGGTTTTCTTTTGTTCTGCATTGATTTTCCTCCCTTCAGTGCTCAGTTCACTTTCTTCTTCTTTTTTGTCACTGACACAAAACGTGTCAGGGTTTTTTTTAAATCTCGGTTCACTTTCTAGTCGCTGTTTCCCTGGGTTTTCTGAGAGTGCTTTTGTATCAATTTTCCCCTTGATTCACTTCCAAGCCATTCAAAAGTGTACAGATAACCTTGTATTCCCCCCACCCTTTTGCCATCCCTCAAAGGTCACTCCCTGCCCACAGCAAAGTCATTCCACCCACTCTGCACCTTCTGCCATCCTCCCCCCTTCATCAGTATACAAGCTGCATTGATTACTTTTTCCCTTATTATTTTAAATTTTTAATTTTTTTGACAATGACATTAGTCTAGAGATATGAGGCTATTGCTAGCCTTGGATTGCTGAATAAAAAAAAAATTAAAAGGGGGGGAAGTTTAAAATGAGCTGCACAAAGTTAAGTTCCCTGGAAGTATTGATTTGAAAGAGTGATTGGACCAGAGACAAATGGCAGCATCCCCAGTGCAAAAATAAATAAATAAATGGATTTAAGTGCTCTATGCAAACAAAATAAAAGGGGGGATTGTCAACGTGGAATGAAATTGAGATGAACTATGAAGAGAGAGAGAGAGACTGAGATGGGAAGCCTAAAGCTTTGAAAACATTTTCCCTTTCAATGCTTTAGTGAACAAAGCTGGAGAGGACCATTTTGGCAGTCTCCAGAAGACTAACATTAAAATGGCAGCTGAGCCACATGGATTTTCTGCAAACTGCCAAACTTAAGAATCACTCATTTGGAATACTGTGTACTGTGTACAGTTCTGGTCACCACATCTCATAAAGGATATTATAGCATTGGAAAAAGTGCAGAGAAGGGCAACTAGAATGATAAAAGGATTGGAACACCTTCCCTATGAAGAAAGGTTAAAATGCTTGGGGCTCTTTAGCTTGGAGAAACGGCGGCTGAGAGGTGACATGATCGAGGTTTATAAGATTATGAATGGGATTGAGCAGGTTGAGAAAGAAGTACTTTTCTCCCTTTCTCACAATACAAGAACTCGTGGGCACTCTATGAAATTGCTGAGCAGTCGGGTTAGAACAGATAAAAGGAAATACTTCTTCACCCAAAGAGTGATTAACATATGGAATTCACTGCCACAGGAGGTCGTGGCAGCTGCAAGCATGGACAGTTTCAAGAGGAAATTAGATAAACATATGGAGCAGAAGTCCACCAGTGGCTATTAGCCACAGGGTTTAGATGGGAACTCTCAGTCTGGGGCAGGTGATGCACTCTATTCTTGGTGCTGGAGGGGGCAGCAGTGGGAGGGCTTCTGGTGCCCTGGCCCCACTGCTGGACCTCCTGATGGCACCTGGTATATTTTGGCCGCTGTGTGACAGAGTGTTGGACTAGATGGGCCATTGGCCTGATTCAACATTGGCTTCTCTTATGTTCTTATGTTCTGTGTTCACTTGGGATCAATCCATTTGGAGGAAAGATTGCAACTGCTACAGGAGAGGCTTTAAAAAACCTGCCAAGATCACGACCAGTGTGCAGCATGAAATTAGACACTCTCAAAGAGAAAACCACGCAATTTCACAAGGAAGAACAGGAAATTAGCATTACTGTGCAGCTGCACTAGGGCATCAGCGAAAATACACATTTTTTTCAGTTTTGTGGCAAAAGACTAAAAAATCTCTCCAGAGCTTCTGCCAGAGGATTCCACATACAAATTGCAGCCCTGTGCAAAGCATAGTGAAATTGCAGCCACAGGTGCACATTCGAGCACACATGTTGTCACCAATCAAAGCTTACAATGCCCATGTCATTGGGTTCCACCATGCATTCTGTACACTCAACGTGTTCCCTCATATTATGAGATCATATGACTCTTTCCCATTTTTCACAATGACTGATAACACAGCAAAGAATCCCCTAGTGCTTGGCAATATGGAAAACAGGGCTTCGCAGCTGCTTGTCAATTTCAAAAATAGTCTTGTCTGTTTCAACATTGGTTTTCCGCCTTTGCCTGCATTCCTTTGTGTTCCCTTTTATTCAACAATCTAATGCTAAAATGCATGGGTAAAAACTGAACCACAAGGAATTAAATAGAAAATGCTTGCTGGACACTGCTACACAGCTGCAATAGGGCAACCACCCCTCACACATCACAAGTGATGTTCCCACCCTAATTTAGAAAAGTACGTTTTTTTATTGTAGCTGCAGAATAAATACACCAGAGGAAAAAGAATGTTGGGTAAAGCAGGCACACCAAAGTCAAGCTTAAAGGCTTGCTGCTCAGAAAATCTGATGTAAACTGTGCATGTGTAATAGGCGAATACTGGCACTGATGGACTAATAGTCTGATTCAATATAAGGCAGCTTCATGTGTTCATGTGTGTGCAGTTTGCTCATGAGGAGAACCAAATTTAGGAATTTCCAGTCATGTGCTCCCTCCGTGCCAAGTGCCATGCCTGGAGTGGGCTAGCTTCAATTAATGATGTCAGAATATGGGTTTCATCACTTACTGAGGTTAGAGCCATGTCCTACTGCAACAGATTCTCAACTGGGATTAAGCTGTGGACAAGAATCCCAGTTTCTTGGAAAGAGGCAAGATTTTTCCCTCCATTTCTCTTTCCCTTTACTGACTGAGCCACTCTAGTAATGTGTTTTCTTCTTTGCTGAACTCTGGCTGTCCCACAGTATATTTTGGCTGTTGGCTCAGCCCAGGAACCTGAGAGAAGGTTCAGGAGGCCACTTTAACTTAAATGGAACTCGAGGTGTTTTGAAATTCAAAAATAGCAAAGAGGGGAAAGGTCAGGTGAAATCAGGGGTAAAATTTCTGTGGTAACTCAGTATAGATAACTCTGAGGTAAAACCAATACATGCACAGACTTTAGTTCTTATGTTTCAGGCTAATGAGAATTTCTTAAGCTTTTCACAGTAATTTAAATCTTTATGTTGAGAGGCTTTTGTACCAGCATTTTCCACAAACACTTCAGTACACTTTGAGTACTCTCTGACTCTTTTGGTTTCTAGAAGGCTGGTACCAGGGCCGGCTCGCCTGCTAGGCAAGCTAGGCACTCGCCTAGAGTGCACCAGCCGCAGGGGCGCCAAAAGGTGCCCCCCTGCAAAAAGTGAAAAGGGCCCCCCCCGCCTCTTCCCTGGCTTGCTTGGGTGCCCTGCAGCTGTGGAGCGCCCAGGCAAGCCAGTGCTGGGAGGGAAGGGGCAGGGGTTTAAACCCCTGCCCCTTCCCTGGCTTGCGGCTCGCCCACCCTCCCCCTCCCCCCTGGGGGGGAGAGGAGGCAGGGGCAGCATGGTGGGTGTCTCCAGGCCCCACCAGGAGTTTGGCATCTGCACCCACCTAGGGCGCAGAGCCACCTCGAGCCGGCCCTGGCTGGTACACTCTTTCCAGTACCCAAACCCCTTCCCTTGACTAGTACTTGTCTTGAGTTTTTTACTGTCTCTTAAGGTCTCCAAAGGCAGTTTCTAAAGACACCAGACCAGGGATCTCTGCAGTCTTCCGAGCTAACTCCCTGTTTGACTGGGTAGGGAAATTCTCCTCTCACTAGAAGATCTATCCCCTTTCCTTAACCCGAATGGGAGTCTTCACCTACTTCCCAAACTTCCTTTCCAATTTTCTCCCAGTTCTCCTGTCTGTGTTAACTGCTCTCAGTCAGGGCTGACTTCCAAAACTGTCAGTACTCAACTCTTCTCAGGCTGAATCTTCCTCAGCACCCAGTTCAGAAGACTTTAACTGCTCAGCTGATGCTAACCAATCAGATTGCTTGGAGCAGCCTGTCACTTGAGGGTCTCTGTTTCTGTGAAGAATTAACCCTTCACAGTCTTTCACCTGTTTGCACAACACTTCTAAGCTTTTAAGAGTGCAGTCTGTCATAGCTGGCAATTAAACTGGCTGAATTAATTAATTAAGTTTATATCTATCACAAACTCCAGTTTGTTCATGATATCTGAATTGAATCCTAAAGTGAGGAGAATAGATACACACCCAGAGAAAACTGCAGGAGGCTCAAGGACCCCCTTCCCTGCCACATAAGAGCCTATCCAATATATGAAATCTGCTTCTGTGGTGAGTGTGTAAAATAGTAAATAATTTTTAGTTTAAATAAACAAAATAACACCTTGGTGACCACACTCAGAACCAAAAATCTTGTTCTTAGGTTTGTTTCCAGCAAATATTTAAAAAATCTACACAAGGGGTTGATTGTACTACCATGGTAACTGTATGACTACAGGCAGGACATAAATGGAAGTTCTTCGATTCCTTATCCTTCAGACCATGATTGAAAAACAGCATTCTCACAGGGCCATGAATTGATTTAGAAATCTGGTCAAAGTTCCTGATACTTGCACGTTTAGAAATGTCTTTGTGTGTTTGTTGTTTTGTGCACACCCAAAGCAAGAGAAAGGATGAAAAGCACTTCACCTTTTAAGGATGATTTTGAGGACTGTGAAATCCAAGATTCTGCAGCCTGGGCAAGGATGTGAGAAGGATGAACAGTTACACCCAGGAGGAACTGCTTGGCATTCTATTTTATGGAACAGTGATGTGTTTTATTCTGCAGAGCTGTGTTGAGCTGTTTTGAAAGATGAGGTAATCTCTAAAAGATGAGATATCTGACACTGGGCACTCACTTAGGAAACAATTTTGCAAGGAATAGAACTCGTGATGCATAGATGGGCAAGCGGCCCCAAGGATCTCCTACAGGAAATATCTGGGAATACAGAGAGAGGAAGATGGAGTAATTTTTTATCATGGATCAGCAAAAGAAGAGAAAAGAGGAAGATCCAGTGACTCACACGTTCTCTTCCAGGGGTTCTGCTGCAGTGGAAATCACATGTCCAGCCTGTATGATTTCCTCAGGTACAAACAGGAACCTCTCCTGTAGCCTTCCTTGAGTTTTAATAATTGCACCAGTCTCTTTCTACATAATCAGTGAAGTTCCATGTTTCAAAGTACAGAACTTGTGCAGTCATATCTATCTGGGCTCTCTTGACTTCTTTAACATATCAGCCCTTCTCAAGATAATAATAACCCAAGAGCTGACAAAGAGCTGGAGAGACGGTACTTCTCTCACACAGACAATATGCTTGATCAGACGTGGATACGGATTTGGGCCCAGTAATTTTCCAGTCCTGTTAGAGTTTTGCTGACCAAATTAAATTGCCTTGGGTGTCCCTGATAATTTCCATTTTGCCGCAACAGCAATTAAACAATATATTGGATAGTGTAAGGGTCTATGCTCTGTACTCTGCAGGCAGGGCCAGTTGGGTCTTCCCAAAAGGTATCATCAGACCCTTAGCCCTAAAGCTGGTTGGGATTGGGGACTGGGAGCTGGAGACACAAGGCTTATGTCTGGTGGGCTGGTTGATCCAGCAAGAGTCCCCTTCCTAACCCAAGGCTTAAACAGGGCTAGAATCCTGCAAAGGATTACATCCATTGGGACCATGGTTTGGGCCAGGAGGCGGAGCATGGGCTGCAAGCCTGGCACTGCATCTTCATTGGGCTATAGCAGCATGAACCTGCTGTCTCTGCCACTCCTGCTGCATGGAGGTGGATTCTGGTGAGCTTGTGGACCAGGGAGGACAAAGGGAAGCTCTGGTGGAGGAGCTCCAATTGCAGGCTCCACAGGGGCAAGTTCTGGAGCAGATGGGCCAGGGGTATCTACCATGCAGGAGACTCCCAGAGTTTGCTGCTTTCCCACAGGCCAAATTTCAGGCTCCTTGAGAGCCAGTTTGGTGTGGTGGACTCTAATCTGGAGAACTGGGTTTGATTCCCCATTCCTCCACATGCAGCCAGTTGAGTGGCCTTGAGCCAGTCACAGTTCTCTCAGAGCTGTTCTCTCAAGAGCAGTTCTCTTTCAGCCCCACCTACCTCACAGGGTGCCTGTTGTGCAGAGAGGAAGGGAAGGAGATTGTAAGCTACTCTGAGACTCCTTCAGTAGTGAAGGGTGGGATATAAATCCAACACTCCTCCTCCTCCTCCTCCTCTTTGGAGGCTTCCCAATTGGAGTCCAGAGCCAGCACAGTGAGGTTCATGACAGGCTATAAAATTATGAATTGTGAACAAAGCAAGATTTTCCCCTCACACACACCACACTAGAACTGAGGGTTATCTGGTGAAATGGAGTGGCAGTATCTTCAGGATAGGTAAAATGAAGCCCTTATTTACACAGCACATAAATTAAGGTGCCAACAGATGCAGCTCCTCTGCCCAAGGACTAATTAAGGGCCAGGAGGGAACAGGGCTCCAGGCAGGGGTATAAATTATGGGGGGCAGCAGGGCTCAACCCCCCCCCAATTTCCCAGGGGGGCGATGCCCTCTTCGGGTTGTCAGGCCCTCCAGGACTTTCCAGCAGGGGCGATGTCCCCCTGGCCTGCAAGGTAGAATCCTGAAGCTGCTCAGTCTGTCAAATTCTGAAGTTCAGACAGCCCTGTTTGTTCTTGTAGCAACTTAACAAGTTCATAGAAGGCACAGGGCTAGCTTTGTTTGTCTGTTTTAGTAAAGATAAGAGGAGGAGAGGACTTTCAGTGGATAATACTGTCTGTGAAGAAACAATAGAGTGAGAAAAAGAGCAGAGAAGGGGAAGGGAAAGATCAATCCACCGAGCAATCAGGAGGCCTCAGTGGTTGGACTGAGGAATGTAATTCCTGTAGCCTGCAGCACAAACTCTGAGGTCAGTACAGCCGGATTCAAGCCCAGCTACACTTTAGCGGCCAACAAGATTTTGGGGTATATAAAGTACTGAGACTGAGGCACTGAGGAGTGATTTCAGCTCATACTTTATTAGTGCATAGGAGAACTTGAGATGCCTAGCTGGACCCATGGTTTGCTTATATTCCCGTTCTTAACCACACCCAACACACACACACCTGTGACAGGTTTATTTACATTTAACATTCACCATTGGTCCCTTTTAGGATCCTGACTTGCCGATTGGTGAGTATTCGGATCCTCTGCTTCTATTGTCTATGGGAGCGAAGCTTAGCCTGTCCGCGTGGCCACGTGCGAGCCCGGCCACGTGCGCCATATGCGAGCCCAACCACGTGCGCAGTCTCCCTAGGTACACAACAGTGTATACCCTTTGGGGAGTCAAAGCTCCATTCATTGGTATCTGACGAAGGGAGCATTGACTCTCAAAATGTTATACCCCAAAATCTTATTGGTCTCTGAGGGGATACAGGAATTGAATCTAGCTGTTCTACTGTGGGCCAACACAGCTATTCTCTAAAAGTATCTGACATAAGTAATGGATCAAGAGAATTATGGTTTGTCTTCACAGTTGGGATACTAATAATTCTATTATTACTGTGTCCTGATGGCCATCTCCATTTCATCTTTAGCTATGGGTGTGGGGAAGTGTTACCAGGGCCCCCTTTCTTAGGGTTGCCAGCCGCCAAGTCCAAGAGGGGTATCCTCTGCTTTTGGGGACTTCTCTCCACTGCTGGCCAGCTGGCTGTCAAGGGAAGCCCCACCCACAAACAGCATCATCATCATACAGAAGTGACATCATCACATCAGGGATGTCGCTGTGCAACACTCTGGTTTGAGGGCAAAAGTATTGCCATGTGACACTCCTGATATGATGATGTCACTTTTGCGTGATGTCATCGTGTTGGTCACATCACTGTTTGGGTACAGAATCCCACACCCCTCCTGGAAGGCTCCCTTGGTCCCCCTGCTGGCGAAAGGTAAGAACCTGGCAAGCCTATCCGTCCTACCTAGATATGTGCTGTCTGCCCTGATTCTGTCCTGTGCTAAATTTGTCTTGGCAGCTGTGTTAGGCGCTAGCAATGCCTTGCTTTGGGGAAGGTCAGGTGAAGGCTCTCCTCAGGCTATGCTAATGAGTGGCCAAAACCTTAGGTGGGAGACTGATACACTGATGGGACCTGTGAATGCCTACCCACTGCCACAGGGGCTTGCAAAGCCAGGTACCCACCTTGGTCTATCAAGGTAATTTCATCAGCAAATGCAACTTTGCCTGAGTGCAAAATCTAATTACTATCAAGTAGCCAGGTCAGCTGATTACCTTTCACTGACCTTCCCAGAATGTCTCCTAGCCTGCCCACCTGCCCTAGTCATGAAGGTGGGGGAGGGTCCAACTGTCCATCCTGCCAGCCCTTTTGTCCACCCTACCTTTTTGTCACCTTTCTGGGAAGCCCTCCCCACCTTAGCTCCATCAAAGCCAGGAAACCCATAGGTTCTCATCCTGAAGTCACTCTGAATTCCTGGACCTTAATTCTTTCAAAGTCTTTTGTGCTGCTCTGCCAGCCAAAAACTCCACGGGCACAGAGGCTTCCCATTCCACTTTTCTTTCCCTGAGACTCTGAGATATTTATTTGCCAGACAGAAGCACTCCTCCACTGCCTCACCTTATTTTTCCTTGGGATCTTTGGAACTTCTGCCTAAAACTCCCACTCTCAGCCTGCAGATCATTGAATAGACCACATACTGTAAGTTAAGGTGATTTCGGTATCCTGGGACTTGCAGCTTTAGAGAAAAAGAAATGGTGGCGATGGAAATATTTCTGTCTTTAGCCCCTTTTTCTTGTCTGTGTGCATCTGTACATTGGGGGGGGGATAAAGCTGATTCCCCAAATATGGAAAGAGACTTGGTTGTGCTGTCCTGGACTCTACTTCAACCAAATGGTCCCATATTTTCAGGTCAGGGTATCTGAGAAGCCAGTATCTACTGAGATGTATTTAGAGATGTATTTAGGATGCGGTGGCTTAGAGGTTAAGACACTGAGCTGCCTACTGGAAGGTCTGTAGTTCAGCAGCTTGAGACCCGAGTGCTGCATGACGGAGTGAGCTCCTGTCTCTGGCTCCAGCTCCTGCCATCCTAGCAGTTCAAAAGCAAGAAATTGCAAGTAGATAAATAGGTACCACTTCAGTGGGAAGGTAACAGCATTCTGTGCTCCTTGGCATTTTCTTATGCTGGCCACATGACCACAGAGAAGTCTTAGGACAGCGCTGGCTCTTCAACTTGGAAACAGAGATGAGCACCAACCTCTAGAGTCAGATCTGACTAGCTTTCAAGCAAGGGAAACCTTTACCTTTACTACTTAGAGATTTGTACTGAGTATCCAATATGTGAGTGTTGTAGTTGTTACAGTATTGCTCTAAGTTGGGAAGGCCAGAGTTCAAATCCCCTCTTAGCCATTGGGCCAATCACACACTCTAAGATATGAGGAAAAGAGGGGGGTGAAGTATTTCCTTTCATACACAAATGAAATATTTACTCAAATTGTCTTAGTGAAGGAATTCATGAACTCTTTTCTCTTACACAGTCCTTTTTCTTTGACTGAGATTCAGATTATCATGAGTGAAAAAAAATATGTTTTTAAAATCCATGAATAATTGTTGATGGCATATGGTTTTTGGAAATATAAATCTGACGAAGGGATCAATGGTGCGACCTCATTTGGAGTACTGTTCTGGTCACCGCACCTCAAAAAGGATATTATAGCATTGGGAAAAGTGCAGAAAAGGGCAACTAGAATGATAAAAGGGTTGAAACACTTTCCCTATGAAGAAAGGTTAAAACATTTGGGGTTCTTTAGCTTGGAGAAACGACGGCTGAGGGGTGACATGATCGAGGTTTATAAGATTATGCATGGGATAGAGCAGGTAGAGAAAGAAGTACTTTTCTCCCTTTCTCGCAATACAAGAACTTGTGGGCACTCAATGAAATTGCTGAACAGTCGGGTTAGAACAGATAAAAGGAAGTACTTCTTCACCCAAAGAGTGATTAACATATGGAATTCACTGCCACAGGAGGTGGTGGTGGCTACAAGCATGGATGGCTTCAAGAGGGAATTACATAAGCATATGGAGCAGAGGTCCATCAGTGCTATTAGCCACAAGGTATAGATAGGAACTCTCAGGCTGGGGCAAGTGATGCTCTGTATTCTTGGTGCTTGGGGGGGGCGACAGTGGGAGGGCTTCTAGTGTCCTGGCCCCACTGATGGACCTCCTGATGTCACCTGGTATTCTTGGCCGCTATGTGACAGAGTGTTGGACTAGATGAGCCATTGGCGTGATTCAACATTGGCTTCTCTTATGTTCTTATGTTCTTAAATCATTTCATATTGAAGTAATCTGGACCAGGTTGAGCCCTGTGTCCCCTACCCTGGGAAATTGAGAAACCTACGCCCGTGGCTCCAGGAATGAAGCCCAGGTGTGACTCCAGGCTGCCTGCAGTAGCAATGGAAGTACCAAGCAGAGTAGTGGAGAGGTGGAGGCACTGCAGTCTGAGATGAAGGAAATGCCTGAAGTCAAGATGGCCTAATCATTGATTGTCACAGTTCCCGTCTTATTTCATCCACATTTATATTTACAGACAGTCTAGTGGTATTCTTTCACTTCTCACTAAGCAAAGCTGGATTATCTTGTCCTTAAGAGGGTACTTTTCAACTCCCACAGCACGGAGTAATGTGAGAACTGGCCTTTAAGCCTTACTTAGGCAGCGTGAAGAAGGGTTGTATTTCCAGTTGACATTTCAGACCTTGGGATTTGCACACCAATGCACTCAAGTCCTCACACTCATGGACGGTAGATAAACTCTTTACCCAGTTTCAGGGGCATAAAAGGCAGCTTGTCTGACCTGGTGGCATTGTGTACCCCACTTTTTAATCGCTCCATAGCTGCACAAAGTATAGGTGAACCAAAAACAAACAGATGAAGAGCTGAAGAGAGCCTTATCATTTCATTGCTATCTTTATGACCTTGAGGAAAACCTCAGATCTGGCTCTCTGCCCACCAATGTTGCCCGGTCAGAACTATGGTAGGACTTTGTAGCTGGATCGGAGCCATGCTTTGAGGTCATTCGTGAATATCCCACTTATTGGATGGATCTTGAAGAAGAAAAAAACCCATAGAACATGTTTTATTGCTAAAGATACATTTATTTCTCTTTCCCATAGCCTGTGATCTTGGTGTCTCTCTCTTTAAAAGAACTACAGTCTCTCTCTCTCTCTCTCTCTCTCTCTCTCTCTCTCTCTCTCTCTCTCTCTCTCTCTCTCTCTCTCTCTCTCTCTCTCTCTCTCTCAGCTACTCAAGAATAAACTGCACATGACATTAGGGATCTGGAATCATATTCCCCAATGTGTAATATTTTGGGGAGTTCCATGAGCAAAGCTCCCCCCCTTTTTAAAGAAAGCATGTACTTGGGAGCCTGATTCCAAACAGGCACAAGACTGAGGGGTTAAGCCACCACCATGCTTTCCATTTTCACAATTCGAAACAGCCCCAGGAAGCTGGTATCTGCCCCATTGAGGCAAACATACTAGTATTCACACAAATGCCTGTATGTGGCCCCAGGGTGCCACAATGTGATTAGCTGGGGAGAACATTCAGGTATTGTCTGTTTGCTCCTCTGAAGTAAACAGTGATTCCCCACAGCCATTTTGGATCAGGAAAAGCCCATACCCTTCCCTGCTCCTTGCAGCATGATCTCAATCAGCTGGTGGAGACGGCATGCTCTTTCCCACTCTATGTGTAGTACACCCCTGTTTTGACTGATACAGACTGAGAGGAAAATATTGCATCAGTCTTACAACAACTTAATTTGGTTGCCAGTGTGGTTCTAGGCCCAACTCAAACTGTAGATTTTTGTCTTCCAAGTCCTAAGCGTTCTGAGTCTCGGGCTTGCTTGTGTAGGCACGGCTATCCAACAACTAATTTCCATGTGTACCAATGGCTACTGCAATGGCCTTTGCCCTCTGTAATATACAGTGTTCTAATATATAGCCACTATCCATATATAGCTGCAGTTTCATTTAAACTAACAAGAGCAACCAGAAGAGATACAGAATTTGGCTCATCACCAACTCTAGTCCCTCATCAAAAGCAAGAGTTCTCCCTTTCCACAGGGAACCATATTACACAGAGTACACAGTCTTCAGCTTTTTATTTAAGCCACTGTTGTTCCTTCAGCAACCCCAGGAAGGGTCAGGCTGCGCAGACTAGAATACAATACTGGTTAAGGATACATTTTCACAGAACCAGTTTCATTGGCAAAGTATGCAAGCTTCTGAGATAAGCAAAACTGTTCCAGGATGAATCTGAAATTTATTTTCCTAACTGTCTCAGTTGTGGAGACACAATTGAAAACATTTTGGCAATCTCTGTTGGAAGTTTACAAACCAAACTAAGTTCTTTCCTCTGTTTTTCTTGCTTCTCCCCCAAGCTTGCCCTCAAATAAGAACTGAACACACAAATAAGAACTGAGAAATGGAGTTTATTTAATTCAAAAACATACTACTTGCTGTCTAGATAAGAACCATGCGGCAGTCTCAGCAGATGGCCTGAATTACACAAGACAGAGAAGAGCTGCACTGAATACAGGTGTGCCACGTCCACATGTAGGGTTGTCAGCTCTGGGATGTGAAACCCCTGAAGATTTAGGGGGTGGAGCCTGGGGAGGGCGGAATTTGGCGAGGGGAGAGACCAAATCAGTGTACAAAGCATAGAGTCCACCCTTCAAAGGAGCCATTGTCTCCAGGGGAACTGACCTCTTGAGTCTGGAGTAAATGATAATACTGAGAGATCTCCAGGCCCCATTTGGAGTCTGGCAACTCTGTGTAAAGCATGGAGCCAAAGGGGCACATGGGCAGGAGAGCACTGAATCCTCCTTCCATTCTGTGAAAGCTCATCTACCTTCACCTCTTGCATTTTTATCATTGCTGGACTCACTTCTGGTATTGGAGCACAACCAGAGAAGAAAAGACCTCAGAGGTGGGAAAGGGGAAACAGACTAAAGGAGTAAAAGTGGAATGTAGGTAAGAGTTCAGCACAAGCACAGAGACCTTGCCTGCAGGTTCCTTTGGCCCTTTAAATCAGTCACAGATCCAGTCCTTGGCTTTACACGATGTGGATCTGCTACCATCACATATAGTCTGGGCCTTAGTTTGGGGTGGATTTTTCAACCCAGTGCCAAATTATTTCCCTGTGCAATGAAATCAGAATGTTCTTCTCCTTGAGCAACACCTGTGCTGCTACATATGTCAACGTGACTCTAAGGAGGCACCACTCCTCTGTGTCCTCACTAACCCTGGAACCCAAACTCCTTGTACTTGCTAGCCATGTCGTTCCGGAACATCTCCAAGGCCTTTCTCATTGCCGCTTGGGAGTCGGCCCCAAAGTCCGCAGAGTATTTATCAGCAATGACAGCAACAATCACTTCAGAAATGAACTGCACAGAAAGAAGAAAAGGGTAGTTATTCAATGCAGTGTAAGTAACGTATATATATATGGCATAGCTCAAGGTAGGTGAGGTGCTGTCAGGTCACTAAGAGGGAGGGGCCAGCTGTTAATCACAAATGTCTGCAATACTTGATAACACCTGAAGCCTAAGCACACATATTTAGAACAAAGGACTTGTTCCCCACACAACCATGTAGATTGCCTGATTTCTCTGCATTTTATAACTAGTAGGCTATACAAATTGACTCCAGTGTGTTTCAGTGTGATGCTTGGCCACTATGATACCCAGCAATTTTGGAGTCGTCAGACTTGCCAAATCTCAAACTGGAACATCTTTCAGAAAAGTTTGAGTCCAGTGGGACCTTTAAGACGAATGAAACTTATTTGGTCTTAAAGGTGCCCCTGGACTCAAACTTTGTTCTATGGCTTCAGACCAACATGGCTACCCACCTGGATCTATTTTCAGAAAACTTGTAATTCCTTTTTAATGGGGTTGACTTTTAGTGGCTGGGATTAAGTGAGTCTGGGGCAAGAGGGTAGTGTTCAATATATTTTATCTAGTCTAAGCTGGTTTTAATTGAGCATTTTATGTGTACAGCCTTGTTCTTCTCCATAAGCTTGTAGGAGGAAAAGGAGCAACTAGAAATTTGACTAAAATAAATTCTTCAAGAAAATTCCTCCTGAATGGGAATTCTAAAATTGGGTCTGTCTAGCACAACTGGAGACCTTTCAGTATTTCACAGATAAAAATGTCTGAAGGATGACACACACTGCTTTTAATCTCTCTCTTCCTCTCTCTCTCTCTCTCTCTCTCTCACGCACATGCACGCACGCACACACAAACACACACACTGCTGAAGTATCTGAAGTTATCAACTGCAGGTTACATTGACCGTAGCAGTTTACTTTTTAAAGAATGTGTTAATAGAATGTTACCTTTCACAATAGGTCTGACGACAGGTCTGGAATAGCTGCAGCCCCAGATACATTCATCGACAATTATTCTCTGTTTAGGTGGGTATACGGGAAGTGTGGCACAAGCGTTGTTTGTGCTTTTACATACACATGCATTAGAGTCAAGATGCATCCACCCACAGCCCAGAAATCTGAGGTTTTATAGCAATCCAATCTTTTCCCCAAAGGCAAGATAGGGACTGGGCTTTAGCAGGAACAGAACCAAAGCAAATCTGGCATGTGCTGTGTGGATCTTTCCCAGTCCTGCCCACCCTAGCTCCATTTCCCCTGCCCTAGCCCCCAGTGGCTGCCATTCCTCTCCCGTCCCGCACACACACACAAACACCAGAAGCATTTTTAAAAACCAGCTATTACTAGATCAGGAGGGAAGGCATCGTGGTATAGCCCTATCTTGCCAGATCTCAGAAGCTAACTAGGGAGACTACCAAAAAAGACTCTGCAGAGGTGTCGCCCTAAATCAGCTGCGACTTGAGGGCACTTTACACGCACACCCCTTGCTAGATCACTATAGCATTATAATATTACAATGATCTCTTGCTACAATGTACTCAGTCCTAGCTTCCATTTTTTAAAAAAAGTAAGTCATTGTCATTGCGGAACAGTGTGGCCTGAGGAATGAAAAAGGCTACAGACCGAGAAGGCAAGCAAGCCGGGAACTAGGCAACCATGGCAATAGGTCATTATAACACTATAGTAATCATGTTATCCACCACATGGAAGCCTTGTTACTGCTATGCAGAATTGGTAGCCACAGTAGCAATAAGGAAACCACAGAAAGCACCTTCAATAAGAGAAGGTAAAGAACTTCAGGTTTAGGGGACAAGATTCAAAGTATCAATCAATCCTTTTGCGTGATGACATAAAATTGGTTCAAGGTTAGGCTGCAAAAAGAACACACACACACAACGATGTTATTAACACAAAATCTCACTCACGACTCTGATGAAGCAAAGGGATTTGTGCATTTGCATTTCTCCCTTGAACCCAGGCCAATCATAGCTAAGCATTTTTAGGTCCAAGTCATTACCTTGGGAGAGAAGTATATACATGCTTGAGTGGCTACAAGAATGTGACACTGAAGACCCCTGATTCAAATCTTGCCTCTGCCGCACTGTGTGGCTTTAGACAAGCAACCCTCTCTCAAGATCAGTCTTCCACATGCAGCATAAAGATACTAGTCCTCAGCTAATTTACAGGGCTGTCGTACTGATTACAAGAAGGCACTGTATGCGAAGCACTTTGAATTCTGCAAGCGCTATATAAATTCTAGGCATTATTATCTATTAAACTCTGTCTTTGTAATCAATACTGCTTAGGAGCCAAATGAAGTGCACTGAGGAATGCATCAATAGGATTTATTCTTTAAAAAAAATGCTAAAAGCAGCCACATGGGATTTGGATGGAGGGCCATGATGCTAGTAGTGGGGCGTTTTCACCCTTCCCTCCTGTTTCCCAGTTGCAATTTGCTCCTGCCCCGGAGGTGGGGGTTTTTGCCTTTTATGGGAAAAATGCCAGTACCCAGGGCTATTTTGGGGCAGGAGCACACAGGAATGGAGTTCTGGCCAGCTCCCAAGTTGGCCACACCCAGCAGGAACTCATTAGCTTAATAGGCCACACCCAAAAGCAGAAACTCATTAGGATTGGCTACATTAGGACTGTGTGGCCTTACATGCAAAGGAGTTCCTGCTCCAAAAAAAGCCCCGGGTTTTGACAACAAACAAGGTAAACAGAATAAGAAGCATAAGGTAGGTGTGGCTGGATGACCACACTTCTGGTAACATGAGTGTCCCATCTCCAGCTGGGACGGCACCGGGCCACGCAGCCCCGAGCCGGAGGAACCGGCAATGGCCCCCACCCCCCACCCGGAGGGCGGCAGCGACTCGAGAGAGGCCCCAGCCGCAGCCCCCACCCACCAGGGAACACTTACCGCCGCCGACAGGTGGCATGAAGAAGGAGGTGCGCCGCGGGCAGGATGAGCGAGGCCTGGCCAGCGGCGCGAACGGGAGCCCGGACAGCCAGCTGCGCTGCAGGAACAAGCAGCGGCAGCCCCGGCTGGCGCCTCGATGCGGGGCCAGGGAACTGGAAGGGAGGTGTCCGGCTCAGTGTCCCTGCTTTTGGAGGAAGGCGGGGCCCTGGCCGGGGAGGAGCCAGGAGGGAGGTGGGAGTAATAAAAGAAGGAGAGGGGAACATGGCCAGGGAGGAAGAAAGCTGGGCTGGCTGGGACGCGCTGGAGAGTGGGCAAGCTGTCAAAAGAGAGAAAGTGAGCCAAAGTCCCGGGGAGCTCCCTGCTCCGCAAGCCAGACCCTGAGCGGGCAAAGGCGGTGACGTAATCCCTGACACGCCCGGTTTCTGAGGCCGTTGCCCATACCTCCTGAGGTCCTCTTACCTTGCCCTCCTGGCCCCTCCAGAGTCCCGGGGTGGGGCGTAGCAGCTGTCTCCATCTCGGCGGCGGCCCCCAGCGACTCCAACAGCAGAAGGCGCCCCCCCCTTGAGTCGGGGGGGGCGTCACAACGAGGGTGTGGCCTAATATGCTAATGAGCTGTGCTGTCAGGGGTGTGGCCTAATATGCTAATGCGTTCCTGCTGTTAGATATGGCCTATTATGCTAATGAGTTCCTGCTGGGCTTTTTCTACAAGAAAAGTCCTGCCAGTACCATAGACATGACTTTATGTTTCCCCTCCAGAACAAAGGATGGATTAAGGGGGAGCAATATGCATTGGCCTAGGGCTACGGTGGCTCAGAGGTTAAAATACTGAGCTGCAGACGGGAAGGTCTGTAGTTCAGCAGTTCGAGATCCTAGTGCCATGTGATGGAGTGAGCTCCTGTCTCTGGCCTCAGCTCCTGCTGACCTAGCAGTTTGAAAGCAAGAAATTGCAAGTAGATAAATAGGTATTGCTTCGGTGGGAAGGTAACAGCATTCCATGCACCACGGCATTTAGTCATGCCGGCCATATGACCACGGAAATATCTTCGAACAGCACTGGCTCTTCGGCTTGGAGAGTGAGATGAGCACTGCCCCCTAGAGTCAGATATGACTAGCTTTCAAGCAAGGGAAAACTTTACTTTTAATATGCCTTGGAAAATTGGGGCAAAGGTTAGAAAAAACCTCCTACCCCATCATCATGGCCCCAGTCCAGATCCCTGCCCCCATCCTTTTGAAACCATGGGCAATCCTAATTGTGGATAATCTGGGTCATAATTCATTTGACCCAAAAGTGCTTTACTTTGATTTGTTTGTGATCTTAGTCATATTATTATTTAGTGATACAGAATAATTTAATTGTCTATAATAATCAGAAATGGCTAGATACTCCTAGCAGCAGACAAACACACATGCACCGATGCATAGTGCAGAAAGGGATGCAAGCCTGGGATCTCCTGCCTGCATCCTAGTCATTCAGGCGTAGTCCACACTACCAACCCACCCTTACCTCGAGGTGTCTGATGGGAATTTTATGTTTGGTGGCATGGCTGTGTGCCAGTGGTTTAAGTTCTGCTTCATGTTTCCCTTTCCGCTTCAGGATTCTGCCCAGGGCACTGAGGACGGTCGTTCCATGCTTCTTCAGTTCTTCTGAGCTCTTCATGTCATCCACCGTCTTCAGGTGTTTAAACTTGCCAAAGTGTTCCATGGTCTCAGGGTGGCTCTGAAACATCCTGCCAATGGAATGGAAGGAAAAGATGGAAATTACAGTGATAGCTCTAGGAATCACCGGTTACCATAGAGTTCCCAGTGATTCCTAGAGCTACTGCCATCTCCTCTGGGTTTTCCCCAGAAGTGATGTCATCACGCTTGTGATGCCAGTCCCCGTCATATCCCCACCCCCAACTGGAGCCAGCTGAGCTCTGAGAAAGAGCAAGAGAAAGAGCTGCTAGAGGGGTGAGCTTTCAGCTGAGGAGATTTAACTGAGGGGATTGTGTGGAAGGACTGTGTTTGAGAGTGTGTGCAAGAGATTAGAGTTGTTGCAGAGTGCTGGCTGCTTGAGAGAGGGTGAGGAAGGGCCATTGTTTGAATGTAATTGAGTGCCTGGTGAATTTAAATAGCTGCTGTCCTGCCCTTTCCTGGGGGAGGCCGCTACTTAAGGCAGCACCTGGCCAGTGGCACAAGGGCTTTTTGCCTGTGGCTCTTAACCTAGGGACTCTTAGGCTAGGGACTCTGTAAGAAGCCCAGGAAGAGCCGGATAGTAAGGTAAGTAGACTTCTACAAGGTGAACCACATAAATACAAAGGGTTTTAAAAGGGGGCTTATATATAATTATTCTTTTATTCTTTTAAAAGCAATTATGAAGCCAGAATGCCAGCTGGGGGTTGGGGGCTATCCAGCGTTTTGCACAGAGTGTCACATGTATGACTGTCTGCCCACTGGACAGAAGTCTTGGGTGTGTGCTCGGTGCAAGGAGCTCCTGGTTCTCAGGGAGCAAGTTTGCTCCCTTGAGGCCAAGGTGGCTGACCTGGAGAAGCAGATACAGTCAGTTAGGTGCACAGAGAAGAATCTCGGGGACTTGTTAGATATGTCCCACTCTGGATCTGGCAGCCCCTCCGCTATCATGGAGAATGACGGTCAAGGAGAAACAGGGCACTATGCTGAGGATAAGGGGAATATGCCCTCAGAAGGGACCTCTTCAGCTGATGAACGGTTATCCTTTTACACCAAGGAACCATCCCTGGGCAGGGTGGGAGGGGGACTCTTGGTAGTTGGTGATTTGATCCTTAAGCAGGTAGACAGTTGGGTGGTACTGACCGTATGGTGACTTGCCTGCCTGGTGCGAAGGTAGCGGACATCATGTGTGTTTTAGATAGGCTGGAGGATCCAGTGGTCATGGTGCATATCGGCATCAACAATGTGGGGAAATGCAGTCATGAGGTCCTGGAGGAGAAATTTAGGCTGCTGGGCAGAAAACTCAAGGCCAGGACCTCCAAGGTAGCCTTTTCAGAAGTGCTACCTGTTCCACGTGCAGGGCCAGAGAGACAGGCACAGATCAGGAGTCTCAATGCGTGGATGAGACGATGGTGTAGGGGGGAAGGGTTCACATTTGTTAGACACTGGGATGCTTTTTCGAACAAGAGAGAGCTGTACAAAAGGGATGGTCTCTACTTGTCTCGAGAAGGAACCAGGCTGCTGGCGCTTAAAATCAAGAAGGTGGCAGAGCAGTTTTTAAACTGAATATTAGGGGAAAGCCAACAGGAGATGAAAAGCCAAAGGAGATGGCTCATCTCAGAGAGATGACGGGGTAGCTGTTGCTTTTCTACAGGGAGGTGGATTGGAATTGTCCACTGAGACTGTGGCTAATGATAGGGACTGCCTGACAGGGTCTCGAGGCAGCGAGAGGAAGGTTGTGGGCTTAGCATGTATGGGAAATTATAGGTGTTTCTATACAAATGCTAGAAGTGTCCGAGGTAAAATTGGTGAGTTGGAGTGCTGGTGTTGGGAGAAAAAATAGACATTGTGGGTATTTCAGAAACTTGGTGGGATGAGGAAAATAAGTGGGATATGGTGATTCCCAGCTATATATTATATCGGAAGGATAGGGGGGGACGGGTTGGAGGTGGGGTGGCTCTGTATGTCAGAGAGGGTATACAGTCCAGTAAGACTGAGAAGGTAAGAGAATTGGATTCGGTTCTGGAAATGCTATGGGTTGAAATAGTGAAGCCAAAAGGAAACATAACACTAGAAGCTTATCGCCCACCAGTTCAAAAGATAGAGGAGGATTATAAAATGATGAATGAATTAAAGATAGCGGCTAGACAAAAAAACGGTGTCATAATAGGTGATTTGAACTACCCACACATTGATTGGGTCAAAATGTGTTCTAGTCAGGAAAAAGAGATTGAGTTTCTAGACATTCTCAAAGACTGTGCTATACAGCAGATGGTCATGGAACCTACCAGGGGAGAGGTGGTCCTGGATTTGGTTCTAAGTAATGCCCAAGACCTGGTGAGAGATGTAAAAGTGATAGTACCGCTTGGGAACAGTGACCACAATGTTATTGAGTTCAACATTTGCATAAATAGGGAATTGGGCAAAAAGACCGACACAACCACTTTTAACTTTAAAAGGGGTAACTTGTCTGATATGAGGGTACATGTGAGGAAGAAACTGAAAGGAAAAGGAAAAAGGGTCAGAACCACTGGGGAAGCTTGGAGACTATTTAAAACTACAATCCTAGAAGATCAGAAAAAATATATACCACAGGTTAGGGAAGGCACAAATAGGTATAGAAAAAAGCCTGCATGGTTAACAAACAAAGTAATAGAAACTGTAAAAGGTAAAAAGGATTCCTTTAAGCGGTGGAAAACTAGTCTCAGTGAGGTTGATAAAAGGGAACACAGGCTGTGGCAAATAAAATGCAAGTCTGTGATCAGGGAGGCAAAAAGGGAATATGAGGAGCATATAACAAAAAGACGTAAAGACCAACAATAAAACTTTCTTCAAATACATTAGAAGCAGGAAACCAGCCAGGGAGGCAGTGGGGCCCTTGGATGACCAAGGGATAAAAAGAGTAGTGAAGGATGACAGGGAAATGGCAGAGAAGCTGAATGCATTTTTTGCCACTGTCTTCACTGTGGAAGATGAGAAGTGTTTGCCCACTCCAGAACAGCTGATTTCGGAAAGGGTGTTGAAAGTCCTACGACTGAAAAACAACTTAAAAACTGATAAATCACCAGGCCCAGATGGCATACATCCAAGAGTTCTGAAAGAACTCAAATGCGAACTTGTGGATCTCCTGACAAAAATATGTAGTCTTTCATTAAAATCTGCATCCATTCCTGAGGACTGGAAGGTAGGTAATGTCACTCCCATCTTTAAAAAGGGTTCCAGAGGAGATCCGGGAAATTACAGGCCAGTCAATCTGACATCGATACCGGGTAAATTGGTGGAAACTGTTATTAAGGAAAGAATTAGTAGGCACATTGATGAACAAAAACGATTGAGGCAGACTCAGCATGGGTCCTGTAAAGGAAGATCTTGTCTCACTAACCTGTTAGTGTTCTTTGAGGGGGTGAACAAACATGTGGACAAGGGGACCCAATAGATATTGTTTACCTTGACTTCCAGAAAGCTTTTGATAAAGTTCCTCATCAAAAGTTCCTAAGCAAGCTCAAAAATCACGGGATAAAAGGACAAGTCCTTTTGTGGATCAAAAACTGGCTAATTAATAGGAAACAGAGTGAGTATAAATAGGCAATTTTCTCAGTGGAAGATGGTATGCGGTGGGGTACTGCAGGGATCAGTACTTGATCCAGTGCTTTTTAACTTGTTCATTAATGATTTGGAGTTGGAGTAAGCAGTGAAGTGGCTAAATTTGCAGATGATATGAAGATGTTCAGGGTGGTGAAAACCAGGGAGGATTGTTGAGGATGGGTGAGTGGGCATCAACATGGCAAATGGGGTTCAATGTGGCCAAGTGCAAGGTGATGGACATTGAAGCCAAAAATCCTAACTATAAATACACGTTGATGGGGTCTGAACTGGCAGAGACTGACCAAGAGAGAGATCTTGGAGTCATAGTATATAACTCACTGAAAATGTCAAGACAGTGTATGACTGCAATAAAAAACACCAATGCTATGCTAGGGATTATTAGGAAGGGTATTGAAAACAGATCAGCCAATATCATAATGCCCCTATATAAATCAATGGTGCGACCTTATTTGGAATACTGTGTACAGTTCTGGTCACCGCACCTTAAAAAGGATATTATAGCTTTGGGAAAAGTGCAGAAAAGGGCAACTAGAATGATAAAAGGTTGGAGAACTTTCCATATGAGGAAAGGCTGAGTCGCTTGGGGCTCTTTAGCTTGGAGAAACAACAGCTGAGGGGTGACATGATCAAGGTTTATAAGGTTATGTATGGGATAGAGCAGATAGAGAAAGAGGTACTTTTCTCCCTTTCTCACAATACAAGAACTTGTGGGCACTCAATGAAATTGCTGAGCGGTCGGGTTAGAACAGATAAAAGGAAGTACTTCTTCACCCAAAGAGTGATTAACACATGGAATTCACTGCCACAGGAGGTGGTGGCGGCTACAAGCAGGGACAGCTTCAAGAGGGAATTAGATAAGCATATGGAGCAGAGGTCCATCAGTGGTTATTAGCCACAAGGTATAGATAGGGACTCTGGGGCAAGTGATGCTCTGTATTCTTGGTGCTTGGGGGGGTCAACAGTGGGAGGGCTTCTAGTGTCCTGCTGGACCTCCTGATGGCACCTGGTATTTTGGCCACTGTGTGACAGAGTGTTAGACTGGATGGACCATTGGCCTGATCCAACATTGGCTTCTCTTATGTTCTTAACTCTCCTGCCAGCTGCCAGGCTCAGTCTGGCAACCCTCCCTGGGTTACATCCTCCAGTTGGGACCAAAAGTTCTCCTGGAATTACAACTGATATCCAGACTACAGATATTAGTTTTCCTGGAGGAAATGGCTGCTTCAGAAAGTGGACACTACAGCATCACATCCTGGTTGAGTTTCCTTCCCTTCCCAAACTGCACTGTCCCGAGGCACTACCCCCAAATCTCCAGGAATTTCCAAAGCCAGAGCTCACAAACCTACCTGGGACCCTTTTTCTGTTGCAGGGATAGAAGAGGAAAGAACTTTTTTTTAAGGTGAAAGAAATTCAGAGGAACTGGCAGACCATGGCACTAGATTGTTATTTTTGTGCTGCAGTGCAGTAGCAATTACTGATTATTTTGCAAACCTTCAAAAAGCCATCTGGAGGCAGGGTGGGGAAAATGGCAATTTTGACAGGTTGTTAGAAGGAAGATAGTGTTGTCAGAGGCACTGCCTTTACTCTCGGGTAGCCCCAAAGCAGGGGCACCCCACTTTCCAACCTGACCCAGAGACCCACAAAACTCAGGCCAAGGAAAGCACTTCTGGTTCTGAAACACAGAGCTAGCTACAGCTCTGAAAAAGGGCTACCCATTTTAAGGTCCCCAGTCTTCCCCCTCCACCCAGCAGAGATTATGCTTATGGAATAACAATGAGTTCCACTAGGTAAAGTATCTACATTTCTAAAAGCTATTCAGAGGCCACCTGGCAAATAGTCCTCTTCTCTCCAGTACCACATTCAGCCCTTTATTTTGACATCCTTTGTCTATGTGTAAATTTTTTGTCTTTCCTGCTCTGTCCCTCAGGGTACCAGGATAAACCAATCAATCATCCAAATGTTTAGCAATCCTTCCTGATGCTAATCAGGGACTCATCTCCCACCTTTTGTCTACCCTGGCCATGACCATTAGTGGTCAGCTAATCCATTCAACTAGCTACCCAGCACCTGGCTTCTATTGTTAAATCCAGACCCTGCCTCTCTGGAAGCTCATTGGTCACATCTAGCCCTTGTCCATCCTGATGCCACACACCCCTGGGACTAATCATTGGTCCAGGTAATCTATTGTTCTCACCTGAGACCAGCCCCCAAGTTCTTTCATTGGTCTGCATTATTTTCCTATGCCTATATCCCAGCAAACACTTGGCCTTAGACTGTTTGTTTTCTGCCAAGATGCCAACTGGCAGTTTACTCCTAAACTCTCTGAGTTTAGGCCACAATCCTTTCTTCATGGACCTCTGCACGTCTCTACAGGTTGTATCAACCCTCTATAAGCTATCAATCATCTCTGCTTCTTAGTTACGTATTGTGTGAATATTGTTTGTATGCTAGAGAATATTTAGTAAAGAAATCATTATTTTAGCCACCGAGTTTCAGTGTCTATTCCTGGGTTCTTGGGAATTCTTACTCTGATATACACAGGTCTGATCCTATAGTTAAGCCAGTTGCATATTAATAATTATAATTCTCCATCTTTATTAAATAATAGAGCAATTTGGCTAACAATAGTGCTGATGTGGGCTAGACTTCTGACAAGGCACAGCTTCCCAGACAAATGGCTTGCTTACGTGCTTGGACTGCATTCCTTCCAAAAAGATCAGATTAAAGCAGGTTTGGGAAAGAGCATGCCAAAAATGGGGAAATCTTGGACAGTGGATGATTAGAGGATGACATCACATAGATGCTAAAAAAAACCCAAGGCACGCCAATTTGGAAGTCAAAGCAGAGAAAAATCTCTTTGTGGCTATAGTGTCTGGTTTATGCCCATGTCTCCTGGCCCCAAATTCTTCCCCAAGGACTCTTTACACTGTAGAGGCTCTACTCCATTTGCAGCCTAATGGGTCCCTTGGGAGAGGGTAATTGAGATCGGGGGGGAAATTATTTTCTCCAATCCAAATTAATTTTGGTGCCTTCCCCACCACCACCAGCACCACCACTTCACTCCACCAGACATTTAAAACATAAAGGGGCAGAGGCCCTTACATGTCAAAGGTTCATGGAATAATAGGGTGAATTAGAATAGGCAATGCATCCAGTTTCTTTCTCGTAATCTCCGATCAATTGCCCAGGACTGTACTGGTTTAGTTTGGCACTGGTTGCCCCCAAATCTTCCTTTAGCAGTGAAAGGGGAATTAATTCCTGCCCCACATCCATTCTGATGAAGGAAGAGGCAGTCTGCATCTCCCAAACTTGCATGCTTCTGCATTCATGTAAATAACAGAGAAAAAATTGAGGAAGGAGGGAAAGTACAATTTTTACCTCCCCCCGCCCAAAAAAGGAAATGTTGCATGGTATAACCCAGTCTTAACAGGTCTTGGAAGCAAAGCAGCGTCAGCATTTGGATGGGAGACCACCAAGGAAGTCTCCGCAGAGGAAAGCAATGGCAATGGCCATCTCTGCTTCTCACTTGCCTTGAAAGCCCCTTGTGGGGATTGCCATAAATTGGTTGCGACTTAACAGCACAAATGGATGGAGGTACATAAAACCTTCTTTCCACCAGTCTATGGCACTCAAGTTTGGGAGTGGAAGGCAATTGTAAACTTCCCTTTAACACCATTGTGGGGAGGGAGTTAAATCCCATTCTGAACCCGCACTGCTAAGAGAAGGTTTGGGCCGGCAGCCTCTAATCTGAGTTTAGTGATCTCGTACTAGTGCACTAAGCATTATACAGCTCTCTAGTTTGGGGCCACAACAAATCCTGAACATGAGCACCCTACAGGTCTGTTGCTAGGACAATAAAGCCTTCCTGTCTGGAGCTAGCTGGCATGCAGAACAGAGGAGCAACCATGCAGTAGTACTGTGGTAGTTGTGAGGGGCCAGGCAGAGTAGTGCTGCAAGAGACCTACTTCAGCATTTTGTTACTGTTTCCCACTTACCTGAAGCAGATTTTAATACAAATATAATAGTGTCAGACTAGAATCCCCCCTCTGCCGCAAAGCTTCCTGGGCCAGTCGTTCTCACTCAGTCTAACCTACCTCACAGGGTTGCTGTGAGATGACATAATCATATATGCTGCCCCGTGTTGCATGGAAAATGGGTGGGATAAAAACGTACTAGGCAGACATGCTATGTTAACTCCCACTATGTTATAGATATTAAGATTGTTTGTATAGTGCTACTGCTGAACAATCAGGAACAATCTGGTTGCTTGCGTGTCTTGGTTAGTTAAAACCTCAATATTCTGTTCTCCTGAATGCAAACCTATCAACTCTGCTGGCTTGTAATGAAATGCAAATATGGGAAGGCTGCGGCTCTAATCTTCTTGTTTATTCTTTGTTACCTTTGCTAATGAGTTATTCAGTAATGCCAGTTACAACAGCAGTGGATCAGAACACCTTCAACAGAGAAGCTGAATGATGAATCAGGATTTCCTTACTCCAACAATTATCTAATAAAGTCAATTCAAAGAACTGATATCCTCAGGGTTACTTGCAAGTTTATCTTCCTTTTTCTTCTGCCCACATAATTATTATGTGTCAGTAATAGGCCATGCAGGTTCTTAAACTCCATTATGGCAGCTTCTGAGCTTTGCTTCCTGCAGTCCAAATTAATACCCCACCGTATGTCTTAGATGTCTCAGTTTTGGGGCCACACTGTTTACAATTTTGTTTTCTTCTATACACATGGATATATCTTTTTTTTCATTCAAGCATAACCAAGTGTGCATACGGTGAAGTAAGGTTTAGTCCATGAAAACATGGGCTGTAATAAACCTGTTAGCCTTTAAAGTGGCACAAAACACCCTTTTTATTTCAGGTGCTATGCTTCTCAGATTTCCGTCACCAGCATCTGCTTACCTGATGATAACTTCCTGTCCGTGTGCAGGGAGATCTGGTTCCACTTTTCCCCAGATGTCCAAGACCCTCTGCCATTCCTGATCACTGAGCCCCATAATGTCAGTCGCTTGAGAAACAATTGAAAGCAAAGTTGTGTGGCTCGTGTGTCTTCTTCCTTGAGTGCAGTGTGGGTACAGAGACACATTGATGGTTTACAACACATCTGACTTACAGACAGACACCTGTCAGTCGACAGTGCAAGTCTAGGTCACTCTGGTCAAAGCTGTCCTCCCTCTCCCTCGCTCTCTCTCCTTAGAAAGCTATTTTAAGCCAGGAGCTATTGTAGCAACCCCAGATGAAATAATTGCTGTGTTTGGGATTCAACTGGCATAGGTCCCATGGTGAACAGAAAGGGCACTTCCCCAGTTCAGTGCCAGGAACTTGTTACTCAGCTCCCATACTGAGAACCCAGGACACAAAGTCACACTGGCTGCATTCATACATCGTGCACTTCCATTGAGCTGTAGCAATCATTTGCAATTGGATTGTCCACACAGGAAAATTCAGTTGTGACTCAGTGATTGCTGCAGTGCAATACCCAACAATATGTGGAGACAGCCATGCCATGGCTTGAATTTCTACTCTGCCATGGAAGCTTGCAGGGTGACCTTAACCAGTCACTCTCGCAACCTAACATCCCACACAGGGTAGCTGCTGTGAAGTTAAAAATGGAAGAAGGGAGAACTACGTTGTAAGCCATTTCGAGTTCCCATGGAGAGAAGAGCATACATCCCCAAATAAATAAAATCAAACACATATATATGCCAAGTTTTGAAATGCATGCACTTGGGTCCTGCTCAGATTTCTTTGTAAGATTTGGGGGTGCATAAGGAGAACACAGCAAGGCAAGGTGGCGAAGAAATAGCTACAGCAAGGTAATTTAAGTTTGCTTTGGCTTCTGCTCCAGATCTGGATTAATCCAGATTGAGTTTGATCACATATGAAATTGTATTAGACATGCTTTAAAACCTAGATTTGAAGCTGAATATTCCAACACTACTTCATTGCCACTAAACTCAGTCCTGCAGATTTTGTACAAGATCTACCGTCACCTGGTGGCTCCAGGTGAGAAGCGCAGTATGTAAAAGATTCAGTTCATGTTCACTGTGAAATCACTCTAGAATAAAGGTATGACACTAGCCAATGAGGCAAGAACAATTGCCAAGACTCAGCCATGCAATGTAATGAAACAGAAGGCATACGTGATGTGCAGCTAGTACAAAAGCAGATGAAAAGCACGGGAGGCAAACAGTCGTGCTGCCTTTGCCTCTGAGCTAGGAGGACAAAAAGTGTAAACAGAGAGTCAATGCGGGAAGACGACCCTATGTGTTTATTTAAAATAATATGGACTGGGCTCTTGGCCTGTAGTCCTCAAGATAGTTTACAATGTACAATGAACAACAAATATAAGATAGAACAGTAAAACCTAGCTCTAAAATACAAATAACAGCTGCAGCTTTTTAACAATCTTATAAAAGCCTTAAAAACCAGCACATTTTAAAAGTCACCATAAGCAAATAGACATTTATCTATATAAAAGAAAGTCCCCTCACCATAAAATCACCGCCCAGGCCAAACTCCTGGACCTAGAAACACGAAATTCAGGGAGAGCACTCCTACCATGGCGTAGATGCTCACTAAGAAGGGATTTTTAGAAATTTGACCCCTAAGAGGGTCAAAAGTGTAAAATGTGCTCCCCCCATGGCTTCCTATGTCACTGCTGCCTCCTTGCACGCCCCCCACACCTCCTACACCTGACAGGTGGTTGTCTGCCAAGTGCAGCAGTGGTTGCAGGGTGCTTAAAGCCATCAGGAAGCTGGCCCAGCCTTTGCAATGGCTTGCAGTACCCCTCCCCCTCCTACACTGGACAGGCAGCTGCCTGTCAGGTGTAGGAGAGGAGGTGGGATGCTTACAGCTGTCAGGGAGGCTCGCTCAGCAAGATCGCCTTAGGATCTGATGAAGGGGACGGGCAGGGATTCCAGTGCTAATGGGGCAGGGGAGGTATGGTGGTGGACAAGGTGGAGTAAGGGAAGGACAGAACTATTTTTGGGCAGGAACGCACAGGAACAGAGTTCCGGATAGCTTCAGAGTTGGCCACGCCCACTACAGCCAAAACCTCTGCATGCCTGGCTACAGAGGGAAGGCCTGGAGAGCAACCCCCCCCGGCGACTCCAAAGCGGGAGGTCCAGGGGGGAGGCTGGACGGCTCAGGGAGGCATTTAAATGCCTCCCTGTGCCTTCCGCAGCCCAGGCAAGCCAAGGGAAGGAAGTTTAAACTTTATTCCCTTCCCTTCGGGGGGGGGCTTACCCAGGCTCCCCGCAGCCGTGGTGCGCCCAGCCAAGCCAAAAGAGGGGTGTGTGGCCTAATATGCTAATGAGTTTTTGCTGTTGAGTGTGGCCTATTATACTAATGAGTTCCTGCTGCGCTTTTTCTACAAAAAAAGCCCTGGGGAAGGAGAAGAAGATACGGACATGCTCAATCCCCTTCCAACCTTTGACCCATCTCGAGAGGCTGTAGGGATAGAAGAAGAAGAAGAAGAGTTTGGATTTATATCCCGCCCTTCACTGCCCAAAGGCGTCTCAGAGCGGCTTACAAACTCCTTTCCCTTCCCCTCCCCACAACAGACACCCTGTGAGGTAGGTGGGACTGAGAGAACTCTAACACAAACTGTCCTTGAGAGAACAGCTGCGCCAGAGCTTGTGACTGACCCAAGGTCACATCAGCAGGTGCAAGTGGAGGAGTGGGGAATCAAACCCGGTTCTCCCAGATAAGAGTCCGCACACTTAACCACTACACCAAACTGGCTCTCATAGGAAGATGTACCCTTCCCCGACACTGCTGTTGTACAATGCCACGTCCATTAATAATAAGATCTCTGTTCTGCAGAGTTATCTGACAGAGCAAACAGTAGACCTGGCTTGCATGACTGAAACCTGGATGAGGGAGGGTGAAACAGTCACCCTGAACCAACTGCCCCCCCCCCCAGGGTTTTCAGTCCTTCACTAGTCTCGGACTGGTGGGGGGGGCATTACTCATCTGGGAGGCTTTTTCCTTCAGACCACTCCCTGAAGCAAAGATTGCCTGCATTGAATGTTGTGGGCCTTGTGTGGGAGGCCGAGGAGAGATTGGCCATTTGGTTGGTGTACCAACTGCCTAACGCACCAGCAAATGCCCTGCCGAGCTTCCCAGACTTTTGGTCTTGGGGGACTTCAGTGTCCATGCAGATGATGCGACCTCCTCTCAGGCTATGGACCTGGTGTTGTCCATGGCAGCACTAGTAGTCTCCCAGTTTGTATCGACCCCACCCATCAAGCAGGCCACATGCTGGATCTTATCTTTGCATTGAGGAGCATAGTGGACCAGATTACTGCAAGTTCAGTACCATGGTTGGACCACCTGGCCTTGAACACCCGCCTGAGTATTCCTAACCCTCCCTGTTTAGGTGACAAGCGAATTTATGCTCACCTGTGGAGTCAAATGGACCTAAATAGGTTCCAGGAAGCTCTGCGGGATCCGATTCCCTCTGGCAACCCATTGGATGTGCTGGCAGAAGATTGGCAACCCCGTCTTTCTGAAGCCATCAATAAAGTTGCTCCCCAGCTTCCTCTTCATCCCCGTACCAAGTTAGCCCACTGGTACAACCTGGAGCTATGGCAGATGAACCAGGAGCTAAGACAGCTAAAGAAGGGGTGGAGTCGAGCTCGCGACGAAGCTACAAGAGCATCCCATAGGTAATTTATGAAAACCTATGAGATGGCAGTGAAGCCTGTGAAGGATTTCCATTGTGTCTGCTAGCTCTCACCCAGCCCAATTATTTAGAATTATTCAGTCATTGACTAATCTGTCTCAGGGCATTACAAATGCTAGGGAATTGGCAATTAGCTGTGAGACATTTGTGAGCCATTTTGAGGTGCAGAGTCCCCTGAGGGAGATTATCAACTTGTTCCTTTCAACAGGGACCCTCCCAGGTGGATTGAAGGAGGTGGTGGTCTGTCCTCTCCTAAAAAGATCATCCTTGGACCCTATGGTCCTTAGTAATTACTGCTCAGTGCCTAATCTACCATTCCTGAGTAAGGTAATAGAGAGGGCAGTGGCAGAGCAGCTCCAGACTTTCTTGGAGGATGCTAAGATCCTGGATCCCTTCCAGTCCAGCTTTTGCCCCACCCATGGGACAGAGATGGTATTGGTTGCCCTGGTGGATGACCTCCAGAGACACCTGGATCAAGCTGGATCTGTGCTACTGATACTTTTAGATCTGTCTGCAGCATTTGATATGGTTGACCATGATGTGTTAACCCATTGCCTCACCGACACTGGGATACAGGGACTTGCCTTGCAGTGGCTAGCCTCCTATTCTCCTAGGTCAGGGACAGAGGGTAGTGCTTGGGGGAGAGCTGTCCCAGCGACCCCCACTGGAATGTGGTGTGCCACAGGGAGCAATTCTCTCCTCTATGTTATTTAATATCTCTATGCGCCCCTCGCCCAGATTATCTGGAGGTATGGGCTTGGGTGTCATCAGTACACTGATGACACCCAGCTCTATCTACTAATGGACGGCCACCTGGATATGGCCCTGGGAGAGTTGAAGGAGGTGTTACAGGCCGTGGCTGGATGGTTGCATCAGAGCCAACTGAAGTTAAATCCATCTAAGATGGAGGTCCTGTACCTGAGTCATGGGAGACTGGGACAAGGGATTGGGCTCCCAGCCTTCGAAGGGGCTCCGTTGGTCCCAACATCAGATGTAAAGAGCCTGGGGGTGTCCCAGGTCACTGCCACTGCCAAGTCTGCCTTTTTTCACCTGAGGCAGATCAGGCAGTTAGCCCCATATCTCACCTCCTGGGACTTAGCGACAGTGATCCACACAATGGTCACTTCCAGGTTGGATTATTGTAACTCTCTCTAGATGGGGCTGCCCTTGACTCTGCTCCAGAAGTTACAGCTAGTGCAGAACGCGGCAGCACAGGTGTTGACAGCGGCGCCTGTGTGGGCACACATCTGCCCAGTGCTGTGCGACTTGCACTGACTGCCTATCGAATTCCCGATCTGTTTCAAGGTGTTGGTACTTACCTTCAAGCCAGCATATTTTTGAGACCATCTCTCCCCATCTAAGCCCCGTAGAGCACTGAGGTTCACCGATCAACATTTTTTGGTGGTCTCTGACCTCGTCCGACTTGCCTGGCCCCTGCCTGGTGGAATGAGCTTCCATGTGAGATCAGGGCCCTGTGGGATTTATTACAATTCCACAGGGCCTGCAAGACAGAGCTCTTCTGCCAGGCTTTTGGTTGAGGCAGTGGATGTTCCCCCCTTTGGGCCCCCTCCATCTGTAGCCTGGGTCTACCTGTAGTCTGGGTCCTTGGGATCCTAAATTTAAAGAACTTGATAACAAAAACAGATTTTAACATCAACAGCACTGAAACATCTGACTTTTATTAGAGTGGTATGGTAGTTTGACTTATGTGTTGTGGTGTGTTGTTATGTCATGTTATTTTACATTGTGTTTTAAAATGGTTTTAATTGTATTGCACTTTTACTGTTGGAACCCACCTTGAGCCTGTCAAGGGGATGGCAGGATACAAATCCAGTAAAATAAATAAATAAATAAACATACTCCCCCCCTCAGCACCAGACAGGCAGGTGTCTGTCAGAGGTAGGAGCAGGATACTTTAATCCATCAGGGAGGCTGCCCGAGCAGAAACACCTTAGCAGTGATGCTGGGCCAGCCTCCCCAGTGGCTTTAGACACACTCCCACACACCCCTCCTCCACCTGACAGGCAGTTGTCTGTCAGGTGTAGAGCAGACTGGAGTGAGCAGCAGGGCCAGGGTACTTTAATCCATCAGGGAGGCCCCCCAGCAGGATCATCTTAGTGATGCTGCTGGCCCAGCTTAGCCACACTCCCACCCACTATGGAAATATATCCCAAATTTGTAGAAAAGTTGTTTCCTGTATTAGGTTATTTAACTTCTCGCAATGTGGGTTCTAGAAAATTGTTTCATATGAACTTGCTCAATATCTGATTGGTCAGATGTTTTGAATACGTAGTTATGTACCACTTCTTAAATATAACATAAATTAGAAGCATTTTTGTAAAAAAAGAAAAAAGTATGCCCTGCACACACACACCCACCCAAATCCAATACCCAGGCCAAAACCCTGCACCAAGAAACCCATAATAAGGGGAGTGCATTCCTACCATGACATCAACCCCCACTATGAAGAGATTTCTGAGAAACATGACCCCTAAGGGGGTAAAAAAGGGGCAAAATGTGTTTCCCCAATTCTTTTCCATGTGCCTGGTAGTCTGCTGCCTCTTTGCACCCCCCTCCCCCATTGGTCAATTGTGTAGCTCAGAGTTCTGAGGTAAAACCTGCCTGCTTGCACCCACCTCCCTCTGATTGCTCAGCTGTGGATCTCAATGTTCTGAAGTAAAAACAAAGTTAGAAGAGATTGCAGACAGTTGAGGACAATTACAGAAATCAGCGATTCAAGACTTCTGAATGGACATTTCTCATAACAGTCAGCATGGCAATTGAGTTTATGAATGTTCATGGGGAAATAGTAAAGGACCTTTCTAAAAGCCTGCTCCAGAGTGAGCTCACCAAGCAGCCTGGTAATCCTAGCACCTGAGGGCAGAACCACCACTGTGGTATACAGAGAGGTCCTTCAGTAGAGAGAGAAAAAAGTATGTATGTCTCACTTTATCCTTTACACTACAGTATTCTCTATTTGAATTCCTACAACAAGTGTTACCTTTCAAACTTCACATCATCAGTACTATAACTGGATTTACAGAACTTAAATACCGTAGCGAAGCACGAGTATCAGGCTAGCACCTAATAATCATACAGATGGAAACAAAGTTATGGTGGGGCAAGATCAATCAGTTGATAACTTCCTGTTATTGGGGGAAGATGATAAGGGGCCCATATCAGTTAGAAAAGCTGAACTTGGATGTTTATTGATTAAAGTATTTCTATCCCACCACTCTCTTGATAATGGAACTGAAAAGCATCCAAGTTTCACCTCCATTCATAATGACTTCAGTTGTGTCTTGTTACTGATGAGGAAAGAGCATTCTGTGGTGGGTGAATGAAATTTGCATCTCTAGATGGTTTTGGCCCATCACTAAGAAGCTTACCAGCCCTCAGTTCTTTGTGTTTCAGGAAATGAGCACTGAACAGTATCATAGTGATGCTGTAGCTTACGGAGTATGGCTGGTTGCACACCCATACAAGTTGATCGCTTGCCTATGCAACAAGAATTTGTTCTGTTCATAGCTTGAGCTTTACAAGTGAGTAAAGAAGGAACATGGTCAAGCATGGTGGGGAGCTAGTTTTTATCATAAGCACAAAAATACAAACCAGTGATACAGCTATTCCCATAAGCCTATAAGCATTTCAGATCATCTATATATCTAATTCTCAACAATCCCCTCTGTGTGCAGATACTTATTTCCACAGATAGGGGGCACATTCTCCCCCAACACACTCCCTGGGTCTGCAGAAAAAAACCAAAAAGTTTTTTTAAAAAACTTGGGGAGTGTTGAATCCCCCCTCCATTTGACCTCGACTTATACAGGCAATTTGGGCAGGAATAGCTGATTAGATACTTACTACTTTTCTCAGATACAGTAAAGGAAGGACAGATTCACTTAATTTATACTATTTGGAATGGCTTCTTGACACAAAACTGGGCAGCTGGGTAGTCTTTTTACATGATTTTAGGAACACATGTTAGATATGAAGCCAATACCCACCTTATTCCAGAAAGTTAGCAACCACATTACAACAGAAATAAAGAGGAGTCTTTTAACAACTCATCTGGGTCACCTTTATTGAAGCTGTAGACCACCAAAGCTTGTGCTTCAATAACTCTGTCAGTGTCACAAGACCTTTTTCTTTTAGTTTTCACCCTTTTTATTGCTGGGCTAGTGTAACCCTGAATCCACTAGAGGGAGTTAAAGTTGGAGTATTCCTTATAAGGAATTGGAGGGCCTGAAACTGCAGGGAGAAAGCACTCTCTCACCTCAGAAGCACTCCGTTCTATGAATAGTCTATACTAGGAATAAGGCCCATTGTGGAAATAAATACAACAAGCTCTAGAAAGAGGCTCTGGGAGAGTGCCCTGGCCTTGGGCACTTAGCATCAATTTGCTGTGGTGACCTCAGCAGGGTATAATGACACAGTCCACTGTTTTCTCCATATGAACTGATCTCTGCTACCTGAAGAGGAGTTGTAATTTTGAGTGATCTCCACCCCTCTCCTGGAGACTAGCAACAATGGTTCCCCAGATTGGCAGCAATGGTTCCCCAGGAGGAAATGGCTGGTTTGCAGGGTGAAGTCTTTGGCACTGTACCTGTCTGAGGTCCCACCCCTCCTCAAACCCAACCCTCTCCAGGCTCCACCCTTCAAGTCTCCAGGAATTTCCCAACCTGGAGTTGGCAACTCTATCTCCTTCCCAACCATGCATCAACCTGCTGGTATCTGCCCCTCACTTTTCAGCTTTCCGCCTTCCACACACACACCTGCAGCCTCTACTGTGTAATGAAGCCCTGACTGCTATGTCACATTGGCTGTCATAGGAGGGCCATCTCAGCAGAGTATAAGGACACAGAGTCCACCATTTTCTCCAGGGGAACTGATCTCTGCCATCTGGAGTGATCTCCAGCCCTCACCTAGAGATTGGCAACAATGGTTCCCCAGGAGGAAAAGTACAGTTTTTCTCTGCAATGGGGACCAAAGCAGCTTACATCATTCTCCTCTCCCTCTTTTGACTTGCACAACAACCCTGTGAGATAGGTGAGGCTGAAAGTCCGTGACTGGTCCAAAATTGCCCATTCAGCTTCCACAGCAAGAACCAGGGTCTAGCAGACCCTGCTCTGAAGTGCTGACTGCTATGCCTAGGGTAGCTAACCTCCAGGTGGAGCCTGAAGATCACGAGGTATCATAGACTCTACCATAAAATCTCCAGGAATTTCCCTACCTGGAGCTGGCAACCCTAGTCAGGACTGGCCCGAATGAGTTTTCTCCCAAAGGCCAAAATAGGTGTGGAAAGGGCCTTTTACTGACAGAACCAAGCTTAGCTGCCTAGCAACAGGCACTGAGGGAAAGTAAGGTTGCCAGCTCTGAGTAGGGAAATACCTGGAGAGTTGGGGGGCAGATCCTGTGGAAGGCAGCGTTTGGGGAGGAGAAGGACTCAGCAGGGTATAATGCCATAGGGGAACTGGTCTCTGCCTGGCAGACCCTGCCCTGAAGCACTAATAGCTATGCCTAGGGTAGCCAACCTCCAGGTGAAGCCTAAAGATCACCAGGTATCACAACTGAACTCCAGACAACAGATATCTCCCCCTGAAGAAAATAACTGCTTTGGATGATGGGCTCTATGGCATTCTGTTCAACTGAGGCCTCTCCCCTCCCCAAACTCTGGCTTTCTTAGGCTGGCTTCTTTAGACAAAGAATATCCAGGAATTTCCCAACCTGAAGCTGGCAATCCTAGTCAGGATGTGCCCCAATGAGTTCTTCATAAAGGCCTGGAAAGGGTTTCCTTCTACCAGCAGCCACTGAGGGAAAAGTTAGTCCCACAGAGGAGCCAAGCAGGAGAAGTGTCTTTGTCGGGAGAGACAGCCGTTTGCCAGTAATTCTGACAGGGAACAGTGGCTGAGGTGGGAGTGGGTGGGGATGAGGAGCAGACTCAGCACCCGGCCAATGGCACGTTAGTACTCTTGGGCCAATGGCTGATGGAGTGCATTGCACAGTCAATGGAAGAGCTGGAAAGTGCCACCCCTCTACTCAATTATATATAATAAGGAGAGATTAATATTTTAGGGATACCAGAAACTCCTGCAAAGAACGGAGGACACAAACTTTTTTGCCTTAGGAAAAGTATCGATATTAATTTTTTTCATATTTAAAACTCAGTCCTTCTGGGAATAACCATCTGTAAGGCACTTTTTTTCTGTATAGGGAGAGTAAGTTCCCTGTAGAGCCTCCTCTGCTTCCAGATTTCAGAGGGGATATCCTTTAAGATTTTTATCTCTTCATCCTTGATTTTTAAAGTTTTCCCCTGTGTAGATTTCATCACCAGATCTCTGGTAGACCTTCTCATGAATTTCATGCATATTTCTCCCGGGACTTTGCTTTTTTTAATAAAGTCTGGATAAGTCCTGTAAGCCCAGTCCATCTCCTTCAATAAATCTTCCTGTTTGTAATCCATTAATGGAGCAAGAGCCTCTGCTAGATGAGCCTTTAAGTCCTCGTTCTTTTCCTCTGGCACTCCCTGGAAGCGTAGAATGTACATGGATCTTTCCATCTGGAGCTGTGTTAATTGTGTTTTGTTGGATGTCCTTTCTTTCTCTGCTTCATATGCTCTTTTGTTAATATTCTCCATCAGTTTTTCCATCCTTTTTAACGAGTTTTCAGTTACAGAGGTTCTTTTGTCCATTTGAGACAATTGTTTTTGCAAATTGTCCATTTTGACATTGAGATTAGTCATCTGTTCCATTAGGGGGCGCAGTGTGTTCGCCAACAGTGCAGACATATCTGCTGCTACTTCCTGGTTCTGGGAGGGAGTCGTTGGTAGGCTATTTCCAGCCGACGTTGTCTTTCCTGATTCATTCCTGCTAGGGCCAAATGACCTAGCTGCTAACATGTCCATGTGACTTTTGTCACCTGCAACAGATGGCATGCCAGATGCCAAGCCTGATATCCATATACAAGGCACTTTGACACTTTTGCTGGGAAGAGCAGACATTAAGGAGTCTTCCCAAGCTTGGGACACAGCTATCCCAAGACATTAACACATCAAAGCTACTCTGACATGGCTTCAGTCACGTTCGCAATGATTGTAACTGGATATTTGGGCACACCTCTTCAACCTCTCATAATTGGGTAAATGGCCATATTCAATTATGACAGGAAAGGGAGGGAGTTGTGACCACCCTATGGGAAGAGGGGGATAGTTTTCTTGGAAAGAGAGGTCCTTTCTGAGAGACAGTTCCCCTTTGGATTACATACCTGTAACATGGAATTTTACTAGTGGGCAGCAAGCTGGACTTAACTGCCCACTGCAATCATGTGGCACATCCTCAAGATTCCCTGGTCCCACAAAGGACATTGAACTACCTGGTATCTCTGAATGACTGGTAAGTATGAATACCTCTATGTATAGTTAGAGCTGAACAAGCTATAGATCTTATTTGTTTTCCTGCCTCTGCAAGTCTTATGTTATATGCATGCTTCTGCTTTGATTAAAGATAATATTTCCTCAATATTATCTGAGTTTGTGTCCTGTGTTGCAACTCGACTTCTAAGCCTAAATCTTGTTGCCTGAGCCAGACTCAGCTGATGTGGCTACCACTAGATTAAATAGTCCTTTGCAGCTCTGGCACAGAGCTGGTAAACTTTGTAAGTCGTCTAGACCAGGCAGGAGTTTAGATCTCTTCTCCTAAGCCTTTGGTGAGGACCCTGATGTAAGAGATCTTGGTGGCAGTGACTACTGATAAGTCAGGAGTGTGTGCAGACATACTCTTGGGCTTGTTTAAGTGTTTCTGAAGCATATGGGATTTTGGTATCTCTCATTCCTGGACTGGCGTGAGGGAGAAGTGAAATCCTGTACATGCTGGCAGTATCAGGAGTTGTGCCTCTTACCCCTGGATTGGGCTCTGAGAGGTTCAAAACCTGTACAGACTCTTTTTCGCCAATCCCACCTTCCTCCCTCTCCCAGCCATAATATCAACAAGAAGTAAGTTTCCCAAAACAAAGTAAAAGTTAGCTGAATTTAATTCTTATGCATCTTTTGATTTTGTTAGTAATCTGATGTGTTTAGCTTGACTCAAAGTTCTTTATTTGTGCTTTAAAACCACCTTGCTTTAAGTGGGGGGGTGAACTCTTGAGTTTCCCCCTCCCCTGCCGCTTTGCACTTAGGCGCTTCTAATTGCTACCAAGGTTCTCATAGACACTTTAAATCACCTGAACACTTGAAGCCTTGGAAGTCTTTTAGAAGCATTTCAAAACTTCTGACCGTGTCCACTTGTCCAGCAGTCGTCTCTCGGTGCCATACTGGCTCTACAGTGACGGGACCTTTCGGGGGAAAAGGTGAGCCTCAATTCCTTGGCCGTCACCTTGGAAGAGGCTCTCCTTGGCTCCCCAGGCTGAGGGTCTCCTACAGAGACCCCAGGAGGGTCCGGGACGATCTTGAACCCTTCCTGTCAGCCGAGTCTCGGTTCCCCCCCATCAGAGTGAGACGGGGTGCAACCGAGCAGCGAAACGCTTAAACTGGAAGTCCAAGTTGGTGCATCTTCAAGGTACTGGCTAGATACAAGTCAGAAAGATTAAGACTCTGGTCTGCTCAAATACAACAGGCCTGAACTGTTACATGTTGATTGCTGTTGTATTTGCTTAATTATTGTTCCAAATATGATGTCTTTTGAAGTTGGTTTATTGTTTTCATAAATGCAAGTGTGGCAAGGTGGGATCACACTGTCATAGATGTGAACTCTCTCAGTTGTTTAATTTTAAAAAATATTTATTTGATATTGCTCCTGAATTAAATAGGTTATAGTAGCAGCACTGTAATGATTTCTTATTAGTGCCTTGGCATGAAACAGGTGTATTCAAGTTGCCTTCCAGGCAAATACTTGACACACTTCTCTTCCTGCCTCCCAGTCCTGTTCAAATCAGTCAATGATTTAATATTACTGGCCTGTCATTTCTTGTTTGGGAAAATGAAAGTCTCTTTATGAGCATGGTTTTGGTTTCTCTCATCTATACTTTAAGTAGGAATTCAGCTCCACCTACATGCAGTAAGGTTTGCACTTCGAGGCCAGATGTGAAATAGAAGTCTGAAAGCTAAGCCTAATAGGATTTTATTTGCCCTTTTGATCTAACCAACATAATATCAAGTGAGCAGATGGGGATATTCCCTTGATGCCGCAAAACTGGAAATGGTACAGAAAAGGTGACTAAAATGATCTGGAGCTTGGAAGTAAGACATAAGTAGTGCTTGTCGTTCAGCCAATCCTAGGTAAATTCCCAAGCCACCTGCAGAGCTTCTCACCATCAGTGGAGCAGAACAATGGAGACAGACCAAAACAGAGGCAAATGTGGTTTGTTACATACTGATAGGGCCTGATCATATGGGGGGGGGCACATATTTGATGGTAGCATCCTTTGAAAGCAACCCTCTTCCTTACTAAAAGGGACCTGTACAACTCAGGCATAATGGATGGAGGAGTTGGTAGAGCTGCAAGAAGGGTCCCCAGCTGCAGTGCCTACTGCTCCATGTGTGGGAGGTCCTCTTCCAGAAGTCATATATGGAAAGCAGCTTCATCCACCTCAGCCGTGTGGATGCTGGTACAAGCCCCCTTCTCCATCCTCAAGACTCCCTCCTGTGCATTCTGTTGTAAGTGAAGGGCTTCACTTCAGATTTCAAAGGGGGGCTGTAGAGAGTCAGAGAGATAAATAGCTCAGGATCCTGAACATCCTTTCTACTGCTCTGATGTTATCCCTTTGATGTGCAGAATGCTGTTCTGAGGGAATCTTCCTTCAGGCTGACACCTTCTCTCAGCATCCTCTGCATCTTGGCACCATGAGGGCAGGACATGCTTCTGCATCTCTATCCATCCTAGCTAGTTAGACTAGATTAGAATCCTGTCCCTATCCTGTGTAGAATGGAGTCCCTTATAATAAAGGACTCAAAGTAGTTTTGCAAAGATAAAGAGGCTCCGTGTATAACCGTGCTGCGTTATGTCCCTTGAGCATTCTGCTAACCCTCCACCACCACCCCCAATTTGCCCAGCACTTCTCCCACTGAACTTCTTCCCCCAGGCTAATGTCTTCATCACCATTCCACTCTCTTCTAGTAAGCAGTGTCTGTTTGAGAAGCTTGCAGTGGGTCTCCTGCAAGTCTTAGGCAGGGTTTTTTATCGAGTTGGATGGAAAACTGCATATTCTGATATTCTCTCTCTCTCTCTCTCTCTCTCTCTCTCTCTCTCTCTCTCTCTCTCTCTCTCTCTCTCTCTCTCTCTCTCTCTCTCTCTCTCTTAAAAGGTGACATTAAACAATGTGGAAGTGTGCAGTGGAAACATCATGACTCTAAAGAAGACCCTGGAGGTACTGTACCATTATGCCTTTCCCCACCAGCAGCCACTTTTTCTATTATTCTTTACATCCTAGTTTTACATGGGCTATTTGTTTGCCTGACTCATATCCACCTAGCTGCTAAAATAGGCAATGGTATTCCTCAGTCTCAATTAGGAATGCTGTTTTGTTTTCTTGAATTTTGATCCTGGCCCATCCCAAAAGCTTGGCATGGTTATCTGTGCTATAACCACAGACCAATGAAATGGGGAAGTAGAGAATCTATTCAAGTAAACTGCTGGACTAAAATACCTGTATATATAAAATATTTTAAGCATTTCCCATCCCTACCCCCATATTCACCTTTGCTTAATTAATAAAACTTTTCTATCCCCTTTTCCCTGAGAATTCAAGCTGGTTAATAATTTATTCATTTACTTTGTTTATATCCCACCTTTCTCCCCGGCGTGTACTCAAAACAGCTCACAGGGTTCTCCTTTCCCCCATTTTATCCTCGCAACAACCCTGTGAGGCAGGTGTGTCTGCAAGTGTGTGACTGGCCCCCAAGGTCACCCAGAGAGCTTCTGTGGCAGAATTGGGGATTCAGACTTGGGTCTCACAAATGCTAGGTTAACACTCTAACCGCTACACCGCACTGGCTTTCAACTTGGTGAATTTAACCTGTTTTGTGCTTTGCCTACATTGTTTGGTTGAGAAACCAGCTCCTGATACTAAACTGGGCTCTGCAGGAACATGGGATGATTCTCAGTTGCTCTGTGCTTCTGTGCACAGTGACTGTGCAAAGCTGCTTCGGCAGGGCTTTGGGGGTGAGCAGGCACAGCCCAAGACTGACAGCCGCCTCTCTGATATGGCTTCCATCTCCCACAGGTTCCAGGACCTGCTCCAGGTAAGTTTCACTGCACTCAAGTGTTGTCCATAGCCCTCAAGGCAAGGCAGTGGTCAACAGAGGACTGTCACCTGGGCTGACGCTTAGCATGGAATGAAGACAGTGGGGGTGGCTGAGGGATGCTAGCCTTGCCTTCCCTCTAGTTGCTTCATACCAGGGGATGTGCAAGACAGTCTCTGCCCTGTACTGGCAAGGCCAGTAGCCATAGGCTACCTGTGCCCTGTAGAATCCATTCTGAGGTACCAGAGGAACACTTGAATGGCACGGACTCTGTGCGTTCAGATGCTCCGTTTGAACCGCTTTCGGCACACTTCAGGAATGGATTTTATGTGCACATTCACACACCCAACATCTGCGCACCGTCCCCAGCCGTCACTTTCCAGATCAAACACCCTTTAAAATGGAGTATTTTGATACCACTTACCCAAGTGGTGTTTTCCTGATTCTCCGGTTTTAGATGCACTTTTCTGATGTCTGTTAGCTCCTGCAGTGTCGAGCCACTTCCATGTGCTTCAAACCCCCTCCCTGGAAAGCTGCCATGGAAGCCTGAGGTTTCCACTTTTTGTCCATTTTTTTATGCCTTGGCAGTGTGCACATAGGTGGAGCTCTGCTCCTAAGTTAATAAAACCAAAGTTTAAATGGTGCCTAGTTTTAGCGTTTAGGGTTCGGGATCTCATGGAGGCCAGTTTCGGGGTAAAAGTTTAAAGGGAAGTGTTCATTTAAAGCTTAAAGGGAAGTGTGGAAATTGCTGTTCTGCACATGTGTGAAAATATTAGTTCTACAGATGGCCGCCTGTGCGCGTGCTCAAACTGAGAGGAAAAAAACCCACCGACACACACTCCCGTGTGTGGACAATGGGGAGCTATGTGGCTGCACAGTGATCCGGAACAAGGAGGTGAGTGTGATCGCAATTCTCTGGGTTAAAAAAAAACACATCGGGACCAGAGCAATTTAAACCACTCCCAGCATGCCATCTGACCGCACCCAATGTGGCAACAGGTGCAGAGTTTCGCTTCCCACAAGAAGCTATTTATCAGGCAGCCTATTTCCCTTCTTGCCTCCAGGAAGGGCTAAATGAGCTCTCCAACTCAGCTATCAAAACACAGGTGAAGCCCTGAATCAATCTCTTCCTCTCCATCACCCGCAACATCAAGAAGCCCAGCTACTTTTGCTTCAGAAGCACTTGAATAGCACAGAGAAAGGGATGCGGGATCACACACCTTTTGCCTTCCCAGCTTACAAGAGGAATCTAACCTAAAGCTGCAGGGCAGTGTTTATTAAGCTGGTAAGTGTAACTTGTAATTCCTTCCCACTCCAGCCTGCTAGCTGATTGTTAGGTCCTGGGACCACTGGCAAGTGCCAGCCAGAAGCAGCCAAACTTTAGTCCAGAAAACAATAGGGACTAGGCTCCTGAACTTCCTGTAAGGAGCCAATAGGGACTTTGGCGGGAAGTTTAAACCCACCACAATGTATATAGTTGGCCAGCCAGCCATTACTTGTTGTTTAGTATGTAAAGTACTAATAAACGCATCTTCGCCTATGTCATGGTCCGAGTCCTGATTTATGGAACCCAGTACTTTACAGTGGCGATGAAAGTGGGATTCTGCTGACTCAAGCCTGGATCACAGCACCAAGCATCGCTCCTGCTGACGCCGCCCCGCATCGCTCCCGAGCATCGCACCGCACCCTGTGTCCCGGACGCCACTCCTGCAACATGATCGAGTCATGGCCGCAGCTCACGGAAGGCTTGACGTTTGATCCCTCACACCCTGAAGTTTGGGACTCATGGATGGACCAGCTGATGTGTTACATTGAGCTGAATGGGTTCACCGATATGGGGAAAAGGAGGGCCCTCCTCATGAGTTCCTGTGGAACCGACACTGTTCGGTTCGCCAAGAGTCTCCTGGTCCCACGGGCCATCCTGGAGTGTTCATTCGAGGAGATAATCGAAGCCCTCCACAACTACTTCAGTCCGAAGCCGACCTTCCTAGCATGATGGATGGGGTTCCAGGGAAGAGTGCAATAGAACCAATAGAAGGGGCAGTGGCTGGGGTGGTAGAGAGAATGATGGGGGTAATGGAGGGAAAGGAAACTGATACAACATGGATGGACATGGGAGGCCAGTGTGGGGGGGAGGGGATTTTTGAGCCCCAGTGAGCCAATCCTTGTCATCATCTAGATGACAACTAGAGTTGGAGATGTTTCTCCTTTGAGTGGCCTGGGCCTCAGGATGGTGGGGGCAGAAGGGATTTTTTCACTCCGTTTCATTATCTGGAGTGGAATTTGGGTTGGATTTGGGGACAGTGGGTGTACAGGAGATGTGCAGGAGGGAAGGGAAGGAATGGTGGTAGAAGTGGAGGGAGGGATAAAATAAACAGTGGAGGTAGTGGAGGTAAGGGAATCACGGATGGCAGGGTGGGGGAGGGGAGGGAAGCAGATGCAGTGGGGGTGGGTCAAAAGAGGGGAAACAGAGATGGAGTGTGGTCAGATAAGTGGAGTGGGGGCTTCTGCTGAGGGTGTGGGAATGGGGAACAGAAGGCAAGGAGGTGGTGCTTGGGAGGCGACAGATACAGTCAGATAGATCTCTCATTGGGAAACTCCAGTTGCTCTACTTGGCACAGACCAATGCAGCTTCAGTGCACCCTTTGAGTTTGCCATGATCTTTTTCTTTTTGGACAGGATGATTCTTTTATTACTATAGATTCATGGTAGCAGCAAGCCAAGTGATTTGTTTTGTTTTGATATTGTGTTTGGATCAGTGTCATATGGGGAAATAAATTGTGGAAGTGGTCCAGTCCTCCTTTTCTATTCAGATTCCTTTATCAGATCTCTTCCAAGTTTTATGTGACTGAAGCCATATCAACAATGCAGACTATTATTGCTTTTATACCACTTGATCTGATATAGCATCCTGAGAACTGTAGTTTGGCCAGAGTTGACAATCCTCTGTTATAAATGAATAAAGAACACTGGGTGGGGCAGCCTGAGAAATAGGAAGGAAGGAAGGAAGGAAGGAAGGAAGGAAGGAAGGAAGGAAGGAAGGAAGGAAGGAAGGAAGGAAGGAAGGAAGGAAGGAAGGGACAAATTGGGAGTGAGATAGAGGCCCAGTCTGCATCTAGCATTTGCTCCACTGTTTTACCAAAGATGCAGCTCAAAACTGCATTCAAATACCCTGGGCCAATGCTGTACACAATCAAAGTGAAAGTGGCATGCAATGTAGGCCCAATCTGCATCTAGTATTTGCTCCACTGTCTTACCTAACCCACGCTGGAACAGAAATTCCCCTCTACATTGCATGCTACATTCAGTTTGATCGTCGGATTTTATGGCAGTGTCCAGACTGCATGCCGCTTTCACTTTGTTTGATCTCTTGGTTTTATGGAACTGTCTGCATAGATTTATGGCCATTCAGGGGTGTCTCTGCAGTCGGTAGGCCATTGGCCTGGGGCAGGGCTTTTTTTGTAGAAAAAGCCCAGCAAGGAACTCATTAGCATAATAGGCCACACCCATCAGCAGAAACTCATTTGCATATTAGGACACACCCTGATGGCACAACTCATTAGCATATTAAGACACCTCCCATGTTACCAGAAGTGTGGTCATCCAGCCACACCCACCTTTTGCTTCTTATTCTGTTTACCTTGTTTGTTGTCAAAACCCAGGGCTTTTTTTGTAGCAGGAACTCCTTTGCATGTTAGGCCACACAGTCCTAATGTGGCCAATCCTAATGCTTTTCTGCTGTTGGGTGTGGCCTATTATGCTAATGAGTTCCTGCTGGGTGTGGCCAACTTGGGAGCCAGCCGGAACTCCGTTCCTGTGTGTTCCTGCCCAAAAATGGGGTATTTGAATGTGGTTTTGAGCCGCATCTTTTTCTGTTCCAGTGTGGGTTAGAATGACCCTCAAAACACAACCAGAGAAGTCTCAGGAAATGAAAGGAAAAAGCAGGCAGAACAGCAGACAGTTTTTTAATGTGGAAGATGGAAAGAAGTAAAGCAGCCACTAAGAAACATGTTCTTAATGGGACTACAACAGTTTTACAGTTCTGTCCTTGTGGAAACCAACTATTGGTCTGTCAATACTGCCACTGTTTACCACTATCACCTAGACCTCTAAAACTGCTTGCCCACCTTGCAGTGCATCTGGACAGCACAACTATGGAGAGATGGGCTATCAGGGCAGAAAGAGCTGGCCCTCCAGGAAGGAACCTGAGCCATAGGTCAGGGGCAGAGATTCCAACCCAACCCCAGGCAGCTGTTTCATTCCCCTCTCACCTCAACTGCCCTGCCTCTGGGAGGAGTCTTAGAGCTGTTGTGATGTCAGTTACCAGACAGGACAAGTCCTTCATCCTCCATGCATCTCACCCAAACATTTGCTGTGAGTGCACTGTTGCTCAGCAGACTTGGGAAACTGCAGATCCCACCTCAACAACCTCAGCCAGCAGCATCAAGCCAGTAGTCCAAAGAGCTTTTCCGGTTTGGAGAAAATACAGCGAATGTGAGGGACGTTATTTTAAATGATGCATGTGATGCCAGTTTGGTGTAGTGGTTAAGAGCGGTGAATTCTAATCAGGAGAACCGAATTAATCCCCACTCCTCCGCATGCAGCCAGATGGGTTACCGTGGGTCAGTCACAGTTCTCTCAGAGCTGTTCTCTCAAGAGCAGTTCCCTCAGAGCTCTCTCAGCCCCACCTACCTCACAGGGTATCTGTTGTGGGGAGAACAAATTTAAAGTAAGGAGATTGCAAGCCACTTTGAGACTTTGGAGTGAAGAGCAGGGTATAAATCCAACTCTTCTTCTTTAAGCCCTCGAGAACTACTTACTTTTTCCCTTTCAAGGCCAGTATCAGAGGGTCCTCTCTTAGGTCATGTGCTTGGTATTGGTTATGGCCTTTCAGTGTGTGTGCAAAGCTCAAACTACACAATACTTTTTCAACAAATCAGGTCTGGGTTCCTTTGATGCAGTTTGCTTTCCCTGCAGTCACGCAGCTGTTGCAGGGAACTGACTTCTCCAAACACTGCGGGGTCCAGTTTGGATTGGGATTACATTGCTGGGGAAGGTGGAGCTCCCGCCTCCACTTCCCATGCCATTTCCCAAAGCTGGAATGGCTGGGGGGAGGGGTTAGTCCTATTTGTAGGGCTGCCAGCCTCCAGGTGGTGGCTAGAGATCTCCCATTTTGATATCCAGGCCACAGAGATCAGTTCCCCTGGAGAAAATAGCCGCCTTGGTGTGTGAACTCGATGGCATTATACCTGGCACAGGTCTCATCCCTCTCCAAACTATGCCCCCCCGACTCCACCTCCAAAAGCTCTGGGAATTTTCAAACCCAAATTTGGCAACCCTGGTGTGATAAATTTAGAGAAAACAGTCTGAATGTAGGCAGTGGCAGAGGCTCACTCTGATTGGTGAGCCGCCTCCATGGCAACTGAAGGTACCCAGGAGAGGGGAAAAGTCTGGTCAGTTAGGCGGTTGGGGGCTGGAAGCTTGAGGAGAGAGAGGGAGAGTTTAGTTTGAAGAGCTCTGTTTTGAGAGAGAGTTATTGAGAAGGGGCTTTTGGTGGCTTCTTCTGAGGGAAAACTCTCGGCCTGTGGCACAGTGACAGGGTGTCACAGAGCAGAGGGACAGATAAGACTCTGCGGAGAGGTTTTGCCAGAGTCAAAAGGGTAGACCTCTGTTTAAAAGAAAAACACCAACACACACAGGGAAGGACTGTAGCTCTATTACCCAGGGGAAAGTCTTAAGTACAGACAGATCTCCAGCACAACTGTGGAGCCTTGAGTTATACATTGTACATGATCTGTAACCTTACAACTGCCTGCCTGTTGTAAAGAAATATCTTATAGGGTTTATTGTTCTTATTATCCCTGCCGGACTTTTAAGAAGCCTGCACCAGTGTTATTAGTGTTCATACTGGGAACTGGCTGATTGCCAACTGCTTAGATCATATAAACCATTTTCCCATTCCCCTACCCTTTTATAAAGAATAAAACTTCTCATTTTATTTAAAACTATGCTATCGGTGCCATTCTTTTATATCTGTCAGGAAAACTTTGGGCTCCTGAGGTAAAAGGTAAGGGGATGACAGAAGTCATATAGGTCCCCTTTAGCAGAGTAAGGAGGATACCTCACACCTGACAATTCTGACTGGGGCCATGGTGCCAGAGGAAGAAGGACCCCAGCCTTCACCCCTGCACCATATTTTTCAAGCTGAAGTGGCCTGGGGGGGCATTATTTGTACATGCCCTTGTCCTTTCTGCATATTTCCTTGCCCCCACTCAGCAGTTGTGATCTAATGGAGGGTAAATGAAACAGGGGGAAGGGAACAATATAGTAATGTCTGCCTAAACTTTATGTGGAGAGAATTCAACACAGGCTGCCATTTTCAGCAGCAGCACTATATAAAGGGCCAAACGTAATTCCACCACAAGGTTAGGAGTGTACCAACCCCCAGGTCACCCATTCCCAGCTTCATTATCATCAGGGGCCAAGGAAACAACCAGGAAAAGGCAGCTAGTAAGCCTGTTGGCTGTGTGGGAAGCATCTTTTACCAGTCAGGGCCCAGGGGACATATCTACAATAAACACATGTCAGTGTGAATGTGACCCACATTTCAATTCAGCTTAAAACTGTACTAAATATCTTGAGTGTAAGACAGAAATCTTCCTTTTACCACTTCTCATTTCTGTGTTGTAGGACCTGTTGGCCTAGGTTCTATACCTGGCTTAAAGAAATATCCCCACTCTGGATAGTGACTAACAGATAATACAGATATCTGAAGTGGTCATAGCAAACTTAGATAGTGAAAATTATGTCAAGCATTCAGTACAATTCCCAGGTTTGTTGTGGTACATTGTTGTGGTATCTGATTACAACAGCAAGAATGACTTTTGCCCAATTTTGGAAGCAAGAAAAAATACCAGAAAAATGGGATTGGATAAAGAAGATGCTTCTAATGGCAGAAATGGACAAACTGACAAAGAAACTTAATGGCAGAGAAGATGAAGAATTTTTTATAGAATGGAAAGAGTTTAAAGACTATCTCGAAACAAACTGGGATGTAAGATATAAATTACTCTGCTTTGATAACTATTAAGAATAGAAAAAAGAAAGTAATGATTGACAATTAGTTAAAGTGTTACGTAGGGGTTAGACTATATGTATCAATATGTTTTAAAGCAAGAATTGAATATGGGATAAGTTTTTATTGTTGCTGAATATTGAATGAAACAATAAGCGGGGCGGAGCATCGCTGGAAGTTGGGCGGGGGGGAGGGGATAAATGAAAAGGATGTATTCAAAAGTACTTTGAGATATGGAGCGTGTTAATATATCCTGTTAATAAAAGTTTTATTAAAAAAAAAAAGAAATCTTCCTTTTAACACTTCTCATTTCTGGGTTGTAGGACCTCTTGGCCTAGGTTCTATACCTGGCTTAAAGAAATATCCCCAGTCTGGACAGTGACTAACAGATAATACAGATATCTGAGGTGGTCATAGCAAACTTAGATAGTGAAAATTATGTCAAGCATTCAATACAATTCCCAGGTTTGTTATGGCTTGAAGAAGGGCAAAGATCAGTACTGGAGGCAGTAGTGTTCGTCAAGAGAACTGTGTTTATTGGAACACAGCAGCCAAGTAACAGAACAGGCCACAACTAGGCCTTAGAAACTCTAATTCCTCCTCCAGTTAAGGTCACAAGACCTGAGCCTCTCCTTTCTAGAGAGCCTCTGGGAGTTTCCCTGAACACAATAGTTCCAATATATCACAATGCTAAGACCCAAATATTCTGAGCAGCCTCCACGCACCCCAACACACTGAGTACAATGTAAAGCAGGGACTGGGCATGTCTAGGAAAAGGTCCAGTTCTCTAGACAAATATTTGAGCATCTTCCCAGGACAGCATTTTTTCCTCAGTAAATGAGATAAGAATAGGCTTAGTCCTGCCAACTCTTCTGCCTTTGCTGTAGTAGTGAATCAAAATTTGTTTACCAGACCATATTACAAGGAGGAGAGAAGGCTGTTTCATGTGCACAGGGGATGGGACAAAATGGGGACTTGATGGCAACATCATACCATCTGCACCATGGTGATTTTTTCCATTTGATTATGTAAGCAACACAGAACTTGATCAGGTATGAGGTGTAAGAGTTGTTGCACTGATTCACAGCAGTGGCCACACTGCCAAGAAATCCAGTATGACCAGACTTAATTACAGAAAGGAAAACTTTAAAAAGTAGTTGTCGTGCCCCCCGTCCAGCCTGGGGGCGCGTGGGAGCGACCTGGGTCGGGCCGGCCGAAGGGGAATGCCGAGGGGTCTTGCCAGGAGCCTCAGATATCGGAAGGGCCTGGAGTTGCTTCACCTCCAGCAGCCTACTTCCCTGGAGCTCTTACAGAGGAAAGCCTCCTTCACTCTCCCTCGGGTGGCAGACTCTTCCTTCAAGCTCCTTCTCTCCTCCCCGGCTCTGGCTTCCACCACTCTTTTATTCCCTTCCACCAACACTTGACCCCTCCCTCCCCCTTGACCATTGCTCCATTGGCTCCAAGCCCTGCTTGTCTCTTTGCCTCGTCTCTTCCATTGGCCGCGGTGTTCCTCCTTTTAGGGCTGGCTGGAGACTCTGCCCCTTCCAGTTCTCAGGGCTGAGGGCTAGCTGCATCCGTGCTTTCTCTTCTGGTGGGTCCTGGCATCGTTGAATCCAAGGTAGGGATTTCTCTAAGGGACCAAGCCCTGGGGGGAAGTAGCAGAGGCTTTGGGGTTGCCTCCGTGCGGGTCCCTGCCAAATAATGCCGGGGTTTTGCTGGCCTGCCACTCCTCCGGGAGGTTGGAGACTCCTGGCATCCGTTGCCACCCCAGACGCCTCCCCTCGTGGCCCTCCCACCCTGGCTTGTGCCCAACCTCGAGCCCCGGGTGGTTGAGCCTGCATGGGTGGGTGGTCACTGGGTAGCTCGGCCGCCGGAGCTTCTTCGGCCGGCGTTCTGTGCCGCCTGCCGCTGCCGCCCGCACTTTCCTTGCCAGGCGGGGCTTCTGACAGGGCCGTCTGCCGCTCTCTTTGGGAGAGTCAGCGTGCCCTGGCTCCCTCTCCCTGCTGGCACCCGGTCGCCTCTGGGTCGGGGCGACTGGGCGAGCCTGGTGCCTCTGGACCCGAGCGAAGGGCCAGGAGGCCGGGGGCTGCCCCCGCCGCCGTGGCGTCTCTGTGGGGCGACACGGCCCTGGCCGCAGCTGCCCCTGGCCGCCCAAGTCCCAGCTGGCATGCTCGCCGCGGCTCTGGGCTGCGGGGCACCAGCTGCGAGCCGGGACAGTAGTCTAAAGGAAGGTGAAATTATCATTAAGAACACCAAAGAAGTCCCTGAACAAGTTTGTCTTTCTCTCGCCATTTAATATGACTTTCTCACCACCTTCAGTAGAAACTACGATTTTTCAGGTCAAATATAATCTCTGAATTCCAGCAGAAAACAGGAAACTGTTCAACTTCCGTTAACCATCTGCTAGCTTCACTGAAAAAAGGAGGATAATTGTAGCGATTATCCAATCAAGACTCTTTCTTTGGTAGGGCCAAAAATGACAATCAGCTACCTCCTTTAGATTGTTTAGACTTGAGCATGTGCATAGTGCCTGTCTGTCAGTGTTTGGTAATGACTATACAGTTATGTGTAGGGCTCCTTTAGGAAGGGAGAAACTTGGGAGCAGCCTCAGGAAGAGGGCTGCCAATTCTGGCTTGGGAAATTCCTGGAGATTTGGGGAGTCTGGGGAGGGGATGGTCTTCCACAAGGGTGTGATTCCACAGAGCCCACCCTTTGAAGCGGCTGTTTCCTCCAGGGAAACTGATCCCTGTTATCTGCAGATCAGGTGTAATTCCAGGAGAACACCATTTTTTTGTCTTCAAAAATGAGAGATCACAGGAGGAAGTGGAAATCCAAACACAACATCCATGACAAAAATAACAAAGAGTCAATAAAAATATGTTTGCAAAATCATTCACTGTGTTAATTCTGTAAAAAATTCTCTTCTATTATTGCTCACACATGTGAGGGTAATAGAAGATAATTTTCTACAGAATTACTACAGTAAATGTTTTTGTAAACATATCTTTATTGACTCTTCATTATTTTTGCCACGGATGTTGTGTTTTGATTCCCACCTGGAGGATGGCAGTCTTACTCAGAAAAGGCAGCAGTAAAGAACTTGCTGTGAGGGAAAAGAAAGAAAGAAAGGAAGAAAGGAAAGAAAGGAAGAAAGGAAGGAAGGAAGGAAGGAAGGAAGGAAGGAAGGAAGGAAGGAAGGAAGGAAGGAAGGAAGGAAGGAAGGAAGGAAGGAAGGAAGGAAGGAATCCTAAGAGCACTTACTTGACAATAAGTTTCATTGAATGGAATACTATTTGTTTCTCAGTAACAGTACAAATAATATTACTGCAGTAGAAGGAAAGGAGTGTGTGAGAACAATTAAGTCGAAAACTTAAAGAGAAATGAGAGAGAAAACAGGCACAGAACTGAGAAACACAGGATGAAGGCTACAATTTGCACATTTTTTTTTTAGTGTGTGTGTGCACATGCTTGCCTGGAAGTGGCACACTTTCTTAAGCTCCACTTAACTTCAGCAGAACATGCACAAGTGTGTGCTGTAGCTTCCAAAGGAAGGAAAGGAAGGAAACAGACACATAAACACTGAAGAATCTAAATTAAGGGGTGGGGCAGAGGTGTCCACCAACATTTAATGGCTCCACTTGTTTCAGGAGTCAGAGGGGCAACAGCACAGTGCAGTATGGCCAATAGGAATCTTCACTTGGATGTAGACAGGAAGACCGACTCCTTCTATGCCACAAGCCAGAGAGATGTGCATTGCTTCCCCTCTGGCTTCCAGCTTGCACACCATCTTTTCCTGATCTCCCTGCCTTGCTCACAGTCTCCAAGATAGGAAGCAAAGGAGAAGGCCACTCAGGCAGGCTGGCATACTCTGAGCAACACAGTGACATAGCAGGTTTGCCAACTTCCAGGCAGTGGCTGGAGAACTTCCAGGATTACAACTGATTTCCAGGCCACAGAAATCAGTTCACCTCACCAAAATGGTTGCTTTGGAAGGTGGCCTCTATGGCATTATACCTCATCGAAATACCTTCCCTCCCCAAACTTTGCCCTCCTCAGGCTCCACTCCCAAAAACTCCAAGTATTTCCCAACCCAGAGCTGGCAACCCTATGACACAGGCACTGAATTCTGTGAGTTCTGTGTGTATTTTTCAGCCTAGCCCCCAAACTGCAGCCCTATTTGGAGGCAACTGAGGTAAAGTTCCTATATAGTGGGGGGGGGGGAACAATCACTTGAGAGAGTTGGCAGGACAGGGCATGAAGGAATCCGAAATCTCTCCCTTCAACCCTCAGCTTGAGTAGGAAACTATATTCAGTGCTCTGTTACATGAGCTGGTCTGTTGCTGAAGACCAGAGATTTAAGCTGCTTGCCCAGAGGCTGCACTTGGGGCTCTTGAGTGTCCAGGCAGGGGCTGGAAAGCTGGGAACACTGGTATGAATCAGCTTTGGATGTTCATATTTATTTTATAAGCTTTCTATTCCCACACTCCCCATAGGCTGGCCCAAGGCAGCTAACAACCTAAAACAAAACAATACATAATGGCACATATCCAATCATGCAGTTTATCCAACAGAATGGCATTTCCATCTGCAGAAGAGGAGCTAGTGATTTTTGTTCATACCTCCCTCTAACTGGAGGCCCCCTGCTTTAACTTCAATTCCCTTGAGTACTGGTTGACTCTGACAGGGATTGGGGATAATGAACTCCAGTAGAACAAAATTCAAGTCCACCAGCACTGTAACAAACAGCATTCTCTGAATGCATTGAGCATTGAGTCAGTGCTCCCTTAGTGCTCTGGTGGTTTCAGCCCTATCTGAACAATTGGTACTAGAAGGGGTTTGGGGGAACAAATGTTTAAGGCCCCAATACTTGTGCCAGGGCACTCTGCACACTTCTGTTCTGTTCCATTCCCCATGCAAATTAACATCTACCTGCTAAGGGTTTTTATGCTGATTTTGTCTTGTTTTGGTCTGTTATTTGCTTATTTTAGCTTATTATTGTTTGTTATGTTTTATTTGCTTATTGTAAACTACCAAAAGCTTCTTTGGCTGAGTAGCAGGGTAAAAATATATAAAATATCTATACTCCAAAAAATTACTCTTATGACATGAATAGCCTTCCAGGAACAGATGGCAAAGTAGTTGGAGAAGGCCCCAGTGCAAGCAACTCACAAGGACTGTTGGACAAAAATAAACAGAAGCTGATTCCCAAGGGATTTCCAGGTCCAAAAACTTTTGATGCTAATGCAGAAGAAAAACCACTGGAAGATGAATTGCAGAAAAAAAGCAGAGGAAAGATATATCAGAAAAACTAGAAATCGCTGATGTAGAAGAGCTACCATGAACCATGATAAGAGGAGACCAGATGGGAAGAGTTACCTAGGCACCTGCTGTTATGGAAACAGGAACATCGGCTCTTTCAAAGCAAAGACAATAGATGCAGCTGAGGTGAAACTAGTAGCCATTAGTAACCAGCCACTGAGAACAGACAGAGCAATTGACTCTCAGTTGGGAGTGGGAACTTTGTGTACTATATGGTCTTTCACAGCAACCACAAAAGAAATTCTGGTTCAATTGTTCTTAGGACAGATTTCATTTAAAGACATTGTAAGCATATCTGACATGTAAAATAAAGTGCCCTTGTCCTTAATGAACCTTAGAAAATCTAGGTCAGAAGTCAGTACCTTAAGGCCATAAGGAGGCACATACCAAGGCAGCAGCAGCATGGGCAGGAGATGTGTTCTGTAGTGACTCTGAATAAAGTGGTGGGGCGATGGCTCAGTGGTAGAGCATCTGCCTGGCACACAGAAGGTTCCAGGTTCTGTCCTCAGCATCTCCAATTAAAAGGATCAGGTAAGAAGTGATAGGACCACCTTTCCCCACATGTTCCCCAGAGAGCACTGCATTCACAGTCTCAAAATCGACTGGCCCTCCGGGGTCCCAAACATGCCAGGCTGGCTACAACCAGGGCCAGGCCCTTCTCAGTGGTGGCTCCATACTGGTGGAATGAGCTCCCAGAAGACATCAAGGCACTGCGGGACCTTTTACAGTTCTGCAGGGCCTGCAAGATGGAGCTCTTCCACCAGGCCTTCAACCAAGGAACCGCATTTGATCTGGGATAAGGCTCTATCCCCCTGAACTACCACCAGCAGCCTGTGCTGCTGCCTAAATAGATCAAGTTGAGTTGCTTATCGACACAGACTGGATGCCACTTGGATATTCCAACAGGATAGTTTCGCCATCTCTATGCAATGCTATAATCATTAGTTTTGTTGTTATTAGCACTTTACAATTGCTTGGATTTTATGACTGTTTTATTATTGTTATTTTCTATATTTGACTTTTATGTAAGCTGCCCTGAGCCTGCTCCAGTGGGGAGGGCGGGGTATAAATTGAATAAATACATAAATAAAAATACTGCTGGTATGGGAAAAAGTAGTGACCCTGATGGTCAAATGATCTTGACTCAGTATAAGGCAGCTTCATGTATTAATAGTGGGGAACCTCTGATACCTGTGAAGGTAAAAAAAATTTACTAGGCCATGAGAATTCTTTCAAAAGTAATCTAAAAGGCCTGTTTTCTGAAGCAACAACTGAGAATCAGTGTTTTCTTCCTGATACCTTTAACAAGCAAACAAACCTTGGCACAACCACTGCAACATAGAAGGACTGAGTGGACCATGTTGTGATGCAGGTTGGCACCAGGGGAGAGTTTGAATCATGCCTGCTTCATGAAGTGTGCCACCAACTCCAGAGCAGTGTTGCCCACCCTGCAAGTTAACGGGTGAGTGAAAAGCCGAAACTAGTTGGGTCCCTCCTCCAAAGTGGTGGTGAATGAAGACCTTAAGGATTAAATGCCCTGCATGTCACTTTTCTATACAATGCTGGCAGACTTTCAACAGTCCAGCACTTTCCTCATGATAGGCTGCCAACGCCAGACTGGGAAACACCTGGGGATCTGAGAATGGAGTCTTAGAAGGGCAGGATTTAGGGAGAGGGGAGTTCAGCAGGGAAACGATGCCATGGAGTCCAAAACTGTCATTCTCTTCAGGGGAATTGATCTCTGTGGTCTGGAGATCAGTTGTAATTCAGGAGATCTCCAGGCTGCACCTGGAGGTTGGCAACTCTGACTCATTAAATTATTTGTGGCCTCTGCATACTCACATACCCATGCTTTCATGTTACTTGATCTTCAAACAGTGACAGCACATAGAAGTGTCACTTAGCACAAGCTGGGGAATGACCACAGCTTTTGCAAAAACAGAAGGCCAAATGGCAGGGAAACCAGCATGTCAAGAAGAAAGTACTAGAAAAATAGTTGATCTATGACCCCATCCCTAATGAGAGAACATGTGACCATGGAACTGGGGGGAAAAACAGTCTGGTGGAGAGAATCCAAAACCTCTAATAATTTTGACATGAAGTCTTTGGCAAAAGACAACATGCCCATAACAAAGTCCTGCCTTAGTGAGACCTTACATATATGCATCCTTTGAAAATAGAACTTGAGTGGGCAGAAAACACAAAAATATTTTCTGTTTGTCGGTTATTGCGCACCTTCTTAAATATTTGTTTAAACCTGTAATCTAGAGTGAGAAAATGTTAATTATTATATGCCTCCAAACAATAGGTGGTGCTGTTCCACTTCTATTGATCAGCTAAGATCTGGTCTCTCTTCTTGTCCTTTCCTGGGAAAGTCCCTGGAAATCTTGGTGTACACCAGAGGCCTGAACAGGCAGGTTGTTAAGCAAGTTTGTTTCTGCAACTATTACAATATGCAGAGGCAATGATAAAGAAAATTATGCATGCAAACACTGTCGGTGCCATAATTTAGATATTCAATTCAGATTGGAACTAAAGTAATAGAAGATTCAGAATCAGGAGGTAGGTGGAGAATGCAAGAAAAAAACACTTAAATTGTTTTGGATATATTCGTGTATCCAGTTTGTGTGTAAATTGTTCAGTTGTCAGCTTTAGCTGTATATAGTTAAAATTGTTTTTAAAATAATATAAAAATAAATGCATTAACAAATAAATATAACAGTGTTATGTTGGTAGGTTACCAGAATGGCCCAGAACACCATGTCGACAATTGCAGATCTTTTCCATACCCTCTGTTCATTGCAGGATACACAGATCTCTCTTAAAAAAAAAAAAAAAGTACCCCCCACACCCTTCAAGGCAGGTGCCTGTCCTCCTATTAATAATGTCTGACCTGCAAAAGGTCACTTTTATGTGCTTTTCTTGGTTACAAGAGAAAGACTCAAAGGGTCTTTCTGCATGGAGTTTTCTCATGGTTTGGATGCCCACCCACACTATTGATTTTTTTCCCCTCTGAACTTATTCATGCCCTCTTTTTCTGTTATCTTTACTTGTTTTTTCTTGTTTCAGTGTTTCTCAGACCATTTTTGATCTGATTTAAGAAAGCACAAACCATAAATAAAATAAGGTAAGACACACATGGAAAATGAGGGAACTCAGAGAAAACCTGCTGCAGGTTGGTACCCAAACCACAGGAAAACCTCTGTGTGAAAACAACCTCAGCCCAAAATCTTCACTGCAGCGTACAAGGTCTGAGTGGACCATGTTGTGATGCAAGTTGGCACCAAGGGAGAGTTTGAATCGTGGTTGCTTCATGAAGTGTGCCATTAAGCTACAGGGACTTCCCCCCCACACACAGAGATGCTGGGGCCTATACTGACCTAGTAGCCCCACATACTGATCTGGAAGCCCTAGTTCTTATCCCAGATGTTTCAGGCAGGTTTGGATTATCCCGTAATTACGGTAACACCTCTGCACATACTCAGAGGCCTTCATTATTATTAGTTCATGTTCCAGCATTGAAACTGAGCACTGAGAATGAAAATCAGTTCAACAGCTGAGCCCTGGCAGCAATTGCAGTAATTAAAACTGTGAATAAAGCACTCTTTGCCTTAGTCAGCCTGTACCTCATTTTGAGTATTCTCAGGAAAACAAGAAGGGTTCTTTTTTGTTTGAGTATGATGACATCTTGGGAGAGATTCTGCTGGACATATTCTATCACAAACAGTAGCAAAATCTTCTTGATGTCGGCTTAAGTTCTGTGGCGCTACAAGAGAACTGGGTGGAAAATGAAAGGTAATCCTGAGATATATATACTAAAAATGAGTTCTGTCGCTCTCATCCGCGCAACCACTGACATGATAGTCGTACCCTTCATTCATAAAGGGTACACAGCCAGCTGTGTGTCTTGTCCCAGCAAAAGAAAGCTCTATCAACAAATTGTTATCAAGCAATAAAATGTTACATTTCATTTTCCAGATTCACTCAGCAACCAATTTGAACCAGGGTGGCATGGGGATTTTTGAAAAGGAGTGTAGAATGGCAGGCTTCTGCAGTTGCTGAAAAGAGGGGATGATGATCAGGGGTCTGGAGACCAAGCCCTACGAGGAAAGGCTGAGGGCTCTGGGAATGTCCAGTCTGAAGAAGAGGTTGATGGGGGACATGATTGCTCTCTTTTAAGTGTTAGCCTTTCAAATACTTAAAGAGGAGGGCAGGGACCTGTTCCTGTTGGCAGCAGAGGATAGGGCTCGCAATAATGGCTTTAGATTATGAACGGAAAGGTACTGTCTGGATATTGGGGGGGAATTACAGTAAAATTAGTTTAGTAGAATCAGCTGTCTAAGCAGATGGTGAGCTTTCCCTCACTGACAGTTTTTAAGCAGAGTCTGGACAAACACTTATCAAGGATGCTTTAGGCTGATCCTGCATTGAGCAGGAGGTTGGACTAGATGGCCTGTATGGCCCATTCAAATTGTATGTTTCTATGAGTGCTGCAAGGCCCTCTGGGAAAGGAGCGTGAAGGAAGCAATAGAATATGATTCTGCTGTCTTCAACCACTTCTTCCACTGGGAAATGGGAGATCAATCAACCTGGAATTGGCAGTCAGGAGTAGATCTTCTGCCGAACTCAACAGATGACCAACCATGCTGAGCCGGTGTTCCTTCTAAGCTGAGCTAGTGTGAGCTAGTTCACCATTTTTTTAGCCTATGGCTCACACATTTTTGTATTAGGTCAGGAAGGATGGGTCCAGAACAAAGTAATTTATGGAGCAGCCAAATTGCTCACTCACAACATTAATGCCAGTAGCTCACAAAGTAGAATTTTTGCTCACAAGGCTCCACAGCTTAGAGGGAGTGTTGACTGACTCCCACGTTTGTCACTAAATCTCCTCTGGAATTCACTAGCCCTAGGAGCTTATACCACCTACTAGACTGAAGACAGGGCTGCTAATTCTGGGCTGGGAAATTCCCAGAGATTTTGGAGTGGAACTTGGGGAGGGGTTTAGGGAAGGACCTCAGGTATAATGCCACAGAGCCCACCCTCCAAAGCTGCTATTTTTATTGGGGAACTCTCTCTGTCATCTGGAGATCGCTTGCTATTCCAGGAGATCTTCAGGCCCACCTGGAAGCTGGCAACCCTAGCGCTGAAGAGCATTTGGATTTTATGTCTCATGAGGGGAAGATCTAAATGTGGTAACCACCTTCCAACAGCAGCCAACCAGCTCCCTTAGAGGGCTCGTGTACAGTCTTCAATATTGTAGCCGAAAACACTAAGGGGGCATTAGTGTGGGATGAAATAAGATTTAATTACTATCCAGCAAGAACACACAGGTTTACTTAACCCAGAATTTGGTTTTATTAACAGAGGGAACATTGAATTGCACTCAGCAGCATAAAAACAAAACAAGAAAGTTTCAGCTTCACATCTGCCCTAGTTGTTACAGTCCGCGGTGGCTGTAAAAGGCCTATAGTGAATACCGACTGTTTTGGCTGAGAAATCAAAGTGTCTCTCTGCTCTGCTGGCAGAAAATTACAGCATAAAAATCAAGGAAAGTAGTGTCTGCTAATTCCAAACTGAAGAGCCTTAATGAAATTTCTGTATTTATAGGAAACTTAGATGTGAATTGAGGCAAGGGGATCTGTCTCATTTAGAAAAGTTTCCATGGTTTAAGACCTGCTAGGGTTGCCAGCTCTAGGCTGGATTGAGATTTTGGGGATAGAGCCTAGGGAGGGTGGAGTTTGAGGTGAGCAACTTCAACAGAGTATAATACTATAGAGCCCACCTGCCAAAACAACCGTTTTCTCCAGGGGAACTGATACGGTTTCCAGCCCCCACGTGGGAGTGGGGTATACCTCGATTTTGCAGGCTTCTGTGTGCCGCCGGCCAGCTGGCCAGGAGAGGAAGCCTGCCCCCAACTGCCACGACCCAGCGTGACGTCCCCAGCGTGGAGACGTCACACGGAAGTGACATTATCACCACGGGGAGGGGAGTGTTGCATGGTGACACTCTATTATTTTAGTGAAAACTCTATTGTAACCATAGAGTTTTGTCCAAAATACCAGAGCATCACCACACGATGTCCTTAGCATGATGATGTCACTCCTGTGTGACATCATCACTTCGGAGATGTTGCATGCAGTGACATCCCCCCACCCCACTCCCAGAAAGCTCCCTCCCACCCCCTGCCAGTGAGAGTGCAGGACCTGGCAACCCTAGGAACTGATCTCTGTAGCCTGGGGATTAGTTGTAATTCCAGGAGATCTCCAGCCACCACCTGGAGGGTGACATCCCTGCTTACAGCAGTGGTTAACAACCACTATCTACCTGCACCTTTCCCTGTGAGAAACAGGGGCCATTCTGATACAAAGTGGATAATATGCAATACCTATGATTTAATGCACAACTTCTCAAGCTATATAAAACCCCAGTGGCACCTTGAAGACTAACAACACTTATTTCAAAGTTTGAGTCCAGCAGCACCTTGAAGACCACTACAGTTTAATTCTGGGTATAAGCTTTCCCTCCCTCATGGATCACTGCCTTGTCATGGCGAGGGGGCTTGCGTGGTTCGATGAGGCTGTGGGCTATGCCGTGGAGGGCCACCCAGGACGGACAGGCCACAGCAGAGAACTCAGACCAAGCGTGATCCCCTGGAGAAGGAAATGGCAACCCACTCCAGTATCTTTGCCAAGAAAACCCCATGGACAGTAACAAAAGGCTAAAAGATATGACGCCGGAAGATGAGCCCCTCAGGTCAGAAGGTGTCCAATATGCTACTGGGGAAGAGCAGAGGGCAAGTACGAGTAACCCCAGAAAGAGTGAAGCGGCTGGGCCAAAGCCGAAAGGACGCTCAGTTGTGGATGTGTCTGACGGTGAAAGGAAAGTTTGATGCTGCAAAGAACAATACTGCATAGGAACCTGGAATGTAAGATCTATGAATCAAGGTAAGCTTGACGTGGTCAAAAATGAGATGGCAAGAATGAACATTGACATCTTGGGAATCAGTGAACTAAAGTGGACAGGAATGGGCGAATTTAACTCAGAAGACCATTATATCTACTACTGTGGCCAGGAATCCCGCAGAAAAAATGGTGTGGCCTTTATAGTCAACAAGAGAGTGAGAAAGGCAGTATTGGGATACAATCTCAAAAATGACAGAATGATCTCGGTCCGAATCCAAGGCAAACCATTCAATATCACAGTAATCCAAGTCTATGCCCCAACCACTGCTGCAGAAGAGGCTGAAGTGGACCAGTTCTATGAAGACCTACAACAGCTCATAGAACTAACACCAAAAAATGATGTCCTCATCATCATAGGGGACTAGAATGCTAAAGTAGGAAATCAAAAGGTAACCAGAATAACAGACAAGTTTGGCCTTGGAGAACAAAATGAAGCAGGGCAAAGGCTAACAGAGTTTTGTCAAGAGAACACGCTGGTCATAGCGAACACCCTTTTCCAACAACCTAAGAGGCGTCTCTACACATGGACATCACCAGATGGGCAACATCGAAATCAGATTGACTATATAATTAGCAGTCAAAGATGGAGAAGCTCTATCCAGTCAGTAAAAACAAGACCTGGAGCTGACTGTGGCTCAGATCATGAGCTACTCATTGCAAAATTCAGACTTAAATTGAAGAAAGTTGGGAAAACCACAAGGCCATTCAGATTTGACCTAGATCACATCCCTGATGAATATACAGTAGAGGTGAAGAATAGGTTTAAGGGACTAGATTTGATAGACAGAGTGCCTGAAGAACTATGGACAGAGGTCCTTGACATTGTAAAGGAGGCAGCAATCACCGCCATCCCAAAGAAAAAGAAATGCAAAAAAGCAAAGTGGCTGTCTGATGAGGCTTTACACATAGCAGAGGAAAGAAGGAAAGCTAAAGGCAACGGTGAAAAGGAAAGATTTGCCCAACTGAATGCAGATTTCCAGAGAACAGCAAGGAGAGATAAGGAGGCTTTCCTGAATGAACAGTGCAAAGTAATAGAGGAAAACAATAGATTGGGAAGGACTAGAGATCTCTTCAAGAAAATTGGAGAAATCAAGGGAACGTTCCATGCAAAGCTGGCCATGATAAAGGACAAAAACGATAGGGACCTAACAGAAGCAGAAGAGATTAGGAAAAGAAGGCAAGAATACACAGAAGAACTATACAAGAAGGACCTCAATGTCCTTGACAACCACGATGGTATAATCACTGACCTCGAGCCAGACATCCTGGAAAGCGAAATTAAATGGGCCTTAGAAAGCATTACTAACAACAAAGCTAGTGGAGGTGATGGTATCCCAGCTGAGTTATTCAAAGTCTTAAAAGAAGATGCTGTTAAAGTGCTGCACTCAATTTGCCAACAAATTTGGAAAACACAACAGTGGCCACAGGATTGGAAAAGGTCAGTGTACATTCCAATCCCAAAGAAGGGCAATGTCAAGGAATGTTCAAACTATCACACAATTGCACTCATTTCACACGCTAGCAAGGTCATGCTCAAAATCCTACAAGCTAGGCTCCAACAGTACATGGATAGAGAACTGCCAGAAGTACAAGCTGGGTTTCAAAGAGGTAGAGGAGCTAGAGATCAAATTGCCAGCATTCGCTGGATTATAGAGAAAGCAAGAGAGTACCAGAAAAACATCTACTTCTGCTTCATTGACTATGCTAAAGCCTTTGATTGTGTGGATCACAATAAACTATGGCAGGTTCTTAAAGAGATGGGAGTACCGGACCACCTCACATGTCTCCTGAGAAACCTGTATAAGGGTCAAGAAGCAACAGTTAGAACCGGATATGGAACAACTGATTGGTTTAGCATAGGAAAAGGAGTACGACAAGGATGTATATTGTCACCTTGCTTATTTAATTTATATACAGAGTACATCATGCGAAATGCTGGCCTGGATGAATCACAAGCTGGAGTTAAGATTGCTGGGGGAAAGATCAATAACCTCAGATATGCAGACGATACCACTCTGATGGCAGAAAGAGAAGAGGACCTAAAGAGCCTCTTGCCCAGGGTGAAAGAGGAGAGCGCAAAAGTGGGCTTGAAGCTCAACATCAAAAAAACTAAGATCATGGCATCTGGCCCCATCACTCCTTGGCAAATAGAAGGGGAAGTCGTAGAAGTAGTGACAGATCCCAGTTCACTGCAGATGGTGACTGCAGCCATGAAATTAAAAGACGCCTGCTCCTTGGGAGGAAAGCGATGGCAAACCTAAACAGCATGATAAAAAGCAGAGACATCACCTTGCCAACAAAAGTCCGCATGGTCAAAGCAATGGTATTCCCCGTAGTAATGTATGGCTGCAAGAGTTGGACTATAAGGAAGGCCGAGCGCCGAAGAATAGATTCTTTTGAACTATGGTGCTGGAGAAGACTCTTGAGAGTCCCTTGGACTGCAAGGAGATCAAATCAGTCAATCCTAAAAGAAATCAACCCTGATTGTTCCCTGGAAGGCCAGATCCTGAAGCTGAAGCTCAAATACTTTGGCCACCAAATGAGAAGGGAGCATTCACTGGAGTAGACCCTGATGCTGGGAAAGATTGAAGGTCAAAGAAGAAGGGGACGACAAAGGATGAGATGGTTAGACAGTGTCATCGATGCAACGAATATGAAATTGAGCATACTTCAGCAGACAGCAGAAGACAGGAGGGCCTGGCGTGATCTGGTCCATGGGGTCGCAAAGAGTCGGACTCGACTGTGCGACTGAACAACAACATAAGCTTTCCTGTGCATGCAGAATTAAACTTGGTTGGTCTTAAAGGTGCCACTGGACTCAAACTTTGTTCTCTTGCTTCAGACGAACACGGCTATACCCACCTGAACATTTATTTCAGCATGAGCTTTCATGAGTCACAGCTCACTTCCTCAGAATCATGAAAGCTCATTTTGAAATAAGTGTTATTAGTCTTTAAGATGCCACTGGATTTTTATTTCATTTTGCTGTAACAGACTAACCACAGCTAACCCTTTACAACCTAGGGTTGCAGACTTCAAGTCAGGGACTTCCTTAAGGTGCCAGGGGTTTCAAACCAAGGAGAGTAGCAACCAGAAACAAGTGCATTTTTTATTTTCTGCATGACCATGACAGCTTAACCATAGAGAGAGCTGTTAATCTTGTCTTTGCTTCACTTTGGCTCCACCAGTGGTTCAGCACTTGCCCCATGACAATAGGATTCCCTACGGTCCTATAAAGTCGCAGAGAGTCTTGGCTTGGCTTGGCTTCTCAGTCATTGCTCAGGTCACATCCAAATTCTGTTAAACAACTTGGCACCTGCCCACACATCTACGTTGCCACTCAGCTTTTACATGCCTTCAGATCTCCAGCCCACTTTATCCCTGATGTCATGTCTTACCCACAGTCATCATCTCAGCCCTTCTGCATATCCTGGTTCTGTTGGTCCTGCTCTGGTACTTCTTCACCTTTGCTCATTGGACACTGCCTTCCCAGGTCATGTTCCTTTCAATACCCCTATACATATATTATTTGTCTTCCCAAAATGCAAAGAATCTGAGATGGTAATATCTTGGAAATTTAGCAATAGCAGTGAATAAGGTGAAAGTAGATTGCAAACAGCAGCAGTTAGGACTAGCCTGGAGCATATCTGGAGGTCTGAAATTTTAGAGGCTGAAATTTACCCAGTTTGAGACACTGTTGTGTACCAACTGAGGACCACACACGCAGTCGCCTCCGCACGTGGTCATGTGAAGGGGTAAAGCTTTGCTTCCTGAGACAATAGCCAGTACAGATCCTAGGATGCTGACCTACCTATTGGTCAGCCAGGATCCAAGCAGTCTGGAATAAATAAACTATGAGCTGATTCACTAACTAAGGCATCCAGAACCCAGTACTTTACACTGGTGACAAGGATGGGATCCCGTGAGCACACCTAACCTGGCATCCAACACGGAACGGCCATCTGAGTCTTTGAACTCAGCACAAAGCGAAGCACCGCGCATTGAGGTCCAGCTCACCGTGCCCCGCATCACCGCACTGGACATGGCTGCCTCTCCGAGACAAATCTCTGTCTTTGACCCCACTCACCCCAAATTATGGGAGGCACGGGTCGAACACCTAAAGTACTTCTTCCAGGTTCAAGATACCGACGACAACGCTAAGAAGAACGCGTGGCTGCTCAACACGTGCAGAGTCACAACGATCCGCCTGGTACAGAGCCTCTTCACTCTTAAGACCCTAGAAGCCACTACCTACAATGAGCTGGTCAGGGCCCTCACCAACCACTTCACTCCGAAACCATCCAAGATGGCGATGCGCATGGACTTCTTTGCGCGCAACCAAAGATTCGGAGAAGCGGCCACTGCATTTATGGTCAATGTTCACAGGTTGGCAATCAATTGTGCCTTCCCCACCATCAAGGACACCCTCTTAAACCAATTTGCTTGGGGCGTTCAGGACCCGAAGCTCCAAAGAAAACTTGTTGGCCACAAGGACCTTAACTTGGACCAGGTGTTGCAGGTGGCCATGGTATTCAAAAAAGCCCAGCAGGATCGCCAGGCTCAAGCGACCTATCAGGCCACCACCTCTCTGAGTCCCGAAGCCTTGGATGAAGACGAGTTACTCCAAGTCCGTCAGCCCACCCGCCACGACTTGTGCGCTCCATCCACGGGTTCCCTGCTGGTAAGAACTATCGCTCAAGCACTCACCAAGTCCAGTGCCCAAGTGCACTGCACCAGCTGCGGTGAAGACCATGAACGACATTCCTGCAGGTTCCGTGATGTGACCTGCCGGTCCTGTGGCAAGACCAGCCATCTAGCAAGAGTTTGCTGATCCCAAGGGAACCACGGATGATGAGTGATGGCACACCAGGAGGCAACGGAACTTCATACCATGAGCCTCAACCACCAGCACCACATAATGAATTTGCCCCAAGATGCCCCCAACAAAATACATGTAACAGTGCTAATAGAGGGGTCCCCCTATGAGATGGAGATAGACACAGGCTCTTCTTTTTCTATCATCTCTGCAGAGACTCTCAGGAGGCTCTGCCCCCAAGGGGGCCCCTCCTAGACAAACCGGGTTGCCTCACCTTATGGGACTTCCAGAAGAACCCGGTGGCCATCAAGGGGTGGGGCAAATTTAAGGTGCAGTATAAGGACTTCAAGGGACGGTTGGATTTGCTGGTGGTGGAAGGCAGGCTCACAAGCCTGCTGGGACTGTCATGGTTTGGGCCCATGGTTTGGAGTGACTGGGGTTAACCAAGTGTGGCCGCAGGACTTTAAAACACTGCCTGCAGCAAGTTCCCAGCCATGTTCAATGGGACACTCGGACGCTACCCTGGACCTCTGGTTTCCCTTGATCTGGACCCAGCTGTACAGCCCATCCGCATGAAGGCCAGGCGTGCCCTGTTTGCATTACGGCCAAAGATAGATGGCGAGTTAGACTGCCTGGTGGAACAAGGGATTCTCGAGTCTGTCGCTCACGCCTGCTGGGAGACCCCCATCGTCACGCCGGTGAAGCCGAACAGGGACTTCCGGATATGCACATACTATAAATACACCATCAATAAAGCTCTACAGGATCATGCATATCCTGTCCCCATCGTAAGCCATGTGCTCGCCTCTGTAGCAAGTGCAAAGATTTTTCCAAAATCTCATGGACTGTTTGCTTAAAGGTATCCCCGGGGTCCAGCCCTTCTTTGATGACGTTTTAATAGTGGCTTCCAACACCGAGACTTGCGGTCTGTCCTCCAACGCTTCAACAATGCCGGGTTGAAGGTTAAACACAAGAAGTGCCTGCTGGGGCTTCCGCAGGTGGAATTCCTCAGGTTTGCAGTTGACACGCAAGACATCCACCCTAAACAGGACAAGATCCATGCCATTGTTCAAGTGCCAGTTCCTTCCTCCAAGGCCAAACTCCAGGCTTTCTTGGGCCTCCTCAATTTTTACCACTCCTTCCTGCCACATAAGGCTGCAGTTGCAAAGCTTCTGCATCGCCTCCTGGATAAACATGCCGTGTGGGTCTGGGGTCCCAAACACACTGGCACTTTCAGGGTGGTGGAAGAACTGTTGACCTCCAACGTGGTCCTTGCTCATTTCGATGAGTCCCTTCCTATGGTCCTGGTGTGTGATGCTTCCCCGTACGGGGTGGAGGCAGTCCTGGGGCACCGGCTAGCTGACGGCCACGAGGTGCCTGTCACTTACTATTCATGTACTCTGTCTGCGGCCAAGTGCAACTATGCGCAAATTGACAAAGAGGCCCTCACAATTGTAGCCAGAGTAAAAAAATTCCATGATTACCTCTATGGCTGGCCTTTCACTGTGGTCACAGACCACAAACCTCTCCTGGGTCTGCTCGTCCCAGACCACCAGACCCTGCAGATGTTGTCACCACGGGTACTCTGCTGGTCCATCTTCCTAGCCAGGTACCAGTATGTCCTCATGCACCACCCCAGCAGGGCGATGGGACATGCTGATGCGCTCAACCACCTTCCACTGCCAAGCTGCAACCCTGACCCAGCTCTGGCTCACTTCGTTGCTCTGCTGGAAGCCCTGCCCGACCACCCTGTCCAGGTGACCAATGTGTCTCGTTACTCTGCTCGGGATCGCATCCTCTCTCGGGTCTTGGACTGGGTGGGGAGGGGATGGCCCACCAGTTCAGTAAGCCTGGAGTTTGTGGCCTTCTCATCACAGTGGGACAAGCTGTCATCCCACAAGGGGTGCCTGCTGTGGGGAACTACGACAATGAGTGCTCACAGTGTTGCATGAAACACACCTGGGAATCGTGTGCATGAAAGCACTGGCCTGGAGTTACGTATGGTGGCCAGGGCTGGACAGGGAAATCGAGGACGGGGTGAAGCACTGCCAGACCTGCCAGGAATTGTGGCCTGACCCCCCGCAGCCCCAGTACAGCCATGAAATTCCTCCAACAAATCCTGGGTCAGGCTGCGTGTGGACTTTGCGGGTCCCTTCCAGGGACAAATATTCTTTATCCTAGTGGATACTTACACCAAGTGGCTGGAAATGGTTCCAGTTCCCTCCACCTCATCTCAATCCACCATCCAAGCGATGTGACGGATCTTCAGCACCCAGGGCATTCCAGACTCCCTAGTTACCAACAATGGGACAGCCTTCATCTCCTCGGAGTTCCAGGATTTTGTGAGCTACTACGAGATTAGGCACGTATGCTCAGGCCCATTCCACCTCGCGACCAACGGCCAGGCTGAACGCATGGTCTGGACAACAAAGGAGTCCTTGCGCCGGATGGCCCCGGGGGACTGGGACTACAAGCTGGCTGCCTTCTTTTTCGGCCAGAGAACAATGCCGCACACGGCCATGGGCCGCAGCCCTGCCGAGCTCCTGATGGGACAACACCTCATGACCCGACTGGACCGCCTGCATCCCGATTGAGCCCCGGAACACAGCTCTGCCCCAGTGAGTCAGGAAGCCCCGTGTGGGTTCTTTCTGGGGGACCCCGTATATGCCAAGAACTATGCCCAGGGCCTGGCTTGGATCCCAGCCCGTGTGGTCAGGGTCACAGGCCCCCTATCATATGAGGTATCGGTGGTTGATCAGAGGTATCAACCATGGGCAGCTGTTGAGATGGCACATCAACCAACTACACCGCCGACTCCACCCGGGCGACCAGGATATGTCAGAGGACGATGAGGATGAAGGTCCAAGCCTGGATCCCTGCAACAAGAGAGAGCCCGAGTCATTCGTACAGGCCCTATACCGCCGAGCGCATCGACCGACGTGGACGCCGGAAGTGCCATGGAGCAGATCTGTGTCACAGAGCCCATGGACTCCCCAAGCCCAGCCAGAGTCCCCGAGACCTCAGCTGAACTCCCAGCAACCGCACCAGACCGGACAGAACTGGCCACCGAGTTACAGTGCTCGATCTGGGAGTGGCGGAACCTGGTTTACCTAAAGGAGCTAGGAGGGGTCTGAACCATGGGGGGAGGGGTGTTGTGTACCATCTGAGGACTGCACATGCGGTTGCCTTCGCACCCAGTCATGCGAAGGGGCAAAGCTTCGCTTCCTGAGACAATAGCCAGTACAGATCCTAGCAACGGCGAAGACTTTGCAATTTCCCAGGGGGGGCTGGGGCTGGGCCAGAGGCATTGCTAAGTCATTAAAAGAACTGGGACCAAATGACATCATAGGGAGGAGCCACTGACATCACAGGCCATTGTCACTATCTATGGAGGTGGAACTATGAGGCATTTAGGGAGGGGGTCCCCAGAAAATTAGGGTAGCCTGGGAATGCCCCTAACCCCAGGAACAGGTGCCTTCTTAGCACACTGCTTAAAAACTCCACCTTATAATGCAGCACAGATTCTATTGCTAGGGACTGTTTTTCCACAGATTCTATTGCTAGGAACTGTCATTACAGTCCTAGAATAGCCTATCTGGGCCCAAAAACCTTATTGGAAAAACCATTCTGCATTTTCTTTGCAACTTTTTTTGGGCTGCAACGTATTTCAGCAGAGCCCATGCAAGTCAATTGGCATTTCTGGCTCCCATTATCTCCAATGGGCCTTCAAGCCTCTCCCATTATTTCCAATGGGCAATCCTGTCATTCCTTTTAGTACATCCCAGTTGGTTGCCCCTTTGAAACTACCACACCATTTTAAGTAACAGCAAAATGAAGAGCATGAACATAGAGTGTACATCCCTTACCAATGTTCTCTCTGGGCTGCACACAGATCAAAAGGAAATTTTAAAAGGCCTCTGATCTGCATGCCCTCCCATCTTGTTCATGCAGATGGGCTTACAATTTAAAAATGAAACAGAGATTGAAAGAAGAGTTTAGGAGTGGCTGAAGCAGCCCACCCCCCACTACCATGAAAAAAACAACAGCTGTTTTCAATCAAGGATATGTAGACATAAGTAAAATACACCCTCCCCTCCTCCACCTGGCTGTTGTGCATCCTACATGAAGCAGGGTGATTCAGCAGATGCAAGCCAATGTCAGTGGTCTGCATCCACGATCTCATACAGAAGAACCAGAGCTTCCAGTTTCAGCACTGGAGCTAGGGGTGCCAGCCTCCAGGTGGGACCTGGGGATCCCCTGGATTTACAGCTTATTTTCAGACTACAAAAATTAGTTTCCCTGGAGAAAATGGATGTTCTGGAGGGTGGACTCTGTGGCATTGTACCCCAATGAGGTCCCAGTCCTCCCCAGGCTTCATCCCCAAATCTCCAGGAGTTATCCAACCTGTATTGGGCCACCCCTCCCCCCATCCCCTAGAGGTGGACAGGGGGAACCTGGCAACCCTAACTAGGGATGTTTTAACAAGGAAGGGAAGTGAGAGGTGGAAAGAAAGCAAACAGATGGAAAGAGAGGAAGGAAGGAAAGAAGGGGGGAGAAATGAAAAGAAAGAAAATAGAAATCCTTCTCCATAATTTATCCAGGAGTTCAGGGGAGAGTTGGTCTTGAATGTATGCATTTAAACTCTTCGAGGTTTCACCTACCCTCCTCCCCCCTCCCCCTGCACAGGCTGTGTGTGCGATTTCAGTGATTGTAAACTGCTGATTCCTGGCTATCCTAATATCCTCTCTCTGTCAAGGGAAGGGGTGGAGCTCAACAAGAAGAGTCCCCTCTTGGAGGAAATAAAGGGCTCTGGTTAAGTAGTGAACTTGGGAGCAGGAAAACAACAGCAGCGGCACAAGGCTGCAGGAAAGGTGCCCGGGCACCCAGCCGCCCAGAGATCCTTCATGGATGCCGGCCTCCCCCCCTCCCGACTTCCCTGCATGGCTCTGCAAGGCAAGCCTTGTGTGTGTGGGGAAACAGAAGAACAAGGCCCAGGGCGCCCAGCCGTCCCAAGGCTGGCAATCCATGGATGCCGGCCTCCCCCCAACCTCCTCGCATGGCTCTCTGCAAGGCAAACCTTGCAGGGAGTGAGAAAACAATAGCAGTGGCACAAAGCTGCAGGAAAGGTATCCAAGAGCCCAGCCACCCCAAGGCAGGCAAACCTCCATGGATGCCAGGCCCCCCCCACTTCCGTCACCTCCTGACCTCCTTGCATGGCTCTGCAAGGCAAGCCTTGCAGGGAGAGAGGGAAAAAACCCTAGAAGAACAAGGGCGTAGGGTGCCCAGCCTCCCCGAGGCCGGCAATCCTCCAAGGATACTGCCCCCTCCAACCTCCTCGCAAGGCTCTCTGCAAGGCAAGCCTTGCAGGGAGCGGGAAAACAGCAGCAGCAGCACAAGGCCACAGGAAAGGTGCTCAGGCATCCAGCCACCCCAAGGCTGGCCTCAGCCAGCCAGCCTGGGCACTCTCTGCCTAGTGCCCACCACCCCACCCCTGAAAACATCCCCCCCCTTGCTGGAGCCCCAGGACAGCTCCTTACCTTTCTGTGTGGGAAAGCTGAAAGCACTGAAAACATGTGCAGCCCCCAGCTCCACCAGGCCCAACTGAGGGTTTCTGGGAGTTGGGGTGGGGCTTAGCTTTCAGGAAGCAAGCCCTGAGTTTCCTGCCACCCCACCTGTAGTCTCAGAAAGCAGAGGGAAAAAACCCTCCGCTTTCAAAATGGGTTGGGGGTGGCGTGGGGTGGTAGTGGCAAGGCTTGTGAACCTGGTTGCCCGAGAGGGGCTCAGTCATCCCTAGAAAATTTCGGGGATAGCCTCAGCCCTCAAGCCCCCCTGAAGTTGACACCTATGCTTTGGCTGAAAATGAACACAGTGCTCTCTCCAGGTTTTCTTTCTTATATTGACTCACTCCAGAGCGGCAAGGAATCCAGCCCTTCGGAAGTCACAAGTACCGCTGTGGAAGGTTCTGTCTCCAGCAGTGGCTGGCCGGGTTCCTTTGGGAGACTCCAAGCAGGGGGGGGACAAGGGAGGGGCTGGGAACCACCCTCAACTCAATTGCATGGTATTGTTTCATGTAAACTGGTTTCTACATCAAAGGGGGGATAGAAATTATTAAAAGGTGAGAGTTTTTTACACAACTCGGGGGGAAGTGGCCAACAAAGGAACATGAAGTTCCACGTCATGTAAAGCGTACGCAGTCCTATCCGCACTTCATATATGAAGGCAAACGTGGCATACTTGAAGAAAGTGAGAAAAGCAGGTGTTTCCCTGAGCAAACAAAATGTGTTCTGTGCGTTCAGACAGGGGCCCTGTTCCAGAGGTTCTCGCTGCAGAGACCACGGATGGCCATTGTCTCCAGGAAGGGATTTTGACATATTCTCATCACAGGGATTTTGACATCCGGGAAGGACAGTGGATTGCGTCTTTGGGACGTCAGTCGAATGTGAATCTCCCCCCTTCATTAACCTCAGTGAGCAGCAGATCCAAACCCAAGTCTGGCAGGGCCCGCAAAGGCTCCACCGTCTCTGTCGTGGTCCTCTCCTCTTACTTCCCATTTCTTCATCCCAAAGTGTTTGTTTTTCCTGGGACAGGAAACTGCCTGGGGGGGGGGCACTGGAAGAGTCATGGAAGACCCAATCCAGTCGTGGCTACAGCCACTAAGTTCATGGAGCCTAACTATGCAGGGTGAGTCCCCTCCATCGCTGACAGGTTTCCAAGCATTTTGCACCATCGTGAGGACTAGCAGCGTATTCATAATGGCAAAATAGTTCTTGGCCAGATAACGCTGCTTCTGATGGGAAGAGAGACTTCAGAGAGCTCTGGAAACAGGCTGCCATCTGGAGAACCATCGATTGTGTACAATGCTATGTGGATGAAGAGTATTCTACTTCTAATACTGGGTGTCCCAGGCCGCAGTGAAACCCTAACCAGAGTTAGCCCTTTCTACGTCCATTAAAGCCAAAGGCGATGACTCTGCTAAGGATTGCGGCTGGAACGGAGCACACGGGAATCTCTGTGAGGCAAGACGTAGAACTGTTGAGGGGCCCGGTTGAAGGTACCGGGTGTCACCAAAAGCCCTTCATGGCCTCGTTCCCTCGTATCTTTGGGACAGGCTCTTCCCCCCCCCCCCGTGCTCGGCCACAACAGCTTCACTCATTGGAGCAGGGCCTTCTGCAGGGGCCACCCGGCCAAGGGGCAAAGCCATCAACTCCCGGGACACCTGCGTTCTGTCTTGTGGGGGGCCCCCCAACTGATGGGACAGGCCTTCCGGAGTGTTCCCGCTCTCCTGGCTTTACACAAATGGCATACGACTGAATTATTGACGCACGAAGCAGGGCTGTGCTGTAAGAAAATGGTTCGCAAATGTGGACTCTTTTATTGTCTCTAGTTTGTACCGTATGTGGCCCAAACCATGTAATTTGTGCACCATTTTATGGGTCATTTTCATACTTGTGCTTTGCATCCTCTCTGTTTCAGATTCCTGGTTGGTTCCAGATTTCTGCAAACCTGGTCCTATGTGTCTTGGTTGTGGGAATTGTGTTTTACTGTCTCTGAGGAAGTATGCTTGCACCTCAAAGCTTATGCCTTGAATAAGACTTTGTGGATCCTAGAGGTGCCGCTGGACTCAAATTTTATTCTGTTGCTGCAGAACAACAATCAGTCAATCAATATATAAAAGATCTTAAATATAAGTTCTTCACCAATGGATGAATTTTGCACGTCAATGTACAAGTTTCTGTTCAGTCTTCCAACTAAGGTTTAGTGGTTTTGGTGGCTTATTTCATCGTGATCTTTCATAGTTGTGCCTGCATTAGGTTCAGGATTGTTAATGAAGACAGTATTCGCCCCTTCCTATGTGACTGGTGTATTTGTTTCTGTTATGCACTCTGCTGTACTGTAATAAAATTAAAAAGAAAAAAGTACATTTCTTCTGGGTGCACCGAGAACCTTTTGAGGTATCCAGTACGGCAGAGCTGCCTAGAGAGACCTGTTCCTGAATATGCCAGAGGAGAATGAAACCACAGTGTCTCCATTTGGCTTGGGAGTGTATTTTACCACATGAAAATGAATACAAACGACAAAAAATGTGAGGAAAAGTGACATTTAATCTGCAAAGAAGCTGAATGAAGAGAAACATTTTGCAAACTCTCAGCCAAAGAGCTGTAATAGAACAGAAACCCAGAGCTGGAAGGGACCTTAAGGGTCATCCAGTCCAACCCCCTGCACAACGCAGGAAACTCCCACCTACCTTCCTCCCCTTCCCCCAGTGACCCCTGCTCTATGCCCAGAGGAAGGCAAAAAACCTCCAGGATCCCTGGGCCAATCTGATCTGGAGGGAAATTCCTTCCTGACCCCAAAGTGGCGATCGGCATTACCCTGGGCATGTGAGAAAGGGCCACGATCCCTGAGCGCTGGTGTGTCCCTTCCCCCCTCTCTCTCATAATCTGCCTACATTCCACAGCATCTGCATCACGCTCAGAGGTCCCTCCAGCCTCCTCTTACAAACCTCCAGAGGAGGAGAGACTGCTACCTCCCAAGGAAGCCTGTCCCCCTGAGGAACCACCCTCACTGGCAGGCACTTCTTCCTAATGTTTAGACAAACACTCTTCCGGTTGAATTTCAGTCCCCTGGGTCTGGTCTGAGCTTCTGGGGCAACAGAGAATAACTTTGCTCCACCCTCTGTATGACAGCCCCTCGAGTATTTGAAGAAGGCTGTCATAGGACCTCCCAATCGCCTCTTCTGCAGCCTAGACATACGAACCTCCTTCAGCCTTTCCTCACAGGACCTGGTCTCCAGACCCCTCTCCATCTTTGTTGGTTTACTCTGGACAGGTTGCAGCTGCGCAACATTCTTCTGTAACTGCAGTGCCCAAAATGGCATTACTTTGCCTGATCCGGACACGATTCTTCTGTAGATGCAGCCCAAAATGGCATTTGCCTTTTCAGCTGCCGCATCACACTGCTGGCTCCTGTCCAGTCTATGCCCTCCTGAGATCGCTAGAGCCTTTCTGCAGGTACTACTGCCCCATTAACCAGCACTCTTTGGGTGCCATCAGTCAACTGGTTAGAAATCCTCCAAACAGTAATGGGATCCAAGCCACCTCTGGCCAACTTGTCTACGGGAAGATCCTGTGGAACCATTTCCAACGCCTGACTGAAATAAAAATAAACTATCTCCACAGCATTCCCCTCATCCAAAAAGGCAGTAAGAGTGATATCGACAAAGATCAAAACTGTTCTCCTACCGGTCTCTAGGAGAGGTGATTCTGACTTGTAAGAGATATGGAGCTGAGCCGGATTGGATTATTTTGATCGGGACCTCATTTGTACATGTATATTTACAGTGTGTCAATGAAGGCTTACCAGATTTACCTGATGAAGGAATAGTTCTGAAAAACTGTCTATACAGAACTGCGTAGTTTCCACTTGGAATGGATCGTATTTTTTCAAGCCACAATATACAGATGTTTTGACTTCAAGTCAGGTACTTGTGAAAATAATATAGGCTATGCTTTTCTTTTGTGTGCTTGTTTTGTTAATGAAGGAAGTCTGCTGCTTCAGAGATGTGCTGTGACTTATTGTGGGTTTGAGTTGGTTACCACCCACTTTTGGAGAATTTCTCATTACAACATTTGTGATTCTACGGTAATATGTATGAGCTTGGTAAAATTATTGGCTGTGGTCCCTATATGATTATTATTGTGTCTACTTAGTGTGTTTTGACCACAGACTTGTTGGTGATTCTCCAGGTCTTCCTCTTTGCCTGCCGCCTTCAGCTTTTCCGAGCAGGCCTGCCTTGTCCAGTGACTCTTGTGTCTTCTCAGAATGTCAGCGAAGGATGATAGTTTAGTCATTTTAGTTTCAAGGGAGAGTTCACAACTCATTCGATCCAGATTAATCTTTTTGGCCGTCCAGGGTGTCCGTCAAACTCTCCTCTGATTTCACATTCCTAAGGAATCAACTTTCTTCGTTGTCTGGTTTTCACACCCATCCATGGTCATGCTGGTGAAGACCATGGCTTGAGTGACCTTGATCTTGATGGGCAGCTATGCTGAAGGATCTTTTTCTAGCTGCCTTGTGGCTGCCTATAGATCTGCCCGCATCGCCTCCTGATGTCCTGGGGGGGGGCAGCCTGAGCGATGGGCTGTTGCTCACCCTCTGACTGAGGGGCCCCGGAAGGTCTTACTTGGGGTGCAGAAGACATCTTCTCCCCACGAGGCCCAGAGGGGAGAGGAGAGGTGGCTGGGGTCCGGGTGGAGGGGATGGCCTTGCTGGCCGGGCCTGAGCCCTCACTGGTGGGTATGGCTTTAGGGTGGAGAAGAAGGCCGATGTTTGAGCCCAGGAAGAGCCAGGGAGGGTGGAATCCTGCTTGGGCTCCAGTACGCCCCAAAAGGCCCTGCAGGTGGGGACTGCTCTGGATGTTCCCGTCCCGTCTTTGATGTTCACTTTCATCTTCCCATTGCTACCTGATGTTCTCAGGGGCTGCGTGCTCTCCTCGTAGGTCCATGTGCCTTTAGCTAGAGAACCCCTGCCCGCCGTCTGGAGATCCACTTTCGTTCTTAAGATGTTAGTTTCTAGCACGTAGCACCTGATTTGTCTGCAGACTGGTGCTTCCTCCTGAGGTGAGTTGCCTTGCACCCACGCTCCTCTCGATGGCTTCTCCTCCGCTGGGAAGGTGGGAAGGGCGGGGGCTTTTCCGGAGGGCTTGACTCCCAGCTGTGGGAGGGTCTGTTCTTTTTTATCCCGCCTGTCTTCCTTAGCCCTGGATGTGGTGGGCTCCAGACTTACCATGGCAACTGTTTTTTTGGACTTGGACGGCTTCCGCAGCGTTTCCACAATGCTGTTCCGAGGAGTGAGTGGAGGAAGCTCTCCTGCAGGTGGGCTGGGAACGTGCCGAGGGTCTCCTGTCAGCCACACAACCTCTGCCTTTGGGATGGGCTGCCACAGTTGTTTTTTGGGCTCCGCCTCTTTTCGCCTCAGAAACTCTTCCTCCACAGCACGGACAAAGGTGGAGTCGTCTCCAAAATACAGGTGGCCCCTCTTGCTCCAGGAAGATCTTTCCCGGCCACCTCCATTACGTACATCTAGAAATAAAAAACAAACAATAAAATAGAAATCTCATAGGATTTTTTTAAAAAAGAGGGATGAAGCACTGAGGTTATGAGCAAGTTTCTCTCGGGTGATATTCTGAATGTCCTGTTTGTCTTTTATTGGCCAGAATCACTCCCTGAATTTCTTTCCCCTTCTTCCACCTGCTTCCAGAGACTCCCCCAGCTGTGAACGTCCACTCGCGACGGCACTCTGCCGAATGGGCTGTGAGAGGGAGAAGTGGGGGAGGCCTTTGGGACACGTGGCTCTAAGGATTCCCTACCTGACATGATGAATTCAATGATTCTGATGAAGACCAGTTGAAGACAGTAGTTCCCAAACCGCAAAAGGAAGGGACCAGCTCCGACACTCCTGACCGATCGCGTGTCCGGTAAGGACTGCACAAGGTGAGTGCTGGGGTGCAGGGCTGTCCCAAAGAATGATTGTGATGCAAGGGGGTTTCTTGCTGTCCCCGTGGTAACCCTGCGGCCTGTGAGGCAGAGCCCAGAAGAAACTTTGAAGGAGGAGGAGGAGGAGGTGATTATGATGGTGATGATGATGATGAGGATGATGAGGATGAGGATGAAAACTAAGGTCATCATGAGAGGCAGAGGGGGTGACTAGGGGGCTACAAGTGTGGAAGAGGGACTTAGGGAAGGCTGACAGGGATTTGTTCCATCTTCCTGGTAGAGAATTCTAGGCCGCCGACCTCCAGGGGGAGCCTGGATACCTCCCAGAATTCCAATGGCTCTCCAGGCAGCAGAGATCACTTTCCCCGGAGGCCATACGCTACGGCATCCTAGCCCACGGGGGTCCTTCCCCTCCCCCAAACTCTCCCTCCCAGGCTGGAACCCACACACACACACCGGTCTCCCAGGAATTTCCCTCCCAGAAGCCGGCAACCAGAGACCACTGTCTCTGTCCATTGTATATAAGTGTATGTATTCTGTAACTTATTCCCCTTCTGTCCTTAAGCGTTGTTTTGCGGAGCACTTTGATAGTGAGCTGTACATAGCTGTAAATAAACTGTACATAGTTAACCACAGGACGGTGTCAGTGTGGTTGCTGCAGTTAACTCTCTGCTGGGCAAGCCTGGGCTTGTATTCCAAGGGAACAGGGCTGTCCTGCCTGGTAGCAGAGACCTCGACACAACCACCACGTCCCTCATCCACAGGCGTGACCCTCTTTGCTCTCCACAGCGTTCCAGTGCAATTCGCACCAGGGTCCAGCAGAGAGGCCCCTTCTTCTCCTACCAGATAACCAGAGCCCATTGGGGTCCATCCCCTCCCCTGAACCCTCCCTCCCTCTCAGGTCTCCCAGGAATCTCCCTCCCGGAAGCTGGCAACCAGAGACCACTCCCCAGCACAGAGTCCCCACATCCCTCCCCCCATCCGTACGTCTCCTTGATTCAGGGAGAGGGGAGACTGCCTGAGAACCCGCGAATCAGATCTCCATGGATGCCCCGGGGTGGTGTATCTGGGTGCCGGCCATCTTGTGAGGCCCCCTGGTCCTGTCCCCCCCGTCCCCATTCCACAGGGTCTGAGGGAGAGAGATGGAGGGCTCTTGCCTCAGAGGGCGAAGGAGGAAACGCCTGCACGGGCCCCTCCCTCCTTGTCTCCTCCTCTTCACGGCCTAGGAGAGGTGGCTAGAGTATTCCGGGGAGGACTTTCCTTTTTCTGACCCAGTGGGGCACCTCCATCCTGTTACGTCTGTGGGGTGGGTTAGGGTACATTTTTGTCAGGTTGCTACAACAGGTCTGAACCTGACTCCCCAGGCAGGCCCTCTGACCCTTCTCTCCCCCAGACGAGGAGGGGGCTTCCCTGCTCAGAGCACTCCCGCAGGGCCTGGCAGTGGGCGGTGGCAGCTCCCCCTCCCCAGCTAGCCGCAGCAGGCCAGTGCTGCACGGAGGAACCCACCCTACGAAGCAGGAGCGAATGGGGGACTGTCCGGCAGCCACGATACATGGGTCCAAGTCATGAATAAACCGCAGCACAGCTAGGCATGCGGAGATTCCCCTTGAGATGCTATTCAGCTCGCCACCAGTGGAGGAATGGGGTGGAGCCCTTGGAGATCTGGGCAAGGAGCCATTCCTTGGGAGGAGCCACCGGCCTTTGACTCCGCAGCACCCCTCCAGCTGCCTGGGGATCGGCAGCTGGCAGCCACCGGGGCCGAGTGGGAGAAGGGTCCCCCTGCCCCCCTCCCCCCCACCAGCCACCTTTCGGCTGCCCTTGCCCCTCCCCTTCGGAACTGACTGGCACGAAGACATGGTGCTGGGGACACTTTGCGCCATCACTGGTCTCCACGCCAGTGCCAGCTGGACCTGGTGAATGCCTGCCTGCCCTCAATCAGTTAACAGAAGAGCAGCGAGAAAGGAAGAAGTGGCTCTTCCGGCCATTGGGCCACAGGCCACTCTGCAGGGTGGGAGAGGAAGGAGCCTCTCTGTTGGACCCTGGCGCGAATTGCGCTGGAGCACTGTGGAGAACAAAGAGTGTCACGCCTGTGGATCAGGGACATGGTGATTGTCGCCTTGTAGCATGGACAGGAGCAACCCTGGCAGAATCCCTGTCGTGGGGGGGAGAGCAGAGAGACCTGTCAACTGGTTGGGAGGGGGGAAGCAGAAACACCGAAAGCCAGAGGCCATGATCTGTTGGGAGAAGACGTCCTTGAACACCCTTCCCTTTCAAGGGTGTTGGAAGGGACGGACTGTCAGCTAGTTGCCATACTTTGTTATCCATCATCCCCGACCTCTACGCATGCGCACATGCTTGCTTTGCTTGGCTACCGTGGGTAACAGAAGGGAGGCACTCCTCCAGCCATGCAAACTGGCTTAGCCAGACGGCGCTATCAGTATAACCTTGATGGGAAGGGAGAGCTTGAGTTCCATTATCAGTGTGAATGTTTCTGCTCTCAGGGGATGGGGAGAGTCTCCCATTTATGATGTAACGTCCCACTGGGAGGATTCCCGCGCACGCACTTGAAGTTCATTCACTTAGCTAGAGGAAGCATCAGGGTATATGTATTGAGTCCCTTGCAATAAGCACTATTCCTGACAATGTACCCGTAATACTTGGCAATGGAACAGTATTCCAATAAAGCATAACTTTCCTTGGAGAGTGTGTGTGGACCTGCTTGCTGTTGACCCTGACACGGACCAGACAACGTTTCTTAGCCTCAGGCGGGGGGGGGTGTCCAGAAGAATCAGATAGATAGAAACTATGGGTTCCCTTCCCATTGACTCCTCTGCCTCTGTCCCTTGGATGTGCAGACTGAGGCTCTCAGAGGAAATGGCTTCCTTCCTTCTGTTCACACCTCCCTCTCTCCCGCACACACACAAAGGAGGAGGCACCTTTTGGCACCATGGATGCTGATGCATTCTGCAACTGTGTCCATCCAGGTAGTTGAGAGTAGTCAGATTCTATCCCTGTCTCTCACCTATCCTGTCTAGCAGGGCTCATTTCCTGCAGGAGCACACAGGAGTGAAGCTCCGGCAGTAAGGAGCCCAGGGGGTGGGCACATGCAGCAAGCCCCACCCCCTGCTCCCAGCAGCCCCCTCTCACCTTTCCCAGCCTGCTGGCTGACCCAGTGGAGCACTGCAGTGAGCTGGCCCTCAAGCTGTTCTGCCACCGCCTGGGCCATGGCACCCAGCCCACCCAGGCTCTCCCGTCTTCATGCCGGCCCTGGTGCAGCATCTCTGCAAGGCGGGCCCCGGCGACTCCTGCGAGGCCTGCAAGGAGCTATGCCCCAGCCTCCTGCGCCTCCTTGGCCTCCTCCTGCGCCTCTGCCCCGCCACTGCCCTGGTCCCCTACCTGCTTGAGGCCATGCACATCTTCCGCACCGCCCTCCTCAACCCACAAACAGCCACACACTGTCCTGCGCTTGCTGGTCATCTAAAAGAGTCCAGTGGCACCTTTAAGGCCAAGGATCTTTCAGGTACGAGCTCTCCCTCCTCTGTGAGGGCAGATCTGCGTGCTCCCCCCCCCCATAGCCAGCAATCCCAGACAGTCCAGTGAAACCTGAGCAGTGGGTGTTGCCTTCTGACACACTTCCGGTGAGGTCAGGGTGTGTGGCATATGCAAATAAGTTATGCTAATGTGTTATGCTAATGAGCTCCTGCACCTCTTTTTCTACAAAATGACCCCTGCTGTCCAGAATGCATATCCCTAAATAAATTACTCGTGATTAGTTTTGAAACTGACGAGTGGTTCTGTGTAACTCTGCCTGCAGATGTGAAACAAAGAAGCTCCGCTGTGTGTGGCCTGTTTGTGTGCTCTGCTAACTTGATACAGGCTCCTGGCTTAACATACCAGGGAATTCGAACAACGTATACGTACAGAGAACTCATTGGGTACAAACGTTTACGGTAAACAGTGTAAGAAGAAACAGGTAAGAACAACTTTATTTTAAAAAATGCTGGGGCGGCTGTGCAGGTTCAGGCAGGTAACCAAGGGGAAGACGAAGGACATAGTGAAAACACATTCTAGTGGTCAACGCAGATGCATCCAGGGGTCCCAGTGCCCAAACAGAGGGGCAAATCCAATAGACTCAAGCCAGACTTTTGCTGTGCACCTGATTCTGTGCATGCACCTTGTTTGGTGGGTCTTCCAGCTGAATCCGAGGGAAGACTTCCTGTGTCTCTTCCTCATCTGCTGAGGTGCTGGCAGGCAGACCCACGGCAGAAGGGGAGGGGGGCAGTTTCCAGGGGCTGAATGCCATTTGCAGTGGTTAGACTGGGGGAGGTGGAGAGGAAATGCATGCCAAAATTTAAAAGCCGATAGAGATGTGCAGGAAAGCGAAAGAAAAGACTGGTGCAGAAAGGGCCAATCAGAGCAGGTATCAACACAGCCGGGAGAGGTGGTAGCTGAGGGTCAAAGGCTGCAGACCCTTCCCCACCCTTCAGGGGGCTGCCTGTTGCCTTTGCTCATCTGGAGGTTCATAACCTCAGTGTTCCATCCATTTCTGAAAAATCTCTATCATATTTCCATTCTGTTAGGTATTTTTATTATTATTATTATTTCTAGGTGTATCAAATAGAGTTGGATAGGAAACATCTTCCTTCTATAAGAGAGGCCGCTTGTATTTCAGAACTGAAGCCAAATTGGTCTGCATTCTGGAGGAAGAGCCTCTGGGCCTAAAAGAGGCTGAACTGGGAAGGCCAACATACCAGCCCCTCTCTGCCATGTGGCCAAGGGCAGAGAATCTGCAGGTTCCCACCCCACCTGAGGGAAAGCTTCCGCCATTGAGTCCTCCTAGCAGTGTTATGGAAACACTACGGAGTACGGAAGCCGCCCAAGTCTGAGAATAACATTACCGAGATAACACTCGAGTTTGATACATCCGGGGCAAATGAAGAGTGGACCCTCCCTCAGCTGGGAGTCAAACCCACCAAAAGAACCCCCGCCCTTCCCATCCCACAGCTGAGGAAATGCCATCAAGACAAGTTTGGATACAAGGGAAGTTACCACAGCAAGCACCAGTCTGGAGAGGAATCAAAAACTGTGTGCTGGAAACAAATGTTTTAAGAGCAAAAGAGAAGAACCTCAAGAAAACAGGCAGGGGTTCTCGAGCTGTAGGTATGAAGACCCATGAGGAGAACGTGCAGCCCAAGAGGGTACCAGGTACCAATGGGATAAGGATACTCAACTGCAAGGAAAGAACGGGAACTTCCATAACACTCCCAAAGTGCAGGGTCTTTTGGGGTGTGCTTGAATCTGAGCAGGACTTCACCCTGCCTGGCTCTTCCTGGGCTCGATCATCTGCCTTTTCCCCCACTCTAGGACAACCCCTTCCAGCGAGGGCTCAGTGGACTCAGGTGGTTGCATCGCTGATGACCTGTGCCTTTAATCCTCACACAAGAAGGAGAAGGTAAATTATGAGATGGTCAGAAACAACAGACAGAGGGTTGGGGGTGAGGAAGCAAGAGAGACAAAGTTATGCTCAAGAAAGATATGCACCAGAGACGTTTCTGCCTCGTCTCTCTACATCAGGGTTACATCTCTGTTTCGTTAGAGGACCAACTGGTGTCGTTGGGCCACTGATTCTCTGAGGGAAACCCACGCAACCCCAAGGGGCTGCTGGCCATGGAAGCGAGCACTGGGGCAGGGAGATCAGCAGCAAGACATACAGGTCGGTAGCAACACAAGACCCGGAAGCTCTGTCTGTAGGAATCGCCTCTCAAAGGCCCACAGTGCTGGTCACTCGGAAAGCAAATCGCCCTGGAGAACAGGAGGGAGACACTGGGGGTAGGGGGGGGAGAAGCACAGACTGGCCCCAAGAAAACACAGAGGGAGTTCTTTAGAGAGCTCCTTCTGCTGACAAGAAGAGCAACGTGGCAAACAGAGGGTGTCAGCAGTGCAGACTGCAGAGCATTCAGGCCGCCTGGTGACTGTCTCTGAGCTGACTTGCTTTTCGTCATTTCAGGTTCGTAACCTCAATGCTCCATCCCCCTTCCCCCCCCCCAAAAAAAAAAATCTGTATTATATTTTGATTGTATTTGTTGTTTTTCATTTCTAGATGTATCTAATGGAGGTGGCCAGGAAACATCTTCCTGGTATAAGAGAGGCCACGTGGATTTTGACGATGACAACAACTTAGTCCGCATTGTGGAGGAAGAGCCTTTGGGGCTAGAAGAGGCTGAACCACAAAAACCAATGTTCCAGCCCCTCCCAAAGATAGACATCATGTGGCCAAAAGTGGGCACTCTGCACGTTCCTACCCCACCTGCAGAAAAGCTTCCTCCGTTGACCCCCCCGTAGTAATATTGGGGAAATACTGCGGAAGCCTTCCAAGTCGGACAAAACAGTGACCAAGATAACGCTTCAGCCTGAAACATCCAGGGCCAACGAAGAGAGGAGGGATCAAAGAGAGCAGACCCTCCCTCAGCTGGGAGTCACACCCACCGAAAGACCCCCATCTCTTCCCACCCCAGCTGAGGAAAGGCCATCAAGACAAGCTTGAATGAAAGGGAACTTAGTTCAGCAAGCACCAGCCTGGAGAGAAATCAGTGGCTGTGTGCTGGGAACAAATGTTTTCGGAACAAAAGAGAAGAACCTCAAGAAAATGGACAGGGCTGCTCAAGCTGAAGGTAGGAGGACCCACGAGGAGAACGCGCAGCCCAAGAGGATATCGCCTATGAGTGGGAAAATGAAACGCAGCAGCAAGGAAAGAACGGGAACTTCCAGAGCAATCCCAAAGTGCAGTGTCTTTGGGGGGGTGCTCAAGTTCGAGCAGGATTTCACACTGCCTGGCTCTTCCTGCGCTCGATCATTGCCCCCGTTCCCCACTCTTGGGCAACACCCACCAGTGAAGGCTCAGCCCTCGGTGGACTCAGGAGGCTGCATGCCTGACATGGCAGCGGGTGGCAGGAGGGAGTCCTGTGCCTTTCATCTTGGCACAGGAAAAAGAACCTTGGTTGGCACCCCTTTCCTTGCCATCGCGGAGGATGGGCAGCCCTGCTTTTCTCTCCCTGGAGTCCCTCAAAGCCCACATCCTCTCCCCTGCTTAGACCTGCCCCAGAAAAGGCTCCTGCATTTGGCTTGTCTTGGATGGAGGCTCAAACTAACACCAGCCTCTTCCTGCACCTGCAGTCCTCTAAAAGAGTGGCAGCTCCGGGCCGAATTCCACCCATGGGGTTTCAAGCAGCCTTTCGTCTGGATTCCAGGCCCACAGCCCACAGGGGGTGTCAACTGCCTCCCCTAACGGTCTCTGCCGCTTGCAGCCCCCTTCCCGGGCATTCCGTGATGACATCATCTTTCCTCCCCACCTCCTTCCGCAAAGATTCTCCTGGTCTCCGGCTCACAGTCGGCAGGGTTCCCAGGGGGATGGCACAACAGCGCACGGAGGCCAATGAGGCTGAGGAACAGCTCCCCTTCTGAACTGGCCCTCCAGGTCCCTTAGGTGGATCCAAGAACAGAGCTCAGTGGCCAGTTAGAACTCAGTTGGATGATCTTTCTCGCCTTCCAAGAGGAACGGGGGAGGGGGTGTTTGGGGGAGGGATGAACCTCAGGGGAGAGAATGCCACAGAGTCCTCCCTGCAAAGGAGCCACTTTCTCCAGAGGAATTCATATCCGACATCTTGAGGTGAGTTGCAATTCTGGCAGATGGCAAAAGGGATGGGCGGTGTATTCTTATTTCCGAGCTGGTTTCTACCAGGAAACGATATTGCTATAGCCCAGAAATTCAGAAATGCACATCTAACACGCATTACAGATATTACGAACCCAGAAGGCCTTCTTCCGAAGCAAATCTTAGAACAAAAGATACATTCCCCTATCCCATGGTACTTCTATATGCAACTCAATCATGTAATGTCTACCCTTAAAATTATCTCTCCTCAAAAATCTCCTAAATCTATATTTGAAAACATACTAGATTCTACTGAGAACACATCTAAAGGGCTAATTTCCAAGGTTTATACCATCTTGATTTGTCTTCACAGCACCACAGAACTACCTTACATAAATAAATGGCAATCGGATTGTGGTCGCACGATAACAGATGAACTCTGGGATCAAGTCTGGTCCTCATCCACGCTCACATCACCAATTCTCAGTATGCAACTGCAATCATATAAAATTAACACTCACTGGTACCTGACTCCCCAGAAACTCGTGCTCTCCTCAACAACTTCCTCACCACTCGGCTGGAGGAATTGTGGTACCATCGGATGCTACGCCCATTGTTGGTGGGAATGCCCAATCATTACCTCTTTTTGGCATGAAGTTCTTGGACAAATCAAAATCATTACTGGATATGATGTTCCATTAAAACCAGAAATACTATTTCTTAACATCTGGCAAGATCTCCAAATCCCGACAACTCAAAAAGACCTTATAGTGAGCTTAATAGTTGCAGCACAATCCTGCATCGCCTCCAGATGGAAGTCCCATCTCGCCCCCACAATTGAACTCTGGTTCTCAAAAGTCTGGGACCTTTTTATAATAGAGAAAATTACAGACCATATCAGATGCGTCAATCAGTTTCCTAAGAAAACTTCCTTCTATGCTAAATGGTTTCCTTTTTTCGAATTGATCACCGAAAAGGACATTCAACCACATAAACAAATTTACCTTAAATTACTCTACACTTAAATAAAAAAGTTCCTCAGTTACCTTACACCTGCAATATGCTGGTTACATAGACTAGGCTACATTTCACATCACACAGAGTCAACCTAGGACAACTTTGACTTAGCAATACTTTGACAGACTGTTTGTGCACAAAAAAGTTAATGTTTTATGTTCTCTAAAAAAGTTTTATTTTTGCTATCAACCCCTGCTGTTCTAATAAGAACCTTTTTTTGATGTTTGAAACATTGACAACCACTGTTATATGTAATTTACTGGTTTTTAATGAATAATGAAAAATTAATAAAAAGTTAATGATTAAAAGGGATGGATGGAAACAGCCCTATGTCAGAAGAGTTCTCTTGGGTAATCCTTACCGGTGGACACTCGGTCTGTTACGTGTGTTGGAGGTGGTCCCCCGTGCCACTGCATTTCCAAACACACCACTGATTACTCCCCATTCTGACACTTCCCTTCACCATGTCAGGCAGGAACGTCTAGGAAGGAGAGGTTCAAGGGGGCTCCTCCATTTCCCAAGGGATCCAGCAGAGTGCAGTCTTCAGCTGATGGATTCACAGGTGGGGGAGCTGGGCGGCAGGTTAAAGAAGGGGAAACCATTTAGAGGAGAAATTGCAGCAAAGAGAAACAGGACATCAAGAATTCAGCTTGAAAGGCCCAAGGCTAATGGAGCCACACACAGTTAAGTCTCAGTCAAGTCAATAACTTAAAGGTACTTTGTTAACTGAAGATGAAGACCCGCTCAGTGGGACGTAGTGACGTTACTTGCTGGACTGTGTCCACAGGATCTGTGCCCCTTCCCAGGCTGAAGCTACAGCCGGCATGATCAAATAGGCCCCTACCTCAACCACCAGCCAGGCCACCAGTCTCCTCTCTGCAGGGAACCGATCCATCTTTTCCTCACCGTTCCCTTGCCAGGGTGTCCCAGGCACGTCTTGGTGTGGTGGAGAGAGCATCTAGGTTTCACCCAAGGCAAGACCGCCCAGTGCCAGACAAGCGGAGGCCGCGTGAAAGTCCGGCTCAGTGATCGAGGAGCTCCACAAGCAACTTTCAAAACCCTGCTGAGAGGACTCTGGTTCTAGAGACTTCTCCACCTGCACCAACCTGACCCTTTTCGGTAGCACTCAGCAACTGGCAACACCCTGGGAGTGTCTGTCCTGTGACAGAGGTGGAAGGGCCCGCAGGGGAGGGGACGAAGGGAAGAGCTCCAGAGGAGAGCGAGGAGGCAGCATAGAGGCCTTCTTTGGGGAGCCTGTGGGTTTTTCATGGAGTGCGAGAAAGAAAAGGACACACCTTTATGATGTTCAGGCATCCTCAACGTTTCCGGAGAGTTGATTCGCTGGTGTTAGTTTTTTGTCATTCCACCCATACCTGTGTTATATTCTTGAACTTGCAAGATTAGAAGTTGGATGTATTAGAATATTAGAAATCAGAGTATTCAATATGGGGTGACACTGTATAAAACAGGTCGAGGAACAGTTTTTACCTTTGATTTCCTTTTGGAGTGTGAAAAAAATGAAATGGGAAGTCGAATCTCACAAGCCAGTAAATCCAGGGAAACCGGCTGAGAAGTTGATAGCTGCAATAATCTGCTGCTCATTTTGTAGGTTGGTCAAAACAGTAGTGGCCCTATCCACCTCTGGCATTCGCTCCGCTGTTTTACCAAAGCCACACTGGAACAGAAAGAGATATGGCTCAAAATCACATTCAGATACCTGGGCCAATGCTGAACTCTCTGCAGAGTCACCCCTGAATGGCCATAAAATGGCCATAAATCTAGGCAGATAGCTACCACGAAACCGAGAGATTAAACGCAGTGAAAGCGGCATGCAGTCTGGACACTGCCACAAAATCCAACAACCCATCAAAGTGAAAGTGGCAAGCAATGCAGAGGGGAATTTCTGTTCCAGCACAGCTTTGGTAAGACAGCGGAGCAAATGCTAGATGCAGATTGGGGCAGAGGTTCAGAATCCAGTGTGAAGAGATGCTGCTTCTAGAAGCAATCCCAAGACAGGGGGGAAACTAGCACCACAGAGGTCCCAGGTATACAAATTCCACTAGGAGAAGCACCAACAGAGTCTGCCAAAATGTAAACTGTATTTCATAAAGATAAGGTTGCTGGTGTCACAACAACAAAATAAAGTGCATACTCTGGCTCTAATAAGGCATAAGAGACAATGTTTCCTCCTTAGAAGATAAGATGTAAAGTCCATGTAATCAGTTGAACTTGATAGGAGGAGTCCCCGAAGTCAAAACATTTTCCAAACAGCCTTTGCAAAGAAGCCCCGTTCTAGATACTTAGAAGAGGCGTTCCCTTCAACTTCTTCAGTTTCTCAACTGTGTAGGTGGCACCCAATTTCAACAATTTCAACAGACCACAAGGTTCATCGTGTAAAGAGTGAATATGAGGTGTCCTTTCCATCACCTGCTCCCTGAGTGATTCATTTTTCAAGGTTTGCTCCAGTTTGGTCGAGTGAATCCATCTCTGTCTCTGCCGCTTGCAGCCCCCTCCCCGGGCATTCCGTGATGACATCATCATTCCTCACCACATTCTTCTGCAAAGATTCTCCTGGTCTCCGGCTCCCAGTCGGCAGGGTTCCCAGGGGGATGGCACAGCAGTCCGCGGAGGCCAATGAGGCTGAGGAACAGGAGCCCTTGTATTCCAAGGGAACAGGGCTGTCCTGCCTGGTAGCAGAGACCTCGACACAACCACCACGTCCCTCATCCACAGGCGTGACCCTCTTTGCTCTCCACAGCGTTCCAGTGCAATTCGCACCAGGGTCCAGCAGAGAGGCCCCTTCTTCTCCTACCAGATAACCAGAGCCCACTGGGGTCCATCCCCTCCCCTGAACCCTCCCTCCCTCTCAGGTCTCCCAGGAATCTCCCTCCCGGAAGCTGGCAACCAGAGACCACTCCCCAGCACAGAGTCCCCACATCCCTCCCCCATCCGTACGTCTCCTTGATTCAGAGAGAGGGGAGACTGCCTGAGAACCCGCGAATCAGATCTCCATGGATGCCCCGGGGTGGTGTATCTGAGTGCCGGCCATCTTGTGAGGCCCCCTGGTCCTGACCACCCCCGTCCCCATTCCACAGGGTCTGAGGGAGAGAGATGGAGGGCTCTTGCCTCAGAGGGCGAAGGAGGAAACGCCTGCACGGGCCCCTCCCTCCTTGTCTCCTCCTCTTCACGGCCTAGGAGAGGTGGCTAGAGTTTTCCGGAGAGGACTTTCCTTTTTCTGACCCAGTGGGGCACCTCCATCCTGTTACGTCTGTGGGGTGGGTTAGGGTACATTTTTGTCAGGTTGCTACAGCAGGTCTGAACCTGACTCCCCAGGCAGGCCCTCTGACCCTTCTCTCCCCCAGACGAGGAGGGGGCTTCCCTGCTCAGAGCACTCCCGCAGGGCCTGGCAGTGGGCGGTGGCAGCTCCCCCTCCCCAGCTAGCCGCAGCAGGCCGGTGATGCACGGAGGAACCCACCCTACAAAGCAGGAGCCAACGGGGAACTGTCCGGTAGCCACGATACGTGGGTCCAAGTCACAAATAAACCGCAGCAAAGCTAGGCATGCGGAGATTCCCCTTGAGATGCTATTCAGCTCGCCACCAGTGGAGGAATGGGGTGGAGCCCTTGGAGATCTGGGCAAGGAGCCATTCCTTGGGAGGCGCCACCGGCCTTTGACTCCGCAGCACCCCTCCAGCTGCCTGGGGATCGGCAGCTGGCAGCCACCGGGGCCGAGTGGGAGAAGGGTCCCCCTGCCCCCCTCCCCCCCACCAGCCACCTTTCGGCTGCCCTTGCCCCTCCCCCTTCGGAACTGACTGGCACAAAGACATGGTGCTGGGGACACTTTGCCCCATCACTGGTCTCCACGCCAGTGCCAGCTGGACCTGGTGAATGCCTGCCCTCAATCAGTTAACAGAAGAGCAGTGAGAAAGGAAGAAGTGGCTCTTCCGGCCATTGGGCCACAGGCCACTCTGCAGGGTGGGAGAGGAAGGAGCCTCTCTGTTGGACCCTGGCGCGAATTGCGCTGGAGCACTGTGGAGAACAAAGAGGGTCACGCCTGTGGATCAGGGACCTGTCGACTGGTTGGGAGGAGGGGAAGCAAAAGCACCGATAGCCAGAGGCCATGATCTGTTGGGAGGAGACGTCCTTGAACATCCTCCCCTTTCAAGGGTGTTGGAAGGGACGGACTGGCAGCTAGCTGCCATACTTTGTTTTTCATTATTTCCATCCTTCCGCCCCCTGCCCCATAGCTGCCACAGATGGCTCCTCATCCTTCCAGCTGTGGCTGGGGAGTGACTGGCACTGCTCCTGGACCGTCCCCTGGGCTACTCTCGCATCAGTGCTGTCTGATGGAGTGCTCGCCAGGTCATCTGCGGCCTGTAGCCAGCCTTCCAACGCAGCCTCCCAGGCCTGGCGGGCAAAGAGCTGTCTGGGACTGGAGTGGCCTCTCCTTGCCTAGCAGTGCCACCTTAGCCCCCATTCTGCTGGGAGAGAGGCATGCCCTGGATCAGGCGGGCAGGACAATTCCCACTCCAAAGTCTGAAGGAAGGCCTGGCGAGATTCAGGCCAAATCCCTGAACCAAGGGGGAGAATCGGTGATGAAGCCCAACAAGCCAAAATGGAAAGAAGAGGCCCCACAGATGCCTCCTCTGATGTCTTGGGAAAAGAAGGTATAGAGAGGAACTCTCCGTCTGGGGCAGGTAATGCTCTGTATTCTTGGTCCTTGGGGTGGGGGCAGCAACAGTGGGAGGGCTTCTAGTGTCCTGGCTCCAAAGATAGCTATTTTAGGCCACTGTGTGACACAAAGTCTGATTTCCCACTACAGCTGCCTCGGGGTTGCGCCGCCGTTTGCCCCGATACTATTCGTCAATTTCACACCCGAAGCCGCGGGGCTGCATTTTGACCCACGGCTTTGCCCGATTTCCCCCGCAGTTTCGTAATCCTCAAAAAACAGAATTACGAAACTGCGGGGGAAATCAGGCGAAGCCGTGGGTCAAAATGCAGCCCCGCGGCTTCAGGTGTGAAATTGACAAATAGTATCGGGGCAAATGGCGGCGCAACCCCGAGGCAGCTGTAGTGGGAAATCAGCCAAAGTGTTGGACTGGGTGAGCCATTGGCCTTGGCTTCTTCTCTTATGTTCCCATGTTCCCAAGATCACTTTGGAACTCCCTGAATCCAGGGCTGCTGATCAGAGCAGGCATCAACCTGGCAAGGAAGGCTTATGCCAAAGACTGTCCCACCTCATCTCTATACATCAAGGTTTCCTTTTTGTTTCCTTGGAGGATGAACAGGTGTCGTTGGAACCCTGAGGCTCTGAGGGAAACCCATGCCAGCCCATGTGGCCACGGGCCTTGGAAGGAGGCCCTGGGGAGTGAGCGGAGGGAGAGCACCTGCCATGGCACTGGGGCTCTGCTGGATTCAGAACCTCAAGGCAAAGAAGCTCTGAGTGAGTGTGTCGGCCCAAGGACTCTCTTTGTCATGCTGAAAACATTCAGTACTGAGAGATAGAAGAGTGCAGCTTCATCGGGGGGAATCTACAGAAATAATACAAAATACAAGAATATGTTTAATGCGTAATTTTAAACACGTTGATAAGATACAGGACAATTTCACAGAGCATGTCCAGAGTGTAAGTCCTAATTTGTTGTTCACATTTAAACAACTGAGCCAGCGTTGACCTATACTACATGCTACATAGTTACAAAGGAATCTCCATTTTAAAGGTTTGTTAAATAGACTTTAGAGAACCACACTGACCTTTCAGATTCTTTTTAGTTCTGTTCCCATGTGTACACTTCAACAGAGTGAGCTGTCTGGGCTTACTTTAGAGAGCTCTTTCCACTGACAACAAGAGCAGCTGGACAAAGAGATGGTGTCAGTGCTCCAAACTGCCGAGCATCAAGGCCGCCTGGTGATTGTTGGTGAGCTGACTGTCCCTTTGGGTCATTTCGAGAGTCATAACCTCAATGCCCCGTCCCTTTAAGAAGAAAAAAATCTCCATTCTATTCCTAATCTGTCCCACAGGTTGTTTCTTATTTCTAGATGTGTCTAATGGAGGTGGACAGGAACTCCCTTCCCAGCATGGCCCAGGCCTCTTGAGCTTCCAGAGCCAAACCAGATCTGTCCGCCTTCTGAAGGGAGAGCCTTTGAGACAGGAACGGGTGGCCAAACGAGGAAGGCTGAATGGGAAGCCTATCCCAAAGACAGCTGGAGGATGGACGACGGAGGAGACTCAGCCCTTGCCCGCCATGCCTGCCCAGAACCTTCCTCCGCTGACTCCTCACCGCAGTGTTGTGGGACCCCTGCAGATGCCATCAATGTCTTCAAAAACCATCTTGGAGATTACTCTGGAGCTCCCAGCGTCAAGCCACCCCGACGGTCAGAGGAGGGAACCATGTGGACAGCAAAGAAAATGCGGGAAGGTGGCAGCTGGGGTGGCCAGGTCCCTCCGGGAGACCAGCGTGGGGGGGTGAGTGGGCAGAGGCCCTCTTCTGCTTGGCCTCGCAGAGCCTGAAAGGACAAGGGGAGAGATACTTTGAGCCAGTGGAGATCAGCAGCACGTTCTCCAGGTTGGGAGCTATGACAACTGATCTCCAGGGGACAGAGATCAGTTCCCCTGGAGAAAACGGCCACCGGAAGGTGAAGAAGATGGCACTGTACCTGACTGAGGTCCATCTCCTCCCCAACCCCACCCTCCCCAGGCTCCACCCCAAAAATCTCCAGGTATTTCCCAACCCAGAGCTGCCAAACCCAAAGGGCAAGCTGCTCACTGGAGGGAGGGAAAGAGCCCCGTCTGTCCGCAGTAGAGCACAACAGGGTCCTTTGGGCAGCTGCTTCCATTAACAACCAGAGCACCCTGAGAAGGGGACGGTGTTGCATGGTGGCTATGAACTGAGCCCTGAGTAGGACAGTCGGGGTCCAGACCGCAGATCCGGCTGGAGCCAAGAGCTCACTGAGGGGCCTTAAGCAAGCCCGTGGCAACTCACCCCTTGGTCCTCCTGCTCCTGCTGCTCCTTAGCGGGTCCGCAATGGGAACGGAGTTCGACGGGGCCCTTGTACGGGCTGCAGAGATCCAGGAGGAGAGCATGCCACGGAGGCAGGGTATTCAGGCTGCTCGGCCTTTATCTGTCCGCTGACTCTTGCTCGGCGTTGCCTGAACGTTCCGAACCTCCATGCCCAGTCCATCCATTTTCTTTTTTCTTCCTGGATGACGGAGGCCCCTAATGACCCTCCCCCAGGAGGAGACCCTCGCAGCTTCTCTAGAAGGTCTCCTCCAAGTCAGGGTGGAATGTTGCTTGTGATGTGGAGGGGTGGCATCCAATCTTTTAAAAATAAAAAACCTCCCCCCTTCCAGCAGTGCAGCAGTGTCCACCAACCCAAGGCTCCCTGCGCATGGTGGGAGAGGGCGGCACAGCCTGCAAGGAGCTGCTGGGCTGGGTTGTGCTGAGCTGTTTCCAGCAGTTTTAGTCCACTTCCTCTAAACAGCTATTTTTTGTGTGTCACCCGGAGACCACGACCATGCACAGACCTCCATCAGAGAGGTTGCAGTTGCAACCAAAACCTGCATTTTTTCTTAATTGGGGTGGGGATGTCAACAGTGGTAGACCCCCTCTTTGGCACTTTAGACCCACGGATCCTCAACTTCCTCGCCTCTGGGGACAACCCCCCCACAGACACTTGGCTTAACATCATCAGCTGTCCTTGCTGAGTCCAAACTTTTCAGCCCCTCTGATGCTAGACTTCCACCCCCCCTTTGGCACTTCAGACCCTCAGAGAGCACCTTTCCCCCTTATGGTGCTTTTAGTGTGGGGGGGGGACCACAGAAGAATGCACAAGCGTGGGGGGGGGAGCATCACCTTTCAACAAGCTCTCAGATGCCTCTGGTTTCTTTAACAACTGAACCAGAATATTAGTGATCGATCTAGCTTATCACTGGCCTTAAAGGGCTAATTCTTTCTAAAAAATTAAGTGGAAATGCTGGGGGACCCTCACAGTGGTGGAGCAGAAGCAGGGAGGAAAGGAGGACGGAGGAGACTGCAGAGCGGGAGGGACAATAAACCCGGCAGGTGGCGGTCATGTGGACCCAACAGGAGGGGCAGAAACAGGGGCGGAGAAAAGGGGGCTCTTTGCAAAATCTGAGGGAATGTGGCTGCTTTAGAATTGCCATCGACTATGAAGTGAAAAAGCTAAAAAGTCCGCAGCAAAACTGCTTTTGGGGAAGCCCGGAGATACAGCGAACGGAAAGCGAACTGATGGCTGAATGGCCAGAACGTAGGAATGCAGAGCTAAAAAGAAAAACTGAAGGGCCTGTGTGATGAAAGTGGGAGGAAATGCAGGACAAAATTTAAAAGCCGATAGAGATGTGCAGGAAAGCGAAAGAAAAGACTGGTGCAGAAAGGGCCAATCAGAGCAGGCATCAACACAGCCAGGAGAGGTGGTAGCTGAGGGTCAAAGGCCACAGACCCTTCCCCACCCTTCAGGGGGCTGCCTGTTGCCTTTGCTCATCTGGAGGTTCATAACCTCAGTGTTCCATCCGTTTCTGAAAAATCTCTATCATATTTCCATTCTGTTAGGTATTTCTATTATTATTATTATTTCTAGGCGTATCAAATGGAGTTGGATAGGAAACATCTTCCTGCTATAAGAGAGGCTGCTTATATTTCAGAACTGAATCCAAATTGGTCTGCATTCTGGAGGAAGAGCCTCTGGGCCTAAAAGAGGCTGAACCGGGAAGGCCAACATACCAGCCCCTCCCTGTCATGTGGCCAGCGGCAGAGAATCTGCAGGTTCCCACCCCACCTGAGGGAAAGCTTCCGCCATTGAGTCCTCCTAGCAGTGTTATGGAAACACTATGGAGTACGGAAGCCGCCCAAGTCTGAGAATAATATTACCGAGATGACACTCGAGTTTGATACATCCGGGGCAAATGAAGAGTGGACCCTCCCTCAGCTGGGAGTCAAACCCACCAAAAGAACCCCCGCCCTTCCCATCCCAGCTGAGGAAAGGCCATCAAGACAAGTTTGGATACAAGGGAAGTTACCACAGCAAGCACCAGTCTGGAGAGGAATCAAAAACTGTGTGCTGGAAACAAATGTTTTAAGAGCAAAAGAGAAGAACCTCAAGAAAACAGGCAGGGGTTCTCGAGCTGTAGGTATGAAGACCCATGAGGAGAACGTGCAGCCCAAGAGGGTACCAGGTACCAATGGGATAAGGATACTCAACTGCAAGGAAAGAACGGGAACTTCCATAACACTCCCAAAGTGCAGGGTCTTTTGGGGTGTGCTTGAATCTGAGCAGGACTTCACCCTGCCTGGCTCTTCCTGGGCTCGATCATCTGCCTTTTCCCCCACTCTAGGACAACCCCTTCCAGCGAGGGCTCAGTGGACTCAGGCGGCTGCATCGCTGATGACCTGTGCCTTTAATCCTCACACAAGAAGGACAAGGTAAATTATGAGATGGTCAAAAACAACAGACAGAGGGTGAGGAAGCAAGAGAGACAAAGTTATGCTCAAAGTTATGCTCAAGAAAGATATGCACCAGAGACGTTTCTGCCTCATCTCTCTACATCAGGGTTACATCTCTGTCTTGTTGGAGGACCAACTGGTGTCGTTGGGCCACTGATTCTCTGAGGGAAACCCACGCAACCCCAAGGGGCTGCTGGCCATGGAAGCGAGCACTGGGGCAGGGAGATCAGCAGCAAGACATACAGGTCGGTAGCAACACAAGACCCGGAAGCTCTGTCTGTAGGAATCGCCTCTCAAAGGCCCACAGTGCTGGTCACTCGGAAAGGGGCAAGCAAATCGCCCTGGAGAACAGGAGGGAGACACTGGGGGTGGGGGGGGAGAAAGCACAGACTGGCCCCAAGAAAACACAGGGACTGTTTTTCCACAGATTCTATTGCTAGGAACTGTCATTACAGTCCTAGAATAGCCTATCTGGGCCCAAAAATCTTATTGGAAAAACCATTCTGCATTTTCTTTGCCCCCCCCAACCTCCTCGCATGGCTCTCTGCAAGGCAAGCCTTGCAGGGAGCGGGAAAACAACAGCAGCAGCACAAGGCCACAGGAAAGGTGCTCAGGCACCCAGCCACCCCAAGGATGGCCTCAGCCAGCCAGCCTGGGCACTCTCTGCCTAGTGCCCACCCCTGAAAACATCCCCCCCTTGCTGGAGCCCCAGGACAGCTCCTTACCTTTCTGTGTGGGAAAGCTGAAAGCACTGAAAATATGTGCAGCCCCCAGCTCTACCAGGCCCAACTGAGGGTTTCTGGGAGTTGGGGTGGGGCTTAGCTTTCAGGAAGCAAGCCCTGAGTTTCCTGCCAGCCCACCTGTAGTCTCAGAAAGCAGAGGGAAAAACCCTCCGCTTTCAAAATGGGTTGGGGGTGGCGTGGGGTGGTAGTGGCAAGGCTTGTGAACCTGGTTGCCCGAGAGGGGCTCAGTCATCCCTAGAAAATTTCGGGGGTAGCCTCAGCCCTCAAGCCCCCCTGAAGTAGACACCTATGGATCCTAGGATGCCGACCTACCTATCGATCAGCCAGGATCCAAGCAGTAACCTATGGGGAATTGGGGGCACTGTAAATAAGCCTGTCATAGGTGTGGGGTGTGTGTGGGTTGTGGTTTGCGGTGGGGATTTAAGCAGGCCTCAGGTCCTGCTGACCCTTTGTCTTTCGGTGTCTGGAATAAATAAACTATGAGCTGATTCACTAACTAAGGCATCCAGAACCCAGTACTTTACAGACACCTAAAAAGCCTTATCCCAAATCATCTCTGCTTCACACTTGCCTTGAAAGTCCATTGCTGGGGTTGCCATAAATCAGTTGCAACTTGGCAGTACTTGTATACTTTCCTTTGCTCTTTCCTTTTGTACCCTTAAAAGCTCTTTGATTCATGAATCTTGAGCAGCAGAAGACACTTATTTCTTATTTTTTTAGATTCAAGGGCTAAAAGGACTGAGACAAATTTTGCAATTGCTAGAGTGATCTTAGGATCCTTATCACTGAGCAAAAGTGCCAGGGTTTCAGAAGTATACTGGGACAATTGGTTGAATAAAGGCTTAATATAGTAATTCCTCTTTATCTCAAGAAATCTGCATTCCAGCAGGGTGTGAAGGCATGTATCAATCCTGTTAAGGCCACAAGGGCAAATTCTGTCAGTGTAGGGCCTATTCAAAAATCTCACTTGCAAAACTATTTAGGTCTGATGTTCAGTCTTGCAAACAAAAAACTCTGCAATAAAATGGGCTAGAATGGATAAAAGGAAGTATTTCTTTACCCAAAGAGTGATTAACACATGGAATTCACTGCCATAGGAGGTGGCGGTGGCTACAAGCATGGACAGTTTCAAGAGGGAATTAGATAAACATATGGAACAGAGGTCCATCAGTGGCTATTAGCCACAAGGTATAGATAGGGACTCTGGGGCAAGGGATGCTCTGTATTCTTGGTGCTTGGGGAGGGGTCAGCAGTGGGAGGGCTTCTAGTGTCCTGGCCCCACTACTGGACCTCCTGATGGCACCTGGTATTTTGGCCACTGTGTGACAGAGTGTTAGACTGGATGGGCCGTAGGCCTGATCCAACACTGGCTTCTCTTATGTTCCCTTATGTTCTTGGGATGGTAAAGATTTTGGTTAAGAAAGACAAAAAAAAAAAATTGGGATGAGCATACTCTGCAGGCTCTTAGAATCAAACTACTACGGTCAATTTCCAGGACTCGCTTTTGGATCAGAGAAAATGCTTTGGTTTTGTCCATCTCAAAAATATTATCAATCAACATTCCAACTTTCATCAGTTTCTCATCCAGGTCTTTTATCCAAGTTGATTTGTGGGTATCCCGATTTAAGGCAGCTAACAAACCATCTTCAGCATACAGCTGTTTTAATCTCAGTTTGAAGGCAAATAGCCATGCTCTTGCTTCCAAGAGTATCTGTCCACATTCTGCCCGTAATACAACGTTTGATACGCAGCAAGGAATATTCAATATTTTCCTTAAGAACTGGCCTAGTGGTTGGTCGATATTATCAGAAATAGCTTTAATCCCAATAGTTGAACCATAAAGAATGAGGGGAGCCACTTTCAAATTAACTAGGAAAATCAACTCACCGAAGAAAAACCACTATTTATAAGTTTTACACATTTTTGAGAGCTAGTATGGTATAGTGGTTAAGTGCACGGACTCTGATCTGGGAGAACCGGGTTTGATTCCCCACTCCTCCACTTGCAGCTGGTGGATGACCTTGGGCAAGCCATAGTTCTGTCAGAGATGTTCTTGAAAGAGCAGTTCTCAAAATAGCTCTCTCAGTCCCACCTACCTCATAGGGTGTCTGTTGCGGGGAGGGAAAGGGAAAGGAGTTTGTAAGCCGCTCTGAGACTCCAAGTGAAGAGCGGGGTATAAATCCAATCACTTCTTCTCTTCTTTATATAATGTTTATAATGCAAATTTCTTGTTCTAAACAACAATCATCCTTATATAAAGTACATTTCATAAGTGAAGACCATAGCAAATGGTATGAATACAATACAAAATCTTGATATAAATATTCTTGACACTGTTTTGACTATGTTCCTAGAATGTTTTTGTAATGTTATCTCTTTAAAGTGTCTTGGCAGAGCTGTGAAGAAAAAAAACTGACTGAAAAGCTTTCATTTTTTCAGACTCCTAAACGACGTTTATCACTCCTTTGTATGAAAAACGTGTGAATCCAAGGAATGCAAGAGATAAAGAGAACATGTTTTTCCAGAATTAAAAAGCGGTTTCAAAAATCTTTTTCAACTCAATCTCTTTTTTTATATTTATCCCCAGTCTCTTTACAGAGCACTGCAGGAATGACAATAATACAGATCAACGTTGTTGTTGTTGTTAGCCATTCAGTCGTTCTGACTCTTGGTGATTCTATGGGCCAGCTCTCTCCATATTTTCCAATCTTGTACTGTCTCTTTGAGTTGTTCCATGCTCAGGCTGGTGCCGACTTTTATGGTGTCTAGCCACTGTGTTCTTTGGTGGCCCGGTTTCCTTTTGCCGTTAACCAATCCAAGCATAATTGCTTTTTCTAGTGAGTTCTTCCACATGGCATGGCCAAAATAAGTCAGTCACAGTTTTATGATTTTTCCTTCCAGTGATATGTCTGGTTTTATGCACTCCAATTCTTGCCTGGTTGTCACCTTTGCTGTCCAAGGAATACACAGGAGCCTTTTCCAGCACCACAGCTCAAATGAGTCGATTTCCCTCTTGTCTTGCTTCTTCATGGTCTAACTTTTGCAGCCATAGGTTGCTATGGGGAACATAATAGCACAGATTAATCTGCATTTGGTTGCTAGGCTGATGTCTTTGCTCTTCCATATTTGATTCATGCTCATCATTGCTGTGCGACCCACCACGATTCAACATAATATCTCTCTAATGTCTTCCCAAAGCTCTTCAAGATTTTGGCTTCATCTGGTTGGCTAAATCTCTCACAAGTCATCCTATCAAATAAATCTGATTCATGAACATGGAGTTTCTTGGTTGGTGAGAATTCAGTCAAGAATCTATCCATAGTAGAAGGTTAAATTCTCTTTGAGTTTACAGTTTTCCTGTCCTTAAGGGGACTAGACACGATAAGTGGCTTTTTGCTAAGATTGAACAAGGAATTTGAAAGTTGGATTCCATAACTGTTAAAATAAGTGGTCCCATTGAACATCATTGCTGGGATCCTAAGTGAGTAGAAATTTAAAATATCTCTCTCCCCCCAGATTGGCCCTTTTAGCTTTTCAGTAAGTTTTAGATTAATAGAGGAAACTGGCATATCCAACAAGTAGAACAAATTATTTTTAGTGTTCCACTTTCCCTACCAGTTTATCAATTTTCCTTTAAAGGGGAAAATAGTCACTACAATCTGAAGGTTATTTACCTGGAGCTCATTCTTGTTTTTGGAAAGAGAAGGGGAATAAGACCTTTTCTTAATATCATTGTTAAACAGAGGCCTTTTACCGGATGTTACATTCTCTTTAGCCATATCAGAATAAAGGGGCTTCTTCTGTCTTTGTAATGAATCATTCTGGTTCAGTGGTTTTTATCTTGAGAAGACAGTCTGTAATGAACTCAAGCCTGTTATAGATAAGTCAGTGTGTGTCTGCTATAAGTGTAGTTTGCGACATTAGCAGGCTGAGATCTTGGGGCCTCTTTCCAACGTTCTCATCAGAAATTGCCATATCATCTTTCCCCATTGAAATAAACAAATCATTTTGGTTCAGAGAGTGTGATCTGTCAAGTTCCTCAGTCTCCATCTGACTCTGTAGCTTTAAAGGATCAAACTTATTTTTTAAAGAAACTGGAGAGACACTAGTAAAAAAGTAATCTAGTCTGCTTTGCTTTGGTTTCATGTTAAATTCCTCATCTGTAGGGTAAGCCCACTTTTTACCCATTTCTATAACCTATAATCAATATACAACCAGTTAGCTTTAGAGTAAATCGGGGCAACTAAGATCACTTAAAAGAGGTTTTAAAAAAGGATTTAAAATGATTTAAAAGTTAAAAGCAAAGGAAAAAATTGTTTAAAATGAAAGCTAAAATCAATTAAAAACAGCTAAAACAATGCTCCTCCAAAGAATCATAGAATGTTAGTGTTGGAAGGGACCTTGCAGGGCCTGTAAACGCCTAGTCACATTCAGCCCACAGGTGAAATCTATCATATATCCTCCAGCCCCAGCACTGTTCTCAGCACAGCTGGATCTAGACCAATTTAGTCCAAATTTTATATATATATATATATATATATATATATATATATATATATATATATGACATAGAACAAGTTGCTGTTGGGAAATCTACAGGTATAAAAGTGGAGGAGAGTAAACAATCCCTGTCTGTGTGCCAGCTGTTCCCCCTCACACCCAAAGCTAATTAGGCTACACTCAGTGTCTTATTAATGGGCATAGAGAAAACGTCCTGAAAGTAAAAGTAAAAAGGACTGAGCCTACTGAAAAAGCTGCCTTGAAGCAAGACAAAACAGAGCAAAGCAGGATCCAAACCACCAAGTTCGAAAGAACAGAAAGCATATGGGAAAAAATTAAAGGGGGGGGAACCCGTAGCTCTTCACAGAGCACAACAGAACACTAACACCCAGCCAGCTGGAAACTGGAAACCTTGTATACATAAAAGTCTTGTATACACAAAAGCCATGTCCAAAGTTGTACACCCAGTCTCAATTTGTACACCTAGCTTTTTTTATCATGGCAAATTGGACCAGACAGAGAGAATAAACGAATGAAATAGGCCAAACCCCTTTAAATAAACAGGAAATAACCTCCAGGTGAGCTTTGGAGAAGGACCTGTAACTCTCCAAGGCACCGAATGTGGAATAAGCTTCTTGTGGGCTCATGCCTTTTACCTTTTGATGATTCTGTCCTATTTATGTCTTGAGCCAGTTTATCTCTCCCCTCTAGGGAGGATTAGAGGATTACTTTCAGCCCAATTAATCTCTTATGAGCCAGATATATGCAGAGCAGTCAGAAGAAAGAGGAACATGGAAGAAGCATGGCTGCTTGTAAACAGACGCTCAAAATCATCTGTTAGCTGCTGGCTTTACACCATTTCAGGAAGGATGTATAGAAGAGAAAAATTGCAGAGCGTCTGTTGTACTGAACTTTCTATTTTCCAACAGCAGAGCCAGGTGCCTTGCGATGTGCATTCCATTCACAACAGCCTCATTACTTTGACATTCCTATGAGGTGATTAAAACAGTGGGCTTACTAACAATAAGGATTCTGCCAGCATATAATCCCTCAGTATCCCAGAATGCATTCTGATAAACCTTGTCCACTTCCACAATCACCTCAAAGAACAGACGTGATGGGGAGGCAATCAGCTTTAACCGCCGTGGCAGCAAAGGGAAGGCTGAGGCCTGATAGGAGGCAGGATTGACTGAGGGGCGATAGCAACAATGATAACCTGTTCAGGCATCCTGTGTGAAAAATATTAAGAATCTCCCTCATCCCTCAGTAATCTTCAAGGTGGTTTATAACAGCGGCAGTTAGGACAATAAAATGAGGAAAGAAGTGACATATGGAAACCCAGGGGAAATCCCCCCTTCCCCAGTATTCTGCCAAGCTGCTCTAGGTATGTCACTAGGCAGGTGAGGCTTCTCACCAGGACACAGAACACAGTTCTTGCCTTGGGGTGGATAAGAAAAATATCAGGAGGATGTGATGGTAGCTTCTCCTCAGCTCTCCGGCATTCCTGCCACCACAACTGCTTAGGGATGCCAGCCTCCAAGTGGGGCCTGGAGATCTCCCAGAATTACAGCTAGTCTCCAGACGACAGAGATCAGTTCCCCTGGAGAAAATGGATGCTTTGGAGGGTGGGCTCTATGGCATTGTACCATGCTGATGTCCCTGTCCTTCCCAGATCTCCAGGAGTTTCCCAACCTGGATCTGGCAACCCTGTGTCTCATCCCCTGCCAAGGGGGACCTGGCAACCTTATAAAAAATGTAGTCCATGCCTAATCAAGGGAAACAGCGCTCCTTCTCAGATGCACATTCTCCAGGAGCCGTAGTATGGTGCCAGTCTCTTAAGTGGTGGGTGGAGATCTCCCGGAATTACAACTGGTCTCCAGATGACAGAGATCAGTTCCCCTGGAGGGAATGGCTACCTTGGAAGGTAGACTCTATGGCCTGAGGTCCCTTCCCTCCCCAAACCCTGCTCTCCCCAGGTTCCACAGCCAAAATCTCCAGGAATTTCCCAACCCAAAGTTGGCATCCCTAGACCACAGGAATTGAAAGGCATGAGCTCTGCTTGTTTGTACATTATATGTTCAGGAGGCCAGTAGCACCATTGGACTGCTTTATTTTTGCTGCGACAGACTAACAAGTGCAATCCTGAGTAGGATAATACGGACGTCACAGGGCTTAGAAAGGTGTGTAACTCTGCTTAGGACAGCACTGTATGATAGTGACCTTTCTGCAAGTATCATATTTACAGCAGTTCCTATTGCAGTGGCCTAGAAATCCCCTTTGCTAGACTGCAGGTCATACATGCATCCCATCTAGCAAACAAGCAACTATCACTCTCTTCAGAACAGGTACCTGCCAGAAGAGAATTATAATTTTCACAGCTGCTGATGTCCACTGGGTGTCCCAAGAGGGCGGAGAGGAAGTGGCACATTTCTACTGAGTAATCCAAGCATATTGCAAAAAGACTTGGAGGAGGTAACAACTGATTAAACAATCTTCTCTGATGACTAATACAAGCAAATAAAGAAATACAAATAACGCCAGCCAATTTCACAGAATTGATCTTTGCCAACAAAACATCGTCCAAAGCACGGGGGAGCCATACATAAGGCCTTGTCACCTTCCACCCTAGAGATCGTGTCTTGCACAATGCTCCCTCTAAGCTGTGGAGTCTTGTGAGCAAAGATTCTACTTTGTGAGCTACTGGCATTAAAGTTGTGAGCGAGCGATTTGGCTACTGCATAAATTAGTTTGCTCAGGAGCCATCCTTCCTGAGCTAAGACAAAAATGTGTGAGCCAGAGGCTAAAAAACTGTGAGCTAGCTCACACTAACACACTGGTCATGCATCGGAACAGCCCTTTGCTGGCACTTCTGGTTGAAAAGTTATGGGGTTTCTGCTCTGTCTGCCAAGACATAGTGATACCACAGCCTAAAGCAGGGCTAAGTGATTGCCTAGTTTGCCTGTACAGTCTGGCTGGCCTGGAAAACATCATTAAAATGGTTGTGACATAGCTGACAGAAATTAAATCCATTGAAGACAGAGATCCTACACTTGAGTTGCTGGGGTCTGGGACTGGGAATCAGGCTCCCAGCCTTCGATGGGGCTCCACGGTTGCCATCGTCAGGGGTGAAGAGTCTGAGGGTGTTCCTGGATGCCTCCCTTTCTATGGAGGCCCAGGTCACCATCACTGCCAGGTCTGCCTTTTTCCAGCTGAGGCAGATCAGGCAGTTGGCCCCATATCTCACCCCCCAAGACTTGGCAACAATGACCCATGCAATGGTCACTTCCAGGCTGGATTATTGTAACTCTCTCTATGTGGGGCTGCCCTTGACTGTGCTCCAGAAGTTGCAGCTAGTACAGAATGTGGCAGCAAGGGTGTTGACACCTGTGTGGGCTTACATGCACTCAGTGCTATGTGGACTGCACTGGCTGTCTATTGCATTCTGGATCCATTTCAAGGTGCTGGTACTTACCTTTAAAGCCATATATGGCCAGGGGCCAGCATACTTTTGAGATCGCCACTCCCCATATGAGCTCTGTAGGGCACTGAGATCTGCAAATCAACACCTTTTGGTAGTCCCTGGCCCCAGGGACATCTGACTTACCTTACCATTACCTAGTGGAACGAGCTCCCAGTTGAGATCTGGGCCCAGCGGGATTTATTACAATTCCTCAGATCTTGCAAGAAGGAGCTCTTCCGCTGGGCTTTTAGTTGAGGCAGTGGGCATCCCGCCCCCTTTTGGTTGGCCTCCCATCAGTGTTCTGGATTTGAACAGTCACCTGGGAACTACACTATTGTTCTATTTTAGCTACTGAGTTATTGATTAGATCCTGCATGGTATTTTATGCTATTATTATTATTGTATTGTTTTAATCCTGTTGTTTTAAATTGGTCTTAAATGTTATTTTATATTGTCTTAACATTGATGGAACCTGCCCTGAGCTTGCTTGCTGGGAGGGTGGGATACAAGTTCCATAAAATAAATAAATAAAAAGAGCATTTTCTGTTGTGCAGAGCAGTCCTGAGCTGAGCAATGTTCTGAATAAAGCCTTCTTCGTTGTCATGCCTGCCCCCAATCCGGCGCCTGAAAGCTCGGCCGTGAGCTCGGAAACACCCCCTGACCCGGCACCAGAGAGCTCTACCCCCGATCTGGCATCTGACAGCTCGGCCACGACCTCCTCGGACCTGGCGCCAGGGATCAGGGACGTGGCACCTTTAAGTCCCTCTGAGGCGCTGGAGTCCTCAGAGGATCTAAGTGCTGGAAGGGATGAGCTCCCAGCTACGAGACAGCAAGCACCTGGGGTGGATGCTTCCCCATCTGACTCGCCCCCACGTGCAGATTGTTTGCGAGACTGCAGGCACAGAGACTTGGCGGCTCAACAAAAGGAGGCACGTGTATGGGGGCGACGATCAATGAGCCCCAAGTATTAACTGGACCAGGGATCTGGCAACGACCGGTTAATTAGTTAACAAGCCAGCATGGTATTTAGGAACATCCCCAGCTGTGAGCAAACCGTGCTGGCAAACTCGTCAAAAGACCGCTCGCCTTGCACCTATCCTCGTTCCCTCGTCTCGTTGTGACTCTCTGGCTCCCGACCTTGGCACATCTCTGAATGCTCTTCTGGCTCCTGATCTTGGCTCGGCTTCTGGACTCCGCTTCGACCTTTGGCTAACGGTATACCTGACAACGGCTTTGCTCTCTGCTTTGAAACTCGTTTGCTTGGACTGGACTGATACCTTTGGCTGATCTCTGGAACTCTCTCTGACTACGGCACTGGACTGTCCCTCTGCACCCAGCCCTCGGGCCCCGTCGTGACAGATTGCCAGCACCCACATCAACTAGTCTTGCCATGGAGACCGGAGCAACAGGCGGGACTGAGCAACTTATGGGAGTGATTGAACAGGTACGCCAGCTAACCCAAGCTGTTGTTGCCCTACAACAGTAAGCCGCTACTAATGCTGCCGCGGTGGCTACAGCTGCCGCTCCTCCCCCTTGCTACCCAGTCAGCCCCCCTGACCGCTTCAGTGGGGATGTTGACGAGTTTCTGGCATTTCTGGTTCAATGTGAACTCCGTCACCAGGACTTTCCTACAGACAAAACTAAGGTCTGTTTTATTCTGAGCTTACTTAAAGGGCAAGCTGCAAAGCGGGCCACGCCCTTGTTGGTGGGGGCGTCTCCTCTGCTTTCGGACTATGCCAGCTTCAAAGCCCATTTCTCCTCTGCCTATGCCAACCCCATGCAAGCAGCCACAGCAAATCAAAAGATACAAGCCTTCAAACAAGGGAAGGCTTCCGTAGCCCACTACACCACTGAGTTCCAACTTCTAGTCCAGAATTTGCTGTGGAACGAGGCCGCCTTCATGGACCAATACACTGAAGGCTTATCTGACGAGGTTTTGGATGAACTGGCCCGTAGTGAACGACCCAAGACCCTTCAGAAACTCATTCATCTGTGCCTACATATCGATGGCCGTCTTCAAAGCCGCCGCCTAAGTAAGCATCGCAGCTCCGCCCCGGTGGAGACCGCTAGCTCACTCTCCCAAGTTGGCTCTCCAACCTCTGTTCCTTCGACTAATGAAGGAGAGCCTGTGCAGCTGGGTGTTGCCCGACCACGCCTTACTCCTGAGGAAAAGGCGCGGCAGCGCACCCAAAACCTTTGTTTGTATTGCGGAGGGGCGGGTCATTTTTCAGCAACCTGCTCCGCCAAGCTGATACCTTTGGCTGATCTCTGGAACTCTCTCTGACTATGGCCCCGTCGTGACATTCGTTTGACCATTGTCTCCTGCCTCAATACTTAAAACTGGCAATGAGGATGGGATCCCAGAACTAAACGAACAGGGAACTTACTCTCTGCCTGCCCACGCTGAATCACTAGGGTGCCTAGAGCTAAATCACTACAGGCATGGCAACTAAGGGCCATATTGAACCGTTCGACCCCAAGGTTGGGAACTGGGAATCATACCTCGACGGTTTTGAATGCTTCCTTATAGCAAACAGTATTGAAGGAGATGATTTTTGCTGCGCCACTCTCTTGAGTACCTGCAGCCAGGAAGTGTTCGACATTGCTTGGAACTTAGGTGGCTCCGTCCCAACTACTGGGAACACCTCTTTTCACGATCAAAATGAAGCTCATCGACTATTTCAAGTCTAAGATGTCTGCTGCCATACATCAATATGCGTTCCACCAACAAAGCCAAAAGGAGGGCGAGTCTGTCACTGACTACGTCACCGCACTAAAGAGGATCGCTTGTGACTGCACGTGGCAGCGTGTGGTGTAGAATGCTGATGAAGCAAGAATTCAGTGAGGTTGTCCAGTAGCTTGTCAATTTCTCCAATGATGCGAGGCTGACTAGCGACAAATGCACTGCCAGCGCTTGGGAGACGCGCCCCTCAAAAGACCTGCAGCTGCCACCTCCGGCCCTGGAGGATGAGGAGCCATGAGAAGAGCCGTTCCCAATCAGGTTGGCTGAGCCCATTCCTCCCCCTTGCACATTATGCCTGCCTGCCACAGTGAACTGTCTGCTCAGGGTGATGTGGCATCTAGCCCACAGCTTGAGCCAGCACCTTGGCGATCGGACCTTGAAACTGTGCGGGACTTTGATAGAGTTTACGAACCCCCAGGTCACTGGGACTATGGACATTCCCAAGGTACTCCATGGCCGCATCAGTTTAGCTGAACGAGGTGTGCCCCCACCTATCTTAAAAACTATTTTGTTTAAACCAAGGGGGGAGGAGTGTTATGTTCTAGGGTTTATTCCTATGCTGTTTGAATTGCCCTCTAATATCCTAGTCCTCTCATTCTATTGGCTGTCTAATAAAGACCACCCATTGGTCTTGAAACTACCTAAAGTAACCAATAACAGGGCTCTGCTTAGGTCCAATCAGACCTTGTGTATATAGTTACATTGTATATAGTTTACTGTTGAAATCATATAAGTTTGAGTGCCGCTCTTTGCAGAGCAGTCCTGAGCTGAGCAATGTTCTGAATAAAGCCTTCTTCATTTGACCATCGTCTCCTGCCTCTCAATACTCAAAATTTCCCATTAAAATGTGCAAGGTGTGTGTTTTTTAATTTCCCTATGTCACACTGACAAACACTGTACACAAACTCCAACAGTTTTGCACTCACAGAACAAAGTACCCCATGATGGCCCAGGCTAGCTAGATCTTAGAAGCTACGCAGGATCAGTTCTGCTCTATATCTAGATGGGAGACCACCAAGGAAACCCAGGGTCATCACTACACAGAGGCAGGCAATGGCAAACCACCTCTGAATATTCTTTCCTTGAAAACCTGATGCAGTTGCCATAAGTCAGGTGTGACTTGCCGGCACTTTCCACCACCAGAATTATCCCCCTCACTGTTTTGTGTGTTGGACAGGACTTGCTCTGAAGAATGAGTTCAGATGTCAGATTTTCTATGGTAGATAAAATCACATGCTGATCATATATAATTCTCTGCACTTTAAAGGCCAACAAAATTTTATTCTGGGTATCAGCTTTCATGTGCACACAAACTTCCTCTCTTTCATGCACACAAACGCTTATACCAAGAATAAAGCTTTGTAGGTCTTAAAGGTGCCACTGGACTCAGACTTTGTTGTGTTTCTTCAGCCCAATATCTGAATCTTCTCTTCACTTTGTATTGCTCCAACCAAATTTGCAAAGAACAAGGGAACAGTCCACAGTGGGGAGGAGGAAGAGATGTCATTCGTACATTGTAACCTAACCCCAGTCCCACACACAGCACATAAACCGTGTTCTGCATTTCCTACATCTGTCATTTGAGTGCAGTACTTGCGTGGCCTAGAATGCACATTGAATCACAATGTGAAATATTATTTGCTACACTCTGGCTCATATTAAGAACACATTTGTGCACATATAAATAGCACTAGAGAGGCTAAGAGCTGTTTTGTGTGAAAATGCCCTGCGGCTGTTCCCGAGGCCACTTTCTATGCTTCATTATTTTGAGGAAGGATCTGGACTTGGTCCTATGTAAATCCAAATTCAGCATTCCAGCTGCTACACTAAAAGACCTGACTTGCTCTACGCCTAGTTGTACCTACCTGTGCTGTCCTTTAGGCCCTAATCTTGAAAGATATATGGGTTTTGATATATATATATATATATATATATATATATATATATATATATATATATATTTGACAAAACTGAAGATAATGGGCCTTGGGATGGAAATTCAAGCGAAAAAGACATTGCCCTCTTTCTGAAGCAATTTCCTGCCCAGAGGAAAGAGGTGGAAAGATGCATCCGCTGCCTTCAGAAAATAGAAGATGATATTGATGAGGACACCCCCCCCGAGGAAGTGATTTATAGCCATCCTTGCTGCCCACTTTACAAGTGCCTCATCCAGCATCTTGGCCATCATGCAGCTGAGTTTGGCCCCTAACCACAGCAGGTAGGAGCATGATCCTGACAGCCAAAGAACTTGGCTTAGGGGTGGCAGTAACAGCAACTGGCATATCTGCCAGTATAGATGGTATTGACCTTTAAGGCCTTGAGCGGTCTGGGACGTGCATATCTTCGGGACCATCTTCTCTGGTATGTCTCCAGGAGAGTGTTCTGCTCTGCTGAGAGCAATCTGCTGGTGATCCCAGGCCCCAAAGATATCTGGCTGTCCTTGACCAGAGCCAGGGCTTTTTTGGCCCTGGCTCCGAACTGGTGGAATTCTCTGCCAACTTCCATCAGGGCCCTGCGGGACTTAATGCAATTCCACAGGGCCCGCAAAGCAGAGATATTCCGCCAGGCTTTTGGTTGAAGACAGCAAAGGTTTTCCGTCATAATTGGCACCTTCTTCTTTTTTCTTCCATTCTGCCTGCTTCGGCCACCTCCCTAACCTGCCCACTAGATAGAAAAATAGTCCAGAGTAGGTTTTAGATTAAATTATGGATGCCATCTGGAGACTATTACATTAGGACTTAACTGATTGTTGATTTTAATATGTAATTTTATGTTGTTTTTAACTGTTGTAAATTGCCCAGAGCCTTGTTTACTCAGGGATTGGGCGATCCAGAAAGTTTATCATCATCATCATCATTATTTGGAATTCAGAGGATGGGGAAAGCACGAGAGCTGATAAACAAATGCAAGGGGAAGCTTAAGAGTGACGATGTACCCCAATGAAATCGATTTTGGCTCTGAATTGTCTATAAGTAATGAGGCTGTACAGGAAAACCTCAGAAGTATTCCTGCTATTGTTAAAAGTATTCACAGCATGTACAAGAATGTGAAGGGAATTACAAACAATGTAGAGGCATTGAAATATGCTTCAACTGGTTCGAAGACTTTAGCAAAACTAGTCACCACTGCAGGAAGCAACACCCTGGATTGCAGCAGGGGGGACTGAACAAGCAGAAAAGGTCTATGCTGGAACCTCCTAGGAATTAACCAAAGAAGCCAGACAGTGGAGCGTGGACTGTGCCAGGCGGTGTGTCTTGTATGATGCCTTTAGCATAATTCAAGATGCCAGACTCTTGACAATGGGGCCACAGCACAAATGGCAGCCAGGATCACCCACACAGTGAGCAACCTGGAGCAGAAACTGGAGGAGATTTCTATGAGTGGTGTTAGAAACTGAAAGGCAACTTGTGAATAAGAAAGACCAAAGAACCACACAAAGCAAGCATCATCCTTTACATAATTACTCATCACTTATATTTTGCTCATGGTGACTGTGAAAAAGTTGGGGTTTTGACACGTAGCAATGTTAGGCACTGCTTTGCAGTAAAATATAATCTAAAACCTGTGTGTGTTGACCTGATGATTGCAGGTGTGTGAATCTCAGAGATATCTGTGGGGCTTGCTTCCTGGGGCTTCCTTCTAGTGCTTTCAAACAAGTTGAGGTTGGGATTATTGCAAAAGGCTAAGAGGGGGTGAGTGTGTGTCTGTTTGCTTGCTTGAGGCTATGTGGTTTCTGAGTTGTTTGGAGTGTGTCTGTGTGAACATCTTCTAGCTTTGCTAAGTGCACTAGAAACACATGGTCATGCTGGGAGGAGCTACTGCTTGAGTGAGGTGAGTTGGCTGCCTTCTAATTTTTTACTGGGGGGGGGGGAGTGGTCAGCCACAGCTGTAAGGCAGAACTTATTAGAGGTATCTCTCCTTATATATAACTGTATTTTGGTGGTGGCACTTTTGTGAACATTCTACACACTCCCAAATCAGTTGGCTCCATGATGTGTCATTCAGAAGCTGTCCCTATGCACTAGCTGCATTGCCTGAGTCTTGCCTTCAATATTCCAAACAGTTTGCTTTTCCTCTCTCCCTAGTAGCCAGTCGGAACATGGAGGTCATTTGCATATGCAGCCTGGTTGGCCTTTGCCTCTAACATTCTAAACAGTTTGCTGTTGCTGTTGGGAGTCATTGAATGTGTCCTGAGGTAAAATACATATCCCAATCTTCCCCTAAACGGTCACTGGAGTTGCCAAAATAATATCCCAATCTTCCCTTAAATGGTCACTGGAGTTGCCAATCTCCCTATGGGGCCTGGACATCTCCCAGAAATCACCATGTTCCCCAGCCACAGCGCATCATTTCCCCTACAGAAAATTTCCCAACTATTACAATGGCTGCTTTGGGCAGTGGACTCTATGGCATTATACCCTGCTGAAGTCCCTCTGCACCCTCTGCACCCCCAAACCCTGCTCTCCCTAGGCTCTACCCCTCAAATCTACAGGTCTGGCCCTCCCCTTAGTATTGCCAGCCTCCATGCAGCACCTGGAGATCTCCAAGATCTCCTGGAGAAAATGGCTGCTTTGGGCAATGGGCTCTATGGCATTATACCCTGCTGAGATCCCTCCGCACCCCACACCCTGCCCTCCCCGGGCTCTAGCCCTCAAATCTACAGGTATTTCCCAATCCAGAGTTGGCAACCCTGTAACTGGCTATGGAACCGCTTTCCAGACCCTTGGAACCCAGAAGACAAGGCATAGGAGGAGGTGCTTTTCTACCATAGCTGCCACTGCATAATCAACATAAGTCAAGGGTGGAGGGAACCATATCTGTTACCATGAGGCTGTCCTCCCATAGTACCTACAGGTCAGCAAAATGACTCGAGACAGCCCTGCCTTATAGCTATGCAGAAGGAAATAAACATGGCTTGCCTCCCTCTATTTCCCCCTTCCCTCTGCCGTCCCACCAGCCACAGCCAGGACACTCACCTGGAGCTTCCTTCTAGAGCTTGTCGTATTTCTTCTCACAACGGGCCTTACTCCTAGTGACTCTATAAGAAGCACTTGGGATGCCTGAGGGGTTGCTTCCAGTGCTTTTGAACAGGGCTTCTAATAGGGAGTTGAGTTTGGGAGTTCAGTGAGGAGGCTGAGGGTGAGCAGGAAAGAACCCCCTCTATTCCATACAGCCTCTACATCAGCAAGGAGGGTAGTGTGCTGCCATATCCTTCCTGCCATAGAAGTCTGCATCAGTTCAGGTAATTCCTCTATTTCACCCTAAAACACCTTTAAGCAACCAAATGCGTTATGAAGGTAGAAAGCCAGCAGGGGAGTGGAGGTCATCCAGTGTTTTGCAGGGAGCTCCACATGCTTGATTCTCTACCCGCTGGGCAGAAATCATGGGTGTGGGATCAATGCAAAGATCTGGAGAAGCTGACAGAAAGAGAGAGGTTTGGGGACAAGACCTTCCGGGACCTACCAGAACATTCCCACTCCTGTGCTGACAGCTGTTCTGCTGTTGTGGAGAGTGAGAATCTCAAGGCTGGAAGGTGTCAGCCTGAGAAGGAGGGAGGAGATCCCTTTTCTTGGATGATGGACCAATATCCTCTCATACCAAGGATACCCCTCTGGGGTTGGGGGAGGTGGGCTTTTGGTAGCGGGTGATTCGATTGTTAGGAATATAGAGAGAAGGGTCTGGGACAGGCATATTGACCACATGGTGACTGCCTGCCTGGTGCGAAGTTTGCAGACATCACATGCTGTCTTGAAAGGTTGATAAATAATGGTGGGAGGAGTCAGCAGTCATGGTGCATGTTGGCAACAATGACATTCGGAAATTTGGTCAAGCGGTCTTGGAAGAAAAATTTAGGTTACTAGGCAGAAAGTTAAAGGCCAGGACCTCAGAAGTAGTATTCTCAGAACTGTTACTGGTTCCAGTTGGCTATGGCTTCTCTGCCCATGTAATGTCTGGGTGTCCTGACAAAATGCTCCTGGCACAACGTGATGTACATGAAGTTTTCCTATGAAGAAGGGCTTTGCAAATAAGAAATGCACGGGGTCAGAAACAGACCTAAAATTCTCAGTTAGGCCTACAGCTGTGACATTGGTAGACAGGGAGACCAAGGAATCTGATGAGTCCAGCTTCACCAGTATTGTTTCTGAAGCTATGCAAAAGCCATAGTAAAAACACCATTTGTACTGTGATTCAACAGAGCATTGGCCTATGGCCAACAATCCAGCCACATCTCAGAGCTGCTAAAATATTTCCAAAGAAGTTGGTGTTGCTTCATTGACACAGCAGTTAATCATTCATCAGAGGTGCATGCTTTGTTTCTCACATCATCACCACCACCCATCTTAAATGGAGCTCCCATTTCTTCAAGAGAAATGGACAGGCAAGCCCGAAGGAGAAAATAACACAACACTGTAAGCTACAGTTCCTAGTTGAATACATGGAGCTGCCTTATACTGAATCAGACCATTAGTTTATCAAGGTCAGTACTGTCTACTCTGACTGGCAGCACCTCTCCAGGGTCTCAGGCAGAGGTCTTTCTCATTACTTAAAACATTACTCATTTAAGTAGAGATGCTGCATATTGAACTCAGTACCTTCTGCATGCAAAGCAGCTGCTCTACCACTGTGCCACAGCCCCTACTCACCCAAGCATATCATAAAAGAAGGAGATTGGATTTATACCCCGCCCTTCACTACCCAAAGGAGTCTCAGAGCAGTTTACAATCTCCTTTCCCTTCCCCTCTCCAGACACCCTGTGAGGTAGGTGAGGCTAAGAGAACTCTTTCAAAAACTGCTCATGAGAGAACAGCTCGAAAAGAACTTGTAACTGACCCAAGGTCATGCCAGCAGCTGCATATGGAGAAGTAGGGAATCAAACCTGGTACTCCCAGACTACAGTCTATGCTCCTAACCAATGTACCAAACTGGCTCTCAACAGGGAGCTATAACCCGCCCTGTGCAATACTTCTTTCTCACAGGTCTTGGATGGCAAGCCTTTAGCTGTTTGCAGATAGCCTCCTAATCTAAAACAGTTACCAGAAACAATGGACCCTAACAAAGACATTAGCCCAGTGAACAGATCCTGCAACAAACCCAGATCCCAACTGTCTCATATCCACCAGGGAACTGTAACAGGACCTAATATAATGAGCTACCAGCTGAGTCTAATTCATTTGCTCATCCTCCAGTGGTATATATGCAGTCATCTGTCAACAATGCCCTTGCATTGTCTATATAGGACAAACAGGACAGTATTTGCATAAAATAATAAACAAACATCTCAGATCCAGGTCTGTTATTATTTGAGATATTTGGAAGGCAAGATTAAAATTTGGCAGCATCAGCAGTGTTCGACATGGTTGACCATCAGTTACTGATCCACCACCTTGCCAACACTGGAGTCCAGGGTCTGCCCTGCAATGGCTTGCCTCCTTCCTTCAGGGTCAGGGACAAAGGGTGGCACTAAGGGAACAGCTATCCCAAAGGCACCCACTGATCTGTGGAATGCCCCAAGGGGTGGTGCTTTCCCCGATGCTATTCAACATCTATATGCACCCCCTTGCCCAGATTGTCCAGAGGCATGGGCTGGGATGTCACCAGTATGCTGATGACACCCAGCTCTATTTGCTGTTGAGTGGCCAGTCCAACTCTAAGCCGGAAGATCTGGACCTGGCGTTACAAGCTGTGGCTGGATGGCTTAGACTGAATTGACTGAAATTAAATCCAACGAAGACGGAGGTCCTGTGCCTGAGCTGAGGCAGTTTGGGGTTAGGGTTCCCACTCCTGACCTTCGATGGGGCTCCGTTGGTGCCAGTGCTGGAGGTTAGGAATTTGGGAGTGCTCTTGGATGCCTCCTTAACAATGGAGGCCCAGGTAGCAGCCGCTGCAGATTAGGCAGCTGGTTCCCTTCCTCGACCACAACAACTTGGCAACAGTGATCCATGCGAAAGTCACCTCGAGATTAGAATACTGTAATGCTCTCTGCATGGGGCTGCCCTTGACCCAAATATGGAAGCTACAGCTAGTGCAAAATGCTGCAGCCAGGCTTCTGATGGGCCTCCCCATGCGGGAGCACATCCAGTCTGTGCTGAAAGCACTGCATTGGCTGCCAATAGCCTACCGAATTCACTTCAAGGTGCTGGTTCTTACCTTTAAAGCCCTTTATGGTCAGGGCCTACATACCTGAGAGACCGCCTTTCCCCACATGTTCCCCAGAGAGCACTGTGTTCAGGAACTCAAAATTGACTGGCCCTCCTAGGTCCCAAAGATGCCAGGGTGGCTAGAACCAGGACCAGGGCCTTCTCAATGGTGGCTCTGTATTGGTGGAACGAGCTCCCAGAAGACATCAGGGCCCTGCAGGACCTTTACAGTTCCACAGGGCCTGCAAGATGGAGCTCTTCCACCAGGCCTTCAATCAAGGAGCCGCATTTAACAACTGAATTGTGATAAGGCCTTATTTCCCTGGACTAACACCAGCAGCCTGTGCTTGCCATATAAATAGATCGAGATGAGCTGCTCATCAACACAGACTGGATCCCACTTGAATATTCCAACATGATTGTTCTGCCATCTCTATGCAATACTATTATTATTAGTTTTCTTATTACTAATACTTTATGATTGTTCAGGTTTTTATGACTGTTTTATAATTGTTATTTTATGTGCTTTATGTAAGCTGCTCTGGCGGGGAGGGTGGGATATAAATAAATAAATAAAATTTGTTGCATAAAAATCTTATATTCCTACTTAATCAGCCTTATGATTAGAAATTACTAAGAGCAGGCAACCACCACAAGTAGGGGTGTGAGCTCGGCTAAATCAGAGCTGAAAAAAATACCCAGAAAATACCTTATCAGTATTTTTCAAGTATCGATACAGCCAGATATAGATTTTGGATATTGTTCGTCTATCTGAAATGGCCAAGCCCCCCAAATTTTAAGGGATTGTGGTCTTTTTAAATGCCTTCTTCAAACTGTGCAACTTCGATTCGAAGCGGGCGGGGGAATAAAACCAAAGGGTTTAATAGTTTGCAGCCATTTAAACCTAACAGCTCAGTGGGTCTGCCAGTCAGATTTAAATAGCTGGCAGCCATTTAAACTGTCAGTTTCACTTCCCCCCACTTTGAGGGGGGGAAGCAAAACCCAAGGGTTAAATGGCTGTCTAACAGCTGACCAGCAGACCCCACAACATTCAGCTGTCACGTTTAAATGGCTGACCGCAAACAGCCAAACCAAACTGGCCACAAGTCCAGTAAATTTGGGGGGAAGGTCCCTTCCCCTGAACATCGGTTTGTGAATTCCAAATCAGCCAAATTTGGGCTGAATTTTGGTTTGTGAACCGGTTTGTGTCCATCCCTATAGATGAGTCATTTCTCACCCACAACAGAAAGTAAATTAGCTTAAGAGAACTAGGGAGAGAGTGTTGTGACCAATTTCAGCTGTTGCGAATGGTCAATCTGCTTCTCTGAGGTTTTTTTCCTGTAAATGTTAACAGACTGTACCTCTTGATGGCATTTTAACCCTATTGCACACATTTTTCCCTCTTAAGAGATCATATATATTTGCTGATTGAGAATTCACTTAATATATCTGATGAAATGGTAGCCCACAACATTTTGGATCTGCAAGAAACCTCTTGGTCTTTAAGGGGTCACAAGACGCTTGCTTCTTTCTGTTGCAACTGTCCAGCACTGTTACCCCAGTTCCTTGCTGAAGTAAGCAGTGAGGAGGCTCTTGATACATATTGAAGACTTTTTCCTGTATAGACTTTGATGGGTCCAATATAAGAGGTTAATGACTTTGTTACCTGGAATCACAGTACACAGAGTACCTCTGAAACGGTACCATAGAGCATTTTTCATTATCCAGAAATTTTATACTGCAGCTTTATATTGTACTGATTTGGCGATTGTATTTCTTCTTGTATTTTAATGATATATAAGGTGATAATGTCATTTGTTCTTGTATTTTAATGATATATAACGTAGTAATGTGCTGGAGTACACAGTTTTGAAGAAAGAAAAAGTCCTTTGTGTCAGAACACAATGGGGACTAACTTTGTCTCTGTAATATTTGCTCTAGTTACAGATATACATAGTGGAAACGAATGCACTCCTATAAGCAGACAGCATCACTGCCAATCTTTCATCAGATACTTAAAACAACTGCATCCCTTGATGCTCCATCTTCAGCCACCCAGAGCTCTCAATCTCCCCCCCCCATGTCCCCAAATTCCTTTTCCACTAGTTGGAAAGGGTCATTTCCCAGAACAGTGATGGCTATTTCATCCCAAGCCTGGAGAGAAATTTCTGGGTATGAAAAGCACACCTGTCATTGATTACCCACCACACATTCATTGGGCATTATTGCAAGCATCAGGTGAACAAAGGATAGTTTTCCAGTATACGTCTACACATGAAGCTGCTTTACACTGAATCAGACCACTGGTGTATCAGTGTCAAAACTGTCCACTCTGACTGCCAGTGGGTCTCTAAGGTCTCAGGTAAGGGTCCTTCACATCACCTACCACCTCAACTTTTTAGTTGGAGATTCCAGTGCCTGAACCTGGGACCTTCTGCATGCAAAGTTGGTTCTGTATGCCTGAGCCACTGCCCCCCACAAGAATATGTATCTTTGAAAGAAATGGGATTGGACAGGGGTGGCAGTTTACCTGCTGAAGGTCTATCAAGCATTAATTTTAGCTGCTAGTGCAATCCTGAAATTCAGTGTGCCTCAATAAAGAGGATTTCTTCCCTCTGGTACTTATGAATATTGCTTACCACCACAAAAAATAATAACAACGAAGTTACGTGTACTCTGTTAATGTCCACAGTCATTGAATTAAGTAGTGTGACATATTGAGCGGTGGCAAGAGAGAATATAACATGTCCAGACTCTGTTCCAGATACAAACCTCAAAGTCTTTCCAGGTGACCAGTTCCCCTTCTGCAATTTGTTTAGTGCTACACTACCAAGACTCAGTTCTGAGTCAGCTCCAGTAGTGCAACATCCTGCCCACACACACATCAGAAAGAAGGCAGATGTGCTGAAAGGGAATGGGCTCACATTCCCCATTATTTATATGGGCTACAGTATTGAGCAGAGGGAATGCTCAGGATTCAGAGAACTTTTTTTAAAGGAGGGAGGGTCAAGAGAAACAGCAAAGTTTGTTAGGGAAGGAGCAGCCCTTTTTCCTCTCACAAAGTCCATATAAAAGTATACAAAGGATTGCAAAACAAAGCAGAATTTCTGCTGTTTATGACTTCATGGATACTTGCAGAATTCCACACTACAAACAATAATGTTGATACACTAGATGGGGCCAAATGTCCATGTTCTAAGGAATATTCCATCACAACTCACATCCTGGGTAACATACAATATATGTGTAACTACCTTGACATTTAAATCTCCCACAGTGACCAAGTAACAATTGTATATTTATTGCATAATCAAACACATGGAAAGGCCATTGCAATGCCTTGATTACACTCTAAAACCTAAGTTTTACTGAAGCCCTCAGGGAAAATTACTTTAATTGTGGCATATGACCTGACATTTGAGGTCAAGAAGAGATGCAGGTTGAAAGCATCTCTGCTCCAAATGCCCAAAAGCAAGTCACAATATTCAGTTTCCTCAGAGTAACTATACAGGATACAGGTAAGGCTCAGTGCTCACCTAACACTACCACAATAGGTTGTGTTCACAGAAGAAAGTGAGCAAAAAAGAAAGAGGTGACTTCTGATGATTGCTCTTTGAGCTGCATTTCATTCTATGCATGAGTGTCTGCCAGGAAGGCACAGTCAGAAAGCCTGTTCCTTTTCACCCTTGGTTTGAATCAGCATAAAAGATTCATGGGTCAACACGCACACACAGTGCTTGCTGGAGTTCCCCATCAGCCCTGCTGACCATTCTCACACACTGTGGTGTGTAGCTGTGGCAACACTTGCAGGACATCTATGTCAGACCATATAGACGTAAGAATTTAAGAAGAGCTCTGCTGGATCAGTCCAGCGGTCCACCTCATCCAGCATCCTGCTTCACACAGCAGCCAACCAGTTGCCCTAGAAGCCCAAACAAACAGGGCATAGAGGTCAAGGCCTTCTCCTGATGCTGCATCCCACCACTGGTCTTCAGAAGTTTGCTGTCTCTGTACACGAAGGTTCCTTTAACTTACCGCTACAGGTAGCACTGGTGGGCCTCTCCCTCCATGATTCTGTCTAACCCTATTTGAAGGCTATTTACATTTGTGGCCATCACCACATCCCCTGGCAGCAAATTCCACAATTCGATTACTCACTGACTACAATAGTATTCCTTTTAGACTGTTCTGAACCTATCAATTTGCCCATCAATTTCATTGGGTATCCCTGAGTTCTAATATTATGGGAGAGTCAGAAAAAAATTCTGTCCACCTTCTCCACCCCATACATAACTTATAAACCGCAATAATATCTCCCTTCAGTTGTCCTTTATTCCAAACATTTCACCTCATGCTCTTTAGCCTTGCTTCATATGAAAGGTGCTCTTACCCCTTGATTATCTTGGTTGCCCCTCTTCTGTACTTTTTCCAGCTCTGTAGTATCTTTTGATATATGGTGACCAGAACTATACACAGCATTACAAATGAGGCTGCAACAGTTTTATATAGTGGCACTGCAATATTGGCCATTTTATTTTCAGTCTCTTTACTAATAATCCCAAGCATGGAATTTGCTTTTTTCACTGCCTTGGCACACTGAATCAACATTTTCATCAAACTTTCTACACCTCTTGAGATCTCTCTTAATCCAGGTTTCATTCAGCTCAGACACCGTCAGCATATATTTAAAGTTCAGAATTTTTGTGTTCTGAGTCAACAAGAAAAGTGCAGGTCAGAGTCTGTGGAGTAATTTTCAAAGCAGGGCTTCTGATACTGCCTTTATTAGGCCTTTCATAACCAGCTAGTTCTTTTCCTTGCATTTGTATCATACAGTGGAAAGTCTAACTTCCCTACTGAGAACTAGTTTGGTGTAATGGTTAAGTGTGTGGACTCTAATCTGGGAGAACCAGGTTTGATTCCCCACTCCTCCACTTGTAGCTGCTGGATGACCTTGGACAAACCATAGTTCTGTTGCAGTTGTTCTTGAAAGAGCAGTTTCTGTCAGAGTTCTCTCAGAGTTCACCTACCCCGTCTGTTGTGAGGAGGGGGAAGGAAAGGAGTTTGTAAGCCACTCTGAGATTCTAAGTGAAGGGTGGGGTATAAATCCAATCTCCTCTTCTTTTCTGTCACGTGCAATAACCATTTTACACATTAGCACTGCCGTATTCAAGAAGAAGCCATTTGGGTTACAGGCAGTTGTAGGGATGGCCAACAGAAACTGTCCCTTTGACCCTATGGGAATATTTTGTCTATTATGCTGTTTCTATGGGAAAGCATTTATTTGTAGGAATAGGCATAAAACCCACTGGAAGATTCCACTGTGTGTTCTCTGCCCACTTATACAACCTTAAGAATTGCCTTGGTAATGTAGATGAGAGGCCCACATACCACTGTCTTGACAGTGCTCACTGGTGTTTCCCACCAACTAGTAAGCCTGAATTCTCCCTAGAAGCTACAATGACTAAACTGAGGCTATCATACTTTAATCATTCCATAAGAAAACTCTCTGGAAAAAACAATAATGCTAGGAAAAGTTGAAGGCGGTAGGAAAAGAGGAAGACCGAGTATGAGAAGGATTGACTCAGCAAAAGAACCCATGGCCTTCAGTTTGCAGGACTTGAGCAAAACTGTTAACCAGATGACATTTTGGAGGTCATTAATTCATAGAGTTGCTGTAAGTCAAAAGCAACTTGATGGCGCGTAGCATACATGGTAACAGCTCGGTTGACCACTCTCATGCCTTGCTGTGTGGGGTCATACTTGCAGGAGGCCATCCAGTTCAGTGGCTGTTGCTGGTATTAAGGGACGTGAATATAAGCTCAACAGTTATTTTATATGGCGCTCTTTGCAATAAATGCCCAAGAAGCAGGGAACAGATTGCAACAACTATGGAATGCAAGGCACAGTATACAAATCAGAGCTGGTGGAGCACCCCTCCCCCCAAAAAAAGTTGCATGGTTTGCACCAGTGGAGATCGGGCACCAAGTCATTTTAAGCTATAACAAGAAATGTTCCAGATTCAGTACCCGATGATATAATCTTAACATGGAAACTTCTCTCCAAATCCTAATTGCTGAACAGTTAGCATAAGCAGAGGGAAGCTGGATGTAGCAATTTTTGAAGCCTGTCAAATATTCATGGGTCATTGGAGGGAGCTGCTGCCTCCACATCTTTTCCATCTGGGGAACAGAAGGGTTGCTGTGACTTTCTGCTCAAAAGCTGCTGGTCCCCTGGGACAGCTGTCAACCGCTTAACGCCCATGACGTGCGCTTGATCAATTCCATGAGATATTTATGGAGGCCGTATTCCTTCCATGCAAATGCAGATGAACCCGGACATATGGAAACAGAAGAATGCTGAATCTAGTAGCACTATACCCAAACGTACAGTGTTCGAGCACGAGTCGTATACTGCATTGTGACCCTGGGTCTAAGGCACTATTTGTCCTAGAAAGTCATGTTTGTCGAAGGTAGATTGGAGCTTTAGGGTGGAGTAGGAGGGCGACAAAAATAAACGCAAGCTGGTAAAGAGCCACATCTGGGCAGTTTGGCTGGATTTCTACAAAAAAAAAAAGGACAAGCTTATTTATATGGGGTGAGAGATAACCAGGAACTTACAAAAACAATACAAAAGACTTGGCCAAGAGCTTAAAACTACAAGCTGGGAGTCTGCGGTTCAAACCTCAGTCTAGCCATTCATGTACTGTGTGATCTTATGTAAATCCCTCACTCTCAGCTTCACTTGTAATATAGGTGAGGCAGACACCTGCCAAAAAATAGGTCAACCTCTATGGCAACATCTCACCTATTACCCCCCCCCAACCTATTTGTTTGGCATCGCCGAGTTTGGGGGTGCCAAAATAAAGATGTCTTAATTTCCCCAGGCATTTGCTCATGGCCAGCTTTGTTCTTTGCCCTGATTTTATGACACCGTGCTGTGTTTTTAATTCTACCAACTGCTTATTGTGTATTTATTGCTAGAGGTAATTATAATGTACTTGTTCTAAGTAATAATCTGACACTGTGGTTTTTCACTGTTTTTTTGCAGCTGGTTGTATTTTGCTAGTTCTTTAAGTTTGCCCTACTGCAAAGCTTTCTTGCAAACTTTGGTTAAGTCTGCAAGCCAGAAATGTAAGAAAGAATAATGTCACTAGCCTAAATTGGATTGGATTTATACCCTGCCCTCTACTACCCAAAGGAGTCTCAGAGCGGCTTACAAACTCCTTTCCCTTCCCCTCCCCACAACAGACACCCGGGGAGGTAGGTGGGGCTGAGAGAGCTCTGACAGGGTTATCATAAGGATTGCTGTCATGTACGTGATGTGCTATGGGAAGTTTCTGTTTGGTTTCTGCTGTCAAGCTACGGCTGATTTATGGAGACCCCTCATGAGATTTTCAAGGCAAGAGACCTTCAGAGGTGGTTTGCTGTCGCCTGGCTCTGCGTGGCAACCCTGGTATTCCTTGGTCTCCCATCCTAATACTGACCGAGGCCAGCCCTGCTCAACTTCTAAGGTCTAATGAGACCTGGCTCACCTGGGCTATCCAGGTCCTGTATAAATATTGGCTTGGATCTCACCTAAAATTTCCATGGACAGCTCCCCCCTTGCTGCTCTCACTGGAGACTAAAATGCCCCCCATGCTGCTCCCCCCCCCGAAATGGCTTGGGAGTTGCCTGAAGTTTGCTGCAGGAGAGGGAAATTAGAGCCCACCTGCTTGGTGCATGCAGAAGGTTTTAGGCAAATTCATGCATCAAAAAAGCAGACAGCTTTAGGTGGCTATTTCTAGACTAAGGCAGAAAATGCATTGGAAGAATTCATACCCATCCATTAATATAAACAAGTCAATACAGACTCAGGCTGGCAGGCTGGAGCGTAGCACTCCCTGTGCCCTTAAGAAAGCATAATGGAGAGGGGAAACGAGGGGCACTAAGTGGGACAGCTGGTCTCAGCTCACACAGGAAAGGAGATGAGCTACGCAGAGTCTCCAGATGATTCCAAGCCTGGTTTGCTCACAGTAACAAGGGAGCCAACTGTCACTTGGTCTCTCGGAGGAAAGGTTGAATTCTGCCTTCTGGCATAGCACATATTGAGAAATTGGCAGCGGTGCTTGGGTGGAAAGAAGCTTGTTTTCTCCATCAGTTTTGCCAAAAAGCTCCGTTACTAGGCTTAGCAATGGAACAGCTTTATTCATTTCCCTGTCTCTATACAGCCACTCGATACAGTGAAGTCTGTAGCTTGATCGAGGCCCCCCAAGGCATTACAGTAAAAGGCAGCAACCATTACTGTTAATGGGTGTCTAATGGATGGAAAGGCAAGACCCAGCGGGATTGATAACAGATGCTGAGTCCTGAATACAGCAGCACACCTAACTTTGGAGGAACCAAGGAGCAATGATGTGAGCCTACTGGAATAAGGAACACTCGAATCGATGAGCACACGGATATTCGTATGTTCTGTGCTCCCAGAAATATCACACCCACCTTTTTCTGAATGAAAGAGTACCAATATTATGACTCTCCATGGAAAGGAAGGGCGATCTACAGTTAAAAGGCCATTTTTAAGGCATTGCCTGTTCACAGGCACGAAGTGGGCATACCCAAACAGATCATTCTTACTACACAGTCACATTTCTACAGAGTGTTACAGAAACTAAAAACACACATTTCCTCCATCATGTGCCCAATCAACCCTATTCACTAGTTCAACAAAAGGAAACAAAGAAGTCACAAAGAAGTATGAGATCAACATCCATTTAAAAAGTACTTCTATGGTTCTAGACATGTGCAAATTAGCTGCATATTAAAAAATATGGAAGATGCTCATTCTCATCAAAAGACAGCTCAAGAGGGCCCAAGGAATATCACAGTGCGGCTGTGGATATGCATCTTTGGTTTCCTGAGAAATGAAGAAATGATTCACTTGCATCTTATCCTTCCTCAGAGAATTATTTTAAGCCTTGCAACCACCCACTGAAGCAGGTTAGACTCAGAGGATACTGGCCTTGTGAATTCTCCACTGGGATTCAGACCTGGTTTGCCTACACCCCAGCCTCTGGGCCTCTCCGCCCCACCAGCACATTTTGGTGAATAAAGGAAGATAAAGTGCTATCACATGGATGCTTCTTGGGCTGCCTAAAGAGAGAGATTCCCTGAATAAACTATTACTCTTTACACTTAACAGTTACTGCAATTAAAAGGCAGATTCTCTATCTTGTCAGCCACCAGATAGCAGTGCTTCAAAACTCAGCGTGCACAGCATACTGAATAGCCAAAGAGTTATCTTTGATCATTGCAAGAATCCCACCCTCACCCCCCAGTAACAGAATTTGTTGTTGCTCTGTAGATATAATCCACTTGAAATGTTAATGTGTCAGTGAATAGTCAATAACTGAAAGCACCTGTTATCTGATCGTCTTCTACGTATGAATATGTTAACCACTTTCAAACAGGTTTTAATTTACTCATCTTCTTGGTAAAAGTAGGGATTGGCTCCCCAAACCTTTTCAGGACTTTAGTGCAATCCTAGAAAAACCTTGAGAACTGCTAAACCCTGGGGCTGGAGTAGTGCTCAAGACAAAAGTGCAGCACTCCAGCAAAGCTGTATCAGAAATCACTCTAAAACTTAACATAGTTCCAATTGTGTCCACACGCTGGGAGAACTGACAACGGTCAGTTTGCATGATGCTTTTGTCTAAAGGCTCAGAAGCAAGAAGTGGGGCAGGGGGTGGTTTCCGTTAGGTAGGAAACAAACACTAACTCTCCAAACTCTCCAGTTTGGTGTAGTGTGCAGACTCTAATCCCCACTCCTCCACTTGCACCTGCTGATGTGACCTTGGGTCAGTCACAAGCTCTGGCACAGCTGTTCCTGAAAGAGCAGTTTCTGTCAGAGTTCTCCCAGCCCCACCTACCTCACAGGGTGTCTGTTGTGGGGAGGGGAAGGGAAAGGAGTTTGTAAGCTGCTCTGAGACTCCAAGTGAAGGGCGGGGTATAAATCCAATCTCCTCTTCTTCTTCAAACAGCTTCTACAATGCCATGTTCATTCTCACCCAGTTCTCACTTACTCTCCAACACCCTTCTTTCCACTTGCCTGATACCTTGATAGACAACATCAAATGCTTCAGTACTTCAAAGATTTGTCAAGCAAGAATCATGTCCCCATGTTTCTGGCTGTAGAAAGTGTTTTATCTAGACTTCCTGTGTAAACCTACCAAAGATCTAGGGTTGCCAGCCCCCTGGTCCCAGTGGGGGTCCCCCGCTTTTGGGGCCTGTAATCCGCCAGATGGCTGGAGAGTGAAACCCCACCCCCAAATACATCACCCAGAAGTGGCATCATCACGTCAGCAATGGTGCACTCGTTGCTATTGTTTTCGGACAAACTTTATGGTTCTGAAGCAAAAAAAAAAAATAACCCCTAGAGGTTTCGCCCCCAAACCAGTGTTGCGTGTGACATCACTGACATCACTTCTGGGTGACGACATTGTGCCACCCAGCGATGTCCCGCCCACCTCATGATGGTGAGTTGACCTGGCAACCCTACATAGCTTTCATGTCTGGTTTCTCTTAGCTTTACATTTAATGGGTCAGACTAGTCCTCCAAATCAATGCAGAAAAGGGATGGGGGTATAGCTCAGAAAACAAACATCCAGGAGTCCAGGAGTGGTGTTTCTCTCTTTTTATTTAAAAACAGTGCTTCATTACCATTTGCAAAGGGTGAGGAAGGACTCCTCCCTTGCTTAGAGTTTATAAAAGCCAGCAACATGATCAATAATTTATACACATGGATAGTAATACAAAAAAAGGAATAAAAGCTAAAGATCTAACTACTCTGACCTTCACAATTCCAGCTACTTGATAATAATAAGAGTAACCCAATGAATACTGTATGGTTTGAAAGCTACTGTACAATATGATACTTAACCAGGGAGAGTGGGGAGGGAGAAGGATGTTAAGAGGCGGCCACAAAGTCCCGGGATGCAGGTGCTTCTTCTCCAGGGTCAGGAGGGATCTCGGGCTCTGGGCAAGTAGCCCGGGCATCCTGGGAAATGATCCAGAGGAGGGGAGAGCATCTAACTACAATGCATCCTATGGCCCCAAGGGTACCTGGCAAGGGAAAGGTGCAGGAGACACTGCAGGAAGAGGCATGTCAGTCATTACCATCAGAGTTTGGGGCATTCTAGGCCTTGAACTGAAGAACTCCAAGTGTTAGCTAAACCTGTAAGGTCACAGTAAAGCATCATCTTGATGTTGCCCTACAGTCCTGGGCTGGCATCTGCCATTGGACCAGCGTTTTGCCCCAGTTATTTACAAAAAAAATAAGGATTTAATAATAATAAAATTCCAAATCAAAGTTCCTGGATGATTACTTTTTCACTTACTATAAACAAATTGCCAGAACTGCAATGCATACTTAATACTGGGAAGAGAATTCCTAAATGACTTACACTGGGGAATATACACAGATATATATATAAGCTAGGTTCCTTGACAGTTATTTCTCAAAGCAGCAACAAACGCACTTCAATGTTTCACCCCTAAGAGAGAGAAAGCTCAACAAGAGGTTTCCAATTTGCCTTTTAAGTCAACCGTTAAATAAGTGGTATCATGATGCAAGACTGCTAGCCAAATGAATACTCCAGTGGACGGCTTGAGGGGGAGGGGAAGTTGGTAGGACAGATTTTCTCTACTAATGAGGAAGTTTTTAACCTTGACATCTGGAAGTCCTTGGGTTTAATTTATCTAGAAGTCATCCCAAGTAATCCCTACTTGGCGGCAATTTAGAGATGTCAACCAGACAATGTTGCCGCAGATACTTCCTGGTGTGTCCTGATCCCCACTGTTTAGTTATGGCAGCCCACTCTAAAAATGGACATCTTCCTGTATTTCACTTGACAGGGAAGGAGCAGAAGCAATACCATACCATATCTTGAGATTAGACAGACTAAGGGAAAGAACACCAGGAAAGTACTTGGGGAAAAACCACTTTCACTTGGATTACCAGAAGGCAGCTTGCCTCTCTGAGGGGAGGTTTCATTACAGAATAAAAGGAACTTCAAAAGAGGAGAGAGGGAGGATAGGGGAAAGAAGGGATGGGTTGTTCAGACAGTAACATCACCAAAATAGTGTTTTATGCAACAAAGAATCAAGTCACGCTGGTGCATACTACAATGTTTGACATTTTCAAGAGCATGACAAAATTAAAAACACACACACACACAGAACTTCACACTGGCTCTCTGCTTTGTTCACTAGGATTTTCATTTTCCTATTTAAAAACCAGTGCAAACAGGCAAACATACTCTTTAAATATCCCCTCAAATGCTGGCATGCTGGAGATGTGTTGTTTCCCAGGATGCCTGCAAGTTTCCCTTTTAGGAGGGGGACACAGCAAAATATACGTTTGCCAAATTTGGTTTCCATAGTTGAGTTCTGGGTTGCAAACCCCCCCCCCCAATTTACTAGGCATCTATAAAGAGGAGATGTAGGAGGATGTGGAAAGCCCCAATTGCATCCACCTATTAAGATGTTGGGGTTGTTCAAGAAATCAAATAGTAAACGGTGTAGTATCTTACAAGAAACCTGTTGTGCAACAAAACTGGTGTACCAGTTTTTGTAGGCTTTCAGAGACACTGAGATACAAGAATATCTCATTAGTAATAGTGTTCTTCCTTCCCCCATGAATCTGTGTTTTGCAAAAGAAAGACTGTTCTTCCATTTTACAGATGGGGAAGCAGACATTAAGAGGACCATCTCAGCCACAGTCAACAAGTACTATGTCGATGCACCTTAGACCACCCAAGTTGGGTGGTTCTCAAGCAGCTTGTGATGGGATGCATTACAGACCCTGCTTGGTCTTTTATAGCCAATTCTGAGGGACGCTCTTCTTCCTTGCTACAGGAATTACAGAACTCAGACAATCCAAATGGAATCCAAATCAGGAGTACTCAGATTTTCAAATGTAACAGAGTCCGTCAACATGAGGTTTGTAGCGGACCTCTGCAAGGAAGAGTCAGTATCTTTCAGTCATGCCAGGAAAATGCTCCTCAGCTCATGCAATTGATTATTCAGCCCACGGGTTTCTGCTGTGTCTCACTCCCCAGGGCAGGAGTCCTTTCCCAACCTCACCCGCCTTGTGATGGAAACAGGCTTATCAGCGAACATGACACTAATTAATTTCTAGAAGTAAGAACAAAAAAAATATCCCACCTTCTTCCCCATTTCCTCAATTTTGCCCCACTTCCCTCTCCCCATTCCATTTTTAACCTAACTAAAATATTTATATACAAAAACAGAAATTGTCATATCAGCAACAAACCAAACTTTGGCTTGGGGGGGGGGACACACAAGACAATAAAACCCCAAAAACAAAACAAAAAGTGGCCAACAGGCTGGCAGTTTGGTGTCACCTCATTCCAGAGAATCCATATCATTAGAGTTTCTAGCTTCATTAAGATCCCCCCACCCCGCCCCCAGCCCTTCTTGCTTCAGGCGTCCCCTTCTCCGGCAAGCACTAGGAGGGCACACACACGGGGACGGGAGCAAAGGGGCAAGTAGAGAGCAACTAGGCCAGTGGCCCTCCTCGATCAGCCCTGCTCACTGAAGGATTTCAGGACATCTCTGTTCCTATGCTGACATCACCGGCCGGTGTGTATGGCGACAGGAGTTGAAAAGGCTTCAGCTACAAGTCCACCCCCTACCTGCCCTTCCAAGGGTGAGAGGTCACCCAGTACCAATTTAGGCAGGCCAGGAAGTCAAAGGGAATTGTGCTTCTCTAATATTCAGGGATTTTAAGATAGAGCTGCAAAGAACCTGCAACTGGCGCCAAGAAAATCATGATGGCCAAGAGGGCAAACCGGGATCCTCTTTCTTCCCCTCGGATTTCCAGAATTCACACCAGACATTTGAGAGCAGTGGCTTGTCTTGTCCTCATGCCTCCAGAGCAACTTTAAAAAATGTCTCCTGGGTAAAAATAAAGGCCGTTCTTTCATAAGGAAACAGAAAGGGTCTTCCTGTTGAGTCTCTCCATTTGCATGCCTGGGTGCAGATTTCTCGCTGGAACAACCCATTGGAACTCGAAAAGTGACTGCGCAAATGCCAGGCAGGATTCTCTTGTGTTTTCACACACCATTTGAAAACTGTTTCTGCCTGCCCCCGATGATGAAACTATACAATGACTACTTCCAGAATAGTGTTATGACACAAAAAAATCCCCCCACGCCCTGTTCCTGGGGCCATGATCCATTCTCTCTCTTCACGCAATCTTTGGATGGCATACTTGCAGCAAAGATAAGTATCTTGTGGGGGGAAGGGGAAAGAATTCGACACTGGGTAGCTCGGAGTGGTACCGGTATAAGCTTTTTTGGCCACCGTTCCTCTAACCTGTATGATGTGTGCTCTTTGCCCTCACGCTCCTTGTTAACTGAAGGCAGACGATGGCTCTGAGTTCTGCAGTCCCTGTCCCACATCTGCTGCTCCTCCAGGAAAAGAAAAAGAGGGAGGAAGATGGGAAGAGAGGAAGACCATAGCAAGTGAAAGAAACTAAGAGCTAGAGCCTCGGTAGTGGACATCAATCACTAAATTTAGGTGCGTGTATAGAAGCAACAGGATTGCAAATTTATTTCAAGTCTTGTCTCCTAAAACCGTTAACAGACAGTCTTTGGGCAGCTCTGGGGAGTCTTGTCACAGAATCTGTAAAATCTTCTGGAACTGCTCCAAGCCCGCATATGACAGATGGTAATAAAAGGGGGCGGGGAGGAGGAGGTTTGCATTTCCAACCAGCGTGCAGGTTCCAGCTGCAGCCAATCAGCACTGCTGTCCGCAGGTAGAGGGGCTCTTCCTCATCCATCACAGGCCTCAGGCACCAGACCCAGGTAACACAAATGTCTGCATGTTCCTGATTTGAGTTCCATGATATTGGTTCCTAATGGTGCTCCTTAGCACTATCTGTCTCTTTTGTGAACGGTAGGATAAGCTACGCATATACAGACATGGAAATGCATTATGTTTACCACAGTTAAAAAAACAACCAAAAAAACCCAAAAATGCACAATCTTTGGAACAAAAGAATTAAAGGCAGAAATTTAAAGGAAAAAAAATACATATTCAAAGAACATAGTGAGGTATAAAAAAGTATTTCTCTTGTTTTTTTCTTTTTCTTTTGTTTTTCCTCCTCTTCTTGCTATAGAGTTCCTCTACTAGTAAATATTGCAATAGCCAGGCCTCATGAACTGGGGGGCTGTCCCACTTGCAGGGGGGTCACGTCACTTCAGTAGGGGGCGAACCGGCTGTAGCCGCCTCGATATAAACTTGCCTGCAGAAGTTAATGGAGAGAAGAAAGCAGAGGTTAGAAGACTCTGGAAATGTGTGCCAGATCTGGCACTTGCAAGGAAGACTTCACTCCCAGAACAATCCAAGGATTAAAGAAGCCCTAAAACCTTCTGCCTCCCAAACCAGCATTTTCTCAAACACCGACCAGCCCCATATATACTTTCTACAGTAAGAAGTCCCTCAGATCCTGGGGGCAAAGGGTGGAATCCAGCCATTTTCCCCCACCGCATCTCATCCAGTTCCTCCTCTCCCTTCTACAGCTGCTGTCTTACATGACTTTTGTTCATGCATTCCTATGAATCCCTGGCAAAGTCTATTCTGGTAATCAAAGGGAACTCCCCTCCTTTTTCACCAGCAGAAAAGATGGCTTGATCCAACCTATGATACCTAATCTTGTTACTCTTACCAAAAGTTGATATTTGCTTTATTTGTATTATTTCTTACTTTATAGCCTGTCTTTCTCACTGAAACTGAAGGCGGGTTACACAGTGCAAAACTATGCAGCGAAACAGCATGAGACATTCAGTGAACAATGCAATAGGACTAGGATTACAATTTGTCTTGTGTCCTGCCAGCTGCTCCATTTGCTAGATTTAGGCATTACGGACCTCCCAGAGCCAGCCTAAAGACTGGTGTCTGTTGGTCGGTCTGGGAGTTAAAGCCAAACCAGAAATTGCCCTTCAGGCATGAAAAGCACCTGCAGGCACACATTCCATTTCAGGGGTGGGGAGATTAGGAATACTTGAGAGCAGAATGGAAGGGAGCTGGGTGCCCTGGCTCACTTCCCAAATAAACCTCCTGAGAATAGTGTGCTGAGGCAGACATCCAAGCTCAGGGGCACACTGTGACTGTCCACACCAAGAGTGTTTTGTGCCGCCGAAATGACTACTCTTTTGCAGTCCACTGATAATGGAACTACAGTTCCCCATGGCACCTAGCCATGCTGTATCCCCACTAAAATCTAACAATATTCCACCCACACCCACAAGCTCAGGAGGAAGCACCATTCTCAGTAATGAGACTGATCTGGTTCCTTCTGGCCACTGTGACAATATTACAACAGCTCCCTTAATTACTAACTTCCTGACCTTGCAATTTCATGGTTTTGTCTGGAGCATTAAAAGCATTTGGGGGAGACGGAACCAGAAACAACCCTACAGAATCTGGGAATTCAAAAGTACTGAAATAAAGTCTTTGAATCCCTCATCTTTCCAATACAGAGAAGGAAAGTTCTAGTCAGGTCAGCATCAAAAGGCCGCCACTCTAGGATGTACAACTCATGGCATTGGGTGAGAGAAATCTAAACTTTCTTCCCTTGTGGCATGGCTCTGTCTAATTCCCCATCTACTCCCTCACCTGAATGAAATTAAAGAAAAGAGAGAGCTGACCACACTGACCAGTTTGAACTTCCCTCCCTCTTCCCTTCTTTTCAACCCAGAGAAGGAACTCCAAATAATGTATTGTTCTGCTTTGGATTCAGCAGATTCTAGAGGTTTCCCCCTCTTCTCCCCTCCACTTTAATGCTCCATTATCCCAAGGTTTTCCCAGCCTGTCAAGGGTTAATGTGTGGTTTTCAGTTCCACAGGTATGTGACTGTGTTATGGTGTCATGGATGGCATTTCTTTTATTTTAAAGAACATTTTAAAATGGCAGTAAATAAACCTGTCCACCTATTCCTCCTGTCAGGCACACAAATAGAACTTTGCTATTGCACATTAGGTGGCTAGCACTGCCAATTCTGTTCAACATGTTAAAAAATTCTGCACAAAAGAAGTCTGATAAGAAGAAAAGAAACAACCACCCTGATCTGAAACAGGGTACCGAGGGCATCATCTGATGCTCTCCATTAAAAATGTCGATGTGAATCATGGCGAGCCTGCGCTAAATACAAAGCCTGGATAGGACCTTAATGTACTTTAAGTAAACATTTAGCTTCATTTGTTCAATACGTCACTGTTCATAATAAATGAAGTGATACTGGCAGAGATTAAACTGGGCATGCCTTGACTTAGGCATGCCAACACATGTGCCACGCAGATACAGATATACTGCATTTAAGGCTCAACTTTGTGCAAGGCAAAAAGAGCTGGTGGACTGACTACCTATGTGAAGATGGTGCCTTACAGTTGTGGATTAAACTGCTACATTCTGATTTGGTAGACAATTGTGTCTTTGCTGTGGCCAGGTGCTAAAGTGTGGTCCTTGCACATTCTGGATCTCTTTCTGGTTGTTGCCCTTAAACCTATGCCACGTTTTAAGAACTGACCTGCTTAGTGGCCCCATATTGTGTGAATGCAAAAGCAGCAGCCAGCAGGAGCACAGTCATTTCTGAAAGAAGCCTTTCCAGTGTAACAGAATGCCCTCTCCCCCTGAAGCTTGTGCCACTTGCCTGTTTCTAGAGGCAGGGGAAAACATTCTTGATCTGCCAGGCTTTTGAGAATATCTCTTGCCCAGGACTGGAGCGTCTGTTCCTGGATACAGTTTGATTTTGCTGTTTGTTTTATTTTCAATTTTGACTACTCTTTGCAGGTATTAATTGATTTCTTATGTTGCAAACTGCTGTGCAAATAGTTGTTGAAAGGCAATATACAAACACAGTAAATAAATGATAGCCCAGAACAGCTTAATTATCTATTATACTTTCACAGGATCCACTTCTGGTTCCACTCAGTGTTTATTTTTTCATTTCCATTCTCCCCCCTCTAGAAAGTGATTTAGCATGTTTGTTAAACGTGGCAGGACTGTATTATATTCATGCAAGCACTCTCCAAGCATCCATTGGGGAGCAATATTATGTTCCTCATTTCTAAAAATTATCCTCACATTTTACCACTCTCAGGTGGCACAAAGGGTAAGATTGAACACCACCTTATTTTTCTCCTTCCATAACAGTAACGGATATGCCTGACGCTTCACCTGCTTTACAACACATGGAGTTATCCACACAAAATACCACAGGCAAAGGCCTCTGGGTAAAACCAAAAAGTTACAGAGGAAAGAAAGAGGGTCATACTCACCACAGCGCCAACTCCATAGCTAGCGGCAGGGGCAAGGGCGTGGTAAGGGTCTGCTGTGTACACCCTGCCATAACTGAGGAAAGGAAGGGGAAAAGAAAAAGACAAGTCATGCTACAGGAAGAGAGTGGAGTCACCAAAAGAACATGGGGCCCTTCATTTCTCCTCCACACCCAAAAAGGCTGTCCGTTTCAAAAGGACATCCCTGGGTATTCAGAATGGAGAGGTGACAACCTCAAATACTCATGACAAAAGTAAATGAAAACCTCAGTTTTAAAAAACAGCACCTTTTTCTTGGCCTGCTATAAGCATGATACAAGTTTTGTTGCAAAAAACCCAGCCTTTTGGTTTTTATAAAAGATTGGTCATGAAACGGTTATGGACTTTAAACTTTAAGGAGGCCCTAAAATCACAATTCTTCCACTACAGTCATGGCCATTTTGGTTCAGCAAGGACAGAGTAAAGAGTGGACTACTAACGTCTGCAGCCCTTAGCAAAGGAAGGTGAACATGCTGACATTAGGGCAAGCATTGCTGGCCTGCCAAAACGAAGCAGTGTGAATTGTGCTCCAGGTAAAAGATGCACACATGAGGAGTAAGCGACACAAACAATGCTTCCATGCAACAGTGACGCTACTTTGCTCTACGTAAAGAAAATCCACCCCCCCTTGCACACAGGTGGCAATTCCAGTGCAGATAAACTAAAACATACCCAAATTTACAATGCCCTTCTCTGCCTTCAAGATGTGGCAACCATGAAGGGCAGAACCTTGCCCGGGGTCAAAGGGTAGAGTGGCCTGTACACTCTTGGCAAATCGCCAATTAACCCAACAGACAGACAACAGAAGTGACAACACAGAACTATGCATTTCTGGTCTCCTGTTGTACACGGCTGGTTGCTATGACTGGATGCAAAGCTTTGAAGATTTGTATCTGGAGCATGCTAGGAGAAAATGGGCTGGTGGAAGCACTAAATGGAATAGCACACTCTTGGCCCCCAGGTTCTCTGGAATGACCACTGCTTACATACCCATCGCTGTAAGCTGCTGCAGCGGCTGCAGCGGCAGTGGCTGCTGTTGCGGTAGCAGGCTGTGCATATCTGTAGGCTGCATATCCACCCTGCGGGAAAGAAGAGAACTGACTTTATAGATACCCGTCCCCTCACCCGAAGTGGAGTCACACACACAAATACAGAGAGAAGAGATGTTTCAAACTGCATCGATTCCCATGTCGTAACGATCAGGAAAAGCCTCCCCAAACCCATCTATATTTTGCCATTCCCCATCCAAATGGCTTCTGCATGATACAATGTGTCTGTTAGATAGTTCAATGGGGAGGGAAAGAGATATGGCTGTGGGTCCTCTATGAAGGAGATTAAATCAGCAAAAGAAAAAAAGAAAGGAAAGGAAAAAAAACAGGGCGCAAGTGTTATCCAGTATGTATATATATTTTAGAGATAAAGGAATCCAGTTGACCCAAGAACTACCCCGGAGATTTTTGCTGTACTGCTGTTTTTGAGGGAGGGAAAATTCCAATGTTCAAATCCAGATCCTCAAAAGAGACACATGCACAACTGCTGACCTGAGCTTGAGCCTGTTGGCTCGTTAACCCCAATCTTTTGAATTAGCCAGAAAATTCAATGGAAAAAGCAACCAATGACATTGTGCCTAATATAGAACACTAGCTATATCGGTCACATTTGCAGTGACAAGAGGAAGAATCCCCAGTAGGTTTTCTAAGGTGTTTGAGCCCCAACATTCAGTTACAGAGAACTGTGCAGGCTGAAGGCAATTCTGAAGGAAAGAATTCAAATGCAGTTGTTAAGGGCCAGCCCTGGGGTGCTCTTAATATGAAAATGCCATTCTTCTTCATGGACTCCCACTCCTGCTCTCTCTTCTTCCTCCACCCCTTTAATCCATTCAGAATATCTTTTGGCCTCTTTGCTATATCCCCCTTTCCATAAATGTTCATACTGGTAGTATTTGGCTAGGGGTATGCAATGGGATATTGCTGACCTGATACAATGTCCACAATTTCCTGTATTGGACTGGCCTGGCAATATCTGATACTGTGCAAGGCTTTCCTGATTCTCTCTGTGTTTTTTTTCTCCCAATAAATAACCAGAAATATCTGGAATCAGGTTTGGAAGCCTTTTATTGTTCACAGATGGTCCAGAGCACACTCCAAGGGGCCATTACTGTAGATGGGAAGACCTGGCCATCTATCACTCATTCTTTTCAATGTCCAGGGCAGCCACTGAACCACTGCAGGCTTCCCCCTCTCTTCCAGCCAACTGAAATGGTGGGGACACAGAGAGAGTCAGACAGAAAGACAGACTCTGCTACCTGTAAGGGAGCAGGAAGCCTGCAGCCAGGCTGGCTACCACCCTGGCCATTGGCAATAATGCCCCTTTAAGATTAAAGGGCTGGTGCATTGTGGAGCATCTGGGAGTCAGGCCCCTTCCTCTCTTCCTCCCTCCCCAGTCTTGCCATCTCTGGTAGAAGGGAGGCACTTGCAAATTTATAATTTTGTACAGGAAAGTGAGGAGTGGTGTTCCAATATTTCCAGAATGACTTTCCAGAACTTAACAATACTCCTGATAAATGATTAATATCACCCTCCCCAGCAACTCCACAATCCTATTTTGGGCAACTTCAAGTTCTGAGCCACAGCCTTATGCCTCTGGTTAGCTGTCCTCCTTTGTTTCCTTCCTTGACTTCCATGCCTGAATATCTGCATCCCTTTCCAGTGAACGTCAGATCTCTCCTCTGATTTAAGTGACCCCTAAAACGTGAAGCTGTCTTCTACAAAGTCAGACTACTGGCCTTTCAAGGTCTAGTCTGACTGGCAGAGGGTCTCCAGGGTCTCAAGCAAAAGTCTTTCACATGTTACCTACTACCTGAGTGTTCTAACTGTAGATTCCAGAGACTGAACCTGGGGCTTTCTGCATGTAAGGCAGATATTTTACCACTTAGTCACAGCTACATCATCTATATCTCCCACAAAAACTTTTCTGGAGGGCAGACACTTCAGCTTTTTTCCTGCATTGGCTGTTAACTCCTATTAGCGCCACTATGTCATTATTTCTTTACCAGTCTCAATTACCATCATCCTGTCTGTCTTTCTTCAGAGACTGAAGGCCTGTCAACAAAGACTGGGTCAAACCTTCATGCCATGCAGCATGCCCCAGTTCTAGTGGGCACTGAATATCAGCAAGTCTTGCTTAAAGATCAAATTGTTAAATATGAAAAGACACAATTTTGTTCCTCTTCCAATGCACAGCTCAGCTGGATGCTGGGAAGGGGGGAATGGATTTTATACAATATTTATTTCTTGATGGACCCATGGTAATATTCTCCTGGGAATAAAAATTACACTTTTTAAAGGCACTCAAATGTCATAGGCTGAGAGTGTAATCATTGCAAACAGGATGCAAGTTGGCAGTATCATTCTACTCTAATTTCCATGTACCTCTGATGACATACTTAAGACACGCAATTTTAAAACAGTACAGCTTTTGAATAATGTGTTAAAATGGTATGGAAAAACCTGTCTCTTCTCAGAAAGAATAATATTCTGAAGCTCATTCAGACGGTTTATACAGATAAGCCATGATCGCAAATGCTAAGAATTTTGAAATCAAGTTAACACCAAGTAAAAATAACTCACTGTGTTAAATGGGAAGATAACAACAGGTGCAGTTTCTCCGATCTGCACTATGCCACCAAGCAAGAGCAAGACTAAAATAGGTAAAATGACATGGGAGTGATGCTTGATGAAGATATCTATGAACTCAAAAGCTTAAATCCGCTTGCCAACAGCCTATTTAATCTTATCTGCATCTCTAGGACCAAAATGGCAATTCCTATTTACTGAACTGAGCCACAAGGCAGTGAAAACATCTTGGTTCCTCCACTGTTTAGTACCAATAGTAAGCTACTGTACTTTGGATAAGGACAGCTCCAGACAAAAGAGTGCATAAGTGTTCAAGGTCTAAAAAACAACATTATCATGGATAAAAACATTTTGTTTATGGTGCATAAACTCATTCAATCAATTGGCAGCTTAAAGGCAGACATCCAGTGATCTGGAATTATCCAGAAATTCTCAGCGACATATTTTGAGAACCCTGTGCATGGAGCAATCCAAGATCAGTATGGAAATAAAATCTTCTCTCCATATGTCTGCTATATGATGGAGAAGTCTGCCATAAGTATTGCAGAACTCTGAGTTTTTGTTGTTGCTGTTGTTCAGTCTCACAGTCAAGTCCGACTCTTCACGACACCATGGACCTGTCTTCCATCATGCTCCGGAGTTGCTTAATTTCATGTTCACTGCATCGATGACACTGTCTAACCATCTCATCCTTTGCCGTCTCCTTCTTCTTCTTTGACCTTCAATCTTTCCCAGCATCAGGATCTTCTCCAGTGAGTGCTCCTGTCTCATTTGGTGGCCAAAGTATTTGAACTTCAGCTTCAGTATCTGACCTTCCAGGGAAAAGTTAGGGTCTGCCATATGTATGCATTTACCTGCTTAAATAGTAAAACAAGTCCATAGGAAAGAGTTTTCAAAATAATTGGTGCTTGGGAAGGGGTTCCCCCTATTTTACATGTGCAGTGATTCAGTGGTGCATTAACATGTTTCCAAACAGGCATCATTTCAAGCCTCTTACTACAGGGGAATGTAGAACTGCCCCATTGCTTTCCCCATCAAACAGTGAAAGAAGCACACCATTCTGACCTTCCCATTTTCAGCCTTGTGATTTAATTCTGAATTAGTTCCACAGCACTGACTGCCAGGAAGCTACAGAGAGAATTTTACAGTGAAAAAGAAATGAAATTCTATCACAAACGTATGCTGTCATCATCAATATTTTTTAAAAAAACAGGCTGCAGAACTACAGATAAATGTGATACTCAAGCATGAGCAAATGTACTGTGCATCTTCTGTCCTTGGCAACACTGGCTGCCAAGCTGCTTGCCGCCTGTTCAGTGCATCCCCTTCCCCAAGATATTTTCTACTGACATTTGAGACAAATCAATTTTCAGTATGATTGCGAACATGAAGACAAGATGCAGTTTGAAACTTTAGGAAAAGGCCCCCCCCCATTTAATCTTTAACTTGCATTTCTTGTAAAGGAAAGAGGGGACTGGAATCAGGTTGGGAGAAGGGGGAATGGTGTAACATTTATTAATCAAATTAAAAACTAAGCATGCTGACATTTGGAACTAAAAAAAAAAAACAACCAGCAAGATCACCACGTTCAGACTCATATTGGCTAGTTCTATCTATCCCAGCATTCTCTTGGGACAGCAGTTTTGCCCTAGGCTCTACCACAAGCTCGGTGAAGTACACAGCCTCAATTACTAGAGCGTGCAGCCACAACGACCTGCTATTACGGAAACAGTCAGTCACCACTGGAGTTAACATTCCAAATCTTAAACAAGTCCCATATAAACCCAAATTAAAGAAAGGAAGGGGGAAAAAAGGCTCCCACCCTAACCCTGTCCCACACCACAAAATGTTAATAATTATAACAAGCAATGACCCATCTGTTATATCAGAGAAGGGAACAGAGACTCCACTGAGAGATTTAGAGCGAGATGTTAACATTTCTTCAGCTGACTGCACAACAAAACGAAAAAAAAAGGAAAAATAATTCATTGGAAAAACGAAGTTAAAAATAGCTGATGTGTATTTTCTGGTAAGCATGCACTGATGCAGATGTGAAACTGTTAATATAAAATAAAGAATGCTTATGTATGTATGATCACATCCACGTGATGTGAAAGCCTGCACATTCTTATTATGTATACATCAAATAAAACTACAAGCCAATCATTCAACACATCTCTGACATGCTCCACTGAAGAGCAAAGAGCATGAACAGGTAATCAGTTGTTCGGACGATGCTTGCTTGAAATTTAGCAGGTCATAATGCAACGCAAATAAGAAAAGTTTTATTACATTTCTTATTTCTTTTCAAATCTAGACGATTTTTACAGGTGGACACACAAACACTGGTGCAAGATTCTTCATTTAACTTCTGATATTTTAAGTCTCAGGGGATTCCCACATAGCTCTACCAAGTTATCCAAATTTTCATAGAGCCAGTCACGGCACTTTTAATACTTAACCTTCCTTGTTTGCCTATAGCTTTGCTAGAAAAGGGATGTCCTTTAGCTCACTTTATATTCCACCCCACTGGCAATATACTTGGACTTTTTGGCAGTCACTCAGATTGTCCTCTGGAAAATTTGATTGTAACTTCTGCAAAGCATTTTAGAAGAATTTAAGAGTCTTCCTGTCAACCAGTGCAAAGGAGAGACCATGCCCAGCTTATTCCATAGTTCTCTGCAGCTGGATGGTAATGGGCATGCATTTAAAATGATGTCATTCCTAGAAGATGTGTGCCAAATCCTCCAAATTTCAAGTTAAAGGCATTGCCAATTTTTATTTTCCTCTTGAAAACCAATTGGGCAACTGTGAGCATGTGATGCCTTTCCCTGCAAGCAAGACAGCCACAAATGCCTGGGATCTGAGCAGCAGTATGTATGTGTGTGAGAGAGGGAAAGAGTCCTTAATAGGCATTACATAGCACAGGAAGTGCTATTCCCTGCATGCATGCCCACTTTGGGGCTGTCTTTGAAAATTTTCACCACCCTACACCTCTAAGTGCTGCTTTAGAGGTGGGGGAGGAGGTACAGACTGGTTTTATTTAGTCTGGAGTTGAGACCTGATATGTCTCAAGTGCTTCTAGGAGCTGTCTTTAATGACCCTTTCCCATCACATGTATCCACAAAGAGCCCTACAGACTTGCCACCAGGTTATACTTTGTCAGTCATATTAACTAGCCAGAGCAATATGGCAGAAACACGCTCAGCTCAGCCATACTGCTTTACATAAGGCCACAGAAGACGAGTTGACATAAGGTATGAGCTCCACAACTAAGAGTATGCATGGCATCATATCCTCTGGATGCTTTTTAAGGTATCCTCAACAAACAGGCTGGGCCTTCAGTATTTCTTTCAATAACATATAGACCTATCAAAATTATCACACTTGCTTGCAGGTTTTCAACACCCACAGAAGCCATTAAAAGGAGGCTTTTGAATTCGGTTGTGCTTTAATTTTTTTTAGCCCTCTGTGTTACCTGCATTTCTAAAGTCATGGCAAGACTAGCAAATGCAGCTTTTACTGTATTCTGTGGAAGATTTTTAAGCTGCAAAACCATCTCTTATCGACATGAGAATCAGGGCTAAATTATATATATGATTCAAATAAGAAGAAGAAGAAGAAGAGAAGAGGAAGAGATTGGATTTATACCCTGCCCTTCACTAACCAAAGAAGTCTCCTTTCTCTTCCCCTCCCCACAACAGACACCCTGTGAGGTAGGTGGGGCTGAGAGAGCTCTGACAGAAACTGCTCTTTTTCAAGAACACCTCTGACAGAACTATGGCTTGCCCAAGGTCATCCAGCAGGTGCAAGTGGAGGAGTGGGGAATCATACCTGGTTTTCCCAGATTAAAGTCCGTGCACTTAACCACTACACCAAACTGGCTCTTTTAATTATTTTTAAAAATATTATAACAAACCTATGACCATTCTTGCAGCTTCCAACCTCACAACTATTACAGCTGCAGGGCTCCAGAGCTGTTTATACCGCCATCTGCCTGATACTGTAGCCCACCCACCACCAGTACAGTATCAGTCTTCAGTGTTCACAGCACACCTTTCCATCCAATCTACTGAAGGAACAATAGGATTTCAACACCTGACCTGCCCTCATTCCTGTCTCTCTTAAACAGTTGTTCCAAGGATCTGGAATAACAATGCACCATCAGCTAGAAGGTTTCCCTTGGCTACCTGACATTGGCTACAGACTCACTGCAATGTCAGGGGCCTAGTTCATGGAATCCTGACCTTTCCTGAGTATTTCCTTGAGTGGAGAGCTGTACAGCGTGAACTCAAGGTCATCTATATTTGTCTTTGTCAGCAGCAATTCCTATGATCTTAGCAGCTGGGAACAATGCCACTGCAATCACAGGAATGGCTGCTGAGCATATCTGTGGTCTGCCAGTATGAAACACATAAAGGTCAGAACTGCTCACAGGGAGAGAAATGTCTTGTGAACCAACCTAAAGAATGCACAGCTGTCGCACTTTAACTCTCTTGGGAGTCATTTTGTTTGCAAGGTTTCACAGTCATCAGGAAACGTATTTACAGTCTTGAAGCTTCCTGAAACAAACAGTTTCAGGTGGGTAGCCATGTTGGCTTGCAATAGAACAGGTAGATTAAGTCCAGTCACACCTTAAAGACCAACAAGGTTCCCAGGCTATAAACTTCTGAGAGTCAGATCTCCCCTCTGTCAGATGTGAGTAGGAATGGAAATCCCTGAGCCCTTATATCCCAGTCAGAAGGTGGGAGGGGTGCCTTCATCACAACACTCTTCCAACCTTTTGACTGGGCTATATGAGGGATCTCCATTCTTACTTGTATCTGATGAAGGGATCACTGATTCTTGAAAGCTTCTACCCTGGAAATCTTGTTGGTCTTCAAAGTGCTACTGGACTTGAATCTGGAAAAAAGAGAGAGCCGTCATGTCCATAACTTGACAATGGTGCTCTGTGACACAATCCAAATGTGCAAAACTAAGTGGCCAAAGACAACCACAGGAGGCACTTAGGCACAGCTGTTGCTGAAATTCTGCATCTTGCCTCTATGGCACAATCAGGACACAGCTTGTATGGAAACCTGTCGGGTCAATTTTCGTGGTGATTTTTTTGAGTGGAAGTCTCTGCTCTCAAACATCTGTACAACGGGTGATAAAGGAAGGCAGACTGGGCTGTAATCAGTCCCAAGCATCCTTGCAAGATGGTCAGCAGGCGTGCCTTGTAAAAGCATGGGTAAAAGAGAAAAGGGCAAGTGCTTCTGCCTGTTCTGGCTGCTGTTACGTGGCAATGCAAGGCATTTAGCCGACTGCTAGCCCTTCAATTTAGGTTTAGGAAAGCCATCTACCTGTTATGAAAGCGGGATTTGTGCAACACTGAGAGATACAGTTTTGATCACATGCTCACAAATGTACACTGTCCTTTTAATTTTTTTTTTAAACCACAAAAAAAGACTCTGTTCCCATCTCTAATTTGGCGCTGGAATGGTTAGTATTAATTCAAGGGTTTCTTTTTTCACTGCAATCCACAATCTGATTGGTTGGCAGGTCACACTGGCACTCCTACCTGAGGTATTTTAGCGCTAATGATTGGTTCCTGTAAGACTATTCTATAACAGAACACAGGAAGAGCAGTTCAAAAACACAGCTGTGGAAGGAAACAATCACACAAAGAGCCCACCAAAGGGCATACCAGCCTTTTCTTTCCAGAGGATGCAAGCACGCTTTTCATAGTTTTAAGTTTGATCTTTTAAGATGGCTGTTCTTGGCAAAGTAAAATCCATACTAACAGAAGCTGTTACTTCCCATATCTTCTGCACCCTGGGGCTAGCTACCTGAATTTTTAATGCCAGACAGCAATAAATCTTGCTGGGACTACCTTTATTATGAAAATAAAGCAGCTGGGTAAGGGTGAGATGAAGACAGGAAAGAGGAAAGCAAAACACACAGTGAGATAAAGCCTGAAACCGCTGCAATCTCCCCTACTTGCCCTATCCTATCCTCGGATTACCCTCCTCCTTGCTTCAGTTCATTCCTGCCAGTATGGAGGACACCCTGAACACGGCTTCCTTGTCCCCAGAGCCTAGGGAAGTTTCCTCTATTACCCTTCTCATACAGTTATACCAGTCTGACACGCCTTCTATTCACTTCAGGAAAGCAAATTATCTCGCAAATGCACACAGTAATTTCTTACAAGGAGACAGACCCCATTTGATTCATGCCAATTAAAGACAGCAAAAAGTGGTGCTGTTTAGAAGTCATGACTGAGATGTAGCCACACCCTTCAGTTCAACTCTGAGGGTTTCTGGCACTGAAAAGCAATGGGAAAAGCTTGGTTAATCTACCTTGAGAGCCTTCTGTTTACTGCAGTTCTGTTCTCCTCACTACCCCACAAGCCCTAAAGATGGCAACCTAAATAGTTTACAGCCAAATAGCCAATCAGTGTTATGTCAGCCATCTCAGACTTAAGACACACTAAAAACACCAAGGGTGTTATGCGGTATAAGGAGGTGTGAAGGGTCTAACACAGTACTAAAATTGCTCGTCTGTCACAGGCGACTCCCTTCAGTGCAGGCAGAAAACAGATACGGAGAAGCCTTTCAACAAGAGTGAGGATAGTACCTCACCTGACATCTCTCCTCGACATTCATACCCCTGGCTGTGCCAGGGATGATACTTAGCAAAAGATGTTCTCCCTTTTCTTGTCTCCTCACTGCATGACTGTTATCCAGCTGCCTCCTCTGCATGTGACAGCAATTTAGGAGTGCTAGGGGAACACCTAGCATCATTCTTTTGCATTCTTACACAAACTGCGCTAACAGAATCTGGCCAAGGTAGAAAAATGTTGTATACAAAGACCAAGAAATAAGTGATGATTGCAGGGAGCTGAAAGGTTAACAGTCAGGCATCCAGATTTTCAGAATGCCTCCCAATAGCTGTAGCTAGCCTGAAATGCCTTTTATGAAGCATCTGTAAAGAGCAGAGGCAAGCCAAGGCTGCCCCATCCATTAGCTAGGAATGAGTATCAACAAAGCACGTGCTGTTTAAAAAAAATGAATGGGAAGAGATTTTGTGGAGCAGTGATGGAAGGACTGAATTCGCCTTTCCTAACTAATAACATGATCAGCTGGTCTCTGCAACATCAAGGCCGCACTCCCACTGCCACTAGGAGGACCAACACAGGCCCTCTTGGTCCTGTCAGCCTGCTGAAAAATTTATATTGCCAGCTGATACATGGGGAAGCATTTTAAACTCTTTATTTAAAAAAAGAGATGGAAAGAATATGCTACGTCTTGTGAGTTACACTCTCTTAGAACTCTGTCTTTGAGGCACATGCGTGTGCACCAGACTCACAGAAATTATGTGCACAGCTGGCTGCTAAAGTCGCTACAGTCCACAATGAAAATATTCCATTCCATTAACAAGAAGTTGAAAAAGCTACAACGGGATGATGACTTCTTACCCAATACTCAGGGGAAAACAAACTAAGGGACAAAGAAATGTACTGCCGTACTTAGGGAATGAAATAGCGAGATCTATTAAGGTTAGTTGAAGAAGGTGGCATGGTATAGCCTGGTCTCGTCAGATCTTGGAAGCTAAGGAAGGTTGTGACTTGGATGGGAGAAATCAAGAAAGACACTGCAGAGGGAGGCAATGGCAAACAACCTCTGCTTCTCATTTGTCTTGAAAGCCCCCTGCTGCAGTAGCCATAAGCTGGCTGTGACTTGACAGCAATTTACACACACACAAACACACACACACACACACACACACACACACACACACACACGCGCGCGCGTGCGCCTAGTTACCCCAGTACTATTAGCAGTCAAATGCAAATGACTGGCATTCACACTTCTAGAGAACCCTAAACTCTCCTAGCATACATCTCCTTACATAAACTTGAGTCTGCGAAGGATCCCAAGACAGAGAGTGGGAAAGGGTGAAGGAAAGAAAAGATTTGAGGTTAAACCAATCTTATTATTTTTGGACTCCAATTATGCAAATGAGAGAAACACTGATAAAAATTTTAATTTGCTAATCATCTCTCAGGTTGATTAGTAGTAGTATACTGTGCATGTACAAAGAGAACACCTAGTAAACCGACCCTGGCAATGGTCAGGAAACTCAGGAGTCTTGCACCCAGGGGCAAGTGCAATGACAGAGAAACATGCTTGCATTCTTAAATATATATGAATGTATATATCCACAAGGAAGAAGAAAAATCAAAAGTAAATTATAATTACAAACCAAAACCAAATCAAAAACATCAATTTTAAAAAAAAGGCTGGCTTGTTGGGGGTTGGGGGATGAGAAGGCTCCGGTGTGTGTACTTACATAGAGGTCAGCACCGTAAAATCCGTCCTGGTAAACCACACTGCAGAAAATCCACACAAAAAACAAAAAAAACAACAAAACAAAACAAAAAGAACAGAAAACACATTCCGGTTATTGAGGACGGCAGCATGCACATGCATTTTACACAGGCAGGTGATGTATGAATCCATAACCTGGGCTTTCGGGCAGGAGCAAAAAATCAGCAAGAGATTGTGTGTGCGCACGCACGCTAAAACAGCTCCATGTCATCTTCCATGGCATGCAGGCGGGCAGGGCAGAAGGGAAGACAGTATGCAAAGGGGTGGGGGGAGGCTGGGGAAGAGAACAACCTTTATAATCATACAGTAGAGGAAAACAAAATAATAAAAGGACCCAGTGCCCTGAAGAAGAGAAACATGACTTGAGAAACCTCAATGCTAGTTGTTAACCTGGAAAATATTTAGTTATAACCCACTAAACATATGGACAAACTGGCTTCGTGTAATGGGCTTCAAGGAGAACAAAACAAGTTCTTTAGGAGGAGTTCATCAAGGGCTGGAATCCACCTAGGTCAGAAACATACCAAGAGTTGTGTATAATTACGCATCTTGCAGCCTTGTGCGATCGTTTCTAATATCCATACATCACCTGCTTTTTTTTTTTTACCCTGTACATTAGACATGCGATAAGAGTTGGCTGATCACACAAGCATGCGAAGTATTATTATTCATCATCTTATGCAACACCTCAGGAGAAAAAAACACCCCAAGACAATCAACTCTGATAAACACAGAGAAATGTAATGAAAAAAGAAATACCCACAATGCATTGCTTTCACAAGCAGAGATCATGAGCTAAAAACAGAGTTAGGTGATTGATCCAAGATACCAAGTATTTAAAGGTGAAGTTGGGGTGGGGGGGAAGAGATCCCTGATAGTAACGACACATTCCACAGCAGAGAGCAGCAATGTTTAGGTGGGCTTGGGTTCTCTTTTGAATCTAACAGCCAATTAGTATCTCCAAGCACTTCCAGAAGCAAAAAAGAACAAACACCTTTCATATTCAGAAAATCCAGCACTTATGAGAACATTTCATAGTGTAAAGCAGTTTGCTTTGGAAGAGGTCCAGGGGAGAATAAGGAAGGAAGAGAGGGTTTTCCACAGCCCTGGTTATAAACACATGCTTGAGCATTGCACAGCTTTGTCCCTGGCTTTATTTCCCTTTATAGCTATATGCTAAAATCACTCATGTTAAAAAGCATTAGTTCCCCATATCTGAGACCCTTCTATGCATGGTATCTGGCTTACCAGTTAGCGTTATCACAGGCTAGGAGGAAGGAGGCAGAATTCTAATTTTTTCCATATGCCAACTGGAGAGCAAAATGATGCCAAGATTCTCCCAGTCTGATCAGAACCCACCTATAGGAAGTTACAAACAACAAGGCCACGATATCTCGGCTATAAGTCTGCCTTACAATTACCAAGGTTCTACAGTGATGCAAACTAGCACAGAGTTTAAGATGGTGATCAGGCTCCAAATAGTCACAATCCATAGCTGCACTCAATTTTCAACAACTTACGAGTACAGCTGATGTGGATACAGCTGATGTGGAAAAAGCACTTTCTTTCAGAGAGGTAGGTCATATGCTAACTAAAAGATGTCATTTAAAAAAAAACCCAGAGGTTTATCTTTTATTGCTGGCTTGGATTTATTAGGTCCAATCTAACCAGTATGTGTTTGACAACGTCACAAGCCTTCATATGGACAGGATTAAATCACAATACCTTGTTAACTAAATCTCTCTCACACACCTCTCTCTCTCAGAGCTTACCAGCGGACACTCGTTTTGCCTTGAAAAAATACCTTCTGGAGGTCCTTTATGTTAATGACATCTTGTAACAATGAGTTCCACATATTACAGTACTCTGATAAAGTGCCCACCATCATGTTTCAAGCCTGCACAAATATACCAGTTTCAATAATTTACCATTTGATGAAATAATCCAATTTGTGTGATATTTATGCCAAAAGTCTAAGGGGAAGAAATGATGCACTTCCCAGTGACAAATGTTCATATCCCTTCAAAAATGTGAGACTTGTTTTACTTGCAAAGCTGATTTTTCCCCCCTTGCTATATACAGAAGCACATTGTACCACAATAAATACTCTGATCTATTTAATCACCAGAAAACCACTTTCATCTAAATTGAGTGGTTCAGGGTCCCTTGACCCTAGGTAAAAAAACAATACAACTTGTAAATGTACACAATTAATCTGTACAGTTCTGGCTAATCTAAGGCAGAGAAGATAACCTTCTGCTGTCTTTTCTCCACTACGGGGCAGCTTTAAAGTCTCACGAATATATAAAATTACCTTATGGGATACTTCTATGTGAAAGCTTTACCTTTACACAGCTGAGCTGGATTTTAGTAGTCAAAATGTAATTTTAAGGAATTCACAAATATGTTTTTCCAGTGCACTGTTAGGGCACCCTTTCTTCTAGGAATACTCCAGCCGTTACTATCAGGGATAACAACAAAAATGTTCCTAAACTTTCTTTTTATTTTTACCAAGTATCAGTACTCAAACAGGAATCAGTGAACAAGGATGCCTTGCAAAGGTGAGAAACTTCAGTGGATTGTTACATCCATGTGGGGATTCTGGATGGATCAAGGAGGACATTCCAAGCAGGTAAGTGAACTGTGTTTTGTTTAATACACAGAAATCCCATCTTGATTCAGGTGTTCCAAACTGAACTATCCTCTCCCAGGACATTCTAATATGTCACTGTGGCATTTTAAGCGACATGGCATATGGTCCTAGTCAGAAAGAAAATGAGAATTCAAGATTCAGTTTGCCTTCCATTAAGAGCTCTTGCTCAAGTTTCCTCTGACAAGGATTCAAATTTAAGGAAGAAACATGAAGTCAGGTAATATCCTCAGATGCAAAGCAAGAACAAAACTCCTCAGCTATTGGTACCCTTTCAAAGTTAAAAATAAATAGATAGAAAAGCCGCCCTGAGCCTGCTTTGGTGGGGAGGACAGGGTATAAATTGAATGAATGAATGAATGAATGAATGAATGAATGAATGAATGAATAGCTACAAACCAATTTCCATGCCATGGCAATAATCAAAATCTAAGCAAGGTGAAATATTAATATATACTTTCTCTCTCTGTGATTGTATGTACTGTACTTCAAACCCAGATTTGGTTAATCTTTGTTTTAACCCATTTCAAAACATCTCCAACCAAGAAAGCAAATCCATTGTGGGTAACTGACTCTCCTGTGTCCTACTCCCAAGGCAGTGCATCAAGCAACACTTGCCACTTCTGCATTAGGGAATCATCCTGGACTTCAGAGAGCAGAAGCCGCCTCACCCCACAGACTCTACACCCTTTCCGTGGCTCTCTTAGTAGTATTACTTGCTACTGTACCAATGCCAGATGATAGCTATGCAGCAAAACTGCTACCATACGCTATGAAAAATGGGCACATAGATTTAAAACAGCTGCCTTTTTTACTGATGTGCCCCCAAATCCTGGGGGGGGAGAGGGGGAGAGAAACATTTTCAAATCACATTTCGGATTTTTCAACTGGCTCTTTCAGATGCGACTGGGTGCAGAGTGTTCCGGTGTTGGCATATCCTGACTCTCTCCATCCACCACGTCTCTACATTTTCTCTTTAAACCAATCAGCTAACTGCCAGGCAGGGCAGAGCTCTGCCACTCTGGCTTTCGACCCTTACCCTGGGTAAGCTGGGATGGCTGCTGGAGGTACTGCCCGCACTGCACCATACACTGTTCGTCCTCGACCCCTCAGATGGGCTCCCCTGAAAGCGGCGGCTGTAGTGGCTGCAGTTGGGTAAGGGAAGCCGGGAACTGTGAAGACAAGACAGACAAGGAAAAAGTATGAGAGGGATCACTGCATCTGCCCAGTTCACAAAAAGTCATCTAGAACGATATGCAACTCCAGAGCTGTAGAATGTTCCGCATCAGTCCTGCAAAGGAGCATGCTTAGAGCCTTGATTGACATCGCATACCTCTTGCTACACCATGGCCCCGAGGGGAGGAAGGGTTGCAGAGAGGCCTGGCATGCAAGGGGTTAAATGCTGAGTCATGCCTCATTCATCACAAACTGCAAACAGTCGTTGTCCCCCCCACTTCCTCCACCCCAGTTTGATAATGCCATGCAGTCTGGTTAGAAAGAGTCCGAGAAGCACGGAGAGTTGCTACTAAATAAAGGCAGGTGACTCTTCCATATTGGGGTGTGTGTGTGCGGACAGGCTTTGTCATGAGCCCCTTAAACTGGTCAGCTGGCAACAGAGAAAGACTTTTTTTTTTGTCTCCCTTTTCACCACCTACTCCTTCTCATCTATCTTTTATTTAAACTCAGAAAAAGTCATAGAACCCCCCCTAGAAAGGCAACCAAAATTAATCCTAAAGTGCCAGTTTACCAAGAGCCCACCTTCTGGCATTCGGTGACCATTAAGTGGTTCCACTGTATATTGGGCCCTGTTTTATTACACTTCATGCTGGAGTAAACTGGCTCAGGGCAAAACGATGTCCAAATCTCAGAAGGCAGCTGGCAACACAATGCAATAACAGATAACCCAGAAGGCACCAGTCATTCACAAGGCTCAACCTCCAACCCAAGGTGCTTCCAGGCGCATGCCACAAGGGGGCCTGCAGTGGACTCTTGGTTTAGTAGCTTGAATAATATGTACTTCAGAGTGCAGCCCGTTTCATTTACTTAATCCTGAAGCTAAGACCTTCCATGCGCATCCTCCCTAATGGATTTATAGTCTTATCGGCTGGGCAAGCCCCAGCCCTAAGCAAGCATGCAAATACTCTTCGCATTGGAAAGGGGGTTATTTGGCCACAGCCCGGTGAAGGGGGCATGTCATTCTACCCAGGACCATCCTTTTAAGTACATATTATACAGACTGAAAAGAAGAGGGCTAACAGATCACTGTTTACTCAAGCACAGTAACAATACAGGGGCCAATAGGGGCTACTTACTGATTAAAGGAATGTAAGTGTTAATACCCCCCCTTCCTGACAGGGGCACTGCAGCGTCATTGCCCAGCGAGACATCTGCTTGAAAACTGGATGCTAATTTAGTTTTAAAAAGAATAAAAAATGTAAAAAGGTTATAAAGAAACAGCAGATTGAGAACACAAACAAACACCACTGCAGTTAAATGGCAGAAACAGAAGCGATCCACATTAAGTTCTACCTGCGTATAATTCAGGGCCGTACACTGCTCCAACCACAGGGCTCAGCTTCCATCCTGAAATGACAAAGACAGGAGTGAGCACCAAAGTCAATACCAGGGAAAGAGCAAGCAGTTTAGTATGTGCAGCAGCAGCATCTCTTTGTCTTGGTTCCATGCAGATTGTTTCTGTTTAAAAGGTTCTTATGTTCTCCTGCTCTCTCATGTTCAGGATATGGTGGGATGAAGAAACAGAATAACAACTGATTATTTTCCTGATTAAAATCAAACCAACCAACCCCCTCCCATATCTATTACTTCCAACTCTGCTCTTCTCCCCAACAGGCACCCAAAGTGGCTTGCAATGCAGTTCTTCCCTCCACCATCTTACCCTGTGAGGTAGGTTAGACTGAGAGTGTGTAACTGGTCCAAGGTCACCCAGCAAGCTTCCATGGCAGAGTGGGGATTCAAATCTGGATCATCCAGATTCTTGTGCAATACTCTAACCACTGCACCATGTGGGTTTTATCATTATTATTTCAGAAGGAAACAAATCAACAATTTGATGTCATGTCTAAAACGACTACTGTGATATCTATTACTGTAAGAACTTGAGAGTTATGAAACTAGTGCTTGAAATCTTTTGAGCACATGATAGGGAGATGTCCCTCCTGGACTGACAACATTTGGCAATAACTAGACATAGGAACAAGAGAGAAAGCCTGCCATATGAGAACTCGCTTACTATACACAGTCGCATGAGGGGCATTCTGATTAAATTATTAGGGAAAAGGTATCTGATCCATTCCACATCAACTTGTCTTCCAAAACAATGGGACAGATACTATCAGTGGCACATCCCTCCTACTATCCTGCAAATGCTCTTTGGGATGGCCTAGGTTTCTGAACCGGTCTAATGCAACTCTTTATGCTAAGCAAGACAAACCCTATTTCAAAAGAGTATATCTAACAATATAACTGGAGTTGTAAAAAAGCTATGCACTGATCAGGTTTAAATGGGCTGATAAGAGCTTCTGTCGCTACCTCTCAAAGAGGCCAGCTGTGCTTATTGAAAATTTACAGAAAGCTGGAATGCAATCGTGCTGATAAGCAAGTTAAAAAGCCCAAAATGCACAAATGCACTTCTAAGAAACGATTTCATATTCTGTCCTACACTTCATCTTGAAAGGGTGGAAATGTTTCTTGCGCCTTTGTGGGACTGCCTGAAAAAGTTGTTTGCAGTATCATTTAAAAATATTTAACATGAAACAGAGAATCATAAACAAAAATGCCACAAAACCTGACACAAATGAGTTGGTGGCCTTGTAACAGGTACTTCCCTAGCAAAGAATGAGATATGTGAGTCTTAGCTGCAAAACAGACACAAAAATGGGGTTATGACTGTCTACTGCTGGAGACAAAAATGCTAGATTAGATGGGACATCGTAGGATTTCCAGAGGTCAGGTAGGAAGCTTCAATATCCTTCATTGCCATTTGCTGCTCCACATGAGAAGCTGTAACTCAATGCAAAGGGAACATTTATGGCCCAATCTCAATCTACTGTCATATCCAATTAGTAGCAGTGCTGGCAAACACCTTTGCCAAAGATCCAGGGAACCTGATGCGAAACCAAATGGATATTGCTATGCTAGATGACCAATAAATTACTCAGAATAAAGTAAATCTTTGTACATCCTTTAGAGGAGGATCCCCAGCTCAGTGTTAAGAGGATATGATTTTGTGTCCTATTCTTGGCTTCTCTGATTAAAGGATATCAGGTAGCAGAGTCAGGACAAACCTCCGCTAAGAGCTTTGGAGAGTCACTACTCTATTAAGGCAGACAAACAAAGAGTCTAGTTCAGTATAAAACCTGACAAAAGGTCATACAGGTCCTTCCAGTAGTATTACTTTAAGAAGAAAAAAATCCTGAAATCTAAAAGAATGATCTATGATCTGGGTTCAAATTCACCAGGCTCTCTCCAAGCTTCAGCCCATATGCAGGACTGTGATAACAGCATTGACCTGCCTTCTAGTACATTGAAGATGCTATACAAGCATTAAGTATTATTAATGTTGTTAGTTTTAATGCAGAGTGGACAAAGTACTGCCTGAGATTCCCAAATTGTGAGGCATTCTTCCTAAGGAAGCAAAAACAACTCCTTCCATAATCCATACTTGGGGCACTCCTTGCAAATTCAACATACACAGACTTTGTTGAAATTTTGCAGTTTCCATATGTGCTGAAATCTGCCCACAGACAATTAAAAAAAAAATTGTCACTGTGGGCAGGGACACATCCCTCTGGAAAATATGTTCAAGATCACATTTCCTGCAAAATGTAGGTTCATTCTTGTTGCACCCTGACTGTAACAGTCATCACAGTCTCATTTTGAAATCTCCAAATCTGATTTTCCCAATCCATTATATTTTGAATATACATCTACACTAGGTGTCTTCTGCCTGTAGACTTACCACAGCATTGCTAATAACTGGAAGCATATAAAGCAAAGAAGTCTGAGTATGTAATATGCTTTGATTAAATAATGTGAATGAAAAAATTAACTTCCATACATCATGCAAATCATTCATTTCTATATATATTACAGTGCTAGGAGTGCACTCCAGGACCACATTTCTTAAAGAATTCTGTATAAGTGTCTCAAATTTTGGGATAAAAATGGCTTCATTCAGCTGGGTAACTAGAAAGTTTTGTTTTCAAAGATGCTTCACTGAATTAAAGCATTAGAAAACTACAAAGACCCTGGGACCTTTGCCGCCTTGTTCTTCTTTCTGTAGCCCCCACTCCCTGTGCCTGCCGAACAGCTGCCCTTGGATGTGGTATCAGGAGGCTGCAATGGGAAGGAGGCGGAAGTATGCACAAACAGTCCCTCCTCCCTATGTTTGCATGTGCTCCTATTCCATATGAACAAGAACCAGGTGAGGGGGTCAATTTTCACCAACAACCTCACTTTCCACTGTATACCGTATCATATTGGATGTCTTTCTCCAGGCCCCCCCAATTCTCAAGACTGGCCTTTTGGAGGGTTCCGAGGGCAAGGCAGCCAATTCCTTTCTGTGTGTTCTGCTACACAGTGATCTGGACTGATATCTCTACAACTCTGCACACCCCGGGTACTGGATGAAAAGCTGGCCAGCTGAACTGTTTCAGTTATAAGCAGTAAAAATGGCAGTCTTTATGAAAGATGACACGTGGATGTAAGATGGGAGGGCCTATATAGTCAGACACAAACAGTGTGCCATTGGAGCTCCATGCACAGACGCACATTGCACCACCTCTCAAAATGCTCCTGTTAGTGGTTGTGGACAAGTTTTGTACCCAACTGCCAAACTTTATTTTCCGCACTATGTCCCAGATTGCAGCCCTATGTACTTTGTCCCCCCAAAAATCAATGACAGCCAGTGAAAATGAAGCCAGCCTCTATTTGCACAGCCCCAACCCTTTATCTCCAGAGCCTCTATCTGTATAATGCAAATGAGGGTCATAAATACAGAGAATTGGCTCTTCTACACACAGATGTATATTTGTAGATGTACAGACTGTTCATTTTTTGGCCTCAGAAGGTGAAATGATGATATTTGAGCATACCCGGCGGAATAATAAAAGAATATTTTCTCTAGTGAACTCAAGGGCAAAGTCAACCTACAGATTTTTCATTGCAGATTTTAGAAAAGATCTAGTTTTGTTACATTGCTTAATACAGTTAACTTTGCACTTCCCTGCTTGCATCAGCCCTGAAAATTTACAGCCAAATTACTGGCAGTGTTACATAGCTAGACATCTTTAATATCACTCAATATGTTAGCTGGAGGTGATGTATGATATATAAGCACACTTTTTGAACAACAGTTCTGTACTGTCAGAATGGAAAGTAGATAAGAAAAGGATTCAGCACAAAAATCTGGACAGACAATGGTCCAATTCAACTGTGCAATTAAAGCCAACTTTTTATAGTCCCAAGTAAAACATACAGCTACCCTCCACATCTTGCCCCCAAGCCAAGCAAACAGCATATGACTTTAGCAAACAGATACCGTTTTCAATTAACTCAGTTTGAAAGATACCACCCTTTTAAACTTAGACTGATAAATGACATCTTTCACTTTCCATTTGTATCATGCTTTGCATTTTAGATGTTAAAACTATTTCATAAACTTTCATTTTTTTTCCTCCAGCATTTGTAGGAGGCAAGACTTAGCCCTACTTTATGAGGAATGAAATAAATGACAAAAACATCAGTGACTTGTCCATGGTGCCAACAAATACTCAGGGTACACGGCAGGATTGAAAACTCACATCTTGGGTCTCAAGTATTATTTCAACCATCAATTGGCACTTGTACACTAGTGGCTGTATGGTGGGCTTCCAGGTCAACACCAGTTCTTTTGCTGTATTTTCAGTGAGATCAAAAGCCAAAGTGTCCTAAGAAGCCAGTATAGCTCAATGGGAAAATATTGAAATATGAAGGCCACCATCATTACATGCTCAGATGCCACACTGTCAACATAACATACACATTGCCAAGCAAGAGCATTCATCCTGAGCTATCAGGCTAATATTAATGCATTCAAACACAATAGCAAAGGACTGTTTACTTTATGTGAACACGCCTAAAGGGTCTTCTGGCTCATGCTTTCCCACCTTCTCTTCCTCACCTGTATGGACAGCTACCATTTATTTTGTGATGATTTGACTATTGCAGCAAAATACTGTTTAGACACAGAAATAACTCATTAGCAGGGGAAGGGGGGCAGAAGGGGAAAATGTGCAAGCCGGAAGATCCCCCAGGGTCACCAAAGTAGAAGCAAACTATGGATTGTCCATAAATCTGAGCCATGACAAAGAATGGCAGCCAGTGGGCAGAACTGCTCCTTCATTATTAAGTTTCATAAACCCCATGTAATTGGCTTTCAGACTTCCAGCCCTGACACTGTAATTTTCCCAAAGCCTTTTGGAAAAAAGAAAAGACTGATTCAGCACGGCAGCTCTGCTGTCCTGCATAAGTATCACTGTCTTCTACTACTACTTCTGAATCTTCCTGTATTTAACCTTTGGACCACTTTTTGAATACTTTCAAATTAAAGCCATTGGGAAATCTGGGGAGAGAGATTCTGAACAGAAAATGGTATCGAAAGCTTCATGCACACACTTAATTCTGTGTGCCTGCACATCACCCGCAGCCACTGCCCATCAGCAGTGGAAGTTTCTGTATGGATCAGTTCTCACCAATTTAACAATTTCAAAACATGGTTTCCTAAAGACAGACTTATTAGTCTATATTTAATTTCTGATATGTTTATTTTTTCTGTGGCAGCTTCCAATAAAGCTAAACAGGGGCTACTGGGTACTTGCCTCCACTGTGAAAACAATCAACTTACTTTAACATTTATATACTCAGACATAGAAGGTTTTGAAACCCCTTCTCTGCAAAGCTTTTCATTATACTGAAATTCCAGGAGAGAGAGAGAACTTAGCCCATACACTTATACTTCTGCCCCCAAATCTCTCTCGTTCATTATTAGTATCAGCATTCCCTCTTACCATTTGCGTATGGTGTAACCATCTTCTTATTAGTCATCACTCGTGCTGTAGCATTATTAACCTAAAAGTAAAAAATGGGATATGGAGGAGAAGGAAGGAAGCACAGGATTTTAGAGGAAATTGTTTCTTGCTTTTTTAGAAGAAAAAGAAAAGAAAAAAGTAGTTTCAAAATGAAAAATTTAAATCTACTTTATAACTTATCATTAAATATTAAAATTGTAACAGGTCTAATTGTGGCATTTTAGTTATGTAATAAAGGCCAAAATGAGTAGATCTTCTCAGGCATCCCTGCCACCTTTGACTTGAACCCCAATATCTGCTGCTCACTGATCCAAAGGGCAAAGCCTCCCCTGTTGCTCCCTTCTTCATGCCCAGCTTGACAGGTATGAAGCAATGAACAAAAACAACTCTGTTACCATCTTCTGGTTGTGTTTCACTGAACTGCAATGGCCTACTAATATTACCGAGGAAACAGGTATTTGGGCAGCAGGAAGAGGATAACATGGAACCCAGGTGCCTAGGATTAATTCCATCTGCTCCTAAAGAGCTTTGGATTCCTAAACGAGGTTGGCTGGCCTGCATCTAGTTTCAGGGTAATGACTCATTGAGGGATCTATCCCCAGCTGCTAATTTTTCAGGGGAGGGAGAACTTCTATTACCACCCTGTTTGGAAAGTTAACAAGGCACCTCCTGATTTCCCAGCGTCCTCCACCCTCAATACAGAAGCTCTTTAAAGCTCCAAGCATTTTAAATAGTACAGCAAGTGAGCGTTACAGCAGAGATGGTGCTGGTAAAATATGGGAGGGGTGGGCAAAGCCAAATGACTGCAGCCCTGTGCCAGACACAGCCTTAGAGCTCTTGCAAGGAGGGTAAGAGGCTAAGCTAGAATCAGTGACTTTCCAAAACCCTAACAGAAGGAATATGCCACAATGCCAATTTCAAGTCAAAAGTTAAAGAGATGTTTTCAGTGCCCTTTGTTTAATGGAAAAGTGAGCTTTGGCAGGGGACAAGGGAGCCTGGAATCTCATTACTCTGTTTTTTAGCCCTCAAACAATATAAACATTACACATTTAAAAAGAAAGAATGGGAAACAACAATGATGAGACTGAGGGCATGCTGTTATAACACACATAAAAAAGAAAACAACAACAACAACAACAATTGATTAATGGGGCTAAAGGGAGGGGGAAGAGGAAGAAGGTCTCACAGACAATCATTAAGATGGAGCGAGTGCCTGAAATCAGCTGCTACAGCAGAGTGCAACACAAGCACTGAAAGGAAAAAAAATGGCCAAAACCAATCAAAAACCACCAGTCAGCAAAGAGAGACCAACAGCTGCATTTAACGGAGTGAAGGGGACAAAAAAGGAGGGGAGAGCATAATCGCAGGTCTGGGGAGAGGCAGAGCAAGAAAGAAAAAGGGGGGGTAAAGAGAGAAAGAGAGGAAGGGTATGGGTGCATTAATAAAACCAGCCAAACTGGAGCTCAGTAACTCTGAGTAAGATGTGCAAAGGAAGTCACCAGGAAGTCAGTAATCAAACAGCTCAGACTGATACAAAACAGTATATGTACATCCAAAGTCCAGGCGGGCATTACTCAACAGCATTGAAAATAAAAGGGGAGGGGGTGGGGAAATAGGAAAGGGTGGGACAACAAGTCAAATCACATTTGTAGTGTTAATGTGAAATGGCAGATGGATTTTTTTTCTTTCTTAATTTTGGTTTGCATTAAAAAAAAGGAAAAGAAAAGAAATAAGATTCTCCTCTAGCACTTTGGTTTCACTTACCGCCAACTCGTACCATCGCCAGCATTGTGTATAGTTACCATGGAAAGAGTGAGTCAAGTGAAGGGCCCTAAACACTAAACCATCGAAAAAGGGAAATAAAACAAGAAAACAAAACAAAAAAACAAAAGAAAAAAAGCAAAATATGCAAACATCTTACTCAAAACGGCGGCTTTCAAGGTTTTTTTCTCCTATATTTAGTACTTTTTTTCTTAAAAAGAGAATGGGAGAAGGAAAAGGGGCCAGTTATCTTTCAATATGAGGGAACAGAAAATTAGCCACTAAGTAATTTCCTCCTATATAGGTTACATTGCCTAGCCACAGTTATCAGTGTTCACTGCATTAATTTTGATTATATATAGCTTTACTGAAATCATATCAATATAAAGTTACTCTCATGACCCCAGTAAGCTTTTTCCTGCTCTCTCCGTCCCTGTTCACCATTAGTATCATTTCACACTCATATGGAAGAGAACTGGCCTCTGAGGAAAGGGCAAATACTGGCTGGCCCCCTTTCTGTTGTTAAGACACCAAGTTAGAAACTGGACAGTGTTCTTTTAGTTAGTTCTGATAAGGCTTGGCAAGAGAAGTTGGAGCCTCAAACTGAAGCAAGGAAAATCAAGACAGCAGAAGGGCAAAAATTTGGAGTGGGTTGGAATAAACTCAACAGAAAGAAGAAAAATAAAGAAAAATACCTAAAGTAACAAAATATAGATATTTGAGGGGGGGGTGTTATTTTTACATAAATCAGTGCAGGGGAAGGGAGTGAAAAAACAGAGATACAAACACACGCATACACACACACACACGCACACGCACACACACAAAGACAGGAATCCAAATGTGAAATAAGTGAGGCAAGACACAAAAAAAGAAAACAAAAGAATAAATATAAAGAAGAAATTGAATTACTGAAGACATGCACCTCGATTTTACGGCCCTCTACCACGGTGCCGTGTAATTTCTCCCTGGCCCTGTCTGCATCAGCACTATTCTCGAAAGTTACGAACCCGAATCCCTGCATGCAGCGGGAGAAGGGGGGAAAACATGCACATCGTTATATATTGAAATACCGATATCTAGATAAATAGAGAAAAAAATATCACAGTATGAAATTGACATCAGCACAACTTAGCAATACTCTCCTAGAGTCACATTTTTGGTTCATGCATGTTTCATGAAAGAAATTCAATTTTAAAAAAGAATTTGTAATCAGATTAAAATAATAATAAAACATAAAAGCAATTGAGGCCAGACTAAAAGTAGTACAAAGTTACTTGAGACAAATTTGCCTGATGGACAGAAATTTGTTAAACCCTGGATAGAAATCCTTTTTCCATACAGGGCTGTTCAATGCCTACTTTTGCAGCACTGTCAACAGTCACCTTTAAATGGCGAGGATACAGACAGGTCTTCTGAACAAGCTGCCCAAGAAAGGGGGTGTGGCACTCCAGAAATCCCCACATTCTAATCCTGGGCCAGACAGCCCATCCCTTTCAGCTCTGAGAAAATCACTCTTCTGGCCTCATTTTTTCATCACCTTTCACACAGCTAAGATATCATTTACCCATCTTAAATAAATGTGTGTGGTTTTATGTAAAAATGCTGCTCTGTATTCCTAACAGCAGAGATCATACACATCTCTTGGTTTGTACAATGCCTTCCACAACAGGCCTCCTCAGTTGAACATCAGGGTCTCTGTGCTCAATACGTAAATCACTGCCAGTCTATAAATATGTTAGGACCTATGTAAAAATAGCACTGAAAGGGACAGCTTCACTTTCTTAAGGGCTAAGGGCTATGACAGCTAAATCAATTGCATCTGGAACTTTCAGGAAACTATGCATTCTAACGTGTGACTGTAAAAACCAATTGTTGTTTGGGTTTTTTTAAGAGTGGCATCTTTCTTTAGAAAGCCCAGAGCAGCTTATATGACTAAGACTAGGAGTGGGTCTCCCATTCAGGCACTGACCTGGTCCACCACCCCTTTGGTTCTACAAAACTTCAGCATCCGGCAGCTCAAGACCATTTGCTAGAAAGCAGACGTTTGCCACAAACTGCTAGGCAAAGATCATCATGACCATTTTACAGTTAGCTTTTAAAGGGACTTGATGAATATTTACTTCTACTGGTTTATCCTTGTTCTTTGCTAGTACTATCACCTTAGAAGTGGAGGGGAAACAAAGCACTTGTTCTGTGTTATGGAAACTGCTAATATTAAACTGAAAGCCTTGCCTGCTAGCAGAACAATTCTAAGTTGAGTTATATCGTTCTAAGATGACTGACTTTCAGTGGGCTTAGAAGGGTGCTACTCTGTTTAGAACTGCAGTGTATGATGCAATATGCCTGTTAATTCACAGAAAACTCAGCAATGCAGATATTCTCATATTCCACCAGGAAAAAAAAAGCAGCCTTTTAAAATGTTCTTATAGGTGTTAACAAAAACCTGCTAGGCTCAAACCTTTTGCTATCTCAATTTTCTACTTCATAGCTGGGCTTCCTGTCATAAGCTGCCCTGTAGAGCTCAATGGAGAGAGTATTCAAAGGAAGGGATAAAAAACTTTTCTAAATGTAGATGACAATTGAATTCTACACTCTCCAAAAAATCCCGTGTTCCAAGAATTTAAGTGTCTTTCTAAAAGGGCTTCTTTTGTCAGGTACGCATGCCCAACTCCTTTCCATGGACTTTTCCCTCTAAAGCAGTCCAGCATTGCTTGTAGAAGTGCTTTTGAAGGCTTTGGGGGCTGAGAGTACAAGACAGTACCTTATCCATACCCCCCCCCCCGCCCTCCAGGAATCCTCAGACCTTGACAGAACAACTGTCATTTTAAAAGCAGCGTTGCTCCTGGCAACTGATGCTTTCTCTTATGGTTCTCTTCACTGTTTCAAGTACAGCTTGTTTCCAACAGACCTTCTCTCTGGAGGCTACTTTCGGGGAAAGCAGAAATGCTCCTTCTCCTCCAGTGCTTCCCATGCCATATTCTCTTCTACTGGATTAAGATGATGATGATCTGGAAGTGCTAATTTCTGAGGAAGCTGCTTTTGCCACTGGACTGCTGGGGAAATGAGATTCCATCACAACTTAAGGGTCTAACTGGATCACCCTGTTCTGGATACACTTGTATATATTCTCATCACAATGAAGTAACTGCCCCCAAATACAATACCACATGACTTATAAGATACATAGCTGCAAAGTCTGAGATACTGTAGAAAAAGTTATGCCCTTCACTTGTTGCCATTGTTGACCTATGCATTTAACAAAGTTAACAAAGCACATTACATCTTGTGTCATGAAGAGTGACTTCAAACTAGTGCAGGCTACGAAGATGTGTCTTCATGGACCATGATTCTAATGTCACCATGTATGGAAGTAGTATGTGGTACTTTCCTTTCCCTTTTAGAGATTTAACTTGCAATAGAGACTGTAAGTTGTTTTAGCTTGAGCCTTGTGCTAATTTAACATCTGTGATCTGTTCCAATTGAAGACCTTGGCATTTTTTCCTTAAGCACTCCACACCTGCAAATAATAACTAGTTATTTGGCCCTGATTGGCAGGCAGGTTGTTTAATATCAGAGGCCTTTCACCAGAAGGGAACCGTCACCTTTCAAATCATGTGAGTCTGAGAGCATGAAACTTTGTGAGCTGGTATGTTTGTTTTCTCACTGTCACCATGCAGTGATGTATTATATTTCTTCCAATGCTCTTCAATAAATTTTGTCAAGCTTTCTAAAAACTGTAGCGTGGTGCAGCATTGTTAATGGGTGCCTCCCTCCCCTCCCCCAGAGCTGACCTGGAGACTGAAGAGGTGAACCTTTAAAGACCAGGGCATTTTGAGTCCTGCTAAAGTAAATAAGCTGCTCCTTGCCAACTTGAGGCCTGGAGCCCCTGTAGGTTTTGGCAGAAGAACTGAGAGTGAAGCTCCTGGTTGATACACACCATTACAACCAAAAATCCAACGAAGAAAAGAAATGCAGTGCGATTGTTCCATCTGGACAAGTTACCATCTCTCAACCTAGTCCTCCCCCCACCCACAGATGTGCTCGTATAACAGACACGCTCTCCTGAGCTTCTTGAAACAGGGGCAGGATGCAAAGATGACAGATAAATAAATACATGCCAAAGATGAGTGTGTACATTTACAAAATTAGTTCACTGCAATAGTTTTAAATTTTGTCTGCCCTTTAAAAAAAATCCTTGCAAACTCAAGAAAACATGGAGAACTTGCAAAAAGCAGCAAGAACTATACATAACATATACATGCCTCTGGCACTTCTAAATTACCCCTAGTTTCAGAGGGTAGCCATGTTGGCTTGCAGTAGAACAGCTGGATTCAAGCCCAATAGCACCTTACAGACTAACAAGTATAAGCTTTCAAGAGTCTCTAAGGTGCTACTGGACTCAAATCTAGCTGTTCTGAATTACCTCTATTATACTCAAGCAACGTTTGCCGTGCCTGAATTTGTACACTGATGGAAAATTGACTATACATTATGAAAAGGGCCAGATCAAAAAAGGGAGAAGTGCTGGATCCAGAAATATATACAGCCTCTCTTTAAATTGGACTTGTTGCCGATTTTGAGATTAAACTGCCTGTTCTTCCAACAATAGCCTTCAAGTGGAGAACATGAGCTGATCTGCCTATATAACCTGCTGACTCTTAAAGGCACTTCTCCTATCATCGGAAACTGGACGGATGTGAGTGCAATCTGGCTGAGACATCTGTCACGCCACTGGTCCCCAGAGTTGATTCAGCTGTAATTGGAAGCAATCAGCAGCCCAGTGGCACCCCTTTTTCTTTCAGGAGCTGTTCAAGGGTCACCAAGAGACCGAATAACCATCACCCTTTTAGTCTGGCCTCAGATTCTGCAAATAAATAACAAGCAACAGGATGAGCAGTGTAAAAATAATAATTATACAGAGTTTATAAAATGTTTCCATCTCTGAAGAATGTGAAAGAAAATTTACCATGTAACTGTAAAGGGAGAAATCAAAAGCAGACGATTCTCCTGGGTGTGGCCAGAACACAGAAATTAAGAAAAAAAAATAAAAAAACCCAAAAACTAAAAGCCAAAGGAAACTAAAACGGAGCCCCTTGAAATCCATGCATTGTTAACCCTTGATTTCCCCCCCACTGTGTTTAGAACATTCACCTCGGAAGCAGCATCTTTATCTTATAGTGCTGGAAATGACTTTCCATAATTTCAGTTTTAAAAAATATATCTATATATACACACAGACACACTGTAAAGACTCAGTCAACATTCAGAAGCCTGCATTAATGATAAAAAAAAATCCCAAGGTTAGGGTTACCTGCTTCAAAAGCAAATATGCATCTTTTGCCATTCTTCATACTCCATTTGAGATGAGCGATAGGAACTGTTTCAACATTTGTGGGGAGGGGGGCATGCTGTTGTTAGTGAGCATTTAAAGGAAGTGGAATTCCCATTTAAGAGTATAGTGCATGGATCAAAATCAAGGAACAGTATTATTGTTCTGCTTATATTCTGCCTTTCTTCCACAGAACTCAAGGCAGCATACATGGGATTTATCCCCAGATGGTCTATCATCCAGGTATTGACCAGACTTTCTTCAAGGTTCCATTGTCATGTTAAGAATGATGAAAAAGGTTATACATTGTAGTTTAAGAAAGATCATTTCACTTTGAAGGAAGATAACTCATGAAGAGCTCAAAACTGTACAAAGGTATTTTTGCTATTTAAAGTGAGTCCAGAGCTTTAAAATCTGTACCAGAGAAAGACAGGACTTTCTTTTAGAGTCATATTGAACAAGCTAGAATGCAATGTAAAAGAGGTGTGAATCAATGAGAAGCACTTTTGTTAGCAGAACAAAGAGAACAAATTTGTTGCATTTTAAGATTAGCATATATATTAATATGCCTATGGTGTACATGCTACACTGGCTGGCTACATCAGCCCATGATTATTCAGAGCAGTTCAAACCTGATTATAATCAAATTTGCCATATACCTTGCATATATATTTTTAAACTTTTGGTTTGGTCCAATTTATACACAAAAGAATTTCAGTGTATGTAAAGATCTCACCTAAATCATGAATAGTACACAGCATATGCTTCTTAGATGCTGACTTCTGCATCTATAATGCACACTTTCAGCAACATATAGCACAGAAAACAGATATGTCACAGAGAAAATTCCAAAGTCAGGCCATTTACCCTATGTACAGCTGCTGTGGAGATGCAAGCCCTCATTGAGCAATGCCTACCTATATCTTGATTGGGCCAGGAAACAGAATATCATCAACATATTTCTTCCCTTTTGATCAAATACAGGTGAGCTATAGTAAGTGAATGCCCTGATCTAGATAGCCCAGTCTAGCCTAATCTCGTCAGATCTTGGAAGCTAAAAAGGGTTGCCCTTGGTTAGTATTTGGATGGGATATCATCAAGGAAGGCCAAGATTGTGATGCAGAGGAAAGCAATGGCAACCAACCTCTGAACATCTCTTGGCTTGAAAACCCCACAAGATCACAGTAAGTCAGCTGTGACTTGATGGGGAAAAAACAGTGAATGGCTGGTTCAAATAATTACTTCCTTGATTCATGTAGGCCCACTGTGGCAAACTCTGAGTGACCCTAATCTAAAGGAATTTGTATTAATCAAAACTCTAGAGTAAATGGAAGACACGCAAGCTAGTTTCCATGGAAACCAAAATATTCCATTTTGGGGCAAATTACGTAATTCCACAGGGAAACTGGAAGAACATGAAAAACTCCTTTGCTTTCGTTAGGTGTTCAACCAGGAACATTACCAGCAGAAGACTAACAAGGACATATAAAAATTACCTAGTATATAAGGAAGCACTTAGGGGCCAAACAGAAGGGAGACTGTATTAAATAGCTGCAAACTATAGTTTATTCTTAGTTCTCATCCAATTCGTACAATATCCAATAGATTCTCCTCCTTGTTTTCGAGGGAAATTGCACACAATTTTTCTTTCTATGTTGCTGTGGTCTTATGAAGTATCAACATTTTAAAATGCTGCAAACATGCAAAAAGCACACTGATCACTTATTTCTCCCCTGTAGTTTCAGTTATCATCTCATCTCAGATGGAGCAATGGGTTAAGATGCAAAATCTTCAGGAACTCACAGATTTCCCAACATGGGAAAACAATTATGACAGAGGATCTTTGCAAGTTATGAAGGGATAAAGATCTGCTCAGTCCATACAGCAGCTTCCCAAATACTTGGGGGGCGGGGGGGGAGAATCCAGGTCAATTTGTTTTTTTATTTTACATGTTCACCTTTTAAACATTCATTTATCAAATACATATCCAAGAATACACCCTTTAGAAACCCAGGGAGGGAAGGGGTAATATTGAGAACACAGCACAAGGCAGGCAGCGGGAGCATCTGCTTTCCGATTCCCAAGAGAGAGGAGAAAAGAGGTTCCATATCGTTAGGTTAGAACAGAAACCACAAAGTAGGAGAAAGGCATTCAAGTTTTGGCATACTCTTTTGCAAAAGAAAGGGGGGGTGACAAGTGAGGGGGTCCCTGAAAAAGATTTGTGTTCCTTCATTGGGATGGTTAAGCTATAGTTTTACAAAGATCTGCAAATCCCAGATGCCCTGCTTAATATTCACTTGACACAACCCACAGAAATTTCTGGGAGTGTCTTTTGTCCCATTTAAGCTGTCTACCAGCTTTGAAACAGCAAGCCTCAGTTTTGAAGCTACTGATAAACTGCTGTGAATCTGACAGGTGAGAGTCAGAAATTCTAGTGCCTGGTGAACAACTATATGGACTAAATATTTACTAAATGAAACCAGTAGTGTAAATGCCTATAACACAGTTAAAAGAAAACAGTTCTTGTTTTAACTGAAAACCAGAAGCCTTGAGCTTATTTAGCTGAAGGGTTAAGCATTTATAGTCAGAATTTTGCAATTTTATGGAAGACTCTGAACAAAAGGGTAGGTGTGTTTGTGTGTAAAATGAGGGAGGCAGGTCATGTGATGTGAAGGACCAAAAGTACATAATAGCAAAGACTCGAATAAAGTGCATTATTGTTTCTGACAGGTCTGTTATTTTTGCATCCTTTTTGCACACTCTAAAGAGAAAGGACTGCGTACATGTTTCCCCAAGACTGACAGCAATGACTGCAGCAAATCTAATTCACATAAAGTGATGGTCTATTAATTCCAAACCTGGGTGTAGAAAAGTATTTAGTGGCTTGCTTCTGATAAGTTGTAAATGAGAGACACTCAGTTTGAAGAGGGCTGCATAACTCAGATGCTCTGCCTGCAGGACTCCACTCAGGCTCTGCTACTCTCCCCAGTAGCCCTTTCATGTGACCTGCTGGCTTTCTCCCACACAGCACCTATAACTGGCTGAAAGAGAGTAGTCGAGCATAGTGTCCCTTGTGTTCCCAAAGTGCAGCCCACCGCCATTCTTCTGCTCTCCATAAGCAGAGCCTTCTCAGTACAGGCAGAATTGTATATATTTCATATCACAATTTCATAAAGTAAATTAGAGTGACTCATTTGTCCCAGGAGCATGTAAAGAACAAAGCAAAAAAACAAACAAAACAGAGCCCATTTCAGTATTGGAGATATACAGTAGGCACTTTCGCAGATGAAATGACTCCTTTTCTGGTTTTCAGATAACACAGGTAGAGGAATTTCACATGCTAAATATGGACAGGAACTTAAACCTGAAGACAGAAATCCAGCAGGGGTTCTACTATGCAGGGGTACGAATCTCAAGACAGTGACAAGAGGGGTTAAAAATAAAGTACTAGCCAAGTTGCACTTTTAAACTGTCATGTGATGGGGTGGGGGGGGACAGATGTTCATTTTTAATTAAAAGTGGAAAACTTAGCATTGATTAAGTCAAGCATAGTATAGACATGCACTGTGCAAGCTTCCCCCACAGAGCTCTGCCAATGCACCTTGCTCCTGACCTGCAACACTCCCTGCTATTCCAGTGCTGGACCTACTGGGCAGAGAGAGAATCATATCAATTCTTCAGTGAAGGGACATCGATTTTGTGATGAGAACCAGATAGGAAATATCACTCAAAATGACTGCACTTGTAACCCTAAATGTCTGAAATCTTTTCTCCAGAGAATCTGATTGGCATTAACCCTCAGCAAAACTATCTTTCTATCACATCATGAGCAGCTACACAAAGCTGTTCTAGAAATGTGGAAGGTTATACAGATTAGTTATGAAAGATCTATGTTTTGGCAATGCTGAAAGGTCCACTATACTATCAAAGGGGTGAACAACTATCTTTTACACAAGATATTCTGTGAAACCTCTTATATCCCAGTTAATATATTTTTGAGATTTGTTAATTGGGGGGGGGGGAATCACCATCTTTCCCCAAACGCTACTCCAAAGTATGGAGAAAAAAAGCCCTAATGGCTTTATTAAACCCCTTTGTACTTAAATGATCCTGAACTTTTGGGATCCTGATCTTTCAAAGGGAAAATTATGGGAGTATTAGAGCAGACAGGTATTTCTTGCACTCAACACCTGTAATTATAGGGAAAGGCAACATGAACTCCTTAGATAACTTTGCCATATATGTTGCCTGATTCCAGTTCTTTCTGGAAAATATGTTCTCTGGATAGCAAGCTGCCTTGTCACATCAAATGGAAGGGGGAGGGGAAAGGGGAACTGGGAAGAGAAATAAAAAGCTTACCTTAGAGCCACGTTCATTAAAGATTATCTCTACATCAAGAATTTTGCCAAATTGCTGTAAAGACAAAAAAGAAAAAAAATCACCCCTAGTCTTTTCATTTGTACTTTTAAAATTTGTAATCCATTGGTTTAAACAACATATTTCTCACCTCTCAAACCCAGAGGTTTTCATTCCCACCCTCTCAATCCAAACACTGATAGCCAAAAGAAGTAACATGAATGCCTTGTCCATCTCCTACTGAAAATAACACATTACAAGGACCCAGGCAGTTCAGACTGAAGACAGACTGAATAGAAGAAGATCTTACACAGAAATCTCAGGAACTGTGCTGCCACTGCAGGTTCAAGCATCTTGCCCAAAAACACAGAATTAGGCTCTGGTCACACTGCAAAGGTAATTGCACTTTGTTCCCACTTTTTTAAATCGGGAACATTTTTCTTCGCATTGGGCTGACTAGATGCAGCCAGCCCCTCTCTTCCAGCACCCGCTCGCCTGCTGCTGCGCCGTCCCTCCAGGCAATCCTGCTGGCCATGGGGGAGGCTTGGGCGGCTGCTGCTTCTGCCGACACTGGGGGGGGGGCGCCGCTGCCGCCACCATTGCCCCATGAAAACAGGCTCCGCCATGTCCGCTGTGTCCGCCATCCTCCTTGCTGACCCCATCCAGGCTGCCAGAGCCCCCGCCTCTCGTTCCCACCTCCAGGGCCGTCTTTTGTGCGTTTGTTTTTTAAAGCTTCCAGTTTGAGCGCTTGACTAAACATGCGCTTAATAAATCCATTATTAAACGTTAAATGGATTTATTAAGCGCATGCTTGCTCAAGCGCTCAACCCGGAAGCTTTAAAAAAAAAAAAAAAGCACAAAGAGCGTTCAGACGGCCCTAATCGCAATCATTGCGAAAGATGGGCTGTCCAGATAGGCGAAATCGCACATTCAAAGCAGAAGTGCTAGGAAAACACTTGATTTTCCAGGGGTCAGGAAAACCCGGCATCATTGCTCGAGTGAGCCTGCTTCAGGGCGGGAGGCGGATTGGCGCGTGTGAACGTGAAACTGACATGCGCAAGGAAACGGCAGCGAATCCCGATCAAAACGGCAGTGTGACCAGACCCTTAGTGATCAGCTGAATTTGTCATCGTTGGTGGGATCATTAGTCCCCTGCTCCCAGGAGTGGCTACAACCATGGTCTTTAAGGCTGAGAACACCATCCCTCCACTCAAAGGGCATTTATAACCTTTCCTACCCAACCTGCCCCCCCCGCTTCTTGACAGATTTAATTAGTAAGTAATGCCCAGGTTTTAGTGCACAAGCAGCAGGCATGACTCCCAAGTTCTTGTCCACATTATTAGCCTGTACAAACTAAAAAGTATTCAACAAAAGAGAAGATATGGAAGTCCAAGGGACAGCCAGACCTACAGTTGTAATATAATCATTTATACAGATTCCAACAGATGCCATCCTTAGTAGCAAATTACTGTGCCACTTGGTCACTGAGGGTTCCTCCTTCTGTGCACAAAGATGTAACAAGTGTAGTCATCACTGCAAAAAAAAAAACTGCTGGGTGGCATAACTGCCAATGCAGTGGTAAGAAAAAATGTGTTCTCTTTCATGTTATTCCCAGGACAGTATAGCTCCTAAATTCAGCAGCATCCCATGTTCATGAAGATTTATTGCAAATCTTTTACTATTGCTATCTAGGCACTGTTCCTGCCATTTTATTGCTTCAGCTCCTTGGCTAATAAGGCTCTAACTAGTGGGAGAAGGTATTTAGGAGTGATCATGTCAACTTCACAGGCTGCCAACTCACTCCAGAGATCAACCAAGGCTTCAACAGGACTACCAACCATGCCAGCTAGAAAATCTCTGAGATCAATATTTCCCAAGGACCATTCTAATTGGCCCCTTGCACCTTCAGAGTCCTTGCAACTCTAAACTCTTATCAGGTCATATTTTCTCAAGGAAAAGGAACAATAGTGAATTCTTCACTATCAGAGCTTCCTGCCCAGAGCACAAAACAAATTTTGATTGGCCTGTCAGGTGTACTTTTGGCATGTTCTCACTGAGGAGTTGGGTAGTAAGAATTCTTTTCCCTCTTAGTTTCAAGTACAAACCTTCTACAATAAACTAAAATCCTTTCATTTCCATCTATTGGCCTCCCTTGGTGAACTTTCCATCTTTGAACAGTCCATCAAGTGAAGACCCACAGTCTGGTTTATGGCCTAGCGACTTCAGTTCTCAAGATTACAATGCTAAACTGCAGTGCTATCTGTCATTACTTTACAGCTTGTTTTAACTATTTATTGTGAAATATCTATTGTGAAATGTTTTAATTCCTACTGTGAATTCGCTGTTGTTATCTGCTCTGCGCCTGCTCCTGGGGAGGGTGGAATACAAGCCAAAATTAATTAATAAATAATAAATAAAAAAGAAATGTTTTGGCCTGGCACCTAAAAGAAAACACACAAGGTAACAGGTGAGCCTGATGGGGATGAGCCCTCCACAGGTGAGGTGCTACCACTGAGGCAAACAACATGATACAGTTTCAGAGGCTAGCCATGTTGGACTGCACAAGAACAGTTAGATTTGAGTCCAGTCACATCTCAAGAGGCCAACAAGATTTCCAGGGTGACAAGGGAACTCTGACTCTCAAAAGCTTATACCCTAAAAATCTTGTTAGTCTCTGAAGTGCTACTGACGTCAAAACTAACTGTTCTACATGTTACAGTGTATGCAAGTCCACCATGGGGACTCCCAGCCATAAAGCAACTGTCAGTTCCCAGTGGGAACTCCATGGAAAAGCATGTACAAAAGTCCTATTCAGATCAGGACCACAGTGCAGTGGGTAGGGTGTTGTCTGCCCCATCAGGAGCTCCATGTCCAGCCTCTAAATGCATTTATATTTATTTACATCCTGCTTTTCTCCCCAGTTGGTACTGGAAGTGGCTTCCGAACTTTGTTTTTCCCTCCTCCACTTCTCACCATAGCCCAAGCTGTGAGCTTCTACTGCAGAAGTGGCAATTCAAACCCAGGTTGCCCAGGATCCTCATTTGCCAGTATATCCAACCACTGCACTACAATAGCACTGCGTCTTACCAGTGGGGTAAATAATGCTCCTCCCAGCACTACTTTGGCTTGGGAAAATGACATGGTTGGGAGAGGCTGGAGCTCTTCCTCCCCTACTCCACAGTCCCAATCTGAATAGGGCACCATGGCACTTGAGGGAATTTTCCACTGGGAAACTTACTAATGCACTCTGATTTCATGTTGGATTGTCCCTTAATAGTCGTAAGCTACTTCTGGGTATCATTTTGGCTTATTAGAAACATCATTGATTGTCAAATTTTACTCTGCCACTCAATCAGTCCAACACATAATTAATGACCTGCAGCCTATCCTAGAGAATGACATTCCCTTACAAAGGCCTTGGGTGGCAGGCCTTTCCTTGCTTACGGACAACCTCCTAACCAAAGACAATGTCTTACCTAGAACAATGAATCCCCTAACAGACAGACAAACTCAGGAACCAGACTCTGCAACAAACCTAGATGCCAACTTTGCATATACACTCATACAACATGATCACAGTACTTAAGAACATCAATTGTATCATATCTGGCTCATTCACTTTTTCATCTTTAAATGTTATACAACCCATCAATGTGCCAACAATGCCCTTCTACTCTCTACACTGGACAAAGAGGCTAGATAGCATGCAAAAGAATAAACGGACACAAAACTGACATCAAACCCTGTAATACTAAGAAACCCAGGATTAAACATTTTAATCTCCCAGGACATACTGTTACTAATGTAAAATTAACTGCTCTATAAAAGAAATTCAAAGAAGAATTCAACAAGAAATTGCTGAATTAGAATTTATTAAGAAGCTCAACAGCACAACCCTCCTTCCAAGTTTAACAACTTCAGATTTCTCACTCACTACAGTTGCTAATATCTTGCATACCTCTTCCCTTAAAGGTAAAGGTAAAGGTTCCCTTGCTCGAAAGCCAGTCGAATCCGACTCTAGGGTTGCGGTGCTCATCTCCGTTTCAAAGCCGAAGAGCCAGCGCTGTCCGAAGACGTTTCCGTGGTCATGTGGCCGGCATGACTAAACACCAAGGTGCACGGAACGCTGTTACCTTCCCACCGAAGTGGTACCTATTTATCTACTTGCAATTTCTTGCTTTCGAACTGCTAGGTTGGCAGGAGCTGGAGCTAGAGACAGGAGCTCACCCTGTCATGCGGCACCCGGGTCTTGAACTGCTGAACTACTGACCTTCCACAGCCTGCAGTTCAGCGTCTTAACCACTTGAGCCACCGCAGCTCGAGACCTCTTCCCTTAAAAGATATTAATTAGTTCAGCTATACTTCTGTAAATGTAACTGGATATCCAGTGGCACCTTTAAGACCAGGTAAACTTTGCTGGTCTTAAAGATGCCACTGTACTCAAACTTTGTTCTATTGCTTCACACCAACACGGCTACCCAACTGAATGTAACTGGATATGCCTATCCTGTTTCATTCCGCACTTTCCTAGATCAGGTTTTATGTGAATCCTACTTTGCCTGTTTACCAACAGATGGGAATGGTCATTCACCATTCTGAGCAAATTCTGAGAGCCAGTGTGGTGTAGTGGTTAAGAGCAGTGGGCTATAATCTGGAGAACAGGGTTTGATTCCCACTTCTTCACATGAAGCCTGCTGAATGACTCTGGACCAGTCACAGTTCCCTCAAAACTCTCTCAGCCCCACCTGCCTCATAAGGTGCCTGCTGTGGGGAGGGGAGGGAATATGATTGTAAGCCACTTTGAGACTTCTTAAGGTAGAGAAAAGCAAGGTATAAAAAAAAATCAACTCTTTTTATTCTTCTAATTACGCTTTCGATTTGATCTTATTTCAACAGGCCTCTCTTTGAATGACCCTTCCCCAACACACACTTCTGTTGCTAATCTAAATATATTGCGTTCTCACTCACAAAGACTTAAGGTGGAATATATTTTGTTAGTCTTTAAAATACCAGTGGAACTCCTGTTTTATTTTGCTCCTACAGACTAACATAGCTATCCATCCAGAATTCATATCTTTTAGTCACACTGACTTTTAATCAGGCTCTTGGCCTGCTCAGCTATCTTTTCTGTCAACAGCATATAGGTCCTACTCTCCCTGCTCTGTTAATTTTTTTTTCAGCCACACCCATCTTCTCAATTCCTCGTCTTTTCTGCCATCTTTTACCCGTGGCTTTGCCTCATATTCTTTCCTTAGGCTCTCTGTTTTCTGCCTGGCTGGATTTGCTCCTTCCTTGAGCTCATTTCCCCTTGTAGTTTCACTGTCTCCTGAATCTTCTTCTCACTACGCTTTCCAGGCTTCAGCCTTCCTATGCAGCTCACACTATTCCCCCGTCCCTAAGCTTGGATGAAAGACCTTTTATTTCATGGCTAACCAGGGCCAGCTGCCCTGCAGAAGAAGGGTGAATGGAGGACCTTCCATCGACTTGTGATTCAATTTTCATCTGGCCCCTTGTTACATATGTTCTACAGAAGCCAAAAGGAGCAAATAATTGAAAGGTGGCACAGAAATGCTGCAATAGGCAAATTTAGCTCAGCTAATACAAACTAGAATCTTAATCACTGTTGTGACCACAATATCCCTTAAAGCATTCCAGTACAGCTTGATGAAAAGCAAAATTATCCTCTGCTACCCTCCAAAACACACACAGCACTGCCAAAAAATCTGCATGACTGTATCATTTTTGAATGGTTTTATCATTAAACTAGGCTCCCTCTCATCAGATCACTCACACATTCTTAAAGCTTGTCTTAAAACCACCATCAAGCATTTGGACAATTTGTTGCCCTAAATTATATAATTTATATACTATAAATTGTTATTCTCTGATGACATCACATTACCCATGATACTATGGTGTTTCACATGCTCATAACCCCTCTGCTAGGACTATACTATCTAGAATGGAATTGGGTCCGATATACTGTGAAAATATTTATTACCATAGCCTGCATGATTTTCAGAAAGTTCTGCTTCAAACTTATGAGTCACATCTGCTAATTATTATTAAATAAAAAGCAGGCATCACTGCCTACTCCGCAAGCTTTATAGACCAGCCTTCAATGTAACTATTTCAGTCTTGTTGTCAACTCTTCTAAACGTTAACTGCAAACAACATGACTTTCCCTAGAGGCAATGAACTAACTAGGCCAGCAACATTCACTACGTGGACAGTGCTAAACTAGACATTGCACGTACAGTAAGAAAGTAGTCACTGGAGGTTTCAGTTCCTGATCCAAAGGGGCTTCCTATGCTTTTAATAGATGCTCAACAAAGGAGATTATCTGGCAGAGCACTTGATGCCCAACATCTCACTGTCAGTCAGCTATCAAGGTATGCGGGATAGGTGTTTTGTGTTGTAAGAGCAAGAAACCAGATTCACAGAGGTCATTGAGCTGACGTCTACAGCAAACAACAAAAGGTAACATACTCATTTTTTCGCTATCACAACTGTGTAGCCAAAATAGTCAGGCACTGAGCTAAATTCTGTATTCAAATATATTTCACTTCTATATTTAAACCACAGTACTTTTCAGATTTATTCCTTGCCCCTCTGAGGCAGGGTATATTACATACCATTCTACACAGAACCATGAGGCAAGACTTGACAGAGTTTTACTGATTACTGAGAAAGCATAGTGCATGTGTGCTAAAGTAATCAAGTATTCCAAAGTAGTTTGCAATTATTGTTAGCTTTAGGCCAAAGAGTTCTGGCATTTTCCCAAAATGGCATGGTGACAAAGTAGTTGCTAGGACTGAGATTTGGTTTATTTGAGACTATTCTTACTCAGCTTTCCACAAAATGAATCTTCCATATGAAAACCTGGAGCTCTGAACTCCTGGGGTTAGAATTTTTGTATCTCTGAAGCCAAAGGTATCTCAAGGCTGGTAGTGTTAAATCAAGACAATTTAAATAATTGTTTTAAAATACAAAGAATAAAAGGGAGTAAATAAATCACTTATTTTAACAAATTAGTTGCTGTAGATTTTCCGGGTTGTGTGGCTGTGGTCTTGGCATTGTAGGACCTCACATTTCGCCAGTAGCTGTGACTGGCATCCTCAGAGGTATAACACAGAAAGATGGAGTACTCTCTGTGTCAAGGTGAGCAGAAAAATTGTAGGAAGGTAATTTATATCTACCCTGGAAGGTGGGGTAGGGCTCTGAAGAGCGATTAAACCAAAGGTAAAACGAACAACTGAGGAAAAACAGTCTCCCACAGGAAAAGTGTTTTTGCCATATATCAAAGGAATCACTGATCAGATGGGAAAACTTATGAAAAAACACAATCTACAAACAGTATTCAGACCCACCAGAAAAATACAACAGATGCTACGATCAGCAAAAGACAGAAGAGACCCCTTAACTTTTGCAGGAGTATACCGCATACCATGCAGTTGTGGACAGGTTTACATCAGGACCACACAGCGTAGCATTCAGACAAGAATAAAAAACATGAAAGACACTGCAGACTTGGCCAACCTGAAAAATCAGCAGTGGCTGAACATAGCCTAACCCAAACAGGAGACAGCATTTTGTTCCAAGACACTGAAAGACTGGACAACACTTCCAATTACACAGGGAAGCCATTGAAATTCATAGACATAAACACAATTTCAACAGGAAAGAAGAGAGTTTAAAAATAAATAGGCCATGGTTTCTGTCCTGAAAAACACAAAATGCTCTACAGTTAACAATAGCACTACAGATAAGATTAGAGGTCCAATAGCCATTCCACACACAAAAGAACCTCCTCAAGAAACAATCCATACACAAAAGAACCTCCTCAGGAAAGCTCCTCCATTAGCATGTTCATAGCCCGGAGAACTACTACAAGATAATGACTTAGCCCTACCCACCTTCCAGGGTAGATATAAATTACCTGCCTACCATTTTTCTGCTCACCTTGACACAGAGAGTACTCCATCTTTCTGTGTTATACCTCTGAGAATGCCAGTCAAAGGTACTGGTGAAACGTCAGGTCCTACAATGCTAAGACCACGGCCCCAAAACCCGGAAAATCTACAGCAACTAATGAATTCCGGCCATGAAAGCCTTCGACAACATATTTTAACAAAGTTACTCTTTTTAATTCATTATATAAATCTATTACTATGTAACTAAATAGAGCTTTTTAAAGATTTGGTAGTCAAAGCTGGTCAAAAACTAAAATCCATTTATTACCTGGAATTCTGGAGAATTCCAAAGGTTGCACAATGTGCTGCGTTAATAAAGTCTGATCTTAATAAAACATGGGTTTTGTCTGGACTTTATGGGCAAACATAACTACAAGCTTTTTGGAGCTGACCCAGCTGAGCTCTGAGAAGGAGCAAGGTGTTTGAGCTGCCAGAGGGGTGAGTGGTTTTTTTTATTTATTTACTTTCAGCTGAGGTGCTTTAGCTGAGAAGGTACTGTGTGGGGGACTGTATTTGGGAGTGTGTGGGTGAGTTGTAACAGACTCCTGGCTGCTGGAGTTAGGATATGAAAGGGTCCTTGTTTGCCTGTCATTAAGTGCCTAGGGTGAATTTGAGTGGCTGCTGGCCACACCCTCTCCTGGGGGACACTTCTATTTAAGGCAGGAAGCTTGCAAGAGGCACAAGCCTCTGGCACAAGCTGAAGGGTGAGAGCAAAAGGGTGAGGCTCTTGGCCTGTGGCTCTTAGCCTAGGGACTCTCAGCCTAGGGGCTCTGTAAGAAGCCCAGGAAGAGCCAGAAAGCCAGGGAACTTGGCTCCTTGGGTTCCCAGTAAGGTAAGTAGACTTCTACAACAGGAGCCATATAAATACAAAGTGTTTTAAAAGGGGGGTTATAGAAAAGTATTTGTTTAAAAACAATTATGAAGCCAGAATGCCAGCAGGGGGTTGGGGGCTATCCAGTGTTTTGCATGGAGTGTCACATGTATGACTATCTGCCCACTGGTCAGAAGTCTTGGGTGTGTGCTCGGTGCAAGGAGCTCCTGGTTCTCAGGGAGCGAGTTTGCTCCCTTGAGGCCAAGGTGGCTGACCTGGAAAAGCAGAGACAGTCAGTTAGGTGCATGGAGAAGACTCTCGGGGACTTGTTAGATATATCCCACTCTGGATCTGGCAGCCCAGCTGCTGCCAGGGAGCATGAGGGTCAAGGGGAAATGGGGCACCATGCTGAGGATAAGGGGAATGTGCCCTCAGAAGGGACCTCTTCTTCAGCTGGTGAACGGGTATCCTTTTGTACCAAGGAATCGTCCCTGGGAAGGGTGGGAGGGGGCTCTTGGTAGTTGGTGATTCGATCCTTAGGCAGGTAGACAGCTGGGTGGCGAACCCGCGTACTGACCGTATGGTGACTTGCCTGCCTGGTGTGAAGGTAGCAGACATTATGCGTGTTTTAGCCAGTGGTCGTGGTGCACGTCGGCACCAACGATGTGGGAAAATGCAGTCGTGAGGTCCTGGAGGAGAAATTTAGGCTGCTGGGCAGGAAACTCAAGGCCAGGACCTCCAAGGTAGCCTTCTCAGAAGTCCTACCTGTTCCACGCGCAGGGCCGGAGAGACAGGCACAGATCAGGAGTCTCAATGCGTGGATGAGACGGTGGTGTAGGGGGGGGGAAGGGTTCAAATTTGTTAGGCACTGGGATGCTTTTTGGATGAAGAGGGAGCTGTACAAAAGGGACGGTCTCCACTTGTCCCGAGAAGGAACCAGGCTGCTGGTGCTCAAAATCAAAAAGGTGGAAGAGCAGTTTTTAAACTGAATAATGGGGGAAAGCCGACAGGAGATGAAAAGTCAATGGTTCGGGATGGCTCATCTCAAAGAGATGAAGGGGTAGCTATTACTTTTGTACAAAGAAATGGATTAAAACTGTCCACTGAGACTGTGGCTAATGATAGAAACTGCCTGGCAAGGTCTCAAGGCAGCAAGGGGAAGGCTGTGGGCTTAACAAATGTGGGAAACTATAAGTGTTTATACACAAATGCTAGAAGTCTCCGAGGTAAAATGGGGGAGTTGGAATGCTTGGTGTTTGGGGGGGGGGAATAGACATTGTGGGTATTTCAGAAACTTGGTGGGATGAGGAAAATCAGTGGGATATGGTGATTCCTGGTTATAAATTATATTGGAAGGATAGGGGGGAAGGGTCAGAGGTGGGGTGGCTCTGTATGTCAGAGAGGGTATACCGTCCAGTAAAATTGAGAGGGTAAGAGAATTGGATTCGCTTCTGGAAATGCTATGGGTTGAAATAGGGGGTCCAAAAGGAGGCTTAACAGTTGGAGTTTGTTATCGCCCACCAGATCAAAAGATAGAGGAGGATTATAAAATGATGAATGAATTAAAGATAGCGGCTAGACGAAATAACTGTGTCGTAATAGGCAACTTTAACTACCCACACATTGATTAGGTCAATATGAGTTCTAGTTGGGAAAAAGAGATTGAGTTTTTAGACACTCTCAATGACTGTGCTATGGAACAGATGGTCACAGATCCCACCAGGGGAGAGGTGATCCTGGATTTGGTCCTAAGTAACACCCAAGACCTGGTGAGAGATGTAAAACTGATTGCACCACTTGGGAACAGTGACCATAATGTCATTGAGTTTAACAGTTGCCCAAAAAGACTGATGCAACCACTTTTAACTTTAAAAGGCGTAACTTCTCTGGTATGAGGGGACATGTGAGGAAGAAATTGAAAGGAAGAGTGGAGAAGGTCAAAACCATCGGGGAAGCTTGGAGACTATTTAAAAATACAATCCTAGAAGATCAGAAAAAATGTATACCGCAAGTTAGGAAAGGTACAAATAGGTATAGAAAAAAGCCTGCATGGTTATCAAATAAAGTAATGGAAGCTGTAAAAGGTAAGAAGGATTCCTTTAAGCGGTGGAAAGCTAGTCTTAGTGAGATTGATAAAAGGTAACACAGACCGTGGCAAATAAAATGCAAGTCTGTGATCAGGCAAGCAAAAAGGGAATATGAGGAGCATATCGCAAAAAACATAAAGACCAACAATAAAACTTTCTTCAAATACATTAGAAGTAGGAAGCCAGCCAGGGAAGCAGTGGGGCCCTTGGATGACCAAGGGGTAAAAGGAGTAGTGAAGGATGATAGGGAAATGGCTGAGAAGCTGAATGCATTTTTTGCCTCTGTCTTCACTGTGGAAGAGGAGAAGTGCTTGCCCACTCCAGAAGTACTGATTTCGGGAGAGGATTTGAAAGACCTGAATCAGACTGCGGTGACAAGAGAGGAAGTCCTCCAACTGATGGACAATTTAAAAACTAATAAATCCCCAGGCCCGGATGGCATTCATCCGAGAGTTCTGAAAGAACTCAAATGTGAACTTCTGGATCTCCTGACAAAAATATGTCATCTTTCTTTAAAATCTGCCTCCATTCCTGAGGACTGGAAGGTAGCTAATGTCACTCCCATCTTTAAAAAGGGCTCCAGGGGAGATCCGGGAAATTACAGGCCAGTCAGTCTGACATCGATACCGGGTAAGTTGGTGGAAATTGTTATTAAGGAAAGAATTAGTAGGCACACTGAAGAACAAAAACTATTGAGGCAGACTCAGCATGGGTTCCGTAAGGGAAGATCTTGTCTCACTAACCTGTTAGTGTTTTTTGAGGGAGTGAACAAACATGTGGACAAGGGGGACCCAACAGATATTATTTACCTTGACTTCCGGAAAGCTTTTGATACAGTTCCTCATCAAAGGCTCCTAAGTAAGCTCAATAGTCATGGGATAAAAGGACAAGTCCTCTTGTGGATCAAAAACTGGCTTATAAATAGGAAACAGAGAGTGAGTATAAATGGAAAACTTTCTCAGTGGAGGGTGGTAAGCAGTGGGGAACCACAGGGATCGGTACTTGGTCCGATGCTTTTTAACCTGTTTATTAATGATTTGGAATTGGGAGTAAGCAGTGAAGTGGCTAAATTTGCAGATGACACAAAGTTGTTCAGGGTGGTGAAAACCAGGGAGGATTGTGAGGCACTCCAAAGGGATCTGTCGAGGATGCGTGAGTGGGCGTCAACGTGGCAAATGGGGTTTAATGTGGCCAAGTGCAAAGTGATGCACATTGGAGCCAAAAATCCTAAATATAAATACATGTTGATGGGGTCTGAACTGGCAGAGACGGACCAAGAGAGAGATCTTGGAGTCGTAGTGGATAACTCAATGAAAATGTCTAGACAGTGTGTAGCTGCAATAAAGAAGGCCAACGCTATGCTGGGGATTATTAGGAAGGGAATTGAGAACAAATCAGCCAGTATCATCATGCCCCTGTATAAATCATTGGTGCGACCTCATTTGGAATACTGTGTACAGTTCTGGTCACCACATCTCAAAAAGGATATTATAGCATTGGAAAAAGTGCAGAGAAGGGCAACCAGAATGATAACAGGGTTGGAACACCTTCCCTATGAAGAAAAGTTAAAACGCTTGGGGCTCTTCAGCTTGGAGAAACGACGGCTGAGGGGTGACATGATCGAGGTTTATAAGATTATGAATGGGATTGAGCAGGTTGAGAAAGAAGTACTTTTCTCCCTTTCTCACAATACAAGAACTCGTGGGCACTCCATGAAATTGCTGAGCAGTCGGGTTAGAACAGATAAAAGGAAATACTTCTTCACCCAAAGAGTGATTAACATATGGAATTCACTGCCACAGCAGATGGTGGCAGTTACAAGCATGGACAGTTTCAAGAGGGAATTAGATAAACATATGGAGCAGAAGTCCATCAGTGGCTATTAGCCACAGGGTATAGATGGGAATTCTCAGTCTGGGGCAGGTGATGCACTCTATTCTGGATGCTGGAGGGGGCAGCAGTGGGAGGGCTTCTAGTGTCCTGGCCCCACTGCTGGACCTCCTGGTGGCACCTGGTATATTTTGGCCGCTGTGTGACAGAGTGTTGGACTAGATGGGCCATTGGCCTGATTCAACATTGGCTTCTCTTATGTTCTTATGCCTACTTTGAGAATACTGGAATTTAAAGGAAGGAACATTTCAAATGGACAAAAAAGAATCTGAGAAACTTCACTAGCTAATGCTACTATTGTCTAGTATTGAAAGTTTTTCCTCCAGTATTATCAATGTAAGAATCACAACATTTTCCCTTTGTTTTTCAACCTTTTAATGAACCTGTGCATTCCTTTTGGCATCTGAAAGTAATTTGATGAACTGCTGGTTAGTATATTTTCAACGGTTGGCTTCCATTTCTGCTGCTTCTTCCCAGCATTTCAAGAACACAGTCTGACACCGGCTGGCCACACCCTGTGCCTACTAAAATCAGCTAAGCATAATACACACGATGCAGACAGAGACCTTAGCACCACAGCATGAAAGTTGTATTTCTGCCCCTACCCCACCCTCTGCAGCATTCACTCTGATTTTGAGTTCTGGAGTTCATGGCAGAGGTGACATTTGAACAGGGACTTCAAGATTCTGCGCTCCAATGCTACATTAGCTTTTTTATACTAAAGAAGTCCGATAGAAGGTAATGGATTGTTCGAAAATACTGCATGAATGGATTGACAGCAATGTTTGCTTGCTTAAAATTAAAACAATTAGAGTGAAAAAAATCCAATTTAGATTAAAGATTTTTTTTGACAAATAAAAATGGATTTTTAAAATGTCATAAATTTTTATGCTCTTGTGCTCTTACTCAGAAGAAGTGGAAGTTTTGATTTAGCATATTTTCTTTTTTATTTAAAATAAAAAGCCTCCCAATGGATTGACAGCAATGTCTGCTTGTTTAAAATTAAAAACAATTAAAGTTAAAAAAATAAAATCCAATTTAGATTAAAGATTTTTTGACAAATAAAAATGGATCTTTAAAATGTCCTCAATTTTTATGCTCTTGTGCTCTTTATTGAGAAGAATTGGCAGTTTGATTTAGCATCTTTTTAATTTAAAATAAAAAGCCTCCCAGGGGTAGCAAAAGCTTTACAATTTATTGACATTTGGGGGCAGGGATTAAGTATGATTTGTGCCATTTGGTATAACTTCTTACCTGTTAATATGACTTGTGAATGGATCATGACCTTTAGAAAGTGTAAGCTTTAATATTTTATTTAGTATTAGAACAAGTGGAGATCCACAAGAAACTTGGGAGGGGGCATTCCCCCACATTTGCTTCCTTCCATCTCCCCCTTCTTTCCTTTGCTTTCTCCTCCCCAAGCCAATCCCCATCTTCTTTCCCTTTCTCTCTCCACCAAGGCCAATCCCCCTTCTTTCTTGTTCCCTCCACCCCCCAAGCCAATACCTCCTTCTTTCCCTTTTTCTGTCCCCTATCCAATACCCTCTTCTTTGTTGTTCTCTCTCTCTCAAGCCAATCCCACTTCTTTCTCTCCCCCCCAAGCCAATTCCCCATCTTTACCTTTCTCTCCCCCTCGCAAGCCAATCCCTTCTTCTTTCTCTTTCTCACCCCCTTCTTTTTCTCTATCTTTGAGGCTGGCAGGAGGAGCAGTGCCTGGAAGCTGCTCCAAGCCTGGAGAAGCTCCCAATGGTGGCCAGGCCTGGAGCAGCTCCCAGTATCCGCTGCTACCATGATGGGGCACAGAGCCTCTCTCAGCATTCCCCATCACTGCAGCTGGGCTCAGAGCTTCTCCGGGCATTCCACACCATCATGGCTGGGCCTGGAGCCACTCCCAATGTTCCCCACTGCTGTAGCCAGGCCTATTATTGTGACGAAATGTAGTTTCTCAGAGCTTGTAAAGAAGAGAAATCTCACCAAGCATCCAGAACTCCCTTGATCTCAACAGTTAGAACCTGGACAGTAGAGCCTTACTCTTTCTTTCACTCTGACTTTGGAGTTACTCAAAGTAATTCTTCAAAATTAATGCTGTTTTGTTCAAAATCCCCAGTTCTATACCCCTCATTTTTCTCACCTTCAAATAAAAGCTGTTTGTTGAAGAACAGTTCAGGTTTTGAATGGGGCATCCAAAATGCTATTACCATTAACCAGGCCCTTTTTAAAACTAAAGGATTACATAAGGATTGGTGGTGGTAGAAAGTGCTATCAGGCTGCAGCTGACTTACAGTATCCTGTAGGGTTTTTAAGGTAAGAGACATTCAGAAGTGGTGTGCCATTAACAGCCTCTGCATAGCAACCCTGGGTTGCCTTAGTGGTCTCCCATACAAGTACTAACCACAGCTGACCCTGCTTAGCTTCCAAGATCTGATAAGAATGGGCTGGTCTTGGCCATCCAGATAAGGGTATGTAAACAGGTTGCACTTACCTCTAACTGTTGTTCATTGAGTGGTCTTCTGTGCAGGCACACATGGGACTGTGCGGTCACAGGCCTGCTTCAGAGGAATGATCTTCTGAAGAATTTAGAATTTTTCCCCATCCACAGGGTCACATGATGGAGGCTGGGAGAGTGCTCTTCCCACACTTCTCCCTCCGCTGCCTTGAGGTGGCCAAGGACAACAGCGGAGCAGCCCACAGCGGGGAAAAGAAGGAGGGATGTGTGCCTGCACAGAAGACCACTCAATGAACAACAGTTACAGGTAAGTGCAACTTTGTTTTTGTTGTTGTGGTTTCTGTGCAGTTCCATATGGGAAAATAAGCAAGCTCACTTACCAAAGGAGGTGGGTGTGGGCCAGTCAGCAAAAAATTGATCGAAGCACTAACTTTCCCACAGCAGCCTCGCTCCTGGTATCTATGTCCATGGAATAGTGTTTGATGAGTGTTGAAAGCATCGACCAAGTTGCCGCTTTGCAGATGTCTTCCAGCAGCAATCTGGACAGAAAAGGTGCAGAGGAGGTAGGGGCCCATTGCAGTCCTCGATGCAATGGGGCACATTCGATTCTGCATAGGCCAACCTTATGGCTGAGACCACCCACCTGGAGAGCATTTGGGGCAAAGCAGCTTTGCCTTTATTATGGTCCCTTAGGCATATGAACAGCTTCCTGTCCTTCCTAAACTCTTTTGTACGATTTAAATAAAAGAGCAATGCCCTCCTAACATCAAGTGTATGCAAAGTCTGTTCTGAAGGTGATGTTGGAGATGGAAAAAAGACAAGGAGAATAATGTCTTGGTGTTCATGAAAACAGGAGACCACCTTGGGTAAATAGTGCAAACTTGGTTGCAACACTACCTTGTTAGTATGAAATTTAGTGAATGGAGGGTCACAGGACAGAGCCTTTAATTCTCCTACTCTGTGTGCTGAAGTAATCACCACAAAAAAGGCTGTTTTGTAGGAAAAGAAAGAGACATCAGACCTTGCTAGAGATTTTAATGGTTTATGCAGAAGAATCATTAAAACCAAGGGGAATCAGAGTGTCAACAGGAGGATACAAATTTAGCAAACCCTTTGAAAACTTCTTAGCCTCAGGTGCCGAAAAAACCCTTCAGGTTCTTGGGAAAAACTGATATCGCTGCTAAATGCACTTTAATGGATGAGGAGGCTAAGCCCCCGTGCTTCAATAGTCGAAAATGTCAGATAGCAAATAAGCCTCAGGGGAAACCCCTCTCTTAGCTGCCCATGCTGAGAACTTCTTCCACTTTGCCACATGCAACCTCCTAGTGGATGGCTTGCGGGAAGCTAAGAGTACCTTCTGCACCCTATGTGAAAAGGGGACTATGGTTGAATCAACCATGCTGTTAGACTCAATGACCCCACAGTCAAGGGCAGAACTAAGTAAATCCGCTGCTACTGGTAGGGACTTGTGCATCTCCCCTTGGACATTTCCCATAGAACAGGGAACCAATTAATTATGAGCCCTAAGTCCTCTAAAGCTGAAATAGCAAGGTGCAGGTGTTCCTGAAGGAGCCCTGAGGATGCAGCAGCAAATTACCAGCTGTCAAGGTAAGGGCAGATTGTGCAACCCTGTAACCTCAAATGGGCTACCACCACAAAGACACATTTTGTGATAACCCTCCATGTGGTTGCTAAAATGAATGGCCAGGCTGTGTACTCATAGGTACTGTCATCAAATAGAAACCTTAAGAACTTTCTACATTAATCATGTATAGAAATATGGAAGTACGCATCTCTGAGGTCCAAGACCGCAAACTACAACTCCCCAGATAGGAGTGGTATGACCTCATGAAGGGAAATCATCCTAAATTTCAGTACCTGCAGATGCTTGTTGAGGCCCTGGAGGTTTAAGATCACCATTTTACTCCACCATTCTTGTCTACAGAAACATACCTAGGGGTTAAAAAAAACACACCTTGATCTGACCTTGCCCTGAGTGCAACTCTAATGGCACCTTTCCCAAAAGCACAGAGACCTCTTGTGCCAGAATCGACAGGGGGTTAAAAAGGAGGCATAGAAACATTCCAGAAAGTAACCCTTGTTTATTATTAAGAGAACCCAGGAGTCCCGGGTGGTCCAAACCTATTGGATAATCTATCCAAAAATAACTTGCCCAGCACTAGTCAAGTACAGGAACCACCCCTCATCCATGAGTGCCTAGGAAACTGGGAGGACTGCTTTCCTCTCTGCTTATTCTGCTTCCTAGGTTGGGAGTGCTGGGAAAAAGCTGGTCTATATTGTTGCTGCGGACATTGAGAGTTCTGATACCTATACACATGATACTTACGGAACCTACATTGTTGTCTAAAACTATACCTAGGAAAAATACCTTTGCTTGTATGTGGTAAATGACAGAGGTAATCCCAAGGGATTCCGCTGTAACTTTATTCTTCCAGTTATGGTCTAAAACTGAGTCCATCTGCTCACTAAATAATTTTTTGCCTTGGAATGGATGGTCTTCAGTCTTGGCATGGATGTCTGGGGGCTAAGCTGAGTATTTCAGCCAAGAGTGACATCTTAAAACAACTCCAGATGCCATAACCCTCCTGCTATACTCAGCTATGTGCCTGGTGGCATTAAACTGATGTTTACAAACTCTGCCCTTCTGAAAGTAACACCCTAGCTAGAGGTTTCTTATTTTCCAGCAGTATGTCAGAAAACTGCTGCATATAGTCCCACAGTAACATCTGATAACAACCCATTATAGCCAGAAAATTAGACACTTAAAGTTCCATTGTTCCTGATTAGTAAACTTTGTGGCCCATGGAGTCGAGTTCTCAGCTCTCTTTGTTCATTAGAGCGGACTGCGAGCCAGATCTCTGTCTGGCAGGAAGGGTTTCGGAGATCAGTGAGTTTGCTGGAGGATGATGCAACAAACACAGACATCTCTCTTCCTTGACCCTATAAAGATTCTCGAGCTTCCAGGCAGAAGCTGGATCAGACATTGGCTTGGACCAAACTGTTGACAAAATGTCCTGGATGTCTTGTAATAACGAAATGGATACTAGTCCCAAATCAGGCATATAGATCAGACCTGCAGGTTGAAATTTGAAAGACAGGGATTCTAAATCTAAGGTCTTAATCAGGAGTAAAAGCCGCTCTGAACAGAGCTTTAAATCCGCAGTTGGTGAGGGTGCTGATGGTTCACCCACTACATCATCTGGGGATGGCAATTAAGTGGCTTCTGAATCTTCATCAGACCCTTGATCGTAAGCCTCTTCAGACTCTGAAGGATGGTGCACTTGCTCTTTGATATGGTGTCTAGAAGTCTTGGAGCTGCTTTGACCTTCCCATGAGTGGTTTGTGGAGGCATCGCATAGCTAGGAAAAGGCAAACTTGAATCCCATGCACCCCACTGTGGATGGCACATGAAAGGATAAGAAAACTATGGGCCCTGAGGAGGATACCAAGGGCCTGCAGCAGGCAGGTTTGCTTTGTGCTGCTGCTTTGCTAACATGACCGTATGATGAGACAGAGGCACCTCAAGGACATCGTCCTCTGACGACCTTGGTAACATTAGGCCATGTGATGGAGACTGAGCTTTTGGCTTCAGAAGTCCCTCGATTCCAACTGCTGTCGGAGTTGACTGATGTCCAGCTGGCAACACCAATAAGCATCGGGATGAGGTAGACCTTTGGCTTCTAGGTGAATCCAGCGATCAGCGTCGGACTGTTGACATCAAGAAGACCCAGGCCATGGGCATCGAGGCAACAAGGAAGGTTGACATCAAGATGAAGCCCAACATTGAGAAGATTCTGGAGGTGGGCGTTTGGATTTTTTCCTTTGTTTTATAGGTGGCAACAGCTCCAACACTGCACGCTGTGCCATGAGCAATTTCTCCCCCAATTCCAGCACTGATGGTGTCAGAGCCAAGGCTACCAATGGTGCTCTGGGTCTCTTATCAGGTTGAGCCCATTGTTCCCCTCATGTATCCGGGGTGCCAAGGGCTTTCTCCAACAAAGCCACTTTAAACCTTTGTGCTCTCTCATTGAGAGCTTTAGGTGTTAGGAGGCAGCATGCTGAGCACATGGCTGTATTAGCCTTCCCCCAGATATATCAAACAAGAATTATGCCCATCATTCTGGGCCATTCTGGGTCCATGCTCACTGCACTTTGTGAAAAAAGCCATATCTTTCAAGAGGTCAAAGAAAAAGAACAATATGCTAACTGAAGAATGCTCTTCAAAAAAGCTATCTCAGAAATTCTGGAAGCCCATCCTCGCCTCACGGTGGGGAAGACAGAACTGAGGGAAGAGTGCTCTCTCCACCACCATCATATGATCTTTTGGGTGGGAAAAGCAGGGCTGAAGACAGAGGGGAGGGGGGAGCGCTTCTAGGCTCTGGAAAATTCTAAGTCCTTTGGAAGGTCATTCCTCTGAGGCAGGCCTGCAACCACACAGTTCCATATGGGCCTGCACAGAAACCATGATGATGAAGGATGAGTTTCACTGTATTATGAGACGAATAATACACAATTACCCCTCTGCCCTGAGTGGGTTGTATCTGGGTTGGATCCAGTGATCCATCAGCAAAAAAAATTGATGTCCACGGACCTCGCCCCTCCACACACACTTTCCTCATCCAACACCATCCTTTTCTGACTTTGACAAAGTTGATTCCCAGGACTGCAGAACTTACATGGAGTAATAGCTATGTGGATTGGTGGGCATGAGAAGAAGGAAGGAGGCAATACTGCCCTTCCTGCCTTTTCCAGTCAATGGAGCTTCACTGATGGAAAAGAGATGAGGGAACAGTTTTGCTGTTTCCCCCCTCCTCATTGTAGCCATCAACCTAAGCAGCTGTTACGCCACAAGAGTCCTCCATTTCTAGGACTCAACTCTCCCAGGGTTGAAAATAGCTGCTACAGCAAAGGGAGAACACAAAAAACCGACAGTCCTTCAATGAACAGATTGCTGGATCCAACCCCAGAAGAAATTCTTGCATCCTGGTACAACATGTACAATACACATCACCAATATTCCAATTTGTTGTAGAGCAGTTATCCTAGTTCTATGATAAAATATCTGCAGATATAGGGTAGAGTTTGGGTGACACCCTTCATTCAATACCTCAACTTCCTTTTCCTGGAAGTATATAACTAAAATCTGGAACTAACTACTAGAATGGGCTCAGTCCATGATGCAATCAAAGGAAAAATGTCACAGGTTTTTAATTAGATCATCGGTATTAGGGAACTGGGCAGAAAGTTACCTCAAAACACTGAGACCTATTATGTCATTAAGTCTTGAGGATCTAGCAGACAGCAGGGATGGGCCAATCTCTCAAGAATGTGGTACACAACAGCTCTTAATATTCAAACTTGCTGGGGCTCAAATTCTCCCATATCTCAGTTCCCTCAATAACAACAGAAGGAGTTAATATTTGGTCATGCTACTAAACTTTTCTAGACTGCACAATAACATAGGTTGATGCTCTAGGCTCCAGGACAAAGCCAACCTCCAAGATGCTGTTTTAGCCTCCAGGGCTTCTTCAATACTCCCACGTTGTAACACTCTCTCCTGGCCCATTTTCCTGCAATCTACACAATTTCTCCATGTTTGTGGTATTTTTGGAAATCCACTCCAGGCAAAGGTCCTTAAGTCTTTCATGGACAACAGTGAAACAATCGTATCTGACACTGGAAAGGGGGAGAAAGGGCACTCAGACACACACAGCAGAAGCTGCTAACAACTGTCCGTCTCCTACAGGAAAAATGGTTGACTTTCAGCATGATTCACCCAAGAGCCTTCTTACTGCAAAAAACAATGATAGGGACTGGGGTAAGTGTTTCAGCATCCTATTTTATAGTTCCATGCTGTTCAGAAATGCTGTACAGGCAAGAGTAAAGGCTGAGTTATTGACTGCTTTTCTGTTCCAAATGCAGAGCTACCTTTTGCATACGTGTCCAAAAAGCAAAAGTACTTCTGGCAGACTTCAGTCCTATGACTTATGCCAGAGGCAAGAAAGCCAAAAACTTCTCATTAAGTAAAAGCAAAGACTAAACCCCCAGAGGCAATGGAGTTCATATGTACTTCCTATTTTCCATCTAAGCCACTAAAAGAACCCTCCAGACATAACATTTATTTTAAGTAGAATGATGGTCAAGTAACCAGTAATTTGGTGGAGACTGGAAATTACAAAACATTTTTTCCACTTGAATCTAGCATGGTTTAAACTTTAGTGCTGATTTCCCCCCTTCCCAACATATTAAATAGTTAATATGCCACTGAGGAGAAACTCCATGAAACATCAAAGTATTTATCAGAACTGTTTCAAGACATGACCTGAATATAGAGAATGCAAGATTAATGGTTCCAAATCATGTTCTGGGTACATTATCGTGTCATGAGAGATGCTGGGGTTTGCTTTGAAAAATTAAGCTGCCATGTTGGATGCATCACCAACTCTATGCCTGCTGAAAGCCCCATGCAGCTTTGGGCCCTATTTCTTTGGCCTCTATCATCATTCCAAGAAAAGAAATAAATCCCTGATATAATCTGAGCTACAGATGAAATATTCAGTAGAATCCCTGAAGCATCACTGTTGCCAGACTATGGTTCCATCCTAAGTGTGGGTTTTGTAGTGAAGGAGAGGGCGTGATGGCAGGAAGCAATGTAAATTGGGCTGAAAAATTAGCGCAATTGCAAGGATACCACCTACCCATAGTTTTTGGTGCTGACAGAGATCGATATATATCTCTTGGGGTGAAAATTAAAAAAAGAAAAATCTGAAGGGGAAAAAACACATCGTCCCCCCCACCAAGGACCCCTCCCCTCATTTTTCCAATGGGATTTTTTTTAAGGGAGCACGGGGGGGGGGACGACTCCTATGAAACATTTCTTTTCTTTTAGAAGTGTAAAATACTACTTGAAGGAAGATTTTGCACACTCAAAATATATAGCACGAAAGAATCAGAGGACTTTTTCAATTTTCCCAATGGAAAAACTTGGAAATTTGGGGAATTCCTAAAAAAAACCCCCACCTTCTTATACTGTAGCCATATACAACAAGACTTTATTTAGATGTAAATAGTTTTGGCAAATATATCATTAAAGGGCTCAGTTTAGTTTAATATACAAACATGCTGGCAGTCTTACCGATTGTGATTCTATGAGACAGTTTCTGCCCAAATAATGCATCTTCTTTTGTTTACTAAAAAATTTGTTTTCTACTTTCAGCTTTTATTTTTTCCTAACTCTCAGTGGACAAAAAAATTGCAACTTGCAATTTTTCTTACAGAAAATGTATAATTTTAAATTCCATAAATATGCCAAAAAGTATGATTTTATACACTAACTTATAAATGAGCTGTTTTATGTTGTTCTATCAGTAAAAAAACCTTGGGTATGATAGAGGTAGTTTAAGTTTGACAGGAAAGCAATCACTGCATATATTTCAAACACTTACCCCCCTTGGAGATAATGGATTTTTTCAATTGCTTCAAAATTTCTGGAAATTTTACATTTCTAGCAAGGATGCAGAGGCATATTGAATATATGCTCTCTGACCAGCAGGGTCTTTACAAGCACTGCTTATATGGTTTTAGCTGAATCTCTGTATTAATGAAGATTAGAAGCGGGAGTTTCTAGAAATTCACATTCTGTGCCACCATTGCCACAACACTTCATCTGACATTTTGTTTGCATTAGTCACAGAAGATTAATAGCTCTGCATCTAAGAGTGCAGAAATCCACAGGGAAGAATTCCTTGCACAAAGAAACACACTGGGCCATAACAGTACAATTGCAGTTTTCTGGAAGTAAGTCTCATTGAATAGTTCCAAGTACAATTCTAAGTAGACCTGCTTAGGACTGTTCTTTTACCTAGTACCCTCATGAGAATCTTATTTCCTATTCTAAGCTGATAACATTGCCACCGACCTGGTGGAACAAGCTCCCACTTGAGATCAGGGCCCTGCAGGACCTATTACCATTCCACAGGGCCTGTAAAATGGAACTGTTCCACCAGGCCTTTGGATGAGATGGCGGGCATCCAAAAAAGCCAGTCTCCTACCTTGCCGAAGCATTCCAACTTCACGTGACCCAGATCAAGAAGATCTAAGGATCTAGTGGCACCAGTTTTGGAGATGGTACACATAAATTGCTAGTGCTATCTGTTTTAAATTATATTGTTTTAACTGTTCTTAAATGTTGTATTAATGGCCCCGGGCACATGGGATGATTTGCCCCGTGAAACGGACGGGTTGAGGGCGCATCAAACGGGCATGATCATATGGCAACATCTGGGAAGCGTAGCGCACCTGTCACCAACCCGTACTGTCGGCCCGAAGACGCAGATTTAAAAAGTACCAGCAAAAGAGTAGTAGCAACCGGAAAACGCGGGTTGCAGGCCAGCGTTGGATCACGGAAGCGGAGTTAATCCGGCGCATCCAGCACGCACATGCGTCCCATTGCACTGGATGTGTTTTTTTTCAAGCCTCCACAGTATGCAAAGAGACGTAAGAGTATGCATGCGCAAGACCCTTTGATGCACTTCAACATCACCGCGTGATCGCCGGCTATCGGTGTCTACGCAGCATCTTGGGGACCCGTCTGATCATGCTACCGCGCATCTTTTTGCTCTGGCTCTAATTTGCCTCCCTTCAGTGGCGCAGTATCCGCTCATGTGACTGGGACCAATGTATTTATTTACTGACCCATTATAATGAGGTGAAGGCTTGAGAACCTGTTATGTGATCTACCCTGAGCCTGCTTGCGGGAAGGGCGGAATGCAAGTGTAAATAAATAAATAAATTTTAGAAAAGTCTACTTCCAGGCCTCTGTACTGTTAAAACTCAAACACTCAGCAGTGTGATCTTGTGTTGATATGGAAGAGAAAGTCCATTTTTTACTTTTGGTGCACAGGCTCATATGAAAGAGACAGAGAAACCAGAGCTGAAATTAAGTCCTCTTTCATGGGAATGCAATAACCTCTGGGTCAGCTCTTAGGTCAGCCTAATGGCCAAGTAGAGCTGAAATGCTAGAACTATCAGATGTGAAATGAAGACACAATTCTACTCTCATTTTATAAATCCATCAATTCATAAAGTCTTTAAGTGGTTACACAATGCTACACAAAATAAGGCACACCTTTACAAGAATCTCAGCATGTGATCTGCCAACTCCTCATCAGTGAGTGCACCAATGACAGAAGTCAAGACATATTTAACCTATGAAACTCAGTGAACTAGGAAAAATACTTTTAGGTTTACTCATGGTTAGTAGTTAAAAATAACCAAAGTGTGACTTTCACATGCAGAAAAAGTGCACTAGTCACTGCCAGATGCTGGGAATTAGGAACAGAGGATGAGTTTCACCCATCATACCTTGCATATGAACCTCTCTGTGGCACTGGCCACTGCTGGTAGACAGACTTCTGGGCTAGAAAGGTCCCTGCTTTAATCCAGCTGTGTTCATCTTCCTCATGTTTGTGCCATCTGTACTTTTGTTTGGCAACTTTTGATATTTTTTCCTACACCAAATTGTGTAACATCAAGTACAAAAGAACATAAGAGAAGCCAATGTTGAATCAGGCCAATGGCCCATCTAGTCCAACACTCTGTCACACAGCGGCCAAAATATACCAGGTGCCATCAGGAGGTCCAGCAGTGGGGCCAGGACACTAGAAGCCCTCCCACTGCTGCCCCCTCCAGCATCCAGAATAGAGTGCATCACCTGCCCCAGACTTAGAATTCCCATCTATACCCTGTGGCTAATAGCCACTGGTGGACTTCTGCTCCATATGTTTATCTAATTCCCTCTTGAAACTGTCCATGTTTGTAGCTGCCACCACCTCTTGTGGCAGTGAATTCCATATGTTAATCACTCTTTGGGTGAAGAAGTATTTCCTTTTATCTGTTCTAACCCGACTGCTCAGCAATTTCATGGAGTGCCCACGAGTTCTTGTATTGTGAGAAAGGGAGAAAAGTACTTCTTTCTCAACCTGCTCAATCCCATTCATAATCTTATAAACCTCGATCATGTCACCCCTCAGCCGTCGTTTCTCCAAGCTGAAGAGCCCCAAGCATTTTAACCTTTCTTCATAGGGAAGGTATTCCAACCCTTTTATCATTCTAGTTGCCCTTCTCTGCACTTTTTCCAATGCTATCATATCCTTTTTGAGATGTGGTGACCAGAACTGTACACAGTATTCCAAATGAGGTCGCACCAATGATTTATACAGGGGCATGATGATACTGGCTGATTTGTTATCAATTCCCTTCCTAATAATCCCCAGCATAGCGTTGGCCTTCTTTATTGCAGCTACACACTGTCTAGACATTTTCATTATCTACTACGACTCCAAGATCTCTCTCTTGGTCCGTCTCTGCCAGTTCAGACCCCATCAACGTGTATTTATATTTAAGATTTTTGGCTCCAATGTGCATCACTTTACACTTGGCCACATTGAACCCCATTTGCCACGCTGATGCCCACTCACCCATCTTCAACAGATCCTTTTGGAGTGCCTCTCAATCCTCCCTGGTTTTCACCACCCGGAACAACTTCGTGTCATCTGCAAATTTAGCCACTTCACTGCTTACTCCCAATTCCAAATCGTTAATAAACAGGTTAAAAAGCATCAGACCGAGTACTGATCCCTGTGGTACCCCACTGCTTACCACCCTCCACTGAGAAAGTTTCCCATTATACTCACTCTCTGTTTCCTATTTATAAGCCAGTTTTTGATCCACAAGAGGACTTGTCCTTTTATCCCATGACCATTGAGCTTACTTAGGAGCCTTTGATGAGGAACTGTATCAAAAGCTTTCTGGAAGTCAAGGTAAATAATATCTATTGGGTCCCCCTTCTCCACATGTTTGTTCACTCCCTCAAAAAACACTAACAGGTTAGTGAGACAAGATCTTCCCTTACAGAACCCATGCTGAGTCTGCCTCAATAGTTTTTGTTCATCAATGTGCCTACTAATTCTTTCCTTAATAACAGTTTCCACCAACTTACCCGGTATCGATGCCAGACTGACTGGCCTGTAATTTCCCGGATCTCCCCTGGAGCCCTTTTTAAAGATGGGAGTGACATTAGCTACCTTCCAGTCCTCAGGAATGGAGGCAGATTTTAAAGAAAGATTACATATTTTTGTCAGGAGATCCAGAAGTTCACATTTGAGTTCTTTCAGAACTCTCGGATGAATGCCATCTGGGCCTGGTGATTTATTAGTTTTTAAATTGTCCATCAGTCGGAGGACTTCCTCCCTTGTCACCGCAATCTGATTCAGGTCTTTCAAACCCCCTCCCGAAATCGATGGGAGGTAACAAATGCAGTCAAGATTGTTTTTCACTTTTTACTATTCTCTCATCCAGTTACCCACTTTGAAGTCTCAAAACCAATCCTTAGTGCTTTAAGCTTCTGTCCTAGCCACTGCACCCTTTCTGCAGGGTTAACTCAGGGGGAAGTTGGTCTGCCCGGTTCAGGAAGGAAAAGTTCCTACTGGCTTCCCTCTGGGCCTTCTAAGTATCCTGGAGGTTTAGTATTCCGTAACTGGAAAGACTATAACCCAGCCTGGCTGCCTACAGCTCCTTCCCAGCTTCCAGCCAGCAATCCCCTTACATCCTTCAGCTCGGGCCTTTTATTCCTCTCTTCCCCTAGCCAGTCCTAGTTCCTGCTTCCTTAATCCTACTCAAGAGCAAGCCCTTTGTCTTGAGGATGCTTTTACCCCAGAGGAGGCCTCGGCTTCATGGAATGCTAATACAGGTTGGCCTTCTTCCTGTCTGCTCCTCCCTTGCCCTTGCAGGTCCAACTAGCAGTTTCTTGGGCTCTGCAAATGAGTTGCTGCCTTCCTTAAGGCTGTGCCCCTTCTCCATCCCTTCTCCCCACAGGGGAGCATGCCCAGGGCTGTGACAATGCCTAACAGTTCTATTCTTAACCATGCTTTCCACCCACTTACCTAGCACAATAATCACCAAGTACAGAGGCAGCTTAAAACAAACATGACTGAAACATACTTGAATTCATGGTGATGGAAAACACAGGAGAGGAGGAACTTCTTTTTTTTTAAAGTAGCACTGAGGAATGAGATCTTAAAGAGGAACTTAGTTTCAGAAAGTATATCCTTCAGATTGAAAACAATACAGTAACTAGCTTCTGATGACACATAAGCAACATCCGGCTCTTCCTTGTTTGGCCTTTGGGAAAATTATCTGCAGCCCTGAGCCAGAGAGAGTAGACTGTGCACCCAGGCAACTGCCAGTTATCAGCTGAACACACCTGAGGCACAGATGTGCTTTGGTTCATTTCAGCTTGACCACAGAGACTTCAGAAAAAAGATCAGCGGCCCTGGAGAAGGCGGCTGTAATGCAACTGCCACAGGGTGGGCTATAAACATAAATATATAGATCTGCAGTACAATGCTACCAAAAAAAGGACAAAGGTAACATACCCCAAACATCTGCCGGAGGTCAGGATCCCGAAAGCGGAATGGAATATTGGAGACGTGCAGTCGCTTCGGAGTAGACTTGCTCTCGGTATTCTCACTGCTTTGTGTCTGTGACTGCTGGCCATCCGTCTGTGCCCCTCCTTCTGTCTGCTGCAAATATTTTTTTTTAAAAAAAATAAAGAGTAAATCAGAAACAAATCTGTCCAATATTCACCTTTATCAGCCCATGTCTTGGATATTTAAGTCACCCTTATTCACCTGGTATCTGAGCACCTTAGAGATAGGTTGATAAAAAAATACCCAGATCTAATAAGAAGCAATCTTTTGTTCTCTCCCTCCCATCTCTGGCCCCATCCTTTTCTGAACAAACAGTAAGAGGATCTCTATAGAATTGGGGCGATCAATTGCACCCAGGGTAAAGTAAAGTGCAGATTCAAATCAATACAGGTAAAAGGATGTAAAGGGCTGTGACTTTCATCTGCTATGACCTGATCTGCAGCAGGTGAATCTCAATATTTTGCAGTATATTTATAACATTTATATTCAAAGTAGCTTATAAGAAGATTTAATAAATATAATCCACTAAAAATTAGCTGTATGGCATGAAAGCAAAAAGAATTAACAGCAAACCAATAGCATATAAAAACCTCACAGCAGGCTAAAACCATAAAACACCAGCAGCTGAAGTATGCACAATAGAAGCAGCACAATATCCATAAATGTCCATAAAACCTTCACAACAAATAATGACAGGGAATAAAATACTAAGAGGCCTGGGGTAATTTTAAACAAATGCCTTTGCCTGGAACCTAAATGTTTGTAACTCTGGTGTTGGGCAAGTATCTCTAAGGAGAGCAGTTCCACAGTCTGCACCACTACAAAGAAAGCTCTGCCTTGCTTTTGCCAGCAAGTGGCACACACAGCAGGGACTGTCTTAACCAGTGAGCAGGTTAATCTGGGAGGAGGCAGTTGGTCAGGTATCTTGGATTGGGGTCATGTAGAACTTCATCGATAATGAGGAGTACTTCGAGTTGAGCTGGGAAGTCTTGCTGTGGTCTAGTCTGGATGTAGTCAGTGCATGGATAAAAAAGTGGTCCCAAGAAGTGAACTGTCTATAAAGATGTATAAAGGTGCTGCCTTCCACAGATCTGTACCCCCACCTTCTGTAACTCTGGATCTGTTCCCAAACTGTGAACTTGCTATTCTAGAGGGAGTGCAGCTCATCCAGCACATGCTGACTCCACAAACAATTTGATCATATCAACGAACAGCTCCTCACTTGGATTAAGTTTCATGCAGGCCGTTATTGCTTCCAGATAACAGTTAAGAACTTCCACTATTCCCAGTTAATAAAGAATAAGGAGCAAAGGTGCCTATATTCTCCGGATGCTCAATGCAACTTAATTTTTTTTATTTATCTAAAGAATTTCCAAAAGGCCCCCAAAATTATAACCTATGCTGATACAGGGAAGGACCATAAAGTTTCTAGCCAGCCCTTATCAAAGTAAGTAACCACTGCTATCACCTTTTAAGTTACTAGCTAGCTACTCAGCCTCATTTTCAAGAGTTTGGGTTCATTATACCAGACGGATAATCTACATCCTTTGACTTTCTCAAAGTACCACTTCTAGCTGTATGTAGAGCAACCATTTGGGTTGCCCTCATCAGCTTTCATTTTCCCATTATATTATTAATGTTGGAGCCACAGTTGCTCCAGTACTTGGGCAGGCTATTTGAAGATCTCTTTATCATCACATGGTATGAAGTTCTGGAACACCCAATATTGTAGTGAGAATCCTTACAATCCCAGGGGAGCATGAGAATAACATGCTGAAGTGTAATCTCCTGCCTTAATCCTGATTGTAGTGGTATCTATTTCTATCCCCTTCCCCTCAGCAGATATACTGAGGGTACTTTTTTGTAATGCTCTGTCCCAGTCCTCATGTCACTGAGATTGGTGCCATTTTTCACTATAATAATATCATCATTGCACTCTCTCCTGCAGGTGAAGAACACATTAGTGCTGTGGGTTTCTTTTTGTTCACCTTGTACAGCTCCACTGTCCTTGGAGAAGAAGAGATTTTAAGAAGAAAGGTGTGGTTTGGGAAAGGAGGATAACAAAGAGGGTAAAACCTCTCCAACAGCAGTTCAACCTCCAGCAAAACCTGTGGAGGAACTGCTAGCAGATTATTAATGGAAGCTGAAAATACCATAGCTAGAATCATGGACCCAAGCATCGTTCGATCAGGCATGGAGCTATGACCTGATAATGAAACCTCTTACTTTGGATGACCGTGTTTCCAAAACATAGGTGACCAATAGAACTTCGGTGAGTTTCCTGGATGAACTTCAAACAACTCTGAATTCCTCATTCAAACAAAGGAGGCACAAGAGAAAGGAAGCTTACTCTAGCAACAAACAGTTGCCTAGTTAGCCATAAACATGTGGACCAAAAGACAAATGAGGGGGACCCAAAAGAATTTTTTTCCATTTACATAAATAAAATAAAGGCAAAAAAAAATTACTACAAGAAAATGCTAATGTTTACAAAGACACATTGAGGGAGTAGAGAACTGAATGAGAAGGTGAACCCCCCCTTTCAGACATGCACACAGAAATAAAATTATTTTGAGGAAAGGATTTATGTGTCAGTTCGTTGTACAGCTATCAAACACTCTGAAGGTATTCCTGCACAGGTGGAGAACTCATGTCTATGATGGCACAGAAGAAGAAAAAACAGCACCATCACCACATATTTAGTCTGGAGCATTTAAAGCAGGTCACATACAATATCTTAATTCTTATCACAACACTGCAAGGTAAGTATGTATTTTATTTCCATGTTATTGACTAAGGATGAAGAAGTGAGAAAGCAGTTTGCCTAAAACCTTCTAATGAGCAGCAGAAACAAGATCAAATGTCCGGTTTTGTTGCACAGACTCTCTCAGCCACTGTGCTATGCCTGCTCTCAATAGGTAGCTCTGCATTTAAAGTGATTTAAACCTCCTCTGATCTCCAGTATCTACTGTACATCTGGAGTGTCTTCAGAAGCAGTACATGGAAACCAGTACAAACACGCTGCTTCTGGTTCCTTGCTCCCTTTGACCCCAAATAGCAGCAGCTCCTGGTGCAGCTGTCTCATGATCCTGCCGTAGCATGCAACTGTAGCCAGGAAAGAGGAGGTTGCATTGACATCTACCAGCACCTCGATCTACTGCTCTGTTCTGCCAGCAATGCACCTTAGCACTCAGTGAACCTTGTCTTGTGTAGGAACTGCAGCTTTGAGTAGCCTTGTTCCTACATCTGGTGCCAATTTGTTGTCAGTGCCAGTGCCCCCCATTCATATTGATATTTTATCTGACACCTCATTTTATCATTATTATTATTTGTAACAGAGATGGGGACAACATACAAGACAGTGGAAATCACGCTACACACATACAGAGCCCGGTGACACCAGAATAAACCCTATTATATTTGGATGTATATTAGTGTAAGAGTTTAAAAGGAAATGACGCTTTATCATGACCGACTTAACTACTTCTTCTTGCATTTCTCATCTAAAAGCAGGTTGTACATTTTTCCAATAAATTTCTGGAATGTATCCATCAAAATCTTATCTATTTCTAAAAAACTAGTATGGAAGCCTACTGGCTTATCCTTGCTAAATCAAGACTCAATTTGTAATTTTTGCCACCAGTTGTGGAATTATAAGCTTTTAAGTTCTTGTTTGGTGTTTAGCATATCCTGATACCTTACTGCCATTTCCTCTTGGAAGACATTTGGATTAGTAAAAGCTTTCAAGGGAGCCACCCACCCATCTTAATACAGAAGCGATTTCGGATTTCATCCCAAACTTTTAGTAGAGAAGCTCTAATCCAATGCTGTCTAAAATATTTATGGGTAGCAGCTTTTTCATACCAAATGAACGCATGTCATCCTAAAAGCAAGTCATGGCCTTCTAGTTTCATAAGCTTTTTATTATCTAGCATTACCCAATCTTTAATCCAGGCCAGTGCAGCTGCTCTGTAATATAAGGACCATTCTGTAGGGGCAAAACCACCTCTGATCTTGGCCTCTTGAAGTAGTTTAAGTTTAATCCTTGGCTTTTTCCTTTGCCATATTAACCGAGTTGTAATTTTGTTCAGTTCTTTAAAGAAGCTTTGGTTTTGGATCACTGGTATTGTTTGGAATAAAAATAACAATTTTGATGGTGGCAATCCTCCCCATTAGAGCTAATTGAAGGTCCTTCCACTTTTCTAAATCTTTCGTAATCTCCTTTAAAAGTTCCATATAGTTATTTTCCATCAAAGTGCTACACTTATTAGTTAAATTTATTCGCAGGTATTTGATTTTCTTCCAGATCTCTAAGCCCGCTTGTTCTTGTAGTTGGTCAGCTTGGTCTTCGTCATATTTTTGATCAGCATTTTTGTTTTTTTACAATTAATTTTAAAGCCTGCCACTTCTCCATATTCATGTAAAACCACTATCAGCCTATTAATTGAATTAGATGGATTTTCCAGAATGAAGGCTAAATCGTCCGCAAAAGCTAGAAATTTACCTACAGTAAAGACAAGTCTTCAGTTAGTGAATTCCATTATGTAAATAGCCCACTCTGGAACAACTACTCCACCCTGTTTTCCCTCTCTGAACCCATTTAGTTGATAAGGTGATAATGCTCAAGTTGGCCATTCTAGTTATTTGAGGCAGAGCACTCAGACCTGTCATAAGAATCTCTCACCTGAAGTGAAACTTTTGGCGGATGCTTACTTCAATGGCATTTTTCTTACTTTAAAATCTACCCAGGAACTTTTTAAAAAGCATCACGTATTTGTACATGGTCTGTCTCCAAAACTTACAGGGCATTATAGATGAATTTAGGACCTAATCATCTTGGCAGAAGACTCTCAGTCTTCTGAGAGAGACAAATCTCTTTTATTTAATTGTTATTTGAATCTTTCCTCCAGATTTGCATGAGAGAGCTCATAACAAACCCAACAGGAGAGAGCTCATTTATTGTGAGGTTTGAAAAATGTGCTGACTGACTGATGAAAGCTGGCAGTGTCAAAGTCAAATCAATAATAACTAAATCAGTTTTTACTGAAGTTGCTTCCTTACAGCAGCTATGCAAAATATACTGAAACAGTTGCTGGCATTCTTGGTGATGTGTAAAATCAGCTATCTGGTTTGGTGACACAGTGTTTCAAGCCCTAATTCTTTTGTTCATATGACAGGCTGATGCTTTCCTCTCAAAAACAGCTGAAATCTGTTGACATCTATAGATAAAATGGACTTGGTTGTCATCTAATGATGTTAATAAATTTTAAGGTCATTATAATACATTGCTAATTTATTTGTTTATTTCTCAAATTTCTACCCCACCCTCATAGCCAAGGCCGGCTCAGGGCAGCTTACATAAAATCAGCATATATTTACAGTAAAACAATTAGGACATTTAAAACAATGCTAAAACCAATTAACAATAGCATAGTAGTTGCTAGCATTGTTGTTACTGAATCAACGATGGCTACCGTATCAGCTCTTTCTTCCCATAACTGGCTCCTAGGTCTTCTTCAGGTGTCTTTCAGGTAGCTGGCACTGGCTGTTATTACGAATTCCAGAGACAACAGGGCTTCCTGTCCTTCAGCTACTAGTTGTTAATGATGTTTAGTGATGGCAGCAGCTCCAAAAGCCTGGCGGAAGAGCTCCATTTTACTGGCCCTTCCACCAGGATGGAGCCACCACTGAGAATGCCCTGGTCCTGGTTGTCAACAGCCTGGCCGCCTTAAGACTTGGGAGGGCCAATCGGTTCTGGGTCCCTGAATGCAGTGCTCTCTGGGGAATATATGGGGAAAGGTGGTCCCACAGATATGTAGGCCCCTGACTATAAAGGGCTTTAAAGGTAAGAACCAGCACCTTGAAATGAATTTGGTATGCTATCAGCAGCCAGTGCAATGCCTTTAGCACAGGCTGGATGTGCTCCCAAACTGGCTGCAGCTTCCAGATTTGAGACAAGGGCGAACCCATGTAGAGAGCATTACAGTAGCATTACAGTATACAGAGCTAAGCATATATATATCAAACTATATTTCTAAAACAATAAAGGTATGCTTAAAAGTATAAAACTTGTTTTTGAAAATAGCTAAGTGAATAGAGTTTTGGATTTGAAGCAGAGTTCATGCCCCTGCCTCAGCCATAAAGCCCTCTGGATTATCTTGGCCCATTATTGGATCCAGTGGCAGAAAGGAATTTTCCCGCTTTCCTCCTCTCATGGCAGTCCACTGATCTCTACAAAATACTGTTCCACAGGGAGACAGGGGAGTCAGAGGAATGACCTGACAGGGGTCTACAGTGGGAAAAAGATCAACAAACATTGCCTATTTTAGTTTGGATTCAACCCCTTATTTACCTCACAAGATTGCTGTGGGGTGAAAGAAAAGTGTGTGGAAGAAAAGACAGCGATATACTAAATAAATATGAAAAGTCCATGTTTATTACCATCTTTTACGAACAGCGTCTAAATTAAGAATATGATGTGAAAGGGTGCAGATCAGACATGACTGTTTTTTATCAAGTCCAGATGCTAAGAATTCTGTCCACAGAAACAGCAAGATAGTATTTTTATGTAATTTAACCTAAGTACATGAAATAGATGAGGCGAACTAGGGATTATCCAAAAGCAATGAAAGAAAGGTCTCTTAAAAAGTAGAAAAGAGCTCTTGTCAGAAACTCCCTCTCTTCCAAACATGACCTTGGATTTGTGTAGGAGTTCTACAGGACAAACAAAAGCATATTAATGGTGCTGAGCAAAGCAAGTGCGACTTTTAGCTTTGCCTCAATCAAGCAGTAAGTGCGATACTAACTCTGCCTGAGCATCTTTAGCCACACAATGCAAAACAAGACACCAAACAGCTGGGACAAACTAATTCCATTCAACCAAGAATCAATTTCAACCAGCCCCAAATATCAGACACACACAAGCATCCCAACAAAGGTCCACCTGATCGCATCACAAAGATACTATTTACAGCTGCTTCCCCTTCCCTCCTCACTACTGACAAAATTATTCCCAAACAAATGGATGGTGCACCCTGAGGGGAAAATCAATGTGGCTGGCTTGTGATTAAATCACACCATGCTGTTTGGCAGTTTCATTTTTATGACTTCGTCAGAGCCCTCTACTCCCCAGGGGTAAACTGTCCAAGAAGAAGGACAGAACCCATGATGTGTCTCATCCATCATCCCAGTAGACAATGACTAGGAAAGAGTCTCCCCAAACAACTCTCAAATATCATTTAACGCCCATGGTCCAAGGGATCGCTCTTCAAATTGTTTTTTATTTGCAGTCTGGAGCACTGCTAATGGAAATTTCCAAATTCTGAGCTTCTTACAACAGATGGTGAAATTGGCAAATCATCATAGCCCTCCAGATGGCCACAGACATTCTGCCCATCATTCCCACTCTTGGTCACAAACAGTGCAGTCACAAACAGTGCAGACAGAGCTGGGAAACTGGAAACGTGTCTAAACTGGTGGTACTCAAAGTATGTAACAGGCTTTTCTAGGGCTGCCAGAAATATGCCAGCTACTCTCAAACTTCTTTCAATGAGCACCTTTTATTGCACTAGGTGTCAGAGAACCATTACACCAGCAGGATATGGGAACCTATGCACACCACCCAATCCTGATTGAAAGCGCTTCGGATAGCTTTTCTAGAAACTATCCTTTGAGAAAAATATTGCTTCTCTAACCACCTAAACAATCGCATGGGTCCTCATTGCCATACCCCTTGCCTTGAAGTCACAGTTTCCAGGTGGCAACTCTTCTGCAGGAATGTAGTTCTAGGGGCATTAATCCAATGGAAATACAAGCATGTGAACAAGTCTTAGAATCTTAAAATTGTCTTCAGCAAAGCTGCAATACGTTTTTACAGTGATTTACACGCTGTTGTGCTATATACAGTAAGGACCACTGCCTAACTAAAATGAAACTTCTACCAGAGGTGATGAGAACAGGATTTCCACTGAAATGTCATTTATGTAAAAAAAAAAAAAAAATCCATGCTTTGAAATGGGGGGAAATGGAGATATAGCTTTTCTAGAATTTATTTCACTTCTCAGAAGACATTCTAAAGAACTAGCCCAATCTATAAGAGCAAATAACAACGGTCTAATAGGCACATTCACTTCAGACTTCTAAAGCCCTAAAGGGTGAAGTTAGAAGTTTAAATGCCACATTGTAGCTACCAGGATACAATTTACTTTTAGTGATCACTAAGCTACTATAAAACACCAACTATCACAAACCACCTTAGTATAAAACTGAACTCTGCCTGGATCTTAATTTCACTTTAGCAATATTCACTAGGCAGCAGATGAATATAACAGGCTCAGTCTTCCAATCTGTTTTGAAGATGGCTTACATGGTGGCCTGGCAGCAGAAAACCACCTCAACTGTGACTGATAAATTTCTATACTTCACAAAACAACTCATCTTCCCCCACTGAATTTCAGCTTCTTCGGGCCAGCTTTCTATCAGTGCCTCGTTATGAGATGCTGCTCTTTCTTCTCCCTGGAAAGAATAAGGCCAGTCATACTATACTTTGCAATAAGATAAGCTGTTCTCAGAATAGATCTCAAAACCTGTTTATTGCAAATACTGTATATCTACACTCTGGTTGTGATACATATATTCGGCGTCAGGCCTGCACCTCATGGAGGCCCACAGCTTACCTGTTCTTCTGGACATGACTATTGCAAGATAAAAGTCCATCAGTCAACTACAAGGCCTGTTGACTAAGGGCCTTGGCCACTTACCTGCTCCATGTTTCAGGAGCCATATTAAGGAATAGTGCTCAGAAGAACCACAGGTGGCATGCAATGTTCCCTCTAAGCTGTGGAGTCTTGTGAACAAGAATTCTACTTTGTGAGGTCCTGGCATTAAAGTTGTGAGCGAGCGATTGGGCTACTGCATCAATCAGTTTGCTCTAGAGCCCATCATCCCTGAACGAAGGCAAAAAAGTGTGAGCCGGAGGCTAAAAAACTGTGAGCCAGCTCACACTAGCTCAGCTTGGAGGGAACACTGGTGGCATATCTGGTTTCTCAGCCACTGAAAAACTATCACTGTTCTTAGAGCAGCCAATCAGAAGACTTTGGAAGAAATACAACTTGCATGTGGTACCCAATGTTGAATGCTTGTTTCAGTACCTGGTATTTAGAGACATACTTCCACTGAGTATGGGGATTCCCTTTTTTTTTTTTTTGACTGATCACAAATTATAGCCATTGATAAGTCTATCCCCCATGAATCTGTCTATCCTCCATGAATCTGCCTAATCCATTTAGAAATCTAAGTAAACTAAATTAGTGACGCCTGAATGGAGAAGTTCATTTTACCTACCCTATTCCTGCTGTCAGGTATTTCTAATGGAAGGAAGGAGGGTCCAAGGACTCTCTATGGCACAGAATGCCCAGCATCTGACCCCTGCAAAACATTCTGCCAAGGTCTTTCCCATTTCTAAATCTTCAAAGAAAGTTAACCGCAGATTTTCAAGATTTTCTCTGAAACTAGGACTGCAAATTTACTTTTTTTAATTAAAGAGATACTCAAAATGATACACTCTGGAAAGTCACAATTTCCATACAAAGAAAACGAACAGTCAGTCTGAACCTATGAAGCAAAGAGAAACTAAAGCTTAGAATTTGGAGCCACTGAATAGACATATCACCAAGATGAGAAGCAACACAGAAAAACTTAACTTTCCAGGTAATTCTCTCTGTAATTGTAGTGTTTTTTGTTCTGTTTTTTAAATTCCTGTTCTGGATTCTAGCAAAACCATTTTGCAGGACATTTAACACAAAACCACACTATAGTCTCAGGTTTTGACTTTTTGTGTGTGTAGAGCACTGTCAACAGAATACGAAGCTCCGCCTTAAAAAAAGAGGTCATACATCATGCCACACATAGCCCAGCACTTTTATCTATTACACAGCAGAATGCCTCTCTATTAACACGAATGGTGAAGTCACTGAATATACATCACACACATTAGTGTTTTCTAAAAACTGCATGTTGTTTTTCTTTTTACATTTATATTTTTCCCTTCTCAGTGTTCAGCCCACATTCTATCTACTCAATTAATGGGCCTGCTGGGCTATATAAGCTGGCACTTCTCTGCTTCTAGTTAAGCAAGTTAAAAAAAAAGGTTTAGTATATCTCTTGTGTGAAGGTCCCCACTTGTAATTTCTAATTTCCAATATATTCAGGGTACCTGAAGAATATGTTAGCCATTTTTCAGAGACATCTTTACTATCACAAAGTTTAGAGTCACATGAATGAGCCAAAATTAACAGCTGTCTTGTACTCTGTACGTGGTCTCTATTTCCCAGTCTGCACAATGTAGAAGCCAGCAGAGTACGATTTGTTCTGCACTTGATATAAGCATCAGATAATTTGAAGTGGTATGAAAGTTGAATATTGAGGCCTCAGAAGTATGAACAAGCCTTCTGATCTATTCAACACAGAATCATATGCTTCGTCAAGAGTCAGTTTGGTGTAGTGGTTAAGTGCGCAGACTCTTATCTGGGAGAACCAGGTTTGATTCTCCACTCCTCCACTTGCACTTGCTGATGTGACCTTGGGTCAGTCACAAGCTCTGGCACAGCTGTTCTCTCAAGGACAGTTTCTGTCAGAAGTTCTCTCAGCCCCACCTACCTCACAGGGTGTCTGTTGTGAGGAGGGGGAGGGAAAGGAGTTTGTAAGCCGCTCTGAGACACCTTTGGGCAGTGAAGGGCAGGGTATAAATCCAATCTCTTCTCTCTCTTCTTCTTCTCTTCTATATGATGAAAGAATCTGATCCCCCCCCCCCCCATGATCCAGAAGATTCAGAAGTTTTGTCATGGACTGAAATGTCTATTGCATCTGAATGCAGGACTGACAAACACTCCCCCAATGTATAATGACCATTTAGTATCAGTCTGATTCCCATAGGAAGAAGTTATAAGTGTTGTACCAATAGCCAGTTCTATATAAGGAGAAGTCAGTCAGTACTTCAAAAGTAGTAATAAGTACTGAAGATACTTGTCTGGATGAAAAAAAGTGCTGATGCTGAAATGATAGGGAGAAGTTGCCAGTTGTGATGCCGTCAAAACCACAACTGTGATGGTAGGGAATCCGCAGAAAGTCTGGAACTTCTCCCTATCATCTACTGAAGGCCAAGATGAATGTTGTCACCTAATCTGAGCTCTGTTGTACAGAGGAGGGTAGACTATGAATCAAATAAGATCAATGGCAGTGGAACTATAGGTGGGCTGTCGTAACAGGGTGGCTACCTAGATGGTAGTATGCATGATAATAAATAATAATAAATAACGGGTCTCAGGGAGGGCTGGACACCAGTCAAGTGAGTGTTCACACAGTCAAAAATACCATGGTGCCAACATTACATTGCTTTTTTGTTAGCAAAGAAGTAATAGTGTTCACCTTCTAGCCCTGCAGCAGCTAAGCTAAAAATAACATCAAAGCAAAAATCTTTCATACCAAAGGCATCAACAAACAAAAAAAAAACCAATTTGTCATCAATGGTAAAGCTGGCTTCATCTTTCCCCCGCAGTAACCATGGAATACCCCCGTTCATGTGTTCTGGCACTCTATTCTGGACAGCTCCTGGATCTTGAAGTGGCCACAAGACCTTTTACAGTGTTTTCTACAATAGTTAACATTTTCTACATCTTTCAGAGAGGTAGCCAAGGTAAAGTGATAGTGACCATTTCACACCAATCTATGGCATCTCAAACAGTGGGAACAAGATGTGTCTTTTGTTCAGCTTTAGCGCATCTGTTCTTGGAGCCTACCTGCCAGAGTCTTAGGGGTAGCTTCTAGTCTCCCCACGGCTTCGTCACAATACATCTCTGAGTATTGGACAAGATCTGCTTCTGCAGGTTCATATTTTAATCATTCCTCCAATATTCCTAAGAATTTCAAGGGTCAGGAATATATACATCCTTTTGTTCTAGCCTAGATAATATTTGGGAGCCTAAAAAGAAGCACCACAGTATATCTAATACTTTGTCTGAAGTTAATGCTGTTTCACTGTTGCTGTTTCAACCTTGCTTCTATATCTGTGTCCCAGGATCCTGCTGTCTTTTCTTGCTGTTTGTGCTCCCTTTAGGGATGTCCACAAGAATCTTAAGACACAGTTCCTTTGGACTCTACATCTCAGAACCTATCCTCATTAGTATGCAGCAACTCTTCCTAAGAACAGGCTCCCCAGGCAATTCAGACTTTCAGTTCACTCTCAGAAAAGAAGTCAACAAGAGAGCCAGCACGGTGTAGTGGTCTGAGTGTCAGACTAGGACCTGAAAGACCCAAGTTTAAACTCTCCCTCCATCATGGAAGCTTGCTGGGTAACCTTGGGCCAGCCACACACTTACCTTCAAATGACTGTTGTAAAGATAACGATGTAAGCCACTTTTTCCCCTTTGGGGAGAAGGGTGATGTATGAATAAAATTAGTAGTCACTCATTGGAGGAAGGCCTATCTAAACAGAGGTGACAAATGCCAATTAAGCTTGAGCCCCAACATCTTCCAATTGTGGTCTTTTTTTTTGGGGGGGGGGGTTAAGACAACAACACACTAACGAGGAGTCCACCCCTCACAGGTGTGCTCAGTTTCCCATCTTTCCCCTCCAACCCAACTCTTAGATAATTCCATTGGCTTAATTCTGCAAGAAAAGAAGAATTGCATTCCTGCCTTTAAGCAATGAACAATACACAACATGATTGCGCTGGAAATGCAAGCATATTTCTAGAGCACTGATTGCTCTAGAAATATACTTGCATCGCCAGCACTACCATTTAGTAAATTTAGTTTATTCATTGCCAACAGGCAGGGATGCGAAATTCATACCTTTGCTTATCTTCTACTTCCCTTTGATGCCTGATACTTTATGACCCCAAAGTCACAATGGGTGCAGGAATCAAGATATTTGGGGACAAATCAAATCTAAACACATGCAATGCAAAAAGAAATACAGTTGTCACTACTACAGTCTTTCACTACAATTAAATTTGAGTCTCTTACATGGGTATGAGGGCAACTTCACACATTACCTCCATTTTCTACCTCTATAGCACAGGCACATCACAACAGAGTAGACAAATATAGAAGTGGAAGGACAAGAGAGGCAAAGCAGGTTCAGTTCTGTGTAGCCTAGAGGCCCAGTCTGAAGTGTTACTGCAGATCACCAAGTAAACTTAGCACATTCCTGTTAAGAAAATGCTTCTATATAATATATTGTAATTCCCTCACAATTTGAACAGCGTTTATTGAATGGGGAAAAAATCTAGGATTAAAATATTGTACAGCCTGCAGGTCAGGACTGATATGGGCAATCTGAAGACAGGGCAGACTATATAAATGAGTGAGTAGAAATTAAATTTTATCCTATTGCTAACCTTTTCTTTCAGAAGGCAAAGCAATACATCAGAGCACAATTGATGTCTTTTGTGAACAAGCTGAGACACAGATGACTGAGCTGGATCAGATGTTTTCACGACACTCGTTACAATTCATAATCCTAAGAAACCTGCAGGAGTCTATTTCAAACACTGTTGTCTTCCACCTCAGCCCTTGCCAGCTCCTGTACTCCTGAGATAATATCTGTCAAATTACAGGGACACACATAAATCAGCCTAATTGAGGAGTTTCAATCACAGGAAGCTGAAGGTGGAGAATTATTAAGGGAGAAATTATCTACATAATAGACTGAGGCAGTTGAGAACAGAAAACAAGAGCCTTCTACCACAAGATTTCCATGAGTTTCTCCGAGGTCCATAGCTCAATTCGGATGTGACAAAAACCCACCTTCAAATCATGGCTTGTAGACTGGAAACGTGTCTGGCGCTTACATGGACCTCCTTCCTACCTGCTGTTTGTTACAACCATAGCTTGCCAGTATCGTAGTTTGCTACAATGTCCCAATCAAAGCTAAATATAATTAACGCATTGTTCATCTAACACTGGAAAAAGCCTGCAATCCCTAGTAAAAGGGATTCTCAGAGAAGCTAAAATACTCTTTTTGTACAATAAGACTGACTCTCCTTTTCAGATCTACACATCTACGGAATATAAGGAAACCAATTATCTATTACTGGGAAACTTATAATGAAATAGGAATTTGATATAAAAGGTACGTATTGGTAAAGATACAAGTTTACTATTTGTAAGTTATGTAAATAAGGTAATAGTATAGGGTGATTCTGTGTATAATGGTGATTGTGTATAAGACATTCATCTACTATGCTAAATTAACACAAGTATGTGGGGGAAATGAATATACACTGAATTATGTCTAATTCCCCATTATGGAAATAACTTTCCTTGTGTATGTGGGGAGAAGGAGAGAGAGAGCGCGAGAGAGTGCAAGAGTGCACTGTAATGGAAACCTCTGCACTTAAAACAAATGGTGCAGAAAAGCATCCTACCATCACTTGGCCCTTCAATATTCCTGGTACATGAACTGCCATTAAAAATATACATTCCAAGTCTGAACTACCAGGAAATACAAACACAGAAGTGGGGATCAAGTGTCCTCTATTTACACATGTGAAATTTGGTACCAATATCACTTTGGAGCCAATATATGTCTCCTGGATACTCATCAAGGGTGCATTGTTGAATATTTCTGTCCAGGCTGTAAGATCATACATGACTTGCTGTAAAATCATAGGTGACTTGCAGTAATATAGAGTTTTGGGAAATGTGAAAAACATTTTGAGAGGGTTTTTTGATAAGAAACATAAAAGTTTTATCCAACAATTGCACATTTCAGGTAACAGGCGCAAAAGGATATGCTATACTAAGGGTGTGGTCAGATGGGCCGTTTAGTCCGCTTTTGGCACGCTTCATTAATGGATTTTATGTGCACGTTCACACACCCAGCATCTGCGCACTGTCCCCAGCTATCGCTTTCCAGCTCAAGCCCCCTTTAAAACAGAGTATTTTGTTACCAGTTCCCCAAGTGGTGTTTTCCTGAATCTTGGGTTTCGAGGTGCAGTTTCCAATGTCTGATTGCTCCTGCAGTGTTGAGCCATTTCCGGGTGCCTCTCCTCTCCTGTGGAAAGCTGCCATGGAAACCCGAGGCTTCCGCTTTTCACTGGCCATTTTTTTAAGTGTTGGCAGTGTGCGCATAGGCGGAGCTCCACCACCATGTTTAGAAACCCAACATTTAAACGGTCACTTGTTTTAGCATTTAGATGAGTTTGGGATCTCACGGAGGCCATTTTCGGGTCAAACATTTAAAGGGAAGTCTTTTCTTGGAGGGATTGGATTGATTCACCCTGGTGGTTCTGCGCATGCGCCATGATAGTTCCCCCCCCCCCTTTCTATGCGCATGCGTAAACTGAGGAAAAATTTAAAAACCCACTGACACACGCTCCCGCGTGTCAGTAGTGTAAACACCGGGGAGCGACGTGACTACACAGTGAGGTGGGATAAGGGAGGTGAGTGTGATCCTGATTATCCAGATCAAATATAATCCGGTTAGAACTGGAGCAGTTTAACCTGCTCTCAGCACGCTGTCTGACTGCACCGTAACAATGCCTTTTGTGATGAAAGAAATGATGAACAGTTACCGGTTAGTAAATGCTCGTACAGGTTTTAAAATGCTGGACTAGATCTCCACAACTAGTGCCAAACTTCACAAATAGCATCACTAAAGGCAGAACTATGTATTCGGAGGAGACCCATGTTCCCTGTGTCTGCTGAACATGTAATTCTCCACTGAGAGACCAATGGCTTGTACAAATACAGAAGTTAAAAGTTGGACGACGACAGTGTTACTAAGGAACACACAGATTTTTTCTATTTAGTGTCCTTTAGCTATCAAGGTTGAAGATGCAAAGTTTCTGAAAGTCCCTTCCAGGGATTTTCCAGAAATAAATGAACATTTGGAGAAAATTGAAATATATGTCATACTTACTTTCTTATTAAACCCAAATTAATTTTACTGCTTTAACAACACAAAATGTACTTTTATAACTTAGCATATAAAACTGTACTATTTGGCATATTTATGAAAAGTAGAGTATAAAAACTTCAATTTTCTACAAGCAAAATTGGTGACATACTCAATACTACAGCTACTGTACCCTCAGTTACTTTAATACACATATCTTCATTTCTGCCATCTGAGAAGTAGCAGGAGAAGTTTTACTGCTTTAACAACACAAAATGTACTTTTATAACTTAGCATATAAAACTGTACTATTTGGCATATTTATGAAAAGTAGAGTATAAAAACTTCAATTTTCTACAAGCAAAATTGGTGACATACTCAATACTACAGCTACTGTACCCTCAGTTACTTTAATACACATATCTTCATTTCTGCCATCTGAGAAGTAGCAGGAGAAGTTGAAAAAAGACAGCACAAAAGAAGAGCCAGTTTGGTGTAGTGGTTAAATGCGTAGGTTCTGATCTGGGAGAACTGGGTTTGATTCCCCACTCCTCCACATGCAGCTGCTGGTGTGATCTTGGGTCAGTCACAGTTCTCTCAGAGCTATTCTCTCAAGAGCAGTTCTGTCAGAGCTCTCTCAGCCCCACCTACCTCACAGGGTGTTTGTTGCAGGGAGGTGAAGGGAAAGGAGTTTGTAAACCGCTCTGAGATTCCTTCAGGTAGTGAAAGGCGAGGTATAAATCCAACCTTTTCTCTTCTCTTATTTGGACAGAAACACTTTCATACAGTCACAATTGGACCAGCAACATACCCCAGTGTGGTGTAGTGGTTAGACTACTGCCTGGGAGGCCCAAGTCTGAATCCCCACTCTGCCATGGAAGCCCAATGGGCAATGTTGGGCCATTTACTCTCTGCCTAACCTCCTTCATAAGGTTGTTGCTGTGAGGATAAAAAGGTGATGAGGAGAATGATCCTATTATCTGCTTTGGGTCGCTGCTGGGGAAAAGAGTGGTTATAAATATCTAATAGAGGTGGGCATCATCCTATAATCTGCTTCGGGTCGCTGCTGGGGAAAAGAGTGGTTATAAATATCTAATAGAGGTGGGTATCAGGATAAACTTGATGCAAAAAACAGTGAACTATTCAAAAGTGTGTGATCATCAAATGACTTAGCAAATTAATTGCGGACACATTTGAACAATAAGTGTATCCTTGGACATATGCTATATATACCCAGAGTATGCACAGAGAATGTTGTCTATTTTCTTACATAAAAATCTTCAGACTATACATTATAAGCAGTGTTCCCTCTAAGCCAAGTTAGTGTGAGCTAGCTCACAGTTTTTAGCCTCTGGCTCACATGTTTTTGTCTTAGCTCAGGAAGGATGGCTCCAGAATTTATGCAATAGTCAAATCACTCGCTCACAACTTTAATGCCAGTAGCTCACAAAGCAGAATTTTTGCTCACAAGATTCCACAGCTTAGAGCAGGAGTGTCAAACTCATTTGGGCCAGATCTGACATAAATGACGCCTTGTTGGGCCGAACCATGTGTGTCATAAAATGTAATGCCAGGTAGCAGAGATATAAACTTTATAAAGGACACAAACACAAAGGGGTTTTTTTACTTAAAATAAAAACATGCTTAAAACATTAGCACTCTTGTAACTTTTTTTTTATTTTACAGTGTCTGATAACTGACACTTCTTGCTCTGAATTATTGCATCAAAATGTCTGTGCTGTTGCAATCTTGAGTATGCTGTTCAGGTGTGTATCTGTAAGCTGCAAACCTACAATGACACAGCAGCAGCAGAACTGGAAGAAGAAGCAGAAGACAGCCAGTTCCACTGTGGGCCTGACAGAAGCCCTCCGTGGGCCTGATCTGGCCCCCAGGCCACCTGTTTGACACCATTGGCTTAGAGGGAGCATTGTTTATAAGGGAGCAAAAAAGCATCAAAAGCATTTCATTGATTCCAAAGGAGAAAAAATATCATAGGTGCTTTTCCACTGTTCCTCCAAATGTCAAATTTTGCTAATGGGAAAATTTGAAAGAAATAAAAAGGTCCTCCAAAGCACCCTCCCTGCCATTTTCCCAATCCTGTTCCCCACCCCAGCCTAATCAGAAATAAAAGCCTTAATGGTTTATGCTTTGTTTAGGTAATCCGAGGAACCACAGAACCATGCATTAGACCCTCAGGATTGATATGAGCATGCCAAAAGCTTCTTCTTTTTCTTTTTTGTATTTAGAAAAGCTTTTATGTGGCAAACATTTCAAATCAAACATATTGTCCTAAACAAATCTCTCTGTTTAAACTCACTCATTGGGGCTTGAGGTTCTTATTGCAGTTCTGCCTTGTAACGGTGTCACAAAAGCTTAAGGGTATTTTTTAATTTTTAAAAAAAGGAAAGCTCTTGGGAAAGTCTTGTGACAGATCTGACACAAGATAAAGATGTTTTTAATACCACATTCATAATGTAGTATTCAAGACTTCTACCAACAGAGGTACATTCCCCTACATGCTTTAAAGATGACTATATGGCACTACCAATGCAATTCTGAAACATGGCACTGCTAAGAAGGCATTAAGTTCCAAAGCCTTGGCTGTACAAGGCATGAAAGTATGAACTGGTAACTAAACGGTTATCTTTGAGGACCGCTGCACTTAATCTAAGATGGGAACCCACTCTGATGTTCCTGGGGCTCCCAGGGGGACATAACTTAGGCAGGGAACAGACACACGTGAAGCGGCTTTAAAGTGAGTCAGACTTGTGGTCTATTAAGGTCAGTATCATATACTCTGACTGGCAGCAGCTCTTCAGGGTCTCAGGTTCAGGTCTTTCACTTCACCTTCTATCTGACCCTTCTAATTGGAGATGCCAGGGTCTATATACCTAGAATTTTCTGCACCCAAAGCAGATGCTCCAGTGCTGAACCTCACCCACATTCCTGCAGCAAGCATGGAGAAACAGGAAAGTAACCATCTGTGAAGAGCTCCGCTCCACTCACACTGCATAGGACTATAGCCATGGATTCAGTCTGTAGTTCAAGTAATCATGAAAACAGCCAACTTGGAGAAGCATCAGATCTTTTGCTTGCTTCCTCTTCCCCAACCCAAAGAAATATAATTTGGCAAATAGCTAGGAACTATTATGGTATTTCCAGGAGAGGGTTCCCCCACCCCAGCATCAAGAGTAGCAGCAATAAGACAAATGGGGATCTGAGAGAATGCTGGGTGTCCCAATCCTGCTGGCCTGGGACTGGGTGACCCCCTCCCCCCAACAGCCCACGGCCACGGAATCACAAGCCCCACATACCTGCCAGGACTTCCAAACAGGGGCAAGAGAAGGGACCGGCCGCACACAACGGGACAGCCAACGGAAGCCCCATCAACCCCCAGCAGCCAGGTGGAAGCGGAAGAGCCCGCAAGCAACGCTGAGCCCCCTGGGACGCGCAGGAGCGGGGGAACGGGCCCCCATTCAGCGGCTGCAGGGCAGCACCGGCGGCGCAGCACTCTCCCGCCCCTCCCAGCTCAGCATCCTTCCTAAAGAAGGAGGGCGGGGCCGGAACGGGGGAGGGGGTAACCGGGGAGCACTGGGGGGGTGCTGGGAGCAGGAGGAGGAATAAAGGACAGGGAGGGAGGCCAGGGAGGAGCACGGTGCGGGAGAAATTGGGTGCAGGGTGCAGAGAACCAGAGAGACCAAAGCAGGACCCATTTCCCGGTGCACAGGCAGAGGGATGCTGAGGGTGCTTACAACCCGGTCCCCTGCCGGTCTGAGGCCTCTCCCTTTCCTCCCCTCCTTGGTGATCCTCTCGCTTCCAGGACCTCCAACCCGCTGGCGGACCTCAAGAAACCACGGCAACTGGAAGCACCAACCCGCCCCAGCAGACGGAGCATGACACTGGGTATCCATTACAGTGGTTAAACCAGATTTAGGAGAAATTGTTACAGTGTTTGGCAAAGCCCTTAAAAGGTGACAAGCAACAATCATGCATAATAGCCCTGACCTGGATAGCCCAAGCGAGCCCAATCTTGTCAGATCTTGGAAGCTGAGCAGGGCTGACCCTGGCAAGTAATTGGAAGTGAGACCTCCAAGGAATACCAGGGCTCGGGATCAGTGTTCCCTCTAAGCTGAATTTGTAATAACCATGCATAATGGCCATTAGAAAAGAACTCCCCCCCACCCAGTTGTGCATATTCACGATCACTTAATCAGTACAGTTTCCATAGTAAGAGTGATAAAACAGTACATTGGACCTACCTGAAAGTTCTTTCTCTTCAATGGGGGAGAAGTCATCCAGGAACTGTTTAGGTCATGCCTCTGCTCGCTCAGATAGGCTATGCAAATTTCTTTTGTTGTGTAGCTCCTGTTGGAGTGGCCTAGGCTGACCTCTCCAGTCATGTCCAAGGTCTGTCCTTGGATCGCTGTTCTCCTATGCCTTCGTTTAGGTCCATGGCATCTGTAAGTTGTGCTGGTGCAGTCATCCCTATTCCTGGCCTCCTTGTAACCTGTATGGGTGGGATGTGGATGACTTCTCCCCCACTGAAGAGAAAGAACCTTCAGGTAGGGTCCAATGTACCGTTCTCCTTCAGTAGGGGGAAGTCATCCAGGAACTGGATAACTTATGTTATGTTATGTTCTCTTAACTGGTTAGCTGTACCCAAGCTGCCCTTCTGGGTGGGTGACTGATCCTACATCATAGTGTTTCAAAAGAATTATTGGGGGGGGGGTTTGTTGTGAGGACTTCACGTCTTCACCACCTGCTCTAATACTCTTCTGCCAGATGCCGCTTGGTCCATTCTGTAGTGTCTCACGAATGTGGAGAAACACCTCCAGGTCGCTGCTCTACAGATCTCCTCGACCATGGCTCGCGTGAAAAAGGCTGCCATTGATGCTGCCACTCTCGTGGAGTGTGCCGTCAGATGGCCTGGAGGTGTGATTCCCTGCACCTTGTAGACTTTGGTAATACACTGTCTGATCCAGTAGACCAGTGTGGCCTTAGAGACCTTTTTGCCTTGATTGGGGGCATCATATGCCACGAACAATGCGTCTGACCGTCTAAAGGCAGCCATCCTGTCCAGATATATACGTAGAGCCCTACATACGTCTAGCCTGTGTCAGGTCTTCTCCTCAGGATGTGGGCCAGACGTGGGCAGAATGAAGGTAATGTAATAGGCTGGTTAAGGTGGAAGGCCGAATTTACCTTGGGGATGAAGGATGGGTCCATCTGTAAAGAGACGGAAACTTTCTGGAAGATGCAAAACTCCTTTCTCGCTGACAGCACAGCCAGTTCGGAGATCCTTCTGGCCGTAGTCTCCGCGATGAGAAAAACAACCTTCCATGACATAAGACAGAGCTCGAACGTCTTCATGGGCTCAAATGGTGGCTTTGGCAAGGATCGTAATACTCTGTGGAGATTCCAAGTTGGGAACCTGCGCTGACTGGAGGAGCCAGCTGGATTACTCCTTTCAAGAACTTCTTAACGTACCAGCTCGTGGACACCTCCCTTTGCGACTCATGTCCCAGATATGCTTGTATGACCGCCACTTGTCATTTCAGGGTGTTTGGCTGAAGTCTCCTTCACCAGCCCTCAGCTAGAAATAGAATGACCTCCTTGTCTGCGGCCCATAGAGGGTGTATCCCATGTGCAGAGCCCCAGCTTACAAATGACTTCCAAGTATGACTGTAGATGTGGCATGTGGAAGGCCTTCTTGCCTGCATGACCTCGATCACCTCGCTGGGAAATCCCTTGTCCGCCAGTCATGCGTATTCAATTTCCATGCAGTCAGTTGTAGCCATGCTGGGTCTGGGTGGAGAATGGGCCCTTGCTTCAGTGGGTCCAGTCTCTGAGGCAGTGACCATGGTCTCTCTGAAGCCAGTTGGACCAGGACTGAGAACCATGGCCACCTTGGCCAGTGAGGTGCCACGAATACCACTGTGGCTCTTTCCCGTCTGATTCTGTTGAGTGTTGCCCCTATTAGCGCTGTAGGGGGAAAGGCGTACAGGAGACCATTTGGCCATGGGTGGGATAACACATAAACTCCTTCCGCAGCTGGTTCCTGGTACCTGGAGAGGAACCGCTCCATTTGGTGGGTCTTTGAGCTTGCTAGAAGGTCCATCAATGGAATTCCAAACCTTCTTGTAAATTGGGCGAAGACCTCCTTGCTCAACGCCCATTCGCCCGGGTCCAGATTCTCTCTGCTCAGCCAGTCCACCTGGAGGTTGAATAGGCCTTTCAAGTGTTCCACCTTGAGGCTTATTGTGTGTTTCTCTGCCCATCGAAACAGTGTTCTGGCCTCTATGAAGAGGGACCTCAACTTGGTGCCTTCCTGCCGGTTGATGTGCGCTTTCGTGGACATGTTGTTGGTGCGCACTAATATCTGATGGTTCTGCACGTGCTGCTGGAATGCCCTCAGCGCTAGTGTGACTGCCCGAAGTTCCAGCCAGTTGATGCTGAGAGAGGCCTGTTCCAGGGAACACCTGCCTTGTGTGACAAAGGTGACCACAATGTGCCCCCCCAGCCCCTCTTGCTCGCATCTGTGGTTATCACCAGTTGCCGGGGTCGGAGGAAGCTGATGGTCTTGGACAGGTTCTCTGGTTTTGTCCACCATTGTAGCTCCCTTCAGAGACTTTCTGATATCTAAATCTGGATGTGCCATTTTCTGGCAATGTCCCGCTGGAAGGGAAGAAGAGTCCACTGTAAAGGCCTGGCATGGAACTGTGCCCATGGGACCAAGTCGATTGTTAATATCATCAGGCCCTGCAGTGCAGCTAGCTGCATGAGGTCTGCTCGGTCCTTGGCCCTGATGACCATCACTAGGGCCCGAATCTTGAGCTATTTCTCCTCCAGGAGAGAAACCATGGCTTGACTCGTGTTTAGCCATGCTCTGAGATGCACAAGGTCCTGTGTGGGGGTAAGATGGCTCTTCTCCTCATTGAGGAGGAAGCCGTGTGCACACAGAAACTCCCTTGCTCTCTGAGTGTTGCTGCTGTCTGGTAGTCCCCCGCTCATATAAGGACATTCAGATACGGGTACATGTGGATCCCTTTTAGGCACAGGGTCGCCACCAGAGTCACCATGACCTTGGTGAAAACTCTGGGGCCGACGAGAGGCCAAAGGAAGAAGAAGAAGAAGAGAAGAGTTTGGATTTATACCCCGCCCTTCACTGCCCAAAGGTGTCTCAGAGCGGCTTACAAACTCCTTTCCCTTCCCCTCCCCACAACAGACACCCTGTGAGGTAGGTGGGACCGAGAGAACTTCTGACAGAAACTGTCCTTGAGAGAACAGCTGTACCAGAGCTTGTGACTGACCCAAGGTCACATCAGCAGGTGCAAGTGGAGGAGTGGGGAATCAAACCCGGTTCTCCCAGATAAGAGTCCGCGCACTTAACCACTACACCAAACTGGCTCTCAGGAAGCAGAAGCCTGTCCAGGAAGCAGAAGCACAGGAATTGAGAGGAGGGGGTGTATAGGAATATGTAATTACGCCTCCTTGAGGTCCACGGAGGTCAGGAAGTCTCCCTGCTGTAGCACTTGCAAGATGTGGCATAGGGACTCCATCTGGAACTTCCTCTGCACCATCCAGCGGTTCAGTCCTCACAGGTTCAGTATCGCTCTGCAGTCTCCTGACCTCTTTGGAATAACAAACCAGACGGAGTACACTCCCTTGAAGCGATTCCTCTTGGGTACTTCTTCTATGGTGCCGATGTCTTGGAAGTGAAGGATTGCTTCCTGCAGCCGTCGCAATCCTTGTGTCTTGGAACTGGAGATAGACTGAAGCTGTCAGTGAGTATTCTGTAACCTTGAGATATGATCGCCTGCACCCACTGGTCTGTGGTGGTGCAGCTCCAAACCCATGCGAAGCTCTGGAGCCAGCCCCCAATCTGGCCGTCATGCCACCTGCTTCTTTGGCAGGGTGCCTTTTTCGGATCTGTAGAAAGCTGCATGCTTGGGGGCGTTTCACGTGCTGTACTTGAAGGATCTGAATGACATGTTTTCTCTGCTATCTCGTCCCCGTCCTGCATTGTTGGGGCCGTGAAAGGAATGAGAGGTTCTGGTTTTGGTGTCTCACTTGTGACGATAAGAAGACGACGGCATGGCCTTCTTCTTTTCCCTAGTCTCCACAAACACCTTGTCCAGATTTGACTCTCCGAAGAGGAGCCTACCAGAAAACTTTTCCGTAGCCAAGTTACTCTTTGACAAGGTGTCCACCTTCTAATGCTTGAGCCAGATGGTTCTGCAGATGGTGATGTTGGCTGCCTGTGCTCTGGCACAGAATTGGATGCTGTCCTGGGATGCGTCCGCCGCGAACTCGGCTACACGTTTCATCTTCAGTAGAGTTCTCTTCAGGACCAGCACCTCCAGGTCCTCCACTGTTTCCTCGGGCAACGAATAAAGGTGCTTCGCTATTGACAATAGAGAGGTCCCACTCCCAGGATTGGCCCATTCTTCCCGAATCACATCATCAAAGTAATCTGGAAAAGGTGAGAAGGTCTGGAGTTTCATGGGTTTTTTGAAGCCCCTAGGGTCTAACTTCGCAGACGCCGATGACCGTGGCTTTTCTGACACCTCCATCTGGTAATTTAGGGTGTCCCCTGACCATTCCCCCTCCTCTTTCTCAGTATTTGCCGAGGAAGTAATGGTGGAGACCGTCTCTGCCTATTCAGAGCAGATGCTGTTCAGGCGGTCTCTCAGAGTGATGGTGCCTGTCTCTGGCCGCCCCGACCCACTAGGTACATTGGCTTGATCTCACTTCCCCTGCGTCGCAGAGACTCTGGAGGCCCCATACGGCGTAGGTGCCCTAGGGCTCCTAGGCCTGTTTGCAGCAGCCAGGGACCTTGAGCCTGAGGAGGATTGAGATGTCGAAGAGTGATGGTGTCCCCTGCATTTGGATCCCCTGGAGAAACCCCTTCCTCCTGGGCTCTTGGAACTCCCACTGGGATGGAGATTGGGCAGCCGCCCTCCCCCCGGTTCCCGAGAATGTGGGGCCATTACGTGGCCTGCCAGGGTCCCTCAGGAGTGGCCACATCCAAAGGGAGCCTGTTGGAAAAACTGGGGGGGGGGAGGGAGGCAGCTAGGCTCCATGCCATTTGGGACCGGTGGTAGCTGAGGAACCTGCAGAAGTTGTGGCTGGAGGGTTTGAGGCTGGGGAAGAGGCTGAACAACTGGCACTGCTCCCCATGGTCCTAGTGTCCCCACTGCCCCTCAGGGTCCGAAGGTCTGCCCCTGAGCCGGTCCCGGGCCAAGGTCTTGGTCCGGGGACAGTCATGGTACGCTTCCAATGCGGCTAGTCCCTGCCGGGGCCTCCCCCCCACCGGAATGGGCTCACCGGGTGAGCACGCTGGGCCTTGTGTCTTCCCACGCCATTTTTTTCTTACCGCACTGCCCGGAGCTGCCACTGGTGCTTTTCCTCTTGCCTTTTTCTTGCCGTGCAAGGGGGAGCGGGAGCCTGTGGGCTTCGACCTGTCCGGCCCTCCGGTGCTGTCCACGACCTCCGAGCTGCCATCTTTGACCATGTGACCAGGGGGAGAGCGGGGACCAGCCAGCACATTGCGATCGACCGGCCCCGTACTTGTGGAGCATCCTTCTTCTGCCAGTTTATTTATTTATTATATTTATAACCCGCCCTCCCCACAAGCGGGCTCAGGGCAGCTCACATTGCCTGGCACAAAGTGCCAAGGTTCATATAAAGTTAAAATATTTAAAACATTAAGACATTTAACACTATTAAAACATTCAAAACACTTAAACATGCACCAGTTTCAATTAAAGTGCAGTCAATAAATAGCCAAGATGGCATAACCTATCATGCAGGCTCAGGCAAGTACAGGCTTCTAGGTGGATTGGCTTGATCTCATTACTGGCCGCCTCCGCCACAGATGTTAATAGTGGTCATTGGTGGTAGTGTGGGCAGCTCTAGTTGCAGCGGTGCGCCTCCCAGCTGCTAGTCTTCCTGCTGCCCAACTCCCGAAACCTTCTTTCTTCCTTTCAATTTATTAATCGCTCACCCTGCGCGCCTGCAGGCTCTGCGCGATGTACACTCTTTGAGACGTGGGACTAACAATGTTATATAAGGGGTAGGGAGGACAACATGTAATTCTTTAATTCCACACACAATTGCAGCTGATGGAGGATTTGTCTCTGCCTTTGGACTAGTCGTGTTCCGATCGGTGTTTTTCAGTCAGCCGGCTTTGGTGACGTCAGGCTTTCAGGACTCTTCTTGTTGCAGCACCATACTGCCCCCACCTGGCTGAATCAGCCCACTGCAGGGCTTCTTGATGCCGAGAGAGATTCTTCCTGGCTTCCAGTCTTCGTAGCAGGATGGTCCGCTGTTAGCTAACACTTCCCCCATGGGGGGGGGGGTTGGTGTGCCCACCCTCTCTAAGGAGTGGTACCCATTTTATCTACTTGCCGAAGCTTTCGAATCACTGGGAGTAATGGGCTGCTGCTCCATGAAATTTACCACAGCGGCCATTTCCCCTCCCTCCAGAGCCTCTGGGGGGGGGGGTCTTCTTCCCTTCTTACGCCATCTCCAACTTCTCCGGCTGCCTGGGAAGGAGGATCTTCTTACTGTCTTCTTGAGGGTTCGTGTATTTTAAAGTTTAAAAGTTTTTCCTTTTATTGCAACCCTTCTGGCTTGGAGTCTCCCCCCACTGAAGGACAATAATGATTGTCCCGAACACTTCAAAGCCATGTTTGTATGTGTACGAGTTGGGGGAGGCATGAGAGTTGCAGAGGGGATCCTAGCGAGCCACAGAGAGTTGGGGGAGGCCTGTGCTAGCTCGTCTGCAGCAGCTCTGAGTGAGCCAGGAGAGACACCCCACCACCAGCGCTCTCTGTGGCTTACTTGGAGCCAACTCCGCATGAACCAGTACAGTCTCCTCCCTCCCCCCACTCTCTGTGGGTCACTAGAGAGTGGTAAGACTGTGCTGGCTCGCCCAGAGCTGCTTCAGGTGAGCCGCAGAGAGCGGTGGGAGGGGAAGTCTCTGCTAGATCACCTGGAGCTGCTTGGAATCAGCAGAGACTTCCTCCGAAGGCACTTTTGCACTGGGCCCTGTGCCATTCAGGGGCTTTGCCACTGACAGCAGTATACTCTGCTGGGCTTCTGGGCTGTGCTACCGCTGCTGGGCCCAGCATGGCTCCCTGGTGCAGCTTCTGCCACCACTGTGCCCAACAACAGCCGGGCAGACCAGGAGCCATACAGAAACCAGGGAATAGCTGATGGGTTTGCAGGCAAGGAAGAACAAATACAAAGAAGCAGAACTGGAGAGAAGAAAGTTGCAGAAAATAGGGAAAAGGAGGAGAACAGAACAGAGTATAGGAAAAGAAGAAAAATGGGGAAAAAACTCTGAAAATGAAATGGAGAAGGTAGGAGACCACTACAAGTTTTGCCCAGCTTGGGCATGTCTGTATCTTTGTATCTGGCTAGATCTCTGAACAGAAATGGTATCCTTTCCCCCCTTTTTGTGTGGGGATCCTTGTCCAATTTTACAGAAACAATTTACCACACTCAAACCCCAGCCCTCCAACAACATTTTGCAGGCTCTCAAAAAGCTCATCCCTGTGTTGTTGTTGTTAAACATGGCATTATTATGTCTTGGGGCGGGGGGAGGGGGGGGGGAGACTAACAACCTCAGTTCACGGGCTGCTATGTGTAAGCCATCAGCTTTCTGCATGATTGTATTAGTGGAGGAAATGCAGCGTTCTTTTGTGCAGTACAGTGGAGATGGCTCCTAATATGGAAGAGGAACAGGAGGCTTGCAGCAGCTGGTGACTAGGGTCACAGCTCACATTATTCATCCCCGACCCTGTTTATTAAATAACATGTCTGGACAAAGATGAAGCCCACATATGCACATATGGGCAGTTCTGCACTTCCATATAAGTGATCCAGATTTCATTCCCCACACTTCTCTTTCCCATTGTCACAATGTAGGTCTTATACACTTACATGGAAAAGATGTCAACCAGTGTTTTACTTGCTGATGTAATATGAACAACACTGCTCTCTTACTGTACAGAACTTAAGGCGCCAATCAAGCTTTGACCTGTCCCAATTTTCTCTGGATTTTACTAAGACTGTGATCCTATGCACACTTACCTGGAAATGAGTAACAGTAAATGTAGTGAGACCTATTTCTGAGTAAACATGCACAGGATTGTGTTAGAGTGTACTGAGCGTACATAAGTTGCCCTTCTGAGGCCAAGATGCCTTCTTGCTCCTTTCAGGCAAAACAGATCACTTAATTTTATGGCTTAAGCAAGGTCAACCATATTGCAGAGTTGCAATTCACGTTGTCAGCTACTCACTGCACACCCAGCACATCTCTCCATATAAATCTGAACTGCAACTATGATCAAGTCTGAGACTTCTGCACTCATGAAAGGCTTTTCATGAGGGAAACAAACCTGCTATGAACCAGCCATACTATAAGAGAACTGAAAGCATTAAAAGATTAAAACCACCTCTGTGCACCCAAGGTTCCAACTATAATGCTCTTTATTAGGAAGTTAAGACTTAACAAGTGGCTTAACGGGTGGATAAAGCTTTCGTTTGGATAATCTGCAGGCATGCTGCCCAATTCAGAATGATGTAAACAAGAATGAAAAAAGGCAAAATATTCAATCAATAAATGGATGTACCGCAATGGATGTACTGCAGACAGAGAGTCTTCTTATTTACCGTGAGGTTTAATCAGTTCTCATCATGACCCTAAAATGTATATCACTGCTGTAATACTTCACTAAAAGGAACAAATTCTTCCTATAACACTGTTGTTTTCCCACAACCCCACCCAAAAACCCAGAAGCTCCCATCAAACTGGTTTTCTTGGAATAATTACACAACTGGCAGATCCAGTCATCAAATCCGGAGGCACATTGTTTTATGCCAGAGTGGCTTAGGCTTCCTTGACCTCTACATGAGATGATATAATGAGCTCCCTGTGGCCCTCTGAAACTGTTAAGCACTACTTTACCATGCCTCCCTTATTCCAATAAGAGTCAACAGACAGCAGTGACTTTACATTAGACAGGGTGAGTTGAGAGTCTGGGCACTCCCATATGTGAGGTGGCACATTTCAGATGCCCGGCCATCTTGATCCAAGGTATGGGAGCAGTCTTTGGGGTTCACTGGGCATAAACATTTTAACTACTAATGGGGAGAGGGAGAATGACATGGACCGATTTTCAGACATCTAATGTACATCTTCCTAATTAATCCAGTTTTCAACAGTTCTACAACCAGCTCATGTGACCCTGCTTATCTGCTCTCTGCAGTGATTGGGAATAATCCTCTCCTTCAATCACAGCTTTTACCAAGGATATCGAGATGAAGCAAAAACACAGCTTGGGATACAAGAGGCGCTCCTTCCAAACCAAAACAACAGGTGCTCCTTCCAAACCTGCCAATACAAAGGCAATTGTATTTCAAAGAAGCAACACTGAACTCTGCTGTTTTATGCCTTGTAACGCATACCGTAAGAGATCCATTCTGTGTGGTGGCTGAATTCGTGTTCTGCTCTCCATGCGCCTGTGTACTGCCATAGATTGTCAGATTGTGCTCGCTGGTCTGGCCTGCATAGTCCTGAGTGTGGGGTACCCCATACTCTGTGGGGATCCCATTCTGTGGGGGAGGTGGGAATGGGATTGTGGTGAATGGCTGGACCATTGTGTCAGGAGTGGCTGTCGGCTCCTGGTTACCCTGGAGAGAGAAAAAGAGAAGGAAGGTTTAATATATCACCAGAGAACCAAACACAAAATGGAACATAAAACTGGAACATTCTTTCAAGGGGGGGGGAAATCCACTCCAACGCAGATAAGTTATCTCAGCCACTGTTGAACAACTGCTAGAAGGAGCAAACAATCCTGTCTCCTGGAAACCATGCACACACATTTCATTAGCATGTTTAATGTCTAGAATCAATGATCAGATCAAGGTTTCAAGATCAAAGGCATCTACAATCCTGTTTGCTTAACTGAAAAAGCAATCTATCTAGTTGAGATACTAGGCTCTTCCACAAGGTATCACAATGGAGCTTTTTTCTCTTTTAAAAAGACAGAAATCAGGCAGTGAAATCAGTAAATCTCAGGACATAGATCTGTGCTCAATTTAAAATATTTTCTATTTACAGTGGTAGACTAATCCATTTTCATTTGATGACAACAGTAAATGTAAAGAACACAGTACTAAATAGTCTAGTCCCAGGGCCAAACTAGATATGACAGTGTCCATGAGTCTGACCCATGGACCCCACCATGAGGGGCCTGCAGCAGGGCAGACAGAGATGCTCTTCCCCCTGCACACATACACTTTCAAGCACCAAAATGGCTACACCCCACCTGTTTTGGCACTTGAAAAGGTATACAGGGAATAGATAAAAGCACCTCAGCTGCCTTTAAAATAGCAGCAGCATCTACATGTCAGACCTATGGATGCCATCATGTCTGGTTTGGCCACTACAGGGCTCAGGAATGCCTCCTCCTCACTCTTCTTCAACCTCCCCCCCACACACACACCTCAAAGAAGGCCCTCCATAGGATGTCCTATCTCCTGAGCCTCAAAAGGTAGCAATGAAATGTAAGGCCTTCTCAGTTGACATCTTCCCTATGGAATCCCTGCAAAGAGAAGCCAACCCAGATGAATATCTCCCAATCTTTAGAAGGCCCTTCCAGTTTAGTTAAGTATTTTCTTGGATGGGGTGATGGCTGAGTTTTAATTAATTAATTAATATCCCACCATGCCTGCCCTGGTTTACAATTTATCACTCTAGTTGGACTACTGCAGATTTCACATTTAATTTTATCAAAAATTTCATATTTAATTTTATTAAGCTTTATATTTTGCATTATGACATATTTTATCCTTTAAACGTTTCTAAAACCCTTGGACTAAACAGTAGAACACGTTTTACAAATAAAGGCTCTGACAATGCCAAATAGAAACCAAACATAAATCAAGGTGCCAATTTACTGGAATACATATATCACTCTTTCCATGCTTTTCCAAATAAAGGAATTATGAAGAACAGAACTGAGAACATGACTCACAGTCTCCCCCTCCCTCCAGCCAATCATGAGCATCACTACTTTCAGACAAGGCATTAATTATACTCATCCCCCAATTTATGGTATCCCACAGAGATGGCTGTGCAGTTACAATGGGTGTTTAGCAGCACTTTCCCACAAATCTTGCTTCAGATGTATCAGATGCTTGACCTCTATTAAAGAGATATGACAACCAAAGAACTTCAACATGCAGAAAATGTTAGCTGGTAAATCAACACACATTACACTATGGCACAATGATCAGTGAGCATGCTCACCGACCTCCCAGGCAGTATGGAAAGGTGAGGGTTCTTAAAGAGAAAGAAAACAGAGGGGAACCTGGCCTGCTTGAGCCCTTAGTGGGCTGCAGTAGTATGGAGAGAGACCCTCCCCCAATCCAGAATATTATGGTCTTCTAAACACGGAATATACTTGGAAGGTTATGAAGAGTCTAAGTGAGGGGAGGGATGTATTAGGATCCAAGAAAAAGTGCTTTTTCTAGTCATATTTAATCTGGGGAAGGGTTTACAGGCACACACACACAGACACACACAAAACTCGTGAAATGGGCAGACTCCCTAATAGATTTTAACATGTAGTGAACTTAGGGTTGAAGGGCAAGGCACACATTTCCCAGCCCGCCCTGAAACCATGTGGTCTTTAAAAAAAAAATCCTCCTTTGTACCACGGGTATTGGGTTAGATGAGCAGCTTTCTGTTCCTTTTGCCCCAAAATCCAGCAGTTAAGGCAACTGTTCAAAATAGGCCAGAAGCTAATCAAGCTCCAAATGGTAGTAAGGATGTGCTATCACACTACAGTGGGTGGTGATTTTGTAACCATTCATTCCCCTTTCCCCAGTTATTCCTCATGAGCACCCAACCCCACTCATTCAAACAACTGTTAGACAGACATTTTTCTTGGTGGTGGTGGAAAGTGACGTCAAGATGCAGTCATCTTATGGCGACTCCGCAGGATTTTCAAGGCAAGAGATGTTCAGAGATGGTTTGTCATTACCTGCCTCTGTGTCGCAACCCTAGATTTCCTTGGTGGTCTCCCTTCCAAATACTAACCAGGGCCACCCTGCTTGACTTCTGAGATCTGACAAGATTGGGCAAGCCTGGGCAGAGCAGACACTTTCTTAGGGACAAAAAAGAACAAGGAGTATGCAGGGTATTCTTACAAAATTGTGATTAAGATCCCCAAACTCTGTCCCAGGAGTCAGTCCCTGAAGGGCACCACCCTGATTTTGAATCACAGTAGAGAGAAAAAATCCCAGGAAGTCACCTTGATTAGTTGTAACCACCCTCAAGAAAAGGACAAGTGGTACTGCGGAAGATGATTGTGGAAGCATAGAAATGCCTGCAAGTAACCAGGGACAACTCTAGCTTCTACTGGTGTCAGAGGGAGGCTTAGATTTTCCCCTCCACTGCTGGGGCGCTTGGGGGTTGCATTCAGCCATGTGATCACCTGCCTGCATTCTGCAGCAGTACATTCCTAGGAGGGCTACATCATATGGTTTTTTCCCCCTGAACGTACACATCAGCTCTTAGCTGCACTGCATTCCAGTTAAACCAAACATTCTGGATATCCCATCAGCAGCCTGGAAAGTTTCCACTGTATTAAACTCTTACTGCTTTAGTCATTACTTTTTTTATACATAACTTTTCCCAACAAGATCACTTTGTGCAAGGGAGGATTCCAATTTGTACTATATGAAAGACGAGTGCATTTTCTGTACTGCAAATGCAAAGACTGGGAAATGGACATTTCCATTACTTGCTTTGTGTTCCAGCAGTGTAAAATACATTGCTGCTACCTTTCATGTCTTGCCAAATTTCTTGTCATCAGAAAAATAGTGTATAAAGCCTCCCCAATCAAGATGCTAAGCTTCACCTGGTATGCTTGCTCACAGACCTGAAAACAGCACAGCATGCTGGGAACACTGAAAGACTCCACAAAGAGGAAAGAAAGAGTGCTTTAGCATAAGGTACAGGATCGCCAATGTGTTTCTCCAAAGGGAATCACTGCACTAAGTAGTTTTGCAGCACAGAAACAGAAGGGGGCTTGACACACACACACAAAACACTTTCTATTCTATTATCAAAGGTCCTGCAGCCCCCAGTTTGGGCAAAAGGAAATGATGTTAAATTCTAGCTAATGCTGGGTCATTCAGATATTGGCTGAATCCCAAATGTATCTGGCCAGTGTCCCATGGAAGTCACACAACCACACATGCCTGTAGCTGGAAGAAGGAGAAGGAAGGGCATTCAGAGATAGTATTGCAAAGATGCATTCAATATACCACAGAATGATGGCTGGTTTTAACTTCTCCCTCTCCCCTTAATTGCTCTAAATCATCAGTCCCCCAATGTGGCACCTATAGACAATGTGGTCCCAGCCAGCGTGTTTCTTTGTGCCCACTTCCTACCACACTTCCTAACCCCTTCCATACTCCTTCTCCTTTTCAAATCCTGTTTGTACTTCTTTCACTTCATTCACACTACATTCCATCCCATTGAATCTCTTTCATTGCTTTCCTTTTCTCTGCCCTCTTTCTCTTTCAAGTCTCTGTCCCTAATACAAGCTCTCTGCTGCTTCTCCAGCATGCCTCAAGGCATGTTAAACGCAACAGGCGGATGGAGAGGATGCAGTGGTGGGTGGCAGAAACTCTAGCTACATCCCACAATCCCGGATAGTAGCCTCAGTTTAAAGGGTAAAAGGCACCTGAGTTCATAGCTTGACTCCTTTTGTCTTCATGAGGGAGAGAGTTTGTTTGACCATTACAACAGCTTCACTAGCAGCAGAAAGGAAGGATGAGAGAGGGACCCTCACTATGATAAATGAAAGTAAATGTATGAGGAGATGGAAGAGGTAAGGAGAATTTAAACTCACAGAGTCTCAGCCAAGGAAACTCATCTCTACCTCCTAGGATATGCCACTTCCAGAATAGTGTTCTACCCAGAGCAAACCCCAAACAAAATCCATTGCAGGTAGGCTTATGGCTCCCTAACACTGGCTTCAACTGGATTATCCTCAGGGCCCCTGATCCACCACAGACTTGTAGATGGTAACTATGGCTACACACCACAATTTAATCCAACTGAATAAATAGTACCAGGCTCAGACAACTGCACTATTACTAAAAACAACGGTGTGCCATCAAGTCACAACAGATTCATGGTGACCCTAAGACCATGGGGTTTTCAGGGGAAGAGACGAGCAGAAGTGGTTTGCAATTGCCTTCCTCTGCATAACAATCCTGGTCTTCACTGACAGTCTCCCATCCAGGTACTAACCATGGCTGACTCTGCTTAGCTTCCAAGCTTTGACAAGATCAGAACAGTCATGGCTATTCAAGCTGCTAATTATCCTGTTACCAAAAAGCAATGATCTGGCATCACCAAACAATCCTCCCTACAATTTTTCTTCAGTGCATTCATACTTACCATTTACATTTATAATCCAGCATCTCTTAAACTGGGCTTCAGGAACCCTGGGGTCTCTGAAACCTTTGCCTAGACAGAGGGTAAGTGCCATCTGGCTAATGTGCAAACAGAGCTCTCTCAGTTTTCTAGGAAAGGGGGCAGGGACTCTCCACGTCAGGGGAAGAGGAAGGAATCAGCTTCCCACTCTTTCAAAGCGTCAGAGCTGCTGCTGCCTGTACTCACCTAGATTCCAGATCACTAGCAAGAAAATGCACTGATTGTCTGCTGGACACCAACCTTAAGAACTCTAATGAGTTGAGAGGCACTAAGGAGATGAGGTACAGTCATCATAGTAATTTCTAGTAAACATTGAACTGGTGCTCTCTGTTTACCAATGCAAAGGATTTCAGCATAGGAGAGAGAGAGAGAGATACACACAGGCCACTTTGAAATCCTGTACAGTCACAAGCTCTATTTAGAAGTTATTAACCAATAAGGAAATTTTTTGCTGTCTCCAATGCAAAGGGATGAGGGCTGGCTGAAATTTGGGTCAGTGTCTTTTGAGCGGTAGCCCTAATAGATCAGCTGTCATATGAGGCTTGATCTATAGACAATAAAACATTTTTCTTAAACTTTTTTAAGGCATTACTGTCAAGAGTTTGACTGTATGGTTTAGATTAAGGTATGAGAGGACGAAGCCTCCATGGAGCCCAAGTGATTTATTGCACACAATTTGAAAAGGCACCAATATATGCTGATCAGAGGGAGTAACAGCCTGGCAGTCCTGTTATTTTTTTAAATCAAAATGAGGGTCTTTGGGCCATTAACATTTGAGAACTGTTGTTATAATCAATTTCCAGAGCCTCATGGTAACAGATTGATCACCTGCATATTCAAATCATGATTCCCATTGGCATGGGTTCTGTTTTATCTTGGCAATACATTTCCCTAAACAGTAATTCCTTTCTCTCTGCCACCCTCATTTCTAATATGTAATTTTAATTATTTTTTTCCAGTTTACTCCAAAATCCATTCCTAATTTTTAGCATTTTCCCTCTTTTGTACTTGAAATCACAACAGTATAGACTCTCATAAAACTGTATTTACACAAAAATCTATACAGCAGAGAAATACCTTCAGTATAATTATCTTTATTTAGAAAAACAGTAGTAAGGAAAATGTTTTCCCAAGTAGTTTGTGATCTTATTTCAATGGATTTAGTCAAAAATGTTTGTAACAACCAAAATATCTTCTAGTGTTTCATCTGATACCCCCCACCGAGAATGGATAGGTCCTCATTTCAGATATTATTTTGATTTTTAAAAATTAACAAACAGCATATAGAATGGTTAGTTACATATTCAAATGTTGATCACCTAACACAGGAGAAAAAGAAGAATCAATGAATAAAACTAATCTCTGAAACTGAATACTATATATATATATATATATATATATATATATATATATATATATATCTTGGCTTGCTGGAACAAATATCAAAAGACATTTCACTTCTTATTACATAAACAAATGTAAGAACATGAGATAAGAACATAAGAGCAGCCCTGCTGAATCAGACCAGTGATCCATGTAGTCCAGCATCCTGTCTGACACAGTGGCCAACCAGTTCCTCTATAACTTACACATATGACAATGAGAGAAAATACTTACAGCTCTAGGCACAACATAACACAATGCACATCCAGATGCACTCGACCACATGGCATTTGGTCCAAGTCAGACAACCCATGACTGGGGTTTGATATGACATGTAAGAAGAACTTTATATATCCATTTAACCATTTTCACGTTGAAATTCCTTACTTCATACTGTCCTATTCCAACTATGGGTGTGAAACCCAGCTATATCTGTTGTTGGACGGCTGGGCCGACTCTGCCCCAGATGACCTGGAGCAGGCGCTTCAGGACGTGGCAGGCTGGCTTAGACTGAGCCGATTGAAATTGAATCCAACGAAGATGGAGGTCCTGTGCCTGAGTTGGAGCGGATTGAGGGTAGGGATCCCACTACCGACCTTCGATGGGGAGCCTTTGGTGCTAGCACTGAGGATTAGGAGCTTGGGAGTGCTCCTGGATGCCGCCTTAACAATGGAGGCCCAGGTAGCAGCCACTGGCCAAGGCAGCCTTTTACTATCTACGGCTGATTAGGCAGTTGGTTCCCTTCCTTGAATGCAATGACCTGGCAACAGTGAACCATGCTATGGTCACCTCGAGATTAGACTACTGCAATGCTCTCTACATGGGGCTGCCCTTGTCTCAAATCCAGAAGCTGCAGCTGGTGCAAAATGCAGCAGCCAGGCTGTTGATGGGTCTTTCTATACGAGATCACATCCAAACTGCACTGAAGGCATTGCACTGACTGCCAATAGCATACCGGATTCGCTTCAAGGTGCTGTTTTTGACCTTTAAAGCCCTATATGGTCGGGGGCCTGCCTACCTGAGGGACCGCCTTTCCCATATGTGCCCCAGAGAGCACTGAGATCAGGGACCCAACATTGCCTGACTGTCCCTGGCCCGAAAGATGCCAGATTGGCCATTATGAGGGCCAGGGCTTTTTCAGTGGCAGCTCCACACTGGTGGAATGAGCTCCCAGAGGACATCAGGGCCCTATGAGACCTTTTACAGTTCTGCAGGGCCTGTAAAACGGAACTCTTCCACCAGGCCTTCGATTAGGAGCCGCTACTGACAAATGAACCATCATAAACTGTATGCACCACAGCCTTTGTCATAACACCGGACATGGCCTCTTTCCACTGGGCCCGGGTATAGACATTGCTACCATCTAGCACTTTATACACCTTATACTAGCACCTTATACAACTGTTTTTACTATAAATTTTATTGCATTTATTGGTGTTATTGCATTTTAACATGTATAGCGCCTTGAGCCAGTTTGCACTGGCAAGGCAGGATACAAATTGGAAGTAATCAAATAAATAAAATAAAATAAACCCAACAAAATGCCATGGTATTTTTCAGGTTTGAGTATATTGAACCTGAAAAATGTCAGTATTTCCCCAATATTCCCGAACCCCAATACTGGTATGGTGTGCGGATTTGGTAAATATTTGGGATTCCCGATTTTTTCGGCTCCATTATAACCTATGGGGACCATTATAGTCAATGGGTCCCATAGGGTATAATGGAGAATCGATCTGGGAGTATCTGGGACTCTGGGGAGGCTCTTTTTTGAGGTAGAGGCACCAAATTTGCAGCATAGCTGCTGGTACCTCTCCTCAACCCCCCCTCCAAGTTTCAAAAAGACTGGACTGGGGGTCCAATTCTATGGGCCCCCCAAAAAGGTGCCCTCAACCTCCATTGAAACCAATGGAGAAAAAAGGTGTTTAAAGAGATCACAGTATCTTTAAAATGCCTTCTCCAAGCTGCATGAGTGGTGCAACTCTGCATAATCCCTTTAAACACCTTTTCCAAGGTGAGTTCACCCAGAAGGCATTTAAAGGTACCATGATCCCTTTAAACACCTTCTCCAACCCCTTTAACTTCAGCTAGGTGGCGGACCTGAAAAATGACCAAATCTTTATCCAGCTGAAAGAATATCTGGAAAATACCGACAAGGTATTTTTTAGATTTTTTTTTTTTGGCTTGGATTTAGCCAAACGCACACCCCTAATTCCAACACTTCTATTGCCTGTACTGTTTTATCAGTAGTTACTGCTACCACACACAAAAATCCACATTCTTGAAATTGGATGTACGGTTCAACTGAATCAAATCAGGATAAATGTACTTTATTGACACTGTGCAGTTACACAGTCTGTGCTTTAGCAACTGAATTTTTGTGTTCTTTTGACAGCTGCACTAAACTCTGGTCCTCTTCAAAGAAATGCATGAAGTAACATGACCATGAAGATCAAGCACATGTGAAAAACAACCAAGGAAATGCAAATGTAGAAAGCAATATCTTTGGTGAGGAAAAAGTTATTTTGCCCCAATGGATGTCTTCTCTCTACAGCTACACTAGACCACAGTAATGCTATACTGTTATTTAAATACAGAAGTGTCTTCAGCATCCAAGGCTATGAAATATTCTATATGGCACATTCCTCTGCCCTTGATAGTTGTCATTTCACTATGTTGACCTTAGGGTCCAGCAGGCTCAGTAAAAACACTGTACTAGTACCACACCCAGGGTCTGTATATCAAGTCTCCATCATAAATGCATGAGCACATCTAATGATTGTTTACCTCCTTTATTTCAGCTTACTAACAGCCTCTTGGGAATTAACAGTCTAAAAATAAAAGACACACACAGGTAATGACAAGGGACATTTTCTTGAAGAACCATATTTGTTTAGAGAGTTTTCCCAGCAAATCTGGAAGCAGAACAATGAGAATCTCATGAAAAAGCCATCCTTAGTGGTTCTGCCTGATGCTTGCTTTGCTCACCCACCACCACTGATCTTGCCAAAGTTTGCAACAATCAGCACAAAGATCAATACAGCCAACAGCAACTTGTTCACATCCAGCATTGCATGTGTGCACACATCCCAGTTACTTGCAAAAAGAGTACAATAACTGGAAGCACCCTTACTATAGTACAAGGCAGGCAGAAACAGAGAGGGGTTCCCTTTTCTCCCAAGATATAATTATTCCCACGGTTCCTCACCACTACTTATACGTAAAATAGCAAACTCCTTTTACGGTCAGGAATACCTATAAATGCTCACACACGTGTAGATGCATGGATTTTCATCCTACCGGACTATTTAATCTGAATTATCAGCGAAGCTTAAACGAAGTTTTCTGACATTTACTAACACAGAGGATAAAACCAATCACTTCATTTAATTTGCTACTACTACTCACTGAGCTCCAGCAGCAGGTAAATAAATTGTACACAACAGAAAAGCAGCATAGTCCCTTAGCAAAGAATTTACAGTCTAAATTAAGCAGAGAGAAGGAGACTGTTACAGGATTCATGGGAGTCAGTGCTCTATGAAGTTTCACTCTGAGCAATAAGTTACTCATATTGGAGGCCAATGTCAACCACACCTCCATTCTGTAGCTCATTTAAATGACGCCATATACATCATTACCATGAATTTGCCATTCTTCCTCATTCTGCTTCATCACAGAGTCTTACACAATTTGACAAAAAAGCAAAACTTCCCTAGAGTGATCTCCACAGGTCAGCTCTGGGGCAGCAAATTAAAAGAAGATGATATGGAGAATCTGCATTCTGTCACTAAAAAAAAAAAAATCACTTAATATCCTCCAGTGCAAAATCTAGTAATAACCAGAGTCTTCAGACAGAATTAGATATAAAACTTGTTACATTGATAAATGGTATTAATAAGAAATATTATACAGCAAGAATAGAATTCAGAATTCCATCTCTGACACATGCTTCATGTTGTGTTTCAATCTAGGGCTCTCTAGCAAACAGTGCTTTCTTTAGGCACTGGGAGCAAAAAAAACCCTTATATCAGAAAATTTGTTGCACTGCTTATAAAACAAAGAGCAATTCACATCCAATTCACAGCCAACAATTCCAAATCAGAATCCAGAAGAAAACGGAAACCTACATCAACAGCCAGCTAAAATGGGAGGTGGAAAGAGGAGGGGATTCTGGGAAAGGATAAAAGCATCTGGATTCAATTGGTAAGCGTTATGAATGTCTTGGAAGGGGCTGCAAACCTTGAAAGAGTACAATGAGCCAGAACTGCAGATGGATGGAGATTTGTTTTCCTCTGTGGGGGAAAAGGGTATGAAAGCTGGCATATTTTGCAGAAAGCCGCACTCCTCTTGGAGCCTCCATTTTGTGTTCTAAATCCTTTACCATCAAGTTGTAGTCGCTGTGAGTTACATACACAAAGGCACATGTAGCAGTCCTATCAACAACAAGAACTTGACACAAAACAAATTGCATCACATGAATTAAACAGAGCCAATGCAATCGCTCTACTTCCTTGTATGAAGCTAGCTGAAAATAGTGACACACATATTTGACATGGGTGGCAGATGCAGGATACCTGTGATTGCTTTCCTTTAACACACACACACACAAATGGAAAGGAACTAAGTTTCCACATCTGCCTGTGATTTCCTCATAGCCTTTGTTATTTCTTTCAATAATAGCTACCCGCCCCAGGAAGTTTTCGAGGTTTTTTGGACCCCTATTTCTTATATTCTGAGGGAATGCCTTCCTTTCAAAGGTATTCTAATGTTTATTCCTGGAATTACAGGAATTTCATATCTACAATCTTATATATTGTCTTCTCCTGTATCAGAGCTATTGCTAGCAAAGCTCAAAAATCATAATCAGCTTTCCACTCAGGAAACTTCTTTGCCTGTGCACATTGCTAGTGTGGCAAAAGGACCACAGAAGCTGCCACAGAAGAAAGCCTCTCCACAAAAAAATTATTCCATCCTGTCTTCTGCAAGAAAAAACTGCTTTGGATCAACTAGTGTAATTTAACAGCCCATCCCAATAAACCCAATATAAAGTCTCAACAGGGAGGGATGCATATTTAAAGTGGTTTTAATGTCTGCTTGTAAGGGTCACCTAGTTTCTCTGGTGTACCTGTCACAATGATACTATAACTTTCTCCAAGAGCAATTTCCATGTGAAGCCAGAAAAGCTCCCTCAGCTACCCTTCAAAGCCACTTGCAAATTAAGTTTTTCCTAGTAAACACACAACATACACACTCTAGAAGCTCAGAGTTACAAACACTGGGAGGGAAGGGTGATGCATTCAAAACATACATCACTGTAAAAGATTTCTCGCAAACACTTGCTCATCAAGAACCCAGCTAACAGCATCAAGCATTTATCTGAATTCTCACCAAGTTTCTCAGCCAGAATGATCCTTCTGCTAGTTAACTGAACTCTCTCACTTTAAAGTGAGCATTTTTAGCTAACCCCATATATCATTCCAAAAGATCCAAACTAATCAAACTGAGATCTGTTTTCATTTCATTTGTCTGCATGATAACCCCCATAAGATAAGTCAGGTCTTCCATATGGCAGGAATTTGAAGCCCACCCCCACCCCCAATATTTTGATGAGCATTTCTGTGGGTAGCTGTGTTGGCCTGAAGCAGAACAAAGTTTGAGTCCAGTGGCCCCTTTAAGACCAACAAAGTATCATTCAAGAAATAAGCTTTTGTGTGCATGAACACTGTGTTCGAAGAAGTGTACATGCACACATAAGCTTGTACCTTGAATTAAACTTTGTTGGTCTTAGAGGGGCCACTGGACTCCAGCTTTGTTCTTCTGTGAATTAGGTTTTGGTTTGTTTTAACTGAAGTAAGCCACTCTGAATCCTGCTGAATGGGAGAAAAGTGGGATGTAAGTATTTTAAATAAAATACAACTATTGCCTTGCTCTGCTGCTGATCTGTCAACAGCCCACTTCTTGGTGTTGCTGCTACGACAGGGTGTTTGATTCTAGGATTTTTACAGTATTACATTCAAGCCACTAGATCTTCTCTATAAGGGACTAGTACATGGGCTCAAATCCACAGCTGGTCCTAAATCTGGGAGTAGTAGAAAAGGGCTCAGGATGTGTGCCACCACTGAGTTCTGCCATGCCTAAGCAAGCCATCCAGATATCTAACAGGACAGAAGTCAACACAGGATAATGTCTGATGAGAGATTTAAGTCAGGCTTCCATCTCCACCTCAGTAACAAAATAATTTACTGCAACCAACCTCTGCTGATGCTTCAGTTTGTTCTGTCTTTGTCAGAGCCTCTTATCTCCATTTTTGCCACCCCCTATAACTACCGCTTAATCAGCAGGAGCCAGGTCTCATAGCCAGGACAAACAAGTCAACAACATACCCCAGGAAACAGTCTTGGCAGCAAGCTAGATTATTCGCTAGCCACCAGAGATGCTAAAATAGGGATACAGCACAAGTCAAGGGTTGATAGGAAATTCATTACTTTGATGGTAACAGAAGGGAAAGAACAGTAAAAGTGTGTTCATTATTACATGGGGGGGGGGCCAACATGCAGACCATCTATCCCCTGAGGCACCGGGATTACCATCATGCTGTACTGTCTTCATGGCATTTAATATTTAAACAGGCCAATAAATTTTTCAGAGCGCAGTCATCCCGATGAGAACTCTATTAGTATAAAAGCAAAGACTAATACTGGAGGGGCCATGACCGCTCTTTGTCCCAGTCCCCCTCCTTAACTAATCCTCCATAGGGCATTGGAGAAGTTCAATGATTTGTGAGCATGGTAGCTTCAGTTACTTGGCAAACACCACAAGAAAGGAAGGAAGAATGGGATAACCCTGTCTCTTCACCCACCCCACATTCTAAGGGCAGAGGCAACCAAATGATCACACAAAACTTTTAGAGAAGCATAGGATTCAGGGGTTTTCATCTTCATGCTGTTAGTTATCCCCTAAAGATTAATCTTGGTTTTCACATAATGAAATCTTGACTGTAGATCTGAGTGCCATGTCTCACCCAGTGGACACTGAGATACAAGCCTCAGTTTCTTCTTCTTTGGTGTGCATCTTACCCTGCAGGTAATTATTAGGAACTGTGGTCTATACTACTGTATATAGTTTTCTATAAGTCAAATCAAACTATGTAATTTTGCATCATTTAATGTGTCATGTTAACACATGCTTTGCTTCAGTTCTGTTTTTTAGACTTCTGGTTAGTTCTACAACCCAAATCCCATCTAATTGTTCATTGACTGTCCCATCCTGTTGACTATATTGACTCACTCTGTGTAATTTGCCCTGCGCCACTGTGAGAAAGGCAGACTATAAATAAAGCTTTCCAGTTCCTTAAAAGAAAACATGTTGCACACTTTAAAAAGGAAAATCTTTTGCATGCTTTTACATACTTTAATTTTATGTTTTGTAGCAAATATGTAGCACTGTTTTGTAGCATACATGTAGTGTTTCATGAAGTTCACTCTGGAAGTATCTTGGCTATACTCTTAAGAGTCTAATTCCTTCAGGCCTTCCTCCTTCAGAAATAAATTTTTCTGGAACTTAGGAGTGGAGGCATAGCGTCTGGTTAAAACCATAACATACACTAAAACTTCCTGGTGTATGACTGGCTCAAGGTTAGCCAGCAAACTTCTATGGCGGGATGGGGATCTCCCAGATCCTACTGCATCACTGGGCTGCTTCTAAAATTCTGCATGAGTAACCTGAGATGGTTATAAGAATGTAGATAAGTCATAAGATGGATTCCAAGGACAGAAAATACTTGCATGTTGATTACTGCTGACTTACATGCTGAATTTCAGGGAAGAACTTTCTTACAATTATAATCTCAACACACAGCCTGCATCAGCAAGTTAAGGATCTACATTTCCTCAAGCAAAAGGTCTATCACAGGGGTCCTCAAACTTTTTAAACAGGGGGCCAGTTCACTGTCCCTCAGACCATTGGAGGGCCGCCACGTTCGCCCCTCCCCCCCACCAGCCTGCTCGCCCCACCGCCGCGTTCGCCCCCTCCCCCCCGCGACCAGCCTGCTCGCCCCGCCACCATGTTCGCCCCCTCCCCCCACCAGCCTGCTCGCCCCGCCGCCACGTTCGCCCCCTCCCCCCACCAGCCTGCTCGCCCCGCCGCCACGTTCGCCCCCTCCCCCCCACCAGCCTGCTCGCCCTGCTGCCGCGTTGGCTCCCTCCTCCCCACCAGCCTGCTCGCCCCGCCGCCGCGTTCGCTCCCTCCCCCCACCAGCCTGCTCACCCCGCCGCCGCGTTCGCCCCCTGCCCCCCACTAGCCTGCTCGCCCCGCCGCCACATTCGCCCCCTCCCCCATGACCAGCCTGCTCACCCCTTCCTCTTCCTCAGCTCCTGGGCGCTCTTGCCACCCAGGGCTGCTGGAGGAAGAAAGAGGCCGTGGGGGGGGCGGCTTTGAGGGGGCGGGGGCGGCAATTTGCCGCCCCTAAGAGCCCGCCCCCCTAGTGAGCGAGCCAGCAGTTCCTCTCCCAATGGGGCTACTCGGGAGGAGGAGCCCGGCAGGCGGGCGGGGGCGCTGCTGCTGCGCTCCCCGAGGAGGAGGCGGCTCCGGGCGGGGGAGGGGCGGGCATAAACACTCGGCGGGCCGCATAAATGTCCTCGGCGGGCCGCATGTGGCCCGCGGGCCGTAGTTTGAGGACCCCTGGTCTATCAGAAGCAAAGGTGGAGGACTCTTTACATTATGGTCTTTTGAAAAACAAAATTGCTGAATACTGTTTCATCAGTTCCACAATCTTTTCCTGCTCTGTGGCATGAATTAGCACCCAAATGAAATGAAAACATTTCTCAAATTCGAATTTTAGGGGTAGCAGACAATAAAGTAAACAGTAATGAATTATGCAGAGATGTAAGGTGGAAAATTTTCCAGTGCTTTATTTTTTGTTGAAGATTTTCCATTTCTAATTATTCATTTATTTCACCAAATTAATGACAATAATAGTGAATGGATGCTATTGTCAGTATAATATCAGACTCTGGCCCCGGTCACACGGGTGGGATAACGCGGGGGGAAGGCGTGGCTATTTGCGCCTTCACAGTCTGATCCGCAATTATGTGATCAGATGCAATGGCCATGCAGCGGGGTGGGGTCAGTCGGCGCCAGCAGCAAAGACGATGGCCGGAAGGAAAAGCTGCACACTAGCGCAATCACACCAACCACGTCCGACAGCAGCCCATGGCAAACCGGTTGCTAGTACTTGTTTGCAGGTACTTTTTAACTGCGGGTTTTCAGCAGGAAGCCATGGGTGTGCTACACTTGTCAGATGTGGTAGTGTGATCACACACGGATAATCCACCCAACATCCGTAGCTCTCCTGCAGCAAATTCACCGTGTGACCGGGGCCAAGGGTTGGCAGTTGCATTTAAAGTTTTTCAGGGGATTAATTCACAGGAATCAAGAGAAAGAATGCATGCATTTTTTACCAAACCCACAAATACAAATATTGACCTACTGTAATCACTAACAAATAATGCAAGGAGAGATGCAAAATTTCTGAAAATTGTGATGTCCTTGTCCTGAGAAAAATATATTCTTGAAACTATCTCATTTAAGTCTACAGTGTACACTGTAGATTGTCTTACATACAAATCTTTATATTAAATGTTCTGAATAACTAAAGGAATTTTAATTATTCAAAAACTTTAAATATTTAATAGGAAGTTTTCCCCCAGGGCTCCCCAAACTTCCATCCCCTCAACCAAAAAAAATGGAAAGATTCTCCACCCCCAGCCCCATACCAAGGCCTTACCCAGTTTGTTTCCCTACCTGTACTATGAATGGCAAGGACAGCAGAGAAAGCCAACAATGTGACATACTCATACATGGGGTTCTAAAAATTCCATTTCCAGATTGCCTCTACCTTAGCCAGCAACCATAACTACCTCTTTCTGTAAGTTCTTTGAGAACTGCAAGGAACTCAAAATGGGGGGGGGGTTTTGCTTTACACTCTACAGGAGGTAGATGAAGTGAGACTTGTACCATTTCTGCAAAAGCATAACACAGAGACAAGCCCCCCCTTCTCCTTCATGGCCTCCTAGCATGTTGCACAGGCCAGGGACAAAGGGGTATGTGAGTACTGATCATCTGCAAAAAGCAAGCAGTGGGAGCCCTTTCTGGTTTCCTGAAAACGTGGGAGGAAGCAGTGGAAATACACCTACTGCTTTTCTTCTGCAAAAGTCCAGCATAAAATCAGAGATCCCCAGGACTCTTTGGAAGGGAGCTGATGGTGATTAAAAATAGGGTCTGTAGAAACCCTGACATCATAACATGGGTAACTTTGCTTAAACATTTTGAGGAGAGGGGAGGTGAAACAACCGCATGTAGCACATCATACCCATCCAGAGGCAGAAACTAAGCAGACCTGCATGAAATACTACACCAGATGCAAATGAAGAAAGAAAACCTTTGTAAAGTTCTGAGCACCTCAAAATGATCCCAAGGGAAGTAAGGGTTTGTTTTTTTTAACACTACTACTGTCTAAAAACAGGATTTAATTTTATTTGGGGGGGGACCAATCACCTTCCTTCTTCAGATCTTCACAGTGTTTATTTATTTAAAACATTTATTAGCCGCCTTTCTATGTTATCAGAACTCAAGGCTGCTTACAATGTAAATAATAAAATACATAAAAACTATGAATTAAAATCAGTAGTTTAAAACTGCCGGAAGGCAGAAGAACTAATCAAAGAGCAGTTTACTTGAGATTCCTCATAAACATTTTAAAAATCTTTTACCAGTATATGTTCTATTAACTCACTTTAAATTAAGGTAGCAATCATCATTTGACCTTTCAAGGCCTGAATGAGACCTCCAGTTGTGTGTGCTCACAAAATACAGAATGTAATAATCTCATGTATAAGAAGAGAACTAGATCAGGAAACTGGAAAATCCTAAGAAAATGAACAAGTTATAGAAACTGTTCTGCCATATTAAGACAATTGTCAACCACCTATACTTTAGTGAATCCCCTTAAAAGAAAACAGTCACTCCATGCTACAAACATGTTATTTTTAATTCACATTTGCATATAAGACTTGTTGTCTTGAAAGCAGAGCTGAAAAGTACTGGTTGCTCCACATAAGTCTTCTTCCAGTATGAACCAGAAACGCCCAGAGGTGCACTTAATGTCAAATTCAAATCTTCTACATAGCCTTAAACAGCACATTTTAACTTATTTATATCTCTATATGGGGATTTGGGTTGCCCTGCTCAGTATCAAGGGAAGAGGTAATGAGGCTACCTGAGTGCTCATTACCAGCCAGATGCTAGAATAAAACGTTCTATCCATTTGTTATTCTGTGCATCTCTTTCCATACTCAGAAACTCAGAATAGTAACAGTGAGTTATCCTTTCATTTTCTAAAAATGGCAAGACCAATTTACTGAATTCTAATGCCCTAGAAATAACTGTACTCCAGACATATAAAAAATCCAGACAACAGATAAGGGTGATAAGGACACAATACATCTCACTGTCTCTTAAAAAAACTCACAACCTTGGACATCTAGAACTCATGATTGCAAATAGAATCTTGCTAATGAAACTACTATCAGTATTAAGAGCTGGTTCAGAAAATTCTTCTCTCTCTAGATTTCAGCTGGAGGGGAACAGGCCTTGGGCTTGCAATTCCCTATCAGGAGAGATCAAGTCTGGAGACTGAATTCAAATGGGAGACAGAATTCAGGCAAATATAGAATTTCTAATTTCTTTTCCCTGCAGGGAGAGGGGGGAAATCTGAGAAAGAGAGAGGCCTCTTCCCTCAGATAAATATCACTGGGAAATGTATTTAATATATGTATATGCTGCCATTCCACAGCTCTAGGCTGTTAATGTAAAGACACAAAGGAATAAGATCAAAAACACTAATAAGAAACAAAGTGCTACCCGAGATGCAAGGGAAAAAAATCAGCAAACAGCCATCTGAAATAAGTGGGTTTTATAATCCACCTGTAAGGCAGCGATAGTAGAAAAGACCTGGACCCCCTCAGGAAATTGACTCCAACACCATGGAGTCATTAAAATAAAGAACCCTCTCTTTTGAGCTGGAATTCTGATTTCTGCATTGAAAGGACTTGAAGCATGGCCAATCCTGCAGAATACAAACACCAATGGAGGACTTATGTCAGGAGAGGCAGTCTCTAAGGTATACAGCTCACAGGCTGTGAGGGACTTGAACAGTAAGACAGATTCTTGAAATGAGCCTGGAAACTGAAAGGCAGCCAACACAACTGCCACAACCACACCTGAATATAATCTCACCTCTTATATTCATGGAGAGGCAAGCAACAGCATGCTGCACCTTGCAACTCAACACCAAGGGCAGACACACATAGACTGTATTGTAGCAATACCTGCAGAAGCCCCTATGCCACTGTGGTTGAAGGGGACTACCAAGGAACTTTCCTGTGGGCAATGTGTATTACCCAACAAGGATTTCCCTTTCACATCTTATCCAGTGCTGCCACGCAAGAATCTGCAACACATGAAAAAACCATACACATGGTGAAAGATTAAAAAGTCGCCACATGCCCTGGAATGCCAGATAGCAGAAGGTGGATAGAGGTAGCTAATATGAATGCTAGAAAAGTTTCCAGAAAGTAGAACAACAGCATTCTGTGTTTGACACCAATGGCAGCCTGAGTGAGGACCATCAGTGATTACAAAAATAAATACTGACAGAACTATTTAATCTGAAAGTATGCATGTAGGAGGTTACTGCAGTGAACCAACAATCACAATAGCAAACCACAATGGAGAGAGAAGAGGGGATATCTGGGATTTTATTCTATTAGTTCTAAATTGTAATATCTTAAGCCATGACTTGTGAGAGTTATTTTGAGCCAGGAGGGAAGGCAGGACTTTAAAAACAACTTATACAAGTTGCTGGCAGGGGAAAGAACAAGGTAGGTGAATATGAAGATATACTCTCAAATAAGAAATTAAATACTGAAGTAATTTGCTCATACCTTCAGACAAATTATTCTCATGTGCAATATGTCAAACACGCATATAAAAAAGTGATGATCTAATATATCATTTTTTTTTCCTGAGCAGAAGACATTTAAACAAAATTAAAAATAACTGTGTCTCTCTAAGAGTACCATGCTATGCATTCTCGTGTTTATTCAAAATTGCTTCCAGAATGGTAATCAAACTCGAATGACTCATTTAACCATATTAATTATATGCCTATCACCAGTTCTTTTCTTCTAAGGCTTATGCATGACTGTACTGGAGTATGGTGAGATATATGACATGATAACTAACCTCGATGAGCATTTTGCTTGTTGAAATCACAGCACTCCCCTATGGTCTGCTCAAAAATATAAAGTTTACATCCAAATGTTTGGAGGGATTTTCACTGTTGCCTACTGGCTATTTAAGCTTTTTACTGCTTACTGCTAATCATTCATCATTTCTTGGGTACATCTAGTCTGTTCAGAAGACCACCACTGCACTGCAGAGCACTCCTCAAAGTTCCCAAGCCTGTAAGCCAATGTTTTGATCAGATGAATACATAATCCATACTGGAGTGATGCTGTATTTTTAAATAAGTGAGGTTTCAGCTTCAGTCCAAAGCTGTGCTACATCAGGTCTGAATTTACAAAAAGCCTAATAAGCTCCGTTATCTAAGGACAAAACAAAAACACATCTGTTGCATTGTCCCCACCACTCATCTAGCCACGTTTTGCTAAACTACCTCACATCATTTTGGCACACATTGTGTGTCATATGTGCCAATGTGGCACATCATTTAACACATCAATATGTAACACAGTGCAGTCCTCGTCCAACAAAATCAACAGGTTTAGAAGGGTACAATTCTGTTTAGGATGGAACTCTTTAGGATTCTCGAAAGTGAATACAGAAAAACTGACACAGAAACACACATATGCAAACACACTTACTCCTCTGCTCCCCAAATTGGCCATTCTCAATATACTAATCTCAAAGACGGCTTTCAAAATTTTTCTATTTCCTGTATTCTGGGGGATTTTGAAGAACTGGTAGATCAGAGCAGTCTCATGGATTTTGGACCTAATCTCATGTCCTCCTGAGGGCTACAAAAGCATGTAAGAACATTTGTTTACTGATAATAAATTCTTTCTTCTGCATTGCCCATAATCTATGGATCTAGAGGAGTACTAATCAAACACATTCATCCCATTGTGCATAGCCTTCTCCCTAACTTGCAGTTTTAACTCCCTAATTAGTGTAAATCTGTATAAACAAAAAGAGTAAAGAGAAGCAGTTAAAAGAAGCACAGAACAACACACAAAATACAAATATACAAAATATATTTAGAGTTGTAATAATCACAGAGGAGTAACAGCAAGCCACTTATTCCGTTCAATTTCAGAAAAGAGCACTTCACTAATTTCTGAAGAATAACCATTCCTTTCCCATTCAGGACTCCTTCAGATTATACAGACTTCCTACACAGTTAGCATTTATACCTAAAAATCTACACCTTTCTCTCTCTCAATCTTTAAATCAGTGAATGCACAGCGTACTTCTCTCCCCTCCACTTTACTACCTTCTTTCCAAACTCATCTGCTATCACTCCCTTTGTATCTTTCCTCAACTCCCACTTCTCAACCTTCAGCTTAGCTTGTATACAATAATCAGTGCTGAATACCAGAAAAGAAAGACTTCGTATAAGGATGAATCCCAATTTTAAGAAGACCAAGTCAGCTGGAGTGCCTCATTGTTAGAAAGGCAGTCAAGAAGTAATACAAATAAAGGGTAAAAAGCCTTTATAAGGAGGCTGCTGTTATAAGGGCTCTGGCTAAAAGGCACCACCCATTCAGCAGCACTCGGGCTCCCCCAACTTTACACTGCAGTTTTGACATATGGTAGCTCCTACTTTTCATTTGGTGACCATAGGACTTACCGTTTGATGGAGTAAGTATGGCCGTTAGAAATACAGGTAGCTAGTTCGTGCAATGTTTCAATGGACAGCCAATTGTTAGCATACTTTAACAGCAGAAAAGAGCAAAAGCCCACTAGCACCTTAAAGACTAACAAAATATGTGGCAAGGGATGAGCTTTCTTGAGTCTTTGCTCACTTTTTCAGATATCTGAAGAAGTGAGCAGTGACTCATGAAAGCTCATCCCCTGCCACATATTTTGTTAGTCTTTAAGGTCCTAGTGGGCTCTTGCTCTTTTCTACTGCTACAGACAGGCTAACATGGCTACCCATTTGGATCTATGCTTTAACAGAAATCTGATCTCAGAGAAAGCAGTCTAAATATTTGTGGGGTCCCAAAATTCTAACAAAAACATCACCAAAGCAAGCTGAAGCTGGGAATGATGCATTACTTTAAAATCTGGGTTGTGATCTAGTGAAGAGCTTTCTATTATCTCTAAATGTGAATCTTCCCCTGGTTTTCCAGGGGGCAAATCTTCCCTTGGTTTTTTTTTTGGAGGGGGGGAATCCTTCAGGATCAGTCTCTGATCGATTACTGACGACTTCCATGCTCTGAAGAATTCAGTTTTAATTTTATCAGCAGAAATCATAGCAAATTGTGAGAAACACTGAAATGGACAGAATCTAAAGAGAAATTATTTTTACATGTATTTGATGGAAAGAAAATGCATTTCATATAAGCAGCTACTTCTGAATGAGCCTGCCCTTGAATGGGGACAGGCTTTGGTGTATGTTTAAAGGGGGAGAACAGACCACAGCTGTGAAGCAGCCAACCAGTCTCTATATACATAAATGCTGTATTGCAGACATATCTAAGGCACCCTCATTTGGAAATTTTAACAATAGACTTTTTATATTGTATAAATTACTTATATGTTATAAATTATTGTTCCAGGTTAAGGCTATAGCAAATCAGCGTTCTGTAACTGAAAGAGCAAACTTCCCCAAGTCAAGAAACAAACTGTACTGCTATAACAAAACTAAATATTCTGCTGACATAGTTCACTCTTTGTAGGCATGAGGACAGTCTGATCCACAAAATGGGAAGAAGTGGAACGATGTACTTAAAGTCCCCAAGAAAGAAACCCCAGGGAAAGTTCATAATCAATTAACCAATTATTCACAGCAGGGTTAAATAATTCCCATTATCTCTACACCATAAAAGTGTCCGACCCCGAAATAACATCCCATAATGTAATAAAACAGGAGTTCAGTAGCACCTTAAAGAGTAACTGGAGCCTTTTTGACCTCATCAAGCATCCCCTTCCACAAGGTGTGTGTCACTACAGAGAATGCACAAGAATGGCACCTGCAAGAGGCCTTGCTTAAATGAGTGAAGCTGTCATGCTAGAGCATGGGGGGAAAGGTGGCCCCAGAGGTATGATGGATTCAGGCCATAAAAGGCTTTGTATATGATGGTCCATACCTTGAATTGAGTATGGTATCTGATTGGCAGCTAGTGGACTGACTGCAAAAATGGGAGTAATATGCATGTTCCACCTAGCTCTTGATAATAACTACACTATGGTGCCCTGTACCAGCTGAGGTCTCCAAGTTAACTTCAATGGGAGACCTATGTAGACTGCATTACAGTAGTCCAGTCTTTATGTTACTGTGGTAGGGATCTAGGTGGCCAGATCAGCCATGTCACAGTAGCGGGCCATCTTCTGGACAAGAATTAGTCAAAAGAAAACGGTTTTGCAGCTGTATTAACTCCAGCAGCAATGCTAAATTCAATATAACCCACAAACTCTTAACAGGGTCAGCAAGGTTCAGGTGAACCCCAACAAAAGTGGGAAACACAACACCTTTCAAGGTGGATACCTTCCCAAACAGCATCACTTTCAAGTTGCCTGGGTTCAGTTTCCATTTATTTATTTTAAAAACATATTTCTCACCTTCCCTCAAGGTTCAAGGTGGCTTACAACAATAGTTAAAGACATCCCCGTCTAAAACCAAAAATAAAATAATAAACCCCAAAAATTCTCCCCCCTCCATTTTCTACTATTTGACCATAGCAGTCAGGCAGCAGTTCAAGACCTACCACATCACTGCTGGATTTTAAGACATATACAGAGCTGAGTGTCATCCACATATTGATGACATCCAATTCCAAATTTACAAATGATTTCTCCTGAAGGCTTTCCATAGAGGTCGGATAACATGGGTGAACAAGATTGTGCCCTGTGGAACCCCACAAGACAGCTTCCATGCTCAAGGTAGCTGGTCTCCAATGGAAACCCTTTACGTCTAGTCTGTGAGGACTGTGCTAGCTGAACCAGACCAAGGCACATCCTGATACCTCCTTCTGCCTCTAAACATCTCAATGGATAGCATGACCTACTGTATCAAAGGTTGCAGACAGACCCAATTGGAGCAACCAAGAAACATGGCCTTCATCAGCATTCAGATGGAGATAATCATCTAAGGACACCGGGGCCATCTATGTGCCGTAGCCCAGCTTGAAACCAGACTGAAAAGGGACCAGAGCATATGTGCTATCCAAGAAAACTTGATGCTGGTCCACCACTACTACACTCTCAATCACTTTTCTCACAAAGGGCAGGTTGGAGACAAGGTCATTTTTCTGTAGGGATGTTTTTTTAAGTAGTGGATTGACAACAGCCTCTTTCAATGGCTAAGGGAAAGCGCCATGAATTACTGACTGAGCACTCAGGAAAGGTGTGAGAGCACATATGCAAATCTGTGACAAAAATCTCAGAAGTTGGAGAACGGAAGAGAGGAGCAGGGCTTTCTATAGGCAAAACGTGTTCTCAGTACCCTAAACTCCCTTAATATGCATAATGTAAAAGGTTGCAGAATTCATCTTTTCTATGGTGCGTAATTATTTGTAGCTCAGAATACAGCACAATATATATAGCACAAAAGCGGAGGTGGGGGGGGGGATTTGGAATGCAAGAAGAAACAAAGGTGGCTGATGGCAAATGAGTTCTGATAAATGCCTACACCAACATCATGCCCTCTGATTGCTTTTCTCACAAGCAGGCCAGACTTTCCAATTAGAAGATGCACAGTATTAATTCCCTGTAATCATAGCCATCATGAAGAACTCATGCTTTTAGCTTCATAGCCACAAGATGCATTTCCACAGGGAGCCATCAATGTACCCTTATCTGTAAATGACTCTGGCCAGCTCTCTACAGTCCATTAAGATAATAAATCATGTTGGGACCTCTTCTTCAAGTAATATTGAACCAATATTTTGCATTTTCATAACAGTGTTAATTTAATGAGTACAACATACTTTCCAGTAAGGCTGCCCCAAAATAGAATTCTGATTTACCAATTCCCAGACCTGGGCTCCATCTTCTAAGTCACCTTATCTCCCCAACTAGAAATGCATTAAATTGCTGTAGCTTATTCCTGGGACATGGATTTGAGCAAATGGCTCTGCTGTATCAGATTCCCCTTTATACAATGTCCCTGCTAAGAATCATTAAATGAAACTTCTGCCTCCCTTAGGCCACTGACTGAGACTGCCTGGAGCAGTCTCGCCTATGCTCTGGTGCAAATCTGAAGTCTTTGACAAAGCACAGCAGAAAGGAGGTTGAAGATGCTTAGTAGGCTACAGTATTTCCAAGAGTATCTTAAAATACTTTTTAAAAGGCCTTTCACGTATTCTTGTACTTCAAGAAGAAGTCAAGGGCCCACACCCAAAAGGACACACGCAAGCTTGGTCTCACATCAAAACTGTCATGAGGACCTGTAACTAAATTCTTAGAAAGATGACCTGCCGGTGACAAGTTTTCCAATTGGCACCAGAATGCTTCCACATATGCTCTCAAGCTGAGTCTAGAATTGCATGGCTGGAATGACCTGAGCTTCATTCAGCAATGCCTGCACTATCCATCATAGGCACATATACTTGTAGGCTAGGCCAAAGTAATGCGTGATCCTCAAGATAACTTAGTGTGCCCTGACCTGGACAGCCCAGGCAAGCCTGATCTCGTTAGATCTCGGGAGCTAAGCAGGGCTGATCCTGGCAAGTACCTGAAATGGCAACCTCCAAGGAATACCAGGGCTGGAACACAGAGACAGGTAAAGTAAGCCACCTCTCTGAAACGTCCTAGCCCCACTGGGGGTCGCCAGAAGTCACCATGGTTTCCATACTCGCAAGCACACACACACAAACAAAATACTTGCCAAAAAAAAGATAACTTGGTGTGACCCCAGAAGAGAACTCCAGGTGCTATACCTGGAAAGTCTGTAGGAGACAGAATAGATATAAATATAGACGGCTGAAACCAACACATGACATATGCTGAATCACCAGCTAGCATTTAGCAAAAGCCCCATCCAAAGCCAAAGACTACTGGTAAGACAACCAAAGGTCACAAATTCATAGAATGAGACTTTGACAGCCACAAGCTTTACAAAGGGGACACAAACAAATGCAATCAAAAGAAGAGGGGAAAATCCATGTGGTGAGAGAGAAAATGAAACAGCATCAGAAAGGGTGCTATTTCAAGTGCAGGTGACAACGGCAGCAGAAAAGGGTGAATTACAAGGAGGGGAAGTGCTTGAGAGTGTTGGTAGATGTAAGGGGGGGGGGCTTTCTGAAAGGATAAAAGAAGCTCTGTAATACATTGCTTGGGGCGTGGGCAGACAGGCAGAGAAAGAGAGCGAGAGATCCTGCAACATATTGGAAGGGGAGGAGGAGCAGCTGTCTCCAAAATGAGTCTTTGGAGTAAAAACAAAGAATATAATTTCATGTAATAGAATATTGTTTACGTATCAGTAGTACAAGATAACCATCACCCCTGCAACTGCCCTCGCTCTATGTATAGTACACCACCTGCATTAATCCCATTGTAAAGTTAACAAAAGATGCATTTATCTGGTCTGGCCATTACTGTAGGGGTGAGCAGGCAAAGATCAGAAAATAGATATGGGCAACAGAGAAGGGGAGGGGACGGTAAGCGCAAGCAGTCTCTAATGAGTCAGAACACTGCCAAGCAGAATGGCTGCTCAGATTTAAATCAAATCTCCATTTAAGGAACTCCTGCATTTGTGCTTTTATAAAAAGCAGACTTGAGATTGCAAAGTCTGGCTATGGTTGTTTGTCACAGGCTGGCGTGAGGCCTGGCAAGGAATGGGTTATAGCAAAGAGGGAGGAGGGCAGGGAGAAAAAAAACACATTGGAAAATATGAAGCAGCTGCTGGTTCTTTTTTACAGAGAGAGAGAGAGAGAGAGAGAGAGAGAGAGAGAGGCAAGTCTCAAATCCATAAACCCAACACCTCAAGTTCTGGGCACAGCACAGTGAGCCTCACACATGCCAATGTAAACGGTGCTAGCTAAAGGCCCAGAAAGAATGGGGGGGCAGTGGGGGGAAGTGCTGACAGAATGGAGTCACATCACTTTGGAGGGCTTACAAAATGGAGACGAATAATCCTTCAAGGAGATTCTGGACTTCCACAAAAGGGAATGGCAGCCCGTCCCACCCTCCCACAGCAAGAGTACTACCTATTCCCCGCCAGGAAGGGCAGAAATGCCACTCCCCAGCCCGAGGCACATTCAATACAGAGTCTCTCTGAAAGAAGCAGCTCTCCTCAGTCTGCTTTTAATTACAGCAAACAGCCCCTCCTCCCGCTAAGAGCAGCAACTGTAAAAGCAGACAGTGGCCCAGGTGAAAGGCTCCATTCCTCCAAGCAGGAGGGGAGGGGGAGCAGACAATGGAATGGGTGATTCATTGCACAGGAACACACTCCAGAACAGGCTACTGCCACATGGGCTTGCTGAATGGCTTAAAGGGGCAGCACACCCTTTTCGGCTCTCTTAGAAACTCACAGTACCTTCCCCCATTTTCAAGCTCTGATTGGAAACAGATACTGAAGAAAATGCCAGCAAGGCACTTGGCCGTCCAAGAAAGGGAGGGCTTTTGGTTCTCCAGAAACCAGTAATTTTACAGCATAACAAAAAAGAGGGAAAGTTCTTTAAAATATAATTCTTCTACCTCACACTCTCACCCTCCTCCCTTCACTTTCCATTTCATGTCCAGCTAGCACTCCACAAACTGGACTCAAGACTCGACTTTCCTGAACTAGAAATGCAATAAAACGGGGCAGTCCTGTTTTATATGCTGCTGGCTTCATACATAATTCGAAATTTGGAATTCCTATTTTGAAAGCATATTAACTACTAAATGTTATTTTAAAAACCTCTTCACCACTGTCCCTCAATTTTCAATAGCCCTTCACTGGCAGAATGTGTTTGCACATTAGAACGTACTTCTCTAACACAAAGCAAAATGCAGCAACACAATCTACATTAAGGCTTCGAAGCATATGTAACAGCTACTGTAATACTTTCCGATTCCTTCTCAATCAGACCTCACATATATGACTATTTTACAGTGGAGTTGACTGAAAGAATGCAGTATCAGATGCCGCTGCCCACTGACATAAATAACTCCAGAAAGAAAAATGAGGGCATTTTATTTTTTTCTAACATACTGCAAAGTTCACTGACATTGGGGTTCACCCAGTTTCTAACTGAAGACAATAGCTGCAGATTTCCTCCTTTAGAATTTATAGCAGCAAAGGTATAGCATCAGTGGGCCATGCTTAAGATACTTCGTTAACACAAGTGGTATACGGATACTGAATACAGAGGCATTCTCCCATTCACTACTGCAATTGCTGCTACTATGATGCTACTACTATGATGCTTGCTCATGTAAACATGCTTTGAAAGGAGTCGATACTGCTGTTGTTCGAATACTGACCAAAAATGCTTGTGCACGTTAGGCCTTAGTGACTTATGCATTTACCAGCCTCAGGGAACCGTTTACTTTTCATAGAGGCAGCAAAAATCTCTACTGAAGCATGATTTGGGATTAGTAGTTCTGATCTGAATTGCAACTCTTAAAAGATGGCAGTGGAAGAATGAATTATACCGTAACACTACTCTAAAGATACAGTAACATTAAGGATCAGCCCAAAGCAGCCTACACTACCCTAAAAGGCAGCCATGTTAATGCTAATAGACCAAACACTTCTTTCTTATGGGATCTTGGATACTTGTTATTTTGTTTGCTATGTATATTCAAGTATAAGTATGGTATTAAAGACTCAAAACAAGAGAAAACAGCACACACTCAGGTCAGGGTCACAAGTCAAGGTCAGCTAAGCTTAGTCTTTCTGAATTCTAATATCAGCTATTATTTCACTTTCCCCATCCACAGTTCTCAGAGACAAACAAACAGGCAACATTTGCATGTGAGTGTCTTCAATCTTCCTTGACAGGATTACAGCCTTTTCACTTTCTCTGTATATGACAAGAGTCTTATTTCAAGCCTTGACACTTGCCTTTAACTTCAGGGGCTCTTGGTCACTTCCACATACTATGCCACGTTCAAAGCCACACAAATGTGGAACTGTATGCCACATTCAAAGCCACATACAAAAAAATAAAAGAACGAGGGATGCAGAAAATACTTCAGACACATATAATATTCACAGCCATTTTATGCTTGCCTAACAGTCCTTTAACACAGACACATAAGCTGTATTTTACTAATCAAAGCATTTGGATGATGGCCTACTGTTCCTTTGAAAACTTTCTCTGGTTAAGTATCTCAGATAAAAAGGTAGCAGTATGGACAGTGAAGGCAGGCAGTAGATTCAGGGAGACCATCGTAATGTGTGCATCGATGGACAGAGACCTTTCCTCCTCTGAGCCACTGAAATCAATGCAAGTCTACTGGCTGAAGAAGTCAAATGGGTACCCCAACTTGTAGCCATCTCCTCCTCAGCTAGTCATCTGGAATACAGTCTTCCCTGAAGTCAGGCATGCATGATCTCATCAAAGAATAATGGAGAGAGATCTGGTTAAAAATAATACTGATGTACGGGTGATACTGCAAGTTATGTGTCAAATGATGTAGGGCTCTAAAGAACGTGTCAAACTCAGATCATTAAAAAGTTTCCTAGAATTTTTGCCTTGGAAACATTCCCTCCAAAAGATACCCATCTCTGCATTGACACTGCAGGACATTATATAACTATTAACAGTAAAGTCTAGCTCCAATGATGCTGCTTCCTAACCTCTTCTGTTTATTGCCCCCCTCAGCTCAAACATTCCTTGTTTCCCTATTACTTTCCAATTAGATTTTCTTGCTTTAAAAAACTACGCTCCCCCCCACAAGGGCTCTAAAAAGACAAGCACTGTCTGATAACATTCCTTGCAGGGTACGAAAAATGACGGCTCCATATCACTAGACAAATTCTCTGATAAAACATCACTCGCATTTGGAGCAAACACTGTTTCCTTGGGAAAGGATAAGCAGCTCCTTTCCTGTGTCTATGTATAGTTGGAGCAGAGCTCGCAGAATGGAGGGCACTCAGCACAAACAAGACACCTGGGAAAAATGGGGGGGTGTTTACCTTTGTATGTCCCACAGAAGTCATTAAAATGCAGATTCAGCTCAACCTGCAAGGAAACCTGTATGTGCCCCAATGCACTGCTGCTATGCAGAGGGGATCTGAGGGGGAAATGTCAATTTGTTGAGTAAAACGCAGGAATATTCAAGAAGCCTTCCACATTTTTTTAAAAAAAATCTATTGTGGACCACCCTGTTAGCTTATTTGTAAAAAAAATTAAAAATCTAAGCTGCTAATAACAGCAAATAAATTCTCAAAGCTTCAGAAAAGGCAGAGAACAAGAACGCCACCTTGAAAGCCAAAAGGCGGCTCAGGGCTCCAATCCTCTAGCAGCCCCCACACAAACTGCACCATACCCCAAGGCAGAAGAAAGCCCCTCATACCATTACAATTTGGTGGCGAACCCTCCGTACCTCTGCAGTCCCTCCTCCCCCCGCTCTCCCCCCCGCCCTCTACACCAAGACAAAGAGGTAGACAAATCCCCACAGGGTCTTTCCTGAGCTGCAGCTGCACAGCACAGGAAACAGGAATTTGCTATGGAACAGAGCGCGGAGGCATGGCTGCGCATACACGCTCCACGCACGGCAACCTTCCAGCAGCTCAGCGAGAACATTGAAAGCCGCTCGACTTGCGGGTTTGGGCTGGGGCGGGGGGTTCGGGGGCGGGTAGCGAGTAACGGCACTGCAAGACCTTTCCGACCCTCCTTGGCCGGAGCCGTTCCTATAGCGGGAATGGAAGGGACACCCGCGTACGGCACCGGCGGCGAACACAGCCCTTACCTGAGTGACCATTTTCTTTTTCTCCATAAACCAAAACGGGGGAGGCGTGGAGGAGGGGGGAGAAAAACCCTTCCGCCAGGTGGGGCTGTGGCAGGACCCTCCTCGCCTCTCCGAGTCCCCCTCCGCGTCTGCAGGGCCAGCGAGAGGTGGCGGGGGTTTCCCCTTGATCCTGGTTCGCCTCCCTTTCTTCTCGCTCTCGTGTTTCTTCCTTTCTTTTCTCTTCCTCCCTGCCTGTCTCTCCCCCGCCCGCCTTCTCCGCAGCTCCCTCCCATATCTCAGCCAGATGGCTGATGGAAGTCCCACCCCCGAATGCCTAAGGTAATTAATCAGAGCCAGGGCCCGCCTCCTCCTCCCTCCCCTCCGCCCGCGCCTGGCCGGTTGCAGCGCCAGTTCGGAGTCAGACAGAGGGGCCTCTGGGATACCGCTGGCATCCTCTTCCCGGCCTGGGCGCGCAGAAGGCCCCGCAGCCAGGCTTGCTCGGACGCGACAGCTTCTCTCAAGTCGGCAGGGTTGGACAGCGTCGAGGCTTCTGCCCTGGCTTTTGTTATCGAGGGCCCCAGAGCCCTTAAGCTTCCTAGGGACGCTTGCACATGGCAGCGTAGACTCCGGGCTATACAAAAGGCATACCTGCAATGTCACCTCCGCTTTCTTTTTCCTAGCTTCTCTGCGTTTCTGTCTCCCCTTGGGCTCCGACAGTGTCTTCCTAACTAAGCCCTAAGTGAGGATGCTACCAGATTTCTTTTGCTTTGCTGTTTTCTCCGAAGCTGAGCTCCCAGCGCAGTGGTGCTAAAAATATGGGGGGGGGGCTGCTATAGAGGGAGTTTAAAGCTTTTATTTGAAAGCAAGGGCACAACTGACCTTCAGGTAAATTTGATGCCCTTCCTGTGATTTAGTTTGATGCCAAGACATCATGAATCTGGTTACCTGCTCACCCACCGAATTGCCTCCTTTTACTTACTAGATGCCTGTTTGTGGCTTATGCTTTCAAGCATTCTTCAAGCCATCCACTTATCAATAATAATAATAAAAAAGTCTTGCTTATCTGCCTTCATGTAACCTCGTAAATAATGGGGGGGGGGTTTATGAATAACCTCCAGAATTACCAATTACCCAAAAATCAAAAGCCATCCAACATTTTTGGTAAGCCCAATCAAAATAACACTTCATAGTTATCCAAGTGGCTTGATAGAGAAGATTCCAGTTCTTTTGTCATTTTTAGAAGTGTTCATAACGTTGATTCCACAGGCAAAATTCATATAACCTATACTTTGAAAGAGCAACATAAACAACCATATCATAAATGGATAAATTGGGGGATGAAGCTTGGTCAAGGTCATGATTGTCTACTGTGACTGGCAGCAGCCCTCCAGTGTTTCAGATAGAGGTCTTTCATATCACTTATGGCCTGATGCTTTTCACTGAAGATGCCAGGGACTGAACCTGGGATTTTCTGCATGTAAATGAAGGTACAGCCCTTCTTTCCTAACCAATGGGCTAGTTTACCATACAAAATCTACATCATCAAGACTGAAGTTGAACCCAACAAAGATGGAGGTTCTGTGGTGGGGGGCCCCCCCTCAGGATTGGAGTCTAGACTTCCAGCTCTGGATGGGGCACCATTGACACTGGCGCCATCTGTCAAGAGTCTGGGCATGACTTTGGATGCCTCCTTATCAATGGAGGCCCAAGTCTCGCATATTATTCGGCTGGCATTTTTTCATCTTCGCCAAGTCCAACAACTAGGTCCTTTCCTGTCGTGTCCTGAGCTAGCCACAGTAATCCATGCAACGGTCACCTCCAGATTTGATTACTGTAACTCACTCTATACTGGCCTATCCTTGAGACTGACCCGGAAAATCCAGCTGATCCAGAATGAGGCAGTGTGAGTCCTGACAGGGACATCATGGACAGCATATATACAACCAGTGCTGCGCTAGCTACACTGACTTCCACTGGAGTACTGAGTCAGGTTCAAGGTTTTGGTATTGATCTTTAAGGCCTTGAGCAGTCTGGGACCAACATAACTACAGGATCAACTTCTCTGGTATGTCCAGATAGGGAGTTGCCCAAAAAGACTGACGCAACCACTTTTAACTTTAAAAGGGGTAACTTCTCTGGTATGAGGGGACATGTGAGGAAGAAATTGAAAGGAAGAGTGGAGAAGGTCAAAACCATTGGGGAAGCTTGGAGACTATTTAAAAAGACAATCCTAGAAGCTCAGAAAAAATATATACCGCAGGTTAGGAAAGGTACAAATAGGTATAGAAAAAAGCCTGCATGGTTAACAAATAAAGTAATGGAAGCTGTAAAAGGTAAGAAGGATTCCTTTAAGCGGTGGAAAGCTAGTCTTAGTGAGGTTGATAAAGGGAACACAGACTATGGCAAATAAAATGCAAGTCTGTGATCAGGCAAGCAAAAAGGGAATATGAGGAGCATATCGCAAAAAACATAAAGACCAACAATAAAACTTTCTTCAAATACATTAGAAGTAGGAAGCCAGCCAGGGAGGCAGTGGGGCCCTTGGATGACCAAGGGGTAAAAGGAGTAGTGAAGGATGATAGGGAAATGGCTGAGAAGCTGAATGCATTTTTTGCCTCTGTCTTCACTGTGGAAGAGGAGAAGTGTTTGCCCACTTCAGAAGCACCGATTTCGGGAGGGGTTTGAAAGACCTGAATCAGATTGCGGTGACAAGAGAGGAAGTCCTCCGACTGATGGACAATTTAAAAACTAATAAATCACCAGGCCCAGATGGCATTCATCCGAGAGTTCTGAAAGAACTCAAATGTGAACTTCTGGATCTCCTGACAAAAATATGTAATCTTTCTTTAAAATCTGCCTCCATTCCTGAGGACTGGAAGGTAGCTAATGTCACTCCCATCTTTAAAAAGGGCTCCAGGGGAGATCCAGGAAATTACAGGCCAGTCAGTCTGACATCGATACCGGGTAAGTTGGTGGAAACTGTTATTAAGGAAAGAATTAGTAGGCACATTGATGAACAAAAACTATTGAGGCAGACTCAGCATGGGTTCTGTAAGGGAAGATCTTGTCTCACTAACCTGTTAGTGTTTTTTGAGGGAGTGAACAAACATGTGGACAAGGGGGACCCAATAGATATTATTTACCTTGACTTCCGGAAGGCTTTTGATACAGTTCCTCATCAAAGGCTCCTAAGTAAGCTCAATAGTCATGGGATAAAAGGACAGGTCCTCTTGTGGATCAAAAACTGGCTTATAAATAGGAAACAGAGAGTGAGTATAAATGGGAAACTTTCTCAGTGGAGGGTGGTAAGCAGTGGGGTACCACAGGGATCAGTACTCGGTCCCATGCTTTTTAACTTGTTTATTAATGATTTGGAATTGGGAGTAAGCAGTGATTTGGCTAAATTTGCAGATGATACGAAGTTGTTCAGGGTGGTGAAAACCAGGGAGGATTGTGAGGCACTCCAAAGGGATCTGTTGAGGATGGGTGAGTGGGCATCAACGTGGCAAATGGGGTTCAATGTGGCCAAGTGCAAAGTGATGCACATTGGAGCCAAAAATCCTAAATATAAATACACGTTGATGGGGTCTGATCTGGCAGAGACTGACCATGAGAGAGATCTTGGAGTCGTAGTGGATAACTCGCTGAAAATGTCTACACAATGTGTAGCTGCAATAAAGAAGGCCAACGCTATGCTGGGGATTATTAGGAAGGGAATTGATAACAAATCAGCCAGTATCATCATGCCCCTGTATAAATCATTGGTGCGACCTCATTTGGAATACTGTGTACAGTTCTGGTCACCACATCTCAAAAAGGATATTATAGCATTGGAAAAAGTGCAGAGAAGGGCAACTAGAATGATAAAAGGGTTGGAACACCTTCCCTATGAAGAAAGGTTACAACGCTTGGGGCTCTTCAGCTTGGAGAAACGACGGCTGAGGGGTGACATGATCGAGGTTTATAATGGGATTGAGCAGGTTGAGAAAGAAGTACTTTTCTCCCTTTCTCACAATACAAGAACTCGTGGGCACTCTATGAAATTGCTGAGCAGTCGGGTTAGAACAGATAAAAGGAAATACTTCTTCACCCAAAGAGTGATTAACATATGGAATTCACTGCCACAGGAGGTCGTGGCAGCTGCAAGCATGGACAGTTTCAAGAGGAAATTAGATAAACATATGGAGCAGAAGTCCACCAGTGGCTATTAGCCACAGGGTATAGATGGGAACTCTCAGTCTGGGGCAGGTGATGCACTCTATTCTTGGTGCTGGAGGGGGCAGCAGTGGGAGGGCTTCTGGTGCCCTGGCCCCACTGCTGGACCTCCTGATGGCACCTGGTATATTTTGGCCGCTGTGTGACAGAGTGTTGGACTAGATGGGCCATTGGCCTGATTCAACATTGGCTTCTCTTATGTTCTTATGTTCTTATGTCCCTGAAAGAGCTTTATGCTCTTCAAGTAACAACTTGCTGGTGATCCCTGGTCCCAGAGATGTCTGGCTGTCCTCAACCACGGCTAGGACCTTTTCAGTCCTGGTTCCAACCTGGTGGAACTCTCTGCCAAATGACATCAGGGCCCTGTGGGATCTTATGTTCCACCAAGCTTTTGGTTGAGGGCAGCAACAATTACCCATTGGCTGGCACCCTTCCTTTCCCTTCCCCTCCTCAATGCTCTGAGTTCCCTTGCCCCCCCCCAGAAAAAAGGGACTGGTAGTCTGAAATTGAGGTGATGATAATATTATGAGAAATTGCCATCTTAGATTTTTATCTATACTGAAATTTCTATTAGGTTAGATATGGATTTTAATGCTCTGTATTTTAATGTTTTATATTTTATGTCTTTGTGTCTTGTACATCGCCCAGAGCCCAGGGTAAGCTGGGATAGGGCAATTAACAAATCTAATAAATAATAATAATAATAATAAACTATACAACATGCAATCCTTAGAGCCAATCTACAGGTGATTGTGAAAATCCATGAGCAGAGTTTCCCCCAATTTTCTTTCAAGAATGTGCGGGGTAGGGTTACCAGGTACCCGCTGGCCACTGGCAGGGGTTCGGGGGTAGGGATACTAGCTCCAGATTGGGAAACACTTCTGGAGATTTGGGTCTGGAACGTGGGGAGGACAGGAACCTCAGGAGTGTACAATGCCAGATTGTATCCTCCAAAGCATCCATTTTCTCCAGGTGAACTGATCTCTGTAGTCTGGAGATGAGTAATTCCAGAGGATCCCCAGGTCCCACCTGGAGGCTGGCATCTTTAGTGTGGGTCAGGGTGGTCAGATCATGGATGCAGTGCTGGGGTGGGGAAAGGAGTCAATTCTTTCACTCAGCACTATATCCCCACCCACTATTTGCCCCATTCTAGAAAATATAGAATCTATTAGTGCTCTTATCTAGTTAAACATTTTTCCTGCCTTTTTCCTGCTCACAACACCTGGTGGAAGGGGACTTTAATCACATGGAAAAGATATCATTAAATGTTTTAAATAAATAAATACATAAATATTCCATCAAGGCATAAAATCCTAAAACAGTAAAACTACAACAGCACTACTTTAAAACTTACAGTAATTATGCAGCCCCAAACTCACACTGGCAGATCATTCCACAAAAGTGAGGCAATGAATGTAAAAGCCCACAGTTGTGCAGAGCAGAACTAATGTACTGTTTAATGGAATAATAAGCAAGAATCAATGGAAGGAAAATAGTTGGCACATGGGCTGAGATGGGGGTTACATGTCCTTAGAATACTAAGGATATGCAGCACAGATACCTAGTATAGTATTTACAGAACATGGCTGGAGACACACTGGATGCCCGAAATTAGCTTTGACCAGTGGTAAATACAGCCCATGAAATTTCTGAACATATCCATATTTACAGGTTAAACCATCTCAGCAGCTTCTCCTTCTCTAGATCAAGCAAGGCCTAACAACTCAAGGTGTTGTATACCAAACAATCTGTCCATATTTTTCGAGACCTGTCCATAATTTTTTATTTTGCACTTGTGTGTAAACGTGCGTTTGTGCCCGTGCCTGGAAGTCATGGTGACCTCTAGCCTGCCTCTGCCTCCTGGCCCTGGTATTCTTTGGAGGTCTCCCATCCAGGGAGGGTTGGACCCTGCTTACCTTCCGAGATCTGACAAGATCAGGCGTGCCAGAACGATCCAGGTCAGAGCTCCCGTTCATAACTTTTGAGCCCCTCTAACTAAAGAGGAAGATTGGGCTACATGTTAGAAAAGATAAGTGTAGTATCACATGTGTAGGAACTCTGGATACCAGAAGAATTCTACTGCCAGAGGAGAAATATCAAAGCTACCAAATCTCTTCAGAATCCATCTCCCTTGCAAGGATACAATGTGGCTTTGTGCACTCTCAATAACACTTGTACTTGCCATGTAATAATCCTTACAACTGCCCATTCCTTCTCTCCTTCACACTAAAATACTCTTTATTCGTGTTAAGTATTATACACAAATCTGAGCTATGCTGTCATTTTAGCTGTGGCTTATCAGGGTGGTCATCACCCCTGAGTATTTGATTGCAACAGCAAGAAAGCAGAGGAATGTGCCCACTAACAGTGCAATTCTAAGCACCGTTACACCCTTTGAAGTCCAACAGACATCAGAGTGCAATCCTCAAAAGTGATACCAGATACATGAAGAAATCTCTGCTGCAGAACAGCCATCTTCTGCAATATGATGCAGAACTGATTCACAACATGTATGACCCCTTCACTCTGTATCTCACTACATATTGTCTTATCCACTAATGACTCACACTCTGAGTTTGTGAACTGTTTCCACTAACAACACCGTTTTTGAAGGAGCTCTGCCTATGATGTTTCATTGTTTCCAAGAACAATTCAAAGTGCTGGTTTTACCTTAAAGGCCCTCAATGGCTTAAGGCAAAGTACCTGAAGGACCACCTCCTCCCATACTCATATACTGTCCAATGTGCCAGTTAAAGTGCTAGGCTAAAGCATTTTCTTCCACCCAGGCTCTTAACTAAAAGCGCTTCCAGGTGTTTAGCTGTTTTTATAACAGGCTGCTAAATATTATTTAATGTTGTTTTTATGCTTCAGACTATATTTTATTATTCAAAATTCTAATGTGTACTCATACACATTATAGCATACTAACTGTGGACAAAAATAGTCATACATAAATTACACATTCTTGAAAATATTGTATATGTCTACCGCATCAACAGGCATCACCATTATATACTATAGATTTTCTTGCATTAAATCACTTATAGGGCCCTGTTAAACACCATAAACAAAACAGAAATTTACAGCGGGATCTTCACATCAGAAGTCACATACCACGATTATTTTACAAACAAAAGTGTTAGATGACAGACTGGCTCCCTCCACTTCTTATTGATAGTTGGCAGGAAGAGGAGAACAGAAAGCGGGCAGAGCTCCATATTTATCTAGCACAGTTTCAACACAAAGCAAGGTTATACCAGTTATGCACACGCACGGCTCTTTTATCTCTCTTTCTAGATGCAGATCCAACAGCTTTTTAAGGATGGAAGTATACAGCCTCCATGGTTGTGTCTGGTTCAAGATGGGACAGCACTAGGAAATCTGCCCACTTGTCTCCATCTCCTTTCTGTCTTAAATCAGTGATACTCGACTCAATGGCTTGGGAGCCACCTGTGACTGTTCTGAGCATCCCAGGTGGCACTCACCCCATGCGCCAGGACACTGGGCAAGGCCAGTGTCTGATAGGCTTTGTGGATTGCAGGTGGTTCTCATTGTGAAAGAGTCACTACTGGAAGGTCTGGATAATGGGCAGGCTATGACCATCCCTGAGGGGCAGGTCTCAGGCCAAACACCCACTCTTCACCATAGTCTCTTCATTCTCCTCCCAGCATTCACCACTTGGGAACAGTGACCATAATGTTATTGAGTTTAACATTTGTATAAATAGGGAGTTGCCCAAAAAGACTGACACAACCACTTTTAACTTTAAAAGGGGTAACTTCTCTGATATGAGGGGACATGTGAGGAGGAAACTAAAAGGAAAAGTAGAAGGGGTCAAAACCATTGGGGAAGTTTGGAGACTATTTAAAACTACAATCCTAGAAGCTCAGAAAAAATATATACCGCAGATTAGGAAAGGCACAAATAGGCATGGGAAAAAGCCTGCATGGTTAACAAACAAAGTAATAGAAGCTGTAAAAGGTAAAAAGGATTCCTTTAAGCGGTGGAAAGCTAGTCTCACTGAGGTTGATAAAAGGGAACACAGGCTGTGGCAAATAAAATGCAAGTCTGTGATCAGGCAGGCAAAAAGGGAATATGAGGAGCATATCACAAAAAACATAAAGACCAACAATAAAACTTTCTTCAAATACATTAGAAGCAGGAAACCAGCCAGGGAGGCAGTGGGGCCCTTGGATGACCAAGGGGTAAAAGGAGTAGTGAAGGATGATAGGGAAATGGCTGAGAAGCTGAATGCATTTTTTGCCTCTGTCTTCACTGTGGAAGATGAGAAGTGCTTGCCCACTCCAGAACCGCTGATTTCGGGACAGGTGCTGAAAGACCTGAGTCAGATTGAGGTGATGAGAGAGGAGGTCCTAATACTCATAGACAACTTAAAAACCGATAAATCACCAGGCCCGGATGACATACATCCGAGAGTTCTGAAAGAACTCAAATGTGAACTTGTGGATCTCCTGACAAAAATATATAATCTTTCATTAAAATCTGCCCCCATTCCTGAGGACCGGAAGGTAGCTAATGTCACTCCCATCTTTAAAAAGGGTTCCACAGGAGTTCCGGGAAATTACAGGCCAGTCAGTCTGACGTTGATACCGGGTAAATTGGTGGGAACTGTTATTAAGGAAAGAATTAGTAAGCACATTGATGAACAAAAAATACTGAGGCAGACTCAGCATGGGTTCTGTAAGGGAAGATCTTGTCTCACTAACCTTTTTAGCATTCTTTGAGGGGGTGAACAAACATATGGACAAGGGGGACCCAATACATATAGTTTACCTTGACTTCCAGAAAGCTTTCAATAAAGTTTCTCATAAAAGGCTCCTAAGTAAGCTCAAAAATCTCAGGATAAAAGGACAAGTCCTTTTGTGGATCAAAAATTGGCTAATTAATAGGAAACAGAGAGTATAAATGAGCAATATTTTCAGTGGGAGATGGTAAGCAGTGGGGTACTGCAGGGATCAGTACTCAGTCCGATGCTTTTTAACTTGTTCATTAATAATTTGCAGTTGAGAGTAAGCAGTGAAGTGGCTAAATTTGCGAATGACATGAAGTTGTTCAGGGTGGTGAAAACCAGGGAGGATTCCGAGGCACTCCAAAGGGAACTGTCGAGGATGGGCAAGTGGGAGTCAACATGGCAAATGGGGTTCAATGTGGCCAAGTGCAAGGTGATGCACATTGGAGCTAAAAATCCTAACTATAAATACATGTTGATGGGGTTCGAACTGGAAGAGACTGACCAAGAGAGAGATCTTGGAGCCGTAGTAGATAACTCAATGAAAATGTTGAGACACTGTGTGACTGCAATAAAAAAGGCCAATGCTATGCTGGAGATTATTAGGAAGGGTATTGAAAACAGATCAGCCAGTATCATAATGCCCGTTTATAAATCAATGGTGCGACCACATTTGGAATACTGTGTACAGTTCTGGTCACCACACTTCAAAAAGGATATTATAGCTTTGAAAAAAGTGCAGAAGAGGGCAACTAGAATGATAACAGGGTTGGAACACTTTCCCTATGAAGAAAGGTTAAAGCACTTGGGGCTCTTTAGCCTGGAGAAATGACAGTTGAGGGGTGACATGATTGAGGTTTATAAGATTATGCATTGGACAAAGCAGGTAGAGAAAGAGGTATTTTTCTCCCTTTCTCACAATACAAGAACTCGTGGGCACCAAATGAAATTGCTGAACAGTCGGGTTAGAACAGATAAAAGGAAGTACTTCTTCACCCAAAGAGTGATTAACACATGGAATTCATTGCCACAGGAGGTGGTGGCGGCTACAAACATGGATGGCTTCAAGAGGGAATTAGATAAATATATGGAGCAGCAGTCCATCAGTGGCTATTAGCCACAAGATACAGATAGGGACTCTGGGGCAGGTGATGCTCTGTATTCTTGGTGCTGGGGGGGGTGTCAACGCTGGGAGGGCTTCTAGTATCCTGGCCCCACTGGTGGACCTCCTGACAGCACCTGGTATTTTTGGCCATTGTGTGACAGAGTGGGTGGGCCATTGGTCTGATCCAACATTGGCTTCTCTTATGTTCTTATTCACATGGTTGCCAGAAGGAGAGCAAGATGGCTGCAGTGGGGTAGTAGTGTTTTTGCTCCCTTATCCACAGCCTGCCTTCTCTCTTCTGGGCAACTCGGCAATCTCACCGTCTTGCCTAAACTGCCCTGCCTCATGCTGAAGAGAGAGCAGGAAAGCAGAGAGAAGGGTGCCCAGGCTTCTTGCAAAGAGAGGCTTCATAGTGTTGCTGGCTGGTTCAGAGCAGGCTTCTCCAGCGCCTTTTACTTCCCTCTCACTGCCTTCTTGTTCTCTCTCTGGCATGAGGCAGAGTAGCCTTAGCCGTAGGCATCTGTGAATTTCATGCCAGAGACAGAGCAAGAGGACGCAAGGGAAGTAAGGGGTGCACTGCAGAAGTCTGCTCCGCCAGCCCAGAAGTGCTGACTTTAAGCCTCCCTCTGGAACATTTATGGCCTCACCCAAGCAGGCTCCTGCAGAGAGAAGTCTGACTGAGTGGCCTTTACTTCCCTCTCTGCCTTCTTGCTCTCTTCCCCTCACTCCAGATACACAAGGGCTGGCTAAGGTTCAACAGCAGTGGGGAGAGAAAACACTATGTGCTCATGGCTACTCTGGTAATTTAAAAGTTGTGTGTGTGCGCGTGTGCTTGACAGTGTGGTACGCAGTAGTCACGTGGCTCTTCTGGTTGATGGTAACTGTGAATGTGGCTTGCCACGAGCTGTGGAATGAGTACCAGTAGCTTCAATTAACCATATCTTAAAACCATTTAACAAAACTAGAAAGGACAGCAAGAGAACTGTGTGTACCATTCTGTGTTCAACAAGCCAGTACAATGACTGTTGCTCTCTATTCCCTTCTAGTCTTAAAGAAGCAGTAGTTCTTTAAAGATAACCACATATGCAGCTCATGCAGCATAGCTCTACATAAACATCCAGCAGTACTACTGTGGCTGAACATGCAGCTGTACCCCCCCCCAACATGGAAGATGCACTTAGTTAGCAAGAAACAACTCAGGGTTGCAACAGGAAGCAAGAAATGTGCTATGTCTTAGAAGGCAAGACAGGAATCCAGTGGCACCTTATAGACTAACAAAATTCATTCCAGTATAAGCTGTCATGAGCCAGAACTCACTTCATTAGATGCACCAATGTGTACATCCACTAGGTTGACAATTTTGTATTCACAACAGAAAAGGAGATGGTGGTTCAAAACAATATCCAATTAAAAGAGTCGTTCACTCTGAGTGGGTGAGAGCCATTACCAACTGTAGTCAGATAGAAATGAACTGGTTACTCTTTTTATTGCATCTGGTTTTTAAACAAGCCTTTCTTTGTAACATCTCCCTTAAAGTATTTGATAAAGTGAGCTCTGACTCATGAAAGCTTAATCCTGGAATAAATTTTGTTAGTTTCTAACTTGACACTGGAGTCCTGTTTTATTTTGCTTCTAGAGATTAACACATCTATCCATCTGTGATTATAAAGCAAAAATAAATCAAGTTAACACCAACAAAAACTGGACCCTGAATAACTGCATGAAAATACTTAATGCTTCTCCTTTGAACACGTGAACTTTTGGTGTCATATACCACCTGTACATCATCTTATAACAATTTTCTTTTACATTGACATTGCTAACATTAGTATGGATAAGAACTTGAGTAATAAGTGTTGGAAATGTAAAAAAATAGAGGGTTCTTTTTACCATATGTGGTGGTCATGCGATAAAGCAAAGGTATACTGGTCAAATGTACATTGTGAGATGCAGAAAATATTAAAAATTCCTATTAGGAAAAGTCCGGAACTTCTTCTCTTAGGTTTGACAATGGAAAAAATTCCACAAGAAAAAAGGACACTATTATGGTATATGATTACATCGGCAAGAATGGCTTTTGCTCAACAATGGAAAGCGGAGAAGGTGCCAGATATACATGACTGGTTAAGAAAACTGCTGTTTTTAGCCGAAATGGACAAAATGACGAAAAAACTAAATGGACAAATGGCAGAACAATATTTAAAAGACTGGGAAGGCCTGAAATTGTATATAGAAACTGAATATAGAATGAAAGGGAAAATGTACAATCTTGATTTGTATTGAAACTGAATGAGAAATGAAATGAACATTTGATTGTACTGTACCTTTATTGGAAATTATGTTTGTGAAAGTCAGGCTTTTATGTATTTGAAATTGGGTTACCTGGTTTGTCGATTGTTACAAGTCTAAACTTGATTACATTTTAACTTTTTCTTTTTTGTTATTAGCAGTGTTGGAAGCCTATTAGGGGGGGTGGGGGGATGGGATGAAAATCTTTTTAAATTGTATTGGTAATGATGTTTAACAATGTTGAATGCATCCCAATAAAAATTTTGTTTCAAAAAAACAAAAAAAAAGCATGTGAACTAAAACTAAGGCTGCAGTCACACACACTATAAATAATCCATTTTCAATCCACTTTCAGTACACTTTCCAACTGGATGGCAAAATCCAGTTGGAAAGTGGATGGGAAATGGTGTGTGTGATCGCAGCCTAAGCATGGTGTATTGGAGAAGGAATGCCAAGCTCAAAAGTCTCTAGTACGGTGTACATCCTACCGCTAACCACATTGCCAAAAGCAAGGAAACCCTAGAACAAAAATCTCTGGCCATTCAAAATGACTTTGAGGAGAGAAATAATCTCTTTGGTTACTTAAATGAAACCACTGACATTTTATTCAGTCCAAATTGCTTCTAAAATATCCAGGGAACCAGGTGCTGCATTTGAAGTTCAAATGCAACACAGGAAATGCAAATCATCCTCGTCTAACAAGGAAGCACACTCAGAGTTTGTACCAATTTGACAGTAATATTAACACGGAAGCCCATGGACTTTATGCCATTCTGGAAGTTATGAAATCACAGATAATTGTGACAAAAGCTACTATAATAAAGCATGCTGCACCATTTGCCAGTCACAGAAAACACCTTGAAAGAATGACAGAGCCAATCCAACATATGTAGTGCAACTCATGTATCACACAGTGGGGACTGAAATTCACATTGTCTCTACAAACACTGGTTTCCTATGGAAAAATTTACACATCACAACTCTGCTTTCTCCCCAGTTCAAAAGATGAATAGCATATATCCCAAAGAAAAGGTGGTATATCATCTTGATTTGTGTGCTTATTCTGTCAAGGCACATAAATCTACAGCAACTTTTAGCAATCAACTAGACAGCTCACAAGTACAAAACAAAGAATATGGCAGCAAATTTTGCATTCTAGGTCAGAAACACACATACAGTGCAAACATGGGAGAAAGGCTTAGCAACAACAACAACAAATTATTATTATTTAGGACAAAAGGTATATTTTAAAAATAGGACTCCTGATCACAAGCATACAAACTCACAATCAAAACAGTCACAGGCACAGTATGCTATCATCTATTATGCACTGGTTTAAAAAATGCTGGACCAAGGAACCTTAATTCGCCATTCAAATCTTGGAACACAGATCTTTTGGTGTAGTGGTTAAGAGACAGTTTGGTATAATGGTGAAGAGCGTTGGACTCTAATCTGGGGAACCAGGTTCGATTTCCCACTCCTCCACATGCAGCTACTGGGTGACCTTGGGTCAGCCAAAGTTCTCTGAGAGCTGATCTCTCAGGGCCAGTTCTCTCAGAGCTCTCTCAGCCCCACCTACCTCACAGGGTGTCTGTTGTGGGGAGAGGAAGGAAAGGTGACTGTAAGCCACTCTGAGACTCCAAGTGAAGGGTGGGGTATAAATTCAATCTTTTCTCTTCTTCTTTTCATTTTTTCCCATTTTACAACAAAAAGACATGGACAATGTGCAAGGCCTGACCATGAGCCTCCCTCAGCCCTGGCCACTGGACGTGAAGATCCAGTCAAACTCCGGCTTTGTGGTCCCCAGTAGAGAGAGCAGGCACCTCACTCTAGGGAAAGAAGCACAGGAAAGACTTGCACAGGTAGAGCGGTGTAGGCCCCGCAAATGAGGTGGCACTGATTGTCTACTCCATTGACTAGCCAGCGGGCCCAAAGAGAAGGCAGGAGTGAGGACTGTGCATGGTGAGCACAGTATAACTGGGGCCCAGGTGCTGACAGCAGATGGACGGCAAGCACAGAGATGTGAAGGCCTGGGGAGGGGGGACTTTCATTTCCCCCCTAAGGACTTCCCCCCATTTTCCCAGTGAGTGAAATGCTTATTAGAACATCTTACTCAAAATGTATGAAAAGGGTATGCAACATGAGCTAATGATAATTTATAGGTATACTGTGAACATATAACATTTTACAACGTTTATTTACATTGTTATATGGAAATGTTGTAACCCACCCTGAGCCCAGTTCTAGGGGAGGGTGGGCTAGAAATCAAATAAATAGACAGATAGATAAATAAATTTTTAAAATACATATAGGTCCTTATTTGCTATTAGAATCCAATCTGAAATATTGTAGGCCACTGTATCCTGCATTAGGCCTTCGTGGCAACTAAGACTTTTGAGTGGCTCCACATGGCTTACTAAAACAGCTTGAAATATGGGGGCGGGGGGACGACGACCAGTGAAATGGCTATTCAAGGGCTGACCAAAGTCCATGCAGCATTTTGTAAAGAACATGGTATTCATGAGATGTTGAGAGGCTGACCTTCTAAACACTCCACACCATGCATTCTGCCAGCAGCACAGCCCAAACGATCTAAGTTTGTCTGTTTCTGATGGACCTTGACTGTCATTAAATACCCAAGGAGGCAGCTGGGGCTCATAATAAAGTTTGAACACCAGCACAGAAAGGGGTGATTACCTGGCACTATTCTGCCATATGTACCAGCATCATTCAAAAGTTCTGCACTGCCAGCAGAGGGATGATCCTCTATCCATCACAACAGTGGCAGGTGGGATAGTATCAGCTCATGCAATTACGCTGATTAATAACTAAATATGATCAATTCCCTTTCCCTGATATAAGAAACCCGCCTGACTCCAATGTATAATTAATGACAAGGTCCTTTGTAACCAAATGTAACACAGCACAGCATATTGAACTTGGACTAGGGAGACCTAGGTTCAATGCCCATTAGGCATGAAAAAATTGGGGTGACTTTGGGCCAATCATTCTCTCTCCAATAAGCTACTTCACAGGGTTGTTGCGAAGATAAAATGCAGGAGGTCCTGGGACAACCACGTATGCCACCCTGAGCATCTTGGAGGATGGGCAAGATAAAAATGAAATAAAAAACAATTCAACAGCTAGAATGGTTGATGGTATGTTTCTATCTTAGATGGGCATTTAGATAGAGAAATCCTAATGCAATATTAAAATGAGCAATAAGGCTGTTTCATATTGTGTCTCTGAAAAGTCTCCATTCGTTAACTTTCTCCAAATCTACTTTTTTTAACATTAATTGGCTGAGAATATATTCAGTCACAGTGAACTTTCCCAGCCTTTCTTTCTGATACTATGTAAACATTTCCTCCTGAGAGAATTATGCCTAGAGGTGTTTGTACACCTTTACGTGTACACAGTATTTAATAAGTATTTAAAAATGCAATGAAATAGCACAAGACACCTAACAAACAATGCAATATGACTACAATTATAAAAATTAGAAAACAGAATTACAAAATGTAGAAAACAATGCACTAAGAGAAAGATACTACAATAAAAACAGAAAATGTACATCACATGCAGTGGCACAAACTACAATCCTGTTCCTTTATGAAAATATCTTCCTGAACCATTCTGTTACCGCCCTATTACCTTTATAAAAATGACCTCCTGAGCAATTCTTATAGCGTGAGGAATGACAGAAGCAGAGGGACCTTCCTGACCTCCCTAGGTGGACCATCCCATAAGACAGGGGCCCCAACAGAGAAAGCATGGATATAGGCAGCTTTTGATCTTACCCATTTGCTTGGCAGCACCTTCAGAAGGCATTGCTCAGATGAGCAAAGCTGTCATGTGGGAGCTCAGGAGAAGAGGCAGTCCTGCAGATATGAGGGTTCAAGGCCATGAAAGGCTTTGTAGTATGTGATAACCAGGACCTTGATTGGAACCCAGTAACTGATAGACAGCCAATGGAGTGATTGCAGAATGGGTGTAATATGCATACTCCGTCTAGCTCCTGACAGTATCTGAGCTGCAGCATTCTGTACCAGCTGGAGTTTCCTGACTGACTAAATGATTGTTATTTCTGTTTTGGGCACTATTCTTGAAACCAGCCCATTTTCTTACCAGATTCCACAAAGGTTTCGTTTTATGCCCTCAGAGAAAGAAATAAGACCTACATTTTAATTTATATTTCTCGCATTTCTGTACTAGCTCATGAAGACAGCAAACAAACCTGAAGTCTGGATCTGTGCCTGGAAATAAGAATCAATCGTAAGGAACCACATTTATCAGAATAAATGTTAACAACAGAGAGACATTTAAATGTAGAATCACATTACATGAAGTACAAAGTGGTCTACATTCTAGCTACTTGTTTACCACCCTAAGAAGGGATCAGATAAGAATCTTAGGCCACATTTTTGGATGACTGGTGCTCATTACATAGGCTAGCCAATACCACCACTGCAAAGGCCTCACAAAAGTTTTCCATAACCCTATGTGAATTCCTGAGCTATAGCCCTAGAGCTCATCAACCTGAGCTGTAGCCCTAGAGCTCATCAAGCCCTTTGCACCTCCCAAAATAGCAGAACTCAAATGACTGCTAAACTAAGCACTCTATTGAACTGAAACTGCCAGGCCTTTCGAGAAGGAGCGCAATCACAACTGAAATGCTGTGAAGGATATGAATTCTTCTGGGTCTCAGTAGATAGTAGATTCTGAGGAATAGAAAAGGGATATCAGAGAACTGGTGACAGGAACAAGCCAGAATAATAATAATACAGGCTTTCTGTGGTGGGGGGGAGTATCAAGCCTCAAAACTCTGAATCTACTTCAGCATATCTGATCACTTCGAAGAGTGATTAAGGCTGATCAAAATTTCACTGCTCTAAACCTCAGTGACAGATCATTCCAGCCAGCCTTCGTTATCAATCAAAGAAAGAACTGAAAAATGGAAATCCAAAGCCCTGCATGGGAAATACCCAGAAAGCCTCAACAGAGGAAATATGGATGCAGTCTCATTTGTGAAGTGGATAAAAGCAAGGTTGACTTCAAACAGAAACTAGAGGTTTTATATCACTGCTATTCAGGATTGTAACTGCTAACCAATAACTGTTAAAACCCATGACTGCAGAGTGCAGACACAGACAATTTGTAGAAGATGTAAAGAGAGAAACAGGATGTGTAAGAATGGGTTGCCCAATACAGAATTTCTTCTCAGACTAAGCTAGACTACAAATACCATTCACCATCAAATGGGTACTGCAGTACCAACTAACAAGTTCTGAACTTCTCCCTTAGTACAAATATAGTCCTCCCAACCCAGTTTTGGGGAATGATGATTACCACCTATACTGAGATAAAGCTATCTCTGTAACTTTATAACAGAAAAAAATAGTCATAACTCTGGCGAACAATGTTTCTAGGTAATCCTGGAAGTAATATACAACTTCTTGTAAGATGAGGCTGTGCTGTCCCTAAAAACTAAGATGTGAAATGTAGGTGTTCTTGTGGACCTGACTTTAATCCTGGATGTGTGCAGGTGCATGCTGTGGACAAGAGATCTTTTCACCAGCTTAGGCTGATATATACCAGCAATGACCTCTTCTGGAGAGATCTTACCTAGCCAGTTATATATGCACTGGGGACTTCCAGATTGCACTTTTGTAATGCACTCTACATGGGCTGTCTTGGAACAGCTCTCCAGATATTTCAAACAGCCGCTCAGTTGTTAACAGGGGTTAGCTGGCTTGATAACATTATACTTACTCTGTTATATCTCTAGTGGCTCTCAGTTTATTTCCAGGCCTAATTCAAAGTGCTGGTGGTGACCTTTAAAGTTCAAAATGGCTTGGGCCAGGGTATTTCAAAGGCTACTTTCTCCAACATGAACATATTCATATGGTGAGGGCTTGCCCCTTATCCCAACATCTTCAGAAATTTAGCATATTTCTACACAGGACAGGCCTTTTCAGCGGTAGGGCTGATGATATTGAATGCCTTCCCCCATGAGACACAATTGGAACCACCACCGTTAATTTTAACACTCATAAAGACTTAGGAAGGTGTTTAATTTGATTAACTAAATCTGATTCTCTTTCTCCTAACACTACCACTATAAGAAATTCTACTATTTTTCTTTACTATGCTTTGTTGAGTTTTACTTTGCTGGTTTTAACGACTGATGCTTTTTACAGCTTTAATATTCTATATTGTTGTTTATTATTTTTAATCTCATATAATTTTTAAATTTATATTATTTTGTAAGCCTCTGGGACAGTATCTTGTGACTAAAAAGCAAGATATATATTAATTCATTACAAAATTATTAAACAGGTATTATAATTGACATTATATTATCTTTCACACATGACACTGAAATAAGCAAGACTTAAAAAAAACTAAATTCCATATTCTAGCCTTGGAAATAAAGTATGCTTTGAAATTCAAGATAATTCACATAGCCCCCTCTCTTTAAGGTGAGCTATAACAGTGGCAAATATCTTGAAGCAAAACTTGAGACCATATATGTGTTGTCTTCAACAGTGATGGAGGAGTATTCTGCAACGGAATTTTTCCAGAAGTTTTTTCACTTTCTGGTGGAAATGCTTTCATTTTTTTACAAAATTAGTAATATAAGACAAACCACCTCTGAATGTCTCTTGCCTTGAAAACCCTATGGGATTGCTAAAAGCTGTGACTTGACGGCAATTTCTGCTATCATAATGAACAGACACAATAAAACCAAATTAAGCAGCTTCAAAGTTGCAAAGTTATTTTTCAGGAGAATATCCCTAGGAAGTACATGTATCAGTGAAGAACATAATGCACAAGTTGTTCCCACTATGAGGAGAACCACACTTAGAGAATGCGGCTCAAGCAGTTATGAATTAGGTTTTATATTATATTGGTTATGAAATATAACCGATACTGCGATTAACTAGTAGTATAAGTGCTTCTATGGACAATGAAACTAAGGTCCCACAGAGAAAGTAAAGCTTAGTTAAAGCAGATTGGTGGGCAACAGTGATATACCATGTACTGCTCTTTGTGTGTGCTAAGGCTGATAGCTCAGGATTTTAATTTTTATTCTTAATGTTTAAGCCATGAAAAGAAAGTGTATGCCACTGAGTTATGTCTTAAAGTATTTACAAAATATTGCAATAAAATAATTTTCAAGTAAAGTTCTAAACTTGTCTGAATACATTTAAGTGACATTACTGGCTTTTAAAAATCATAATCAAGTAGTTTCATTCAACTACTTTTGGCTACTGGAAAAAACTTTTAATATACTTATACAACATTACAGGCTAAACAAGCACGTGTTTTTAGTTTTGTTAGCTAAACATGTCAAGATCAGTATGTTGAATCCGAACCCAAATTTATTTAGGACATCAGAATTTGTTTCCAGAAAAACCATTTCACAGAATTCATCCCTATTAAACAAATCACAAGAAGCTGGCATTCTTCAGACTTGCCCTATAATCAGGAAGCTCCTAAGTAATGATGGATGCTTCTTATAGAAAGAAACTTTGGATACAGGATCCCTGCTTCAGTAAGCACTGTCCACCAAGAAGAAATGAACAACACCATTATCCAACACTCTATATCACTATAATAGTACTAATTCCTAAAAGTGCCAAAAGTGCTTGCAAAAGACAACAAAAGCATTTCACTATGCTCCTGTCAGAACACTAATCCTGCACATGTAGTCAAAAGGCTAGAGAAGATCACAAAATCTGCAACACGTCAGTTTGCTAAGAGTGAATTCAAAGTGGAAATGGTACTTTTCTGGTTGCTGGAGCTAGAAAGGAGGTATCTCCAAGTCACATGCTCCTTAGTGATGCAGCACCCATCAACCAATGAGAAGGCCTTAGTTAATACCATATGCTGGATTTTAATGTAAGAAAGCCATTTCTCACCCAAGAAAATGCACAAAAACCACTCTAATCTATATCAGGAATAATAATGAAATATAAAGTCCCCCACAAGACCCTTGGTTCTCAGATTTTCAACTCAGATCTGACTTCAGGAAAAGATCTTTTAAGAAAGTGCAGTTTGTACCTCACACCAAACAGCTGAGCTTGGAAAATATCACCCTCTCTAAAGCCAGCCTAGGAAGCTAATGTACAATGGGAAACATGCACAAAACGAAGCAGCAGCCCAGTGTGATCTTTCCTGTACTTACCTGAACAACAGGATACTGGTAATCCATACAATATACACCATACATAGCCAAAGGATTCTCCAGCTATATAGCAGACAAAGAACTGGAAACTGCGAGCCTGCGTCTCCCCCTCTTGCAGTCTTGTGCACAGGACTCTGGCAGTGCTGTGAAATACTTGGCTCAGGCCTCTGGGTTTATACTCAGGTTGATATTAGCTCAGCTGAAAATACAGGAACTGCCTGACTAGGTTCAGATCAGCCCCCCTGCTTCCCCAGTGGGATCCAGCACCGCTAAACCGAAGTGTGCAAGGAAGAACCAGAAGCCTCAAAAATTACAATTCCCAAACTGAAAACGGACAACCCTCCTGCAATTCCCAGAAGCAAACAGAATGACAGCCAGGAAGAAGGGAATGCAGCAGTGGACAAAGGAGAGAGGAAGCAAGCAAGCACATAGGAGCCAAAAGGATATATGTTCTGGGCACTAGGTGCGTCAGAGGGAACACTCTCAATCTAGGACAGTAAAAAGCATTCGGGACTGATTCGCCCTCCACCCCCAGACCTTTTTTTTTTCTCACTGTCCCAAGCAGAGACAGGTGCTGGGATTAGCACAGCAAATCCTTTTGACGATGCAGAGGGAGGGAAAAGAGAGACGCCACATTGATATCTGCAGTGAAGAGGTTTGGTGCTTTTTTAAAAAAAAACACAACCAAATATATGATCGTATCATTTAACACCTCCCTCTCTGCTTTTAACCCAGACAGAGACAGCTGCTTGAATCAGTACTGAAGTGGGAAAGGGAGGGAGAAAGGAAGAAAGCAATCTGAAGCCACTGAGAGGCCTTGAGCTATGCAGGATGCATGCTCTCAGCTGTTCCAGTCAAACTTGGGAGGATTAATTCTGGCTGTCAGCAAATGGGAGAGGGCGAGGAAGGGGGCTAGGTTTGGAAAAGCCAGCTGCTCTTCCCATTTTAGAAAACTTCCCTGTACCATTCCAGAAGCACGCATTCCTACAAGAGGATGTTGGAGATCTAACAGACATGGACAGATGCTAAGCTAATCTGATAAAGACCAGCAGGTTCAGAAGTTACTTTTGGAGCCACAGATGCCTTGTGTGTTATTTGTAACCTGAGATCAGACCAGTAATTCTTAGAAGGCTGAAAGTGGCCTGAAGGGAATAGCGGGGTACAGACAGTATACCTTTATCAGCAAAATACAGAACTTTTTACTGTGGTATCCAAAAACCACTCTGAGTTTCCATTGTTTGAGTGTCTGATTGACCAGGACTCCTAAAATTTCTGAAGTCAAAGGGGAGAACTAAATACAATTGCCAGTCATCAGAGGATAGGGCCGCTTTTCAGCCCCAGCCTAGCTCTTTGCCCTCCCCATGGCTACCAATGTCAGAATAAATTACACAAAAATCAAACATATGCAAGTCTGCTTATTTTACATAATTTATACAGGTTGAAGAATTTTGAATTTTTTTTAAAGCACAGAACACACAGCCTTGATTATGTCATGTAATGCCCACTAATATTACAACATAAGATGACTTTTTCTCTTGACCTCATGTTCACCTGTATGCTCCTACAAATTCCATCCCCACTGCTAAATTGATTGTACTTTCGGTTACTTCAGAACCCCCTGCCTGGTTAGAAAAGTGACAGAAACCACAGTATTCTGGTACATGTTTATTTGCTGAAACATTAAGCAACTTTTTTTACCTTATGGAGTTGCTTTCTGGAAGCTTCTCCATTCACAATAGTTCAAGAAAAGTTACATAAAAGCTGCATCCTTCATATGATACCACCACACATAAGAGAAGCCATGTTGGATCACATCAATGGCCTATCCAGTCCAACAGTCTGTGTCACACAATGGCCAAAACCCAGGTGCCATCAGAAAGTCCACCAGTGGGGCCACATAAAGAGCAGCTCGTGCTAGTACTATAAGTCAATTATCATACAAATATTTCCTGACTTAGCTTACATTTATTTTAACATTTACGTTTTCATAAATATAATAAACATTAACTTTTGAAGTAAACAAAAAGATATATTTCAGTCTTTGTCTCTTACATATTTAGCTCTTCCATCAGCTCTCTAAAACAATCAGCAGAGTTCAGAATCCACAGTACTGACAAACAGGAAAACTGTATGGAATGCCCCCCACCCCCCAGAAATCCCACTCCAGTCCCCAAATTCATCTCCTCCATGATTTTCTCTCTGGAGCTTGAGCAGGCTCAGTTCTCCTCCTCCCCATAGGTGCTCTGGATACTCTGTCTCTCCCGCAGCAAATTCAGATACCCTTGAGCTGTTTTGGAGAAGTTGTTTTTTCAGTTTACTTTTCAAAGCCACATTTTCCTGAACATTTGGGGAGTCCCCCCAAGTATTCAGGGGCCCCTGGCTTGTATGTGTGTGGCCCCACTGTGCTGTTTTTTGTCATCCTCCTGTGGGGCTAGACAGATATAGTGTCAGAATATATGTTCTAATCTGATCTATCTGGGAACATATGGTATATCTAATTCATTCCCATGGGCATTAGGAGGGACGTTTATGTTTTTGAAATAATATTCATAGGAAGAATTTCCAGAAAATTTGAAGCCATGGTAAGAAAACAGAACTTTGCGGGGGGGGGGAATGGAGTATGAACAGTACTGATGTTATCAAACCTAAACAAGTTTTTTACTCCTTTAACAACATAAAATGCATCCTTTATCGCTTAGCATACAAAATTGTACTATTTGGCATATTTATGAGTTATGAAAGTATAAATGCCTTAGTTTGCTGCAAGCAAATTGTGAGTCTGCTCAATAATCAAGACATGCAACTGCAAACTGTGTATTCTGTGCTACCAATGCACATATATATTACTTCCTGCCATCTGAGAAGTAGGGAGAAAAAAAAAGTTGAAAATAGAAAACACAATTTTTGTACTAAAGAAACTACAGTTATCTGCAAAGAAGTATTCTCACACAGTCAGAAAAGGGCTGGCTGCATTTTTTAACACTGAGTTTAATGCTATAACACTGAAAATACTGAAATTTTCAATAGTATTATAGTATACAAGGGGTAGTTCCTGCTCATTCCACTGTGACAGTGTGTACTCCACAGGAGAACATCAAAAGCAATATTTGGTCCTATTTTAGGCATCTTCAATGCGTTGTTTTTTACAACAAATAACTCTTGTTTAGTGTTTCTTGAACAATATTGCAGGCTGGATGGTCAGTACCTGATATATTTAATGGTAGTTGCAACTATAGGAAAAGTTATATGCTCAGGCACTTCACTGTTTCCTTTAAAGACCATTCAAACGCTTCACCTTCTTCTCCTGTGTAACTGTGGCTAAGACTTTGCTTCAGCTTCCAGAAAGAGTTCAATCTGGGCAGATGTCTGTAAAAACAGGTGCCTGGAAGAGTTTCTGTGGTTGTTAGGACCACTGTTGATTAGGGAGAACACAGTCACAGAGAAAGGAGTGGTTTTTGCAGCATAGATCAGAGAATTACATAAATCGCGCTTGCTGTGCTGCTTCTACCTCCCTGTCTTCTAGTGAGTAAACCACTGCTTTCACTGAAAACAGCAGAGAGATGTTCTGGAGATATTATGCAACAGGATGTTCAATTCCCTTCATTGTTTGCACTGCAGCTTCCATGAACATCCTGGAGCTGGTAGCCAATTTTGAGACTCCTAGCTTTATTTCTGATGAGTTCTTCCTGCCGCAATCAGACAGACAGACAACCACACACATCCTTCTATTACTAGACCTTAATTGTGTACAAAATCAGACACACTTAAAGAATAAGTATTCTCGAAAACATAATGCTTCTGTCTACCCTATACACAGGAATTATCTAATGCTGCAAATCGTCTTACATAAAACTCTTCTGATATCTGAGTAAAACCTTGTCTTAATATGGATTGCAAAAGAAAAAAGTGACATTAGTTTCAGTGCTCTCCAATATTTCCCATTTTTCTGTCGTCCCCCCTTCTGGCTTTCATATCTCTACTCATAGGTATAAACCTGATGTCAAATGGTGCTAACTAGTGCATGCTGTTACTCTCTAGGGTATGATGGGGAAAACAACATGAAACAGGGCTTTCGTTCTAAGTGACCACCCATACTGTAAGGAATGTAGCTTATCAAATATCAAGAAATAAGCAAAGGAAAAATGTTTTAAAGTAACAAAAGTACAACTCAGAAAAAACAACATTTTCTTTCCCTATATTATCCACAAGTCTTCCCTGTCTTTAAGCAACAACTTTTCAGAGATCACAAGAGAACGATGAGGGAAAAGGAAGGTGGAAAATATTCCAAGTCCTACTTTCCAAAGTAATTTCTATAATGCTGAGACAGGCTTGCCAGCCCCCAGGTGGGGGCAGGGGATGCCCCATTTTTGTGGGCTTGGGCCCGCCACCAGCCACCTGGCCATTGGGGGGGACCCCACCCTCAAAAAGACGTCCCTTGGTGATGTTGTCAACACAATGATATCACTTATGGAAGTGATGTCATCATGTTGGCGTTGGGGCAATGCTCTACTTTTGGGGCAAAATTCTACGGTTTGTAGCCATTTTTACCATAGAGCTTTGCCCAAAAAGCAGAGTCACCCCAAGTCAATGACGTCACTTCCGAAAGTGATGTCATCACATCATGACGTTCCCGCCCACCCATGGAACACCCCCCAAATCCCCCCGCTGACAGCAGATAAGGCCCTGGCAACCCTATGCTGAGAAAGCTGAAATTTGTCACGTCTTGTTATAGGACACATTAACTCCCAGGAAAATCTGAAAATGAGTAGTGTCTGCACCCAATCACTGAGACCTTAGAAATAGCGTTTACCTAAATAGAGGCCAGGATTCCAACATGGAACTAAGTCGCTTGTGGAATGGATGAGCCAAGACAATAATTTATATTTATTAATACAAACATCACATAGCGAACATATGGATGGAAATTTGGGAAACGTATGTAATACAGTAGATGTGGTTGCTCTCGAAAATGTCACTCATTAACTATGCATAATTCTTTTTACATGCTATTCATTATTAAGCTAGACAGAAGAGTTAAAAACTGAAATAAAGCTTATGTGCCAAAGGCTGCTTCCTACTTGAATGTTCTAGTGAGAGGAGGCAGTTCTAACAGTTGCTTAGACAACAGAGCTCACATTTCAGCATTTCTACAGGCTGCCCAAGGCAATTATCAACAAGTCCTTCTCACTACTTTACATCAAAGGTCTCAACACAGATAGGTACTTTCTGGATCCAAAATTAAAGACCAGTTCAAAAGCTGATACTAAAGAGGAAATATATATAATTAATAAGCAAGATTTGGCAGCAGAAAGCAAAGACCAAGGAATATGTTCTACTGCCTATCGGAAGACCAAAAGAAGATGACACAGATGGCAGGAAAGAAATTATAACCAAAAATCAAAACAAAAAAAAAATCAAAGGGAATGCAGATAATTAAGCTCTGCTACCAATACCTCATAACAGTTTTATTCCAAAAGTAACCTTCATGAGAAAGTAACCCCTTCTGTACTTAGGATGCAGTGTTCACCCGCTGAAGAACTCCCCACTAGTACACATTGCAGTATTCATTTGTGTTTGCAATAGAAAGTACTCTGTCCACTTAAAATCCAAGTGCGTGCTTGCCTTTTGAGCTAAAGAACCATTAGAAAACTTAATAGCCCTACAGTAGGTTATCAGCAGTTCAAAATATCCATCAACAGGGTACCCTGTGAAATAAAAGACTGTGCACTACACTGAATATATGTTATCCATTCTCACCTCACAGATTTAATTTAGGGGCCAGAAAATGGGATTGGACCCTGAAGACTGACTAGTCTAATGACTCCTACTAACAACATTTCAGAAGGCAACGCTAATGACCAAACTAGGGACAAAATGGGGCCCAACTATTTATCAGAGACTGGGACGAGGAAAAAGTATCACCAAAGAATAGAAAAAAGAAGAAGAAGAAGAAGAAGAGATTGGAGTTATACCCCGCCCTTCACTGCCCAAAGGCGTCTCAGAGCGGCTTACAAACTCCTTTCCCTTCCCCTCCACACAACAGACACCCTGTGAGATAGGTGGGGCTGAGAGAACTTCTGACAGAAACTGTCCTTGAGAGAACAGCTGTGCCAGAGCTTGTGACTGACCCAAGGTCACATCAGCAGGTGCAAGTGGAGGAGTGGGGAATCAAACCCGGTTCTCCCAGATAAGAGTCCGCACACTTAACCACTACACCAAACTGACTCTAATGGAACTAATAAGAACCACCAGATTTATGATGCTCCAGACATGATGTAGCCATTCATGATTTCTGGATTATGGCATAATTGCATATCCTACAAATGAGGGATTCACCTAGAATCTACAGCGTCTTCATCTCCACTCCAAAGGATGAGACACACACACATACACACATAACTCAGCAACTCAGCAATATGGAGCTCCCTGTGCTGGTACCAGCCTCCTGCCCAATTCAGACCTCTAATCTCCCTGACTTTGATTTAATGTAGCAATTATTAGTAATGTGGTTTGAAGGAGATAAATGGCCAATACTGGGCTGGCTGGCACTGACGTTCACTCCGCTCATGATGCGAGAACAGTTTTAATTAAAATCCCCTTTATGATAAAGGAGCTGCTTGACTGGATGTTTCTGTGAGGCCCTGATATGGAGCTTCCTCTAAAGCGGATTAGAAATCAAAGTTTCCCCTCTTCTTGCTACTGGCAACACAGTCACCATGTTGCCCCAAATGCAATTCCCTTAACCCAAGAATTGCTGGGATCAGGTAAGGCAGATCTAGATAATCTGTCTCCAAAGAACTACTCCTGCTTCCTAAAGGTCTAACATGAAAGAAAACATGGATGCAACAGCAACAGTAAATACAATCCCTCCCAAAACATTTTCCCCTTTAATTAAACATAATATTGCTCTGTTCTCTAATACTGAAGCAGTATTACTTGGTAGGGGATTACACCCCAGCAATACAGCATATAGCAATACAAAAAGCCAGCTACAAAGAAAGTAGGGCTCTAGATAGATGATGGAGCTTGGCAGTATGGATCCCAGTACAGATCAGTTTTAGAACTCATTGATTGTTTCTTATCTAGAGCTTTTATAATTTGATAAGAGTGTTTTATCCATATACCTCCTCTGTCTCTATGCACACAGGTGCACATGCTCACAAACAACCTTATAAACTGATGACAGTTTATAAGAAAGTAGCTTATGGAATATATTAAAATGAATATGTTAAATCCCATCTTATTTCTTTAATTTCTTGATCCAGAAGCCATCTGTCACAGTGAAAAATTAGTTCTATGCACTAATACATAAAAGGCAGCAAAAACATTCATGACCTTACAGACCAGAACAAGATGGAAAAACAAAGAACCCCAGGTGTGAATGCACATCATTCTGTTATTCTTCTCCAGGTTCCCTCAAGTTGCTAAATGGACCATAGAAAGATGTCAGTTTAAGAACTGGAATTCTCTGAGACTTCTGGAATAGGACATATCCTGGATATTTGAATACTCTAGCAATGTCTATACAGGAACTCAGTTCTACTAGATAACTGAGTGGTTCTCTCTCCTTGAACTTATTTAACCTCCAGATGTGCCTTCCTTCCAGATACTGTTTTCTGCAGCAGCACCAAAATTATAGAATCATTGCCTTCTCTTAGCACACAAACAATCCAGGTAATACACCCATCTTTTCAATATACTGATGAGTGGATTCTTAATTTGTGAATTCTTCAAGTACATAAATGAACTGCAATAGAACAAGTAATGGAAATAAACAGGAAGCCATGAGTTAGTCACTAGGGTGCTACTGTACTAAAAAGTAACCTCAGTAAAACCCCAATTCCCTACATCTGCAAGCACAAAAGGAAAAGCAGGTCAGAGACAACAGCATGAAGGAACAGTACGGTTAGGCCGGCAAACGGGAAAACAGCTTGGTGCAATTAACAAGATTAAAGGGGGATTTAAAATCAGGATAGAGAGAGTAGCGGGCAAGATTGATCTTTACAGGATTAGAGCCAGATTCCTACTAAGAGTGCAGTGGTCCAGAGGATCAACATCACGTAATGGGATTAAATCAAGAGCAGCTTTGTTTCTGTATCTGAATCCATAGTATCTGTATTACCACTGCTGCTGCAGTTAAAGAGCAAAGGAGTTCTACCGCAATAAGATGGGATTTGTGACATAACATAACCAACTATATTTATGCTCCAGTAGAAAAGACTACAAAACAAATTCACAGAGAAACTGAAGTGTGACTTGGCATATAACAAGATACCTAAATATCTAAACAGAGAGTGGATTTTAAGAAAGTCAGTCTTAGCAAGCCATACTTTGTCTTATGGCATATTTGATAGGCTTTCTTCATAACAAAGGGAGGGGGAGGCTTTCACAGCTATAATGAGACATGCAAAATACTGGCTATCAAAAGCCACTATTGATCCACAGACTTCCTAGAAACAATATAAGTAAAAATCAGAGTATTTTCTCAAAATATTTTTCAACAAATTCTCATAGACCTTGCTAATAAAGTGTTTTGTCTTTATGTTTACATTAAAACTGATATTAACAAGCCTAGCAAAAATTGGTCAGCTTTCTTTTATGTTGACCTTTTTCTAGAGTGGCAGTTAAAGGGAGCTAGTTTTTAAATAAAAGAAAACAAAGAACACAGTAGGGCACAAGAGTAAGCATCTGTATTAGTCTCACAAATATATTCTCCTTTTATTGATATGCAAATAAAAATGTCATTCATCTAAGAGCAGAAGACACATGGGCACAAATAAGAAACTATCATGCCACACATCCACAAACTCTGGATATGGAAATGCTACACAATACCTAAAGAAGGTTTTAATCTTTTAAAAGAGCCAGTTTGGTGTAGTGGTTAAGTGTGCAGACTCTAATCTGGGAGAAGCAGATTTGATTCCACACTCCTCCACTTGTAGCTGCTGGATGACCTTGGGCAGGCCATAGTTCTGTCAGAGCTGTTCTTGAAAGAGGTTCTCTCAACCCCACCTACCTCACAGGGTGTCTGTTGTGGGGAGGGAAAGGGAAAGGAGTTTGTAAGTTGCTCTGAGACTCTGAGTGAAGGGGGGATATAAATCCAATCTCCTCCTCCTCCTCCTTCAATAGGATAACCTGCACAAGAAGTCTGCAGTTCATAACATCTTCACCAGCAGAAATGTCAAGCTTCTTGACAAGAAGGCTGACAAACTCTCAGTCTAGGGAGACAAGTGAAAATCTGTTTCCATTAGGCAGTCTGGATGGTGAAAGAAAACATGGAAGTATACAATGCTTGGAGCAGAGGGAAGCTGAGTTAGAACAGGTGAGAAAGGGAAAGTGAGCAAGTTACTGTGACTTAAAGGGGAGAAACACCCTACAAGGTGTGTTTATTGATCAGGAAAAGGAAGAAATATTGGGGACAAGAACAATATTTACAGAGGCAGTACTTACCAGTATTCCAGTTGTATACGAATGGGACTGGAAAAACTATACAAGTCCAGGATGCAGGCTGATCATAAAAGAGAGATGGTGGCTATGGCAGCAAAGCTCCAGCCTATTTCTTTGCAAAATCCAAGATCAAAGTGACCAGTAGCTGAGGGCCTTCTAGCTTGTGCAGAAATGGAAGTGAGGAAACAGGAACCAATTGAACAAATCTACCAAACAAGATCTCATGGGAACAGCTGCTGCTGGGAAAAAACAGGACTAAGTATTTAAAACCTGCTCTGAGCCTCCGGGGAGGGCGGGATATAAATCCAAATAAATAAATAAATAAACAAAACATCACACCTTTCATAGTTTAGGAAAGGGCGGGATAGAAATCTAATAAATAAATGAAATAAAATCCACATTACCTATGATGCAGTCTCTCTCATCTCATTATTAGTCACATACAATTGCTAATTCCTTCTCTCAGCACAAAGACACAGCTCTTTTTAAAATCATTTTGCGCATACTATCAGAGTGTCCAGTCTTGTTCTGAAAGACCAATTAAAACATCTCTTTCAAACAAACACTTCTGATGACCATTTCAGTGGATAATGACAATTCAGGGAAGCTGCATCATTGCCTGACCAACTAAGGTACTGCTTCACTTCCAACATCCATCCTATGCTTTCAGAGCTACAGTCCCCTAAGCAAAGTCTGTGCAAAGTTCAAAGGCACAGATGTCTACATGCTGTACTCTGTAAAACTCTCCCTGTAATCATTATTCATTTTACTAACGGCACCTTCTGCAGAAGGGCAAACGAAAAAGTGTCATGAGTAAGAGCATGTTGCTAAGATCCAGGTTTGGCAGCAGACTTGACTTTCCAGTCCCCAGGGTGGTAGTGCTGATGAGCTCAGAGACTGAGGGGAGTGAGACAGAAAATATCCTACTCAGTCCAAAGCAGCTCGAAATTGAGCTTGCCTCTTGTACAAGATATTGTAAATGAAAAGGTTACAGTAGAGCAAAGCAGACGTTTTCAGGATATGTTGACACCATCCTTGCTTAAAGTCGGAGTCAGAAGGTTGAAGTTAAGGTTGCGTTTTCGCAGAATATACAGCTGATATACAGAAAATTCCTTTAGGAACACCCAACCATACACATTCAGGTGAGAGAAACAGTTGAAAAGTTGAACAGACATCATTTACCTATAAATTTAAAAAACAGAGTCTAGTTCCACAAGATATAGGACTGATACTGTTACCCCTCTCCCCCTTTCCCTGCCTTTAGGGGCATAAAGTTGGTTATCTAACCTAGGCAATAAGGAAGTAGATTAAGTAGATATGGCAGATTAAGACTTTTTAAATTGTAGCTGACAGTGGTATGAAAACTACATGATTTTTTGTTTTAACTGTCTATTTAGAAATGTAAGCACACAGTGAATATGAAAAAAAAATCATTGTATTTATTTATTCATTAGTAAAATCACCCTATACTAGAAGATCTGCACTGGTTACCCATCCCTTGCCAGGCACAATTTGTTCGTTCCTCTAATACCCTGAACAAGTTGAGGCCAGGGTACCTGAAGGACCATCTGCTCCCATAATCTCCAGCCTGCTAGTTAAGATCTGCCTCTCAAGCCCTGCTCTCTGTGGCCCTGCCTTCAGAGGCGAGGCAGGTGTGAACTAGAGACAGGGCATTTTCTGTGGTGGCATCTTGCCTCTGGAATGTCCTCCACCTTGAGGTTCATCCAGTGCCTTACTTTCTTTTAGGCACCAAGTCAATCATATCTTTTTACCTAAGCTTTTAAAATTAGCAGATTTACCTTACCAGCTTTTTCAATGGTCTGTGTCTGCTTTATGGATAGACTTTATACTGTTTATTTCCAGTGGCTTGCTTCTATACTGTTACCTCATTTTAATTGTGAGCTGTCTTGAGCAGGACTCTGAAGAGATGGAATTTCTGTGATTTGTAATGACACCTTTGATACCAGGGACAGTTCAGTGCTTTTTCAATGAACCATTGGTAACACAATATCCTGTTTCAACCTTTCTTGGTCATTTGCCCATTCTCTTTGGTGTGCCATTATCCATTTTCAGGCATCATGTTTCCCTCAAGGAAAAGCAGTGATATTTCAATAATGTCATTTATTTAACATGATGGTAGCTTGCCAAACACTTCTCCACAGAGGTGGCATCCCAGAATGTTTCAAGCAGTCATCTAGAAATAAAGAATTGGCATCCCAGAATGTTTTGAGCAGTCATCCAACAATAAAGAATTCAACAACTATGCATTTTCTAATGTTTATACATGGAAATCTTGAAGTGTTAGCCGTGGCTCTTTGAGACTACAAAATTAATCAGTGGATAAACAATCCTAACGGTACAACATTGTCACACTTTAGATTTTCTTTTACTCTGGGTGGTACACAGAGCCCCCCCAATCTGTCTTCACAAGAACCATGTGAGGCAGGTAAGACCAAGAAGAGAGCAGCTGGCCCAACCTCACCCAGTAAGCTGCATAGCACAATGGGGATTTGAACCTGGGTCTTCCTGGTCCTAAACCAAAACTCTCTAACCATCACACCACATCTGCAACAAAGCAGCTGCTAAGTGAACATGAAGTCTGAAAACTCTTTTACATTCCAGCATCCAGAACTGCTGCATGATTGAAGAAAATCCAAACAGCTAAATTCCAGCTGCTGAACTGCTTCTCAGAACCGTTACATTATATATAAGCAGGAGTAAAGTTCAGTAGCAAAACTCAGACAAGAAGCAGAACCACATTTTCACTGGTTAAATAACTGTATCGTTTCCACTGCTCGGCAGTTATTAGTGCTTTATTTACAGCTGTCTCTTTCCCTCAAGCTGCTTCACGTGAGAGTTCATACTCTCCATCCTCCAGGAAGCTCACAGTAGCATACATGGGTCTTCACTTCTCTTACTGGTTCTCACAACAATCCTGTGATGCAAGGAAAGCTGAGAGATAAGTGACTGGCTTAATCTCACCCAAGGAACTGCCTGGCTGAATACAGATTTGAACCTGGGTCTTCCCCAAACCTTGCCAACACCTTGTCTCTGTCTCACTCATCTCTAGCTCTCTGCTGTCCAAAAGATACTCAGACATATACAATCATTTTTAAAAGCATGAAAACAGTTGTATCCTTTCATAATTTTTAAAATGGCGTCCTGTGTCCTTGTGTATTTCTGACATCAAGAAGAAAAAGATTCGTTCAAATTATAAATTTGAAGTTGGCTCAATTCAATAGCAGAATGCAGTTGTGGCCCCTGGGCTATAGGGTTCTTGATTAATGTACTGTGCTGAGCTGAGCTACAATCCTCCCTTGACTACAGGGAAGCACATTTTGCTATGTAATGTTTGCCAAATGGTAGTCTTTCATGTTGTAAAACTACTTAATAAGAGGTCCATACAATAATTTTAACTCATTGGGCAGCAATGTTTGGCTTTCATGGTTGCCACAGCAATCTTCAGATGGCCTACTGAGATTAACTTTATTTTGTAGTACTTGTGTATTTGCCATTTTCAGTTGTTGTTTTTAAAGGCAGTACATAAATATGGGAAAAAACTAATAAGGGCTAATAAGGGAGTAAGAAATGTAGTTAATGGTGGTGGACGCTAAAGTACCAAAGCAGAAATCCACTACAAATAGTTGAAAATGTTGACAGTAATATGAAAACTGGAGAACAGCTGAGAGGGTTTTTTTTGATGAACACTATAGGGTTACGCTTTTTCTCAGTTAAGTGTGAACACACATACTGGCATGCTAAAGGATCAAGGATGTGCTAGCACACTAAAGAATGAAGGTAGAACAAGACCCTCTTTGGCACCAAGTACTGTTCCTCCTCCTACCAAGACTCTTGGTGTCCCCCTGCTCTATCATAAGCCACAGCAACACACAGATTCAAGAATCCAGGATGTTGGTGTACATAGCAATGCAAAACGAATAAGGAACTACATTGTTCAGGTAACACTGAACATGACTGACACCAGGTATCTTCAGATACACCAGACTTACTGCAGTTTGAATGTGCACATTATGCTGAAAGCAAGATGCACATTTCTGCTTTTGTAACTTGAAAATTCTTGAATAAGATTAATAAAAATCCATTGTATGAATATTCATAATATTCAGCACTCAACATCTTCCACTAAAATAGTTAGGGATCTAGTTTAAACACAAGGAAAAGTTTCTTATCTAGAATAATAGGAAAGAAAAACAATGGCCACCGAGGTCAAGAATCTGCTGAACCTGATGCACTCTCTAGACTGAAATGAAAAGAACCACTCAATCCTAAGGATAACAGAAGTCACAAGGCAAGAAGGCTTCAGCCTACAGCTGAGTTCTTTGAAGATGCAGACATAAATTGACTATGTTGATGTAAACATCCAAATACAGATTGTCGAGAAGGCGCAGTTGGGTGTCTCCAACCATGAGTCAGTCATTTTATATGGGAAGACAGCCATGCCTATTATACAATGGAGACAACCAGACACAATGGTCATTCAGATTGCGAACATTTTTGGAGCACATAAAAATAGCCCAGTGGTAGAATTCTCTTCTGGAGACAGACAGTCCATATAGCAAAACAGAACTATTTGTAATGCTGCAGTCATACGTGTGCATGAAAATGAGATTGACAGATGCAAACCCCCATGCCTAGAGGGAAACTGCCTAAGGATACTGTGTTGAATTTTGAAATTATGTAGCTAGTGATGTGTCCAGGATAGGATAGGATGAAGACATCCATCTTTTTTCAATACAATAAAAATAGCATGAATCAGAACTCACAAAGAAGTTGCAGTGTACCATCTTATTCTGCTGATACTTGGACATTTCTTACAGTAGGAACAGTAGGCTGCATGGTATGGTAAATTCCTGGAGGTAGAAAAGTACGAAACTTCCTCACACAACCTAAATGATTTATAGCAAGAACCCAAAGGTCCACAAATTATCCTGTGAGAAGTTCACTGATACAGGTCCTTAAAAAACCTTTATCAGCAAATCTATTCAACTGCTGCTTTCCGTAAGTAAGGCAGCTGACCAAAGCCAAGCATGACAACACAATGCAATAGACCCCGCTATGGCTTTAGAACTACAGTCTGTCAAATGAAAAGAGCTGCCACAGAATAGCATCTTTTCTCCATAATGTTTAATGTCCAGTTCTCCTTGCTGGTCAAAACAAGGTTTCTACCTTTCTTTACTATGAGAGGCCTCTATAACCAGAATTAGTGATTATAGTCACCAGAGTTAGTGACTATAACCAGAGTTAGTGACAAGCTGCGAGCACAGAAAATTGCAGCGATCCTTTAGTACCCTGCACATGTCCTTTGAACTAGAAGTGTTGATAGAATCCTGAGCAAATCCAAGTAAAGCCAAAAGAATAAAGTTTTAAAACTTTATCATTAGCATGAGGCAGAAGTAATGTCTCACCCGCTCATCACCAGCCTCCTGTCCCACCTACATATTTCTTCTACACTTGTCTCTTCTGTCCTTGCACCCCAGCTTTGGAGCAGGAAGAGTTAATTCTTTCTCTGCCACTTCACTTTCCTGGGCCTCTTCAAAAGCAGTACTGCAATACACTCCATGGGGCATCTCACATACACAGGCCTTATTCACATAGGCTTTTCCCATACAGTCTGAAGAAGGCCAAAATAGGGCAGCTGTCAGAACAAATATTGGTAAGAAACTGAAAGAAGAAGTAGCCCATACAACATTCATTCATTCATTCATTCATTCATTCATTCATTCATTCATTCATTCATTTGATTTATACCCCGCCTTCCCCGCCGAAACACGCACCTCTCACAGCATGGATAAATCAACCCTATAAGACTATCCGTTTCAATCATGGTCACAGAGATATTACAGATATTAGGAAAAACCTTTTCACATTAAGAGTTGTGCAACCATGGAATCAGCTGCCTAGGGAGGCGGTGAGTTCCTCTTCACTGGCAGTCTTTATGCAGCAGCTGGACAAACACTTGTCAGGGATGCTCTAGGCTGATCCTGCACTGAGCAGGGGGTTGGACTAGATGGCCTGTATGGCCCCTTCCAACTCTGTGATTCTATGATTCTGGCCACCCCAGTAATTTCTAGAGGGTGTCAGCAAGAAGTGAAAGGGCCTATAGCTCTTGACAAGGAAAACAGCCTCCAATCCTCCCATGTGATCCCAACCAGATTAATGGTTTATGATGACCCTCTCATATAGGTTGATTAGCTAATTGATGAGTGACAGGGAGAGTTGGTGACCCTCAGCCAGAGTTGTGAACAGTGCAAATGTTTAGGCTGAGCAGACAAAGAACAGTTCTGAGGCGTAAAGGATGTGATGTCTTCAGTCTGGAAAAGGAGGGCAAAACTTTTAACATCAGAACAACCACTCTGTACTACAGCCTTTGTCCCTTGGACAATGAGGAGGAACTGCAACCTGTCAAAATATCAGTTCATATTGACTGGCAGTGCCAGAGCCGGGAGCCAAAGAAATAACCTAAGGAATAAGCATAGGAGCAGCCAGTATTGTATTGAGCAGGCAATGGCATAGCACTCTGTTAAGATGGTGTTATGGCTGCCACAAATGAAGAGAGAAACAAATCCTGGTGTAAGAGAAATATGTAGGTCACCTGCATGATTTCTCCCCTGTCCTTTTCCAGCTGGTGAAAGACAAATTCTGAGACTTGTTGCAATCCCAATTTTGGGGGGCACACCATAATTGTTGGTGGATTAGGGAGCAGTTGCCAGTGATTTAGTCAATGGATAACAGAAGCTTGCACAGAGCTACCCCAAAGAGTGGTTCACAAGTAGAAGGAACAGTTCTTATGTGTCAGCTTTTTAAGCTTTTAACAGTGAGGGCACAAACTGACAAATGCTCTTTTTCTAGACATACATGACACTGATTGTGTTCATCAGCACAGGGGTGTTCGCTACCACAACCAAGGCATTCTTAAGAGATCCAGTGTCTCTGCATGTGGGTGAGATAATAGTGTTTTTCATTACTTTAATTTTGCCTAACTAGAGAAAAATTGGAAGTATAAATAAAGAACACCCTGACTAGGAAAAGAAGGGCCAAGGGACTTACAAAGCTTATGGACAACAAAGTTTGCAAAAACACAATGCTGCAAAAAAAGGTGATTCAAAGAGAACTGAGCAGGACAGCTCTTGCCCTGTAAGTACATAAGCCCCGTAAGACTAGATAAGTACATAAAAGACTCATCTAAATAGATCATAAAGTGATTTCTGTGACAACAGGCAGGTTTCAAACTTGTTCTCAAGCACGCCACATGGCAAACTGCTTTTCAAAAACAATTTTCATTTTCTACAGAAGTTTATTGTTCGAAGAAAAAGAGTCAACCATTTCACTGGGCAAATACAACATTCTTGCATGAACCTATGTAGCTCCTTAGACTTTTTATTATTTTGTTTATATTTATTCATTAAAACAGCTTTACTCTGGCATTCCAGCACAACCCCCACCCCCACAGGGGCTCAAATCAACTAACAAAAAGAGTACAAAATACACTATACTGGCACAATCACTACCAATCACATCTTATGCAACAATAAAAATATGCCAGAACTATATAGTTTTACTGCAATTGCCGACCTTAACCACCTTCAGCTGCCCTCATCAATAATTCAATGTTACACAGTTTCCTAAATAACATAAGAGGAGAAGCCTTCCTTCTGCCATTTTCTGGCAGTGTTCCATGGGACTGGGGCCACTACCATAAACTCCAGCAAACAGGCAGTGGCTTATCACAACTGTAGGAGTGAACGGAAACAACAGACTACTGGGAGGATCGGAGTTGGCATGCAGGTTCGTACTAGCCACAAAAGCAGGTAGATCAACCATCATGTTCAAAAGTAAACTTCATATGAAAATCAGATGATGCAGACTAAGAAATGAGGATTAGTATCACTCACATGCGATATTGTGGAGGCCAAAATCAAGAGCAGAATGTTGAGACAAATGGACCACTAACCTAATTCATAAGTTTGTGAGATTGTGCCATCAAAGTACATGGCACTTTTCAGAGCAAGTGTAAGAGGTAGTCCTCTTTCCCAAGACAGCTAAAAAATAGAACAATGGGAAAGAATAAGAAAAGCAAAACTCTACATTCATTTGTAAAATGTGTTTTAATACAGCAAAAAACACTTTCAGCAAATGGGACTATTTCATCTTTTTGAAGAACATAAGGGGTATTTTGCCGACTCATACCAGTGGTCCACCTAGTCCAGCAACCTGTCTCATGCAGCAGCTAACTAGTTGCCCTGGAGGACCAAACAGGTGGTAGACGCCGAGGCCCTCCCTTGATGTTGCCTCCTAGCACTGGTTTTGGAACTCTACTGATTCTGGATGTTGCAGTTCCCTTTACTCTTCATGGATGGATTTCCTCCATGGATCTGTCTAATCACCTGTGGAAACCATTTGTGTTTGTGACTATCACTGTATTTACTGGCGTTAATTCCACAAATATATTCCTCATTGAACAAAATGACAACCAAACATCACTAAGTCCAGGGCTGGTAGCTGTATGCACTTGTATGAATTCTGAATTTCACATCATTCAATGCAGAATCTGGAGAATCGCAACATTGTTTTTACAAAAGCAACTACCTGCACTCTTGTAGTTACAGAGTCCTGCCAGAAAACCCACAGGCAGTAGGGTTGCAAACAAATCAGAACAGAATCCGCATGGTGTAGTGGGCAGAGCACTGGACTAAGATCTGGGAGACCCAGAATCGCATCCCCACTCCACCATGGAAGCTCGCCAGGTGCCCTTGGGCTGCTCCCACACTCTCAACCTAGCCTACCTCACAGGGTGGTTATGAGTATAAAATGGAAAGAGAGGAGAATGATGTAAGCAGCTTTGGGGCCCCAGTGGGGATAAACAAGAGAAAAGCATTGCCCCATACCTGATCCTTTGGCTTTAGCAGCTCAGTCTGCAGAAATCGCAAGAGAAACTTTTCACAGTATGGAGAGAAGCATTATCACCTGCTCAAGTCCCCAGATCAAAAGAAGTAGCTGGTTTTAAAAAAAATGCTGGCAACTGTAGCAAGGGCCATCAGAAAAACCTTCAGTGGACAAGAGTTTCACTGCCTTCCTGACTACAATATGTTCCCCTAGTTCCAGGCCTCCAGTCCCTTCCATAAGTTGTCCTTTGTGACCCTTGTAACCAAAATCCAACAGAACTCAAATACTGACATCAGAATTATACAGTCACCATGATTAGTTTACTTTGATATCAACAAAATATACAGGTTTCTCTTTCTTCTTATAATCAACTAAGCCAGGTTTAAAGTGTTGGGAAGGAGGAAATATTAATTTTGTATCATTTATTCTGCAATGGTATAATTTGAATTTAAACATAATTTTAATGGAACAAAATCTGGATTGCTTTGCAAAAAATAAGATGGAGGTTTACCATCAAGCCTCATAAATTAGATATTATCTAGGAGAGTGGGAACAGTGCCTATCAGAGTATTTATTTATAAATTACTCACCTACTGTAGCAAAACAGCTCAAACAACCTGGCCTTTGTAAACATGGAAGAAGAAAGTTTACACAACACTTTATGTCCTGACTCTGGTAATATTAGCACCGCAGGCAAGGTGTCCCTGCACCGTTTCTGGCCACACGTACCATGATTATGATTTACCTCTAAATATTTCCTCCTTGGCTGGCATTCAATCAACATATAACTTGAGTTTCCTACTCCCCCCTTCATTACCAGCAGCATCCTTCAGTCACACTAAAACCCCATCTCAGAAGAATCTGTATTATTGCCTGACACCTATGAGGACAAGAAAATTGTTTCTCTTACCTACAGGTGTCAGGAAATGACAGTTCCAAAACAAAGCTCTCTTTCTCTCTGGCACTTCCCCAGAAATGCACAAGATCAAAAGCATTTAAATGTAAAATGCAGTTCTATAAAACTCAGTTACCTCTCTCAATTAAAAAGTACTCTGAGAGGGGAAAGCTAATATCTAGCTTGAGGGAAGTCTGAAAAGACTGCAGTCCAAAAAGGGAGGCTGTACATACTAGCAGAGGATCTTCAGCTTTCCACTCCTTATATGTGCAAAGCGTGTAAGCTCTCACACAGATCTCTACTCACCCAGAGGTACATCATGTCAGTCTGGGCAATTTCTTGCCCAGCAGTTGAGCTGATCCCAGAATGCAAAAGGGATTTCAATGAAACGTGGACACCAGAGTTTTGGGGAAGGGCGAAAAATCCAAATTGCTCAGTTTAAGGATCAAAGTTGATGGGGGGGGGGATTTTGTTGTTGTTTAAGAAGTAGCGTTTTCTCCCTCCTCCACCTCCTGCTCTGCTTGGCTCTTCTGCTTACGCTTTCCTTGCCTTCTCACTCTATCCCTCTCTGGGAGTTCCCAACCTGGTGTGTCTGTGCTGGCGTGTAGAGCTCACACTCTGCGTTTGCCTCTAGGGAATTTCTCTCTGTCATTCTGCTTCTAAAAACACAATCACTGCTTCAGATTCTTGCAACAGGCAAGGCAGGGTGGGGTCAGCAGTAAACACAATCCGTCTCCTAATGCACGGGAGTGCAATTACTTGAAAAGAAAGCTTCTTTTAAAGTGGATGAAAACCTCACTTTCCAAGGTCAGAGAAGCTAAACCTTCTCTCCAAATACTTTCCAAACCTTGGTCCCTCATAAAAAGATCCTGGAGCACACTGCTGTCTGCCAGCCTAGCCTACACCAGTCATCAGCATTAGTCACCATCTAAAAGCTCTTTAGTTCAATATCAGTATATATTTGTGAATATACAACTCACTGGGTTAAGGCACTAAGCAAACCACAAGAGCCCGAGAGCTAAGAGGATAGTCTGTGCAATATTCCCTCGAGCTACAGAGAGAGATGCTAGGAAAAACATCATGGTATGAAGAAAGGAGTAAACAAAACAAAAAAGCTTGTCATTTGTGTTTTATTAACTGATCTGCACAAGATAGGGTTTTTTTAAAAAAAATCAACCCTCGATACTGAAAAAATGAAGCAGGGCTGCTTTTAATTCCATGGAAAGCATTAAGTTCCAGGAGCCCCGGGGGCCTTCTCCCTTTCCTAGTGGCTGAAGCAGCTGCACTCACATCCTACGCCACAGTTCCAACAGGAGTATCGGAAATTAGCTTTATTTTTTTATTTTTTTAAATGGGGCATTCTTCTTGAGATATTCAACAGGACTGGGAAGACAAGATCCAACAAGCCCTTTTCTGGAATCATCTCAGCCTCATCCCCAGATACTCACAGGACAAGTGTCACCTCATCTCACTGATTCCATTCTCCAGTAAACTGGAGAAACAGGTTTGCCTACCTCTTCGAGGCTAGAAGTGATTTTAATTGCAAGGCTGCACATGACAAACATGTAAAATCTAACAGGCTCTGTCCATGCCTCCCAGCTGCTAGGATTATCTTTATTCATCTGAATAAAGGAACTACTAGTAAAAGTAACCATATAAACCAATCACATCTGCAACCTCTAATAAGCTGGAGTAAATCTAACTATACATGAGCAAAAGAGAAAACTAACTGTACCCAGTAAGACATAGTTGTCCATGCAGAAAGTGTAACTTTTTCCACCTTTGTATTAGGGTGGCTCAATTGAAGAGACATAATGTGAAAAAATAAAGACTCTTGGCAAGCTTTGTCAAATAATTGTGTCCCTTGGAATGAAATATCTGTCATCATGTCAGCGTGACTTGCCCAGAATTCAAAATACAGTTTAGTCACATTTGGTTCAGTTCTTGAGTTTTAAATCCTCCCAAGACAAGTTGCCAGCGAACAATTTGATATGCAGTCTCAGATAAAGGTATTTTTCCATGGAATCAACTGCAGCAGAGCTGATTACCTTCTTCATCTTCAGTCTCTCCTTCAGATATAGATGAAATAATTTCATATGATAGAAACACAGCCTCACATCCAGTTGAATTGTGAAGACAGTACCATAACAGGACTTCTTCTCCAACACAGGTTTGTCACTCAGTCTCAAATCAAAGCCAAAGATATAGCCCCCTATCAAAGGTTTCAAAAGAAATTGTTCTCTATGCTTACCAACATCCCAAACTAAAGATGCCTCTCCTTACAGTTAGCTTTTAAAATGGATGTTCCCAAGGGGCTTCCAGGGCCAGGTTTGGCAGGCTCAGAAGTTTGATGGGGAAAACTACTGGTGTGAATAAAGATATTGTTTCATACTGTGGTTGTTTTTTAGTACTTTGTATTATCATGATATTTCTCTCTCTCTCTCTCTCTCTCTCTCTCTCTCTCTCTCTCTCTCTCTCTCTCTCTCTCTCTCTCTCTCTCTCTCTACCAATATTGTCAGCTGTCGTGAACAGGCAAGATATCATCATTTTATTACCACCTTATTAAGAATAAAAAGGAAGGTTTTGTTCTAAAGAAAAATCAAATAGATTTTTATCCTAACCTTCCCAATTCAGAAGCAAGGTTTTTAATTTATTATAAAACTTTAACCTATATCACATATTCTTAATGAAGAACTAGTTTTTAATAATTTATAAACACAATGTTGCCATTATGATCAATCCTACCAACATCCACATATCGCTTACTAAGATGTACAATATGAATCTTGACACCTTTTGGAATTACTACACTAGCCAATATTTCACATTTCTGATAATGTAAAAACAAACAAACTGAGGAAAATAGATTTCCCTACCAAATGGAAAATAAATTCAGAACACTTATTTAGTGTTATGACATCTGTGACCCACAGGATGAGATCTCTAAAGATGCCATGCACCAGGTTATCAGTAAAGTATTATTCAAGGAGGTTAGAATGAATTCAAGTCCACAGAATATTTTTGTTTTAAACATCTACAAGGAACTGAAAATTATCTTTTTGATTACAAGAAGAAATTCCACAGGAAAAATAAAGAAATAAGATGACACAGCCAAATGTAATATGTATGTTTTCAAACTGTCAAAACTCAAATCCTACGCATTAGAAGGTGATCTATGGAAGGTTTAACAAGCAACACCCCCTTCCCCTTACATATACACACATACACAAACACACTTAAAAGGCAAACAAAACTACTTCATTGGCAAGAATGTACACAATTTCAAATGGCTCTTCTGGTTCTGAAGACTCTGTTTTCATCAGGACAGAAGACATAAGTTATAACTTGCTGAGCATATAAAATTGTACTATTCTGCATATCTATGGAATTTAAATAAAACTGTAAGCACAGGATATTCAGTGCACAACAGAACTGCAAACTGCTGCACTCTATGTTACCTTAGCACATGCATCTAAATTTCTGCCCTCTGAAAGGTAGGTAAAAATAAAAGTTGAAAATAAAAAAAGCTTTTGTAGTAAACAAATGAAAGTATATTACTTCATGGTAACTGTTTTGTAGTCACAACAGGACTACCAGTCTACTTTGATAACAAGTTAAACTTCAAAACATTGAAGCTTCTAAAGTCCTCAATTGTGTATCATTACAACATATTAATTGTGGAGAAAATTGGTCACATTTAAGCAAGTGAGGTATCTTCAAAAATATGTGAATATGTCTACAGTATACACAGGAATTCTTAATATTTACATAAAAATATTCTACACATTTTGAGTAATTATTCCAAAAGAGCATATATTTCATAGGAATTCCCCCCTCCCCTACTTTCTCTGCTATAAAAACCAAAAAGTATCTGGGGGAAAACTGGAAAGACATCAAATTTTTCTATATTACCCCCAGCGCCTAACGTCTCTACCCTTGGAGATTTATTATGGTGCTTATGTTCAGTTTCCAGTTACTTGTTTTGCTGGGAGAGTTAAAACGCTGTTTGTCCTAATCTGCTTAAATCAGCTGTGGAAGTTTCAAGGAGGAGTGAGAGCCAGTTCGGTGTAGTGGTAAAGTGTGCAGATTCTAATCTGGGAGAACCAGGTTTGATTCCCCAAGCCTCCACTTGCAGCTGCTGGATGACCATGGGCAAGCCATAGTTCTGTCAGAGCTGTTCTCTCAAGGACAGTTCTGGGAAGAGTTCTCTCAGCCCCACCTACCTCACAGGGTATCTGTTGTAGGGAGGGGAAGGGAAAGGAGTTTGTAAGCCGCTCTGAGACTCTGAGTGAAGGGCAGGGTATAAATCCTATCTCCTCCTCCTCCACAAAGACAGGAAGCTGGAGAATTGTTCTGCCTTCAAATACCATTTAAAGGGGTCATCCATCAATCAAGATGCCCTCCTTACCTCTAAGTAGAAGAAACACCTACATGAAGTCCAATATTCCATTTATAAGTGAGGCATAGTTAAAATAAATCAATGGTTCTGTATTACGCCAATACCTTCAAATCCTCCATCTCGTGTTTTATCTTCCTCGAACCTTCTGCTCTCCTGTCTGCATTCTTAACTGATAGGGGTCTGAACAGATTTCCTTTGAAGTATATTTAAAGAGAGAAAGTCCACTACTGTGATGGCCAGTGGTGAGCATCGCTTCTTAGGAAGCTGTGTCATTCCCTGTTTCAGGGTTGGTTTTGCTGCCTTAATTCCTGGTTTCCCATTCTTAATGGCATTAAGCCAAATATAAAGTTCCAGGAATGGAACTCCTTAAGGTTCTTCAGCTTATAAAAGGCTGCACAATTGATCTATTCCTGGCAAAGTGAAAAAAATTCTAGTTAGCCTTCTCGTACTGTCATGATAGTGGGAGAAAGTAGTTTCTTAATATGCCAAGGTAATTCCACAAGGGCATCCTTCTGGTTGGTTTAACTGTACATATACATTCTCTGTTCCTCCTTTGTTCTTCTTTCACACAAAGAGGCTGATGAAAAGAAAAAAATGCCCCAGGTCTTCCTGACTTTTGAGAAAGATGCTGTCCTATACCAAACACATGGCCCATCCCCTCCACACACACTCATACACAATGCATCTTTTTTGCAGGGAGTAAATAGCTTAGTAGTTTTCTAGACACAACTTAGTAAACCAACCAGTATCTACAATGACCCTCACAACAGATCCTGGGCCTCTTGTAATTGTCATTCACAAAAGAATATATATGTATTTAAACATTGATATGCCTTGTTGGAACATTTATATCATCAAAAGAAGTCATACGGTTTCTCTTTTCCAGTTTCTATTGTCTCCAGTATTGATGCTGTGATGATCTTTCAAAAATCTAGCATACCTTGTTCACAATGCCAATTTTCTCTTGATCTGAGCATGCAATAACACTTGCACTGAATTAAAATTAGTAATATTTCAATGCATTTGCAGCTCATTGCATAGATAGCCAGACAGTAGATGATCTCAAGGCATGCTCTAAACCAGGTATGTCGAACTCATTAATTATGAGGGCCAGATCTGACATAAATGAGACCTTGTTGGGCTGGGCCATGTGTGTCATAAAATGGAATGCCAGGTAGCAGAGATATAAACTTTATGGACACAAACACAAAGGGTTTTTTTTTTACTTAAAATAAAAACATGCTTAAAACATTAGCCCTCTTGCAACATTTTGCTTATTTAACAGTGTCTGATCACTGACACCTCTTGCTCTGAATTATTACATCAAATGGCTGTCCTGTTGCAATCTTGAGTATGCTGTTCAGGTGTGAATCTGTAAGCTGCAAACCTACGATGACGCAGCAGCAGCAGCATAACTGGAAGAAGCAGCAGAAGACAGCCAGTTCCACTGCGGGCCTGATAGAAGCCCCCGGGGCCTGCTCTAAACTTACTGGATTACTGGGACAACGCATCGTCCTCAGTCTTCTGACCAAACCTGGAAGTCTGTGGAAATTTCAGTTCCAATCAACCTGCTTCTGGGGAAGTACAGAAAAAAATTCAGGGAATACATGGACCAGCTAGATCCAAACCCTCTGTCTAACAAGATCTCCAGAGACTACTTGCTTCTCTCCCCCTTCAGAAAGATATAGTTTGTGGTCTGTGAAAGGGGGCAAGCATGTATGTGTGAGCACGCATATCCTTAACAGCCGCAAATGCCCAAGCCCGTTATATGGGGATGCTCACAAAAATGTGAACAGTTTTGTGCTGAGGTATGCAGCTGTTCCCCCATCACTAGACTATTTTAATGTTCCTTGTATTCATCTACCAACATGGTGCAATAGCAAGAGCTGGGTTTGGAACTGTGAACCCCTGATTAACATCTACATGCAGCCATGAAGCTCACTGGGTGGCCTTGGGCTAGCAGCTTAACCTACCACACAAAACTGCTGTAGGCTTAAACAAGTTCTGAAGAGGTGAGACAAGATATAAATATAAGAAACAAATACCACACTGAGCAAGAAATTATTGTTAATTCTTGGATCAGCAAACTGAGAGGCAGAACCTAGACACAACTATTAATTTTTCAAGTTCCGATTTGATGTGTTTATTTAGATTATTTGATGTCTCCTCATAAATTAAGGCAACCTACAACAGAAACAAATGATGATCTTCTTTGCTTTCACAGCTCTTATTTCATCCCTTTATAATATATTTAATCACAAAAATGTAACTATACATATTCAATATCCTATAGCTCTGCAGTCTCATATTAAGAGACATGTGAAGGGAGAGAGGAGGAAATACTGCACATTAATTCCGTCATAGAATTTCTTCGATTTTCCTTAAAAATCTAATTGTTGAATTGATTCATACTTATACACCTGACTCATTCATCTATTTACATGCAGCCTTTAGATATTAATTTAGGCTGCCCAAGGTAAAAGAAATACAAATGGCAGCATTAACAGGAATGGCCTATAGCACCCACTGTGACAGATTTTCAGCACTTCCACCAATCAAGTGGCAAACGCTTTGGGAAATGTCAGTCCAATCTAAACAGAATTACACCCTTCTAAGTCCATTGAAATCAAATATATCTCACAAATGTCTGTGGCACAGATGTTGAGAGTCTGGCCCTGAAGCTGGAATTTAAACGAGTACATATAGTGTTGATTCTGCAAGCACATACATGTTTCTAGCTTTCAGTCCTGGCTCCTAAAGCAAACAAAAAGGAAAATCCAACACATACATACTTTCCTTCACAGACACGTTGCACAGCTTTCATCTGCTAAAGGCATTTGAAGGCAGACCTTGTTTCCCAAGTTTTAGATGAAAGGTATAAAAAATGTTCCTTTCAGATCACTATTAACTAGAATATCTTGGACTACATATGTAAAACATTACAGCATTTTATCAGCTGGACAAGTACCCTATCAATTTTGATACCCAATATGAGCCAGTCAATGAAGCCAATGAAGTACTCTAACCTAATAACTAACCGCCTGGCAAAAACTCAATCTATGTGGCAGCTGATTATTTGGATGCCAAGAGAACGCCACTACCATTTACCAGCACATATGTTACTAGCATCTATGATTTTATGCTGTGTGCTTTATATGTTGTGTTTTAATCATACCTTGCTTATATATATACACACACACAGAGATATACATGTTCTGTAAGCTGCCCTGAGCCTGCCTGTGCAGGGAGGGCAGGATACAAATTAAATAAATAAATAAATAAATAAATAGATCATATGTTTTCTGTGGCACTTGTGTAATAGTAATGGAAACAGGATGTATATGATATCTGCATCCACTGTGCAAGGTTTCTCAATATGCTACAACAGCAATTCCTACCTTTTAGTTTCACGAGGTTAGCTGAACATCTAATTTACCCCATCAGCTGGGAAAGACACCTAGCAGATCGTGAAATTCTTGAAGCAAAAGTGGGGGAAATTGTAACAAGTAATGAAATTAGATTTTGGATCCATCCCTTGTAGTTGGTATACCACCTCCAAGATTTGGGTTCACAACAAGCACCAATGTCACATCAGATAAACTATGAATAATAGTGTTTTCTAGGAAGAAATGCATCAATCTCCCTGTGCAGCCTATACAAAGGAAAGTTAAACCTCAAAGACAGCTTTCTATATCTGGCAACTCCCTTTTCAATCAAACAGATTCTACATCTTTAGGTCACACAGGGTTGAGCTCGTGTCATTTTTCTTTGTTATGTTCAACTATAAAGGCTATTGTAAAACATTTTATAAGCTCTGGGATATAGAGGACAAAAGAGGCAAGAGTTATATTCTACAGTTCTAACTGTACCTCAATCCTTTGTTTAACTTGCTCAGTTGATTACTGAAATAAGGGAAAGCAAAACGCATCTAAAGGTTTCTTTTAGTAAATATATTTTGGAAATAATAATAATAATAATAATAATAATAATAATAATAATAATAATAATAATAATAATAATAATAATAATAATAATAATAATAATAATAATAATTTATATGACACATTATAACTTGACAGAAAAAAGGACCAACTCTGGCCCTAAAAGTTTACATTTACAGATAAGACGTCATGGGAAGGAACAATTTCAAAAAGAAAACCACACTTCAAACAGCCACACTTCAAACAAATACAGCAATTAATAATAAGATATTAGTTCAGTAAATATATATTGCTGTGAAGACAGTGTATGTCTACAGATGTGTTCCTCACCAATGATACCAGATATTTGTTTAATTCTTGTCTGTAAATTCTGATACTTCTCATTTGTTAGCTGATCTTGACCTTCACGTGACTCTTGCAGTGGTAAATTTTTTGTCCATGACACTTAATAATGATATCCCATAATCTAAATCCTGTATTTATAATTATGTATTTTGTATCTTTTCTTTATTTGTTTTTGACCAATTGGTCTGGGAGTATTAACATTGAACGGAATGAATGGAACACTTCACAGACTCCTCAGAAGGGAGTGTGTGAGCCAGCAGTCTGCCCAATCTCTAAACCAATGTTAAAGAGATAAGGGATATTACATTGCACTGGCCTCTGTGCAATTCTGTCTGCAGCCCTCAAACTAACCTACTACCATTGTAACCAATTCAAATGTGTTTAGCCAAGATGTAGGTTATTCACAAATAGACTGGAATATCTCAGTTTTCATATGGAAACTTGTAGACTTGAAATCACCCTCAGAAGTGCACAGCTCTGATGTAAAAGAAGTCTTTGTATTGCCTGACAGCAATCCACAATGTGGGGGGGGGTGTCTACCATACATATATTGTCCATACTCAACATGATGCTTGCAATTGTGTTTTCTACCTTCTATTTGCTTCTTGAATCTGTGGACTAATAGCCAAAAGATCCTGAATGAAAGGGAGGGGAAAGGGAACTTCAGGTCACTCCCTACCAGCTGATCAAGCTCATCCTTGAATGCTATAGATCACAGCCACGCACCCTCAGTTTGGACACCAACTTCTTTGTTTCTCTGGGCTTGATGACTTCTCTCTCAGGCCATGCAGGGAGCAAACCTTTCTTTTCTTTGGAAAATGAAACCAAACAGCATCTCTTCCCCAAGCCAAAGAACTGTTTCTAACTTTCTTCCACCCCTTAAGAGGAAGTGGTACTTCAGGATAGCCTAGGAGGCACCAGCAGGGAACATATTTTTGGAAGTAGCTGTCTTCATTACAGGACACTTAGCTTGGATCCTCACAACACTTTATGATAAGGCCCCATTACACTTCCCTCCAAAGATCAGCATTATAAATCTCCTGGGATTGGTTATAACTTAAAATCAGTGCACAAGGATTTCATGTTCACACCAACGACAAGAACCAGAAGCAACCCAGACAGACACATTTTTAGTCATACAGTCCTCATATGAGATGGTTTCGACCGAAAACGTCAGCCCTTTGTGGGATGGACTATGCCAGAAAGGGGGCCTATGCTTTCTTTTGACTATACTTTCTGCTTTGAACTATATCGTACTGTTCCAATGTATGGTTAGAGGGCACACGATATAGCAGGTCTTGCTGAAGTCCAGCAGGACTGGGTCTGGTCATCACTCTTTGATGGAAGAAAGTAGAAAAGAGTAAGAGCCCAGGAGCACCTTAAAGTCTAACAAAACTTTTGGCAGGGGATGCGCCTTTGTGAGTCACCGCTCACTTCTTCAGAGACTCATGAAAGCTCATACCCTACCACAAATTTTGTTAGACGTTAAGGTGCCACTGGACCCTGACTTTTTTCTTCTGCTACAGACAGACTAACAAAGCTACCCATCTTGATCTATCTCCATGGAAGTGGGGAAGTGTTCAGCTTCTAAAAATTAAATAAATAAAACATTGTATTGTTCTGTTATTGGGAAATAAATTGTGTCACTTTTCCTTAACAGTAACATGGGTATTCAGTCAGTGACCCATAACAGCAGCATAGCCATACAGCAAAGGCTGCTGGGGGGCAAACAGCATTTTCTAGGCATATAATACTGATGTTTGAGTTCTGGTAAATAGATCTTTCTACAACAGAAAGGCTAAATTAGAGAAAACATACAAGAGAGTATCAACTACCTGATGTGTGTGAAATGTCACCAGAAAATGCCTCTATCAGGATGATGCAGCAAATCTTTTAAATATTGAACATGTATAAAAGGTTCCCTTTTAAAAAATAAAAATAAAAACCTCTGTGTGCAGATAAAGACCTGTACCTCAAGCTTCTCCGCTGTTAACAAAAAGCAACAAAAGTAAAAGGCTAGGAAATATAAGCAGTTCTGCTTAATGTAACCCTCCTTGAAGCTCCAGCTCTGTTTGTCGGCAATGCCTTCTCTTCTCAATGCTACACTGCAGAGTAGTGTGAATGCAGCTCAATATTTCTTCTGCAACAGAAAGCAGCTCATCACCATACAGGTTCCCATGAGTTAAAAGCTGAGATTTCTGCTAAAATTGAACCAAGAACTAAACAGCAATCTTCTGTGCGGGTGGCAGCAGCAGCCAAAGTCACTTCCATATGATTGGCTGCACTGCTGAAGAGAGAGGCAGAGGAAGACACAGGTCACAAGACCCTTTTTGGTATACAGCAATATGGCATCTGCTCAGGCTTTCATTTAGTCTGTCAGTTCCTTTTAACATGGGAGCTGGTAGAAAGCAGCCTCTGACCTTGGTTGGAAAGAAAGCCCTTATCCTCTAATTATAGATTTCTTACAGCACACAACCCAGCATGCAATTAATACGAGCAGCCAAGAAAATCGTTTTCACCATGTAATAGAATTACCACTATAGACTATAATCTATAAAATATAAATTCACTTTCCATCGCCTCTTCTCGTCAAAATGGCACCCAGAATAATGCATACTATCTATGTTCACCTGCCATTCTCGATCTGGATCAGTTTATTCAAATGGCTCTCCCTCTGACTAAAGACAGACAACAATTTTAGGGGGCTCCTGCTACGAAGTGCAAATGTAGGCAAAGCACAGATTATCATGATGCTTTTGAGAAAATACACAGATCTTTTGATTTCATAAACTATGCTTGCCAACTCAAAAGACACAGCTGATACTTTAAATAAGCAAAGGCCTTCAGCACGGATCTGTATAGGTAAGAGCAAGGCCGTAACTGCCTGCAGCTGAGTAAGATTCTAGCCTGTGCAGGCAGCAGCTACTGAACCATCATTAGTGCCCTAAAGGCAGCAGCCAAAAGATGAAGACTGTTCAGAGAGTCTGTATTGCTTCCTTTCTGTATTCATCCTTTTGCTGGCAAAAAGGCAGAACTGTTACTTCTTACAATGAAGAAAACCACTCTGCATCTATAGAAAGGGTACTGGGCAGAGGATAGGGAAGAACAAAAAAAAACTGCTTTAGCTTCTCAAGTGGAAAGGGCAAAGAAGGGGGAAAACAGGGTTCGGGGTTCATGAACAAGGAGTAGATGATGAAACAGACAAAAACTTGGTGCTATTTTTTGTCTTTCCCTTTGCCTTTCTACTTGCCCCACCTCATTTGAAGAGTGGGATGTGGGAAGTAGAAGCACTGGGAGCCAGCAATAAGTTCTACTCAAGCAACTCCCTTCCCTTTTAACCTGCACGGATAAAGGCAGGCCAGCCTGCCAGGGGTGAAAGCCCACGGAATATGGGGATGACTGGGCAGGGGTTTGGACAAAATCACTGGAGAGCCCTGCTTCCTTCTGTACAGCCTGGAATGCTCCTTAGATATTTGAAGAGCTGGGGGTGATGAAACCATTGGGCAGGTGGTTAGAATGCAAGTGGAGGAAAACTCAAAGTGAATGTGTCCAAACATGGTGAGAGTACACAATCATGCCGACTTTGTGGTGATGATCGTGGTGAAGCAGGTTCACTTCTCTGCCACCATTGCATTCACACAATGCCATCCAGGGAGATTTTCCAGACTGTAAGAGGACTCTTAGCCCAAGATACTGAGGAAGCTGACCTGGAAAACTTGCAGTGCCACTCTGACTCTTATGCATTTTGCAGACAAAACTGTTCACATCCACTGTGACTTAGATGCTACACTTGACTCAGTTAAATCTCAGGATGCTGTTGGAGCACAGTCTGGTCATAGTTGCATCATAGATTAATTTCCATTGGTGAGGTCTGATGTAGTGAACATGCTGCTTAGAAGTGTACAGTCCACATCTAGACTCTGTTGGTGTCAGGACAAGCTTGTTTGGTTGAGTGGGTCCAGGCAGCAAGCTCTTCTCTTCGGAAGGGTTGCAAAGCTTCTTTGAAAGAGGCAGTTGTGGACCAAAATAGCTACTCCTTGAGAGCCAGCATGCTGGCTACGCAGTTTCAAGCAGTCTTGGAGGAGAGAGATTACCCAGACTCATTTCAGGATTCTGGATTCAGATCTGGGCTTGGGACAGAAACTACCTCGATTGGTGACAGGGCAGTGGGTCCCTCTCGATTCTCCTGGACCTCTTAGTGGCTTTCAATACCAACCAACAAAATCTGCAACGAGACTGCCATTTATGTGATTTTTCAAGGCTGTTGCAGTATATGCAGCAAGAGAATTTAGCCACAGCTATCCACCTGCTTATGCCAGGCAAACCAATAGGGTCAAAGGGCAGTAACCATGCAGCAGTTGAAGCTACTAGATCTTAACCAAGACAATGTAACAAGGTGGAATAATTTAGATTAATTAATGATTATTAACTTGGCCAGGAATCAGTCTGGGGGCTTCCAGTTCCAAACTCGGATAACTGTCTGCTGACCACCCATACAATGAAAGGGAAGAGCTGATAAGTTTTTAGGACAGCCTGATGACATGTAAACACTTGAAAAACCCATGAGCAGTAATACAGAATTCCCAAACAGGATAAAGAAACTGATTTGAAAGTTTTACTACAGATCCTACATTAAATGTATTCTTTTTCTTTTACAAATGTGATCAATGGCATAAACAGTTGCCATGTCATAGCAAGTTCTAAACAAACATAAGAACATAAGAGAAGCCTATGTTGAATCAGGCCAATGGCCCATCTAGTCCAACACTCTGTCACACAGTGGCCAAAATATACCAGGTGACATCAGGAGGTCCAGCAGTGGGGCCAGGACACTAGAAGCCCTCCCACTGCTGCCCCCTCCAGCACCGAGAATAGAGTGCATCACCTGCCCCAGACTGAGAGTTCCCATCTATACCCTGTGGCTAATAGCCACTGATGGACTTCTACTCCATATGTTTATCTAATTCCCTCTTGAAACTGTCCATGCTTGTAGCTGCCACCACCTGCTGTGGCAGTGAATTCCATATGTTAATCACTCTTTGGGTGAAGAAGTACTTCCTTTTATCTGTTCTAACCCAACTGCTCAGCAATTTCATGGAGTGCCCACAAGTTCTTGTATTGTGAGAAAGGGAGAAAAGTACTTCTTTCTCAACCTGCTCTATCCCATTCATAATCTTATAAACCTCGATCATGTCACCCCTCAGCCGTCATTTCTCCAAGCTAAAGAGCCCCAAGCATTTTAACCTTTCTTCATAGGGAAGGTGTTCCACCCCTTTTATCATTCTAGTTGCCCTTCTCTGCACTTTTTCCAATGCTATAATATCCTTTTTGAGATGTGGTGACCAGAACTGTACACAGTATTCCAAATGAGGCTGCACCAATGATTTATACAGGGGCATTATGATACTGGTGGATTTGTTTTCAATTCCTTTCCTAATAATCCCCAGCATAGCATTGGCCTTCTTTATTGCAATTACACACTGTCTAGACATTTTCATTCAGTTATCTATTACGACTCCAAGATCTCTTTCTTGGTCCGTCTCTGCCAGTTCAGACCCCATCAACATATATTTATATTTAGGATTTTTGGCTCCAATGTGCATCACTTTGCACTTGGCCACATTGAACTCTATTTGCCACGTTGATGCCCACTCACCCATCCCTTTGGAGTGCCTCACACTCCTCCCTGGTTTTCACCACCCTGAACAACTTCGTGTCATCTGCAAATTTAGCCACTTCACTGCTTACTCCCAATTCCAAATCGTTAATAAACAAGTTAAAAAGCATCAGACCGAGTACTGATCCCTGTGGTACCCCACTGCTTACCACCCTCCACTGAGAAAGCTTTCCATTTATACTCACTCTCTGTTTCCTATTTATAAGCCAGTTTTTGATCCACAAGAGGACTTGTCCTTTTATCCCATGACTATTGAGCTTACTTAGGAGCCTTTGATGAGGAACTGTATCAAAAGCTTTCTGGAAGTCAAGGTAAATAATATCTACTGGGTCCCCCTTGTCCACATGTTTGTTCACTCCCTCAAAAAACACTAACAGGTTAGTGAGACAAGATCTTCCCTTACAGAACCCATGCTGAGTCTGCCTCAATAGTTTTTGTTCATCAATGTGCCTACTAATTCTTTCTTTAATAACAGTTTCCACCAACTTACCCGGTATCGATGTCAGACTGACTGGCCTGCAATTTCCTGGATCTCCCCTGGAGCCCTTTTTAAAGATGGGAGTGACATTAGCTACCTTCCAGTCCTCAGGAATGGAGGCAGATTTTAAAGAAAGATTACATATTTCTGTCAGGAGATCCACAAGTTCACATTTGAGTTCTTTCAGAACTCTCGGATGAATGCCATCCGGGCCTGGGGATTTATTAGTTTTTAAATTGTCCATCAGTCGGAGGACTTCCTCCCTTGTCACCGCAGTCTGATTCAGGTCTTTCAAACCCCCTCCCGAAATCGGTGCTTCTGGAGTGGGCAAGCACTTCTCCTCTTCCACAGTGAAGACAGAGGCAAAAAATGCATTCAGCTTCTCAGCCATTTCCCTATCATCCTTCACTACTCCTTTTACCCTTTGGTCATCCAAGGGCCCCACTGCCTCCCTGGCTGGCTTCCTACTTCTAACGTATTTGAAGAAAGTTTTATTGTTGGCCTTTATGTTTTTTGTGATATGCTCCTCATATTCCCTTTTTGCTTGCCTGATCACAGACTTGCATTTTATTTGCCACGGTCTGTGTTCCCTTTTATCAGTCTCACTGAGACTAGCTTTCCACCACTTAAAGGAATCCTTCTTACCTTTTACAGCTTCCATTACTTTATTTGTTAACCATGCAGGCTTTTTTCTATACTTATTTGTGCCTTTCCTAACCTGCGGTATATATTTTTTCTGAGCTTCTAGGATTGTCTTTTTAAATAGTCTCCAAGCTTCCCCGATGGTTTTGACCTTCTCCACTCTTCCTTTCAATTTCTTCCTCACATGTCCCCTCATACCAGAGAAGTTACCCCTTTTAAATTTAAAAGTGGTTGCGTCAGTCTTTTTGGGCAACTCCCTATCTGTACAAATGTTAAACTCAATGACATTATGGTCACTGTTCCCAAGTGGTGAATGCTGGGAGGAGAATGAAGAGGCTATGGCAAAGAGTGGGTGTTTGGCCTGAGACCTGCCCCTCAGGGATGGTCATAGCCTGCCCATTATCCAGACCCTCCAGTAGTGACTCTTTCACAATGAGAAACACCTGCAATCCACCTGGAGGTCCTGGCCTTGAGTTTCCTGCCCAGCAGCCTAAATTTCTCCTCCAGGACCTCACGACTGCATTTCCCTACATCGTTGGTGCCAATGTGCACCACGACCACTGGCTCCTCCCTAAGGTTTTTTGTAACTGTTATCTCATATCACTGCAAATGATTTTCCTCTCCCTCATGAATGAGAAGTCATATCCACTGAGACACCTTCAGTACTGCATTTCTGTGTAATGTAACTGACTTGTTCTGAACTTCTTGCCCACATCTAACATGGGGATTGTTCTACAGAAGTGGAATGTTTAAAGTTGATTAAATAGAAAACTCTGCCAAAGAAAGTCTGTTCACTTTGCAAAACGCTAAGTCACCCGCACAGAATGACAAATGTCTTCATACCAGTAGTTTTTTAAGCACTAATACAGACCCAGAGAAGGTTAATCTTCATTTCTTTAGAAACTCTGGCACCCACAAAAACTGCTCCAGTACAGCAGTGGACATGTGGCATCAGTCAAAGCTGCATCACACACATGAACCTAATGCAAACCACCACCACACAGGAGAAAAACAGCATGCCAAATAATTCCTGAGGTGGAAATCTAAAGTCTCAATATGATAACTACATGCAAGGTAAACACAAAAGCTATGTGGACACAAACAACTGCAAGTGGAAATGCTGATGTCCAGACCAGAAGCTGTGGGGTATGTGCTATATGAATTGGTAAAGAAGGTATGTTAAGAGCAGTGTTCCCTCTAAGCTGAGTTAGTGTGAGCTAGCTCACAGTTTTTTAGCCTCCAGCTCACACCTTTTTGTCTTAGCTCAGGAAGGATGGCTCCAGAGCAAACTAATTTATGCAGTAGCCAAATCTCTTGCTCACAACTTTAATGCCGGTAGCTCACTAAGTAGAATTTTTGCTCACAAGACACCACAGCTTAGAGGGAACATTGGTTAAGAGTTTCATTTAAAGCCTTACTAATTTGTATCTCACCCTCAGAGCCTTTTAGCAGTCAGAAATCTTTTGTATGAACATCTCTTTGGGTATGTTAAGTAACTTGGCCACGATGAAGAGATGCAAGTTAGAGTCAAGGGGTTTCACATCAACTGCTATGTTCAGACATAGATGCAGTAACATACATGGCTGAAGATTCCAAGGGAGAACAAGAGTATGTTACATCTGGATGGCACAAATGTAAAATATTGTTTTATGGCCTTCCTCCTGACCTTTAGCACTTTTGTGTTCCTGTCTTCCTCAGGATCCCCCTACACAGTATGTGTGTTGCTGTTGGAGTGAGACAGAAGGGAACATCACTGGGGCTGGGACACCAAGCAGGGCTATGTCTTTCCCTGATGGAAATTACACATACATATGAAAATGCTATTAGTTAGAGAGAGGGGGACAACAGGTATCATTTCTCCAACCAAGCTTCCACTATTCCCATTCCAAATGAGAGGACTCCTTCAGGTATGGCAGATGACATTTTAGGGATCAATAGACAACCATGCAGCAAAGTAGACTGCAGGTATCACATCTTTGTTTTAGACTTACAAGGCACTGCTCATTCCCTTGGGTATCATATTAGACAAGGCTCTAAGAGGAAGCTACAACTATCCTGAAGACACCCCTCCTCCTTACCAACTGCCAGATACCTGGACAAACACATACAAGATCCCTTCAGCATTACAAACATGGCATTTGCAGCAAAAAGCTTTAAGCTCATTCCCAAGTCTATTAATGCCACAATTTAGACTGAAGCAACTGTTTTCAGACTGCTAGAAGGGGTTGCAGGAACCATTTCTGCTCTTCCCTGCAACCCCCACTGCTTGTAAGGCACATGTCCACATGCTGATTGTATCAGGGAACTGAGCATGCATACAACTACTTCTGTAGAGCAACAGCAATAATTTCTCCTTTTGAGGCACCAACACCAATCAAACAATTGTAGATGCATATCAAAGCAGGATTGGCAACTCTGGGTTGGAAAATTCCTGCAAATTTGGGGTGGAGCCTGGGGAAGATGGGGATTAGGGAGGGTATAATGCCAGAGTATAATCCCATAGCATCCCACCCTCCAAAACAACATTGGATACCTACCATAAAGGGTCATTCTCCTCTGAGGAAAGGAGGACCTCTTGATGGGTGCTTCCCACTGTCCAATCAGGGAGGCAGGAACAATTTTTTCAACTTCCTGTCTCTCACCTGTGGGAGCCACCCCCTTCAGTTCTGCTAACTCCAAAAGTAGTAAGACTGAATGGCAATTCTAGAAAAGAAAAACAAACGGACAAGAGCCGAACAACAATCTAGATAAGAAAAACAGGTAATTCATACCACTGAGACAAGAAGTGTATCTGCTGAACAACTAGACTGACGATGACTTCGGGAGGGGCAAGATGTCCTCCTTTCCTCAGAGGAGAATGATCCTTCACAGTAAGTATCCAATGGTTGTTCTCCCTCTGAGGTGGAGGACATCTTGATGGGACCTCCCAAAGCATTGTCCCCATTTAACGAATGAGTCATCTTTCGTATTTAGAATATGTTGCAATTCATTTGTTCCAAACACAGCATCAGTTGAGTAACAGATGATTATCTTCAGGTATCTTACAGAGGTAAATTTTGTCGACCATACAGTTGCCTAGCAGGATTATTCAGTTGAGGGGTGTTAGATAATGGTTGCGTTAGTTGTGGTCCAGTGTGTGGTGATCTCAACTGGTACGTCTAATTTAAACTTTGTATACTTCAACAATGCAGACCCTCAGAGAATTGCTGAAGTCCAGTTTGACATCCTCCTTCCTTCATTTGATGGAGAGATGGATATGAATAAGGAATCACTTTAAACATACATCTTACATCCAAGACATGTAGCAGGTTCTCTTTTGGATGAATTAGATCCAGATGAAACGATGGAAGGTAAAATTTCCTGAAACCACAGACGGTCAAATTCACCTTCGGTTTACAGGAAGGGTCTGTTCTAGTGACCACTTGCCTTCATCGAGACTCAAATTTGGCTTCACTGAACAAGTGCCTAGTGCAGATACCCTGCTAGCAGATGGACTGCTATAAGTAACAGAGTACTGATCCCCAGCCATCTAAGTGGAACCTCCTTAATAGCCCCAAGAGGGCATCTGGCGAAAACTGAGAGTATGGTACATGATTCCCATGCTGGAAATTTGCACCTTGAGATGGACCAGGGAAGCTGGCAAACTTGGGAGTATCTGGATAGGCTCAGACCCTGGAACAGAGGCAACACCGTCATCAGAGATGCAACCTGACATTTTGAGATAGGATCCTTGAGTTCACTGCCATGTTCATCTTGTCAAAAGAATAGGGCCAATTTAGCCTAGGCTACAGGAGGCTGATGCCTCTCCTCTTACTCCACTGACCAGAACCTTTCATAAAGTAGTATGAATTCTGCTGGATAACCATTTTCCAGATCTAGTAGGGGATCTGTTACTTCCATCGAAAGCTTTAGATGGAAAAAGATGAGTACTACCTTCCATTCCTAATATTCCTGATTATTTTGGGGGGAAGGAACCAGGGGAAAGGCAAACAAGGCACCTTGGTCACTGGAATGTTAAAGCATCAATTGCTTTGGAAGATGGGTGAAGAAAAATCTGGTGAAACACCGATTCACTTGATGTTAGTATGGCAAGGCAAATAGGACTACTAAAGGAAAACTGAACTGGGACATGATCATCTGGGTCAGACTTCTCCTCAGGAACCATTCCCTCCCTTGGAAGACCTGTCTGCTGAGTCAGCCCACCTTGATATTCGTTGATCCCTGAATGTGCTCCTCTCTGCCTTACAGTGGGTCTTGATAGTTTCCAGGTGGAGGGATGAGGATCTAGATCCTCCTAATTGTTGTGGTAAGTTTGGCAGATACATGACTGTCCTGATTAGAACATGTCGACCGAATATCTGTGGGTTGAGGAAGATACGGTCAGGAGGTTGATAGGGAGGTTTGTCTTGCTCCTGGACCACTGACCCATACAGGTGAGATCTCTAGCACTGCCCCCAACTAGCCAGAGTGAAGTTCATGAAGATCTGCTTCACCTCCAGAACGCTGTAGTTCTTACCTGAAACTGTCTGCAGGGACCAATTGTCAGTTGAGGAACCCCTCTTCTGAGTGGTTGTGTGGGGAACCCCAGTAAAACCTTCTGCTATTCTTGTTGAACCTCAGTAGGACACACTGGGAACAGAGGAGTAGTTCCCAAAATCCTCTTCTCAAAGTGTTTAGTATATAAAGCCAGTTATGAGGAAAGAAATAGCAGAATGAATAAGGCTGAGTAAGAAATGTAGAGTTTAAGAAGAACTCTTAAAATGGCTGTCGCTGCCTGAGGAGACCTATATATTATTTGTTGGTCTTCAACAAAATGAGTAAGAATATTAGAAAAAACAGTGAAGGAATTAAAGGAAGTATATAAAGTAAGTTATGAGGGAAAATAGGTAAGAATGAATAAAGCTGAGAAAGAAAAAAATAGAATTTAAGAGTTAGAAAATATGTAATCTTTCTTTAAAATCTGCCTCCATTCCTGAGGACTGGAAGGTAGCTAATGTCACTCCCATCTTTAAAAAGGGCTCCAGGGGAGATCCGGGAAATTACAGGCCAGTCAGTCTGACATCAATACCAGGTAAGTTGGTGGAAACTGTTATTAAGGAAAGAATTAGTAGGCACACTGAAGAACAAAAACTATTGAGGCAGACTCAGCATGGGTTCTGTAAGGGAAGATCTTGTCTCACTAACCTGTTAGTGTTTTTTGAGGGAGTGAACAAACATGTGGACAAGGGGGACCCAACAGATATTATTTACCTTGACTTCCGGAAAGCTTTTGATACAGTTCCTCATCAAAGGCTCCTAAGTAAGCTCAATAGTCATGGGATAAAAGGACAAGTCCTCTTGTGGATCAAAAACAGAGAGTGAGTATAAATGGGAAACTTTCTCAGTGGAGGGTGGTAAGCAGTGGGGTACAACAGGTATCAGTACTCGGTCCAATGCTTTTTAACTTGTTTATTAATGATTTGGAATTGGGAGTAAGCAGTGATGTGGCTAAATTTGCAGATGACACGAAGTTGTTCCGGGTGGTGAAAACCAGGGAGGAGTGTGAGGCACTCCAAAGGGATCTGTTGAGGATGGGTGAGTGGGCGTCAACGTGGCAAATGGGGTTCAATGTGGCCAAGTGCAAAGTGATGCACATTGGAGCCAAAAATCCTAAATATAAATATACGTTGATGGGGTCTGAACTGGCAGAGACGGACCAAGAGAGAGATCTTGGAGTCGTAGTGGATAACTCGCTGAAAATGTCTAGACAGTGTGTAGCTGCAATAAAGAAGGCCAACGCTATGCTGGGGATTATTAGGAAGGGAATTGAAAACAAATCCACCAGTATCATAATGCCCCTGTATAAATCATTGGTGCAACCTCATTTGGAATACTGTGTACAGTTCTGGTCACCACATCTCAAAAAGGATATTATAGCATTGGAAAAAGGGCAACTAGAATGATAAAAGGGGTGGAACACCTTCCCTATGAAGAAAGGTTAAAATGCTTGGGGCTCTTTAGCTTGGAGAAACGATGGCTGAGAGGTGACATGATCGAGGTTTATAAGATTATGAATGGGATTGAGCAGGTTGAGAAAGAAGTACTTTTCTCCCTTTCTCACAATACAAGAACTCGTGGGCACTCTATGAGATTGCTGAGCAGTTGGGTTAGAACAGATAAAAGGAAATACTTCTTCACCCAAAGAGTGATTAACATATGGAATTCACTGCCACAGGAGGTGGTGGCAGTTGCAAGCATGGACAGTTTCAAGAGAGAATTAGATAAACATATGGAGCAGAAGTCCATCAGTGGCTATTAGCCACAGGGTATAGATGGGAATTCTCAGTCTGGGGCAGGTGATGCACTCTATTCTTGGTGCTGGAGGGGGAAGCAGTGGGAGGGCTTCTGGTGCCCTGGCCCCACTGCTGGACCTCCTGATGGCAACTGGTATATTTTGGCCGCTGTGTGACAGAGTGTTGGACTAGATGGGCCATTGGCCTGATTCAACATAGGCTTCTCTTATGTTCTTATGTTCTTAAAAGCAAGGTCTGATCTAAGCTGCTCTCCCTGTAGAGTCTGAAGGGGATGGCTCCAAAAGGCAAGAGACAGGAAGTTGAAAAAATTGTTCCTGCCTCCCTGGTTGGACAGTGGGAAACATCCATCAAGATGTCCTCCATCTCAGAGGGAGAAGAGTCATATTCTCCACGAAACTGATGTATGTCTGGAGATCTGTTGTAATGCTGGGAGATCGCCACACCTCACCTAGAGGCTGGCAACCTTATATCAGAGGTAGCGGGGATCATAGCATACAACCCTAGCTATAGAGGGACACGCCTTTTTTCTCAATTCCAGCTGCCTTTCCTATTCCCATTATAAGTCAGCAGAATGCCCTAAAACAATACTACATCCTAAAGCGTGCTGGATCTAGCAATGTAACTCCTCAATAAAGTAACTTTTTAAAAAGTGAGGGGGAAAGTTCTAGAATGTACTGAAATGGAAAAGCACAAATCATTCAAATAACATGGTTTAAAACAAACTGTTCTTGAAAGACAGGGTTCCTGCTTGGAAACAAGTTATCTGACACTATTTTTTCTTTCTTTTTTAGCTGCTACATCCATATCCAAACACTTATCTCCTAAAAGGCAGCTGAAGATCTTTATTGGATGCTATTGCACCTACTTATTAGTACTCATTCCCAATTCAATTGCTACACTTTCACATAAACAGTCACATTCCATTCCTTATTCCCACTGCCACACACCCACAGATATTATCCACATATTCCAAGCTCCCACCAACTGCCAGGAAGTAGAACAGTACGCTTTCAGAAAAATGGAAACAGTTTCCCAGAGGAAGGATGTTGTCTACCACAGTGGCACAAGCTTTGATTCCTGCCCCCCTCCCCCCCCCACCATGCAGACAACTATAGCAGAGCTAAATGTTTCCCAATACTTTCAAGCTGCAGTTCCTGGGCAATGAGTGCCCTCTTATGGTAAAGAACAGTCACAACCACAAAACTTCTTCCTGTATGCAGAACACATTAAACACAGACACATTTTTTTCTGGCCATAAAGACACATAGGTTCCAGGAGCAATGAGAGTTTGGAACTGAAAACTGGGCCACAGTATGATGCTGCAGTCAACTATACATGTCACCTAAGGGGTGGTTGCAATCATTTAGAAATGTTCACAGACTGTTTAAGGCATTTAAAAGTGCTTGCAATAAATGCAGCTATTTTCCCACTAAAGATCAACAACATATAAAAAGTGGGGCTCAAACATGGGCACAGGGAGCATTGGCCAAGGCTTAAATGTCCTGTCTTATATCTAACCTGTGATTCAGGTGATGATCATTTTTTATCCCAAACTTTAATTTCACCATAAAAAACAATGCTTTTTAAAATCTTTCTGTAACATCCAGAGGTGTCTTCACTGGAATATTTCTTCTGTTTTGTTATAAATGGATTCAGGTTTGTTGTTCTGATTTTTTAAAAAGACATTAATCAAGGCTGCCTTATAGGACAACTAGATTAAGGATCCCTCATCTTTATTTTGGTTCCTGCAATTCAATACATTTCCACTTATGGTTAACTTACAAACCAACGTTTACCAAGATTGCAAAACAGATTACACTGAATGTATACCAGGAATGGTAGAACATAGGGATAAAAAAACTGGCAGAGCTTTCTTTCAGAAAAAAATCTGAGAAGCTTATAGAAAGAAATTCCACACATGATGTTATTCTGACCCATAATCATTTTCTATAAAAATTCATTGGAAACACTGAAGTTGAGTTCTGTGCTGCAAGGCAAACCACATGTTGTAAGCAGTATACAAGCGTCCCTTTCATTTAGAATGCACTATAATCATGGAAATTAATACTAATTGAAGAGGATTTGCAGGACTCGCTTGAGTCACCTGTCTCACATTCTGCCAGATAAATGTTTTAGGTAATTCCAAGTTGCATACGTCTACACTATAGTGTTGTAGGTCATGCTGCTGATTTTGTTATCAGAAATACTTACGGTTTCTCCACTAGAGGGTGTTTGGTTAACAACAGAAGGTAAAGAAGTATCATGAAATTCAAGCTTACATTTCAGAGGAAAGAACAATGCATAGAAACAAGAGCAAAGGTACATGCCATGGTACAAAGCAAAAGGTTAAACAACCTGAATCTCAAGGGTGATTCTGCTTAAGCTCTATTCTTGCCACAGTCATCTACTAAAAACTGGGCCTCCTAAAAAATTCTTCCTCTATTTTGCCAAGAGTTATCTTTGGAATTTTTGCAAATGATGGGAGGGATGGAGAAAGCTGGGTGCTGGTTTCGGTCTCCGGCGTCGCGAATGGCGGCCGCTTCTCGGGACGCTCCCGGAGGCGGTTAGCCCACGCGCAGTTAGGGGGGGTCTTCGCATATGCGAAAGACCCTAGTGAGCCTTAGGTAAAGGCTCCGAACCGGGGGCGCTTGGGGAGTAGCCTCTTTGCCGGCAGACAGCCGGGAAATTGAGGCTTTCTCCCCGCCCCAATCGGCCCCGCTGCGGCGTGCCCGTAATGGGACTTAGCGGCGCCACCGAATTCCAGGAGTGAAAACAGCGCTATGGTTCAACATAAAAAGAAGTAGTGGCATCGAATCGTGAGTTGAAGATCTATTTTGAAGCGTAAATCGGAGCCCCCCTGCATGCGTATAAGCGTTGGGAGGAGGGAGGAGTCCCCACCCCCTCGAGAAGCAAGCTATTCAAAGGGAGCGCGAAGGGGGCAGAAAGAAAACAAAGTGTTGGTGAAAGTACCGTTGGGGCTGCATGGAAGAATGTGTTCATCTTAGCTTCCTGGGGGATGCGGCACGAACTTTTTAAAAGTAAACAAAAAAACAAAATGTCGATAATGGAAAAAGCCCTGCAGACACCAGAAGAGAAGAGAGGAGGGACTTCCGGTCCAGATAGCCCCCCCCAAGAGCTTGCTGTCAATCAACAGAAAAAGGAGATGCTGTGCCCCCTGCTGGAACAATTGCAGAAGATCAACCAAACTTTGTTTAAAATGGAAAGTGTTCTCATCAGTCGACAGAAACAGATATTGGAAACAACTAGAAAGATGAAGGAGATTGAACAGAAATCGAATTTGATTCCAGGTTTCCAGGGCGCTAAAGAAGAGGAGAAAGAAGATCTCGGATTTACCTTGACAAATGTCTTGGCACCCCTAACTGGCAGTGAAGCGATAAAGTTAAAAGAAGAGGTGGATAAGGCTCCCAAAGCCTATTCCGCCTTTATAAAAAGAAATACTCTGCCAGTAGAAGGGGATGTCGAGCATAGCAGGCGACAAACGGGAGATCTAATTTCATCTGCTGAGTTTGTGGAGCCCTGGAAGCTTGAAGGCCAGAAGTTTAAGAAAAAAAGAAAAGAAAGAAGAAGGATTTCATCTTCAAAACACAGAAACTCCTGAAGAGACACGCCAGCAGGAAGAAGGATGCAGCATCCAAAATTGGGATAAGTGCAGAAGACAGCAGCCCAGGGGAAGGTGATGGAACGGAAGACTTCAAAGTTAAAATGGACTTAATCCATAACTGGAAGAAAATTAAGAAGAAGATACTTTGAGGACTGTTCATGTTACATCTGGAAGGAGCTGTTTAATTACTAACCCCAATGGACTTTACTAACTGCATTAAAAGAGTGATTTTGGACTTTGCTTTAGTTAAAAAGAAGATCTTCTAACCATGATGGATGCCAAATCTTGGTATTGGTTATTAACCTAAATTAACTCTCACTAACAGAAAAAAATTTCACTCCACCTTTTTCTTTCTCCATCTGTCTACCCTTCCTTTTTCTTATAAAAAGAATAAAATTCTCTCTTTTTTAAGAGAGTTTTACAAAAAAAAAAAAAAGAGAAAGCTGGGTGCTCAGAAACAGCACAGTATCAACTTCTTTTAAAAATACTTTAAATCAGGTATGATCATAAACTGATTAAATTGGTGAAAAGTCCTTAGACGGCCTTTTTAAAACTGAAATCAGAATCAAATGTACTTTCCTAACAAAAAAGGTTTTTAAAGAAGACCAACAAGCATAAACTGCTTTTTAAACGAGTGAATCATTACAATGAATGAATCAATACAAGCCATCTTCAAGTGTGTTCTCACATATTTAACAAAGACTTGAACTGCTACTTCATACGTTACAGTACATTCTGGAAAAGAACCAATAGAGATTTAAACTTTAGTGTCTACAACCAGAAGGGAAGCTGCACGACCTTTATGTTTATGGGAATGTTCTTATAATACTACAGGGCTTGACATATCCCAGGCAGCAGGTCACCATGGTGCTTAGAATTTTCAGCGATGATACAGGAGTGTCTCTTGGCGACTATCAGTGGAAGTACAAAGCTTATTATCATTTCACATCAAGCCATGTCTCAAGCCACAATCTTAACACCTTCTCATACAAGCCTCCCAAGCCTCTGTCTGCTAGAGCCAATCTGAAAAGAGGTATTCGACAGGCCAAGATGGACTATAGGCAGAGGACTGAGGATAATGTCAACACAAATGATATGAAGCAGGTGTGGCAAGGGATCCATAATATAACCAATTATAAACCAACTTTTGCTGCCAAGGATGTAGACCCTTCATTGGCGGAGGAGCTTAACCTCTTCTTTGCCCGTTTTGACGTGGAGCCACCGGGGACAGCCACACTACAGTCATCAGCCCACGGTGGCCCCTACTTCAGGGTGGAAGAGCATGAGGTGAGGCGTACGCTGAGGTCTGTGAATCCGAGGAAGGCAGCTGGACCTGATGGTATCACTGGATGGGTGTTGAAGGAATGTGCAGACCAGTTGGCAGGGGTCCTTACTAAGATCTTCAACTGGTCCTTACATCAGTCTATTGTTCCATCTTGCCTAAAGTCCTCAATTATTGTTCCCCTGCCCAAAAAGTCTACAATTAACAGCCTAAAGGACTATAGACCAGTTGCACTCACTCCGGTTGTGATGAAGTGTTTTGAGAAATTGGTACGTAGTCACATCATTTCGTGCCTTCCATCCACACTGGATAGTCACCAGTTTGCATATAAGGCAAACAGATCCACAGAGGATGCCATCACTACCACTCTCCATACTGCTCGGTCACATCTGGAGCAGCCAGGGAGTTATGTGAGGCTGTTGTTTGTGGACTTCAGTTCTGCCTTTAACACCATCCTCCCACACAGATTAGTGCACAAATTGGAGGGCCTTGGACTCTCCAGTTCCATATGTTCCTGGATCTTGGACTTTTTGACAGCCCACCCACAGAGGGTTAGAGTAGGGTCTCATATGTCCACAGTCCTTACCCTTAATACCGGCTCTCCACAAGGCTGTGTGTTGAGCCCCCTGCTCTATACCCTCTACACACAGGACTGTACCCCCACTCACCCCAGCAACACTATCATCAAGTTTGCTGATGACACCACTGTGGTGGGGCTCATCTCTAGGAATGACGAGTCTGCTTATCGGGATAAGGTGGAACGGCTTTGTGTTTGGTGTGGGGAAAATAATTTGATTCTCAATACTACCAAGACCAAGGAATTGGTGGTGGACTACAGGAAGAACAAAACGGAAATTAAGCCACTGTTTATTGGCGGAGAATGTGTGGAGAGGGTGGCTACTTTTAAGTTTTTGGGAGTGACTATTGAGCAAAATCTGACTTGGAGCGTTAACACCACTGCTCTGGTGAAGAAGGCCCAGCAGAGGCTTTATTTTCTCAGACTCTTAAAGAAAAACAACTTGAGTGAGAAAACATTGATGTCTTTCTATCATTGCTCAATAGAAAGCATTTTATCATACTGTGTCTGTGCCTGGTTTGCCAGTTGTACGGCAGCGGATAGGAAGGCACTCCAGAGAGTCACCACCACAGCTCAGAAGATCATTGGCTGCCCTCTCCCATCCCTGGAACAACTGTACAGTTCTCGATGCTTGAAAAAGGCAAAGAACATTTTGCAGGACTCATCACACCCTGAACACTCCTTGTTTGAATTGCTGCCTTCGGGCAGAAGATACAGGACAATTAAAACAAGGACAAATAGATTAAAAAACAGTTTTTATCCAAGAGCCATTATTGCCCTAAATGCTGTATGAGATTGGAATTGGGGACATCAGTGGTTTAGTTGCTATGTGAACTTTAGGGGAGCTATGAAGCAGTTGTGAATGGCTGTGTGAGCACGCATGATTATTGTTGTAGATTACTGAAATGATTGCACTTTTAATTTCATTGTGCTATGTACAATGACAATAAAGTATTATTATTATTATTATTATTATTATTATTATTATTATTATTATTATTATTATTATTATTCTGAGAAGATGCAGATTTAAAATGGTGCTGGTGTCAGGCTGCACCCTGACTTTCTCAGAGCAAATAACAAGTGGTTGGTTTCTCTCCATTGAAAGTACAATGGCCAGCCACTATCCCTGTTATCTAAGATCAAGCAATAATAGAATATCCCTTGCAGGTGGAGAGCAAAGGAATTAGGTGGTAGTATGTCCTTACGTTAACACTGGAGAGAAATGTAAGATGGATGCACAAGGTATAAAGTTAACTGAAGCCAAACTGGATAGTTTTACCTCGTGTTGAATTTTCCTAAATTCAGTCTCTTGCTAGTCCCATTCTCCTCCAATTGACACATCCCTCTCTTTTTTTTTTGGCTGAATTCAGTTATTCCCAAAATAGGAAGAAGTTGTTTACAGCAGTCTTGGTCCAAAAGGAAAATCCAAAAGCCAGAACACAATCCATGTAATAGCTTTAATTAGGAACGGTCAAAATGACGAAAAATATACACGTCTTTGCTTGTTTATATGTTAATGTTACACTAGTCAGTGGTGGTAAATGAACTGATTTCTTATCCAGTTGATTCTATACTGGTTACAATATTCAATTAAATGAAACTTTTTAAAATAATTAAATTATGATAAATTTGAGATATGTTGTAATGATCCCTATATTTATTTACATAATACCAAACTTTTGTCATAGTTTTAATAAAATTATAGAAACTGTGAATAGATTTTGAGATAGCAACAATTAGAAATACTGCCATTACAAAACTTCAAAGACTGAAAAAATCAGTCGGACTCCTTAATTTTGGGGCTGGCTCCTTGAGTCAAAGAAAATTTGTCAGGACCTTCAACACTGTAATAATCCAAACAACTAAAAATACTGTTGTATGGTTCATTTCTGCAGCCTGTTTGCCACCAGAAAAACTGGAACAATAACCTGCACATCTCAGCACATTTGTGCATATGTTGTATTATGTATAAGAAAGGAAATACAAGATCAAGGGAAAGCCTGAGGCTGTATATATGGACATGAAGATGCTCTTCTACCGAATGAGACCATCAGTCCATCAAGGTCAGTATTGTTTACTCAGACCAGCAGTGGCTCTCCAAGCTCTTAAGCAGAGAGGTCTTTCACATCACCTACTGCCTAGTCCTTTTAACTGGACGTGCTGGAGATTGATCCAGAATCTTCTATATGCAAAACGGATGCTCTCCTACTGACCCAAAGCCTCTCCCAATGGGTACGGACTTCATTTGAGTAGAAGAGAGGAGAGAATGGAAAGAGAATTTTTGTTGAAGATTTGCCACAGTATTTGAAAACATTTAGTTTGTGGTAGGAATAGTTTAAAAAGGGTCAATGTGAAGGCAGAAACTGGGGAAACTGGGGCGGGGCAGAATATACTGACATGAACATACAGGATAAGGCAAGTTTTAATGTCAAACAAGCAAATAATAGCAGTAAGAACTGCAAAACTCTTACACTTTTAGATGTGCTACACTTAATTCAGCATGGCAAATATAGATTATCAAAAATGCTTAGTCGTTACCACAGATTAGAATTACTTAAATGATCTAAACAGTCCTTGAAAGGTCTGAAAAACTCTTCTTGATCTCCTTGAATGTGTAAATCAGAGAGTTTATTTGGATATTTATACACTGGTTTTGACCCCAAAGGGGACCCCAAATACCTTAAAACAACAATTTCCCCTCCTCCATTTTACCCCCACAACAACCCTGTGAGGCAGGTTAGGCTGAGAGAGTGACTGCACCAAGGTCACTCAGAGAGCTTCCATGGTAGACTGATGAACTGAACGCAGGCCACCCAGTCCCTAGGCTGACTTTCTAACCATTACACCACACTGGCAACACAAAGAGAAAGATATTGTACATTAGATAGTGTAGGGCTCTGTTCTGAAATAAATTTACCTTTAAAAAAATACATGTACCCTCAAAGCTGTACTTTTATTTGGCAAGCCAGAAGCAGTCTAAAATAATAGGCGTAATTTCTGCTAAACATCTTGCAGCCAGCTTGTTTACAACAGGGAGAAAGAGAGGTTTCAGTACAGGGAGCTGCCAGCTACTAATTTTCTTTTAATGCAGAATTTAACAAAGCCCTGGACACTGCAGTCCACCCATGCGGCATGGGACCCAGTGATAGATTACATACGGCTATCTCTATCCCATCAGATCTAGCAGCTCCCAATGAGATTAGTTAAAAGCTTTGAAACCTCATTAATGAAAGCCAAGCCTGAAATCAATCCTCCTCAAAGCCAAAAGGGACTAAAAGCCCCTCAAGGACAGTCAAAAATCAGACCCAAAAGAGATAAGAAAATATTTCTATATGAAATAGATCAAACAGGGGAAAAAATCAGAGTTTAAGAATAAAATTGGTTTTGAAGTACGTACAGGCATTGGACTAACTACTGTCTTAAGCTCACCTGTGTTATTCCTGGGATAACCAATTATAGTGAAACACACTGCTGATAAAAGAGAAGCTAAACAAAACGATTTTAAACTGGTGAGCTTTCATGCTTCGTTTTCCCCTTGGTTACCTAATAAATATCACAGGAGACACTGCTATTAGGAATGATGAGGTGCCAATTAGGGAATACTTATGAAAAATGAATGTGTGTTCCCAAAAATAATTCTTCTGTGCAGACATGCAGAACTACATAAATATTCACATCTTACAAAATAAGACAAGACTGCAGAATATGAAGGGAACAAGGGGGAGGGAGAGATTACTTATTGAGACGGTTCCCCAGAATATGGGAAGTTAACTAATCAGGGAGAATGTTAAAGCTTGATCCTTTTTCCCTGACATGCAGAGCTTTAAGCAGATAAGACATTTTTGACATGAGATACCATCTGGTCATGCAGACCCCCCATCCCTTGATGTGAATTCCGGTAGCCTGCAAAGAGATTTGTACCGCATAACTCTTTGTAGCCATATTTCAGCCATGAATGAACCCTTTAAGGAAAAAAAAAACAGGTGTTCATGATCAAAAGTATAGTAAGGCTACTTAAAAAATGATCAAAACAATTCAGGCCCTACAAAGTGGGCATCCAGTGAAAGACACATTAAATGCCTGCAAGTCTGAGTTCTGCTCTCTGGAACCTACCTGGAACAGATTAACAATGCCTATGTACTAGCCATTATTAATTTCCAAAGACACTTAAAAATGTTCATCCTATTTCAAGAACCACCATGCAGCAAGACAGTAGATAGCATTTCCATGTCGTATCTTTTAAACTTCAGTAGTCAACATGGTTCCCAAAGTGACCTGCTATGATGAAGGAAGATATAATGCCACCCAAGACATTGTAGTAATCAGAGCTACTTGGTTTGGATGCACTCCTTTGTGTTTGCAGCAGTTGTGATTACACTCCTTTGTGTGATGTTAACACTAGCTGTAACTGTCTGTGTGTGGGAGAACCTTTGGCCGCAGAAATGCTGCCTCCTAAGCCACAATAATTATGCCCGCTAATATCTATGACACCTATTACTATGAATAACTCCTTGTAGGAATTTACAGCATTACATGCTCCCAGTTTAAAAACCCTGTCATTGCACTGATGTGTATAATGACCTAAGTCACTCACTTTCAAAAACTCCATATACAATTTATATTTAGCTAGCATCTTGATGTTTACTGCAGTGCCCATCCTCCTCATCACCTTTTCTTTATCATTATTATTTGCTCTTTCCTACATTCAAGTCAGCAAAAACAGCATTCTCAGTTGTGTGAAAAAAGTGATGGCTAGGGGGGAAAACCAGGATCTAAATCGAGATCTTGTTACATCTATGGTGTCCATCCTATGCATAATTGTGGGAACTGCTGGAACGTGCTCCTTATTCTCCTGGAGCACCAATTACTAACCTACATCATCTTGAATTTTGGGCAAACTGTTTCTGTTTCTTCCAAGCATTCAAATGGCCTTCCTGAGGGCTCTCTGGTCTTCTAGTGACCCACTACCTAATCTGACTTACCAGTTATGGAGTACAATTTTTCCAATACAGGATCTTGAATTTGAACTAAGTTATTCTACAGGGAGCCTTCAGTGCCTGGGCAGAAGTGGCTCTGGGCTATCAGTTGACAAGCCCTCCTCTTCCATGCTGCAGGATCAGTCTCCCAGTGGATCCAGTCATGGACACTGAGTGCATCATGTCTCAAACAGAGGCAAAGTAACTAATCTACCTGTAACACATCCACTGCCAAAACAAGATTCCTATAATCCACTGCCATGATGCACAGATACATGCCTCTGCAGATATAAGTGATGCCACCCAAATCACAAGCAAGGTGTCTGAACAGGTGGGGGCAGATCATCAAGACAACATGCCATGTTTCAACTTCCGGTCAACAGCGTGGCAATGGCAGCCACTATTTCCGAGCCTCGGGAGAGTGGCTAGCACATCAGCGGTTTGGAGGGGGGCTACAGAAGTGGCCTCTCCACGGAACCCTGGGCAAGGGTTCCTAGCCAGAGGGCTTTTAAGGAGTTGCCTCTTCGGCGGTGGAATGCCGCGGAATTGAGGCGCTCCTGCGCCCTAATGGTCCTACCGCTGGTGGCCGAATGGCACGAGCTAGGCTGATCGGGGCAAGCGGAGGAGATCGAGCGAGATGCGACAACTGAGGCGAGGCTGCAGGCAGCCGAGGATGAACGTGAGTTCAATGCAAGCGATTTAAGGAAGGAACGGCAAATTCCCTGCCCCTTTGTCTCACCGGTTTGGAGGGAGTTCCCCCCCCACATGAGCGGCAAATAGAAGAAAAAGGGTGGGCGCAGGGAAAAGAGAAAAGCAGTTTGGTTTTGAGAGACTTACCAGAGCGGATTTTACGTATAAGCGAATTTCAGAGGTGGTGAAGGAGCAGCTGGTTCCTGTAAACAATAATCCAAGATGTCGGGCGTTGGGAAGAAGGTGACGAAACTGAAACCTCCTGGCAGTCAGAGTCCTAGGCCGGAGGAGGGGCCAGATGTCATAAGACTACTAGTGGATACGCTCAAGCCAGTCATGGATCAACTCGCTGGTATTAACCAGCAGCTAGCCGTTTTAAATCAGACGATGGCAGCACAACAGCTCCAAGTGGCGGAAACAGTTAAACAAACAGAGCAGACGATTGCAGAAGTGAAGGAGATGCACTCCGAACACAGAAAGTTGAAGAAAAGAGTGGATCAAGTGGTGAATAAGCAAAACCATCAAGAATATAGGCTTTTGTCCTTGCAAATGGAAAAAGCTAATATGATCCTCAGATTTCAAGGGGTGCCAGAGTCTTCGAAGGAAGATTTAAAGAAGCTTCTTAGTGATCTTCTCGCACCAGTTGTAGGCTTAAAAGTGGAAGAAATTATGCACAACATGGAAGCAGTGTATAGGGTGTACTCAAACTACACCAAAAAGAATAGCCTACCTGGTGAAATATCAGTCAGATTTTCAAGAAGACAAACTAGGGATGTAATTTTACGAGCAACTTCGGCAGCTCCATTGAAAATGGGGAACGACAGTATCAAGGTTCTAAAGGACATACCATTCGAGATTCGTCAGAAGCGGAAAAGTTATAAGGACTTGACACTCTTTCTCCAAACCAACCAAATTAGATACAAATGGGTAGATCCGGAAGGAGTGGTCTTTAAGATGAATGATAAGAGAGAGAAGATCGATTCTGTGTTTAAAGCCAAGGAATTTCTCAAACGTCACCTGGGAACTAAAGAAGATGGCAAAACTGGTTCGAGTGGCTCTGTTCCCTCCGAGACAGACGAGGACCTGGCGGCAGAAGAAGGCGCTGATGCCCGAAGACCAGCTTATCTACTTAGGGACAGGAAACTTAAGTAAAGGCAGAAGGACTCTGAAATTGGCCTTTATGAAGCGAGTTTGAGAGATGCTCTGGAATACTCTCATAACAATTAATCAGCTAATTTTGAGCCAGGGAAAGTTAGACAGGAACTCGCGGTATTCATGCATGCTAACTGTGTTGTACTAACATAGATACTAACGGGGTGAAATGATCTCCTACTCTTGGGTTTTTAGCTTACTGTGGGTTTGCTTTTCTTTCTCCCTTAGTGTTTAGTTCCCCCTCCTTTTTTCTTTAGTTTGTAGTCTATATAAAATGCAAATAAATAAAAAATAATCCCCTTCGGGGGGTTTCTATAAAAAAAAAAAAAATACAACATGCCATGTTTCAAACAGAACTAGTTCCCATTCCCATAGCATTAAAACATTAAAAGAGAAAGCTCATCTAGGGAAGGTAAGTTCTCAGCCTACTTTACACTCCATAAAAAGCAGTTACACTGCTATAGACATGAAGTTGCTGCCAACCTCGGTGGGAATTCCTTCTCCATTGCATCCTGATGTATGTTGCCCTCTGAACTTCCTAAACGGACATTTGTGCACCAGTGCAGCACAAATGGGGGGGGAAGGGGGGGCACGGGACTGAGTCCATGATCAGCTCTGGGCCTAAGAAAGCAAACAGTCAAGTTCCCCACCTTTCAGCTGCAGCTTTTTGAGCCCAGGATACTGCCGAGCAGCTAATATCCCTTCTGCTTCATTCTCTCGTAAGGGCAGCAGTTTTGGCAGCAAAGATGTTTTGCAGCAGTCAAGTAACTTTGTTAAGGTAAATTTATTAAAGACTCACATAGGCATAAACTGCAAGGCATCCATGACCTTCTCTAACATACAGGTCTTCCCATCTGTTGAAAGTCTCAGCAACTAATATTGCAACCCTAAGGACAGTTTTCTGGGAGTAACTCCCAATGAACAATGTGAGACTTACTTCTCAGTAGATCTGCTTTGGGTTGCAGTTGCCTCTTCTTGAGAACTCATATCATCAAGGGTTTACAGGCTCATGGTCCCTGATGATGCACCACAGAGTGCAACCTGATGACTCTGGAGGGGCAGGAATTCAAGAGCCTTTCCCAGCATGGCTGAGCTAGCCATTCTGCCCACACCACCACCACCCCCTTATGGGAATGGAGGTACTGTAGCTCCATACAGGAATAAAGACACAAATCTATACTGAACTTTATTATACGGTGGCAGCTCACATTCCACAACAATAGTGAAGAACCTAGGCCAGAACTACTGAAATTATTCTTACCTGACTGTCTCTTGTTGGGTACCCATGATAACTGGAAGTCAGAGGCTCATTCTGGAAAAGAAAAAAGAAAGCAGAAGTGAAACAATTTTATTATAAAGAAGAAGGAAAAGAAGGAGGGTATATATCCCTGGAAGAGCAATAATGATCTAACACCAAAGCAGGCAAAAACTTTTTTTCCTTGAGGACCATCAATTATTACAGCCTTCCAGTGGTAACAAGGAAGAAAACACTAAGAAAAAGCCATCAACAATATGAATGTATTCTGTACTAAAATAAAAACAAATTTATTAAGCAACAGTCTGTTGCATATTTCTATTTCACACTAATGTGTTAATTCTGTATTGAAGTTGATGGTCACAACCCAACAGTTACTGTTTATAATGTTAGTATGCTCCCAGGCACTACTTCACAACAACAGCAGCTCTTGAACATCACAATACATATGTATGTATGTTACACTGCATTCTCAGATGACATACAAAAAGTGTCCATAGATCTCCCGTGACAAAATGATGTTGCTGAGGTAAGGCGGCAATTTCCTGTGCAGCCATGTGCAGCTGGTGTACAGCCATACATGTTTCCCAGGTATGCCCGTGTTTCAATCTATCTTCCTCTTGGATCAAAGTGGCAGTGCGTATACCTTTCACAGAATATATTCACAGAATTATTGCAGACCAACAGTTCTCAACTTGGGCTGAATCTGAAGGTTCTCAAAACTAACTGGAGCCCCATGCGATATCTGAAACCAGATTTCACAGAATATATTCACAAAATTATTACAGACCAGCAGTTCTCAGCTTATGTTGGATCAAGAGGTTCTCCTCTTGATCCAACATAAGCTGAGAACTTGATTAATTTATCCAGGTTGCAGAGTACGGAGGGGAAAGTACAGTGGTGGAACCAGGCATGGTGATAAAGGAAGGGGACGGAGAAGCAGAGTAGCTCAGCCCCCTTCCACCCTGCATCCCATCCCAAAGTGGGGCTAGGATGAATGACCCCCCTCTGATATTGGTGGTGTGTAATGCCAGGTCTATAAACAATAAGACCATGGTCCTTCGGGACTTCCTGCTCGAGCAGAAAGTAGACCTGGCGTGCATGACCGAGACCTGGATGCGAGAGGGGGAGACAGTAGCTCTCTCCCAGCTGGTGCCTCCCAGGTTCTCAGTCCTTCACCAATCACAGACCAGGGGGCAGGGGAGAGGAGTGGCTCTATTCATTCGGGGGGCTTACTCCTTCATGAGTAATGCTCTCTAAATGGGCCTGCCCTTGTCTCAAATCCAGAAGCTGCAGCTAGTGCAAAATGCTGCAGCCAGGGTGTTGATGGCTCTACCTATATGGGAACACATTCAGCCTGTGCTGAAAGCACTGCACTGGCTGCCAACAGCATACCGGATTTGCTTCAAGGTGCTGGTTTTGACTTTAAAGCCCTTTATGGTCGGGGTCTGGCATACCTAAGGGACCGCCTTTCCCCCATATGTTCCTCAGAGAGCACTGCATTCAGGGGTCCAAAACTGGCTGGCCCTTCCAGATCCCAAAGATACCTAGATGGTGACAACCAGGGTCAGGGCCTTTTCGGTGGCTCCATACTGGTGGAATGAGCTCCTGGAAGAGATCAGGGCCCTGCCGGACCTCTTACAGTTCCACAGGGCCTGCAAGACAGAGCTCTTCCACCAGGCCTTCGACTAAGGAGCCACATTATACACTGAGGAGTATCCCTCTGCCCTGGCCTCACCATCTTCAGCCTGCCCGTGCTGTATGTATGTGTGTGTGTGTGTGTGTGTGTGTGTGTGTGTGTGTGTGTGTATATGTATATATATATATATATATATATATATATATACACGGATAATGCATATCCTCATTTGTTAGCCACCCTGAGCCCATCCGGGGAAGGCGGGGTATAATTTTAATAAATAAATATAAGTAGATCAACAGAGGTGGTGCAGGAACACCATCATTATTGCCACCTATGGAGTATTGTTTTAATTTGAAATTCTCTGCTCTTGCACTTTATCTGAATATTGTTCCAGCACTTTAGGATAACTGATTTGTTTATGTTGTGGAAGGCTTTCACAACCGGAGTTCATTAGTTGCTGTAGATTTTCCAGGTTGTGTGGCCGTGGTCTTGGCACTGTAGGACCTGACGTTTCACCAGTACCTGTGTCTGGCATCTTCAGAGGTATAACACAGAAAGATGGAGTACTCTCTGTGTCAAGGTGAGCAGAAAAATGGTAGGCAGGTAATTTACATCTACCCTGGACGGCGGGTAGGGCTGAGTCATTATCTTGTAGTAGTTCTCCAGGCTATGAACATGCCAATGTAGGAGCTTTCCTGAGGAGGTTCTTTTGTCTATGGATTGTGGGTTTTAGTTATGGTTTTTGGTTGTTTTTATGATGGATTTTAATTGTATTTATATATGCATTTTATGTAAGCCACCCTGAGCCTGCCTCAGCAGGGAGGGCGGGGTATAAATTGAATAAATAAATAAAATAAGTTCAGCTCTTTTTTTTATTGCTAAATTTGGGTTACCTTGTTGCAGAATTTAAGTTTTTTTTAAAATAACACAGCCACAAGTCAGATACAACTATAACTCTTGTTAACAGAAAGATTATCAGGTTCAGGTCTGAAGTCACAAAGTCATCAAAGAGGGATTGAGAAACCACTGACAATACAAATTTTCTTAGCTCTACTCATAGTTAGCCCAATCTGGGCATCAAAACCAACCTCAGCTATCTTGACCACAGAAGGAAGCAAGAAGCATAGGAACACGAAGGGAAAAGAGGAAGTACAAGGGCCCACAGAGGCACTCTGGAATGCTAAGCCATCCACTCAGTGATTTCTAAATTGAGCATCAGGGTCAGAGTCTAATGGTGTCTGGACACCTTAGCAGTTTTACATCAGCATGCAGTGTCTGACACAAAAGTGACTTGTTCATTCTATACTTTAAAGACATTTGAGGGTCCTTCAAATATTCTTGGATGAAAAGTGGTGGAAGACAAAAACTCATTTTGCTTGAGCATTAAAATGAGAAGACGACAATTAAGGACAATGGTTAAAATATGATAGCTGCATAAAGGCCAAAAGATAAAAGTGTCTTCCCATGTATAAATGTGCTCTATACTACTTCCAGCCTCCTTGCTTTTCATACCTCTAATTGAATCTCACTCTCTACAGGGAAGAGGGCGGGTTTACTGGCAACAGTGGCATTTCCCCAGGAAGATTCTGGTGCTGCCAATTTTACAGATCAGCAACTTGCTGCTGCCTCTTGTTCAGCAGCTACTTTCTATAGGAGGATATTGTTGGAAATGAAAGCAGGCAGGCAGGATGAGAAACTATTATGAAGAGTTAAACACCTAGAACTGCAGCAGAACAATCCCCTTTAACCAAAATGCAGAGAAAATCCATGTTAAAACAGTAGGGGATCTCAAAAATGAAAGCAGAAAGCACAACATTGAGAATAAAATCCTCTTCATTACATGTGTACATGAAAAGTTTTATAGGAGGGAGGGCGTTAAAAGAGGCATTAGCCATTCACATATACAATTCTTCACATTCTTTGAGGACCACACAGAGACAGAGTTTTTTAAAAATTAGGTTGCTGTCCAGCAACAGCCAAACAACCTGGTGAGACAACTCCAGAGATAACTTCAATCCCCTCCCGTCTCATTGCTGCCAATGCTGAATTAGATTTCGTGTCCTATTTACAAGCATGCAGGCAGCGATTTACAGAGAAATTTAGTTAGAGTGCCCTCACCAACAATATCAAATCAAACTGCTATGGAATATTGCATTGTTTTGCTTACTGCTAAAGGGCATCTCTGTGTATCTAAATTCTACCATCTAGGAGGGGGAAAGAGTGCAGAAATAAAGGCACAGAGATATCAAATTTGATCACACACGTGATTTCATATTATCTATATTAGATCTGCCTAAACAGTTTGCAAGATGCATACTTTGTTCTGGCCTTTCTTCTTTGTCCTTCTTTCTTTCTTTACCCCAACCCCAAAGAAGGCAGACATGGCAAAGAGAAGGTCTTTTCCCACCTTTACTGTACACATTAGTTCCACAGACACCCACACTTCCCTCCCAGATCAAACTAATATCTGTGCAATGAATCAACCTTCAATGCACACACATCCTGCCATATCAGGAACTTAATTCACCTCTGAGATTGGATGTTGCTCATTTATATGGTAATATTTTCCAAAGTGATGTGATATATATATATGTCCCAGTGTGCACTGAAATGTGTATCTGGATGAACACAGGCATATGTATTCCCCTACAAAACAAGTCATCAGGGATAGAACTAGTTTACCCCATGGTAGACAGCCTATATCCTTCAACAGTTAGAACAGCACTTCCCATCATAGCTTCAAGGATCCTTTGGGATGTTTAGATTAGGAAGCTCCTACTTCTCAGCCTGTTCTCCTTTCATCTACCGTAGTTTCTGTTCATTGTCCAGTCAGTTCACTTATTTGTGATAGGTAGGTGATGGTGCATTCCTGAACTCTGTGCCACTAATGTTCATTGGCAGCATGTGAGCAGCATACCTGTACAGCTCTCTGTCCTTACAAGATTAAGGCAGGTTTTTAGGAAGTTTTTGATTAGTTTTTAAGTAGAGGCTTTTGCTCTTTGCAGAGTCATTCTCTAGGCCTGTCCTTTCTCCCATTTTGGAGACAAGCACAAATGTAAGCAGAACATTACATTTACAAATAATTGAACTGATTGGACAATGAACAGAAACTAGGGTAGTTTTCAAACTGTGTTCCTATGAACCCTGACATCTTCAGAAACTTCTGGGTTCCACATTGAAAAGATCTACACAGGAGCAGACAGGCTTCTCTCAGTGATAGCTTTACCAATCTTCTCCTGATTCTAGTGCTCACTTTCAGATTGTGTTGAGCACCAATGTGGTAAGTCACCAAAGTCTCACCAACACCATGAGCAGAACAAGCACTACTAACTGGACTCCAGCATCCTTGAAGCACTCAGGGAGTTCTGATGTGGAAGCAGTTCAGTGATGGCGAGAAGTTCAAAAGGCAACTGTCCCAGCTACTCCTGTAAAATCCATCCATGCAATACTGCATCTTATCTACTTTAAATGTTCTTCAGAAATGTAACATCACCGATTTCCTTAGTTCTTATGCATTTACTATCAACAATGCAGCAGTCCCTACAGACTAGAATATGGACAGACTGTCAGGTGCAGACTGCGTTTTTCACTAGACATCTAATTTGCTGAAAATGTAACATGGTGAAAGGCATCAGCAGCTGGTCACCAATCCGCATTCAGACTTCTATTTTAACACCAGTGGAGAAAACCTGCAGTAGCAATAAAATAAGCCTTCCAGGGAACTAGAACAGATTAGTTTTTAATATTAGCTATATGCATTTCAAATTAGTGCTAAATGCTAATGTTTCTGAAGGCTACATGTATAAATGGGAAGAGCTGTAGCCACAACAAACAGGAGAGATGTGAAAGAACCATTCAGATAAAGAAATGGCAACAGAAGGTACTTCTCACATCTTTTATTCAACACCATGGGCCATATGGGATGGCTCCATCTTACTCTAGTCTTTAACTGTAAAATAGGTAAATAGTAAGGATATAATATTGACAGTCTTAAGGACATATCCTGGTGTTTTTCCAACTGCATCAGGCTCGGCAACTGGCCCCTTTCCTGTCGCGCCCTGACCTAACCATGGTAATCCATGCAACAGTCACCTCCAGGTTGGACTGCTGTAACTCACTCTATGCTGGCCTGCCCTTGAAACTGACCCCAAAAGTCCAGCTGATCCAGAATGTGGCGGTGTGAGTCCTGACAGGAACATCACAGATGGCACATATACAACCTATACTGCACCAGCCACTCTGGCTTCCAGTGGAGTACTGAGTCAAGTTCAAGGTTTTGGTGTTGACCTTTAAGGCCTTGAACGATTAAGGACCAATGTATCTGTGGTACCGTCTCCTCCAGTATGTCCCCGGAAGAGTGTTACTCTCCTTGGACCGCAATCTGCTGGTGATCCCTGGCCCCAAACACATCTGACTGTCCTCGACCAAGGCCAGGAGCTTTTCAGCCTTGGCCCCAACCTTGTAGAACTCTCTGCCAAACAACATGCGGGACCTTATGCAATTACACAGGGCCTGTAAGGTAAAGATGTTCCACCAGTCCTTTGGTTGAGGACAGCAATGGCTTCCATCTTGGCTGGCACCCTCATCCATCAGATTGTTTTATTTCTCCTCCCCTTACCCATGAGGTGGCTGCAGCCCGGAACTGGGAAGACACTGTAATTTCACCACTTGATCTTTTTATATTGCTGGATTAGCATTATTTATGTACTTATTTTATGGTTTTAATGTTTTTACTATGTGTTGTACATTGCCCTGAGCCATGTGGTAGCAAGGACTGGGCAATTTGTAAGTTTAATAAATAATAATAGGGTTGAATTCAACATCTATATCTTACTTTCTTCAGCACAGAACAGCTCAGCCCATGAATCTTCTTCTGATGGAACCATTAAAGGAGAACAGCTGCATGTGAGGCAGAGGGCGACAGAACAAGGACAGTAATGGAGATCAAGTCACAGCACTCCCGAAACGCTATGGGAGGGACCTATCCTAGCTACTTCTTTGGGTCTTTTGTGGGAGCACCTAATGCACACAACTCCATCAGCTTTGCAGGACATTTTTTTTATCTCCACGCAGTGACTCTTTGACAGGTCAAACCTCTTGTGAAGAGATGGAGCCCTTCCACAAGACATATTTGTTTTTAAAACAGTGTCAGGATGCACAGCAGCATATGGCTAATTTTTCCTCTCAGCGACAGTCCCTCAGACCTTGTCAGATGCTGTTCCAGAGGACTCCAGACCACCAGAGAAGTTTCCTGGGAGTATGGGGAAATGGCTGAAATTATTGGCTGAAACCCCCATGCACCCAAAGAACACTGCATACAGGCTTTGAATCCTGACCAATGTCTCCTGAAGTATCTGTTGAAAATATGAAAATATATAATATTTCCTTAGGAGCCTAGCAAGAGTAACAATTTTTAGGGATTTTCATAAATATCTGAGCTCTTTCTCCATGACTAACTGACTATTTCTGACAAATACACCAAAAGTGTACAGGGATCTGATGACATCACTCCCTCTTCCTTCCTGGAATTCTAAACTATGCTGCTCCCCGATTGCACACAGTTCTAATCTCCATGGCAACCTCTGGTCCTCCTGGGTTTTTTGTTGTTGTTTTTTGGTAGCCTCAAAGAACAGGATACAAGGCTTCCCAGTCTTCTAGAAAATTATTCTCCTTAGCAGTAACCACAACTAAATTTAGATACTTGGAGCACAAAATCTTGTAATAATGAAATAATGTTTAGTAGTTATCTGCAATTTTTTTAAAAAGATCAACAGCTTCATAGCTGAATACACACAAAAGGACTGTGGCCTTTGAACTCCTTAATCCACCCATTTCTCAGTACAGTTTTAACTAAATGCACGCATGAAAAATATAAACACATTTTTTTAAAAAAAGCAGAATATATGGAGTAATTCAGTAGAGTGGTTGTGCCCTGTGGCTTTAAATACCAGATACACATCAGTTGTAACTGAAAGACTCCAAAGAGATCAGAGCTGTATAAAAGAGAAAGAGCAGATTAAAATAATAAGAGACGATAAAATCTATTTTCAATTTACAAGGTGGAGTCCCAGTGCTGGGACTTCTGCTATCTAATGAGATAGCGGAAGACCCAGGAGAAACAGATGAACAGAAATAGCTTTCTGTTCATATCAGAGTTACAGTAATTTGGAACAGTTTACCAGGCAAAGCATGTCAGACATACATAGTTTCTAAAGGATGTTAGTACGATAAAGAAAATAGAAAGAAACAGATGGTTTTTATCACTAGGTAATATAGTACAAAAATCAGGATGGAAATACTTTGGTCTTTGGCTCACAGTGTAGGCTTCTGACTTGAAAACTGAATATTACATTTCAGACATTTTGTCATTTCTTGGCATTGTTAGAATGGCTGGGTATCAGATAACAAAAAACAGGCACTGCCTGAATATTACAGTGTTACAATTACATTACACACAACATATCTGCACATAACAGTACTTGTCACATACTTTCTAATTTTTTTAATCTCTTCCCTCAAAAAGCACAAAAGGAGTTGACTAAGAAGCTATGATATACAAATACAATGTTTTTTAAAAAACTGTTTGCTGTTTTGTTGATGGTAGTTGTATTTTACCTTAATTTCACTAGAAGCCATTTTTGAGTACTCTTAAAGTATTTTCATAAATAATCTGAACGGGAGGGGGGGACAGACAAGTATCTGGACAGGAAAATGAAAAATGTATAATGTCCCCTCTGGCTACTCTGGAGTCATCTTTTGGTATCTATCATAGCGCAGTCTAATTGCAAGAGCATGACACTAGCTCACTCAACCAAGCAAACAAATATTTTTGGCAGATGATTAGGGCTAGAGTGCCATTTGCTCTGTTTTAAATGAGTTCAATAAAAGGAAAGGTGAGAGGCAAATTAGCAAAGGAGATTCCCTTCCATAGATCAGATCAGGAATGCAGTCGGCTAACTGAGAGTACTGGAAGAAAAAAAATTCTATACAATATGGCATAAATGACAGTAGTAATCATCCTCTCAAAGCAGCAAAGCAGTGCAGTAGAGTGAAAGGAAAGGCAATTACATGGAACTGGAATGGAGAGAAGGAACAGGAATACAGATTTTACAAGCAGAAAAGCCAAACAGGAGGATTGTTTCTCTATGAAAAATTGCAGCCTTAAAAACAAGGGTTTTTTCTGGCACATTTTACTGCTGTTTTTGTGTTCCCTTTGCATTTGCCCTGCCTGTCTCCACCCCCATTCTTTAGGTGGTGGTCTTCTCAAAGACTAGAAAAAAAATTAAACATTTGACATTTAACATGAGGCTTGAGCTAAATTAAATAATCTACTCAGTGGTCCTTTAAGCATTTCCCCCGTTTTGAGACAGTCACTCATCCATGAGGTGCTCTCTAAAACATTTCAATGACTCGCCCCATCACATGGGTCTTTCCTACAGAAGCGAGTGGGGGCAAGGTACCACGTGATCCAACCTTCCCATGCATGTTTCACCCACTGACATGTTAGCTCAGATGAGCAGGAACAGCTCACAGAAAAGTAGCTCCTAGAACCTCTAAAGGCCTCCTCAATTTCGTTTTGTATATTTAAAAAATTCCCCCTCAGATGACTGACATCAACTGAACTTTACCTTGAACACAATACCCAACCTAACCCGCCTGAAGTAAATTGCCTTATTTCGTTCCCTCTATAGAAGTGCTAAGCACCCTAACAGAAAACACAAAACAGTAAAGAACTAGACTAAAACCCTGTTTTGAAAATGAGCATATTTGAAAACTGGAAAGAGGAGGAAAGGCTTCGTGAGAGTTCCTGCTGCAACGGCTGGCTTTGATTAGGCTTCTATGATTGTGGGGCCGCACAGGAAACAGTCAGGAGGCCCACTTGGTCAGCGCCACCCTGCACACACTGGCAAGCTTTGTGCTCCATCAGCAACATCTGGAATCAGTTAAAACCAAACAGCTTTCAGTCCCTCCCCCCCAAAACCCACTAATTCTTTTAAGGCCACTATGCCTGGCCTACTTCATTTCCCTCTTGGAAAGCTGTTCTCCTTGCAGCTCCAAACAAAGGACTCTGTGAGAGAAAACCAAACCCTGTGCTGCTCCAGTGGTGTAACAGCTCTCTCAGTTCACAAGGGTGGTCATGAGATTATAAACACACAGTGGGGGGAACAGTCATGCATTACTTTTCAGCAGTTTGTGTTTTTGTGTGTATTTTTTTAGTAAGATGGCTGTCAGTGTAGTCTCTTCTGTACCTTCTTATGGAAAGATTGAAAAGTTCAAACACACCTAAAGATTTCTTTGGTCTCCATGGAATTTATTAAAAAAATCTTTCCCTACACCAAGAGTTGAAATGTTGCTACTTTATTAACCTTCAATATTCAGAACAGCAAATTTCAGCTTGGAAAGATTCATGGGAGAGACTAGGCGTCTCCAATAAAAAAGCAAGCATACACACATACTGGGTTACATATATATATGTCTCTTCTATTAGGTTTACAGCAGAGCTTTTACTGAACCGCAGCAGCCAGAAATCATCATAGCAGCAACAGCCAATCAAAATGCCGGGCAACACCCCAGCATTACATCTTTTTTTTTCCCCCTGGTTGTTAAGAATTCTTTGTAAGCGCAGCCAAGAGTTTGATTCAAGGCTCTAACAAGCTGAACTTTATTTCAACTTACTTATTCCTTCCACTTTAAATGGACAGTACAGTTTTTCAGACTAGAAAGCAAGAGTCCAGTGCTCAAAAATTCAGCCATCGGCTTTGGCAATATGGTACATTAACCAATAACTTCGATGCAATTTTTTTCTTGGCCACATACTATTTCATGTAATTAATAATATCCCATTGTACCATTCAGTTATGAATGCCATGTTATTTCTTAGAATTGGACCTGATGTTGCTTTTATATCAAGACAATGGTACACATATTTGTGCAGTTCACCAGGTCAAAGGTACCCAATAGCTCTGGCAAAGAGGAGGGGGGAAAAGCTTTACAACCTATTTATGTGGATTTCAGCAAAAGAGTACGCTGTGTATTTTAATTTCTGTGACCTCACTGGATAGGATTTTTAATAATTGTATATGACTTTAAGTTTCCCCAAAGTTCGAATATGTGGGTTCAAAATGTGTTGGGAAATAAACCAATTTGATAAAAATTTCTCATGCCTCCTGGCTCCTCCTTTTCTTCCTTCCTTCTTAGATGACAACTACATATTATATTTTCTTCTGTGATTATTTAAAAATATTCCTTTTCCTAATGCAGCAGCTAAGATTGCTTTTTCTTCAAGGGGAAGGGGGGGCTTTGGAATTCTTTCCTCCTCTGCCTTTCCAGATGAAAAAAGTCACTCATTAGCTGCTTGCAGTACTGCTACCACCCCACTGGGGGAAAACATGGGTACCCATAAATTTTCCTCTGCAGGAGTAAAAGCAACTGGGGAGGGGGTGGCTTTTACCAGCAGGAAAGGCAGAGGAGGAAAGAATTTTAAAACCCCTCTCCCTCCATACTGTTCTCTCCTTCCATTTTTTAAAAAAGTAGTCCCAGAAGCTTCATTTGAAAAAGAAAAAGAAAGTATTTCATAATGATCATGGATGAAAAACATTTTTTCTCTCTCAGTCACACTAATTGCTTCTCTTCCCTTCCATCCCACAAGTATAGACTGGCCAGACACAAACTATGCATTTTCAGTATATTTTTTTAGATGAAAGCAGCTGGAAATACAGCATAAAGACAACACTACCAAGACAATTGAGCAAATGATACAGGATAAAGTTCTTACAAAGAATAAAAAAACCACCCCTGGGTTATCAGCAATAGTCATGATCTCAACAAACTCTCTTTTACAATTTCATGGTTAATTGGTGGTAAAGCCAGGTGCATCTAAGACAAAATGGCCATTTTCATCGATTGAAACCATCAGCACTTGGGAATTTGCTGCCAGGTCATCAACTAGAGGAGACTTAGAAGGAACTGATGTTGCCAATTCTCCAAGGGTTTTCAGAGACAAATTGGTACACTCTGTCATTTCCGCATGAGACCACGGAAAATAACTGGGCTTGAAAAATTCACAGATGGATACAGAGCTGAACATTATAGAAACCAGAATTGACAATTCCTGATGGATTATGCATGAGTTCCCAAGCAAATCCTCTTTTATGGAGAGGGAATCTTCTTTGAAGACAACATGGGCTTAAGCCATAAACTTTAGCGCTGGCATATTTTATGACTTCTTATATGGGCCTCTCATACGAGTCTGTAGGAACACATCTGCACATCAGGGTTATTACAGATGCTGAAAAAGTACTACAGGCCTGTGCTCTTTTCCAAATATACTGTTGTTGCTGCTCTACAAAGTGCTCACTCCCCCTCAAGTTCAAACAAAACTTAAAACATAAGGGGAGTTCTGGTCATAAAAATGTTTTGGAGTAGATTATCATTATAAAGACAACAGTTCATTTCTTGTGTTAAAATAATTCACAGCTTAAGCAATGGCAAGCTTTTCTGTAACCAGAGGGAACCCAACTTTTAACAGAATACTGTCTGTTTCCTCACAGTTTCTGCCTATGAAGTATGACACGTTTTACTTTTGCTAGTATTTCGAAAAATTATTCCATTCAGTTGCTGATTAAGTTCAGCTATGGCTATTTATTCTTACTGTGACATTTTATAAGTCTTAAATAACTAGCACAAAGGGGCCTGTCAAACATTTTCAGGTCCAATGACAACTTCTATGTAAGCCTGGCCACAGCCCATTTATCATATGTCACTCTGCATGAAGCCTAGATATACAAGGTCCTCCTTCTGCCTGTATCTCTTTACCTCACCAGATCAGACCAGAACCTCCACGTGCAGAGGCAGTAAATCTTTGAATACCAGTGCTAGGAGACAATATCAGGGAAAGGCAGGCCTGTAGCCACCGTGGGGCATTTCGGGGCCTGGCCCCCTGATTCCCAGGCAAGGCCCCCTGACTTCCATCCAGCCCCCACCCCACCCAGCTCTCTGGGCCACCCAGAGGACTCCCAGCTCTCTGGGCCACCTGGAGGACTCCCCACCATTCCCCCTCCCCAAGCGTGGCTTGCTTCCCCATGTAAGCAAGCAGAGTGCAAACACCACAAAAGTGAGTTTTAATTTTATTTTTTTTTGTGACATCAGTGCCCCCAGACTTATTTAAAGGTCCCCTGAATGACAAAATCCTGGCTACAGGCCTCGGGGAAGGCCTCAGCCTCTATTTCCTGTTGTTGGACCTCCCTGAGCTGGGTACAGTGTGAGACAGGATGCTGGACTAATCTGATCCAGCAGGGCCCTTCTTATGTTCTTATGGAGGCCTGGTATACTCTGCCAATGACTGCAACCTGCCAGAAGACCCCAGACTTGTAGTTATCTCTAGGAAGAAACTCTTCCAAGACACAAACCCAGACCATGCAATTTACGTCATGCTTCTGGCACTGAACTTACAAACACCTTCTTCATTTCTACTAGCAAGTATCTAAAGATAAACAAAAATCAAGAAAATAAGGTTCATGGTTACTACTTATCAGACAATAAAAAATAATTTGGATTAAGATTTTGGAGAGCTGGAACAGAAATATTACAAAACCAATCAATCATGCATAAAAATATTTCTACATGTCTAAATATATTTGTGATTCTCTTCAGTGGAGCTGGCAGGCACAGACATTTCTAAGGGGGAAGTGGGTTTTATTCCATCAGTTTTTAGTCCAATCTTTATTCTGAGTCAGTAGCGACTGTTTTTGCTATTTCAAAATGGTAGCTCAAGTTCAGTTCAGCTTCAGCCAAGACTTTCAAGTAATAGTTCAGATTTGGTTATGATTAAAGAAAAAAGCTTTCTTATTCTTTAGATTCAATCTGACCTCCTGAAATATTAAATGGCCAGTATTAGAATATCTTTTTTCCAGTGTAGCCCACCATATTCCTAGACAATTTCACTGAATTCCACATTTTCTTAGCAGATCCCATACCCTGAGGATACCCAAATGACTTCCAGAAGATTTTAGAAAATCAGTAATTGGACATGCAAATCGAATCAGTCAATCTATCCTGACAGATCATACAGGTATAGCCTTAGAAATCAGACCTAGTTTCATAAACAGTGTCTCAGACTTCCTGGTATTTCTTTTTCACTAATGCCAAAAGTGCCATAAAGTATCACTGGCACCATTATTACGGAAAACAACACAGGGAGTGATCCTAAATATGTCTATGCAGAATGAGGCCCCATGTCATCCAAATGGGCTTACAACCATGAAAGTGTTGTTAGGATTACAATTATAGTGTATTAACTATTAAATGAAGGATTACATACTTCGCCTTCCTCTACACATTACACAGTCTACTCAATCACACCTGCGGAGTACTGCATTCCTAAGCAATTGCAATACTTCCCAAACTTTATTCACAACTACTCATGTTTGTTGTATTCAAGCTGAACACAATAGGCAATACTTTACTCTCTTTATTTGACACAGATATTCTTAGATTTTCTAGCAAGGCCACTACTGCAAGTGGTGAGCTGCAAAGAACAAGCTACAATATGTGTTATGGCTGCTGCATAAGAGCCCATTTGACAAGGTTCCAACATAGCTTTTTCACAGGGCGAAAGGAAAAGTACTTTTTGAAACAAGTAGGAATGCCTAGCTTAGTGATGCACTAGCCTAGGTCATAAAACAGGAGCTGAACTGAGCCAGTACAGATGCACAGGAGTGCAGAATGATGTGTTGCAATCCACCATTTTTGCTGTGGTGAAGCTCTTTTTGCACCTTCCTCTTATCATGGGCCACCTGTAAGAACACTCCCAACAGCCAATAGTCTGTAAGCCACACAGTTTAAGAATCACTGCTCTAGCATGGTACAAAAATGGGAGAGACACAATTTATAGTAAAATTACATAATGCTATTTGTAGAAAAAATTCTGCCAAAGGAAAGGTAAGAACTGGAGAAAGGGCTAGAGCCAGTGTTGTATAGCGATTAGAGCATCAGATGGTCACCCAGGAGACTTAGGTCATATTTCTATTCTGCAAAACAAACTGGGTGACATTGGTAAGTCACTCTCTCCCAAAGTAACCCACCCCATAGGGCTGCTGCAATAACAAATTGGGGAAAGGTACTCTGCCCTAAAGTAGGGAAGGGGGTAGGGAAAAAATCTAAATCTATCAGCTCCAAATACCATACTCCTCAATTTCTACCAGCCAACTGTTAAAGATAAACATGCCCGACAAATATTTTTCAAGGTAACTTTGTAGCTACATAAGCTTAATCAGATAGTCAAAGAACATTTGGCTCTATTGGCGGGGAAAACTGGTCAGTACAAAAAAGTAGAAAGTGCTACTCTCAGTTAATTACAATTATCATTTATCGAAGCTGTGAGCTAAGAAAAACTAATGGAAAGCAGTCCTTAAACTGACAAGCAGCCTATCTTCCACCATTCCCAAGGAGCAAACAAATACTGCTCCCAAAGAAGGAATGAAATCAATCGTGCCATGGTCTGGCAAAATGCCCCAAAGCCACAGTGGAAACTTAATATGAACAGCAGGCTGAGAAGTAAATAATTCAGATACTCCGATTCTTTTACAGGTATTATCAAGCCTAGCCAAGACCCAATATTTACTGACTTTATTCATCCTATGATGAAGTATGGTAGCAACTGAAACCTGCATCACTGCAATAAGTGTTCTGGTTTCAGGGTTTTTTGAAAGGCTGAATGAAAACCTCCCAAAGAAATATCTTGTTATTTCTAAGGCCACCTATGCCATTTTGAATGGAATTTATTTTGGAATCAACGAAGTGGCTTACTTTAGCCTAGATAGCCAAAGTCAGTCAATCTCTCAGCCTAAAACCACCTCACTGGGATTGTTGGGAGGATAAAATGAGGGTGGCCATTTTGTACACCACTCCAAGCCCCTGGAGCAAGGAAAGGGGTAAAAAAGAACTACATAAATGAACAGTTGTTTTCTAAATGTCAAATATGGAAATATATCTGGGATGGAAAGTGTACAGGCCACAGTGCATGCCCTCCGCATATTCCTCACTCCTCACTGTGCATATAAGCCAAGAGACAATAAATGCAAGTTGTGTCAGCTCCCTCTGACCTCTCAGCAGCTCTTGATATTATTGACCAAATTGGTTTCTGAGATACTAGGGGGAGCTGCTACACAGCAGCTCCACTCCTGAGATGCAGCAATGTGCCAGAAAGTAGTGCTGGAGTTGGTCCTTTTCTCTGAGGGATTAATCCAGCAGAGTTCCACAGAAGACTCCCATATTAATATCTACATGAAACTACTGGGTGAGAGTTCCAAGGTTTGGGGTTGAGGTGACATGAAAATGATGATGATAACCAGCTCCACTTCTTTTCATCAAAATAGAAAAGGCAATGAGGTCTGAATGATAGCCAGAGGTCAATAAATCTAAGTCCAGGTGAAAGGAAATTGCTTATGATGGGTGGTTCATCTTCTAGAGATTTGTGGCTGTCCTAGTCACACCATTCACAAGCTGAAGACAGTCCTACATGTACTCCAGCCCCCAGATTTCCACATGACTCACTTTACCAGCTATAACCAGTATTTATTTATTTATTCAATTTATACCCCCCCCTCCGCACAATGCAGACTCAGGGCAGCTCACAGTCAATACATAAATACAATTAAAAACAACATAAAATCATCTAAAACAATACCATTATAACTAATACAAGTTCATAAAGTGCTGAAGATGGTTAGTTATTCAAGATGGCTTACTTTCAAGTATGCTTACAAAGCTTAGAGCCTGCTTTGCGGGGAGGGCGGGGTATAAATCCCATAATAAATAAATAAATTCTGCTCAAGATCTTCCTGCAGCACAGGGTAAGTGTTAAAACCAAGGCTGGGTGTCAAAAACCAAGGGCCAGGGTTCTATAGTGGTGGTGGCACCCTAGCTGAAAGCCTAGCGGAAGAGCTCCATCTTGCAGGCCCTTCAGAACTGTAAAAGGTCCCACAGGGCCCTGATCTCCTTCAGGAGCTCATTCTATCAGGATGGGGCCACCACTGAAAAAGCCCTGGCTCTAGTAGTAGCAAGCCTGGCATCCTTGGGGTCCGGGAGGATCAGTCGATTTTGAGACCCTGACCGTAGCGCTCTCTGGGGTATATATGGGGAAAGGCGGTCCCGCAGGTATGTCGGACCCTGGCTATTGTCAGGTAGCCCTGCCATGATGGATGGAAGGGAGGGAGGTGGGCTCTGGGCGCCTTGGTGGCGTGACAGGCGGGAGGTTGGAATCCGGGGAGTTGTTGATTTACACCTCGGGTGTGAGAATGGAATGTGGCTTTTATTACTACTATCTCTCGCAGCCTAGACGTTCTGACCTTGGCAAGTCAGGCTGCGCGCTTCCCTATCGCTAGCATAGATGTAGCAGCTGTGAATAATGGGGGCGGTGGGAATTTCATTAGCTTAGTAACTTTCGATTTCCCAGTCGCATGTTATTCATTGTATGGAAGAAGGGGGGGTCCCCATTCACCCCCTTCCCTGTATAAGCGCTTCTTTTTGTAACCAAGTCATTCTGAACAAGATACCTGTTCCAGTGATCTATCTATTGCAGCTTAATAAACGCTAACCTTGCTTGCATCACAAGGCCTGGTGTTTTGCTGACTAAGTTAGGACTTCTGACAGTTTGTTCAGAATCATCAATTACTTTTGGGACTGGTCCTAAACCCGCAACTCCAAAATGAGTGGCGGAGAAGAAGACACTCTCCCAATTGAAGAAGACGAAAAGGATAAGAAACCTCCCAGGAAAGACGTGCCCCGAGAGACCCCAGACTCTCATGTGCCGAGACATTGGGGTTTGGAGTACGACTTTGGAGGGCCTTACGGAGACCCCTATGGGGCGGCCTATGGGGGGTGACCACCCGAGTTGGACGCAGACGTGACTGGGTGAAACCCCTGGCTGATACCCACGAAGCGTGGTTCGGGACCCCGAGAGCTTCCATGGGGATGAGCCACCCCGAGAGGTCGGTCCGGAAACTAATCACGGCGGAAGCTCTGGAAGAGACTGGCCGCGACTCCGATACCCTGGAAGGCGCCGTGGTGAGGAGGAGATGGACTGAAGAGCCGAGCCAGGACCGCCTGATGCGATTCCTAGATGAATCCCTCGCACGCATCCCACAGATGATCGCGGAGGGCATCCGGGAAGAGCGAGAGCGGCAGAGGCGCGAGGAACCACCAGCCCAGGTCCCCCCTGATCAACGGCCGGCACCGGACCAAGACCAGGGAAACGTGCCAGCCGGGCCAGTGGACCAACCAGCGGGGCCAGGACCGCAGGGGCCGCCTGGGCAACCACCCCCTCGCCCTTGGGGGTTCTTGCCACCCAAGCCTGCAGAACTTCTGGACGCTGATTTTGATGGAGACCCCGAGAAATTCCCATTCTTCCTGGTGCGAGCCGAGAGGTTTATCGAGACCTGGGGCCACCTATTCCAGCGGGAAGAACGGATGGTTGATGTCATAGCAGCCCACCTAAAGGGAGCAGCTGCTGACTGGTATGTGGGACTCCATCAAGTCGACGGGCGCGAGCTGAGAGAGATCGATTCTTTCATGTGGGCCATGAAAGAGCAATTTGAGGATGTGCACTCCACCAAAGCAGCGAAGGCAATGATCCAAAGCCTCAAACAGGGGGGCCGATCGGTGAGAGACTACACCTCGGAGTTCCGCAGATGTGCCGCCAAACTCCGAGGGGAAGGGAACCTCGTGGATTTCTACAAGTGGGGACTCAACGCGGAAATCCGCCGAGAAGTCACCAGGAACCAAGACCCGAACACCCTCACCGGGTGGGTTCAAGCAGCCGTCACGATGGAGAACCGCCTGAAAACCATCAAACTGGACGACGACGCAGCGATGGCTAACAGGGGCCCTGCACCGGCTGCGAGAGGGAAACCCCCGGCACCGAACCCGAAGCTGAGGGATGGCACGAGGGAGCTCCGGATGAAGCAAGGTCTTTGCCTCAAATGCGGAGAAGGGGGCCATTTCGCCGCGAACTGCCCGACATCGTCTGCAGCACCCGGAGCCCCGAAGGGAGCTAAGAAGAAGTTTGACACCTCCACACCAAAACAGGTGGCGAAACCGAAGGGGGCGAAGGCTCTGCAAGCCAAGCCGCTCAGTGAAGCATCCGACTCATCCGATGGCGAGACCGTGCCGCAGGGAAACGAGACGGACCTGCTGTAAACAGCGCTGAACAGCAGGTCCCACCTCCCCAGGCGCAACTCCCGGTGAGCAAACCCCCTCTCTTTTCTTTCTCACGGTGACTCTAATGGACCCGGGTCTATTGACCCATGTGAGAGTACGAGCTCTCATTGACTCTGGGTGTGGGAGAGACCTCATTAACCCCACACTACTAACGGGACTTGGGGCGAAAGTTATTAGATTAACTGACCCCTTGATTTTTACGCAAATGGATGGGTCCACCATGAAAGAACCTTGCAAATACGTGACTGTGCCCTTGCGGGTGGGACTCGGGCAACACTGGGAAGAGAGACCTTTCGTGGTTACCCCTTCAGCCCGGTTTCCATTGGTTCTGGGGAGCCCATGGTTCTTTGATCACGATCCTCATGTACTATGGGGGGAGGGGAAGGTCAACTTCATCTCCAATAAATGTCAGTCCCACAAATGGAAAAAGGAGTGGGGACCTATGATGGGGGGCAACTCCTAGTGGCAGCGGGGGTGGCAGCAGCGGAGCTGGAAGGCATTCCCCCGAGTACCACGACCTGGCTCCCGTTTTTGGAGAAGAGGAGGCCGATGAATTACCCCCCCACAGAAATTCTGACTGTGCAATTGAAATTTTACCCAACCAAAAATTACCGAAGGGTAAACTGTACTCTATGAGCCCTTCGGAAAAGGTGGAACTGAGGAAATTTATCGATAAAAACCTCAGCAGGGGTTTCATACGGCCAGCATCCTCCCCGTTTGCGGCTCCCGTGCTTTTCCGGAAAAAAAAGGATGGGGGATTGCGGCTCTGTACTGACTACCGCGGATTGAATGCAGTGTCAAACACAAACGCTTACCCCATGCCCCTCATAAAAGACTTGTTGGCGGCAGTGGCTGGGGGAAAATTTTCTCTAAGCTAGACCTCCGAGATGCCTACTTCAGAGTCCGCATACGGGAGGGGGATGAATTTAAAACGGCGTTTAACACCCCTCTCGGCCAGTTTGAATATTTAGTCATGCCATTCGGACTCCAGGGGGCCCCTGGAGTCTTCATGAACTTGATTAACGAGGTGTTGCATAAACACTTGTTTAAGGGGGTCCTTGTTTACCTTGATGACATTCTTTTGTACTCCCCCGACCTTAAATCGCATGTAAAACTGGTGCGGGAAGTACTACAAACGTTGCACAAGCATAAACTGTATGCCAAACTATCCAAGTGTGAATTTCACAAAACGGAAATCCCTTTTCTGGGCTACCGCATTTCCCAGAAGGGGATTGAAATGGACCCTGACAAAGTCAAAGATGTCGTGGGGTGGGAGCCCCCCAAAACGAGGAGGCAACTCCAGGGGTTCCTCAGATTCGCAAACTTTTATAGATCATTCCTCTCGAACTTTGCCCAGGTGGCTCTTCCCTTGACTGATTTACTGAAAACCAAAGGGAAGCCACTCGAATGCACTCGGCCGGGGGCCAAACTGGAATGGTCGCCAGAGTGCCAACGGGCGTTCGACAGATTAAAGGCCCTTTTTACGTCGGAACCCGTGTTGGCCCACCCGAATGAACTTAAAAAATTCATTGTTCAGGTTGACGCCTCGGATGTTGCTATGGGAGGGGCGATCCTCCAAGAGGGGGAGGATGGCCACTTGCACCCCCTGGCCTATGTTTCCAAAAAGTTTAACGATACCGAACGAAATTGGTCCGTGTGGGAAAAAGAAGCGGGATCGATCTGTTTAGCGTTGGCTACCTGGCGCCATTGGCTAGAGGGGGCGCGAGTCCCGTTCGAGGTCTGGACTGATCACAAAACCTCGAGCTACTTCGCTCCCCCGTTCCTTGAACGCCAAACAGCTCCGCTGGGCTGATTTCTTCTCCAAGTTCAATTTCACACTGCACCACTTTCCGGGGACATCTAACTCGCTGGCCGATGCACTGTCACGCCTCCCTCAACACGACAGCAAAAGGGAGGAGATTCGTGACTCGATTTTCACTCCTTCCCAGTTGGGAGGAGCAGTGACCACTCGAAGGCAGGCCAAACAGTCCCCCCCACCGTCGGGTCCTCCCCCAAATGAATGGGCGGTGAAATTCTCCACTGAACTGTCGGATGCGGACAGGGAGGAGGTGGCGGGGGAAGAAGGAATGTCCAGGGATGCGCATGGCTGCTGGACTAAAAATAACAAACTTTTTGTCCCACGGTCTCTCAGGGGGGAGGTGATGGGCTGGGCGCATGGCTCTAAGCTAGCTGGACACACAGGGTTTGTAAAATCTCTCCAGCTGCTGCAAAGGCAATTTTGGTGGCCAGGGCTACGTAAAGATGTTTCTCTATTCACGTCCGCCTGTCAAACGTGCTTGATGAGTAAACCTCGGCCCGGTAAACCCCCAGGTGCCCTACAACCTCTCCCTACCCCAGCTCGGCCATGGGAAGTGATCTCTATGGACTTTATTACGGATCTACCCCCTAGCGGGGGGAAAACCGTCATATGGGTGATAGTCGACCTGTTTACTAAGCAGGCGCATTTCGTTCCATTTACCTCCATCCCCTCTGCTAAGAAGTTGGCCTCTGCTTTCTTGCAACACGTTGTAAGACTCCACACCTTACCTGCTAAGGTGATCTCGGACAGGGGGGTTCAATTCGTTTCGAGGTTCTGGAGCGAACTTATGTCACTGCTTGGGGTGGAGAGGGGGGTGAGCAGTGCATACCATCCTGAATCAGATGGGCAGACTGAACGTGTTAATCAGACTTTAGAACAATACCTTCGGTGTTTTTCTAACTTTCAGCAGGACAATTGGCATTCTCTTTTGCCTTTGGCTGAGTTCTGTTACAATAACACTCAGCACTCGTCGACGGGGATGTCTCCGTTTAAAGCAGTACATGGATATGACGCCCCGCCTTTGCCATTTTTGACTTCTCCCGACCTCCCGGCGGGAGACGCTGGGAACTGGTGCAGACAGCTGCAGGAGGCGTGGGGCTCATTGGCCAAGACTCTGGAGGAGGCTAAGGCTGCATACAAACTCCAAGCAGATAAAAAATGTAGCCTTGCTTGGATTCCGAAATGTGGGGAGTTTGCTTATTTATCCACCCAACATTTGCGTCGCATTCAACCAAGTCGCAAACTCGGTTGGAAATTTGTTGGTCCGTTTGAGATTGTAAGAGTGATTAACAATGTAACTGTTGAACTTGCCTTGCCTAAGTCTCTAAAGTCTATTCATCCTGTTTTTCATGTGAGGCTTCTACGCCAGGCGCCTGAAGGAAACAGATGGAGACCGCAACGGCCGACCCCTCCCCCGCTATTGGTGGGGGGGGAACCTCACTACGAAGTATCGCAAATTCTGGACTCTAAAATTTCTCGCAATCGCTTGTTTTACCTTGTTGAGTGGATTGACTTTGGGCTGGAGCAGAGGGAGTGGGTACGGGCGGAAAATGTTCTGGCCCCCCGGCTTGTTAAAGCATTTCACAAGTTGTACCCCCATAAACCAAAAGGGTAGGATTATTTTCGAGGGGGCTGCATGTCAGGTAGCCCTGCCATGATGGATGGAAGGGAGGGAGGTGGGCTCTGGGCGCCTTGGTGGCATGACAGGCGGGAGGTTGGAATCCGGGGAGTTGTTGATTTACACCTCGGGTGTGAGAATGGAATGTGGCTTTTATTACTACTATCTCTCGCAGCCTAGACGTTCTGACCTTGGCAAGTCAGGCTGCGCGCTTCCCTATCGCTAGCATAGATGTAGCAGCTGTGAATAATGGGGGCGGTGGGAATTTCATTAGCTTAGTGACTTTCGATTTCCCAGTCGCATGTTATTCATTGTATGGAAGAAGGGGGGGTCCCCATTCACCCCCTTCCCTGTATAAGTGCTTGCTTTTTGTAACCAAGTCATTCTGAACAAGATACCTGTTCCAGTGATCTATCTATTGCAGCTTAATAAACGCTAACCTTGCTTGCATCACAAGGCCTGGTGTTTTGCTGACTAAGTTAGGACTTCTGACAGTTATATAGGGCTTTAAAGGTAAGAACCAGCACCTTGAAGTGGATTCAGTATGCTATTGGCAGCCAGTGCAGTGTCCTCAGCACAGGCTGGATGTGCTCCCACCTGGAGATGATGGAGATGGTGGAAGCATTGAAAAGGCAGAATAAGGGTAAGGCACCAGGTCTAAATGCTTTGCCAATAGAATTTTATGGGATATTTGAAGAAATAACCCTCCCGCAACTGAAAGAGATATGCAAGAGAATTCTGGAGGGGGAAGAGATTCCAGACTCGTGGTGGGAAGCAACAATATCCCTAATACATAAACCAAACATGGATGGAAAAGAAATTGAAAACTATAGGCCAATTTCATTATTAAATGCTGACTATAAGATGTTTGCTTCTATCATAGCGGAAAGGCTGAAGAGAATACTGGCAAGGACTATACATAGAGACCAAGCAGGTTTTTTGCCTAAAAGGCAAATAAAAAATAATTTGAGATATATTTTAGATGTAATAGAATACTATGACGCACATCCCGAAAAGGTAATGTCTCTGATCTTCTTGGATGCAGAAAAAGCATTTGATAAACTGAGTTGGTGTTTTGTGATGGAATTACTAAGAAAGGCAGAGGCAGGAAAGGAATTTATTCAGATGATTCAAGCAATATATATGAGTCAAACTGCATCAGTGGTGATTACTGGTGAGCGAACGGAAAATTTAAAAATACAAAAAGGAACAAGGCAAGGTTGTCCATTGTCACCACTTCTATACATAGTTGTGCTAGAGGTATTAACTGAAGAGATAAGACAGAATGAAAATATCAGGGGATTGAAGGTGCAAGGGGAAGAATTTAAACTATTAGCCTTTGCTGATGATCTTGTATTTATACTGGAGGATCCCCTTTCCTCAATCACTGAGCTAAATAAAGTTCTGTGGGAATATGGACAGGTGGCGGGGCTAAGAATTAACATTAATAAGACAAAAATTATGACTAAGAATATGAAGACGGAACAGAAAGACATATTACAAAGGGATTCAGGATATCAATTGTGTGACAAGGTGAAATATTTGGGAGTTAACCTAACAAATAAATGTAGTGCATTACAAGAAAATAACTATAAAGAACTATTGAAAGCAACAAAGCAGGACTTAGGAAGATGGAAAAACCTACAAATATCGCTGATGGGATGAATAGCTCTGATTAAAATGAATATTCTACCAAGATGGATCTTTCTTTTTCAGACGATTCCAATACTACAAAATTTCACGATTTTTAAAGAGTTGGATCAGGTAATCACCAAGTTTATATGGCAAGGAAAAAGGCCAAGAATCAGACTGAAAGCTTTGCAAGACCTAAAAGAAAGAGGTGGATTTGGTCTACCTAATTGGACTCTGTATTATAGAGCAGTGGCACTAGCATGGATTAGAGAATGGATTATGTTGGAAGATAGGAGGATATTAAGCTTAGAAGGGCACGACCTATTGCTGGGCTAGCATGCATTTCTTTGGTATGAAAAAGCTTCAGTGCATAAGTACTTTATGCAGCATTGGATATGGGCTGCATTATTGAAAGTATGGAGACTATTCAAAAGAGCTGGTTTATGGAGACTTCCAAATTGGTGGTACCGTTAGAGGCATTTACGATACCTAGGTTATATGATGAAAATCCACCAAAAAGATATATGGACATTTTAACTCTAGAAATGAGCTTAAACTAGAAGAAGACCTAACATAGTGGCAGAGAGCACAAATTGAATCGAGGTACACCAAGGATAAGGAGATTGGATTTAATAAGATTCTTACAGAGATTGAAAAATTGAGTTGCACCAGAGAAGAAATTTATAAAGAAAATGTATGTGATGCTTTTAAAAGAAATGATGGTAGATGAAATGGTTAAAACGAATATGGTTCAATGGGCCCAGAATCTAGGTTATACTATAGAACTGGAACAATGGGAACAAATATGGAATAAAAATGTTAAAATAACTAAAGCGGCTTCTTATAGAGAAAATATGTATAAAATGTTCTATAGATGGTATGTTATGCCAGAGAGAATCGCGAAATATTATGTTAAATGTTCTAATAAGTGCTGGAAATGTGGAAATAAGATGGGCACATTTTATCATATGTGGTGGACATGTGATGTTACTATAAAATTTTGGATATGGGCACATAGATTGATCCAGAAAATTTTAGGGAGATCAATTCCTTTTAAACCGGAACTGTTACTTTTAGGTATTTTACCTAAAGAGATAAATAGATATGATAGTTATTTGATAGTATACTTGACGACAGTGGCTAGGATTTTATATGCAAAATATTGGAGGACTACCCAGATGCCAACTAAGCAAGAATATATGGCGAAGATACTAGAGGCTGCGGAGATGGACAAATTGACTCTAACCTTGAAAGGTTATACAGACTCTACTTTTCAGAATATTTGGCTACGTTTCTACGAATGGTACAATTTAAATGGTTAGGAGGGATAAGACTGTACATTGGTTAATAAAAGAGAAAAACTAGGGAAGATATAGCAGATTTGATATAAGGGAAACTCACGTAAAAAGTTAATAGAATTTTTGAAAGATAAGAGGCATGGAATATAATGTAAGAAACTAGGTGAATACCCCCCATATGTGTTACATGTTGTGTGATTTTGTTTGTATGTAGTGTACTGTGTTTTGATGTGTTGCACTGTATTGTTGTAGTGTTGTTGTGAAAATAAATAAAAGTCTGCCCTAAGTGCAGTTTCAAAAAAAAAAAAGCCTGGCTGTGGCATTCTGCACTAGTTGCATCTTCCGAATCCGCAACAAGGGCAGCCCCATGTAGAGAGTGTTACAGTGGTCTAATCTCGAGGTGACCGTCACATGGATCACTGTTGCTAGGTCGGCGCAGTTGAAGAAGGGAACCAACTGTCTAATCAGCCGAAGATGGTAAAACGCTGACTTGGCAGTGGCCACTACCTGGGCCTCCATTGTTAAGGAGGCATCCAAGAGCACTCCCAGACTCCTAACCTCCAGTGCTGGCACCAACAGCACCACATCAAAGGTCAGGAGTGGGATCCACACATCCAAACCTCCCCGACTCATGCACAAGACTTCCATCTTCGTAAGATTCAGTTTCAGCCGGTTCAGCCTAAGCTAACCAGCCACAGCTTGTAACGCCTGGTCCAGGTCTTCTGGTCTGGAATCAGACTGGCTGCCCAGCATCAGATAGAGCTCGGTGTCATCAGCGTACTGGTGACATCTCAGCCCATGCCTCCAGGCTATCTGGGCAAGGGGGCGCATATAGATTTAAATAACATTGGGGAAAGCACTGCCCCTTGAGGCACTCCACAATCCAGTGGGTGCCTCTTGGACTGCTGTTCCCCTAGTGCCACCCTTTGTCCCCGACCTTGGAGAAAGGAAGCAAGCCATTGTAAGGCAAGCCCCTGAATTCCTATGTCAGCGAGGCGGCAGACCAGTAACTGATGGTCGACTGTGTCGAATGCTGCCGACAGGTCCAACATTAGCACCACCGATCCGCCTCGATCCAGATGTCTTCAGAGGTCATCTGTGAAGGCAACAGTATGCCAGCTGCACTTCTGGTGGCAGTGGAAATAAAGATCTCACAACTGTTTCACATGATGTAATAATCTTGTGACTAATATATGTACATGTGTGAATATATATGATCATGTACTTCTTATGAGGTTCCTTCTCTTTGAGTATGCCACTAACGGGATGAATACTTGGAAACCATTCAAATGAACTGGAAAAGCTTTGCACAGAAAATGCAGCAGAATTTGCTTCATCTGATTGGTGTTACACATAGATTAAAATTCAATGTATTAAGTGCAGTGTACAAATATAAAGATCCATGACACAGTTCAGTTCAGTCTTTAAGAAACCCTACAAATTTTACTAACATTTACCACGTAAAATCTGCCAAATGTAAATTACAGCAGACATTCTAGACAACTTAAATTTCAGTACTTTCACAATGTAAAATCTGTTGCTAACAAGGTAGCTGCTCTTGCAATTCTTGTATGACAGGAAATGCATAATCATGCACCTAGAATATACTACTAGTAATGAGAAAGGAGATTGAGCCATTGCAAAGAATCTTTTGAGAAAACTGGAAGATTTCAAGGGGTATTGTAACATTAAAGAAAGAGAGCTAGTTTGGTGTAGTGGTTAAGTGCTCGGACTCTCTGAAAGAACCAGGTTTCATTCCCCACTACTCCACTTGCACCTGCTGGATGACCTTAGGCAAGTCATAGTTCTGGCACAGCTGTTCTTAAAAAGAGCAGTTTCTCTCAGAGCTCTTTCAGCCCCACCTACTTCACAGGGTGTCTGTTGTGGGGAGGGAAAGGAGTTTGTAAGCCGCTCTGAGACTCCCTTGGGTAGTGAAGGGCAGAGTATAAATCCAATCTTCTCTTCTTCTTCTTCTTTTAAGACTTCACTTTTTAAAAAATCATTATAAAAACAAGACGATAAGATCAGTGGTTCTGAACTTCTACAAAAATAATAAAGCTATACCATTGATAAAAATGAACAATGTGGCAAGTGAGTATAAAGAACAACCTGTCAGTAACACAATATGAAATGGTATCCATGAAACAATGCAGCCAGAAGGAGTAAGTACTTATGCAATGTCTTGCTTTGATACTAACAAAATAGGAATGCAGCTCTTGGAGGAAAGATTCTCACATCAATGTAACAGCATTCAGAGATATACCACACTTTTGGATATATATACATGACCAATGAGAAAGGAACTGAAGGTTGAAAATGATAAGGACAAAGATCCTGTGTCAGCCGTTCCAAAAACAGCTGCCAGCTTCAGATACAAATGCTAAAACTGCAATGAACAGTTTTCCTGATGCAATTCAAGGTTCTTGAACAAAGTTCTTGATTGAACTTTGAATTCAAGGCTCTTGGACAAGGGATGACACTTAGTAAACTTCTGAGCAGAGTTCTGTCCTAGTATTTCTCAAACTGGGATCCTGGGAACTCTGAGGTTCCATAAGACTACTTGAAGGGATTCATAGGTCCTTAGGATGGGCAAAGGAAAACCCCCTCTCATTTCCATCTAAAAGCCAAATCTGACATTTTTAATGACTCATTCCCCATAGTTGGATGGCAGCCACAGTGGGACAAGCAGCTTCAGTCTCCCCCCTCCTGGTGCCATTTTCCCAATCCAAATGCCCCAGGGGGAGCTACTTACCCCACTGAGGGACTGCATGTGCACCTCATCAGTGCACTTGGTTCAGGGCCTTTTGAGTTATAGTGCCATAGAATCAGCTGCCTGTAAGACTTGTACGGGCCACATATAGACAATAAGAACATTTGTGTTAAATTTGCTTTTACAAATATAACTCAGAAAGATCTTACTGTATAGTTTTGAGGACACTCGAGGATAGAATTCTCTATCGTGGCATGGTTTGCTGCACACTTTGAAGGGGGCTGTCAGACATATGGTGAGTAAGCAGTGATGAGAGGACTGCTCAGGGATCCATAAAATATTCTTTAATTAAAATCGTGGTTACCTTAACAGCAAACCTGCTATAGTTTGGGAACAGATTTCCAGTTCCAAGGCAATTACTATCTATAGTGGCAGCCAGTGTTCCCTCTAAGCTGAGTTAGTGTGAGCTAGCTCACAGTTTTTTAGCCTCTGGCTCACACATTTTTGTCTTTACTCAGGAAGGATAGCTCCAGAACAAACTAATTTATGCAACAGCCAAATTGCTCACAATAACAACTTTAATGCCAGTAGCTCACAAAGTAGAATTTCTGCTCACAAGACTCCACACCTTAGAGGGAGCATTGCAGTAGCACTACCAGTGTCAACTGCCTGTTGGATTCAGTTTTATAAATGTAATTAAAAAATCAAGGTTAGATAATGAAAGAAAACAGAGCTGAAATGATCCAGTGGACCATCATTCAACAATATGACCCATTGTAGGTAGCTGACAACTACAAACATATACACAGCCACAAAAGAACAACTGAGAAATAATTTTTTGTATTTAATTTCAAAACATCAAGATAATCAACCAACGGTAAATCTGCACTGTTATTAGAAACTTTATATCAGTATGTTTTGAGCATGAGTTGATAACTGTTTCCTCAGTTTTGGAGGTGAATCTTAGATCTGGACAGATTTGTCCAGGCCTGTTGATGGTTCAACTATAAATATGACTATAGCAACCTTGAGAGCTTTGAGCTATAAAGGAAAGCTGATATACAAATGGCTTGACTAACTGTGTGTGTGTGTATGGTACATTTTAAATATGAAGTAGCCAGAGCCACTGAAGGATTTCCCAGCACTTCTTGTCAACTTTGCAAATAGCCCTGCAGTGCTACTAGCACAAATTATGCAGATGACCCAATTTGAGGGTCTGGAACTAAACTGCATGTATGAATATTTCATATTAAAAACAAGCAAAAAATGCTGTAGACATAGAAAATTAGGTGAAGAAATGAGATTGCTAACCACCTAACCTTCTCTTTGATACTCTATTTCAGTAAGCGCAGGAATTTTTCTTCCACGGGGAACCATTCAGTCACATGATCCTCCACCTGCAGTGGTACAGTTCAGGAACAGCTCTACCACTTCATCTCCTGTTTCTGTGAATTAATCATAATTGTAGTTTACTATCATTTTAATGTTGCCACCAGAAATGAGAGGTGGGAAATTTCTGGGAAATTTCCTAGTGCTTAATTTTTCCATGGGAAATTTTTCATTTCTAAGAATTCACTGTTTCATACATTTTATAACAATGAATGGATGCCACTGCCAATACAATATTAGGACAATCTATCAATTACAGAGTTTCATCAAGTTACATGTTAATTTACTGTTCAGCCTCTGTCTATAAATTTGAACTCTACCTTCCATTCCAATGTATTTGAAAAAGAGTGCATGCACACAAAAGCTCATACCTTGAATAAAACTTTTCAGTCTTAGACTATACTGGACTCTAAATTTGTTCCACTACCAATTTCAGAGTTCTATTTCATGTTTTTCAAGTGGTATCTCTATGAGTTATGTGAACAAGTTTGTGAATGTTTTACTTATTCATAATGTGGTAGGGATGAGGATAGCCACAAATACATGCAATAGTTCAGGCCTTGACAGATTCCCTTTGGCTCTAGGAGGCAATCCCGAAATTTAGGAGACAGATTCATTTTTCAGTCTTCAGCATTTTGTATTTTAATTACCATACTTTCTAAAGATCATCAGCATAACACCTAATCTCTTCCACTTCTCATAATTTTGTTAAAGTCAGAAGTGTTGGACTGTACAAATATAATGTCATTCTGACTGCCATCAGAACAAAAAGCTAACTTATAACCTTACCCTAACTTCTTTCCAATGTCTAATAATTTTATTATTGCTTTAATAAAATCTATTTAATTGAATATCAGAGCCAGTATAGAAAGCAACTGGTTAAGAATTTTCATTTTACCTCCATGGAATAGTGTAAAATTAATAAATAAACAAGCAATGAAAAAAAAACTTCACACATTTTACCACATGCAATAAAACATTCTGAAATCAAACTATAAATAAGCTTTGTACTTCTGAGGATTGTCATGAGACACTACAGTAAAATCACTGCCAAAAATACCATGCACCAGGATGAAATTTCTAGACACGATGGCAACCTGGTGCCTGGTATTTATCAAGTCTAAAGTTTTAAAAATCATGTTATCAATTCACCTGACTGCCTATGCAGATCAAAATCAGAACTAAAGCTAAAATTCTTATTTATGTCTTTTTTCACACGGTAGAATGGATGCTGTAATCACCAAACTATAAGTAATGCAAATGATGCCACAGGGACAGTGAAACTGAGATATTCCAGCAACCTCCACGGAAGAGAGTTAAATTCTGTTGAAACAGATGAGTACACAGTCATACCCACAGCATATCATGCATAGTTCCTTAGGGGTGCTAAAAGTAGCATGTCAAAAGTTTTCAGTGCCTCGGGGTATTGTCTCTAAATATTTACAAGTACTATTATAATAAAAATAATTTCCACTTGAAAGCTTAAAATTTGTTTGAATGTAACATTTAAACCATACTTGATTTGGATTTTTTCCTCTCTATCAACTATTTATTGCTTCTGTGATATAAAATTAACATGAGGGGTTTTTTATATTTCTTTACTAAATATAACTCACAGTAAACATGCTGGACCAGTTCACACTATTTGTAGAACAAGATTCTGGAAAATTTCCCAATTCTAGATTTTTCAGAACTCATATCACTAGGTGCCTTGTTACTAAGGATGGCATGATACAGATATATTAAGTGTATTGTACATTACATTAATTCTCTTTACAATCCAAGATCCTATCTTATACAGCCTTAAAATTTCTTTCATATCCAAGTGATCTTTCAGACATGGCAAATGTTTTATTGTTTGTAACAGAATACTGATCCCCCCCTTCCAATTCCTTATTCAATAGAGTTCAGAGCAGCTGTTTGCAGCTGTCATGATCCTGTCCTCTGGGTTCCTTTAGTGACACATTCATATCTACAATGGCTCTGAACAGAATTTTTTCAAACCTGATGAAGCTGAGACACTCCTTGCCTCCACCTACTCCCGTCTTTAGCACATGATCCATTCCATTTCTCCTTCACCTATTAATAAGAATAATAACCAAAGGACTTCAAAAAGTTGCAGCCCTGATCTACTGTGCAACTATAAAATATGCAAATAACTGCTGCGCCTCAAAACTATGTCCTTTCATCTAAGGTATGAATACACATGGACATCATCATTTCGAACAGAAAGAAAAACTGAGTACTTGATCCCTACAGGCTGAGCTAATGCTGCCAGCCCAGATATCCTCTGGACTGGAATTCTTCACACATATTACACCCACAGTGACAATTCAACTTAATGATTCATTGATGAGTACATAAAACCAGACTGATACTAAGGCCATGCCAGGGATCTATGCTTTCCTATTTCTATCCCAGTCTGAGTACAATGAGAAATCACCCTTCCGCACCTTCTTAGGCACAGACGACACACACACACACACACACATTCCTTCTTTAGTTTCTGTCTATAATGTGTAAGGTGAGAGAACTGCTGAAGATAGAGATGGAAAGGGACTAAATTAAAATGTCCACTCCCCACCTTTAGATCCTTCACAAATAACATGCTGAAAGGCAATGCAATTGAAACACAGGTATCTGTCACACAACAAACATTCCTCCAAGGCCTGAAAGGGTTTAGGTTACAGTTCCTTGGAACAGGGCTCTAAATTTCATCATGAAGCCACAAGTAAGTCTTTGTAAAATAAAACCTGTGAAAAGGAGCTTACCCACCTTCTTCAGGTATTTCCTGTTTTTATTGTAGCAAAAACATCCTAAGGAACTTTCCCATTCATTCAGTGGGCTTTTGAAGCACAGGATAAAGTAAATGTATTTTGCTCTTGCCATCTAAAACAACATCCATCTGGGGCAGTGAGGTAGGCACCCCAGAAGCTTGACTCTTGACAGATACCGGTGCTACTGCAACAGATTATCAGCAGATGCTGGGTGCAGCTTGGGGGTAGGTGGGGCTCAGCATCACCCACCAACCTGCTTGCTCCCTGTCTCTTGCACAGAGGACACTCCAGGAGAGAACGGAGCAGCCAGAGAGTATGAGGCTGGGAGGGGACCAGTAAGGATGGAACCCAAAGGCTGCAAGTGAGGGAGCCAGGAAGAGAGGGATCAAAGGGCTGAGAACATCTTCCCCTATTAATTTTCAGGCTACCTGGTGATACCTGTAAGTGATGTAGGGAGACCGGCTTCTGGAGGTATGGGGCCCTGTCCCAACAACCCCTCAACCTTTTTTAAAAAATATAACAGAACATAAATAATCTTCAAACTCAGTCTCTACTATTTAGGTTTCTGAATCATATATGAATCGACCATATGATGACTCACCATCAATCTCTCTGGCTCAGTGCTGTCTTCTCTGACTTGCAACAACTTTCCAGTGTCTTAGGACGTGAGGGGTCTTATCCAACATCTGCTCCCCAAGACCCTTTAACTAGGAATGCCTGAGAACTGAGGCTGGGACTGCTCACAATCCATGTACTCTACCACAGAGCCCCTCCCCCAATTAGAGATGCTGAGAAGTGTATTATTAGGTTCAGCAGAAGGCAACAAAATTCATATGCGGTTATCACAGTTTTCTGCTTCCCTACATCCAAAAGAAAGGAATCAAGCACATTTGAAAGCAAGTCATTGGGACAAAGATCATAAAACAGTTTTGCCAGTCTGCTTGCAATGGCCTGCTTCTACAGAAAAATGCTCTCAGAGTTCATTCCTATCATTTTCATGGCATCTATTAGACAAGTGTATCTACGCGCAGAGTATGAATCCAAGGTATGAATCTCCATGGTGATGTGAAGGGATATTCTTCTAGCCTTGTGTTTGCTTTTTAAAAGCATCTAAAGAGAAATCGCAGAATCTCCTTCTCCATCAGAGAGCCTAGGGCCCCACGTCTGAACTGAAAAAGCATCCTCATTTGTACACAATGTGGCAAGGTACTATACCAAAAACTAAGATGCATGTCAGAAAGGAGAAGGCTGCCACCAGCAACGTGTTCTTCTGCCCCAAAATATATTTCCCTAGCTTCAGTTCTTGCAACCTACTATTTGCACAATTAAGATGAAGTGAACGACTGTTCATCAACAACCACACCTTGCTCTAAATACTATAATAGCCATGAGAAGAGGACTAAACATAAAGAACTGGAAGGCAGCGAAATTAGTTAGGACACCACAAAAAGTCTTCTGTTTTCAAGAAACAGGATTCTTATGACAAATTAGACGGAACATAGAATATTTGTTCAAGTCTAAAACAAATGTCATCCCATTTTAAAAGAGATGGATGGAAATCTTCCAATTTGGATTTACCCACAAACAAGGGGGGGATTCAACACTACAGACCAAATCTTATTATGTGACATGTCTAACCTCATCTCCACCCCCCACAACATGCTCTTCGTGACATCCGGTCTATCAGTCATACAGCTAATCAGGGCAGGATACACCACCCTCCCTCTCAGAAAGCTCCTCTGGATGTGTGGCAGTAATTGCCTTTTCCCATTAGCCCACGGTGACAACGGCTGCCATGGCAACGGGCAATGATTTTAATAAATCCAATCTGCTTTTTTCAAGGACAGCACATGCATGCCCGCAGTGGCAGCACTACAGATTGGGGGGGGGGAGACTGCCATCAACAGCAAGGTCAGAGGTTTAACATTCAAAGGCAAACAAGGCAGCTATGGAAGAGCAAGTATTTTCTTCCCTTTCCTATACATGGAGCAATAAGAGAAAACAAAAAGAATCTAGATTCTTGGGTCACTATTTTACAAGCGGCTATACAAAAAACAAAGGTATAGCAAGGGCCTATCAAGGCAAGGGCCTTTAAAAGAGATACAGGGACCCACAATATCATGAGCTCACACTATGTGTATTCTTAAGTCAAAGGTTGGCCAGGACAGACAGTGCATGTAACACAGTAAAATACAAAATGGAATTCTAAGAAAAATTCCTTTAATACTCAACATTCAGCAGATAAAACATTTTCAAGTGCTATCTCAAACAAAGCAGCCTATATTCCTTTCACTTATTCACAAGGAGGCAAAAGTGTTAATTCACCCAATATAATCAATGCCTACATAAATCCAATGCCCCAGGAGGATGCTTCTGCAAAGCACAAAATTTACAAGGAGCACAGAAAAACAGATCTGAAGACACATGTTGCTGCAGCAGCCCAAAGACTGGGAAAAGTCCATATCTAAAACTTATCCAAAGCAGTATGATGGGGAGTGGGGTAGAGCAGGGGGGTTTCTTAACCTTTTCAAGCCTGTTGGTACCTTGGAATGTTGACAAAGGGTGGTGGGTGCAACCGCCAAATGGCAGCCACAGGAGGTGGAGCCAATCACAAAATGGCTGCCACAGAAGGAAGAGGCACACATAGAGAAAGCCCAAGTGCAGGGGGGACCAGAGGTGCCATTTAAAAAGATACACTGACCACTGCCATTGAAAAAGCATTATTTTAATCTGCATGGCTAATCAGGTCTCTAATGGTCAAAAGCCACACCTGGCCCCACCCCTTTTCTAAAACCATTTGGCAGACACCAAGAAAGGTGCTTGCAGGCACCACATTGGGATCCCCTGGGTTAGAGTGTCAGACTACGGTTCTATGGAGCCCCAAGTCTGAATCCCACTGTGCTATGAAAGCTTACTGGGTAATTTTGGGGCAGGCTATCTCAGCATAAATCTACCTCAAAGTGCTGTTGTGAAGATAAAATGCAGGTGAGAATGATGTAAGCTATGGTGGGTCCCCAGTGAGTATAAAAGAGGGTATGAATGAAATAAGCAATTTTTAAAAGCAATATGATGAACTGATAGTAAAAATGGTAGAAGGGATGCAGACTCTAATCTCTAAATATGATTGCTGCCTGAATATTCTAGCCATTTCCACTACTTCCGACATTACAAAGCTTGACAGGACATCTACTGTTGGCACTTCCCCTGACCTGGTGTTCAACAACTTTTACTCCAGAATTTTTTAACAGCCCTGTAGAACAGAGTGGATGCTCCTTAGCTGACACTCACAAGAATCCAAATGGGGGAAAGTGACTTAAAACCCTATTAAAATTTCCCTATTGGAAATGTTGATCTGCTAACCATAGAAATAAGAGTGGCTCATTCAAAAGTTTTAGGATTACCCATACTATAGTAAGGTCACAAGGAATAGAACAAGCCACCTAGGACCTATATTAGAAGTCATCTAGGCAGATATCTAAAAGCTCTTCTGCCCTACTACTTTCTCTCAAAAGAGTGTAGGCACTCCTCTTCTAGCCCCTATGTTTGATAACACTAGGTACTGCAAGCCAATTTGCTGAAGGGTGACAACAAATTCCTAGCATTAATGCTCGCTAGCCCTAGGACAGCAGGAAAACAAATTTTCAGCCTGAGATATGGACTAAAAACACTGGAAAGGTTGGCAAAATGACAGTTGTTCTAACTATGAAGCTAGTGATGCTGTTTTTATGTCCATAGCTTTTTTCAATATTATAATTTACACTGTTCTTGTAATTTTATGGTATTGTTTTTATCTGTAAACCATACCTTGAACAGCTTTCTGGAGAGGCTGCATATAATTTCTCTAACTAAGCAAACTCCAAAAAGTGGTGTAAGCAAATGCTCCCACAGACACACTTGCTGTAAAAAGGACTGCACATCAGTTAAGTCTTCTGAAAAGTTTCTTATTAATATGTTAGTATTATTAGGATCCAGCATGGTAGCCTACAACTTCATATCAAGCACTCAGGTGATTTTCCTTAAAGGGTAGCATGTTCACCTATAATCACTACATAACAAATAAGACTGAATGGTACAGTAAGAGAGGAAACCTGTTGGGCTTTACTGGAGATGTAAACTATAAGAACATGTTACACCATCTCAGAGCAGAAACAACCCTATCAAGTTGCACCATCATTTAAAACTCAGAAGGAGAACTCAGAAATTTGGTGTGAGAGGTGAAGCAGAAAATACTTTTAAAGGAGGCTTTATCCTTTTAATCACCATCACCAGAATGATTTCTTGCAATATCCCTTCCCCAAGTACAGACAAAGTGATATCATCAGTTATTATAATAATCAAGAAAAATACAGTAGCCATGTTACAGCAGGCTTCTTAAACAACCACTTGTGTGGTCACCTGTAGCTAGTAAGAAAAACAACATGGTAACAAGAGGGAAATTGCACAAAAGGTGATTCTTTTTTGCTTTTTGACAAAAATAATTTACAAGATTGCTTATTTTTGCTCTTTACCACCTAAAAGAGATAAATAATCAATTATACAGGGCTGTGATAAGAAGGGGGGACACACTAAACTCCCTCCATGGTGCTTCAAGGACAGGTCCAGCTCAGCTGATAACTTGTTGATGAAAACAGCACACACATCAATTCAGCTGGATCTGTAAGGGGAGGGGTGTCAAGGCAGGGTACTGCTGAACTCCCCCAACGCAACTGTCATTACTTTCTCCCACTCGGGTCCGTCCTTTATCCCTCTCCAGCTTTCCTGCTGCTTCTTCCTCCTCCTGCTCTACTCATTCATTCCCTTTTCTTTCTGGCTCTCCTCCCTACCCCAGTCTACTTTCCACCAACCCATTCTGCTAGCTTTCCATTCTCTCTCTTAGTTCTGCTTCCCTTCTCACCTCCAACTGCTCCCCATCTGCCTGTCATCTTTCACTCCTCATTTCTCAACCTACCCTATCTGAGGATGCTGGATCCCATAATCCCAACCCCTGCTCTGGCTAGGAAGATGCCAACCATACTCCCAACACAGCTGTCCCCATGAACTCCCTTCTCCCACCTTCTGGGGGTCCCAAAAAGCCAGGTGAGTTACCCCCATTCCTTCACAAGGATGTAATTTATTACTTACAGATTAAATTCTAGCTTTCTTCCATCAAGAAACGCAAGGTTCCCAGAAAGCCTCTCATCAGGAACACCAACCAGACCCAGACCTGCTCACCTTCAAATATGTCTGCATCATATGCCTTTAGATCATACCTGGCTCTATTTCCTGTCCCCCAAAATATGTAGGAGCCCTGTTAGAGAACATCCTGCCTGTATAAGCATACATCTGGTTGTATAAAAGAAGCAGTGTGTGTTTGCTTTAACATAAACACTATCGTTAACATAAAATGATAGTAATTGGCATATTTATGGAATCTAAATGTATGAATACCTTAGCTGTCTATAAGCAAAACCGCAAATATATCCAATACTAAATCACTCTGCTATGGACGCTTGCCGAATGAACTTGGGCCAGTCATACACTTTCTGCCTAAGCTACCTCACTGGGCTGTTGTGCGGATAAAGGAAAGGAAAGAACAATGCAAGCCAGGTGAGTTACCCTCATTCCTTCACAAGGATGGGTCCCTACTGGGGAGACAGGCAGGGTATAAAGAAAGTAATTAAATAAATAAAATTAGACAGTTGTAAACTGCTGTACTCTACACTATTTTCACACATCTAACTCTTTCCAAAAGAGAAAAATCTGCTCCATGTGAGTGTTATCCATTCTTCCTCAAATGTCCCAGTTTTTCTAATGGAAAAATGGGAGAGGGGAGAGTTCTCAGACTTTTTCATGCTTATAATTTTTAGTAAATAAAATTTTGTCTTAAAAAGGTATTTCACTCATTCGAAATGAAAAACAAATTTCCAAAGGGGTTTCCTTGCTGCCCCCTCAATAGTTCCATAGGAAAAAAATGAAAAGGTATACCTTTTGAGTAAAACTTTATATTGAAAGGCATTTCATTCATATTTCATAAGATTTTTTTCAGTGTTCTCCAAAATATCCTAATTTTTTGTATTGGAAAATATTGAGAAAAGTCCTTAGGGAAAAAAGGAAATCCTCACATCTCTATTCCCTATGTCCTGAAAAGCAGTATTTGCTTTTACAAGAGAAGAGACAAACCGCAAAAATTACTACATTTGTTTGTTTTACACATCTCATGCAGACCCACAGAATGATAGTGAAACCATTTCCCGGTTTGGAAGTCAGAGATTCAACCATAGCCTTGTTCCAAGTCAGCACCAGTAACACATTCCTGGAAAATCAACTTGTGTTCAGAAAACAAATGGTTTAAGAGTAGTTCATGGAAATCTTGTTTAATCTGAACCCAAAGTTTCAGTTTAATCTGAACCCAATATAAACAAGATATTCAGTTTCAAAAGTCCAGTACTTCTGCCTAGTATTAAGAATGGTCATCACAATGGACTCTTGGATCCTGACAGTTCTCAATTGTATTTAAAAATGTAGAACAAAAAGACAGCAGACACAAAATAGAATCCATACATACTGATCTGAAGTAGAAAAGCATGCACTAACAGTTTTCTGTTCTGTAACAGCAAGGCTCACTCTCACATTGCCAGAAATTCTAAGTTCACAAAGGGAGAATGTGCTCCTATATTCTGCTCCTGACTTCATAAAGTTTGGCTGAGCCAGCAACAAACTCAGAGGGAAATAATTTAAAAGGTAAGGCCCTGGAGCTACAAGCTAAAAAAATTTCTCAGAAGTGACCCTCGCCCCATGCCTCTGGAAGAGAAAATAACAACCACAGACACCAAATGATATGCCTGCCATTGCAGTTGCAGTCTCCTCCATCCCACATGGTACTAAATCAAGTCTAAATGAGACCTTGGCAGGGCTGCACTTCTGGGCATACCCCTTGATGGTAGTAATTACTCTATTTATCTGCAAAAGCCTCCTAAAATAAGCAGACAGCAGAAAAGTATTCCCATCTCCAGCTTCAAGGAGGAGTCTGAGCTGGGTCCAGATCTCAGGACCTCAAAAACCTCTAGGGAAAAAGAATATGTTGATATTACAGAGAAACATTACATAAGGTTGTTTATTTAGCTCTCTTCTATTAGAATACAGAAAGGAATTTGAGCATGCAGTGAAGGAGGGAAATGGCCCCAGCCATTTCCCCCTGCTTTTATAGCACATCCCTAAATACACTTACAGACCAGTGCCTTTAGAAGCTAAGGTAGCCACAATGGCCGGGGGGGGGGGCTTTATCCTTTTAATAACCATCACTAGAATGATTTCTTGCAATATCCCTTCCCCAAACAAACTGGAATATTTGCGCACAATCAAAATGGAAGCTCTATCCTTCTATTCATGACACCCAGAAAAATATCCAGATGTGTACTTCCTGATAGGCCTAGATATGGAAGTTAATATCAACCTCTACATCAAAGCACAAAACTTTTTCCATTGAGGATTTTTAAGTGTATGGCGTACATTCCAGCATCACTAGAAATACATTCCAACATATGGTTAGATCATAAGAACATCACTTGATATACTATTGCTATCTTAGCTCAATCCAATCCACTTGGAATAGCCTACCAGACACATCATCTGCTTAATTCAAGCCACACGTCCAAGTGGAGTCTGTCCCTAAATATTCAGGGGAATTTCCCAATAAGAGAGAGCAAACACTGCAAAATATCAGACTACTATCAAGTGAAGTCCCGCAGACAGCTTTGCTGCAGGTCAATATTTAATTGCACTATTAAATAGGCAGAACTTTTTCTAAGATGAAGGCACAAACTAAGTACCCTAAAACAGAAAAGTAAGGAAAGCTCGGAACCATTAGCAAACTTGCACATGAAGCCTACAAATAGGCTCACAAACAAATAATACAATTTGAATGCAGAACTATGCATTTGGTACAGCTTCAATAGTACAAGAGCATTTGTCTTGAATCTAGAAGTGATTTTATTTATTTCTTAAAGTGGGGAAAGAGGATGAGAAGAGAGTTAGTTAAATTCAAGAATTCAACCAAGTGGCTCTAATCCTTGAGTAGAAGAATTGTCTCATGACCACTGCACTTCAGAGGGACTTCAATGAAACTACAAAATGCAGCTCAACAAAATGCTCCATCGAACTGGAACTAGTTGCCTCTAATTGGCCCACTCATTTCTTTGCTGGATGATCTTCTGATCCCTTGGAGGCAATCACTCAAAAGAGACTGTTATGCGTACAACACAAGGTGTAACCAACTAGTATCTGAATGAGGGAAATTAAGAGACTGCTAGACTCACTCAAAATATGTACTCACCCAGTTTGTAAAAATCTCTGTCCAAAGGGTTGATTTGATCATCACATGAAACTATGGCTAGCCTAATCATTTGAACATCAGGAAGTTTGGGCTAGTAGGGCACCCAAAGCAGAATGTGAAAAATTAACCATGCTTCCTTGAGTCCACTTGCCAAGAAAAGCTGGGGATAAACATTTTAGATTATCTATGGCTTCACACAAAATACTGGCTTGCTATCTATCACTGCCCTCACCCCAACACAGACCAGGATCCTAACCAGGTCTTTGTGGGGGAAAGAGAATGAAAGTGGTATTTCTGAGGCAAACCAGTATTTGAATGATCATATGTAAGCCAAGCCCTGGTCCCACATACTAACTATAGTTTAAAAACCAAGCCATGTGTGACAGACTACACTTTAAAATCTCAGAAGTGCTTTGTAAACAGGTAAAGAACTGTGAAGGGTTAATTCTTCACAGAGCCAGAAAGCCTTAAGTGACAGGCTGCTCTAAGGAATCTAGTTGGTTAGCATCAGCTGAACAGAGAAAGACTTCTGAACTGGATGCTGAGAATTCAGCCTGATTTCAGCCCTAGCTGAGAATAGTCGAATACTGATGGTTTCAGAATTCAGCCCTAACTGAGAGCAGTATAATACAGACAGGAGAACTGGGGGAAAGTTGGCAAGGAAGTCTGGGAAGTAGGCAAAGCCTCCCACTCAGGCCAAGGAAAGGGGATAGCAGAGAAAGACTTGAGAGCTGAATGCTGAGGAGAAATTCAGTCTGAATTCAGCCCTGACTGAGAGCAGTTTAACACAGATAGAGTACTGGGGAGCAGTGTTCCTTCTAAGCTGAGTTATTGTGAGCTAGCTCCGGCTCACACATTTTTGTCTTAACTCAGGAAGAATGGTTCCAGAGCAAACTAAGTTATGCAGCAGCCAAATCGATCGCTCACAACTTTAATGCCACAAGGCTCCATAGTTTAGAGGGAGCATTGCTGGGGAAGTTGGCAAAGAAAAGTGGGGAGTTAGGCGAAGACTCCCATTCAGGCCAAGAAAAGGGGATAGATCTTCAAGAGATAGAAGAATTTCCCTACCCAGTTAAAACAGGGAGATAGTGGAGAGATCCCTGGTCTGGTGTGGTTAGAGACCATCTTTTGAAACCAGAAGGGTCAGTAAAGCTCAAGAACAGTATTGGTGTGTTTAGTGAAGGAGTTTGGGTACAGGACAGAATATCCCAGTCTTCTGGAAACTAGAAGAGTCAGTGAATACTCAAAGAAAGTGTACTGGTGTGTTGAAGAAACACTGAAACAAAAGCCCCTCATTTTAAAGGTTCTAAGTCACTGTGAAAAGCTTAAGAAAATGTCAGTTGCTTGAAACATATGAATGGTAGTCTGTGCCTATATTGATTTACCTCAGAAATTTTACCCCTGGTTTCACCTGACCGTCCTCCCTCTACACTGAATAAAATATTTTGTTATTTTTGAACTTTAAAAAGCCTCGAGTGCCATTTCAGTGGCTTAAGTTAAAGGGGGATCTCGACCATTCCCTCAGGTTCCTGGGCTGAACCAGCAGCAAAATTTTATACTGTGACAGGGTGGGACTGGCACAGTTCTTCAGAAAAGAAAATCAATAAATAGGGCTGCTCAGTCAGAAAGGAAGAGAAAAAAGGAGGGAAAATCCTGCCTCTGAGGGAAGGAAATGAGTAACAGCAAATTTAAATCAGTAGGGACACATTTGGTTATTTTTAGAGGTTCATTTGATTTTGATATATTATTCCGCTATAGCATAAAAAGAAAATATTAAAATGGTCTTTCCTTCCAACAGTGGGAGGTAACACAGTATAATAAAGAAAAACTTTCTCAAAAAAGCATCAGTAATAACAATTTGGTAATATTGTTTACATTTTATCACTTAAAGATGGCAGATCTGCTGGTAGCCCTCTTTTTAACTACTTCGTTTACTTAGTGTGGAGCAGAACTAACTTATGTATATTTCAGGAACTGAAGTGAATCTTCCTTTTTCCCAAAAGCCCAGAAAAATGGAAATACATTCTCTTCTCCACCACCAATTATAATCGACATTTGCTTCTGTAAGTCTTTCACACATGGGAAAAGCTTTCAAAAGCACTTCAGATTTTAGCGATGACAAGCATATTAAAGTATTCTACAGAAATACACATGAAGCAATAATGTTCAGTCAGGACAGAACAGATTATTGTGCATGTTCTTTTTAGCATTAAATGCCTCTCTCACCTCATAAACATTATATGTAGCTATTACAGTTATACCCTATAGATAACTTCAAAATATTCTCTACAAACACCTCTCAGCATGACGACCAGTTGTTCAAACAACTGAATCAAGAAATGCGAAGTTGCACATGCTCTATAAAGGTAGCTTTTGTCCTGAACCATGCTTTTATATCATAGGGTCTGATATCTAGTTTTCTAGAGGCTCATCCACAGGTTATATGCAGACCTATGAAATGTAAAGCTGCATCATAAAGAACTGGGTGAAATTGCCCATGGGGCTGTCATGCCATTTTGATTTTGAGCTTTACTTTAAAATATATTCTTTATGCCATTGCAGATGAAGCTGAAAATGTTCGAGTGCTGCCTGTTCTTATTTCAGAAGCCAGAAATTTAGGCAGTTGGAAGTAGTTTTCAGAGTCCTCAACAGCTCCCTGCCCTGTCCGCATAGCTACTTTTCCAAGGGCCTACAATCCCTTGTGGTCCCCCGACTTTCTTCTCTTCTTAGTCTCCATACTTTTCTCCTTCTTACATTCCCCCCACACAAACCTCAGTCCTTGCCAAAAGCTCCAGGTACTTTGGAACTCTGCTACCACTGAGAGGGGAAGTGGCTGAGTCCTGGAAATACAATTCTCAAGTACTTGCACAGGCACACACACTCAAATGAACACACCTCCGCCTCCCCCTCTCTCGCTCCCTATTAATGAGCATATATGGGTGCTATTCGTGCTCACAAAACCCCAGTACAACTGGCAAAAAAATGTGGTTATAGCATTCTGTATTATGATGTGAAATCTGACACTACTCAGCATTGGACACTGCAGGCCCCAAGCTCTTCCATGAACCCATCTACATCCTTCAATTCTTAACAGGTGGCTGTGATTAGTTGTAGAACTGTGCGCATACCCCAAATACTCCCCACGCATTTTTTAAGGAATAAAATGAGCCTTTTCTTCATACAAGTAAGTTTTTGAGAAAGCCTCTGAAACTTTTCAGGAAGGGAGAACAGGAAGAAGGCACTTCAAAACAAAGCTGAATTTTTTTTTCAGCACAGAATAGATCCTTGTGCCAGGTAGGACAGCACAACAGCAAATTGCAGTAATAAATTAGCAATGAAGCCAAAGGCGCAGTAAGTCCAGTTGCTAGCAGGCATAAACTGAAAATTCATACACACCCATTATGAGCAGGGAATGTAGTAAAAGAGAATCAGACTATGATCTGGGCAACCTAGGTTCGAGTTCTCACTATGCAGTAGAAGCTTGCTTGGTGATCTTGGGCTAGTCACACACTTGCAGCCTAACCCACCTCTCAGGGGTATTGTGAGCGGGGCTTTTTTTTCTGGAGGAACGCACCGGAATAGAGTTCAGGAACCTCTTTGACAAAATTCTTTTAAAACTATTTAAAAGTTCATGAGGTTTCAGTATACAGGTTGAAAACTTACATTTTCCTCTTGAGAGTTCTGGAACCTCTTTTTCCAGAAAAAGCCCTGATTGTGAGGATAAAAAGGGAGACAAGAGGTCAGTGTAAGCTGCTCTGGGTCACCACTGGGAAGAAAGACGGGATATAAAGGAAGTAAAAGAAGCCCGGCTCTGGTTCTTCCTGGGCAGAAAAGATATTGCCACTTTGGTGCATGCCCTGGTAACATCTAGATTGGATTACTGCAATGTGCTCTATGTCATGCTGCCCTTGAAGACTGTTCAGAAGCTACAGTGGGTACAGAATGCTGCAACCAGAGTGTTGACTGGAGCAGGTCATAGGGACCATATAACTCCAGTCTTGTTCCACCTACACTGGCTTCCAATTTGCTTGCAGGCTCAACTCAAGGTACTGATATTGACCTTTAAAGCCCTGTACAGCCTGGGACCAACATACCTTAAGGACCACCTTCTCCCATACAAACCTACCTACACACTCCATTCATCCTGAGAAACCCTGCTTTGGTTGCCCCTGCAATCTGATGCTAGCTTAGTGGCAATCTGAGATAGGGCCTTCTCCATTGTGGCTCCAAAACTTTGGAATTCCCTCCCTAGGCAGATTTAGTTGTCTCCCTCTATTGGCATCTTTCACCAGCAGGTAAAGATTTATGTGTTTCATCTGGCATACCCCAAAAATGGTTACTGGCCCTTCTTCTAGTGTTATGTGTTTTTAATTTAATTTACTGTATTTTGTTTTTATGTTTTATGTTCGCCACCTTGTGGATCCTATTTGGGGGAAAAGGCCATATTAACATATTTTAAATAAACAAAACTATCGCAGGGCTCTGTATTTCATAGGAGAAGCTGACTGCTCACCATAATATGGGTATTCATCTCTGTGTTTATGCACTCCACTGATTGCCCTACTATGCAAAAGACAAAGACACCATGGGTTCTGATTATGCTATAAAAGTCCAATTATGTGTTTTAAAATAAATACTGCTACCTTTCCCCAGTCTCTGACTGATGTACAGGAATGCTGCTCTGTGCACAGCAGTTTGTGCAAACCAAGATATTATTTGGTGCAAAGACTATATCTTGTATATGTGAGGAACCTAACAACCTGTATGTACATGTACAGATCATGCGGCATGACAATGCAAAACTAGCCTTTACATAGACAGAGCATCAGAACAGTGCTGCTTAACAATGAGAGAAATGCAACACGAGGATTCCTAAATGTATGAATGAGCCCTTAATGAAATCACCCAATTTCCCCCAAGGTTAATGCAGCATATCTGCCATTTAACACAGCTGGGCAGCGGGGGAATCCCTGAGTTTAGATATCATGCTGCAGCCACTGCTTTCCCTTCTCCTCTTTGGCCAAGAGAAGCAAGCCCCAGATTCACATCGTAGCCATGATCGGATTTGTCCCAATCCCAGCTCAAGCAGCTTTACACCACCCCACTAACAAGATCAGTACTGGCCAAACAGGGTTTATCCAGGCTGATCAGAGATGGATTAGATAATGAAACCCTAACTGCATAAAGCTGCTGCTGGTAGGCATAATAAATAACAAATGACAAATAAGAAGTATATGGGCACACGGCGCACCCTCCCCAATTAGTGTTTTGGTAATAAACGACTGCTTTCAAACCTCCTCTATGCCCAGAATGTAAAGTGTTTCATATATACAAGTCACATTTTATAGTGAAATTAATATCAGTGACTGAGTTACTGTGACTTTACAAGTTGTCTCCACTCTCCGCACTGTCAATGACAATCTAAAATGTGACAACAGTCCATTAGAAATCACAGAAATAATAACAAGGCCTGTTACCTTTACAGTGAATGTAGACATAGGGTCAGGAAGCTAATGCAATATCTAAAGGACAAAGATGTTTTTGATTTGCAGTGGCAGGAGTTCCATATTTCACGTTATAGGAAGTGTTCTGCCAGCAAGCACTGATCAAGACTCAGCTATCTTCATATCACACAGTATTTAATAGGAGTTACTACTGGAGTTGGCATAAACCAGCATGGATTGGATATGTACATAACACCACTCTTTTACCACAGACAATGCATGAGCCTCTTTGCTCACGGATACAGTTTTCTAATGCACCATAGTAGTTATGACAGCATTTGTAAGCCTACATTTAATAATGGCTCTGATGGTATAGCTATTATCAGAAAATCTGATCACTAAGGGTTATATACCATCAAAAATATGAGGTATAGTTCAGTTCCTTACTTACTCCTTAGGTAGAATATAAGAGACTAGTAACAACACAATCCTAGACATGTCTGTCCAGAAGTAGGCCCCACTATGCTCAAGGGTGCTTACACCCAGGTAGGACTATAGGACTATACCCTAGGGAAGAAAAAAAAGCCAAAAATGGCCCATGTTGACTATACACATCTGGAACCTTTACTCTCAAAATCTTATACTGTCTGAATCAAGGAACAGAAAAATCTGAATACACACACCCACAAAACCTAAGACTTAATCCTTATGGATAAAGTAAAAGAATATGCCAGTAATGATTAACATATAAAAGGTTCTGTTAAGGCACTCGGAAAAGGCAAGTTAATCTGTAAGATGCTTTCAGACCTATATACTTAATAAACTAGACTACTATATAAGACTATTAGAGTTATCACAGGATACGACTTATTTCCAGTTTCATACATTGTCTCTCACAGATACCACCACATATGCCAGGTACCCTCTGGCCTTATGCAATCTAAAGTTTTCTATTTTTAGTACTACATTTAAAAAAAATAACTTGGAATATTTTCCTCTGGTTGTTAAATGGTTTCTTTGCTTTTTTTTAAAAAAAAAAAAATCTGAAATTCCTGAGAGTTGTGTTTACATAAACCCATCTGCATTCCCGTAAACATATGTTACTATGCACAGATGTTACCCAAAGGCAAACATCAAAAAGCCCCATATTAGTAAAATCTACATTAGTATAAAATCTTGAATCATGTCTTTAGCTGAGTCCAGCATTTCTTAACATACACATTACTATCTCTGCAATATCAGTAAAAACACCCTAATCGTTCCTCTTGTACGTGGCTTGTAAGAAAGAGGAATCCTAAGCAGATCTACTCAAAAGTCAGTCCTATTTGATTCAGTGGGGCTTACTTCCCGGAAAATATTCTTAAGACTGAAGCCTAATCACTTTTGTGGCAAGCACAAACCCTAGTTTGCTTTTCCCCCTGAATCATACAGTATTATTTGTTATCTTCCTTATAAACCAGCATCCCAAATCAGGATTAAACCATGATCTGGAATCTTCATTCAGAAGAGAGAGAATGTACCAGTCTACAAATCCCAGAGGAGTAGCTGCATTAGTCAGTTGCAGCAAAAACAAAGATAGTATTGTGGCACCTTAAAAGATTCCAGCAGGTTTTGTGGACTAGAGGAGGAATCATGAAGGAAGGAAAAACCACATTCATGCTGCTCTGAAGGAAGGACAAGATAAATATAATAAAATAAACACATCTAGGCCACAAACTTTTATGCTAGAATAAAAATTTGTTAGCCATAATCTGTGGCACAGACCTAACTATAAACTATAGTTTGTTGTCAAAGGAAAAATAATCAGTTTTTGATCCTCACATGAGGAGAGGGGCTAGAGGGAGAAGAAGTACGTGTGTGAGTATTTGTGAGGCACATTCACACCTCGACAAATCACGGTTTGTCATTACACATAAATCACTCTATATTCCATATAAAACTGAAATAACTGGCACACAATATAAGGCATTAGTCAAAAGAATTTTCAAATTCCCTGCAAACTCAGTCTCTTGTAATAATTTGTTCCCACTTTACTAAAAGTGTGTGCCTATGCCTTAAATTTCTGTGACACATTAACAGCTCAAGAGCCACAAAGCAAACTTTAACATCAAGCTCTCTCATTGAAGTGTCCAATATAGATTTAAAAGACCTCTACTATAAACAAACCTTGAAAGCAAAAATAAAATAATCTATGAATAACTGCACACGAAGAGACAAACAGCACACAAATTCCAGAGAGTTGCTATGTTAGTTTTTCTCAGCAAGCCTGTGCCTTGCCAACTTTGGACCACCAACAAGAGCTATACAGGCACTCAGAAGTTTCAGCAGAAAACAACAAATGGATACGAATAAATCACACTGTTTTCAAAGAGCAGGAACACATTCAATGTCAGAAACAGCAGCAAGCATTGAGGCCACCTGCTGATTTGCCCCAGCAAAGCTCAGCAACATAATATATTTCAGTTATTAAATATAGTTTCAGTGTAGTTTATATTTTTCCTTGCTCATAATTTTACAGAGCAGAAGAAAGCATGTGCAACAATTACAGATAATAAAAACAATTATCTGGAAGACAATCTACCACATGAGCATCCAAACAGATTCAGCATAACACACGAACAGAGAATAAAATTCCATTCCTTGGAACAAATGCTGTACAAATGCTTCTAGAAACAAAGGATGCCAGTACGAGACAACACTCTTTCTATCCTACTGCATTAGCAACTCCAGAATAATTTTCAAAAATCCCCTCTACTACTTACAGCTCTGTGTAGACATCCTCTAGAAACAAAACTGCAAAATTAAGCAAGCACAGCTGACAGACAAGTCAGTGACCAAAAAACTGCACTGATGTTTTCTACTTAAAACTGGTTCTAGCAGGTTAACTTTCTATAATGTAGTCTAGCGTACAACACAAGAAAAGGCCATTCAGCAGTTTTGGGCGGGGGGGGAAGAGGTTATCAGTGATAAGCCTACTTCTGGATGAAGTATTGTCTAGTTTATTATACTCACATGTACTACATTCATTTGAATTTTTGTCATATCTCTAGTAAGATCCTGAGCAAACAGAGTCACCACCCCCAAATCCAATTTGGGAGTTGGACTACAAGTGATCCATCTCATATACTATTTGCAAGGACAGGGAAGCTAAAGAATGCAATACCCTTTTCATAGTTAATGCATAAATAATGACATACCCAGACTTTATTCTCTCAACTGTCAAGCACTTTCTCCCTGTATACTAGAAATCAGTTTGCCTCACATCTTCGATGGAGTATGTCCATACCAAGAAGTTTTCCAAGGACTGTACCAGGAACTGCTATCACAGGTAACGCTGCGGGGTAACACCACTGATTAGGAGACCATTTCCAGTTTTTGTTCTAGAAAGGGAATGCATCATTTAAGTGATATTCACTTTAACATTACTCATGACGCTTGGATGATCATTCATGATGAGAAACACTGGCACTTTTTCACTGTCTGAAAGGTACTGATACATGAAGTTACTTGAAATTATAGGTTGACATTATTCTTAGTAAGAGAATCTGTTCCAAAGGAAGCCTGGGGCTTACCCTCCCCTAGATCTATGTGAGTAAGCATCCCACCAGCCACTCAAATCATCATGCAGTGCTTCTTGCAAGTAATTCCTATGTAAAGAAAGCATAAAAACTTCCCAAGAAAAAAATCAGCACGAGAGATAGTTTGACACATATTCTCCTGGAAAGGAACTGGCTCATGCCTTTGATATTTCCAAGGAGTCTTGGTGCATCAAGTACATTAGCAGATGAGTAAGTGCAAACAGTTCCAGAAATGGCCAGAAGAGGTTTATTTGTTTTATTTAAAACATTTGTATCCCACATTCTCTGTTAACCACAGTTGAGCCCTACACTATATCTTTGTATTTCTATACATTGCTTGTTTGTTAACATATAAAATAAGACAAATACTAAAAACAGGAAGTAAAGAATAGGTCATTTACCTGTGCTTGTAAATGGCATTTTAAAAACCAGATACACTTAAAAGAAGAGTGACGGTAGAATGGCATAGCCCAGTCTTATCAGAAGCTAAGCAGGGCCAGTACTTGAATGGGAGATCACCAAGGAAGACTCTGCAGAGGAAGGCAAGGGCAAATCACCTTTTTTCTCACTTGCCTTCAAAGGCCCTTGCTGAGGTTGTCAAAAGTCAGTTATAACTTGATGGTATTTACATACTTACACTTAACAGAGTTCAGACTGATGCAATCTGTATTTGAACATTCTCTAGTGAATATAATCTATATAACTGCCTTACAAAACATAGAAATAGTCTTTCTTCACTCACCTGGGTTTACTCTATATGTCTGACTGAAGTGCCAATGACACCAGTCCACAGCCTCATTCATACACGAGAGCAACCACTGCTTGCAATGGCAAAAAGAATTCTGCAAACAAAGAGAACTATTTCCCCATCCATAGCCAAGAAAAGGAATGCACAGAGCTGCCTCACTGGACTCCGGAATAGGCATGTCAAAAAACTGTCCTCTAAGAGTTACCCTTTATTGTTAAGGAACATGTCAACAGACCATAATGAATCTCCCTTTCCTTACAGCATCATAGCTTAGTACAATCACTTATAACTAATACCAAAATTTCATGACAGCCCCTCATTTTTAAAGTTTCAGGCCAGTATCCTCCAGCAGATTTCCATAAGTTCAAGGTAATTGCTCCTTCCCTCTCAGCTGCAGAATCCATGAATGCTTTTAAAGTGATCTCTTAGGGTGAACTGACATGCAAGATTTCAGTTCTGTGACTGAAAGTCAAGATATGTAATTTGTGCCTAAACAGCAACTGGGCAGGGGGCCACTGGGGAAAGGGATTCCTATGCCATTTCCTTAACCAAACTGCCCCCTAGCTGCATTAAGCCCCAGTAAAAAAGTCAGGTACCAGCTTTTTATTATCCTTTTTACCTGGAGGTGCATTCCTGATCCAGGAAACAGCACCAGAAAGTTAAATATTTCTTCCTCACAGCATTGTCCCAGTCCTTAACATCCTCCCACAGCTGTTTTAAGGGCCAAATGGCATGTGTGAAGTTCCAGTGACTCCAGAATCACAGGTAGATTTCGCCTTATACAACAGAGTGCTCCCATCACAGGAGGTCTTGTTCCATGAGATGACAGTACTCAAAATACAGTGTATTAAGAATGCAGTTCACACACCTGTCTTACCTCAGTAAATCCTTGTTTTGCTTTGGGTAGCCACCCTAGCAGCACACATGCCATGTGGCCCTGATGAGGGTAGGAAGGTAGGGTGTAAACTGTGTAAAATAAAGAAATGAGCTCCTGTCTCTAGTTCCAGCTCCTGCCAACCTAGCAGTTCGAAAGCAAGAAATTGCAAGTAGATAAATAGGTACCACTTTGGTGGGAAGGTAACAGCGTTCCGTGCACCTTGGTGTTTAGTCATGCCGGCCACATGACCACGGAAACGTCTTCGGACAACGCTGGCTCTTCGGCTTTGAAACGGAGATGAGCACCGCAACCCTAGAGTCGGATTCGACTGGCTTTCGAGCAAGGGAACCTTTACCTTTAATAGTTGAGGATTAAGTTATCAATTGTCCTTCAAGAACTGTATTTATACTTTGGCTAAGCAGCACACTAGCTAACCTGGATGAGTCACAACTGTGAGTGAACTCTTGTGCATCATTTTTAAGAGTGAGCCTCTCCCACCAAGCAAAGAGAACGAAGGCTGCAGAAGGAATCACTCAGATTGCCCCCATCTCTAAAAGAAACCCGACACTGCCTCATTCCAACACAGGAGCAAAGAAGACTACTGTGAAGAATATACAGGAATAGGAGACATCACAAACTTTCTTCTGGAGCAAAAGATTAAAACAACATTTTTCCATTTAAAAACACACTTTCTTCATCTATAAATGGATACCACCAGTTCCCAAAGAGACTGTTTCTAATCAGCTTGAATCTCCTTCTGCAATCTTCCCTAACCCTCTTCTTGAAATGATGGCTTCCTAGCACGTGTTTGGGCTGTGCCAGTGTGTGTGTGCCAGTGTGGTGTGTGTGCCAGTGTGTGTGTGTGTGTGTGTGTGTAGTGCCTGAGCAACTGTCACACGTGATGGACTACACACAATTCACTATTTCCTCCAAAACTGCTATTCCACGTAGGGGGTTTTGTTACGCTTGAAGCTGCGTGCACAATCTTAGCCGCGCCGTCTTTTAAGTTTAAACTACCCCAACAGAATGGATTGAAATATGAAATGGGAGGAGGGCAGATTGATGTACGCCGCCCCGCGCTCCTTGGAAGAAATGCGGGATAAAAAAAAATGTGATCAGTCCTCCGAGACCCGCCAGTGATGCGTTTGTCAAAAGCCCACAGAAAGACCTGGTCCGGCCGCCCAGCATCCTCCCGACAGGCTCTCCCGTCCCAACCCAGCACGGCTGGCCCTTCAGCCGCGCGCTCCGCGCACGCACCACGCGCAGGGCCTCCCCGCGGGCAGCGCCTGGGCGAGCGGACGCGCGCTCCCTCCCCCCCCCCCGCTCAAGGCCACAGAGGGACCGGCCGGGGCCAGGATGGCGCCGCCGCGGGAGCCCCGCCGCTACCTGCATGCCGCCGCCTTCGGCCGCCTCCGCCTCCGTCCTCAGCCTCTTGCTCTGGCCGCTCTCGGCGCCGTCGCCTCCGGGCATTGGCTGCTCCAGCTCGGGCTCCCGCTTGACCCCTCGAGGGGCTAGTCCGCCGCCGGGCAAGAGCTGCTGCTGCTGCTGTTGGATGCCCTCCGCCATCCGAGCCGGACCCCCGGCCGCCCCGCTTCCCCTAGGGGGAGCCGCAGCCGTCCGCGTCGCCTCACAGTCACGACTAGTCGGCCCAACCGGTCGCGATAACCCAGCAAGCGCGGAGGCCCAACCTAAGCCTGGCCCGCCCAAACCTAGTGGCCACACGGCGAGGAAACGAGGTCTCCGGGCAAAGGCGGCGGCGAATGGCCAAAGCCCAGCAAGCAGGCTCCGACAGTGACTCGGGCCCGCCGGCCAGCGCCGAAAAGAACCGAGGACGAGACAGTGGCGGTCGCCGGAGAGCGGGAGGGAGGGAGGGAGGGAGGCAGGGAAAAGGCCGAAGCCCCTCGGCAATCTCCGGAAACGCCGTGCAAGAGCGGAGAGACGACGCGACCCCCTCCCCTCTCTTCGGCAATCTTCGGGAACGGGCCTGGGGGAGCTGGGGAGGGGAGAACGGCGACAAAGGGGGCGGGGCTATAAGGGGCCACTGGGTGGAATTGAGAGGCCGCCTAGGCGAGGGAGGGAGTGGATGGCCCGAGGGAGGCCGTTTTGCCTCGGCTCCGCCGGGGCGGTGAAAAGAAGGTGCCCGCCCACTGTCTGAAATGCCGAGGTCGGAATCCGTGCCCTGAAGGGGCTGAGCGCGTTTCGTTTGGTACCGCGAGGAGCCCCTCTAAACTGATCAGTTCTAAACGGGCTGCCTTGGACGCACTTCCCTTGAGGGCTCGCCCTCTCCCTAGTAAAGAAGGGGGGGGGAATGGTAGTTGTGATCGGAGTTTCTCTAAAACGAGAAGAGCGAGGGCCGGAGCTTGCCGCCCTGGAAGTGCTTGCGCCTCAGGGTAGAACTGGCTGTGTTGACGCCCGATGGCACATGCTTGCAAGCATTCCCTCCTTTATTCCCTCTTGGCACGTCGCCGCCATTTAAGCGGCGTTGGAAACGAGCTTGAGGGCTTAAACTACGTCACGATATCTACAAAAAGAAGATGAACACACAGCAAAACCCTATGGCTGCGCGGTGAACATTGACATGAGGAGGAGACTTGTCTGGCAGCATCTGAGGGGTAGCCTGATTGATGGAGGACCCTGAGCAGGCGCTTACCAGGAATGTGTGTGAACAAATCTTTTATTTTTGACATTTCTGGATAGTGGACATACTGCAAATGCATCTTCGGTATATCCAAATGGACTTTTGGTTCTGGCCAGAAGTCAGTGTTGCTCTAGAATACATCATTGTAAGAAACTCAGTAAACAATACAAGAATCAATTCACAAGGGGAAAAGAAAACAGGAGAAATAGTCAAATTTGCTATAGAAGTAGGTTTTAAATTGTATCATGTTAGAGAATGGAAAAATGCCCTCCACAAAGAGCAGTAGCTTGAAATACAGCAGTTGATTTTTCTTTTCATAAACTGGTGGCCACCATACTAAAAAAAATTCTTCTTGGTTAAGGTCAGAACCTTAAACAGATTATAGTTCAGATGCTATAATGCAGCATCAAAATCAGGCGTCACTAGTCTTTCTTCTGAGTCATGAAAAATATCCTGAGCTACACTCCCCACACAGGCACATATTACTGAGTTTTGTAGAAACAGAACATGGACTAGGAAGAGCACCAGAAATAAAGTTACCAGGTAAGCAGCATGAGGAATAATTAAAAAAAAAAAACTAGAACAGATCTTTTCACAATTTATTTCTCAGTATTTTAGGGGATGCAGCTGGCAAGCTACTGGTAGCTCACAAACTGCCTGTTTATAGACTGCTGAACAAAACTGACTATAAAACCTGGTTCAAATGTGCAGAAATGTTATGAACTGTGCCAATTCATACTGCGTGTGTAAAATTACATCTTTGAGTACTCCCCTACTGACAGGGATATTGAGGTGTGAATTGAGGATCTTGCCTCTGACAGTCTGCTGGAGTTCTGTTGACCAGTCCTGACCCAACAGGATACAGCAGCGCTGATACTTTGCATGACTCCTCTCCCAAGATAAGCAGTTGATCCTTGCTCATTCCAAGAGTGCCCTTTATCTGAGCAGTGGTTTAGCTTCTCTGAGGCCCTGTTGCCTCAGCAAACAAAAACCTGCCTAGAGCCTGTCTCTCCTCCTGGCCGCTCCTTACCATCTTGGCCCATCTCAGTCTCTTGGCCCACATCCTGCTTCTTCTCACCCTTACCTTCAGGTGACATGAGACAGAATGTGGTGTAGTGTTTAGAGTGTCACTCTAGGATCTTCAAGACCCAGGTTCAAATTGCCTCTGTCATGGAAGCTTGCTGGGTCACCCGGGGCCGGTCACACATACTCAGCCTTACCTCACAGGGTTGTTGTGAGGAGAGGCAAATTACGTAAGCCGCTTTGGGTCCCCATTAGGAAGGGAAAAAATGTATGGAGTAAACATTTTACAAAGATGGAATCTTCTTGTCCTTGTGAACCCCTAGCTGTGCCAGCATTGCCGTAGCTTACACAGACCTCGTCCACTGCTCCTTACTTCCTGAACTGTGCCTTTTTGAAGCTACTGGCATTGGCCAGCCCTGATCATGTGACCAGCCCAAGCTGGAGCTATGGGCGTGAACTGCTTATGGCAGTACTGTAAGCGGAAGCCCTGCATGAAGGATAGATATCTGGATCCCATGAAACAACAGAATTAACAGCATTAAAAATATTTGCATTAAAATATTATCTGGACAGGCCCTGACCATACAAGGAAATGCTGATTTGAGTAATTTCTGTTTACAGGCATTCTAAGCCATTTGTGTATGTTTATAATGCTGAATTTAGGAGTCATGTGAGCACACGCAGTGAACTGGAAGAGCTGAGAGCTTGAAGGAAAGCATACTGTGAACACTTTTGCTAGAAAACTAATGTTAAAAATGGGATCTTTAAAATGCAAAAGTTCAACACCATATGTGTGATGTAATATGCAAGCTAATGATGTGGCTTTTCTGACTCCGACCCAACAAGCTTAAGCGCAAGCAGATCTTTCCTTAGCCTGAGAACTCCAGACAACTTCTTTTGCTGAATTTTGCCATTATAAGAAGTGAGAGAAAAGTGCCGTGTGGTAGGGTAAAGTCCATAACAACAGTTTGATGAACGGCCATAAAGGCCACTATTTCCTGTCTGATCAAAGTCAGTTTACTGCCACATGAGATCATGAGTAACACAACTGGAAATGCATAACTTTGGCAATGGTACTTGGCTTTCGTAGCATTCTTCTGTGTTCCTTACAGTGCTATCAAGCTTTGGTTCCTGTGCTCCCTATGCAGGAAATGTGTCAGCTGTGATCTTTATACTTGATCTGCCTGTTCCACATCTTTACTTGCCAATGGTTGTCCTGCCATTAAATGTTAGGCAGCCCACTTGTTCATATCTTGAGCTGAGTAATTTTGAAGATGTCAGCATTTGAAACGCCACTCAGAAACAGTGGCTTCAGTAGGACTACTTCAGAGTAAATGTTTGAAGCCACAGGTTTTCACCCTGAGTACTGTCAGCAAAAGGAAGGTGGATATTTGCTACATTCCCCTCCCTGTAGCAGTCTGTTCCAGCTCCCAAAATGTAGATTATTGAGTTTGTGTGACCTGCATAGACTAATGTCACTAATGGGGGTCAGAGGGTTGTAGTGGGAAGGGGAGCAGGATGAAATTGCCCCTCCTTCTTTTTCATTGGTGAAGCTACACTGACAGAGAGGGCAGTTTCACCTGCTTTCCCTCTCCTCCCTGCACCCCACTGACCCGTGTGGCTGTTATTCCATGAAAGTCACAGTGCTCTCAAAACCCCAATAATCTACTTTCCAGGGGGATCAGAAGGGACTGCTGGGAGACAGCAAGGATCTATGTTCCTTCCACAGACATACATAGCATCAAAAGGAATACAACAACTGAATATAAGGTGACCACCCTAAAAGAAGATGAAGGGAGCTTCGACTCTCAGAAGCTTATACATCTAGGGTACTACGGGACTCAAATCTAGCTACCCTAAAAGGTAAAACACTTTTTTTTTTAACTATTATGTATACCAGTGTATGATGACCTTATTTTTCTTGTTAACATTCCTAGGAGAAAACCTAGTGTTCCTTTCAGGTAGATGTGTAATCTTTCAAGTAGCACAAGTACATAAGAAGAAACCTACTGGATTAGACCAGGAGTCCAGTCCATTGTACTGTTTTACACAGCAACCACACAGCTGCCCTGGAGGGCCAGCAAACATATTATTGCATAACAAAATTTGAGTCCACTGGCACCTTGAAGACCAACAAAGTTTTATTCAAGGTGAGCTTTCATGTGCACACACACTTCTTAAAGGTGTCACTGGACTCAACTTTGTAATGCTGCTTCAGATCAACACAGGTACCCACCAGATTCTATATTATTGCATATATTGACTTCCTGATGGGTTCTGATTCACTGTGCTATAGATACAGTTCTCTTTACCATTGTTAAAAAAAACCAATTTGTATGGGAGGGTAGATGCTACTCAACAGGCATTTGTAAAAAAGTGCTTAACATTTAGCGTTATTCCACCTTTAACCACCTTCAGAGTGGTTGAAATGTAGACTTTCATCAGTGCCTATTGTTGTAGGAGTAGGGAAATTAAGAGGCCTCCATTACAGCAATAAAGTCCATCCATAAACATGTCACTTGTGGAAGATAATGTGTCATAACAAAGAGTCTTCTCTTTCAAGTGAAGAATTGATAAGGCTTCCCCTCCCTCTAGCAGTCTGTTCCAACTCCCAGTTGAGTACTGAATCAGATTCAAGATTATGGTACTAACCTTCAAGGCCCTATGTGGCCAGGGACCAACATACCTACGGAATCGTCTCTCCCCATAGGTGCCCTGGAGAGCCTTGCACTCTGCTGAGCAGCGCCATTTGGTAGTCCCCAGCCCGAATGATGTCCGTCTTGCCTCAGCCAAGACCAGGACCTTTTGAGCCCTGGCCCCTGCCAGGTGGAACACACTCCCAATTGAGATCAGGGCCTTGTGGGATCTGTTACAATTCCACAGGGCCCGCAAAATGGAGCTGTTCCGCCAGGCTTTTGGCTGAGGTGGCAGATGTCCAAAATCACACCGGCCTTCCCTGCTCAACTTGATCAATCTTATTATGTACCATCACCTTAGGACACAGCCAAGATCAACGTGACACCAGTACCAGCTGTTCTGTGTCCTCCCTGGCAATGTTGCAGTAGTCACTGTAGTTGTAATCGTTGTGCTGCCGTCAGGGATTATTGACTGCTGAGATTGATGTTTTATATAATAGTATTGTTTTCATTGCATGTTGTGAGCTGCCCTGAGCCTGGGTGTGGGATAGGGCAGGATATAAATTAGATAAATAAATAAATATCTCCTCCTCTGCCAACTGAGCCAGAATGGATTTTGAGAAGGTGGGGGGCAAGAGGCTGCAAAGAGGTGTGAAGATGACAGATGGTGGTGAAGGGGTTGGCAACAAGGGGCTCTGTGTGGTACAACTCCCACAGCAGGGAGAGAGCAGTGAGGTGCTGCAGGGGGCTGGGTAAGAGGTCAGGCTACTGAAGGAACAGCATCAAGACAAAGCCCACATATGTAGACACCTCTTTGTCACCTCCTCTTGCTTTTCCATGCACTGAACAGCTCCCACCAGCTCTCCAGCCTTTCCCCCTTCCTTCCAGCTACTGCCATAAAGTTACTAATTAGTGGGCAGATTTTCCACCTAATTCTGGTCGCAAATGGAGGTGGAAAGTGAGAATGTGAGAAGTTGATGAGAGGAGAAAGAAAGAAAGAAAGAATGGTGCAAAGGGCAGGAGTGGCCATTAAGGAAGGCTGGCCTGCATCCCACTTTTCGGTTCCAATCCATCGGTTGGGAAACTCTGCTATAATCAATACAGAAAGTAGATTACAAGATGTAAGACACTGCAGTAAAAGCAGGTGACACCATAACCATTGCAATGGAACACATCACAATCTAATTCTTGGACTCCTCTGTTCTACTATAATTCTAACTTTTTACAAAACACCTTTTTGAATATTACTGTTTTGCACATTCTGTGATATGATAGAAGTGTGGGAGTCTTCCTGACCTCCTCAGACAGGCCATTCCACAAGATGGGAGCCACCATTGAGAATGCACATGGACACATTAGCTGCTCATCTCCATTTGCAGAGTCACATCTTTAGAAGGCTTTGCAAAGCTGTTGCAGTGGAGTGTAGCAGGAGAGGCGACCCTGCTGGTATATGGCTCCAAGGCCATTAGGGGTTTTATAGGTGATAACCAGAATCTTAGATTGAACTCGGTAACGGATCAACAACCAATAGAGTGTCTGCAGAATGAGTGTGACATAAGAACATAAGAGAAGCCAATGTTGGATCAGGCCAAAGGCCCATCCAGTCCAACACTCTGTCACACAGTGGCCAAAAATACCAGGTGCCATCAGGAGGTTCATCAGTGGGGCCAGGACACTAGAAGTTCTCCAACTGTTGCCCCCCCCCCCAAGCACCAAGAATACAGTGCATCACTTGCCCCAGAGTTCCTATCTATACCTTGTGGCTAATAGCCACTGATGGAGCTCTACTCCATATGTTGATTTAATTTCCTCTTGAAGCCATCCATGCTTGTAGCCACCACCATCTCCTGTGGCAGTGAATTCCATGTGTTAATCACTCTTCGGCTGAAGGCTTCCTTTTATCTGTCCTAACACAACTGCTCAGCAATTTCATTAAGTGCCCATGAGTTCTTGTATTGTAAGGGAGAAAAGTACTTCTTTCTCAACCTGCTCTATCCCATGCATAATCTTATAAATCTCAAGCACGTCACCCCTCAGCCGTCGTTTCTCCAAGTTAAAGAGCTCCTTTCTTCATAGGGAAAGTGTTCCAACCCTTTGATCATTCTAGTTGCCCTTTTCTGCACTTTTTCCAATGCTAGAATATCCTTTTTGAGATGTGGTGACCAGAACTGTACACAGTACTCCAAATGAGGTTGCACCATTGATTTATACAGGGGCATTATGATGCTGGCTGATTTGTTTTCAATTCCCCTCCTAATAATCCCCAGCATAGCATTGGCCCTTTTTATTGCAGTTACACACTGTCTTGACATTTTCATTGAGTTATCTACTACAACTCCAAGATCTCTCTCTTGGTCAGTCTCTGTCAGTTCAGACCCCATCAACATGCATTTATAGTTCGGATTTTTGGCTCCAATGTGCATTACTTTGCACTTGGCCAGTTGAACCCCATTTGCCACGTTGACGCCCACTCACCCATCCTCGACAGATCCCTTTGGAGTGCCTCACACTCCTCCCTGGTTTTCACCACCCGGAACAACTTCATGTCATCTGCAAATTTAGCCACTTCACTGCTTACTCCCAATTCCAAATCATTAATGAACAAGTTAAAAAGCATCAGACCGAGTACTGATCCCTGTGGTACCCCACTGCTTACCACCCTCCACAGAGAAAGTTTCCCATTTATACTCACTCTCTTGTTTCCTATTTATAAGCCAGTTTTTGATCCACAAGAGGACTAGTCCTTTTATCCCATGACTATTGAGCTTACTTAGGAGCCTTTGATGAGCCTAATAGTAACCAGACTGTGGTGTTCTGCCAGTTGGAGTTTCTGAGTTGTCATTAACACGGAACCCGTGTGTAGAGTACATTAGAACAGCTGAGACTCAAGGTAACCATAGCATAGGTCCACATGGCCAGATCAGCTGGGGCAAGATAGAATGTGCACTTCTCTGTATGAAGATCCTCCACATCTGGTAAAACCCTTTTGTTACCTACATTTGATAGTAATTCTTCCTCCATATACCTGGGGATTAGTCAATACAACCAAACAGAATAGTCAAGCCTGAAATCCTCTTACCAGGATCTTTGTAGACAGAGATTCCTTCTGTTACTGAGAATTAAGCTCACAGCTAACAATAAAATTAATGGAATTTGCATGTAGAAAATCCCAGCTCTGACTTCCTCTATGGTTATAATTAAAGGATCTGTTTCTGATTGGAATGAGTGTAACAGATGCATAGGCCAATCCTATGGTCAAGCAAAGATGGCCACTTCTATACTAGTTTATACAGCTACTTAAAGTTTCATGCTCCCCTTGAAGTAATAACAGTGCAATGATGCCACTAGAATAAATATTGCAACATGACAGCCACTCCCAGAGTCCTCAGCAACATCACCACAGTATCCCTGTGTTATCACTGGTTGTTAACATAACTATGAGTGTGGCTTTGACAGCCCAGATTATTTAAAAAGAGGGTTGTGCTCCCCTTTTTTGTGTGTGTTGTCTGATCATCTAGTTTGCTGTTAAATAAAGCTGAAATCACTTTGTTGAAATCACTACCTTGTTAAGGCTCATACTTAACAATTGGCGATGAGGATGGGATAGTAGAGCAGGTAGGCAGCCCTGCTGAACCAATGCGAAAATGGCAGATGAAGACACACACCCGGTCGAGCCAGCTGAACTGCCACCCGCAGTAGTGGCTGCCCGACCAGCTGCAATGGCTGTCAACCCAGCATTTGAGGCATTCAAACCCAGCATGGAGGACTGGGACTCTTACCTGGCATGGTTCGAGTTCCACCTCCAAGCGAACCAGATCACAGATGAGGCGTGGAAGAAGGCGACCCTTCTGAGCTCCTGTAGCAAAGCCATCTTCGATATCACCTGGTCCCTAGTCGCTCCAACCGAGCTCAGTGCAGCTTCATGGGGAGACATCACAAGCAAGTTGAAGGGCCACTTCTCACCTCAGTCGTCAAAGATCGCTTGTAGGCATGCATTCTACAAGCGAGGGCAAGGCGCTACTGAGACCATAGCCGAGAACGTCGCTGCCCTGTGAAAGGCTGCCTGGCCTTGCAACTTCGCTAACCTCAAGGAGGCCCTCCTCAATTGTCTTGTGTGTGGCCTTCAAGACGAGCATTTACAACAGCGCCTGTTTGCCAGAGCCAAGCTGACCTACGCCATGGCGTATGCCGAGGCCGTCGCCGCTGAGGCTGCCAAGAGGTCAACATGTGAGGTCCGTCAGCGCCAGGTTCTGGATGGAAAGGAGCAGTCAGTGCACCAGCAGTCGACCAGTGAGTCGGAGGAGGAGGCTGATGATGTTTGCAGGACACGGGCTGCACACCCTTCGCGGACCCCACCAAAGACTATGTTGCAGCATTCCTGTGCTGGTTGTGGCAGCAAGCATGAGAGGGACTGCTGCTGGATGAGGGAATTGGTGTGCCATTCCTGTGGCAAGCGAGGTCATCTGGCATGAGTCTGCCGAGCCACAAAGAAATCTCCACCACCTTCTCCACATACAAAGCCTCGAGTTTGTGTCTGGGATGGGGACAGAGCGGCCGATTGCCACCAAACCGACACCTGCAGCTGCCCATCAATGGTCCTGACTACTGGAGCCAGGCCCAGCCAAAAGATCCACGTCATGCTTCGCTTGGATGGCGTTCCCTGCACCATGGAGGTGGATTCCGGATTGTCCATCACAGTCATCTCGTCACAGATGTGACAATGCTTGTTCCCGCTGAGTAGTCGCCACCGGTTGGCACCGATTTCAACCTGCCTGACCGATTTCCAGGGCAGGCATATTCCTCTGGTGGGGAGAGCGAGTTTCGAGGTAGAGTTCAAGGATCAGAAGGCAGTGCTACCTCTCTTGGTTGCTGAGGGTGAGAGGGTCAGCTTATTGGGCCTGGATTGGTTCGAGGCCCTTGGCATTGGCATAACCGGCATAAGCCAAATATATACGAGTAAAGGGGAATGCTTGTATAATGAGTTTCCTGAGGTTTTTGGTGAAGGGATTGGTCAGTATACTGGGCCCCTGGTAACTTTTGATTTAGACCCATCTGTTCATCCTGTCCAGTTAAAATATCAGAAGGTGCCTCTCGCTTTGAAGGCAAAGATAGAGGCTGAGTTAGATAAGCTCATAGCACAAGGTATTCTCGAGCTGGTTCCATATTCTAAATGGGAAACACCAATTGTAAGTCCTGTAAAACCTGATGGCTCTGTAGGAATTTGTGTCGATTACAAATGTACGCTTAACCGGGCTCTACAACAGCACTCCTACCCAGTACCAGTGATTAGCCATGTGTTGGCGTCTCTGGGGGGAGGCAAGGTTTTTGCGAAACTTAATCTGACACAAGCGTATCAGCAGCTCCCTGTGGATGACGCGGCTGCTGAAGCACAAACCATCATGACACACAAGGGTGCGTTCAGAGTTAAACGATTACAATTCGGTGTTAACGTAGCCCCTGGCATTTTCCAAGGTCTCATGGAGGGGCTCCTTAGGGGGCTGACAGGGGTCATACTGTACTTTGACGACGTTTTAATTCCTGGCGCTACTGAGAGTGAGTTAATGGCTCGGCTACGAGCAGTTTTGGGGCGTTTTAAGGAGGCTGGGTTAGAGGTGAAACGCTCAAAATGCTGTGTTGGGGTGAAATAGGTGGAATTCTTAGGTTTCCTAATAGATGCGGATGGTGTTCACCCCACAGCTGATAAAGTGTCCGCCATTCAAAATGCCCCCCACCAAGGTTGAAAAAAGAACTGCAATCATTTTTAGGTATTCTTAATTTTTATCATTCGTTTCTGCCACACAAGGCATCAATGGCAGAACCATTACATGTGCTCCTTCACAAAAATGTACAGTGGGAGTGGGGGGAGAAACAAAAGCAGGCTTTTACTACTGTAAAAGAGCTGTTATCATCTAAAGCTGTACTAACACATTTTGATGAGTCTAAAATGTTGGTCTTAGCCGCCGACGCGTCCCCTTACGGGGTAGGCACTGTACTGAGTCATATGATGCCGGATGGCACTGAGGCGCCGATTGCCTATTATTCGCGGTCCCTGGTGGGCACGGAAAAGAACTATGCCCAGATAGACAAGGAGGGCCTCGACCTAATCTCCGGAATTAAAAAGTTCCATGGCTTTGTGTATGGGTGCAGGTTCCTCCTTGTCACGGACCACAAGCCGCTGCTGGGCCTTTTTGCACCGGACCATCAAACGCCGAACATTTTGTCACTGAGAATGCTGCGTTGGGTGGTGTTCTTCGAGAGCCAGTTTGGTGTAGTGGTTAAGTGCGCGGACTCTTATCTGGGAGAACCGGGTTTGATTCCCCACTCCTCCACTTGCACCTGCTGATGTGACCTTGGGTCAGTCACAAGCTCTGGCACAGCTGTTCTCTCATGGACAGTTTCTGTCAGAAGTTCTCTCAGCCCCACCTACCTCCCAGGGTGTCTGTTGTGGGGAGGGGAAGGGGAAGGAGTTTGTAAGCCGCTCTGAGATGCCTTTGGGCAGTGAAGGGCGGGGTATAAATCCAATCTCTTCTTCTTCTTCTTAGCAGCGTACAACTTTGACCTCGAGCACCGGCCTGGAAAGGTCATCGGGCATGCTGATGCCCTCAGCCACAGTCCCTCTCCGGCATCGAACTCTGACTCCGATCCAGACTCTGACATCCTTGCTATTGATTAACTGCCTGAGGCCCCGGTCACCTCCTCGGACATTGCTGCTGCGTCGGCTAAGGACCCTGTTATCGCCCATGTCCTTAATTGGGCATGGAGGGGGTGGCCAGTGGGAAAAATGGAACCAGAGTTTAAATGTTTTTGTTCGTTCCAAAACGAACTCTGTGTGAGTAAGGGGTGCTTGCTTTGGGGGAGTTGGGTTGTGATTCCCGCCAAGCTAAGGGAAAGAGTCATGGAGGCTCTGCATTCGGGTCACCTAGGCATTGTGCATATGAAGGCCCTTGCGAGGGGGTATGTCTGGTGGCCCAAAATAGATGACGATATTGAGATTTGGGTAAAAAGATGTATGGTATGCCAGCAGTCCAGTCCAGAACCTCCTCCGGCTCCCATTCAGCCTTGGGAGAAAACAAGGAGGCCATGGTCACACCTCCATATCAACTTTGCGGGCCCTGTTCAAGGCCAAATGTTCCTAACTGTGGTTGACTCATTTTCAAAGTGGCTGGAGGTTGTGCACATGCACTCTACGAGTGCGGGTTTTGTAATCAATGTATTGCACCACCTGATTGCAACCCATGGGCTGCCGGACGTTTTGGTGTCCGATAACGGGCCCTAATTCACTTAGGGGGAGTTTGTGAAGTTCCTCTCTGACAACCTGATCCGCCATGTCACCTCAGCCCCGTTCCATCCTGCCTCAAACGGGCAAGCTGAGCTGATGGTATGCTCTGCTAAGGAAGCACTTAAGCGCCTGCCGTGTGTGGGGACTGGGGGCAGAAGCTTGCCTCCTTCCTCTTGAGGCAGCACATAACACCGTGCTCAGCCACTGGGAGGAGTCCCACTGAGCTTCTGATGGGCCGCAAGCTCTCCACCCTGCTTGACCGGCTCCACCCGGACTTGGACGAGTCCAACCCTCAGCAGAACTGAGGTCCTGGAGAGAGGGCGAATATTCAAAATCAGGGAGAATGTATTCGCCAGGAACTATGCAGAGGGACAGTTATGGCTTCCAACCATCATAACTACGGTCCTGGGCTCCCGCATGTATGTGGCCCGGCTTCCTGACAGACAGAAGGTGCGGCGCCACATAGACCAGCTCATGGAATGGTGGGCGGACTCGAGCCTGGAGTCGAACCCTGAACCTGAGCTGGTCCCCAAATATCAGCAAGGGCCTCCGAGTGAGGAGGTGAGTACTGCTGAGCCCAGGACAGAACAGGAGTCTGGGCAGACCCCAACTCCTGAACCCAATTCCTCTCATAGACACCCCGGTCTCTCTGGATAGAGAGCCCACCAGGGCCCCCGACACCATCGTTGCTCCACCACCGCAGGAGCAAAGACCTCTGCGTAGGTCTCAGCGCAACCGTTGTGCCCACTCCTACCTAAAAGACTTTGTCTGGAAAGGAAATGTTTCATCTTAGGGGGGAGGAGTTTTTATGTTCTGACTCTGAATCTGTCATATGTTTTACCACGTTAAGCTTGACTCAGTAAAAGGGATCTTAAGAGTCGACATTCCCATTGGTTGTTTCTGTGAAACTCTGTAAATATCCAGTCAGAACTATATATATGCTTTTGGGGGCAACAGACCTCATTGGTCCTTATCCCTGTGTTATCATTGGTTGTTAACATAACTATGGGCGTGGCTTTGACAGCACAGATTATTTAAAAAGAGAGCTGTGCTCCACTGTTTTGTGTGTGTTGTCTGATCATCTAGTTTGCTGTTAAATAAAGCTGAAATCACTTTGTTGAAATCACTACCTTGTTAAGGCTCACACTTAACAGTTGCCGACCTCCAGGTGGGGCCCAGAGATCTCCCAGGATCACAACTGATCCCCAGACAACAAAGATCAGTGCCCCTGGAGCAAATGGCAGCTTCAGAGGATGGCCTCTGTGTAAGGCTTCTGGCGCTGGATTGGGAAATTCCTGGAGACTTGAGGGGGTTGGAGACTGGGGAGGGCAGGGTTTAGGAAGGGGGTGGGTTTATAGTGCCATACAGCCCACTTTCCAAAGCAGCAGTTTTCTTCAGGGAAAACTGCTCTCTGTCACTTGGAGATGAGTTGTAATCCTAGCTCTTCAGCCACCACTTGCAGCTTTAACTCCAAGGCGTCACATCTCTTCTGAGCTTCCTCCCTAGGCTCTGCCCCTAAATCTCTAGGAATTTCCCCAAACCAGAGCTGGCATCTCTAACTGAAGGCCACATGTTCATTGTTACCTTCCCCATTTTGTTAAGTTTTCTGCTCCAGTGGGCCTCAGAACCAGCAATATTGCCGGCTTCTGTCTTGGAAGTCCCTGGTGATTTGGAAGTGGGGCCTGGGAGGGCAGGGTTTGCGGAGGGGAGAGACCATAACACTGTACAGTCCACTCTCCAGTAGCCATTTTCCCTAGGGGAACTCATCTCTGTCATCTGGAGATCAGATGTAATTCTGGGAAATCACCAGGCCTCATCTGGAGGTTGGCAATCCTGTTAATGGAGAACTTTTTATCTGTGAGGAAGGACTAGTCCTCATCCTGCCTAGTGCTTTAGGGAAGGCCAGATGCTGGATTTGCCCTTGCTGTTTTGGAGGGAAATGGGCTACCAATCCTGAATCAGGGTCATGAATCTGGGCATAATAGATAAAACCCTCCTCCCTAGCACCCCATGTGCACCTGCTGGGACTGGTAAGTAGGGTAGCTACTGCCATTGGGAAGTGTGCCCCCATGCTGGGGAACCATGGGCCAGGCCAGCCTGTTCTAGACTAGGACAGTTATGTTCCAATGCTTAGGAAACTTGTATTGGATTGCCTTTCCTTGGTAACTTTAACCCTGCTAGAGTGCTTGTTTTGTGTGTGTGTTTGTACTTTGACCGTTTCTATTTTAAATGTAATCTGTTAATGATAGTTTTTCAAACCTTACTGGAGGTCTTCTGTACACCTTGGGCCCAGTTACAGAGCTAGACTGCTTCTTCTTCTAATAAAAGGGCCAAGTGGCAGTGGCGTATTCCAGCCACCCAGATGGCTTGCATATAGGACATAATAGTCTCTGTATTTTTCCCACTGGTGGGCTTGTTGTGCTGTTACCGCACCATATTTGTAACATCATACCCTACCTCCCCTGGGGTCCCCAACCTTTTCGAGCCTGTAAGCACCTTTGGAATTCTGACATAGCACGGTGGGTGCAGCCACAAACTGGCAGCTACAAAATGGCTGCCGCAACTTACCTTCAGTCACATAGTGCAGATTCTTGTGCTGTGGTGTCAGCTACTGCCGAAGCTATGTTTTTAAAAATAGACACAGCCAATCAAATCTCCAGTGGCTGCTCAGGAACCACACCCACTTTCTAGAAACACTTGGCAGGCACCAGGAAAGTGTTGGCGCGTGCCCAGGGTTGCCAGGTCCCTCCTCATCACCAGAGGAGGATGGAGGGGTAGGGTTGCCAGATCTGGGTTGGGAAACTCCTGGAGATTTGGGGATGGAGCCTGGGGAGGACAGGACCTTAGTGGGGTACAATGCCATAGAGTCCACCCTCCAAAGCATCCATTTTCTCCAGGGGAACTGATCTCTATAGTCCAGAGATGAGCTATAATTCCGGGGGATCCCCAGGTCCCACCTGAAGGCTGGCATCCCTATGGGTGTCATGGCGCCTATGGGCCTAAACATTTGTACAGGTGTCTGTGAAAGGGGAGCAAACATTTTTGCAAAGGATGGAAGCCACTTCGGCAAGCAAGAAAGCACACTGAGGGGCAGGCACATACAGGAGGGATGCCTGTAGCTAATTAACCTGTCCATTGAGAACCATCTTCAAAAACTCTCCTCTACCTGAACACACATCCCAAGTATCCTGCTGCAGAACACCTGTATTATTCATCTGTCTCCTCAACTTTGTTGCTGACCTGTTATTACTTCAAGGGGAGCATGGAACAGTTTCAAGAGGAAATTAGATAAACATATGGAGCAGAAGTCCACCAGTGGCTATTAGCCACAGGGTATAGATGGGAACTCTCAGTCTGGGGCAGGTGATGCACTCTATTCTTGGTGCTGGAGGGGGCAGCAGTGGGAGGGCTTCTGGTGCCCTGGCCCCACTGCTGGACCTCCTGATGGCACCCGGTATATTTTGGCTGCTGTGTGACAGTGTTGGACTAGATGGGCCATTGGCCTGATTCAACATTGGCTTCTCTTATGTTCTTATGTTCTTAACATTATTTGTTTAAAGTTCTTCCTTTTACCAAGTTCTCTATCCCCAAGGTTTGCAATTGTGTATTTGTTCTTCCTTGGATGTGACGGCAGAATGATTTGGCCCTATACAACACATCTTGATATTTGCGCTGTGTTCTCTTGCTGGTGGTTATATAGTCTTGATCCTCCACTGTGTTTAGGCCCTGGTTTGGTGAGAATCAGTGAGATGGGGCTAGTGGAACTCAGGGCAGGACATCTGCTTCACAGCAGATTGTAACATGAATGTTTCTGTTGGTACTGTATAACATTATGCCAGGTCTGGGGTCTGCTATGTGGTTGATTCCTCTCACTCCAGGGACCCGTTTCTGTGACACATACAGATAAGTTATATGGCAATGAGAATCCTTTAGTACTTACAGGAAACCCTGGGATCCAGTTGTGTGAATTGCCAGAGGTGATCCATCTAGATTGTTTTCCAGGTACAATAAGTGGGGAAAGAGCCAGTTGCAGCTGTTGTGTTTGTCATCTTGCATTTTACCCTTCCTCCAAGAACTGAAGGTAGCATATGTTATTTTATTCTGACAAATCTGTGTGAGATGATAGACTGAAGACTGAAAAGCAGCGGCTTGCCTAAGGCCACCCATAGTGCATCAGGGCTCTCTCTCCCTCCTACAGGCAATCAAAGCCATATTCAGTGTAGCCCACACCTTGACTGTAGCTTATCCAGGGAATGGATTGACCGTGACCAGAAAGTATAAGAAACAGAAGATCAACTTCTTTCGAAATGACAGCATGTACCTGAATGTTGTTAGTGGCACGTTTGGTTATGGCTGCAGTCTTGGTGTGCGAGTGATTCAAATACGTTGCTTGGACATCCCATGTTTGATGACTACAGAAAAGCCATATCTACAGGGGAAGGAAGTGTATTTTTTCCCTCTGCTTCCCCACAGCATTGTGGTACATGTGTGGGCAAGCCCCCCACAGGGCTTCCCTGGCTTTTCCCCAGTCTTTCCCAAAACTTTGCAGCAAAGCAGGTTTGAGAGAGATCTCAGCAAAGCCTGAATGGCTGGTGTGCTGGTGGGAAAGCTTGAAAATCCCCAGCCCCACCCACGGGGCAGCCATTTTCTCTACACCTATCCCTGCAGCAGCCATTTTCTCCCTATCACCACCATGGGCTTTAAAAAAAAATCAATAATTGGATATCATAACAATATGACTTTGTATCTGGTTCTCTAAATTCCAACTTTCATTTTTAAAAAAGCAAAAAAGAAAGGCATGTCTCTGTGACAAAAAGGCTAGAGATTTACTTCTTAGAAAAAATGGCTGCTAGTCATGATGGATAGCTATACCCTCCAGTACCAGAGGCAAGTGTGCCTTTTTATAACCATTGCTTGGGTCCACGGGCAGAAGGATATTGTTGCAGTCTTCCTCTTTGTGGGCTTCCTAGAGGTAGCTGGTTGGCCACTGTGTGAACAGAATGCTGGACCAGATGAGCCTTCGGTCTGATCCAGCATGGCTCTTTATAAGGGGCTGTGAATTCGGAGTACCTGATACAGAGCTTGTTATATCATTAAACACAACAATATTTGATTAAAAGAAAAACAAATAGCCTTGGTGGCATGGGGAGGGGAATGCAATGCCACTGCTCTTGCTCAGCAGCCGAAGGTAAACTACACAAACCTGTCCCCATGTGGAAAATACCAATCACCTTGCAGTGGGTGGGGAGACACAGTTGCCTATCTCCATCCTCAGTTCCAGCGTCTGAAAGGAATTTGTGGCTCTTTTCAGAAGTGACCACATTATTTTTAAAGTAATGCAATATGGAACGTAAGTAGCATTCAGTTCCATTTCTCAGTTGCTCATTTTGCTTGGAAACTTGGAAGTTAATTCTATAGCTTAGTTTAAACAACAGTTGTAGAAATAAAGTCATCCAAGCCTTCTATCCTGAATTCTAACTATCTTGTAACATTTGATTGGCAGTCACATATTTTTGTAGCCAGACATTATGTCCAAATTGCAGAGCTTTTGCCAAGAACCGCCAGACAGGAAAGCTTTTTAATTTTCTTTTTAAATGTCTCTCAAGCCTACGTAGAATGGCATGCACCCAGAGGAACCATACATACAATTTCTGTCTGCTGAAATATCAAGGTCAAACGATTGTTCCTGTCTCCTTTATTAAATTCCATTACCTAGCAGGGAATACCTATGACAAACCTGTTACAGTGACCCACATATTAGCTACTACCCATGTGCTGAGCACACTTGGTTTCAGGAGGCTGCACCCCCCCCTTCTCCAAGCAGAACTGTTAACCGTGAAGGGAGCTGTGGGTTTAGGAGCTGTGCTCACATCATGGTCATCTCCCTGGGTGGCCCTTAAGCCACCATTGCAAGGGATCATGATTGTCAGGAGCATCACATCTGTCATCCCCTTATGTGCACCATATTGAATGGCTTAACCATGTCAAAAAACCTGAATAGCCCAGCTTAGGCAAACTCATTATAGCTTAGAAGCTAAGCAGGGCTGACCACCGTATCTACTTATTATGGGACAGATCAAGATGGGTAGCCATATTAGTCTGTCCGTAGCGGTAGAAAAGAGCAAGAGTCCAGGAGCACCTTAAAGACTAACAAAACTTGTGGCAGGGGATGAGCTGTGAGTCACCGTTCACTTCTGTATCTTAGCTACAATTCTAACTGTATCTGAAGAAGTGAGCAGTGACTCACGAAAGCTCATCCCCTGCCACGGGTTTTGTTAGTTTAAGGTGCTATTGGACTCTTGCTCTTTTCTACTACGTATATGGGAGAACACCAAGGAAGACGTGGGCTACTATATAGCTGAAGGCAATAGTAAACCACCTTGGTTCATCTCTTGCCCGGAACACCCTCGTCAGTTGTGATTCAATAGCATGTTTCTCTTTTCGCCTGACAACTGCATTTTGCATTCACATATATGTGGTGGTCCCACTCTGTGTTTGAAGGCTATGTGACTCAGTCTTCATTACTGGAGAGCCCATCTACACAAATGTTTTAAAAAACTCCCACCACCTTCCTTTATTTGGGAAAAGGGACCTAGAACTACAGCTATAGGCCTGAGACCAGCACGGACTTAGTGCTCACCTTTACAACCCTTTTCACAGAAGTACCCCCCCCCTTATTACACCCCTAGTCCCACATGGCTTTTGTCCATGCAAGCCCCATGGCCCTCAGCATTACCGTTTAGGTGGTCAGGGGGACCACAGCCTTCCCTTTTTGCCAACAGAAAAACTGGTTGGGTCCAACCACTCTTTCAAACCTACTTGAGCAGGTTGGAGATAAGACACCCCAAATGCATCTCCCTCTCTTCTGGAGATTGATGGTGTCTAACACAAATGTTGAAGATCTGGGCAGGGCTGTGACTACTCATGAAGCAGATTTATTAAAAATGACAAATGTCTTTTCATTATGGTAGACGACAACTGATAGTGTTTATTATGCTTCCATTTTTAGTAAATACTATTAACTTTTTTTTCAGACAAGGACAGAGGCTAAGAAGAGATTTGCACTCCACGAAGCTTGCTCTGTGGTAGTCACCACAGCTGTTCTGCACAAACTGGGAACTTTCTGGCTCAAATAGAGGGGCTTTGGTGGGTCTCTCCAGACCTGCCTCTAAAAACATATTCTGATGACAGGCATTGCTGCAGCAACCCAGTGATTTAGGGAACAGAATGTGTGAGAATGTGCTTCTTTCTCAAAGCCATTTCAGGGTTTTTCTGACTATAGGGAATGAATCTTGCAACCTGCATCCATCCCAAGCTCAACATATATCCCCTTCACTATATAGAGTTGTAGGACTGGACACATTCCCTGTGTGATTAATTGCTCTTTAGTACCAAAAAAGAAAAAACAATGTCTGCCTACATCTAACAAGCATCTTAGTCTTCCATATATGGAGTGAGTGGGTAGTAGTCTAGTGAAAAAATATGCAAAGGTATGTCTGCATTCCTTTTCTATGTAGTTCAAAGCTTATTTATGAGCAGTGTAGCTATAAAACAACTTAATACTGTTCATGGTGCCATGGGCCACTAGAAACCGGGAATGCCCATGCAGAGCCCCTTTGCACAGGGATTTAGCCACTCCTAAGAGTGTTTTGTGTACTTCTGCATCAGCACAACTGAATGCAATACACATCCTAGAGACAAATTTGTCAGGCAGTTGTGGATGGTGCAGATTCCCTGTTAAGCATGTATCTTGTGGCAAACTTGGACTAGCCTCTGCATAATAAGCAAACTGACCTACAGCCACCCACCTGTAGTAATGTGTACATTAGTGTAAGGCCCTGGTTGAGGAGCAGTGGTATGTGAAGTATTTCAGAGAACAATCTGAGAGCTCTTAAAGACCAATGCCAAGTTCAGGATTCCCCATAAGCTGTTAGAGTGACAGTTTTCCAATGGCCAGGTAACAATGTCCACAGGAAACCAGCCCCCACCCCATTTTTTCATATTGCACGGGCTGTGAAACGGGGGAAGGCTGTACCCCCACAATAGGAGTAAATATTCCTGTTTCCACACCACTATCAGCTGTGCAAAATTTTAGGCATGCTAATGGAGCCTGGCAAGTAAGATGTACATACACTTTATCCTTCATCAGTTCATATTTACACAATTTTTTTCTCCTTTACTTGATGAATAAACAGATATTAATGGAAGAAACCTTTTCACTCTCAGTCTAACCTTCTGGAAATTTCAGAGACAGGGCAGAATTAATCTGGCACTACTGACAGAGGAAAACCCAGATCATGGAAAACGAGAAATCCTGCTTGAGTAAGAGACCTGCTTTCCTCTGTCTTTTGATACAGACATGGTTGAGTGTCAACCTTGGTTAATAAATAGCTTCATCTTAGTCCAATTACTGAATGCCAAACTCTGTGTACAGATGGAGACAGCCTGATAGATTTCTATATATGCATCCAGTTAGAATTACAAATTAATTGCCTTCGCAGTACAAGATGGGAGAGGGAAGGAGGAAGACTTGCCTTCAGTGTTTGTTCCTGAGTGAACAGCATTCATTAATGTTATTCATGACTCAGTTAAATGCTGGATATCCATGAAGCTTTGGCTACAGGTCCAGTTGCATCCGTAAGTATCACAACAGCAAGTAGCATAAAACCAAATATATAGTTTGCATTATGAGAACTATGTATTTGTTAGATGGTCATCCAAGTGGGAATGACAAATCATGTCTAGTCTGCTTTCTGGTTCAGGCAAATGAGACCCTGATCAGCATTTATCACCATCAGGCTATTGCCAAATACAACAGGTAGCCAATAACAAAAATGTTTAAAGCTATAATACCATGCCAAAGCTTATCTCTAAGCATGCTTGTATTATAAGCTTGATAATATGCCAAGCAGCTAATGTGAAATTAACGTGATTGCCTGTACGTGGTACTACCAAAAGGATAACAGCATTTCACTCTCGCTCCTGCCCCAATTCCAATGATTTTTATAGCTGTTATCACAACTGTTCACCTACACTGCCTTAATAGACTTCCATATAGCATACCAGAGCCAGACTTGGGTTTTGGTAACAACCATATGTCCTATGAACTGCTCTAAAGATTCTCTCAATGCCTGTTTTTATCTACACTGATTATCCAACTTATTAAAAGTCTACAAGGATAAGTGGGACACAGTAAAGACAGCTGGGAATAGCCGCCTGGAGACTTGCTATAGGGTGCTGTGAGACTAGACAGGCCATATATTTAACAAAAACAGACGTTAAGGAATATATTTCTGGTGGTAAAATAGTATGTGCAGAATTCAATAAGGCACCAATAATAATTGGAAAGGGCAATGGACACAGCAATGGTAGAGAAGAATATCCTGGTACCTGGAAATTCTTCCTAACTCATTTGCTACCTACAATTACCTGGCCTACAAGGAGATATATATATATATTTATATATATATATATATATATATATATATAATTATTCCAGAGTTCTGAATGATCCAGTTGTGGCCATAAACTTCTACATGTGTAGCTCATCACCCTGGATGTATAGAGGACTTTTCCCTGAAGCATTTAAGTACCATGTATCCCTTACCTCTCTCTCCAAGCTGGACTGCTTCAGTTCAACCTCTGACCCCAACAACTGCACAAAGTAGGCACACCAAGGCCATTGACAGTGCCTTTACAATTTTAAAAAATAGGTTTCTGAGGGAGATTCTCTGCTAATAAACCACAGGAAAGACCTTCAAAATTAGTATTGCAAGTTACCATTTTCAAGTATCAAATCTTGATTTGCAATCTGGTTTATTTGAAAAAATAAATAAGGAAATGGCATAACTATAATCAGATTAGTCTCTGGCAGGGGCACCTTCAAATTGACATGTGCCACCTAGTGTTGAATGAAAAGCACTGCACTTCAGAATTGATGCTATTCAATTGAACGCACACAAAGCTGCCTTATATCGAATCAGACCCTTGGTCCATCACAGTCAGTATTGTCTACTCAAACTGGCAGTGGCTCTCCAGGGTCTTATGCAGACGTCTTTCACATCTTTTTGAACTGGAGATGCTGGAGACTGAACTTGGGACCTTCTGCATGCTAAACATGCTGCACCACTGAGCTATGGACCTTCCCCAATTCCACCGCACTGAATACTGACACAGAAATTCAGAATGCAGGCTACTCCATTAAAAGTGAAATCTTTGTCACCATCTGCTGGTAAAAGATACAAAAACCCTGTCTGGCAACTCTTCCGGACCAGAAGATGTATTCCAACAAGAACCAAAGCCTGAATATTCATCCTTCTTAGAGCAAGTTACATGCTCTGAGCAATTCCATGATGTAACCCCCTGGGACTATACTAATTTAGTGTACAGGCAAGGTATTTCACAACTGAAGACTCCCCTCACAGACACTCCCTGCTCAGAGAAAACAAACATACTTGCCTTCCAGGATCACTCCATCCCCAATAGACCAAAAACATTTATAACACCCATCAACAACTCAATTGCACCGTAGAAAGTGATGCCTCTAGTCAACCTAAAATAAACCACATGGTTTCCACATGCCTTAGGCATTAATATTCAACTTACCTGCGTTTAACAGGCAATCTCATTGTGTGCCCAAGACAGCAGCTTCCCTGCCTCTTCCGTTGCATTCAGGAATACGGAACATCCTCATAAGCACACACAGAAGACTGCAGCACATGGATAAACTTTATTGTTATCAGTGGAGCACCGGTAATCCATTACTGACTGTAGTGGAGACACAGCTGAGGCACATGCTAAGGCACTTATTATATTAAAAAAAGTTTGCAAATTTATTGGTGACAGCAACTTGGACAGGAGGCTCCCCAAACGAGAGCGCTAACCACACGGTATAGAGCTTCCATATTTTAATTTGTCATTTGCTCAGAAGTCTAAATGCAGCATATACAATATGGTTAAGTATACAAGTAAATCCAGCAACCAGTGTACAGTGTAGAAAAGTAAAGACTATCTATATAACCGCAGTCCCCATAGAAAGGCAGTGATAAAGACCTTTATTTTTCTTACTTATTACTTATAAACGAAAGATACAAAGGCCTTCGAACATATAATCTGTGCAGATTAAAAGGGTTTTTTTTTCTTCTTTTCATATACTCTTAAGTCACTGTGCAGAATAACTAAACCCATCCCCTGATTACAGAGCTAGAGGCCTGGACTTGACAATAAAGGACTTCCTTGCCCACACTCCAGTCAAACCCACTAGGATCCTGTCGGTTTCCATTAAATATATTTGGTCCCAAAGAGATTCTCCACAGAGCACATGAAAGCTTTCTGCTTCCTTTGCCTGTCTCTCACTACTGGTCCACACTACCTTAGACACAAGCCAGAGACACCAGACAGACACCATTGCACTTCAGATCTGTCCAGATGTTAGCCAACAGGAGGGATTCTTCCAGGAGGAGCTCAGTCCCCCTGCTCTCTACCCAAAGACTTTTGGGAGCCATGTTGGGGATATTCATCCCCTCCTGCTCAACATTACTCCCAAACTGGCAAACTGGGCAGACAGAAGAGGACGAGAGTGTGAGGTCACTGAACATGATTGCCAAAAGCAAACAAGAGGAAGGGGGGAGGGGTGGACCCTGCATCTATCAAACTCATTAATGGAAGAAAATAGTTGATTTAACAGCAACAGAAGGAGTCGCGTTCTCCACCCGTCACACCTCAAACTATGTAAAATTCACCAGGAGCCAAGGAAAGGACTATGCTACAGGCATCTGTAGCTCCCAGACTCTGACCGGACTGCAGAGTCACAACTCTTTGGCATTCAACACAAGAGTTTGCAAGTTGGGTGGGATGACGCTAATGTCCGATGGCTCCAGGTATTCCAGGGAACAGTTTGACACTGTCCCTGGCAGGTTTTAGAACGGGTGTACAGAGGTCCACTGGGCAAAGGGAAGGTGGGCCACTCCTCCATCACGTGCAGCCTGGTCCAAGAAGCTGCTCTATTCAGTAGCTTTGGTATCGCCAGCATCTGCCTTGCCGTCCACTTCATCATCCGACATCTCTCCCGCGCCCTTCCTGGCAATCCGGCGTGGCACAAATGGCAAGTCCCCTCGCCTGTTTGGTGAGAAGAGAATGCAGAAATAAAGTGGTGCACTAAGAAAATAAAGACGTACTTTGAACACCCAGTGCCCAGATGCAGACATGGCCTAGAGATGTTACTGGGCAGGGCTGGCCCTCGCCTCCATCTTACCTGAGTTTGTTCTTGAGGGAGCTGACCTCTCGGTTCATGGCATCAGCCGTTTCAGTGACATCCTCCAGCTCCCGCTGCAGCTTCCTGCGGGCTGCGTTGGATCGCTGCGCCTCCTCCTCTGCCTCCTCCAGCTGGCGTTTGAGCTGCTTCAAGCGCACGTTCACCTTGTCTGCCTGCAGAGGGTAAAGAAGAACAGCTGTCACAGCACTGTTCTTTTTTTTTTTTACATGTAAGCCCGCACCACCAACTGGAAAATCTTTCCTCTGCAGCACAGAGGTTATGTAGGCATCCAAGGAAGCCAGAGTGTCTGCTCCTAAAATCTTCCTGGACATGGATTTAAAAAGTTCCTCACTGTGATGTTTACGCTAGTCAGACAGCCTCCTTTTCTTATGCAACAGACAGCCTCCCTATTGTGACTACCCCACAAACCAGCCTTTAGGAATCAAATGCCTTGGGAGTTTTAAGGCCAAGCTAGAGCATTTCCATGAGCAGACAGGCTGAGCGCAGAGGAACAGCCTCCAATCACAAGGCCCTGTTACCAAGAGCCACCTCTCAGTGCTGCACAGGTACCTGATCCTTGTATTGCTCAGAATTACGCCTCTCGTCCTCCACCTGCAAAAGGACATCCTTCAGCTTCTTCTCAGTACGTCGGACCTGCTTGCTGGCAGCCTGGCGCTCCCTGTAAAGAAAGGGGAAGTTAAGGGTCAGACAGAAGGAAGAGTTCCCCTTGACAACCAAGCACCTGGTGCAGAGAGAGAGAGACCCAGAGAAGCTACATATGAAAGAGAGAGTCGGAGAGCAAGAGACTCTCAATTTAACAGGCCAAAGAATCAGACCAAAGATATCAATACAAATTTCAAGGCCAGACACGCTGCATAGTAAGTGCCAAAAGATAGGAACTTTCATACTCAGGGTACCTAACAGCCAAAATGGAAGCAAATACTAGTGGGTACATTACAGATGTGCGAGTGGCTTGCCATGGGGCAATCACTGCATTCTTCACAAATTTTTTTCTAGAGCATCTTCTGTAAAATACTGAGACAGACAGGAGCCACTACAAAAAATATCCTGAGAGAAGGGCAAAGCAATCCAACAGTTCACGAATCACGAAACACCTGGCACTGACGCAGAGTCACATGCCCTGAAACAACTAATTCTGAGTTCAGCTTTGTCAATATTTAAAGAATTGCTCAGCTAGATCATCACAAATTAGTTCATTTAGTAATGTCTGACTCAAGCCAACACTCTGTGTCCAAGGGATAACTATGCAATAATTGATTTCCAGTTCTATGACAGTAACACTCGTTAAGACTTGGATTTGGGTCACATGAAGTGGCCTCGACAGTAAAGACAGAGATGTCCAGAAGCACTCCAGTTCCTTTTACCCGTCCCACCCTTCCCCTTAATCAAAAGGGCTAAATAAGCAGGAGACTGCAGGACCCCTGTTTACAACCTTGCGAGAAGCAGCTAGCGCACAAGTAAGCACTGTCAACACCTACTTTGTCTCTGAATCCAGCTGCTCTTCTAGCTGTGCTATCTTTGCTTCCAGAGCAGTGATGGAAGACTTGTATTTAGACTTCACAGCGCTCTCCATTTCCTGAAGTTTGGCCTTCAGTTCCTTGTTCTGACGCTCAAGCTGCTGGCGAGCATTTTCATTCTTCTGGGCATTACTACGCTCGGCATTCAAGTCAGTGTTTATCTGGTCAATCTGGGGAAGACAATTAGAAGTGCACAGATTATGTACACAGAAGTGGAAAACCAAGTAGGCCCAATCTGTTTAAGCAGCCTCCCCTACCCCAAGCACTGGGCCATGCAATTTAACACTGACCCTTTTGGGTATAGATAGGGAGAGTGTGATTTTTGTAGGTAATGTCAGTTTTTCAGAAAACACAGCAACAAGTAGTGGCTAGAGAACACCCAACGTAAGATCAAATATCCAGGAGATAATAAAACCACATTTTAACATGCAAAAATCCCACCAGCCTCCCCCATCTATGAAAAATCTGTCATGTTGCTAGCTAAGATGAAGCTACAATTCAACATGACTACTCTGTCTTCCCTTCCCATCCCATAACATATGGGGATCTGTCTTGAACTGAGTCAAGCCATTAGCCCATCTAGCCCAGTATCATCTGCCTGAACTGGCAGTGGCTCTCTTAGGCACAAGATCCTGTCCAGGGACCCTATCCAGAAAGCTTACCCAGTGATGCTGGGAACTGAACGAGACTTATAAGTGTAAGCACATGCTTTCTGTATGTGCTTGTCTGGGATTTGAAACTGCTTCTCTGATGCTTAAAGTGAGAACTGTGCATTTAGAGCAACAACCGTCTTGAAAAAATTCTCCAATATAAAGCACTTTGGGAATGGGACAGGCATAGCCATCTTGAGGAAACTGAGGATGTTTTTCTCAACAGGGCTTGTCTGTCAGATAAAGCCTCCTAGCACTCACCTGCAGATTTGCTTTCTTGAACCGGTCATTCATCAGCTCTGTATTGCTCTGCTCTTCCTCTAGTTCTTCTTCCAGCTGAGCTATCCGAGCCTCCAAACGGCGCTTCTCCTCCAAGGCCAGAGCGCTAATAAGGAGAAGGCATACATAGTTGAGAGCATGCCAATGCAGCGCACTTCCACAGAGAATGCTTACCAGAGAGCCTCTTAAAACATGACGGATTTGCCAGAGGAAGGAAGACGTGCCATTACTCACCCCTTGCCACTGCTGTTGGCAATCTCGTCAGCTAGCTCATCCCTCTCTTGCTGAGCCTGGCGCTTGGCACGCTCTGCAGCTGCAAGTTCCTACAATCAGAGTAAGATGTACACTAAGACCCCGGCACAGATTCAAACTTATTGTTGGGATGGGATGGTTGCCATTGTGGAGTACAGGGTAGAGTATCTGGAATCTCGCTGAGCGCATCTTGAGTACAGGAAGCCTCTCCACTCTCAGCCAGCCACAGTCACGAAACATATTGTGTGAGTAGAGGCACAACGATCTTGAGCATCACTATAACCATCAGTCATTCATTCAAGTAGTTTGCAATACTATGAAGTGTACAAAGAGGGACTAACTATCTAGACGTAGGTGTTATTCAAGCCAAACCATCATTGGATTCTGCAATACACAGTTTTATTTATTTAAATAGTGATATCCTGCCTTTTGTTTGTGACTCAAGGTGGCTTACAAATTACAAAATAGAACCCCTAAAGAGCCCCCAAGAGAACTCCATGTTGGTTGTATCTCTGTTTGTAATGGAAATGCACTATGGTCTACTGAAGTTGACCCACAGAGTCAGTTTAGGAACCTGATGGTCAAGGGAAGCCCTTCAAGGAACAGCTCCAGTCTGAGACCAGCAGAAACAAAACGGCTTGCCTCCTTCAACATACCCCAATCCTTCGCCACCAAAGAGTTTGGATATGAAGTGGAAATGATGCGTCAGCCTCCCTCCCCAAGGATCACCTCCACCCCTTTCCCAAAAGACAGCCTGTTCCATCCTAACTCCCATACTCCATTGAGTCCTCGAGGGCATAACACATGGTTTGCCTTAGTGTTCCAGATTTCTTTACCTCCTGCATTTGAATCATTTCTGCTTCCATGCTCTTCAGCTTCTTCTCATTCTCCTTGGCTTGTGCTAAAATTTCTTCTCTAGAGACACGTGTGTCATCCAGTTCCCGCATGTAATCCTTCATTTGGGCCTAGAAGACAAGACAACCCATGAGAACTCTCTATTCCATCTAACCTATTTCTGCCCACTCCAACAGACAGTGGGGCTCTCTCTCGACAAGGGTTTTTGCAGCCCTGCTAGCCATGTATCTTTTAACAAAGAACAGAACAGTGTTAAGAGTGTCAAATTACTGTCTAGACTTCTCTTACTAAAAATAAGATATTCTGTAGTGCTGTAACAGTTGCAATGTTAATGTTACCTTCCCCCGTCACATCCTTGCAGACATGGTGCTGGACAGAACAAGCACCAAAGCAACTCAAGAGCCTCACCTGCAACTTTCGGAGCTGCTTGATGGCTTCATCGCGGTTCTTGTTAGCAGAGTCGATCTGGGCCTCCAGATCCTTGAGGTCCATTTCCAGCTTCTTTCTGGCAGCCACGGCAATAGAGCGCTGCTTCCTCTCATCTTCCAACTCCACTTCCATCTCTCGCACCTAGAGAGAAAGAGAGAGGCAATTTAACCCCACACAGAGTTCTTCCTCTCTCCTATCCAGGTATGCAGAAAGGGCAGGAGGACATTCAGTCTGCATTACCACCATACAGGTGGCTCATTCATCTCTGTCATCCCAATTAAGGACTTCTTGAAGAATGGAAGATTCCTAGCTTCGCAGAATTTCACCTGTCTCATCAGCTGCTTTCTCTTCTCTTCATTCTGCTCATCACGGGCTTGGAGATCCCGCTCAAATTGTGCCTTCATGGCTTGCTGGTTCACTTCCAGCCGCAGCTTGGCATCTTCTGTGGCCTGCAGCTCATCTTCTAGCTCTTCCAGCTGAGTCTTCATTTCCTCCATCTGCTGCTCCAAAGCTCGTTTAGATTTTTCCAACTCGTGAACCTGCGGCACAAAAAATGTCAGTTTCTCCCAGAGACAGTTTGAAGAGCTTTATTAAGAAATTAATAGCAAAGTCTGGCACACACATAAAGAGGGCACTAAGACAGGAATAAAGGTCATTGATTTTTGACTTGCCACTCCTTCAAATAACCCTGGAGAAGCAAGCCCCTTTTAGCAATACTTCTTAAGAGAAATTGGCTCACGCAGGAATCCCTAACATCAGAACTCCAATTTCAATCAATTTACTAATTAGTGTTTGAGAGTGAGAGAGACAGAGGGTGTGTGTGCAGTTTCAGGATGCTACAGCTAATTTACATTTCACCGATATACTGGCATGATGCCAATAAAATCCAGTGGCACCTCTGTCCTATCAGAAAGAATTTTACTCCTTGAAAATTGAGGGAACTGGTATGCTTCAAACCTCTGATTATCCTATAAAAATGTTTTACCAGTCTGCACATACAGACAAACAGGCACCACAGTTCAAGGGTACAAATATTTTATGTAAGTCCCTCTACAACATAATGCAGCTTCTTGCCAAAAGCATTTCAGAAGGTTAGAAGCTACTGGCATGAAACTCATTTTCTGTGCCTTACTGCAAGTGCACAGGAAGTGCATTTTAGGGGACATTTCCTTCCCTCTTCACTCCATCCTGACAGACACTGAGTGTAACAAAACTGTCCACTCACACTCTTGCCAACATCATCCTTTGAACTCATCAGGTCTTCCATCTCTGTGCGGAACTGCTTATTGAGCCGCTCAAGCTCTGCTTTCTGTTCTATGGCTTCCTCAAGAGCTCTGGCCAAGGAGAGTGCCTTTGTTTCCTTTTCCCGGGCTTCTGCTTCAGCACGATCCCGTTCCTCGGCATATTTTGCAGAGATAGTTTTCTCCTCTGCCAGCAGCTAGAAAAGAAAATCAGTGTGCTATCAGATTCCCCAAGGAAAGCATTAACTATCCCCCAATGTTGCTATGTCAGGCGTTTCCAGTGACATGGACTGAACATTGAACACGGGCTCCCGCGCATCAAAACTCTGCTACCAATTCTAGCTTCTTGACAAGGATGTAAACTAAATTCACTGGCTCCCCGGTTCCAAATCCAGGAGTCTCTTCCAATTTACAACATCCCTAAAAGGGCCCGCTGTATGCTCAGGACTATTCCCAAACACGAGCCAGTGAAAGGAGGCAAGATGACAGTGGGATAATTCATTGGCAAAAGTCTCCGCTTGCCCCATTTGCCTCAATCTTACCCCCTCAGTTATGGGAAAAACAAGCACACAGCCAGTATACAAACATTTCTGCTCCTTTATCAGATAGATGCTAGTGAGCGAGGAGGAGGGAGGGAGGGAGGGAGGGAGGGAGGGAGGGCTAACCCTGTTGTGAGTCTGCAAGTGAGCCTACCTGATCAAATTTCTTCTGCTTTTTCTCCAGGTTGGAGACTATCTGCCGCTGATGATCCAGATCCACGGTGATGTCATCCAGTTCTTGCTGCAGCCTGGTCTTTGTCTTTTCCAGCTTGTCGTAGGCAGCTGCCTTTTCCTCGTAACGCTGGCTCATGGCCTCCAAGTCTTTCTGCAGCTTCTTCTTCGCTTCCTCCACTGACTCAAGGCAGCCAAGGCCTTCGTCCATCTTCTTCTTCATTTCCGCTGTCTAGGGGGACACCAGGAGTAGGTGGGTAAGTGGACAGAAGTCAAGTGCTTTTGAAGTATTGTACAGAGGGAAGCAAGAGATATGGTTTTGGAAGAGAAAGCCTAAAGAAAGTTCAAGGGATGGACAACGATGAGTGTCTGAAGTGAAAGCTTCATGCCACACAGGCTTCAAGAGCGCAGACACGATCACCCTACTGATGGGAAAGTGCAGGGGTGGGGTGCAAGCACAGGGGAGTGAGAGAGGCTCAAACAGACAGAGCTTTTCAAGACACTTGCTACTCGTCTTAAACCAAGCAGTTCATTTCAGCACTTGGAAGAGCTCTTTTGGGTAAGCTTACTTTGGTACCATGCAGATATTCCCCAGTGTGCCACACTGCAACCATATTTGGACAGTAAAACCTATGACTAAAGAATACCTGGAACTGAAGGGCAGAAATCTGTTTTTCCAAGTTCCTCTTTGCCTCCTCCTCCTCTTCTAGCTGCTCTTTGAAGCTGTTCTTCTCATCCTCCATCTGTTTCAGCTTGGTGCTGAGGCTCAGTTTCTGACGTGTTTCCTCCTGAAGCAACTCCTGTAACGACGTCACATTGAACAATTAGCATCTTATCCTGCTCAGCAGTTCTCTTTGCTTCACATCTACTGTTTTGTCAATTGCTTATTTCACTTATAGGGAGTCCACACAAGGCTGCCTGTCCCCTAAGTTCTGTTGGAGTGGGCCTTTGGAGATTTGTCTTGCATGTACAAAACCAAGATTAACTAGTGAGGGTGCAAAGTCTTGATTCTCTTAAATAAGAAGGTGGTTGTAAACCAACAAACACTGAGGAGAGAAATCTAAAAGTAGGACTGATCTGGGATTAGTATTCCTTACTAAGCAGGGCAAGTGACACTAAACCCCCCCCCCCATAATGATCTCCAGGAACTAAATGGTCTAAGTCGCCCGCCCAGTAGGAAGGGCTGGAAGTGAATTTCACTGGTTCACTCCAATGGCTTCAAAACAATTGGCCTGAGCCTCTCATATTGCTAGTTTTAAAAAATATACCCTGCTTTTCTCCACAATGGGGACCCAACACCACTGCATCTTTGTTGTCATTCCCCCCCCTTCATTTTCTTCACCACCACCACCCTGGTGGGGTGAGAGTGTGTGACTAGCCTGAGGTCACCCAGCAAACTTCCATGGCAGGATGGAGATTTGAACCTGATCCCAGATCCTACCCACACACTCTTAACCACTGCACCACGCTGGTTTTCAGGCAAGCTATGAGAAACAGACATGCCACCATTCAGTGCCGCTGGAGATTTACAGCCAAACTTCAACTTCTGAGAAAACTAAACTGACCAGTCTCAGTGCAAGGTGCCTCCTAGGACTCCAGCAGTATTGTGCAGAATCAATTCACTTTCTATTGGCAGTGTTCCCTTACCCCTCCAAAAAACACAGTGGTCCCCAGATGCTCTCCCAAAACTTGCAGCACCTCTAAAGCCAAACATAATGAACCCGCTGGGGGACTGCAAGTTTGGGCTGGCTACCACAATCAAAGCTTGCACATCGCTTTGCATTGTGTACTTCTCTCTTGTCAATGTAACAAGTCTATCACTATCAAGCAAGCGGACATGGTTTTAAATCCAACAACAAGCAAGTCAAGGAGAGAAGCAAAGAAGGTTGCTCCTCTAGAGCCTCACCTGTGTATCTTGCAGCTGTGACTCCAACGTAGAGAAATCTTTGGCTAGTTTGATTGATTTACTGTCAGACTGGTTCAGAAGGCCAGTGACATTGTCCAACTCAACCTGAAAGAGTACAAAGACAGACCCCGTTAGGACAGAAGCTAAGTAAAAGTGTCATTGCCCAACACTGGATGCTGTCCCTTTCTAAGAACAGGAGAGAAACTATGAACAAGCAAATGCTTACTGCACTCCTTCACAGTGTAGTTAAGATTTCCCTAGTAGTGTAAGGTAGGCTTAAGTACCCACCCACCCCTTTGTTTACTACTACTGTCCACTTGGCATTAAAAAATGGCAGAATGAGCAGCAGAATAGTTCATAGAAGAACAGGTTCTTCTAATTTTTACTTATTTCTTTATAGTCCACCTTTCCCACTGAGACTCAAGGCGCATGTAAGATGGGCAGAGATTGCCACTGGAGTGAGTATTACTTCTGAAAGAGGAAGTATTCAATTCACACATCCTCCTACTCCATCCACTTGGGTTATTCTAGCCCTTCTCCATGTGCTCATTCTTGGAAAAAGCTGCACACCCCAAGAAAAGCCACACTGCTCTTCATTCCCCCATCCTCAATCCCCACATCCACTTATGTGCAAAAACAGGAAAGGAAAACTCCAGTCCCTCACCTGGAGTTTGTTGGCTCTCTCTGCCAGCTCAGTCCGCACTCGCTCACCCTCTGCAAATTTCACTTGCAGCTCTTGGAGCTGGGTGTCAGCCCTCTTCCTTTTATGCTCAGAATCTCCTTTAGCTTGCAGCAAGACCTTCACCTCATTGGAGAGCTCAGCGCGTTCACTCTCCAGGGCCTGCTTGGCCTTCTCAAGGTTCACTTTCACCTTAAGGAAACAGAGAAAGCGTTATCCCCAGAAGAAAGACCTGCACTCGATGGGTAATGGGTGCATTATTCCAAAATGAGGTCCAAAAGACAGATCTTCTGTATGGGTAAAGAACCCCAAATGTTACTGGGGGGAGGGAAATCAATTCATGTGTTTCCAAAACAGTGTCAATAAGACAGGTGCTGTTATGTCTATACTGATAAAGTGATCTGGAAGCACGCAGTGCAGTTGCCAGTTACGGTAAGAAAAGATCGCCAATATCAATATCTTAGCAAGTAAAAGGCAGCTACCAGCTGGTCAATCAGCTACGACCCTCTGAAATCAAACTGCTCCCTGTCACCTTCTCAATGGAAGAAGTGCCCACGGAGACTGCTTTCACTTACTGAAACATCTTTAAGCTCCAGCACATCACTTCTGAATCCCGATCATGTTGTTAAAAAGCGAAAGGCTCTTTGTTTATGTTTAAGCTCGTAATCTGCCTGCATCCCTCCCCCGCACACACTACAGACACAGAGAACTGAAACGTCGTTCCACTTGTTCAAGAGCCCTTGCCAGTGGTCCTACCCCCTTTTGATGCAGCACCTACCCGCTTGGTCTGCTCCAACTGCTCTGCCAGCTCCTCCACAGCCTGCGCATGTTTCTGTCTCATCTCCTGAATCTGTGCCTCGTGGGTCTTTGCCTCATCATCCAGAGTCCTCTTCAGAAGAGTCACTTCTTGCTCACGTTTTGACCTATTTAAGAAAAGTTATTTCCCATTAGGTGGCAGATGGCTTGATCTTGCCACAGGTACTCCAAGACTGCCAGTAACTTGGAATGCTACTCTTAAACTGCAGCTACCCCAAACATGTCTCTGTGGGGATTTATTCCAAACTGTCAACAGCAGAAACTAACTCAACTCTCCATTGAAGTGCTCCATTGAAAAAAGCTCTGAAGTTTGTCTGGGAAACCCTTGTTTATTTTTACTGAGTCTTGCCAGACACAAGAGTAGACAACATTAAGGGTTTCCACTGGACATCAAGGCAACAAAAGCTTTTGACAGAGGCTGATTGGAGACTGTAGTCTTAAAGTCAGCTTTGCCTTGTCATTTCCCTAAACTTTGTAGAGACAGAACTGGCGTTAGCTTTCCTGCAGGCCCCAGATGTTGTGGTTACCTGAGCTCCTGCTGGGCAGCAGTTGAGTCTAGCGTGTCCTCTAGCTCGGTCTTAAGAGCCTCGAGCTCTTCACCCAAATCCCGTTTTTGCTTCTCTGCTTTGTTTCTGGCAGCCCGCTCAGACTCAAGGTCTTCCTGCAACTCTGTTAGCTGAGACTCCAGCTCACGGATCTTCTTCAGAGCCATGTTCTTCTGAGCAGACTCCTCTTCTACCCTGAGAGAGGGAGACAGACAAGGGTTACACACAAGGAAAATGTTAAGTTCCATGAACCATAAGGCCGTCTACCTACATAAAAGTTCTTCAGATATTTAGTGCTCAAAGCAGCTCTGCCGAACATTGGTGCTCTGTTTCTGCCCAGTTTCAGATGCTCTCAAACAAAGTCAAGATTAGCTAGAGGCTTATGATGGCAGAAAACAGTTCAGTTACATGGGATTTCTGACATGGTCTACAGTGCAAACCAGCTGCTCACTTTATTGCTGCTGACCTGCTCTCACTGCTGACCATTCTAGTTAAAAGTTCTTCCACTGAACTACCTGTTGTGGTAAACACAAGTGCAAGGGCTGAGCAGTCAGAACCTCAGAATGAAGGGCCTAGAAACCTAGGCCCTTCAAATCACTTCGTGAGATCTCCTAATTCTTCACTGGAAAGAAGAGACACACAGGATAGCGGCATAACTTCCAGACAGGAGCTCCCCACCCACCTGACCTCACCTAGCCAAAGCTGCTTGCAGCTCCTCCTCTTTCTTTGCCAGCTGCATTTTGAGCTCTGCTATTTGGGCCTGCAGTTCAGCTATTTGATCGTGCAGATCCGTCGAGTCCCCCTCAAGCTTCCGGCGCGTCTTCTCCAGCTCTTGCCGTTGCTTTTCTTCCCGCCGCAACCGCTCTGAAAGGGAGAACACAGCTGGGTCAGCAGCGGATACACCTGGGTTCTTAAAATGCTGGCTCCTCACGTGAAAGGACAGAGTCCGGATGGCGTGCATATACAGAGGTGACAACAGCGGGCTGAATCGGCAGTTCCGAGTTTCACTACTCAAGTCAGAGAAGGGAGAAACCCCCAACTCCACAACCTCTGTTGACCCCCCAACCCCCATTCAGTCTCCACCATAAAACTGCAGGCAAGTGGCATCTCCACAAGGCTGTGAAACATCTGACCCACAGGCATTAAAGCCCAATGCTGAAACTGCCCCCGGTTTTGGGGGTGAAAAGTTTGAATTAAGCAAAATTCTTTATACTAGCAACGTTAGGAGGCAATCTGATGGAACCAGTAGCCCCAAGATTTCCGTGGTATACTAACCCCAGTATTCAAACACCACTGAAAATACAACAGCAGAGATATCCCCGCAGCAAGAGGAGAAACGGAACCAGCTTCTCTTCTCCATTGGTCTGTTAAGAGATTTTTCTCCCCTGTTAATTTAGACCGGCACAGCTGACAAGATGCATAACCTTCACCCATCCAGCTACTGAACTGTTCTATCAGACCAATCAATATCTTTCATGCAAACCCTCTGCAGTTCCACTGGTATTAACCCGTTGGGGCCTGGAAACTCAATACAGTCAGAGATTCAACAGATCTCACACACAAACGAGAAATCCTGGGGGACGGGGAACAGTCACATGTGTTGGAATAAGCCTCTACGCCCCTCCACTCTACACCAGTTCTTCCCCTACCTTCCAGCTCTGTTATCATCGCCTCGTGCTTGTTCTTGAGTTTAGCTAAACTCTTTGACTTCTCTTCTTCCTCTGTTAAGTTGGTGGTGAATTCTGCAATCCTGTCTTCCAGCAGTTTCTTCTCCTGAGAAAACCCAGAACATACACCATCAAATTTGAGTGGCATTTGAAAACGAAGAATGATTGTACTTGCAGTCATATTTGTTTACCCTTCTGTCTATATACAGCTGTTTGTCTGAAGGAAGTTTGTGAAACTAACTGAAGTGCACTCTAGTCAGTGAATGATTCTGAAGATAGTCACAATGGAGAAAAATGCCATCCAGACACAGTGAAGAAGCCCCTGCAATTTGACTTACATGCAGGCATCTTTGTAAATGACATTGTGGGCATTCTGAAAGGTAGCTCAATATTTCAAAGTTCCAGAGCTAAACTTTCAGTACTACAGTCTAGTTTACCTCAGAACCCATTAGAAACTGAAAATTATGTATTTTTATGTAGTTCAGGAAAGATTCATTTATTTGGAACTGAAAATCACACCTGTGCAAGACACAAGGAATAAGTGGTCTAAGTAGAGACCACTAAGTAGAGAGAGTGTCCTACCCACCTATCCCCTTGCTTTGGAAGGTCTTCCTAGTACCTGGCAAATTCCTCAAGAATGAAGGTGTCTGGCAAGAGTCAGACTATACTTAGGTTGTACCAGCAGCGGTAGCATCTTAGGTGTTCCTCTGGCCTTGGAGGAGTTTAGGGTACTTCTCACCCATTAACTTTAATCTAATTTTTCTGTTCCAGCAGTTCTGCCTTGCCACTCCAGCTTTAGCCAATTGCTGCTATTTAGGCATTACCCCGAGTCTTTTCATTCTAGCACATTTCCTTCCTTAATCCAACCATCTGAGCTGCTAGGTGGAAGCACTTACACAGTAAACTGCATACTGCTAAATATCTGTGCCCCTCACAACTGTGACTCCAAGGTACTTTTGAGAATTTGACTGCATTGCCAAGACTTTCTTACAGGAACCCAGTAGAAATATTGTTTCTTTGGACCATAACCACATATTCCCAGAACAGAAGCTGCATCAGGAAGGCGCCTAAGCTGACACTTACAGGTATAGGAAAAATCCCCAGTACAAGGGGCAAGAATAGCAGTCAGCTCTTGAGAGCTGGCATTTGCATGTCACAACACAGGCAGCAAGAACAGCAGTCCCCCGTTCATCTAGGGTTTCCTTCCTTTCTACACCCTGCCGTGCATGAACACTGTTCCTGGCTTACCTTGGCCAGTTTGCAGTTCTGATCTTCTACAACAATCAGGTCTTCCTCCAGTTTCTTCAGCTTGGCTTCAGTCGTCACCTTCTCCAGCTGTAGCTTTTGCCTCGCACTTTCCTCTTCCTCTAACTGCTCTTCAAGCTCCTGCACAAGGAAAAGCATGGCGTTCAGTAGGCGGGCAAGCATTAGATTCTGACTAATCTCAGAGGATCACAAGCTACACACAACATTTACATCAGGTCATGCTTATAATACATACAGCAGACTCTATTAAGCCCACAGTTTATGAGAGGCCACCACAGTGCACATTGCCAAATTTCCCCACCCCAATTTCATCAGAGCTTGGATGCTAAGCAGGGTTTTCCATGGCCAGTACTTGGATGAGGGACCACCAAGGAAGATTGGGTTGCTCTGCAGAGGAAGGCAAAGCAAACCAACTCTGCTCATCTCTTGCTTTGAAAACCCCACGAGGAGGAACCTCATAGGGTCACTGTGAGTCAGCTGCAACTTGACAGCACACTTTACCTTTTAATTCTTCCTACCAAGAACCCCATGTACCTTCATGTGGCTCAACCACCTGGTGTCATATAAGGGTGTGCATACACACATGTATATGTTACCTGAATATTCTGCTGCATTTTCCTCTTCTCAATCTGCAGGTGCTGGCACCGTTCTTCCTCCTCCTCCACTCTGGCCTCCAAATCATGACAGATCTCCTCTAGTTCCTGTTTCTTTGCTGTCAGACGGGCTCTGATCTCCTCAGCTTCAGCACAGAGCTCTATCTCTGCTTGTAACTGCTCCTGCAGCTGCATCTTCTCTGCCATCAGCTACACAAAACAAGTCCATTGACTTAGACATCATTTTGAAAGATCCATCAGCCATAATAACCCATTTTCCTTTAACCCATCCTGTGGCTCTTAAAGGCCAAAGACAGAAAAGCCATGTGTACCATAGCGGAGCCTGCACAAACTATTGCATAATATATTCTCTACAGCCATGGTTCTCAAAATGCGGGTCTGGACCCAAAACTGGGTCGTGACTATCTCACAAGTGCATCACAAGTAGAGATGTAAAATTTCCAGAAGTTTTAGAACTGTGGGGGGGAAATTTTCAGAAAAAAAAACTGAAATGAGGGGAGGGGAAGAATCTAGCATGCACAATACAACGTTATCAAACCTATAACTTATTTTACCAGTTTAACACAAAGTGCATCAGTTATAATATAAAAGTTGTCCTATCTGGTATATTTACAAAATTAATAAATGCCTTCATTTTTCTACAAGGAAACCTGCAAATCTTCCCAGTACTATAGACAGCTGCAGCCTCCTGCACTCTATCCTACCTCAGCACCTGTTTCTTAGTTTGTCATGTGAGAGATTGGGGAAATTAAAAAACTGAACACACACATTTTGCATTAAACAAATTACATGGGCAAAAATGGTCACAATAGAACTGGAAATGCATTTTTATACTGTTATATTACAGAAAACTTGAATGTAAAAGTAAATACTGTGCTCTAATGCTGTAGATCATCTTACATAAGTCTTTATACCACCCATTTTGATTAAGTGAAACCCTATCTTAAGAATTTCACTTGTTTCAAAGGAAAAAAAATATTTCAAAGGAACTTTGCTCAAAATTTCTGATTTTTCTGACGGGATTTTTTTTAATACTCAGGGAATTCTTCCAGATTCCTTCTGTCCTCCTCCTAGGCCTTCACATTCTCTATTTGCAAGGCCAAGAGAGGAGGAGGAGGAACACAATGTGCTGGGAGAAGGGGCTTGACAGCAAATCTGGGTCTGCCTAAGCATAATGTAGGAAACAGCCACGAAACCACTTATCCATCACTGCTGGATGCAAGATTCATGCATTTTATGTTGGAAAGTAAGGCAGAGGTACTTTGTAAGTGGGCCCCCAAAATTAGTGTTTGGGGGGAAGGTTTGAGAACCACTGCTCTACAGCTGGAGGGGATTTGATCTAAAACATGCACTCCAAGTAGTGTAGTACACAGAAATCAGTACATGGACATGTACTACACAGAGAAATCAGTTAAAACTACAGTGCTTTAAGCCTGTGCACAGACAAACAGATCACCAGCAGGCTGAAAGAAAAGCTGTATCTTTTCACCTGGCCCTGCATAGTTTCCATTTCACTTAGTCTGTTTTCTGCGGCCACTTGCTTTTCCTTGACCTTCACCAGTTCTTCTTCCTTGGCCAGCATCTCCTCCTCTTGCCTGCTCACTTGCAACAAAGGCTTGACCTGCAGGGAATCAATTTCAGGAGAAAGGAGTTACATGCAGGTATTAGTCTGGCTTCTGAAACCTTGTGCAGGACAAAGTGTTCTCTAGCAGAGAAAGGGAGTGGTGCCTGAGAACTGCTGGCAGTCCCAGTTGCCAACAGGTGCCAAAGGAGATGTGTTTCTCCACACCCAGCTACAGCATATAACTAGGAAAGTAACATGCAGTGCCATCAGTGCTACCCTAAACAGAGTTCACCATTCTAAGCCCGTTGACTCTAATGGACTTTAAAGAGTGCTGAAACTCAGCTGCTGAAACCTTCCCTCAATCAGTACCTTGGTAAAGAGTCTCCACCACTGCCAGTTGCGAAGCTTCAGATATGCAGCACAATTCCTCTGGAGTACCTTCATTGCAGTCAACTGTTGCTGACGCTTGGCAAAAGCCCTGTAGCAGGTAGGATGAAATGTGGAAAGGGTTAGAGTCAGAGAAGAACTAGAGAGAGACCACTTATATCCTACCTTCCATACCAAAATATTCATTTTGCTTTTTCTACTGTAATTCTGCATAATGTAATAATGATGCTTTAACTCCATTGTATTTGTACTAGCTAGTACAAGAAATCCAGAGCCTGTCAGTCAAGTGGGATAGCATTTAACTTTGATTTTAAAGCAACCTTCCAGTTAGGTAAGAGAAGTTCAACAAGATTGAAAGGCAGGTGCTCAGATATTCCAGCTAGTATGTACATGTATTTCAGTATCACACTTTAAACTGTAACTAAAAGTATACGAGCAGGAGCCAATGGAGTCTTTCTAAAATTATATACTCAGAATGCCAGTAATCTGCCACTTGATTCCATATGATACCAACAAAAACTAGTGTTTATGTTGTACATACTTTCTAGCCAGGTAGCCTCTGCAGCATGCTTGGAACCCAATAATGACATCTGTGATTTTCAAGTCTCTTTCTTCCTCAAGGTGAGCAAGGACACCTGCTCGGAAAAATACTTTGCTCTGTCCAATTCGGTAAAGATTTGGATCCAGCTCCAGCGCTTTAATCTGTAGGGGAGAAACAGATATTGAAACATTCATATTTATCGCTTCAGATGTAAACCCATCCACACTGACTCAACACTAGTGTCAACAAGCAAAGGAGACAGAATAGAGTTTGTGGGACATCAATGACTTCACACATGTTACGCAACCCATTCCAACAACCCTTTTTTAAAGAAATCAGAGCTACTCTTCCCCTCCCCAGGGATCATATCCACATGAACCATTTAATCTAGAGGACATAATTTAAAACCCAGAGAATCCAGATGACATCACTCTGAACACAGTACATTTATTGAAGCTTTCCAGGGCAATTTTCTTCTTAATTTTCATCCATTTGCTTTGGTTTATTAAGGGTTTCCAGTTATCTAATGTGGCTTTGGCATTTCTGGCTCAGTCTTTAATTAGTCAGTTTCCATTCCAGGAGGGAAGGGGGAGAAGAGAAGGGTTGGGCAACCTCACAGTCAAAGCAGTTGGTCATTTTTCTCCTGTTTTTCATGATCACAGCTGCATAATCAAACAATTGTGCAAAAAAAAAAAAGATGAGAAATTGCTGCAAAGAATAATCCACTCAAACTGGAACAGGGAGTAACTAATTAAGGGCCAATTCAGGAATGTCTTAACCATGTGGAACTACCTTTTTATTTCTACTTCTACTTGATTCTTGAAAAGGGAATTAGCAGTGCAGAAGGGGAACCTGCAAAATATTTAAAGGCAGTTTTGAAATGTACATTCTAGGAACTACTGCTACCAGAAGAACTTGATGAGCACAAGATCCAGCTACTGCGGTAAACAGGGCTGGGTCACGTTTGCATAAGAATTCAGGCTCAAGAGTGCTTTACTCTTAGTTTTGCCTTTCCTGTTCACTTTCCACAGTACAGCAGAAACTTACCATCAGCACACAGGCTTGCTTTCCATCCATAAACCCTTTGGGAATGGCATTTGGAGTCAGGATCTCATACCTGGAAGAAAAAAATTGGGTCAGAATACTGCATATGATCTGAAACAGACCTTGCCTATCCTAGGCATAGATGGCCCTGCAGTGTATGTGTCCTTACTTGCATTTCCCCAAAGTTGTGAAATGGGCAACCTACTCTGAAATGCGTGAACATGCTTCATATCAAGTGAGCCCACTGACTCCATATGGTCTAGTCTTGCCGCCAGCAAATCTCCAGGATCTTAGGCATCAAAAGCCTTAACTGGAAGGGATGCTAGGAATTGAACTGGGACCATCTGAGTGCAGATTTATATGCCTGGGGATGGTCTTAGTGATTCTGGGGCCCTAAAATCACTGGGTGCAGTGGGTAAGGTGGCTTCAGGGCAATGGTCAGCAATCAGCTATAGGGCAGTTGTAATCAGGAGGCCCCCCCCCACACACCCTGTAGCTGATTGTCCCAGTGCTGTTTGATATTCAGGCAACTCAGCTATAGGGCAGTAGGATGGGTCCTCCCACCACCCAACAGCTGATTGCCCTAGCCACCAGCTACAAATGCAACCCGCTGTAGGGCAGCACCCCAGTTTCCACATAGCTGACCACCTATGCATGCACCAATCCACAGCCCCTTCCCAAAGTCCTTGTTTCTACTACTCCTCTTGTCAAGGGCTTGCAGTGGTCTGCCACCCGAGGGACTGATCAGGTTCACTCCTGCTTAGCTTCCACAGTGACTCAGTTCCAAGATCACTTGCTGAAGTCACAACCTTGGGTTTCAAATTCCTGTGCAGCCTGTCCTACAGAAAACATTTAGCTGATTTTAATCCAGCAAGTTAAGTCAGCCAGTCACAATTACTACTATCTAACCCAGCCTCAATATGTGGGCAGATGCTGGAGGCCAAAGTGGAGTTCTGCCTGTAAACACAGGAGTGTGGCATGGACAGGGTTTACCAGCAGGCTACATTAGGGGTGGAACCTTGGCTCCAATTCAAGGGTGGCTAAAACTTTGTGAAACTAGATGTTGAATAGGAACTTAGACTTTTTCTGTGTAGTGATTGGAGAAAGTTTTCCTGTTTTACTATTTTTGTCAATTAAGCCACCTACTAAAAATGGGCTGTTTACTGACTTTTGCTGCAGGCACAGACCTTTGCCTGTCTAAGAGAACCATGGCTACACATTCAGGACAGACAGAAGTCATTGCCAAGCTTTACCTTTGCCTGAACTCCTGGAAGACCACTCTGTTGGGGAAGCCTTGCCTGCAGATACGGATTCCCTCCAGTACTCCATTGCAACGCAGCTGATCCAAGACTAGGTGTGGGTCCAGTTTCCCAGCCTGAGGAAGACAGACAGGTCCTTGTTACAGAATCCCAGCACAAAAGTCATCTTGACCTTTTAAAAAACCCTCACAAGCTTCTTTAAGTCAACAGCTTGTGCCCGAAACAAGAATGCTTTTGAATGCTACAAACAGTACACAATAAAAAACCCTACTATCTCAGGGTTCTATATCTGATCTTTAAGTCATTTCCAAAGCAGAGGAGATGTACAGCATTATGTTGATAGGCAAGAGGTTGTACCTACCTTCTTTTCATGGTTGGGAATAATGCAACGGACAAAGTTGGGGTTGGTGTTCCTCAGGGTGGCCATCAGCTTGGCCAGCTGTTCTTTGTATAGCTGGCCCACTGTTCGGAACATGCCCTTCCTGGTCTTAAAGGCTCCAGGCAGTGCTGTATCGGACATGCCAGCCACTTGATCTAGCCCAACTATGCGGTCGACTAGAGGGAACACATGAGATGGTTACATTTTCTCACCTAGGCTACAAAAGACAATGTGTAACACACCTGGAAAGAGCAGGATAAAGAAAGGAATTGGCAGGATCCATTTGCTTCATTGCTATACAGGTGTGGAAGTCCAGTTTGTTATTATATTGGGACAACAACAGAGATGGGGGGAAAAGCAGCCACCAACTACTAGGGCTAGGATCCGTCTCATGCCTGGCAGATCCAAGCTGGCAGCTCAAACAGCAATTTCTATGCCAAAGAGAAAAATAAAACTGGCACAACTGGTTCAAGTTGCTAAGATTCACTCTCATATTTTGCCTGACAACCAGAAAGATGATAATGCCTTCTTCTCTAAGCTAGCACCCAAAAATTCAGCTTGAGATTTTTCTTTACACGCTACTGGCTGAAGCTATGGCACCATCCAAGTCATGGTCAGAGCAGCTGACTAGTAAGCAAAGGCCTTGCCACTGGCATATTTGCAGAGATGCTGCTGAATGAGCCACCTCTTAAAAAACCATTTGTTCAAGCCTGGTGTAGAATCCCTATCTTAAAATCCATTTTTCACTACAAGTGCAGTAAATACCCCAAGACTGTTAAGAGGAGATTCTTATTGTCCCTCGCATGCACGTGTTACTTGTATACGGAGCTCTTGCTCTGTGTCCTATCCCAGCAATGCATTTCTTTTGAGATTCTGCATAGGACTACCATGCAGTCATCCATCTTCCAAGTTTCCCCTGCTTCTCTGCAGCATCCCTGGCATGCTTTGGTAGGCTCTCTCCTTAAAGATATTACTTAAAGTGGGTTTGGGGAGCAGAAGGTGTGCATTTCCCTGCCCACACCCACCACCATTTCCTCTTGCGCCTGCCATCCCCACCAATCCCCCATCACTCGTAGGCATTCTGCCTTTTTAAAAAGAAACTGGTAACAGATAAATCGCTATAGCATGGCGATATATCTACTACTGATTAGCAAAAGCCCACTGGAGGTGTGGGGGGAAATAGCAGGCATGGGACGAAAGCACAGAGAAAATCCCCATCCAACAGCAGTGAGAGCCAAAAGGGGAACCATCCCCATGTGGAAGCTCTACCAAGTGACTCAGGATTTACCGACTCTGCATTTTAATTTAAATCGCTTGCCTAGTTAGTGACACAATGCAAAGGGAGTTCAGTGCTGATATATGGTAACTCCCCAGTGCAAAAGAATATTGAATTGTTTGAGACTGATCAGAATTTGTAGCCTACCACTTTCCTGACAGCAGCCAAACCAGCCACTCTTTCTTGGACTATAACTACTTTGAATTATCCAAGGCTTTTAAAAAGACATTAGCTGTTCTCAAAGAAAAGCTTCAACCTGAAGGACTAAACTAGGGACAGAGGGACAAGATGAGTACTGCCTATATATGGCCAAGAATTAGGATGCTGCTTCTCCCCCCAAAAGTAGCTATTCACTGGAATCAAAGACTATTTTAGATAGACAAAAGTTGTGTTTCTGAATGAGATAAGAAAAGGTTCCCAAAGATCATTATGGATTAGCAGGCAAATCCTCTTAAATGGCTTAATACCTGCAATCAGGCAGTGAAATAAGAACAAGACACCCCAAAGACAATCAGCTGCATCTTCTTGACCAATGAAGAGGACTCCAGCTTTAGCTGCTAGAGAGCCTACTAGAAAGCCTAATCACCACCCTCTATGTACAAAACAGCCATGCTATAGGCACATGTAGCCCTTCTGGCCAACAGCTACAGTAATAGCACTACTGAACTTAGTCCTTATTTTAGACACCAGTTCTGAAACCACTTCCCGTGGGCTCCTGTGTTGAAGAGGCCACTGAATATTTGAAGAAGGGAAAGCTATTCCCTTAATCCTTAAATGAGTACCATCCATATATGGCCTGCCACTGTACCTGTGTAACCACATTTGGGTTAAAAATCTTTTTTTTCCTAATCCTAATGGTCTACGAGCATAAAGCAGAAGGACTGAGACAGACAAGCAGGAGCAATAAGAGGGGAAGATAAGAATTAATGGAAGCATTTCTTGCATGGCTCTAGAAGGAATCACACACGACACAACAGCCGGGTTTCTCAGTCACCTGGTTCTAGATGAAGAATAGGAAAGTGTTGATAGAAATAGGCTCTCTGAATGTTCTGCATCTCTGCAACAGAGACGTCAAAGAAAAACCCAAGACAAAAGAGACAGTAAGATTCAAAGCAACAGATAACCTAATGTGCAAGACACCTAATGGCACTGGAGCAAGCAGAAAAAGCCCTCGGGAGGCTTCAGTTTCACCTCATTAATGCTCACATCTGGAAAATGCCAAGTACACAGCGTACTGCTACTTGAATTTTATTCTGGGATCCTGCCCTGAAAAGGCCATTCAGAAAGAGACACTACTTCAGCAGTAGGAGAGAGTTCTCCTATATATAAAGATGAAGCATTATGCAACTGCAAGTTTTGGATCATGTTGGTCATTATTTTAAAGGCTGGAAGAAGGGCTGACATCCATTATCTGCAGACATCTGATACAGTGATTAAGAGCTTTCAGAACAGATAAGGAATCTCATTACATACCATCTTTCCACAGTTCAGACACAAACTTATCAGAAGATTGGTGCAGGAGGGTAGCAATGTTGTCGTTAAGAGGATCCATGTTCTTCATGAGCCACTCATCTGCTTTGTAATCAACCTGGAGAAGGAATTCATAACAAATACTGGATATGAAAGGCTGCTTGGCATGTACTGACTATAGGCCAAACTAGACAAGACACAGGACAAAGAACTCCCTGCAAGCTGCTGCTACTCCCCCCAAGAAAATAAAAGCAGTGTGTGTGTGGGGGGGAATCAAAGTCAGGGCTACAGTACTAATGTATGTTTTAACCCTTTCCCCTTCATTTGACACCCTCCCTCACAATGCTAATTATATCCCATCCCATTTTTAGAGCTGCTATTTGAACAAGGGAAACTGATTCCCTATGGGCGACTCCACAGGACAAACAGAAAATTGGGGCTGGGGGAGAATTATCATCGCTAGGGGACTGATTAGAACTAAACCTAGACATAAATCTCCCTACGCCAAATCTGGTTTGGTGCCAATATACCTTCAGACATCAAGATCTGATGCTAAACTGCACCGGTACTAAAAAACTTATCAGATTGCCTGCTACAGAGAAGTAGACCGTTGACCAGAGGAAAGATTCCTTTCAAGGAGATCCCAATTTTGAAGACTATGCAAATTAGCCAGAGCCCCTAAAAAATGCTAGCTGACCAATACAGACTGTTAATATGGGAAAAGATTGACAAGTTGATGCCTTGTATTATGGCAAAATTCTCCATCAAAGGCAAAACTCTCCATCTAAGCCTACTGAATCAGAAACGTAATAGTTTTTGGTAGCTACATACTTCCTTTCCTGCTACGGGACAGAATTTTACAAGGCAATTTATTTTGCTAATCTAGAAAAAGTCCCCAGGTCACCAGAGCTTTCTGACAGTTCAGTTGCATCCTTGTTTGTTTCTTCATGCTGTTGTCCTGCACACTTACCTTGCCAGCATAATGTATAATGCAGAAGTCAGCTTTGTCTTTCAGCTGCTTTGGCTTCTGGAATTTAGGGTGGCTGCCTTGCTCCTGTACCACTTTTTCCACAAAACTTTTATCAGTAGCCTTTGGGAACCAGCACTCTTCATCCAGCAGGGCCAGTATGCCTGGGGGACCAGCCTGAGTATAAAACAGCCAAATGTCAGAACTTCTGCCAAAGTGCCAAAGTGCCACCACTGCCATTTCCAGCCTGCTAAGGAGTGCCCCTCACTGGTCCTGATCCATTCTACCTGGCCAAGCTTGCCTCTAGCATGGTGGACTGAGGCAGTGGCAGCTGTAGGGCCACTGAGAAACAATGGGGAAGACACCTGCCCGCTATCAGTTGCTCTGTTCCACACTGCTCATCTGGGCCCCGACTCAGCAGAAGAGCACATGGAGACTGGGACAAGCTATGGTGCTAAAGAGGGAGTTAACTCTGGACGCTGCCTGAACTTCACCTCCAATATTTGCTGATGCCATCTTGTAAGAGATAAGCAAGCTAACAACTCAAACACGTCCGCAGCAGTAGCAATAACTGAAGCAAAGCAGGTAGCCAACATTTCTCCTTCCAAAGGATGGCACTTTGCTATGATGGAAATGCAGACTCAAAGCCACAAGCAGCAGTCTCTCAGTACCCCAGTTCTGGATCCTTGTTCTTTTACACACCAGTTTCAGTACAATGATTTTGCCAGCTTCTATGCTAATAAGAAAGGAAGCAGATGCCCCTTCTCAACACCAGGAAGGTTATGACTAGAGGACCTGCTGACTCTGAACAAAACCCACGTGGAATGGAGTTGAGCAGAACAGCTGGTAGGGTGCGACACACCACTTTAAGGACTCAGTTTTGCAGCCACCACACACCCTCCCTTCCTTGCAAGTAGTTTAAAGGTGCTTAACATGCATCAAAAGCACAGTGGGCTTAATTCAACACCGTAGCTGTTCTCTGCTGCTCAGACAGGATGTAGGAAATCACTCACTGGTTTTTCTATAAGATCAATGCAAGGCTGCAAGTCCAGGCCAAAGTCGATGAAGTTCCATTCTATGCCCTCACGCTGGTATTCTTCTTGCTCCAGGATGAACATGGTGTGGTTGAAGAGTTGCTGCAGCTTCTCATTTGTGTAGTTAATACACAACTGCTCAAACGAATTCAGCTATTAGGAAATAAAAAGCAGCCATTAGAACACAGGGCCAAAGGGGTAAACATTTGTTAACCTGCTTTCAGCAGCAGTTCGTTGTTCCCATCTCAGTTTCCCCTCTCTTCTTGAAAGCATGACTCTTTACGTACTTAGTGGAGCTCACCTGGGGATCAGCCCCAAGCTCTTGAAAAGCATATGACAGTAACTACTAGAGAAGTGAAGGCCCAGAAAGAAACCAGAAATATGTGGGACAACCCACCCACCCCCTCCTCCCAAGGACTTTTTCCAATTTTTCCAAATGAAAAAACAGAAATTGGGGGGAGTACTGAAAAAAACCTCCAATGAAATATTTTGTCATTTAGAATCAGTGAAATGCTTTTCAGAACAAGGTGGGCATGATGTAGACATACACACTCTTAAATAAAAGGTGCATTACTGCACCCAGGAGGAAACCTGATCTTTTTCTTTCTTTCTTGTGGTATTTTTGCAGCATGTGTGCGCACATGCGTGCACACTGGTGCCTGGAAGTCATGGCGATTTCTGACGACTCCTACAGGGGCATAGAGGACATTCAGAGAAATGGCTTGATAGCCTAATTCTGCCTCCTGACCTTGTATTCTTTGGAGATCTCCCATCCAAATCTTTGCCAGGGTCGGCCCTGCTTAGCCTCTGAGATTAGGCTTGCCTGGGCTATCCAGGTCAGGCCAAGGATGCCAATCTTCACGAGGGCAGCATGCAGGGCTTTCATTGATTCTGTGGCCCTTTTGACCTGACTCTTCCCTTGCAGTTGACTTTTGCACCTCTCCCTCAAGCCACTATGACACACAAGCTCCCAGACTGTGTATCAAGTAGCTTATTTCTCTACCTTGCGGGGGGGGGGGGCAGAAGGAGGTGGGGCAGAAACTGACCAAACCCTCAGAGGAAAACTCTGAAAGTTTCACTGAGAGCTGAGATCCATTCAGTAGCCATGGAAGGAAGACAGTAGCATCTAGTGGGAACTACATCTAGCTGTGCAGATATTAGTGACCCTTTGTGAGATCCTTTTATTCTGACCTTATAACATTTTATGTTATTTAACACAAAGCTTATGTTTTCTGTTTAACTTTCAGATAGCAAAAATTAAGATATATGGGCTAAGGTAGCATAGGATTCATCAGCTTGCAGTTCTCTCTGAAGTATATATGTAGTTTGCTTGTAGAAGACTAAGGCATTTATTCCTTTTAAATTCCATAAATGTTTCAAATATTGCAATTTTATATGCTAAGTTAGTTATAAATTATGCATTTTAGGTTGTTAAAGTGGTGAAATTAGTTTAGCTTTGATAGGACAGCAAGTACTACATGTATTTCAATTTCCCTCCAGATTTCCATTTTCTCCCTAGAAAAAAATTGGGAGGAAAGGTTCTTTTCTGTGGCTTCAAAACTGCCAGAAGTTTCACATCGCTGGTAACTACAAACAGTTTCAGTTGCCTTAGACTGAGATAACACATAGCTCTGCATATCTATTAATTCTCCACTTCCCAACAACCAGGCCTGCCAATTTTTTTCCTTGACTGGCAAAAGGTACCTGATAACAAAATTCATACTGAAATTTAAACTTTGTTTTGTTCTAAAAGTAAACAGTAAGTTGTTTTGGATGAGTGATGGACAAAGCCCCTACACATGTTTAGTTTCTGAAAAAATAAGGGTACCAAGATCAGGTCAAGTCAAATGTTGCAAGCTTAAGTTTTAATTAAGAATTTATCCCATTTCTCATCCCAAAAATTCTGAGCCTGCTTCTGACAATATGGGACCAAAAAAAAAAGATTCTGTGAGGCTTGATCTCTTTTCATGGACAAGAAGGGTATCTGCCTTGGAGGGGTGTTACCTGGGCCTCACTGGGATCTCCTCCCCAGCTGATCAACTGCTAAGGAAAAGCAACAGCCGCTCATGCCCCTCCTTCAGCCATGGCTTCCTCCAGTCCATAAAACCCCTCAGTAAGGTTAATGGCCTTTGTCTCATTCTCCACTCTGCTGAGGGATACCACCTTCCCTGCCCAACTTAGCTCAGAGCTGCTGTTAACACTAGCTGCCCCTCCCCAAAACAATAACAGGAAGCTTGCTTCTTGGCACTGTTCTTCCCAGGGTCCCATCCAGTTAAACTGTCAACTTCCCTGACATGTCCATTTGAAGCATTCATTCCTTATATGTATAAATGCTAACACAAATTTTCTACTTAGGTTAGACTAAGGTTAGACTAAGAAGCAGCTGTGACCCAAGATTACCTAGTCACCTATGTGGCTAAACTGGGATTTGAACCCAAGTCTTCCCAGTGGAAGTCCACTTACCACACTAGCCATCCAGCCAAACACAGCAACTCTTTCTTCCCCTTTTTGATTAGAATTAACAGGAATATAAGGATGCCAAGGGCTATCATTAGGGAAACGCACACACACATTGTCCTATCAGCTAGTGTGGTGTAGTGATCAGAATGGTGCTCCTAGTGATCAGAAAAGTGTTAGTACTGGGGAGACCCAGGTTCAGATCAAGCCCAATACCTTCAATACACTTAGGAATGTTGTGGAATATTGTGGAAAATGTATATTTATGAAAAAAGGCATCTAGAAAGGGAAGATCTGGTTAGGTGATCTGAACTCTTAAAAAATCTAGTTTGATCTGGTTAAGAAAAAAAGAAACCAAGAGAGAGCCAGCGTGTAGTGCTTAAAGTGTTAAACTAGAATCTGGGAGACCCAGATTCAAATCCCCAATCTGTAATGCAGGCTTCCTGGGTGACCGTGGGCCAGTCACAAACTCTCCACACAGGGGTTTTGAGAGGAAAAAATGGAGAAGGGGAGAATGTTGTAAGCCACTTTGGGTTCCCCCACTGGGGAGAAGAATGAGGTATAAATGAAGTGAATAAATAAATTTCACTTACCTCAAAGATTTCAAAGCCAGCGATGTCAAGGATTCCTATGAAAGATGCTCCTTGTCTCTTTGTCTTATCCAGTGCCTTGTTGATGCGCATCACTAGCCAACGGAACATGCGCTCGTAAGTGGCTTTAGCCAGTGCCTCGATGGCAAAGTCAGCCTGCAAAACAGTGGGGAAGTCACATACAATGCCCAAACTAAATATCACAGAACACATGGACAGAATGCAAGATCCAAGGTTAGAGATATGGGTTATTGTCTAGTCAACAATCCTAAAAAAACCCCTAAGAATAATTTCTGATATGCTCTCATTTACAGACTAATGTAAGACGCCATCAAATATTACTAGATGGGCCTCAAGGAGGAAGTGAGACATTCCCCCTGGTCTAAAAGCATTATGCTGAACTTATTTAAAGCACTGCATACTAGAATCAGCTTATGAAAAGCAGGGTGAAGACCTTTGGGAACATCAAGCAAGTTCTGACTTCCATCTCAAGAAGCTTTCATCACAGCGAAAAAGACTATGAATACAGAGCATTGTTGGGGACATGCTGACAGCATGCCTCACTGCTTACTTCTTGGCAGGTACCCAGACAATTCCCAAGACACTCTGTAGCTTAACAACTGCCACTCTCTGCTTTGCAGCCATATGGAAATAGCAGCTTCACATAATAAGCTAGTTAATACTGGTTGGTAATTCAGTCTTTAAAGATGTTAATTTGTCATCATGCAGCTCATAAAAACATCAGAATTTCTATGATGATGTCCATACGCTGTTTGCCTTGCCTCAGAGCCTTTACAGATCCATGCAACCTATCACTTCTACAAGGAACAGCTTATTTATTTTCATTCAGTGAGGTCCAAGACATGTTTGGGAGACATGCAATGCAGCAACCTTGCTGAAGCTAAGCAGGTCACCACTCTCGTGAGCCCTGTCTTATACTGAGGAACTCTTGTGAGCCCTAACTAAGCTGCTTTAAGTTCTGTGATGGAAGAAAAGTAGGAAATACAAACTTCTACACACCTGCTCTTTAGTTTGAGCCTTTTGGACATAGTCCCGTCCCACTTTGATGCGAGGAGTGAGAATTCCTCTGGTGAAATCTGTTACATTGATACCCAGAAGATGAGAAACTTTCTGAGCAGCTACAATGGAAGACAAGAGCAAAAAGAAGTGTTTAGGATTTTCATCTTCTCCATTTTCAGTGTGAAATGTTAGGCAGTGTCTCTAGCAGAAAGTCAAGTAATGGAACTCAATGGCTTCTCAATAAACAGCACACCTGTGGCAGAGAAAGAGCTGAAAATGCTGATATCCATTTTGCTGTGTCACATTCTAAAGAAACATAACAATGATAACCAAACATATATGAACACAAGAATCCAGGTCACTGGTCTCTGGCTACTTTTGCTGGCAAGAAACCCATGCAAACAGTGACCTTTATTACAAGCATTTGAGACAATTTAAGCTCTGACTCTGTCACTTTAATAAAGGCTTCCTCCATCCTAAGAGTCTTCCAAGATTTTCCAGTTAGCTTCTCACCATTTCATGCATTCCAGTATCCACTCAATCTCCTTAAGTATGTACCTTCCGGGGTCTGACAGAAACAATTGTGCCCTTTTGCAGCTGAGTTACATGCATCAGCCATTCACATCTCTTTGATTTTAATGCTTATGCAAACAGATACCAGATATGAAGACGTTTCAGATTCAGCCAAGTATGAATCAAAAGTTACTAATCCCTTCTGGCTTGCAATTTCTGGAACACTGGTGTCAGTCACTTCAATATACTTAATAGTCTGACCCAGTTCAAATCCCAGAAATCAGGAATTTCAAGCTTGAAATTCAATCCAAAAGTGATATTTAAACTAACACCACCTACATTTGTTTCAGACCTAACCTGGGTGGACGGAAAGATAGCTTCCATAGGCAGCAACGTTCATATTCTAAACACATCATCGCACTGGAACCGAAGTTCTGGTGATTCCCTCATTCAGCATCTGCTTGGCTCATTAACGCATCTACCCACAAGTGGCTGTAACTAAAGAGCAGATGAGCCAATATAGGCAGATAATCTGCCACCAGGAGGCACTGCCACTGATTAGCTCTAGCGGTCTCAAGCTGACATGTTGCTAGTCCACAGTTTACACCAGAGGGGGGCTGCATCAACTCCACTATAATAACACATCCATACTCAACTCTGCCTCCATCACATGCAGACATTTTAAGACATGGGCTTCTTTGGGGAAGGAGAACCCTTGCTTTCTAGCTCATACCTGAAGACATTTCTTTACCTGTATTGTCTGGCATGGAGGCCTGGTCTGTGTTGCGCTCCTTCTTGAAGGCAATGTTGCCAAGCTGAAGAACACCAGAGATAACCCTTAGGAGACCTGAAAGAGAAAACAAGGGTCACCAGAGAGCACTCAAGGAATGATTCAGCACAGGTGACTGACTCCTGTTAGTTTCATTGTACGACAGTGATTACTACAGAAAAGGCCCTTTGATATCACACAGGGAGCAATTTATTCTTCCCAGTTTGTTCTTCTCCAAGGCAAGGAAAGGAGTGCACAGCTACCACTTCTACAATATTTAGTTACACAGTCCACATCATAGCACATGCAATGCAGAGTGACTTTACCATCTCTTGCCTAGCATTAAAATGGGAAAAGTGTGCATTCCAGGGTTGTTCAGCTACTCCATCTCACATGGCTGCTGTGGGTCATACAAGTTCACTGCATCATGCAACTACTGGCAGCACTCCTTATGCTGCACAGACATGATGGTTCTTTTCAGGTCCTAAGCTTTAAAAGTACAATATCGTAGATATTACTACACGAGCACAGTAACACTTCAGTAATAGAAGTGTAGACACTAGAGACATCCACAGTAAAGTCAGTCCTTTCTATGCCACAGTCAAGTCAATCCTTTATGTGCCACAACAGTTTACATGTCAAGTCTGATGTTGCCCACCTTAATGGAAGCAAGGGCAAATGCAGCTAGCATAGAAAGGGGAAAGCAGCCAACCCTTGACTCAAGAATGACTTACAGGGACTCTGGTTTATTATAAATACTAAGAAACTGTTGCCTGGAAAAAGCAATTCCTGCAATTTCACTGTGAGCAGTGCAACTACCTCTATACACATGAGGGGGTTAGATACTTGCTCTTAAAAGAATGAATCAGCATCCTGTAGCCTTCAGGCACCACATCAGAAGCTACAGTTCAAGACTGGCTTCATAGCCATCAGCCCACATAGTGAACCAAGATCCTTATGTAGGGGCAATATAGTTTTTCAGGTCATCTCATATGAAGTGTCAGCACCCCTGCAAGAGTCTCTTTGCTCAGCATCTCAAGTTCAACTTGTATGTTCAGAACAATCTCAACAAGCCATTCCAAAAGTGAAGGAAATGCCACACATTCCCACTGTCTGTTTGCCGAATCAGGTGAAAAAACTTTCCAGCTAAAAGGTTACTTTTATTACCCCTTTTTAAATAGAAACTGTTTAGAAGGTTTAAATCCTTTAGCTTAATCAGACTTTCAGACCAGCTGGCTCCCAGATGTTTTTTGTTCACATGCTATACATATTATATTTAAGGTACTTTGCAGATGAAACTGGGAAGAAAAGGAACTTTGGGCTCATTTACCAATTACTCAGCAGACCACCTTGATATCCTATTTTGGATGTTCATGCATTTTAGAGCAGGGGATTTAACCAAGTTGGCAAGGGGGGCAAAGGGAGAAAAAAGACTTCCAAAACAGAAGACTGGAAAGTAACAAATGTTACACCAATTTTTAAAAAGCAGTCTAGAAGGGAACCCAGAAATTACAAGACAGTTAGCCTAACATCTGTCCCAGGCGAATTACTAAGAACTATCAAAGGTAGAATTATTACGTGTACAGAAGAACAAGGCTTGATGAGGAAAAATAAGCATGGCTTCTGCAAAGGAAGTCCTGTTGCAGCAACTTTTTGGAATTCTCTGAGAACATCAGCAAACATGTGGATAAGGGTGATCCAGTAGACAATATGTACTTGACCTTCCCAAAGGCTTTTGTCCAGGTTACCTCAAAAATTCCCAAATAAGCTTAGCAGTAGTGGGATAACAAAACAGGTCCTCTTATGGAGTAAGAACTGGTTAAATAGCAGGAAGTGTAGAGTATGAATAAATGGACAGTTCTTGCAATAGAGAAAATGAGCAGTAGGGTCCCACAGGCATCAGTGCTATTTAACCTGTTCATAAATGGTTTGGAACTGGGGGTGGGGATGGGTAGTCTAGTGGCCAAGTTTAAGGATGATGCCAAATTATTCAGGATGCTGAAAACCAAGGCAGAATGTGAAAAACTGCAGGAAGATCTCTCTGAATTGGGTGAGCAGGCAACAATTAGGCAAATAAAGTTCATTGTCAATTAAGTATAAGGTGATGCACACTGGAACAAAAAACTCATTTCAAATATATTCTGATTTGGTTGAGACTGAGAGAAAGATACTGGGGTTGTAGTGGGATGAAAATACTGATTCAGTGTGTGGAAGAAGTGAAAGAGGGAAACATTGTGCTGGGGATTATCAGCAAAGAAACTGAAAATAAAACTACCGATATTGTAATACCCCTGTATAGATCTATGGTGCATCTGCATTTCAACAGTTGTGTACAGTTCTGTGTCACCACATCTCAAAAAGAATATTGCAAAGCTAGAAAAATCATAGAAGAGGGCAACGAGTATGATTAAGGTGTTGGCATACTTTTTCTACAAGGAAAGGCTAAACAGTCTAGGACCTCAGTTTAGAAAAAACAAAACCAAGAGGAGAGGCGATGTTTAGAAAATCATGCATGAGAAAGAGACAGATTTTCTCCAAAATACTTGAACTTGGGAACACTCCATGAAGTTGACTGGCAATACGTTCAAGACAGACAGATAATTAAACTGTGGAATTCACTGCCACAGGACAGCGATGGCCACAAAAGTGATCAGACAGGTTCATGGATGGCTATGATGTATGAGTAGCTATTTGATCTAAAGCCTAAAGGCAACCTCCACATTCAGAGGCCACAAATGAACAAAGACAGTCGGTGAGCAGAGGAGAGGTAGCACACAGGGGTTTCTTAGCTACTTTGTAAGACACAGGGCAACTGGCTATCCACCAAACCACAGCAGAACAGCTAAAACACTGTATCATGACAGGTAGGTAGCATCTTTTTGGAAGAAACAAAAGATGGAGAATAGGAATTAAGTTTTGAAATTGCTTTCTTCCCCCCAAAAAGGGGGCCATTACTGCACTGACCCAAATAAAACTGAATTCATAGGCCACTACTAGATAATCCATATTTTAGCTTGAAATTCCAAGACAGACATGCACACAGGTAATCAGTAATTATCTTCCGTTTGCTTTGAGATTTTTATGGGTCTATGACCATCTTTTTCATATTTACAGCACTTTAGCAGTTCCATACCCATCTGTTCATCATCTGGAATGCCCATGATCCTCATTGCTTCCATGGTCTCCTGAAACATGTCCTTGTCCTGCTGACCTGGGATTGTAACGTGTCCATTGGAAAGGAAGCGATACTTGTTGTATGACTCCAACAGCAAGTCATCTTAAAGAGAAAAAGATGTAAGCCATTATTGCAGATATTGTTTAAGGAAGTGGTCCCCAAATGGGGGTGGGAACGACAGAATTATTGCAAGGGGGTCTGCAAATCCATATGTGCACTAAGCACTGTTATTTTGATCTTTGTCCTTTTGTCCTCGATCAACCAACAGTAATAGTACAACTACTATGATATGGGAAGGAGAGGGATCTGTGAAAGTTTTAGATGCTAAAAAGATGCCCTCATACTCAAAAAGCTTGGGAACTACTGGTTTAAGACAAACCTCAAGGGCAAACTGACATTTACAGCCTCCAAGACAAGTTTGGCAACTTGGACAGAAATTTAATCCTGGGGAAAAAATCCTGAATCGTGTATTTTTTTTAATAGTCTTGTTTATAAACTACTCCTCTACCAAGCCCTAGGATAAGTATTCTAGCTTTCAGTAATAGACAGATCTAAAATATTAGGTCACATATTTTATGGGAAACTAGTTCCCACCTGCACAAAGGCTTTCATCTGGTTTGTTTCCACTCCTTATCTAGAGATTGGAACATTGTTCTACCAGAAGTCATGCACCAGTAGGGTATAAACAAGGAACTACACCTCTCCCTTCTCCTTAAGCAGTCGGCAGAGTTGGCTCTTCACTTAAGTAGCCTCCAGTTCTACAGTGAATTCCTCCTAGCAATACCCCCAAAACGCCAGGCATCATCACATTCCCAACCTGATGTGTCCCGCTGCCTAACCTAACGTGAAGCATCCGTGCAGATAAAGAAGTGAAAGTGGCACCTTCACATACAAGACCAACAAGGCTGGCAAGATCACTAAGGCAGATGGAATTTTTACAAGGAAAGAATTAAAAACCAGGATGGCTGTACTGAGGATTACGTGGTAGGCAAATGTCTGCATGCAAAAGATAAGCCCTGCCGCTTATGCATTCAGGACTCACTTTTTAGGTGTTCTCCTGCCCCAGTCAGCAAGTAGTAGAAGATATGGAATGTCCGCTCTTCTTTGGCTTGGCGAATAGCACGTGATTTCTCCAACAGATCTTTACACAAGTTAAGGGAAAAACAACCAGGGGTGTTCCTCTCTGCACAAAAATATGAATATAATACCTGGTACCAGACTTCTAAAAATCTTGGTTCTTCTCCCCTCTCCCACAAGATGCATTAATGATGCAACAGCAGTACTAAATTGTGAAGGGATGCTTTTTGGAAAAGATGCCAAGGTTCAAAAAGAGTGCCTCTACACCCTGGGTACTCTCCCAACTACTGCCCATTTTATTTTCACCTTGTGTCATGGTACTACTCTCAACTCCCTGTGTCCCCTCCAGTGAAATATTCTCAGTCTTTCAAAATAGGCAAGGCAGCTTATCTACCCATGTTTACCCCCCACCCTTCTTCCAAGGAGTCGGGTGGTATCCATAATTCTCCTTCCTTCACTATATTGTCCTTCAAGCTAAAGAGAGACTGTGGCAGTGGTGAAAGTGACCCAAGGTCACTCAAGTATCATGGCATTGTCTAGATTTGAACCCTGGTCTCCTCAAGCCTACTATGACAACCACCACTAACACCACACCCCAAATCAAGTTTTAGCATGAGGTCAGATGTACATAATTTCAGCAGTACAGAACTTAAATGTCCTGCTTACTTCTCAAGCATAAGGCAGCAAGCGGGGTGGGGTGGGGGGAGCTCAGATACTGCTATACTGTATTCTGGCGTTCTTCTACAGGCAGACACAGCATGACTCTCAGCAATCCCACCCACAGCACTCTTGAGTTACACAATTTTCACAGTGGGCAGCAATGCTGAACTGCATCACAAATATTTCAGAGTGCCAGCTACAGGAAGAGAGAAAAAGCTCTCATTTGTATCTGGAAATGCATGATGACAATCAGGAACTCAGCCACCCACACCCATCTAAGATTGCAAGCCTCTTGCTCAAATTGGGCTGTCACTTAAGAAGTCACTTCTTCAAAGGACAGCTCCTTCCCTAAGCCACAATGACTGCTTGTGGGTCTGCACATGCTTTATCACCTCCCTTCTTCTTGCACAACTTGTTCAGATTCTCCCGTTTACTGGCAAAGGATACAGGTCTCGATATTAGCTCCGACAATGTAGCCATTCACATCAAAGTTGATTCTGATAAATTTTCCCTAAAGGAACAAAAACCCAGAATCATTAGCCAGAACAACAAAGAAGGCACAGCTTTGCTCTTCCAAACGCCCACAAAAACCAAGTTCCTTCCACCGAGGAGCAGCCACAGATCAAAAGGAACTGGATATCAACTAACCCTTTAACAACATGGAGAGGCTCTTAAGTTAAATGGATTTCAGAGAATAGCAGAGAACAAGGGCTTAGGCGACATTGCTATCTATGTCTTACTTCCAGGCGTTATACACCAGACATTTCAGTGTCCAGCATCGCCAATCTCCTCCAGGTGTTATTTAATTATGAAATGGATACTCACAAATCGTGAAGAGTTGTCATTCTTAACCGTTTTGGCATTCCCAAAGGCTTCCAGGATAGGGTTGGCCTGAAGAAGCTGCCTCTCGAGCTCCCCCTAGGAGCAAAGAAACCAGCAGATGACACAACTAGCACTGCCAAGCCAATTGTCTGGAAGACTGAAGCTACGAACTAAATAACGCCTGCCTTCCTCTTCCACCATAGTTCAGTGGATTGCCTGCAGAAAGGAGGGCCTGTCTTCTAAAGACAGGGTTGTGAATCCCATAAAGACCCATTTTAAGTAATAAGTTCAGAGTGACAAAACTGAACTTGCTTCACAACTGCAGCCTTCACTATTCACTGCAACAAGCAGCAATAATAATTTATTAATATGGCATTGTGTGTGGTATAGCCAGGAAATCCTAAGATTGTCTTGCAGCCAGAAGTTCTAGCTCTTTTAGCATTACGCACAACTAGGTGGTGAGCTACACTTGTTTACTGGGCTGAGAGAGTGCTGAAAGAACTGTGGCTGACTCAAGGTCACCCAGTTGGCTTCATGTGGAGGAGTGGGGGATCAAGCCTGGTTCTCCAGATTAGAGTCCACCGCTCTTGACCACTACACCAAGCTGGCTCTCTTACAAGCAGCAGTAATCACAGCACTTGAAACTTGATTGAGACAAGAGATCATTTCTTGTAGGGGCTTTTACTAGATTCTTGCCTAGCCATGCAGATAGCATGCCAGTTGTTACAGTCACAAGAACACTGTTGAAGCTAACCAACTATGGTGTGAACCTGACAGTTCAGACTGGTCTCACCCATCTGACTGAATGGAGTGCAAGAGAAAAGGCCTTTGTCCCACTGCTATTAATGTTTTACACAATGTTTAAAGTAGCCCATGTTCTTCACGTGCCCTTTTACATTTACAACAACCTCATAAAGCATGTCAGTATAGTTCTCATATCACAAGGAGGCAAGCTAAGAGTGGCTGACTTATGATCACCCAAGGGCAGCTAAGATTTGCATCACATGTTCCCATCTCATGCTCTGAACCACTACAGTTGCTCCCTTGAGAAGCCACCAAAACTACCCTTACAGCACCACCAAAAAACCCCCCCCCACACCTCTGGTGTAAACAGAGGACTATTCCACTTGCAACAAGGAATGCAAACAAGAGCATTCAGATAGAGGTAACTTGAGAAACTACCATTTTCACCCCTGTTCAATGTGCCCCTCTGAAGAAATTTGCAAGGAGTGCAAAAATTTCCATAAGAAACAGAGGCCCCCAACTTTAACTCAATGGTTTATTCAAGAAATGCCTTTGACATCTGGCCTAGAGTTCTTTATCAGGAACAGACAGGATTGTCAAATCAGAGCTGGAAAATTCCTGGAGATATGGGGGTGTAGCCTGGGGAAGGGAGGGAGCTCAGCAGGGACATGACACCATACTGTCCAGCCTCCAAACCTGCCATTTTCTGGGGTGTGTGTGTGTGTCTGATCTCCATTGTTTGGAGATCAACTGTCATTCCAGGAGAAATGGCAATGGAGGTTGGCAACCCATGCTCTCTGCACATATAACTGTAGTGCTCCATTACAGTTCTTTAATTCATCACATATTATCTACTAGAACTTCCCATTTCACATACTCCCCCCCTTCATTTTTCAGGAGGACTGGTGCCTTATGGCATTGGTCAGGTATTGCTCTTCTTTGTGCTTCCCGGGCAACAAAGAGACTGCTGCTAGAAGAGCTAATGGATTCAGGCTTAAAAATATAACATGAAGACAGCACAAACTTCTACTGGTCTTAAGCTGCACACATGGGGGAGGGAAGAGAACAATCATTACCAAGTTTATTAATGTCACCAAGGATTGTTGTGCCATGAGAAAGATGCAGGCTAGGACAGCTGCAATCCATCAGAGACCACCCCATCAACTGTGCTGAAAGCAGCAAAAACTCTACTGTGCTCTAAAACAGTTTATTTTGTCAGCAATATAGATTTTCCCAGCTGTAGAGCTTCCCGGCTGTTACGCATGTATGTGTGGTAGAGCAGCCCCTGCCCTTCTCTCCCTCCCCAGATTCTCCTGTTTGATCCTGCAGTGGAGTCCTAATCCTTTGTTTGTGACTGCAGTCTGTTGCTATGGCAATGAGTGATGTCACAAACTGAAACTTTACAACTTCAATGCAAGGTCAAGATCTGAAGAAAGAGTGCGCTTAGAGGAAACGGCAAGCAGCTGAAATATTTCAATGCTACCATCTAGTATTTGGCTTAACAACTGGTGAGCACTGGTTGTCCGAGTTGTCTTATGCAGCCAGCATTCATGTCACTGTACCTTTTTCACTTGAAGAATGAACAAGAGAACTGGCAAGAGACATGAACTGGTCGTGGCTTGGGCCAAGCTGCAGAGGGTGTGCTTCTGAAGATGGAGGCAGCACAAGTAGTGGCATCCCTCTTGAAAAAGCCAGTCAGTGAGGCATCTGAAGCAGCAAGTGGCTGCCAAGCAATAACCAGATTAAATGAGCTCACAGCTTCTCAGTACAACTTCATACTGCAATAGCCACTGCAACTCTAGGCTGAACATCATACCTTTTCCTGATGCACAGCTTCGGGCTTCTTCAGAAACTATTGCCTGTTCTATAAAGAGACTCGGAACAGGCTTAGCATCTTTAAAGGGGAACCCCATGTTCAAACAACCCTGGGATCTCCTATCTGGAAGCTCAGTGAAGGAGGGCAAGAGCCAGAATCCTGTTCCTGATCCCCCACACTGACAAGCCCAGAGGGAACACAACATCCCACAGCCTCCAGCCTGCCTTTAATGGCAACCCAAGCTTTCTATGCAAAATGTTCACCAACATTAGTATTTAAATAGCCAACTTTATAAAGCAGATGCTGCTTTTGTAAAACTTTAGCTGTATATAATTGCTAAAGTAAACAATACTGGGCAAAAAATAGACTGATAATTCTATAGAATTCTATATACTGCTGCATTAAGAGTTAAAGACAGCCTAATTTTCACACATTTTTCCAGAGTTCCTGCAAGGGCCAGAGCACTAACTCCAGTTGCCAGAAACTCTCTTCAGTGGATGGCTCCATGCATCAGATGTCTGCATAAGGTAGCAGTGAAATTTGGGCAAAACTATGAATCAAACTTGTCGTTTACATGGCGAGAGGTGCCACAGGCAGCTCTGCTCTTTCATCCTTCCCGTGTGGCAGCCACTGGATCTACACTGGCCCTCGGGGTGGCCCATTAAGCCTTTGCTGCTCCACCCATATGAATTCAGAGAAAATCATCTCCATGCATTTTAAAATGCCCTGTGCTGATCATGCATGCTTCTGCAGCCACAGACTCTGTCCTTTCAGCCTCAGTGTGGGGGTGTACAGACCTTTTGGCCTTTCATGGTTTCAAAAGATTTTACATCAAGGATCTTCAAAATCTGCCCACACAGCAGGTCCAAAGACTTTCCCTCCGGGAGAGAAATCAGAAGCAGCACCACTCTTGGGAGTCTTCTCTCATCATCCAGAAAGGAATTTAATATGACCTTCCCTCCTGACAAACCAGCTAAAGAGCTGCTTAGAAGGAGGGGGGTTCCCCAAGGGTGCCAGAGGACAGTTTTAAATTTTCACCATTTCAAAGAAAGATTCAACAATCTATTGAAGCAGCCAGTAAGACTGAGGCTCTTCACCAGCAAGGCAGCCCACCGGTAGCAGTAAACTTGGGTGGTGGTGGAAAGTGCTGTCAAGTTTTCATGGCAAGAGATGTTCAGAGGTGGCTTGCCATCATCTCCATCTGTGTAGCAATGCCAGACTTCTTTGGTGGTTTCCCATCCAGGTGCTAGCCAAGGTCAACCCCACTTAGCTTCAGAGGTCAGGTGAAATCCAGCTAGCTTGGGCCATCCGGGCCAAGGCAACCAGCAATCTTTAGAAGTGTCAAATGCTGTTTGACAGTTCTCCCCACATCCTCCACCCCAGGGCAAGGCGCTTTGACCGCCCCTTTAGCAGCCAAGGAATTTAGCATAGGGCCCTATACTTGCCTGAGGTAACAACCAGAGCCTGTCCCCCCCAAAAAAAAATACACCGTCTACTACTGCTCTTGAGAAACCCCTCTCTAGAAGTTGGGTGGCTGATCCAAAAAACCACTTTACATTGACAAATTATTGATCCGCAGGAAGAATGCCGTGCATCCACAAAAAGAGAGCCATTTCCAGCAAGCTGGCCTTTTCAAAGCTCTCTTGAGAGTTCCTTGAGCATTCCTAATTCTTACAGCTGACTCCAAACCAAAAGAAAAGGGGCACTCAGGTCACCCAAAGTAATCACACATAGGGGGGAAATGGTTGTATTCAGATCCCTGGATCATAACATGAAATATGAACATAAAAATGTTTCTAAGTATAGCCACTGACAGTTCATGGAAAAAAGCGCTCAAGTTTTGGCATACAGAAAGCTCTATGTTTGTTTACTTCCAGATACCACTCATTAGAATGTGTGCACGCACATAGACACACCATGCACAGATTATCTATATAGTTGAGTGCTATAATTTATAGACACAGCATGCCAGTATCTTAAAGTATCAAGACCAAGATTTTATCTGGAGATTGGGAATACACTTGCCATCTGGGTTTAATTATAAAAGTTGACAAAAGATAGCTAGCATTTCCCCATCTGTTTAACTGTGGTACAAAAGTTCCAAGCTGGAACATACAGTCTGTGCAAAGGCTGTTTCTTCTTGACCTTTCCCAGAATCCTGCACCCACAGCTAGTACTAGTATGCTGGGTGGGTTGCAAGGCCTGGAGAAAGTCAGCCAACTCCATCTGGCCAGAACAGCAGGATACCAGATGCTGTATACCATTCCAGAGACGTGTCGCTGTGCCGCACTCAATGCGCTTGAGAAATTATTTACAACAGATCTAAAGCAAAGTCCACAAGCATAGTCTATAAGTGAGCAAAATGGGATTAACTGTAATCTCCCATACAGATATTCTGTAAAAAAGGAGAAGAGCCTGGTGCAAGTCAAACTGAATTGGTTTACACAATAGTTCTAGTGAGGAAAGTGACACTGTGGGAGTGAAAAGCTGCTACCAGAAAAAAAAGTCACACAATGGAGCAACACACGCATTCTTGGTGCAGAACGTGCAGTAAACGTGCAGCTCACCTACAGAGTCCCAACTGATGAGTTCGGACATAATCCATCAAGAGGAGAAGGGGAAAAAATAAGTGAGAATACTTCACAGATATCCCTTGGTGCAAAAGGCATACATGTATGAGGTCAGAGATCTCCTATGGTTGCCACCCATATAACCAAAACTGAAAACTCTTGTGATGAAGTGTACAGTCTCAAATGGAAAAAAATATGGTCACAGATGTACTAGTAGGGATAGTAAAAGGGTTTCAAGGTAATGCTATTATAAGGAGTTAAGTGGCATCAGCCTATGGGGGACTGTAGCATCCTCAGACCTTTTAGCAGATGAGAATAAAGCCAAGGTAGACTTAATTTTAAGTCTGCTAAAACTTCCCCAAATTAGGTGGAAGCAGATTAGAGAGCTTATTAGACCACCTGATGTGGTGCACCTATGAATTTATGACCATTCACATTAGTACAAATTTGGTGCTTCGCTATCTAAAGTATCTCACATTAGAGTTAACTTATATGTATAGTTTGAATGCAGATGCAAAGTCCATAGCAAGAATTCAGTACTTACTTGATCTTTTTTGGTCTTGTGTGATGAAGCAACGTGAGCCAGATACTGAATGACTTTCTTTGTGTTCTCTGTCTTTCCAGCTCCTGATTCACCTCTGCAAGAAACAAAACCTACTAAGGATATGGAGATATTCCCCCCTTCTTCCAAGTAACCATTTTGGGAAACCGGTCAACACATTACCCCAAATCTCATGCTACCACAGTGAATAAGGCTACCACCAGTTATTTGGTTAACTCTCAGCTCTCCAGCAATTTTCCTTTGAAGGAATACTTCTACTGGGGGGCCCATGTCTGCTATTCTTTACCTGTCAATTGTTCTCCAGTGAGAGGTAAGCTCATTAAAAACCCTGTACACACCATTCAAAATGCTACAGAGACTCGAGAGTGGCTTTCATAGAGTGACTACCCTATGCATCAACTACCCTTTCGCAGTATTTTAACTGCAAGCGCTTGTAATCAGCAACAGGAAAATTATGCAAACACTTACGTGCAGAGAATGGACTGGTCCTCTCGATCTGAAAATTAAATCACAAACAAAGGGTAAGATATTTATTCACTTGGAACATTTTTATATGCCGCCTTTCCACCCAATATAGCCTTAAGTCACTTTTCATCCCTAATATCTTTAACAGAAAGCACACATAAGACCCTTTCCACCCGAATCTGAATTCTATTCCATGATAAGAGGTTCAGCATGGGGAGATGGTAAACAGCCTGCAGCAACTTTGGTCACTTCAGATCACGGAAAGAGCTGAGCCTCTAGAATAGCCAGTTCAGAAATCCTGCTGGTGTTCAGTGCCACCCCATTTTTCTGCACTCTTTTCCTGTGTGTACAAAGTCTTCCAAAGTCCATGTAGGCAGCACTGTCACTCATTTTGGAACTTCAATTCCTCCTTTTATATTTAAATAAATATTCACACTGTCTGTAACTGAGCATTAAGCTAAATTTGTGAAGCACCAGAGTAATCGATCCATCTTTTTAGCGTTAAGACATTTTCTCACTACAATTTGGATGAAAAGTCAAGCCAAGGAAGAAATGGGGTTCAAGGTTTGTAATTTAGCCATGCATGTACATATAGTTCACACACACTACATACCCAGCAATTACTACCCAGTTAAGGCTATTGCTATAAAAAGAATATTTTTTTTGTTTCACTCAACGTGCCTGAAAAGTGACAGGTATATGTTTTTGCACCCCTGAACCATTCAGAACACCAGTTAAGGTCTCTCAGCGGTCAACGGATCACAAAGACACACGCCAGAAGGCTTTTGCATGACTGAGCATTTAAAGGGAGGATCAGGGGACTAACTAATGATTCACTTGCACATAGCCCTAGGAGATTTATTCAGCAGCACAGACACAATTGGGTGGTTCTATATCATGCAGGCAATTTCAGGAAGGTTACTGGTTCTCTGAAACATCAGGATTCAGATTAGATCCTATGTCTCACAAGTTTATTACATATAGCCACTGGCCATCAAAATATAAAATATAAAAACAGTACAGAAATTGGCAACACAATGTAAAGAATAAAATATGTAAATGAAGTAAAAGTATAAGTATTAAGATCAGGTTTCTTAAATAACATTCTAAAAGTACAATCATTCTGTAGCCCTATCTCTAATTTTCCTTGCAGCATGGGCATAGAATGCCATTCTATAGGAAACTATGGGATTGTAATTTGAAAGCAAAAAGGTTGCTATATCGGTGCCTAATTGTAAAATTGGGTTAAGGAATTGAATTCTAGGACCAGTATACAGAGGATATTCTAAAATGTAGTGTGATAGATCCTCAACCAAAATCCTGCACAGACACGTTGGTTGTATGGGGTTTTGAGATATCGTCCTTTTAGCAGCTCAGACGGCATGATCTGAAAATGAAGAGCAGTAAATGCCCTTCGTATGCTGTAAATGGAGATAGGAGCCAGATAGGAGGCTCTGCAGTGGGGCAAACTTCTGTTGACTGATTAAGGATTTGTCAATTAGAGTATCTTCATTGTAAACCCAATCCCGCAGATGTGAGTTGTTGCCTGACTGGAGTAATAAATCATCCGGGATTGTGTATTTAGCAATGATGTTGGATAGTGTGCTAAGGAGGGCTGGGTCATTAATTTGCAGGATATGGAAGTTAGGGTTGCTAAAGGAACTTGTATCAACTAGCTGATGTTTCTTCAGAGTTTTAAAATTATAACGTGTGCACAAGCCCTTATTGAGGTACGCCAAGGTCGGCTCGCATCATGGCTGCTGATGTCCCCTTATCAGACTCTTTGAGGCCACAGGCGCTGAGGACCTATTGTTCCTCTACAAAAGGCAGCTTGTGTGTCACCACTTTTTTAAAAAAAGTAAAGGATTACGCAGCAAGCTTGAGCAATACTGCAGGTAATGTTATATGGGAAAAGAAAGATTCCTTTGCTTGTTTTCCCCTCTCTGTGTCAGACTAAAATTTAAGCCAGGAGTCCACAGTTCTGTTGCATGCACCCCTTTCAGCCTGCAGGAGGAGCCGTCCTTCATGGGGCAGAAAAGGCTCAGCATGAGCCAGAAAAAAATGACTCAGCAGCCATGAGTCAGCAGCCTCCTTAGCTTGAGCTTCCCCAGGGGGAAAGTAACTCCTCAATCTTTACAGGATCCTACCCATTCACAGTGAAGTAATCTGAGAAACCCCCCACCACAAGCATTCAAGCGTGGCAGTACCTTCCAGACCTTTATTGTCCACCCCCCTTCCCATCTGTCTGCTGCAAGGCTGTTAGTCACCTCTATAAGCCTGGAGGAATGTACCTGCAAGTATAGGCAAGTCACATGGCAGCATGCAGACACTGCCATAAAAGGAAGCAGTCTTTTTGGAATTGGGGGGGGGGGGATTTTCCCAGCCCTGCAGAGCACTCATCACTGAGATAGCTGGAATTCTTCTGTACTCTGACAACTGAGAAATGCTGCTGTAGTGTCCTACTTCCTGTTGCTCAACAATCAGATTCCCCCTCCCCAAGCACATACCAGTCTAATGAGGCGTGGGAGGGGGGCAGTTGTCTGGTGCTTTCTCTACCTTCAACAGAGCAACTAGACATTCCAAAATATTACATTCCCCTTTCTAATGCAGCCTCTCTGCATCACAGACAGGATTACTGCTCAAATACCAAGATCAGAGGCACCCATTTCCAGAGGCTAAACTGGCCAGGAGCAGAGGCAGACTCTACCTTCAGTATCTGGTTTGAGTGACAGACTTCTGCTAACCTGGATTTTGGGGTGGGAGGGGGGAATACATGCATCCCTCAAGTGTTCATTACAGAAGGCAATTAAAAGGTAATTGACAGGAATCTACATCTGCTTTACATGCCCAGAGTTACATCTCTCAACTGCACATTTAATAAGTAACCCATTAAGTCTAATTATAGCAGTGATTCCATATCACAGAGAGCAGCAAATAGAAAAGCTATTGCCTGCGTGCCTAACCAACCCCTTCCCGAGTGTTCACAAGTCTCAAGCATGGAGAGATTCAAGTAGTGAACATAAAAATCTAAAGACGCACGGTTCTTACTTATTCTGAAGTAGCAGCAATGTTAGCTAGGGTTTGTTCTTGCAATAGCAAACAAAGAAGACTGTTGTGAAATGTGCTGGCTTGGAAGCTTTTCGAGGGGATACCAATATCTCTGATAACTGGCTAACAGACTGACTGTGATTTGAGCCCACTTCACCAGCGGAGTCATCCAGGAGCACTTGAGGCAAACTGCTTAGCCAAACAAGCCTTAGCACAGTTCTATCTCTGAGGGCCCCAGTAGCCAAATCTGCTACATTACTCCACTCTCTTAAGCAAATACAAACACCAGATGCCAGAAGTTTAGAGACCTCTTAAACGTAGGCTATTGAGGCTCCCAAGTGCCAAGTAACTCTCTCAAGTGCTACTGGGGGAAGAGGACTTGATTTGGGGGGGGGGGAGGAAGGATATGCAACGTGCAGTTTAGGGCTACACAAACTCATTTATTGAATATCCTAACCAAGCCTTTATCACCCACTTCCTCTACATGAGTCGAGGCTGCTTAGTGCCATAAAAGGAGAATGTAGCACTCACACAATGGTGACATCATCTCTCCAGCTAAGAGGAAGTACAGCTAAAAAGGCAAAAGGTTTGACCCTGGTTTGCAGCCGTTTCATCAAGGCAGGCAAGCTACAGCAAGATGGTCAAAGCCTGCTTCCTAACCACAGAAAAAAAGAGAGGGCTCCCTGGTCGGCCAGACCCTGTGCTGCAGCTAGGAACAGCAACTGTACCAGAGGCAGACTGACAGACTCTGTGAAGGAAGATAAAAGTTATTAAGGGGGAATACAAGGGAGCAGAGCACACTGCCGAGAGTCCCTTCAGCCATCCTTCTCCCAGAATGTTTATCTGGGACCACCACCACCACCACACACTGGGAATCCTGTTTCTTTGTCAGCAAGCCCCAACCCCCTTCTCTCTGTCTGGAAACAACTTTCCAAGTGAGACTGCAGTGCTGACACATTGATATTTCATCCTTGACGTCTCTTGCGCCTGGATAATAGAAGTTAGAATATCAAGCAGAGGTGAAGGAGCTAATAAAGCAGAAGAAAGGTCTAAGAGTCAGTTTAGGAAAATCAAAGTCCATAACTGTTAGGGCCAAGATGCTTAAAGCCAACATATGTGCGCACACACGCACAGAGTCCAGAGGAGAATTACAGAAGCCTTACCCTGCTAGCTGCATACCACGGCAGAGGCAACATTTTAGAGCTTTAGATAAGTCTCCTTCACACCCCAGGAGTACTTGCAGTGGGTAGTAAAATGGATGCTGGTGGCTGTTCTTGTCCAATGGCCTTTGCCACGAACAGATAAACTGTTTCTCACACCACCCCCTCCCACTATGCTCACAGAAGGCAGTTTAGAACAATTTTACAGCGCTTTAAGACCTCATTCCATTTCGTGCTAGAGGCATTTATTCAGAAAAGCAAATTAGTTTAAAAGGTAGTACTTTTTATAAAACACTGTTATCAATGCGTGTTTGTATATTCTCTGGGTTTAATTAGTCTGAGAACACCACTACAGTTGCTCATCATGCAATACAATGACCTAGAAAAAGATATGGAAAGAATGTTAGAAGAATTCAGATCCTGTCAGCGGGTTGGCATCTACTCACTCTAGATCATGTCCAAGCCAAAGTTGATTCAACCATGCTGATTCTGTCTGCCTGACATTTAGAACCCACTATTACTACGCAATTTGCCTTTTCAAAGAGATGCAAACTTCTCTGTTATCACTCAAAGCAATATAAAAACACATGCCTACTGAAATCCTCATACTAGTTCCCATGAGGGCTGCCGGGGATCAGTTGACTTGATCAGTCTTGGCCTTCAGTTGCGGGTGTAACCCACAGGAAGAACACAGTAACTCAGGTAAGCTCCTTTTCACCTAATCTGTTGCAGTACTGGAAGGGTTTTTCCTGTAGATGCACAGGTTGTCAGCAAGAATTTTCTGCAACTGTACAATTTCTTTTCAGCAAGAATACCCAACTTTGCTTTTTTCAGACTCTTGGGAAGACTTCACAATGTAGAGAAAAGCTGCGGTCAAGTGAACCCAGGGATGAAAGTAACTTGGATGTCTCAGCTTGTACTATCATCCCCCCAAGAGAGAGAGACCTCAAAAAAGAAGATGGGAGGTATTACTTTGGCCACTTCCTTACCAGAGTACCAGCTTATTTTCACCCTGAATGATCCCTACCCACACCTCCAGAGCAATGTTTCCTCCAAGCTGTGGAATCTTGTGAGCAAAAATTCTACTTCTTGAGCTACTGGCATTAAAGTTGTGAGCAAGCGATTTGGCTACTGCATAAGTTAGTTTGCTCTGGAGCCTTCCTTCCTGAGCTAAGACAAAAATGTGTGAGCCAGAGGCTAAAAAACTGAGCTAGCTCACACTAACTCAGCTTAGAGGGAACATTGCTCCAGAGTAAGCACAGCTCCCCTGACATAAGCAGACACTTATTGCCACTGCAGGTAACAGACTTGAGATGGACAAGGTTAACATGACCAATGAGGTAGACTGAATATCACAACAGCCAAAACCACACTACAGTGAAGTGCCATTATACAGATATTTCCCCACTTTCAACAGAAAATGTGCAACAAGATGAATAATGAAAAAACAGGACTCCTGTGCTCAGTGACTTTTTTTTACTTCTCATTCTTCATCAATACTCAAGGCAACACTTCATATACAAACAAGTTTTACTTATTGCTAGCTACAGAAGAATTACATTAAATTAGAACAGAGGTATTAATCTGAGCGTGTAAAATTTGGAAAAACCTGAAGAATAATTTCTAGTATGCAGGGAACTTGCTGTTAGTGCCATTGAGAAGGTGACATCTTTCAAAGGCAAGCAGAGATAAACATTCCCTGCCTTAAGTATGAGGAAAAATGTGGGTAAATGTATACGAAAGTCATGGGTCACTGACAGCTCCTTATAAAACAATGTCCCATTAAGAAGCACTCTTTGTGAATCAGCTCAAAACAGAAGAGCAACATAAACAAGCCTGGTTCAAAGGGATAAGGAATGCTACTATGCACAGCAAACAGAACCTTCCTGGCCACAACTTCTAAAATTCATAAGACTTTCATAAGCAAGATTTGTAATCTTTACGGTACATGAGTAGAAAAAAGTAACTTTGAGTCTAAGTTCCAGAACCCTAAGGGCATAAAGGAAATGTAAGTTCAGTGAAGACTCTCCCCACTATACACTGAAAATACCCACCATAGGTTTCTTGTTCATCACTCTAGAGTTACTTCCAATGTTCCCTCTAAGCTGAGATATTGTGAGCCACCTCATAGTTTTTTAGCCTTCAGCTCACAGATTTTTGTCTTTGCTCAGGAAGAATTGCTCCAGAGCAAACTAATTTATGCAGTAGCCCAATTGCTCACTCTCACCTTGAACGCCAGTAGCTCACAGAGTAGAATTTTTGCTCACAAGACTCTACAGCTTAGAGGGAGCATTGGTTACCTCCCCCCACTCTGTTGGTTTATCCCACAAACGGAAAAGAAGCAGACAAGAGGTCCTATGCCAGTGGGGCCTGAACTATTAAAGGGATGTTTTAGTACATGTTTAAGATTTAATTAATTTTAAAACATGTTCAAGTTACGGAATTTATTCAAAGCATGCACAAGGAGCTATTGCAGTGTTACTGTATACTATTTCCACATTGGAGCAGCAGTTCCATTTCAAAGAGGAAAAAAGAGTGAGGAAACTGCTCTTAGTCACCCTCTCTCACCCATACCCGTACAGACGCCACAGACAGGCAATCTAGGCTTACTGTAAATATCCCACCCTTCTCAACAAAAGTTAGTGTACCATAAGCACAGCAAGCCAAGTGAGCAAGCTACAGCACCTCAGGCCCTAGCAAAGCCAGAAACACAGCTGCACTACAAGACTCGTGCACCCGGCCCTTCTCCCCCTGCATCAGTGGGTCTCAAGTGGGGAGTTTCTTCATTAAAGAACAGCTCCGCTAAGCTGCCAGCAAGATGCCAGTTCTAGAAAATAAAAAGGCTAGCTGCATTTACCAAAAGGTTAGAGCAATTTTGGTATTAGTTTAAGCCAGAACAAAAGCAATCCCCTTCTCCTTCCCCTACACAGGCTGCAAATTAGAGTGCCTTAAATCAAATGCTGGAATCTAACCAACTAACATGCAACACTCTCTGCTCTGTCAGCTCCAGGAAACAAACGCACCCCATGCAGAGAATAGGTCAGAGTCACTGGGCTTGCCATGCATCTTTAAGAGGGCTCAACACCAGGGAAGATTTCCTGCCTGTTAGGCTCTGAATGGAGACTGAGGCACGAACAGCTAATCCTGAACCTCTCTACTTCTTGGAGAACTTTCATCTTCTGTGCTCAGTGCAGATTCCTCCCATTCCACTGGCTGCTGCATCAAACCTCCCCCACGGATTAAGCAGGACTCAAAGCAAAGTAAGAATGCGGCCTGCTAGAGGTCAGAATACTGTTGTAACTTTTTTTTTATTCCAGCCAGACCTCCACCCCAACACAAAACCTTCACATGCTTTTCATCCACACTTGTTGACATTTCAGGGAAGCAAAGTAACTCTGGAAGATTAGCCTACTCATTTTGGCACAGCAACCAACATGGCCAGAGTGTTGCTTTTTTTTAAAAAAAATTGTGCTGCGTGTACTTACCTTGCATCATACTCCTATAGGCTGTGTCTGTGATGGCGTAGATGTGAGGGGGCATCTCGTGCCTCTTTTTGCCTTTGTACATGTCCACAATCTCCTCAGAATAGATAGGCAAGTTCTTGTAGGGATTTATGACAACACAGAAGAGGCCTGAGTAAGTCTGCAAAATTAATTTCATGAAGAATTAGCTCAACAGTATGTGAGGTTTTATCATTTCTTCCATGCAGCAAGCAGTAAATCTTTACTCCCCCCCTCCATCACCAAATAAGAATGATTACACCTAGGATAGATACATTTATCCGGAGGAAATGCATTTTACACAACCACCATAAGTTGCCTTCCATTAACAAACATTTAAACTAACAAACATTTAAACTAACAACCATGTCTGCCACTCACTACATGAATATGGCTATTCATCTTCCAGAAGACTAGAAGGCGTATTTGACTTAGCAATTTACTAATAAGATGAATGCAGAGGATCTAAGTTCCCAGCTCAACAATCCGCAAAGGAATGAGTATCATTTGACATTAAGATACAAAAAGAAAAAAGGCAATAGCTTATTTTCTTACATGCACACGTTACACGTTAGCATGTATCTGAATATAAGAGAACACCCTAGCCCAGGGTCATAAACCTGCACCAAAATAGTTCAAGTCCATTCTGCCAATTAAGAATTAACTGTGTGACAAATTGGTTAAGCAAATGTGCATACAGCTTATTTTGCAAACTTTATTTCAATAGCTCCCAGGTGGTGGTGGGGAGCCTTACTAGCTGTTGAAGCACCCTTCCCAACCACCATGTAGCCTGCTAAGCACCACCACTGTTCTATCAAGATTTTCTCAAGAATATTCACATGTTTTCAAGGCTTGCTGCAGCTGTCAAAGATAATACTCTTTTTATATATTAAAAAGAGGCTGAAAAACACAACTATACGTAGATTTAAATGTTTCTTCTCCTACAGCAACTCCAGACAAGGTATCAGGGAAGACCAGCAACTATGGGTTAGATCCAGTCATTTTCACTGATTACCCTTCCCACTGCAGTGAAGACCATGCTCATATGTCATTCCTTAGGGTCCCCAAGGAGCAGCATTACTTGGAGATCAGTGGTCTGCAATGGGGAGGGCTTCCATTGAAACGTTTAGTCCAAGATAGCCTCTTAGCAAAACATCAGTACAAATCATAATGGCATTTTTATCCACCCCTTGCTCCAAGGAGCTCAGGGTGGCATACAAGGGTCTTCTTTCTTCTGCTTTGCCCTCACAATGACCCTGTGAGGTAGTTCCAGATGAGTAGCCATGTTAGTCAGCAGCAGCAAAATAAAAAAGGAACCCAGCAATGCATTTGAATTGAGCTCCACCTCAAGTATTATGCTGGTATAAATTTTGTTGTTCTAAGTGTCACTGGATTCCTCATACAGCTGGGTCTCCCCACTCCTTGTTAAAATCGTAAGCACTGTACCACACCAACCAACAACTTCTGTGTGTAACTGTATAACACCAAGCACAGGCTTGATTCAGCAGTAGTTAGCCCAGCATTAGAAAGCTATTGCCCACTATATTCATGTAGCCCTTGGAAGAAGGGGTGAACTGGCAACAGGGAGAAATAACCCAGGCCAACAATTGTTGTTGTTGTTGTTCAGTCGCACAGTCGAGTCCGACTCTTCGCGACCCCATGGACCAGATTACGCCAGGCCCTCCTGTCTTCCGCTGTCCGCTGAAGTTTGCTCAATTTCATGTTCGTTGCATCGATGACACTGTCTAACCATCTCATCCTTTGCCGTCCCCTTCTTTGACCTTCAATCTTTCCCAGCATCAGGGTCTTCTCCAGTGAATGCTCCCTTCTCATTTGGTGGCCAAAGTATTTGAGCTTCAGCTTCAGGATCTGGCCTTCCAGGGAACAGTCAGGGTTGATTTCTTTTAGGATTGACTGATTTGATCTCCTTGCAGTCCAAGGGACTCTCAAGAGTCTTCTCCAGCACCATAGTTCAAAAGAATCTATTCTTTGGCGCTTGGCCTTCTTTATAGTCCAACTCTCGAAGCCATACATTACTACGGGGAATACCATTGCTTTGACCATGCAGACTTTTGTTGGCAGGGTGATGTCTCTGCTTTTTATCATGCTGTTTAGGTTTGCCATCACTTTCCTCCCAAGGAGCAGGCGTCTTTTAATTTCATGGCTGCAGTCACCATCTGCAGTGATCTGGGATCCTAGGAACGTGAAGTCTGTCACTACTTCTGCGACTTCCCCTTCTATTTACCAAGGAGTGATGGGGCCAGATGCCATGATCTTAGTTTTTTTTTATGTTGAGCTTCAAGCCCACTTTTGCGCTCTCCTCTTTCACTCTGAGCAAGAGGCTCTTTAGGTCCTCTTCACTTTCTGCCATCAGAGTGGTATCGTCTGCATATCTGAGGTTATTGATCTTTTCCCTAGCAATCTTAACTCCTGCCTTGTGATTCATCCAGGCCAGCATTTCGCATGATGTACTTTGCATATAAATTAAATAAGGTGACAATATACATCCTTGTCGTACTCCTTTTCCTATGCTAAACCAATCAGTTGTTCCATATCCGGTTCTAACTGTTGCTCCTTGACCCTTATACAGGTTTCTCAGGAGACATGTGAGGTGGTCCGGTACTCCCATCTCTTTAAGAACCTGCCATAATTTATTGTGATCCACACAATCAAAGGCTTTAGCATAGTCAATGAAGCAGAAGTAGATGTTTTTCTGGTACTCTCTTGCTTTCTCCATAATCCAGTGAATGTTGGCAATTTGATCTCTAGTTCCTCTACCTCTTCGAAACCCAGCTTGTACTTCCGGCAGTTCTCTATCCACGTACTGTTGGAGCCATGACCTTGCTAGCATGTGAAATGAGTGCATTTGTGCGATAGTTTGAACATTCCTTGACACTGCCCTTCTTTGGGATTGGAATGTACACTGACCTTTTCCAATCCTGTGGCCACTGTTGTGTTTTCCAAATTTGTTGGCAAATTGAGTGCAGCACTTTAACAGCATCTTCTTTTAAGACTTTGAATAACTCAGCTGGGATACCATCACCTCCACTAGCTTTGTTGTTAGTAATGCTTTCTAAGGCCCATTTAACTTCGCTTTCCAGGATGTCTGGCTCAAGGTCAGTGATTATACCATCGTGGTTGTCAAGGACATTGAGGTCCTTCTTGTATAGTTCTTCTGTGTATTCTTGCCTTCTTTTCCTAATCTCTTCTGCTTCTGTTAGGTCCCTACCGTTTTTGTCCTTTATCATGGCCAGCTTTGCATGGAACGTTCCCTTGATTTCTCCAATTTTCTTGAAGAGATCTCTAGTCCTTCCCAATCTATTGTTTTCCTCTATTACTTTGCATTGTTCATTCAGGAAAGCTTCCTTATCTCTCCTTGCTGTTCTCTGGAAATCTGCATTCAGTTGGGCAAATCTTTCCTTTTCACCGTTGCCTTTAGCTTTCCTTCTTTCCTATGCTATGTGTAAAGCCTCATCAGATAGCCACTTTGTTTTTTTGCATTTCTTTTTCTTTGGGATGGCGGTGATTGCTGCCTCCTTTACAATGTCACAGACCTCTGTCCATAGTTCTTCAGGCACTCTGTCTATCAAACCTAGTCCCTTAAACCTATTCTTCACTTCTACTGTATATTCATCTATGTCAAATCTGAATGGCCTTGTGGTTTTCCCAACTTTCTTCAATTTAAGTCTGAATTTTGCAATGAGTAGCTCATGATCTGAGCCACAGTCAGCTCCAGGTCTTGTTTTTACTGACTGGATAGAGCTTCTCCATCTTTGACTGCAAATTATATAGTCAATCTGATTTCGGTGTTGCCCATCTGGTGATGTCCATGTGTAGAGACGCCTCTTAGGTTGTTGGAAAAGGGTGTTTGCTATGACCAGCTTGTTCTCTTGACAAAACTCTGTTAGCCTTTGCCCTGCTTCATTTTGTTCTCCAAGGCCAAACTTGTCTGTTATTCTGGTTACCTTTTGATTTCCTACTTTAGCATTCCAGTCCCCTATGATGATGAGGACATCATTTTTTGGTGTTAGTTCTATGAGCTGTTGTAGGTCTTCATAGAACTGGTCCACTTCAGCCTCTTCTGCAGCAGTGGTTGGGGCATAGACTTGGATTACTGTGATATTGAATGGTTTGCCTTAGATTCGGACCGAGATCATTCTGTCATTTTTGAGATTGTATCCCAATACTGCCTTTCTCACTCTCTTGTTGACTATAAAGGCCACACCATTTTTTCTACGGGATTCCTGGCCAACAATAGGGAAGAATTAAGCCCAGCTCTGTACCTACTCATTGCTCCAGTGCCTTGGTAGCTAGCCCAAATGTGTGGCTGCTTTCCCCAACTCAAGCAAGGTCTCTTCTCTGATGAGCTATGACTTCACCGGTACTCAAAAGCAGGGTGACAGCATTGTCTCAACTCCCAAGTCTCGTCAATCGAGCACAAGATCAGACACAAGCCCCACCAGACTAACTCTGCATTTGCTAAGCTGAGACACATTTCATCTTGGCAAGAATGCCTGAAGTGGTGGTAGCCTCCTCTGGTCACTTGCTCTCTATGCTTGACTGGACCTATGATGAAGAGTTATCAATGCCTGTGCTAAAATTCATAGATGCAGCTATCACATGTAAGTGGCAATCTGCATTCCACAACCCGCATGCATGAGTGCTAAAGGTGTAACAGCACAGATTGTGTGCCTCTACAATTTTAGATGGCGCAGTTTTCTCTTGCCTCTGAATAGTCATAGACCAGTATCCATTACGACAAAAGGTCTCTTAAATTATTAATAAATAGTTGACAGGTTTGCACAAGCAGCCAATCAGGATTCCTCTGAGACCAGTGTAGTTAAATTTGCTGTGCAAGTAACACTGCTGTTCCCAGGCAAGGATCAAAGCATCAGCAGAAACAGTTAAGCAATCCTGTCAACTCTTGTGCACACTTACAGGCTACACAAAGTATAATAAAGGACCAGCGTGGTGTACAGCTAAAAAGCTGGATTAAGACCAGGTTCGAATCCCCCATCTGCCCTTGGGCCAGTCACACACTCAGCCTAACATACCTCAATGGGTTCTGAAGATAAAACAGTGAGGAGAATACCTAAGCCCCTTGGACTCCCCATACTGGGAAGAAAATCAGGGTATAAAATTATAAATAGAATAATGTAATTTTTTAAAAGAACATGGCACTTCAACAAACTTTGGAGTCCCATGGATACTGAGCAGCCTAAACCATGACCAAGAAAGCTGTGTGGATCAACTCCCAATTTCAGGATACCTCATAGTGTTTGGAAGAAGCTCCACCTTGAAAGCTCCATCCATAACGTTTGGAAGGAGCTCCATCTTGAAAAAGCATGTGTAAAGAACTCCATGGGCTGCAATGAGATTTTGCATCTGTTCAAGCACTTGGAGAACTGCAGACTAAGCATTCCCTATAATAACAGTCCAGAGGATATCCTCAGGGTTGTTACACCAAAACTTCCAACCCATTAATGAGATGCTGGATTTCAGCTGCACACATACTTACTGAAAAGCAAGTCAGTTACAGGAATTGCTAACTCTGACCTATGGAGATGATGGGGGAATAGTGAATGGCAAATGGAAGTGATGAGCCGAGACTCCGAATGCAAAGCCACCTCAAGGAGATTCTCTGGAGAGGCAGCATAGACATTATAAACAGATAGATAGAAATAGATAAATAGATAAGAAGATGTTGGCATTAAGGTATGGTTGCATCAAGATAAGCCAAGCATTTATTTCTACTACAATGCTACACAGAAGAAAAGTACTCATTTTGAAAGATTAAGGTAAATGAGACAGGATACAAAAGAAAGGGTAGAAAGGAAACGTAAAGTTAAACACAACATCAACTTGATAGTGAGCAGCTGCCCTAGCAGGGAAGAGAGCTTACTATAATTCTTGTCTAACTGAACTGCAAGAGAAGGGGGGAACAAGATTGTTTCAGAAGTTTCTTGAAAGAAGCAGGTATCAAGGAGGAAGTGAGCAGTGGGTACAGGGAGAAGCAGGAGAGAATGCGGTGAAAAGTATGTGAACAACTCAGAGGGTCAGTTCCCACTTTATGGCGGCAGGTATCTGCACTATGAATGATGCCCATCTCCAAGTGCATAGAAAACAAGCAAGAGAGAGCTCCAACCAGTTCCCACGGTACATCCATCATGGGTCCAATTGTATCTCTGACTGGAAATACAATCTGATGTCTTGGGAGATTTTCTTGTCATTCAATTATTGCATAGTTTTTCCTGTAACTCTTGGCCTCTTCCAACCCTCAAGTTTTCTCCCTTCCTTCAAGCCTGCTCCTGATACCTCATGTTCATGTTTAGATGGCAACTCCACCAGCAGGGAGTTATGCATTTTTATTAATAAATAAATTAATAAATAAAAATAAATGTTATTAATAAAGACAATAGAATTCTTTCAGGTGCTTCTAGCCATTGGAAAGATAAAGTCTCTTTCATATCATGCGTTCCAGGTTGAGACTACCAGTGACGAAGCAGCATATGTAAGCAACATAAAACTGAATCAGTTTCTCAAATCAGAATAGAATTACACTCCTGAACATTTCTATGGAATGACTCTAAAGCCTGCTAAGTGTCATCTGGAAGCTTGAGCAGGGAATTGATGGACATCAGGCATTATCCATGGAAATATTTATGTGGGAGTCTTGTGCAAATAGCCTGCACCCATGTAGGCTTGTAGCAAGCAAAAGTCAAGCAATAACTTTCTAGAGTTATATTGCTTCCCCATGCCCAGCAATATTAAAATAGGTCCTAATGGTGTGAGAAAATGAGAACGGCTCATTTGAGTTAACGTTATTAAAGCCAATTAAAGAGAGTATTGCATACAAATCTGCAGATTAGCCCGGAATTACCAGTTTAAATATTTTTAAACATTTTTTTCATGCTTACTAGACCAACAAAGCCAAACATTTTGATTTAACAAGTCTACGAAGTGACAAAACTATGCAAAATTGTCTAGTGGAGTCCTATACCAAAAATACAGACTCTGGCAAGAACAGCTTCTCAAAATGGAAAAGATATATTAAGAGCCTTAATTGTGCCATGACTCATGACCTGTGAAATTCAACATGTGTGAAAGATTAGACAAAGCCCAGTACAAGGCACAGGCAGCCAATGCCTGCATATACAGTAAAGACACATGTGATTTTCTGAAAAAGCAGGATACACTGGTTTCCGTCCATACATCTGTGCATGTAAATATAATGCATGAAGCAACCTACACTAGTCAAGTCTTACATGGATCAAACACAAGGACTGACCAATGAGAGAAGAAGCTGGCAGCAGAAAAAAAACTCTTGAAGGTGTTTACTGAATGGCTGTGTTGAAATTCTTGAGCCTACTGAAAAATACTTGTATAGCTCAGCTGCAGAGAACACAGATCATTAACTGGCAGCCATGACATCTGCTTTCGTCCAATCAGTGTACTGAATATACAACTCTAACTGGTATCTTGTTCATTTCCCTTCCCCTGGAACATTGGCCATTTCTGAACCACTTGTCTGTTGTTAAACTGATTGCTGATTAATGACCTACAATAGTCTATCAAGACTGCTGCAACCCTCTTATTCTTTGGGCAGGGAAAAATCTGCCTATGAATGGAAAATGAGCAGTTTGTCAAAGTTAGATCTGTGCATGCTCCTGAGCTTAAAGCGAGCAATAACTTTTCTATACCAGTGTCTGAAGAAAGTGACAATTAAGAAATGGCTGACCCAAGTTTCCAAATGGGCAAGTATAAGCATGTGTACAAGAGAAGACTGCAAACACCATCAACAGTTCTTAGACTACTTCTAGCATCAGCTCATTTTAAGAAGCAGATACAACAAACCCCTCCACTGTGACTGGTTTATTTATTTACCTTTATACCTGGTAATCTGCTTATTTCTCAAGATAATGGGATTGCAGTCTTCTGGCCAGAACACTTTTGGGCATCTATCATCTTGTCAGAGGACATGGTTCAGAAATAGCCAATGGTCCAGGAGGAAGGAGAATGATAAGTCACCTAAAGTTGACTCATTTGTACAAGGACAGTTGGTCTACTAGATTCATACAGGGTGACAAGCGGCTATATTCATATGATCGTACCTGATCTTCCAAGGTCTGAACATCACTAAGCTGCCGTGCAGAACACACAGTGTAGAAATCAGGACTGTGCTTGCCATAGCAATGCCATATATGCAAAGGGCTTCACACACACACACACACACAGAGTAAAAGACATAAACGCATTAACTGCACAATTTGTACATTACAAAAATCAAAGTGTACAAGTCTTATCACTTGAATGCATAACCATATGTGCAAGCATGAGGTCCAGAAGATGGATGTAGGAGAGGTTCCTAAGGCCAGACAACAGCCAATGCAACCCTGTTCCATCTACTGATCCAAAGCCTAAACATATCGGTGGCTGCAGAGAAGGAGCCAGTATTGCACCCAGAATGGTTTCTCTACCAGTCTTCCTAGGCAGCTCAGGAGGAAGATAATTACCAAAGTTTCTTGTAGCGTTGTAGCCCAGTTAACATGCAAAATGCATATATCACAAGGATTTCCCAGTGCAGAAGTTGCATAAAGTTTAGCCATCTGAAATTAAAGTAATAGCCTCCCAAACCATGACAGAGTTGTGCAAACAAAGGGGCAGAGTGTAAGCTACACCATCATCAAGGCCCACATGGAACTTTGATTTATTGTAATCCTTTGCTGACATTGAGAAAAAGAAATCATCTGGCAATGCAGTTTAGAAGACTCTGTGCAAAACTGTGCTTCAGACCAACTTGGTGTGTGTGTGGGGGGGAATTCGTGTTATCCAGATAGACATACCATTTAACATGATGACAGTAGCTGCTCCGCATCAGTAGAGACCCAGGGAAACCACCGCTTTTCTGAGATTACAGATCCCCAAGAAGATTTGGGAGATTTCTGTTCTCTAAGATGAAGTCATGGAACTCCAGGTGGGATGGGCAACTTGACTTCTAGGGACCCCTAGTGGGGCTTGGATGTTTCAGAGAGGTGGCTTACTATTGCTTGCCTCTGCGTCTTGGCCCTGGTACTCCTTGGAGGTCTCCCTTCCAAGTACTTGCCAAGGTCAGCCCTGCTTAGGTTCCGAGATCAGTCTTGCCTGAGCTATCCAGGTCAGGGCATTTCCCCCTTATTTCATGCCACCTTCTTCCAATTTTATTTACAACTCACCCTCCTATCAAATACCCAAGACAGTATATAAGCTATAAAAAACAAAAACAGAACTACAACAGACCCCCACAGTAGCATAAAAATCATTTATGGAGGTGGAGATCCTTTCTCCATAGAGTCACTGAAGCTTAAATTTTGGCTTAAATGTCACTGATCCCATTGAGACAGGCTCTGCATCTCCTTCCATTCAGGAGAAAAGGACGGTGAACGACCATTGGACTTACCGTGAGGGGTCCTTCTCCTCTGAGGTCAGGAGGACATCTCCAATGGGTTATTCCCACCGTGCCTGTAGGGAGGCAGGAAATAGTTTTTTCCCCTTCCTGTTGGCGCCTCCGGAATAGCCCATCTCAGTTCTGGGACTCCGAAAGCAGTGCTTGCAGCCTAAATGAAGTTGCCTTGCCCTAGAAAAATGTAACTGCAAAACAGTAATATCAAACTGAGTAAACAAGAAAGCTCTGCAACTATGAACAAAGGCAGAAAACAACCAGAGATACAAGAGAAGAAATCAGCACAGAAGGATTAGAAGAGGAAGATGAGAATGGGAGGGCTGAGATGTCCTCCTGACCTCAGAGGAGAAGGACCCCTCACGGTAAGTCCAATGGTCGTTCTCCCTCTGAGGTGGAGGACATCTCCAATGGGACCTCCCCGAGCAGTGTCCCTCATACGGGTGGGTCGTCATCTTCCTCCATGTTAACGACGTGCTGAAGAATTCTTCTCCCAAAGGCCGCATCTGCAGATGCAAGCGTGTTGATATGGTAGTGCCTTATGAAGGTGGAAATGGATGACCACGTAGCCGCCTTACAGACCTCTTCTACAGAAGCTCTATTGGAAAAGGCGGCATTGGTTGCTGCACTCCGCAGAGAATGAGCTGTGATGCCACTGGGTACTTCCTGACCCGAGGCCCGGTAAGCCTCTGTGATACAGGCCTTCAGAACCGAACTGATTGCCGATCTAGACATCTTCTCCCCTGACCTAGGTGGAGAGATATTGACGAATAAGGATTCAGACTTCCTACAATCCTCTGTCCTGGCAATGTAAATCTTGAGGGCCCTTCTTACATCCAAGGTGTGCCAAATCCGTTCCTTGGGATGCTTGGGGGCAGGACAGAACGTGGGTAAACAGATCTCTTGAGAGCAGTGGAATCTAGAGCCAACCTTTGGCTGAAAGGTAGGATCTGTGCGAAGTACAACCTTGTCTTTGTGAAAGACGCAGAGTGACGATTTCACTGACAGTGCCCCGAGTTCTGACACTCTTCTCGCAGACGTGATGGAGACCAGGAACAGTGTCTTCATTCTCAACCATTTCAACCCCACCTCCCGGAGAGGCTCGAAAGGTGATCTGGTAAGAGCATTGAGGACCGTATTCAGCCTCCAAGTTGGGAAGCGATGGACCTGAGGCGGAGATTTTGCCACCGCTCCCTGCAGAAAGAGTTGGATGTGAGGATGCTTGGAAATCTTGTATCCTCCCAGGGAAGGGAGAACAGTGGAGAGAGCCGCTAACTGTCTCCGAAGAGTAGCAGACTTCAGTCCCGAGTCCAATCCATCCTGTAGGAACGCCAGAATCGAAGCAACCGAAGGGGACAGTGGCTGCACCTTCTTGCGTCTACACCAGCGCACGAATGCCTTCCAAGTGGTGTTATATATACGGACCGTGGACTGTCGTCTGGATGCCAAAATGGTATCTAGAACTTGGGAAGAATAACCTAATTTCGATAGGTTGCTCCGCTCAATCTCCACGCGGTCAAACACAGCCAGGCTGGATCCGGGTGCCATACCGGACCCTGCAACAGCATGTCGGGAGATATCGGAAGGACCAGAGGTGGAAGTATGGACAGCTCCTGTATCGCCGAAAACCATGGGCGCCGGGCCCAGTTCGGAGCCACTAGGATGACCTCTGCTCTGAGTTCTCGGATTCTGCGGATGGTTCTGGAAATCAGGACGAACGGCGGAAATGCGTATAGGAGACCTTGGGGCCAGGGCGTCGTGAGCGCATCTGTCGCCTCTGCCTCCGGATGGAAGAACCTGGAGAAGTATCTCGGAAGTGTGTGGTTGGTAGGGGAGGCGAACAGATCCACCATGGGACGTCCGAATCGAGCCACTATCATGTAGAATAGACGTGGATGGAGGGCCCATTCTCCTTCCTGTATCTCCACTCGGCTGAGCCAGTCGGCTTGCACGTTTTCGGTCCCTTTTATGTGTTCCGCCCTCAACGAGGTGATGTGTCTTTCTGCCCAAAGGAGAATCTTCATCGCCTCCCTGTGGAGCTGAGATGACCGAGACCCGCCTTGCTTGTTGAGGTGTGCTTTGGCCGATATGTTGTCTGTCCTTATCAGCACTTGTTGAGCACACAATTGAGGGGCAAAATGAACTAGAGACAAGCGGATCGCTCTGAGCTCCAAGAGGTTGATTGGTAGTTTCCTCTCCGCCGGCTGCCACGTCCCCTGGACTGGAGTGTCGTTCAAGGTTGCTCCCCAGCCCAAGAGACTGGCATCGGTAAACAGCTCCCTGGTGTGGCTGACATAGTAACTTTTGCCTGCCAACAAATTGTCCATGTTTGTCCACCACCTCAGGCTCTTTTTGACTCCGATCGGTACCTGTAGGTGGAGGACCTTCTTCTCCATGATGGAGAATTGATGGGGACGGAGAAACATCTGCAACGGTCTGGTGTGTAGACGTGCCCATTGTATCATGTCGATGCTGGCGATCATCAGACCCAGAAGTCTGGCTAGCTCCATGAGGAGTGAGGACCTGTTGTTGTGAATTCTCATGGCGGTTTCCTTGATCTTCTGAGCCTTGGCCAGTGGAAGAAAGAGAGCATTCCGATTGGTGTCGATTACTGCTCCCAAATGCTCTATACGCTGCGTCGGTAGTAGGGAACTCTTTTCGAAGTTGATCAGGAACCCATGTTCCTGTAAACACTGTAGTGTTCGCTCCGTGTTGCTGATGGATTCTGCCCGCGTGCTGGCCCTGATCAAGAGATCGTCGAGATATGGATGCACATGGATGCCCTGAGATCTGAGATGAACCACGGGATTGATGATCAGCTTGGAAAAGAGGCGTGGAGCCGTGGATAGACCAAAAGGAAGTGCTCTGTACTGGAAGTGTTGATTGTAAATGCAGAAGCGGAGAAATCGCTTGTGCGCTGGGTGAATGGGCACATGGAGGTATGCTTCCGTCAAATCTATGGAAGTGAGGTACTCGTTGGGGGATAGAGAATCCGCTACAGCCTTCAGGGTTTCCATGCGAAAATGTCGCAGTTTTATGAATCTGTTCAGAAACTTGAGATCCAGGATCGCCCTCCAGTCTCCGTTCTTCTTGGGGACCATGAACAATATAGAGTAAACACCCCGTCTCCTCTCGTTGTCGGGAACAGGTTCGATGGCCTGGATCTCCAGTAAATGCTGTATGGCCCTGCTGATGATGGCTCTCTTGTTCTCTGATTTGCTGGCTGGTGATTTGAGGAACCGCTCTGGAGGCTGGTGCAGAAATTCTATCGGGTAGCCCTGTGAGACCACCTCTACGGCCCAGGCATCTGCCTGTGCATCTGTCCAAGCCCTTGTAAAATGTAGAAGGCGGGCACCCACCGGAATGGGAGGATAGTCATGCCTGTTTGGTTTTGGCTTCTCTGTCTCCCCGATCACCTCTGTTGAAAGGCCTGTGGAATCTGGGTGTGAAGGAACCACGTCTGCCAGACTGCTTGGGCGCTTCCCATGAGGTCTTCCTGGTGTCCTGACGAAACCTAGGGAGAGAGTGCTGGGTACGAAAGGACTGCGGGTTTCGCCTATCGAAACGGCGCAGGGATCTGGGCATGGCTTTTTTCTTATCCCTGGTTTCTACCAGGATGTTATCTAGGGCCTCTCCAAAGAGACGGTCTCCCTGGAAGGGGTACGCTGTTACAATAGATTTGGAGAGAGAGTCAGCTTGCCAGGCGCGGAGCCAGAGTAGCCGCCTGGCCACTGCCGTGGACGCCATAGCCCTAGAAGCAAAGGATATAATGTCCAGAGTGGCGTCTGCTGAAAAAGAACTAGCCTTGAGGACACGAGAAATTCCCTCTAGCACAGCCCGATTGTTCTCAGGAACAATTTGCATCAACTTACGTAACCAAACGATTGCCGCTCTGGAAGCGATGGAGGTTGTAGATGCCGCTCTTACCATCATGGCGATTGCCTCGTGGATCCTTCTGAGCGTTGCCTCCACTTTCTTATCAGTTTGGTCTTTGATGGTACCCAGGCCATCCTCAGAAACTAGACCAGTCGACTGGATGGCCGCCACTGGAGCGTCCACAGGAGAAACCTGCAATAACTCATTGGCATAATTAGGTAAGGCATATAACTTTTTTGCGAAAGCAGGAAATTGCTTATTGACTATGGGTTTATCCCACTCTGCTCTGAGCTGACGCTCAAAGTATTCCGGGAAGGGAAAGACCTTTTCAGTAAATTCCTCAGGAGGAAAAAATTCCCAGTTGCCCCCGGATCTGGATTTAAATTTGTGCTTGGCCGCCTTCTGATACTCTGAAGGTGGCAAATCATGTAACTCTAGAGCCTTTATAGCTTTTGCTAGAAAGAACTGATAGTCCTCGGGCTTGAAAAACCGACTAGATTGCTCAGGCAGCCTTAATTCTTCCTCCTCCTCATCAGACAAAAATTCACCCTCTTCCCTCTCCTCAATGGAAGAGGTATTGGATTCTACCTCCTCCCTCCATGGCTCCTCTGTGAGCCTCTCAGGGGGAGGGAGGGGAGCCTTTTAGCCGCCTTGGTAGGCCACCCGGGGGGAGGACAGGGGGTTTGGAGGAGGATTTCCCTGTGGCGAGGGAAACTCGGGCCTGGTATGGAGCTGTGCCATTTCCTGCTGAATGGTCTTTTTAATAATAGCCATGAGGTCTGATGAATGAATCAGAACTCCTTGTTCCACAATCTTACCCCGTTTGGAGCCGGTCCCAGGATCCTGATCCTCATCGGAATGGGTGGGGGGAATGTGAGACTGGTCTCCTTCTACCCCCAAGGCTCCAGAAACGGCTGTGTGAGAGGTCCCGAGGCTAGAAGCCGGACCTTCAAAATGGCCGCCGCCGCCCGTTCGCGAGAGCGCGGGAAAAATGGCGGGACCTTCTGCATCGGGCTGTCTGCGCCGTTTGGGCGCGCGGGACACCGCCGCCGAATCAGCCGCGATCATCGGGGTACTGCGATCATGCCACGAAGGCAGATCGGCCCCGGAATGCTCCTGCGCCGCCGCCGCCGCGGCGCGCGCGTCTCCCTCGTCGCCCGAGGAAAATGCCTCGGGAAGTTCCTTTGCCGCCATGGCGGCTGCCGGTGACTTTAACTTCGGGTCCTGGGACCCCTTTTTAACTTCACTCCAAGAAAGGAGCAGGAGAACAGAAGAAAAATAGGAAGAGAGAGAGAAGAAGGGCAAGGCAAAAGGCTGAATTAAAGAGATAGATAGCAAGAAACAGTGGGAAACAGCTAAGCCTAGTCAGATTTGCTGCTTCTCCCTACTGAGGCAGGAATAGAACTGAGATGGGCTATTCCGGAGGCGCCAACAGGAAGGGGAAAAACTATTTCCTGCCTCCCTACAGGCACGGTGGGAATAACCCATTGGAGATGTCCTCCACCTCAGAGGGAGAACCAATGGGTCATGCATCAGAAAAGACATAAGATTTAACACTTTCTATACAACCATCAGCTTGAACAAGCAGTCTAATGTCCTTGTTTCTATGGCAACAAGCTCATGAGAGTTATACTGCCACTTTCTTTGGTGGGGAGTGACCAGAAAAGAGTAAAATCCAAACCACCTGCTCAGGATGTGTTTTACAGCAGCACATGTGGGAAGCTAGAACTCAAAAAGAGTGACTGGCTAGCTTGGTATTAGTATTGCCTTCCATGGAAGGCATGAATACAAGAGACAAGTCAGACGTTTACATCAAAAGAACATTGAATTTGGGGATCATACAACCTGCTTATGATACCTTCCAAAAAGTATGTCAAAATAAAACACATACAAAACATGCAATTACTGCAATCCCATAAAATGCTAGATACCTTTAAAAGACTTCATTAAAAGAAAACATAGTGGTAAAAATCAGTGGGCAAATAAATACCGTAATACAAGATACATCCTAGAGTACTACCCAGCATCTAAATGGACCCTAAATCAAGCAGAGAAATTTATTACTTACATATATGAGCCCCGAATAGTATCGCTCCTTCAGATTGTGTAGCACGGAGGCCTCATTCAAGCAGGTCAGTTCTGCCATGTCTTCCACTTTAGAGAACTTGGGTGGGTTCATCTTTTGGATATCATCTTTGTTTACTCTCACTTTCTTTCCATTTTCAGCAAGCTCAACAATCGCTTCATCTCCCACTTCTTCCTTCAAGCTAGCTGGTTCAAACCCATTCTTCTCTGATGGAACCCACACCAGCTTCTTGGCTGCCCAGTCAGCCTGAGCCAATGGATTGTTGATAAGATTTCTGTCCACATAGAGGTATTTGTCAGCATCTCTCTGAGCCATGGTGGTTTATAACCAAGGACCTGTTAAAAGAAAAAAAACCTGTTATCATTGGCACCAGTGACAATGACATTACTACCATCCAGAATTTACACAAGTTCAATCACCAACATCTTCAGAAATCTACAATTTATTACATTAGCGATCAGAGTTCACTGAAAGCATTCCCCAATCAGGACATTAGAGAAAACAATAGAAGCAAGAATAGTTTAGATGAGTAAGCTACATGAAGAATCAACCTCTATAATTCTTGGGATGTAGAAAATCGAGTTCGAAGAGACCAAAAGCCTGTCTTAGAACAATGTCCCTACCCAGCACCATGCACTGTGGCCTCCCCCAGATCAGCCTCTGTGAAGTACAGGTATTACTTTAAAAGCTATTCTGCAAACATGTGAAATGCTCCGGACAACAAGCAATGAGTTTAAGAAACACTCAGGATCGCCACCCAAACTCTAACCTCACCTTACACAGTATATTCTGTAGAGCACACATTCAAGAAGGTTACTGTTATTCACCAGTATCATGCAACCAATTCCCATGATGGCCATACTGTGCAGATTAAAAAAAATCCGCACAGCAGCTAGGAAAGATGGTTCTGCAAATCCAGGAAACCTCCAGGTTGTTGTTGTTGTTGTTGTTTTGGGGGGGAACTCCCAAACTAAACAAAAATTAAATAGGGGGTTAAAAAACCCAAAGAATATAACACAAACACAAAATTAGGTGACATTTTGTTCTGCTGTAGGAATCCAAAATGGCAAGGTAAGAGGACAGAGTCAAGGAGAGCATTTGAGAACCGCAAGAGGAGAGGAAAACTGAAGTGGAAGCCAGCAGGAGCAAGGAGACAGTGAGTGGTGTTCCCCTCTGCAAAGAGTCCTTGTCCTTGCAGGTCCCCACTTGTTCTCTCTATTCTAGAACAAGTTATAATATAGCAACGTAAAAAGTTTCAGCTACTGATCTACAACTATTTGTACTAATAGGTCACAAGCCTCAGTAGAACTTCTTCCTCAATGGGAAGTGTGCTCCATGTTTTCTTTCTTCATGATACCCACAAGTCCAAAACTTAGGAGAAGGCAATCCCAGCTCCCTGTGATATCTCTTAAGAGTCAACAAGGCGCTCACGATGGCAAGAAACTCATGACAGGAAGAAAAGTAAATGACTGTTCAGCAGTCCTGTTTGGCAATTTCCCCAGGGATGAAAATACGGGCAGGGAAAGAATGCGTCAGAAGCCCCCAGTACAAAGCAGCAGTGCCACTGCATGCAAAGTGCATTAGTGCTGCACCAAGCATCAAGTAATTGTGTGCTCCTCCACTGGACAGACAGAATTAGCTCCAAAAGGGTTATACTACTTAAAATAAAACTGAAGCCATTAATGAAACAAGGCAAGGATCTGGAACTTCCAGCCAAGCCTAGTATTTCCACTGGCACAGTGTTAAGGGTAGGATAAGCTACAGGTCTCCAGCCTAACAGAGAACCAGTGATTTTGATGGCTGAAGTTTGGCACTTCCTAGTGAAGGGAGGGGGGAGTACAGGAAACAAACTTCTGTTCATTGTATTCAAAAGATTGTGAAGACTGGCAAGACAACAGCTGCAGCAGAAACCTCCTCTACAGAGCTTCCTGCAAATGCAATTTCCAGGAATTTAGCTGCTTGCCTTTTTTGGCCATAATTGAGCAGGACACACACCAGAGAATGAGAGCATCCAGCCGAATTAGGTTTTTCAGGAAATGACGAAACTGAAAGTAACCAGACTAAAGGAGCTCTATAGTCAGCCTAAAATATTTGTATTCCCTTAGGCCCTTTCTGCTTAGAAGACATGCAGTTATAATTACTCATGCCCTTCAGAGAGAAAAGGGAGTGATTCAGAAAGCCTCTAAGAAGTATAGCATTCTGGGAAATCCTCCTCCTTTGCCCCTTCCACAGCACTACCTACCTGTAACAGCAAGGAATCCCTGACCTACATAAAGGAGTGTCAGCCACATGCCAGCCTAGGTTCTGCCTGGCCAGTCTTACAGATATGACCTTGTACATCACACTTCTGTGGAGGAAACTGGAAAAAGTCTTTTCCAGCAAGGGTGTATCCATGCCAGCAATCTTGTCATACTTGACTTCACTTTGCTCTTTCACTGTCCCTTTACTATTTGTTTCCCATGTCAGGTGCGCACTTGCTCAAATTCAAATACGTTTAATGGCATATGAGGGTAAACTAGAATTAGCTACAAACAGGGTCTAAGATAAATAAAATCAAATTAAAAGTACAATCTAAAAGGATAATTAGAGTCACTTGCTCTTTATAGAAGCACGAAGCTTAAATTCTGGCTTCCTTGCAACAGACTTTGTTCAACTTTGACTACAGCAGTGGTTTACAAACTGTGCAGCAAAGAACTCTGAAGCTACCTGCAGATTCTTATGCATTCCCATAAGATGCTGTACGTGATGAGGCTCCAAAAATAATTTTTGGAGTGATAAGGCGCCAAAAATTTTGGATAATTTTTGGAGTGATAAGACTCCAAAAATCCAGGCCAGCATTTTGCGTGAGCAGAGCAAGCATCTTACAATACAGTCCAGAATCCTATTCCTGAAACAGGGGCTTCCATGACAGATTTTCCTTGATGGTTGAAAGTCTGTAAACAGGCATACTAAAAGAAAAAAGGTGTCCAAGTGTAACCTGAGCATCAAAATGTATCTGTTAATTGAGTGCAAGCTTCCCTCCGGTTTGTGGCTCAATGAAGATGCCACAGCTCATTGGTAGGGCATCTGCTTTACATGCAGAAGGTCTCAGGTTCAATCCCAGACACCTCCAATTAAGCAGATCAGGTAAGAGGGGATATGAAAGACCGCTGCATGAGACCTTGGAGAGCCACTGCCAGTCAGAACAGACAATACTGATCTTGGCAGACCAATGATCTAACCGTACAGGGCAGCTCCATGGCCATGTTCATAGTTAGAATTCGCTCAATATTGGCAAAAAGACTGAAGCACTAATGGTTTGATATCAGAAAGTACTGTCTATTACATGCTGTCTGAAACTGACCCACAGCTGAGATTCAGAGAGGGAAAACAAGGTATACCAGTAATTTTTCAGTACATGGTTAGGGAAAAAACAGCTCCTTGGTGGGATTTAAGGATTAACACAATACAATTTATATACTGATTCATAATGCTTATTCTAGCTTTGCTAAATGCTTAGTTCTTCTTTATTTTCATTAGGTAACTTAATATGTTTTTGTAAGCTTTAATGCACAAGTATTAACATACAGCTGTTGACTGCAATATGTTTTATATATACTGCTGTAATGTTACACTGCTCTGATCTGGATGGCTGAGTCTAGCTTGACCTCATCAGATCCCAGAAGCTAAGCCGGGTCAGCCCTGGTTAGCATTTGGATGGGAAACCTCCAAGGAAGTCCAGCCACTGCTATGAAGGGGCAGGCAGAGGCAAACCACCTCTGAACGTCTCTTGCCTTGAAATTCCTACGAGGTCACCATAAGTCAGGTGCAACTTGATGGGCACTTTTCCATCACCAAAGTTACACTAATAGAAGTTTTTAATTACTGTTCAGACTAGTTCTGATCAAGTTTGGCTTCCTTAGTGAAGCAGAACCTTTTGTATGCAACCCAAAGTGTATGCACTTCAACAGGAACTGGCAACAGACCACACAAAAAGTGATGGAAGCTACCGCATCCTCGTACAGTGGCACACACAGTCATGCATCTTAAGCTGATCCTGTTCTTCTTCATGCTGTCAACAGTAAACCGTAATTCACTGAGGGTGTCTGAAGAAACACTAGCAAAGTCCATTCTATAGCACCAGAAAAAAGCAAGTTGTTCAACACCTGGAAAAAACAGAGTTGCAGTCTTTCTAAATCCATGGCTGTAACTCTGCTTAGGATTGCACTGCAAAGCTATTTTGCATCCTTAATATGATCAGTGCATCACTGTCATCCGTGCTACAGCTGAAGTCTGGCACCAAGTTTTGTCAGTTCTTGAACGTCTACTATATGTACTCAGGAAAGGCTTGGTCCAATCACCCCACTCAACTTGAAGGTTAAAATTCATCTTCTAGACCACTGAAGTGCTGTTTAGTTAATATTACATTTTCTAAACATTTCTGCTGATCAGTGCCTTAAGCTGAGGGTTTAATTAAAAGCAGAGATTCTTAACAAGATATCAGAGACTGCACAGAGTACCTCTGGATTCTAAATGCAGAGGGTCATTCTCCATGCAGCACATTCTACACCCAACTCATTTTGACACTTCCTACCCTACTGGAAGATGCTACAAGTGAGCAGAAGAGGACTTAAAACAAGACAACCCTGCTGCGAAGGCAAGTTTGCTTCCACTGTACTGAATCCAGCTTCTTCTTGGAGCTGATCTGGTAATTACAGCATCAGCCTATGCAGTCATGCTTGAAAACAGTAAGAGTGTTGGGCAGGTGGCCACCCTTTGATGTGGGAGAAGGAAACACACAAAGAGCGCAATGAGGTTTTCTGGAGCACTTGCTATAACAGCAGTTTGTGAGAGAGTCTTCCCTGGCACATGCTCACACTGGCTCTTCACAACTCCATTTACAGCTGAATTATCTCCATCTGTAGCTCCTGTCATACCATCCACATTTTTTCATTTTAGTTACCACTGAGATCCAGAAAGCAGCTTTAAAGAGAACACACAGTTCCATTCCCTTCTCACTGAGCATAGCTGTCCCAGTTGAACAGTGCAGTAGGAGCAGACTGGGATGCAGAAACAGGAGCAGTTAAATCTCAATCAGGCTGTGCATCCAGACATTAGAGAATAAATAAATGCTGCCTCTGTGGCTTAGATTTGGGGTACATACATTATGTAGGGAAATTTCTCACTACATTTTTAAAGATCCATAATCATCATTCTGAACTGGACTAACTTTTAGGAAGGTTAAACTACTGAAGAGTCATGGTCAACCTTATAAAAGTCTTCTTCCTAATACTATTTCTTTGCCATTAGACTACAAGGAAACATTAAGGCTTTACCAGTTCCATGGCTATCTAAACAGAGATGCGAGGCAGATCTTAGCCACTGCACCTTACGACATATGTACCAACATGCTTTCAGATCTATCTGCACAACACCATTTGGTGCAAGTGAGCCACAAGTATGTTAACTTATACAACAGCTGATTACCCCAGGAGCTTGGCACAAAGATCTTACAGCTGAAGCACAAAGGAAGGAAAGTTCGCCCACCACCACAAATACTCCAAGCTGTTTCTAGGTTCCTTTCTCCAGCTTAGGGTACATATGCAGTATGTGCCATTGGCCCGCCTCCAATCCCCATTGTTGCCAGACCAGAACTGTGACCATCTCTCCCAACAAACTCTGCATCACATGGAACACCACAGCTTGAGAATTAAATATCATGAAAACCTTTGATCTGGATACTGATCATTAAGGATACGCAGAGCTGAGCCATGAAGCTTTCCATTTTTTACCTGTGAACTAGACAGTGTGGGAATTCAAGGGGCTGAGGACAATGAAGAGCCTCCCTTGTAGTAGGCCATTTGACCAGAAAGCAAAGAACAAAAATGCTTTTTCATGTTTAAGATAAACCAAGCTGGTTCCATTCAAGCTGAATGAGAGAGACAGACCTGGCTCTATCTGCCTATCCGCTCTCAGTTTGCATTAATACCTAGTAAGCATACTGGATTATGTCATAAAACGTATCTCCAATTCATCTGCAGAAGTTCCTCCCCTAACTTATGGCAGAAGACTGGAGTAGAAGACAACCTATATCTCACCTGCATGATGATGATCTATTGCTTTTTTCTCCCAACTGTTTCTTCTCACTGGCACAAAACTGATTTCAGCAGTTATTCATGTTCCCCTTTTTTCCCCTTGGAATAAGCACTATCAAGCCATTCCACGGCACATTTTATTCAGCACCTAGAATTCAGGTGCTTCAGGTGCCCAGCTCACTCTCTAGAATGACACCAGATCCTAGACAGCCCATCACTCCTGTCCCACCACCCCCACTATGCCTCCAACTCACAAGAGATGGGCCAGGGAATCCTGTCTGACCCAGGCAAACTGTGAAGGAAAGGGGCAATGAACTATCTCAAATTTATCTAAGCAGCCTGTGGTAATGAAGTTCAACAGAACAAAACCTGAGAAATATTCCCTGCACTGAGCAGCTGGGAGCTTGGAAACCAGATGCTGCATATGGGAGAGCCAAAATTTACTCCTGTTCCCTGAATACTGTACAGCCAAGGAAGAACAATTGTCTGAAGACCAACCTATATTTCACAGTAGCAGGCTTGTGTACAGAGCTGGGTCACCACAGAATCCCTACACAGCAGACCAAGTAAACTTATGATGAGCTACACCAACCTTCCCCCATCAACCATTTTTCTCCTGGTGGGTTTCTGAGACCAAAAGTAACCCCTACTGGGGGAAGACAAGTGTTGATAAAAGAATCTAGTGCATTTTTAATCCCACCCCTAAAGGGGCTTAAGGCAACAGACATGGCTCTCCCTCCATTCAACATACCCCTTCTGCCCTTTAAAGTTGCTGTACCAAAACACACCCAGGTTTTTAGAAACTGCTCATGCCTTGGCTATGAACTTGGTAGGTGGCCAGGGACTTCCCACTCACTATCTACACACTGTTGCATTACGGAGTTCACACTGCAGAACCCACAAGGATGGACTAGGAGGATATTCTGGAAAGCTATTTACTGAATCTGGACAGAATTGCACACTGCAATAGATGGCATGCTGTCTCTTGGAGAACTTAGAAACCCCATTTGCTAAAGGTTCTGCACAGCCACTAACTTTAGGGGGGTTTGGGGGGGAGACTTCATTGCTTTCCTCCATACCTTTGGCATCAAGTCATGTCCTCTTTGACTATTAAGAATGGTAGCTAAATGAAGCAAAGTGCATGTAGGTTTTAGGATTATCTGGAAAACAGTACTTTCTGCCTGCAATCTTTTTTCTCCAGTACTATTTATATTATCCCCTTAGCCTACTGTTTACTTTATTAGTGTGCATCAAATTGTTTTTGTGACTTGTGATTGCTCAACGAGATCAGCATACTAAACATAAGACTGCTTCAAAAAGGAATTTTGTTGGAAAGTGATTAGAATATGGTACTTATGTGTACTTTGCTAAAAGAACAATGAATATTAAAGCCCACATGGTTTTCCCTGTTAGAGCCTCATATATTATTCCTAATAGCTAACTGCACAAAATGTCCTATGGTCAAATTGTTCGAGAATGAAAAGACAATAACCATTTCAGTTGTAGTTCTACAAAACCTTCAAGGAAAGATGCCAGATTTTTTAATTGTTCACTATTTTGGAGTGCTTCAGGAATCCAACAGACTGAAGCTTCCTTGCATGCTACTGAGCTCCCTCAGCAGTTAGAACATAAGAACATAAGAGAAGCCAATGTTGAATCAGGCCAATGGCCCATCTAGTCCAACACTCTGTCACACAGCGGCCAAAAATACCAGGTGCCATCAGGAGGTCCAGCAGTGGGGCCAGGACACTAGAAGCCCTCCCACAACTGCCCCCCCCCAGCACCAAGAATAGAGTGCGTCACCTGCTCCAGACTGAGAGTTGGATTAGGTGAAGCCTCACCACAGCAGTGCTCTGCTGGAGTTTATAATTCTACTTTTAGAAGAACTGATTTGCTGGAGCCAGCCTTAGTTCTGCTGACAGAACTTTTTCCCAGGCTGCCTGAGCATGGCTTGTTCAAACTAACAACAGAAAAATAGCCATAAGATGTAATTACACAGCAGATGCTGCCTAACTGGTAGGAGCAGTGCGTCAGTTGAGCAAGGGGTGAGGTGGTTAAAACACACTTATAGGACCATAAAGTGAAAGCTATAAAGCCCGGTTCATTGGGCCACCTCCAATTCTGCAAAGAAACTGGGCCTCTCGTCCTACACATCCAGACACTTGCTCTCTAAACATGAAACACGAAAACTGCTTATAGAAGGTTTCTATAGCTGATGCAGCTCTTTGAGTGACTCCGTTGACAATGGCAAAAGCGCAGATGTGAAACGTGGCTGTTTGACATCCAGGTCTATTCCTGTGGCCTTGTTGACATAGATACTTTGGTTTCTATAGCATTTCTGCACACAGTTCTGCGATGGCAGGGGCTGAAACAGAGTGACTAAAACTGGCTACTGGGGGAAGCACTATACTAGCTCTCCATGTACCAGTGCATTTTATCAAACAGAACATTTGAAGATGACATATTTGCCAAAAGCACTAAGCTGAGGCAGTGATTAACTGAGGTGACACGTTCAGCAATACACCAAAGGACTTTGGAATTCTGAAAAGAGAGGCCCACCCTCCCCCAGTTTACCAAAAGGATAGTGCTACTCATACTGACCACCAGAGAGTTCAAAGCAGTTGGAGAGTACAAATAAACAGAGTCCAAAGCTTCTATCTGACAAAAGGAACTTTGATTCTCAAAAGCTTATACCCTAACCATCTTGTTGGTCTCTAAGGTGCTACTGGATTCAAATTTAGCTGTTCTACTGCAGACAGACCTGGCTACCCTCGGAGACATGGCTACCCTAGCTCGGGAATGTTCAAGTTCCTCCTTCAAATGTAGGCATGAACTTTCTACCTCAAGTCAGGCTCCCCCCCCAAATAAAGGTTTTCCCCTCCTCAGACAATGCACTTAAACAGCATGTTTAAAATAATTTAGACACTTCTGCTACTGAGAAAACACATATTCCATTTCATTCTATAACGTAACTGTCTAGACTGTCTGGAAAACTGAAAAATACAATCATCCCAGTTCCACTTATCCTATTCTGTATTTCACACACTCCAAGTAAATGGGAAAATGCAATGAACAGGACTGAGCTATGGGTTTCCCATGCTGTATTATCCATGCAGCATTATCCATGCTGACAAGCCATTAGTATCTGGAAGGATACTGGAGTGGGTGGGGAAATAGGCTTTACTCTCCAAAACAATTTGTCACTGGCTTCTGGTCTTGGCGATCACCATGGCAGTCACTTTTTCCCGGGGCTCCAGGAGAAGCCTGCCAGCGCCTATGGCTGGGTGAGGGTGCGATTGTCTGTGCTACCCCAGGTGTCCTTGGGTTGGACTTCCAGCCATGGGGTGCTAGAGAACCCCCTTTGGCACAACTAGCCGGTATTGGGGGGTTCCTCCAAGCCCCAACAGGCCCACCGTAGAGCGTCCCGAATGGGAACAGGATCAGCATACTGGAGCAAGAGTATGGTGATCAAGCAATTTTGAGTGCAGAAGGACAATCGCTAAGAATGTGAGTCGAAGTATAAGCAAGAATCGCCCACAAATAGTGTGTTCCCCTTAAAGAAAATTAGGGGGGAGGGGACTTCCCCCAATAAGAACTGTTTACAAGAGATTTTAAAGCTAGAAAAAGGGGGGGGGGCAGCAGCAAAAAGCAGCTGAGTGGAGATAAAGAGGCAGTGAGAACTTACCGTATCGTATAAGAGCTTCCAGAGACTTTGACAAACTTTTAACACAAGTAAACAATTCTCAAACATGGTGCTGCCAAAAGAATCTAAGGATAAACTAGTGAAAGTTAAGCTTCCTCCTGGAAGTTCCAGCCCTTCAAGTTCTGTGCCTAGACAGGACTCAACTGCAGAACTCCAAAGGCTGCTATCGGAGGCACTTTGCCCTCTGCTGGAGAAAATTACAGCTATTGATAATAAGCTTGACACACAACAAGCAAAAATGGCTTTGAACACACAGAAAATCAAAAAAACGGAGCAGGAGCTTAAAGAGATTGGTTCCAACTCAAAAAAGGTGAATAAAAACTGCAGGCATTGGGGGGGAAAGTGTCAAATCAAAGAGTCTCGCGTATTACAGCTGCAAATGGAAAGGGCAAGCTATGTCCTGAGACTTCAAGGTATCAAAAAGGAGAAAGGGGAGAATCTGAGGCATATTGTGGGTGATTTGCTGGCTCCCACAGCAGAGATGATGTCAGATCAACTTCAAAGCAAAATAGATACGGTCTTTAGATCATACTCAGAATTTATCAGAAAGAATAATCTGCCCGGGAAAGTTACAATAAGATTCTCCTGAAGGAAAGTAAGAGATTACCTACTGAAAGCGACTAACAGAGTTACCCTGAAGGTGAAAGACAAGGATATTAAAGTATTGAAAGACATTCCACTTGAGATAAGGAAGAGAATGAAATACAGAGACCTGGTGTTATTCCTGCAAAGTCACAACGTTTCCTACAGATGGTTAGTACCCCCAAGGGACTAATCTTCAGATATACAAATAGCAAAGAAAGGATAGACTCTGTTAAAAAGGCTTGCGAGTCGACCATCAGGAGAGGGGGAAGGAGTCCCCAATGGAGCCAAGGAGAGCGAGGAAGAATGAGAGACTAGATCTTTTGATGAGGACTCAGACTCTAAATCGGGGGCAGTAGGCCCCAAAACAGGCTATCATTTGAGGGGGGGGAAGGGAAAAAGTAGACTATTAATGTTCTCTGGAGTGCATATGTTTATCAGAACTCACTCCTCTTTTATGAAGCTGAAATTGTTGGTGAAATATTTATTAGCCAGGTGATCATTTTTGGCAAAAGTCAATTTGCATTTAAGGGGGAAAGCTATTATGCAAATTGTCTGTATGATCACCGTCACTTGGCTTTTTAGAGGGTTTTCTTTTTTTTCTCCTGTAGAGTGTCGTTCCCTTTCCCTATTTTTTCGGTTTGTAGTTTTTAAGATGTAGTCATTAGAAAATGCAACAAAAATCCCCTTCGGGGGGCCCCAAAAAAAAAAGATTGGGCACTAACCAGCCACCACGTAATATGTAATAAATATCACACACTTTTCTGACAAAGAAATAAAGAAGATCCCTCTGCAAATAAGGTTTATGTTCTTGCCTGGGATGTGGAATATATTACTAAATTTGCTAGTTTCTGATGCAAGTGTTAGTTGAATGTTGCATTTGAAAAAGTGTTGCCTCTTCAAGATCTGCTACCACCCCCTTTTCAGGGGTTATGCATTACCTCTATATCTGCTGTTGCAACTTACTGCTGCTATTGCATTGCAACAGTGACCCTATCACAAAAGTCTAGTTTGCAGGGAAGGCAAGAGAAAAGGAAAGCAGCTGGTTATCCCTGCCACATGTCAATCGCAGAGTTAGGCCCAGGACACATTGCACTCAAGAGTGAAGCTGATATTAATTAGCTCCACTTAGAGTACAGGAACTGGTGCATGGAAATAGCATCGTGCTTGGGAGGTAACTCTGTGTGTGTCAGACTCCATAGTTAGCACACTTAAGCTCAACTGGCAGCATCCCAGCATCTAACTTGGAATAAGATATTCCAAACTTTAAATCTAATAAAGCATGCTCAGCAACTGTTGTTTCCTATTACCATGTGCACAGTACATGCCTTCTCAGCAGAGGCAAGAGACAGTATGCCCACAAGGAAAACATTCCAGAGGGAGAACACATTCTTCATGACCACTCAATAGAATAATCTCACTTTAAGACGACAGCAGCGGCTTAGGAGACTCCAGCCCATCCCTGCTGCTCAAAGGGTTAGGTTTAGAGTTCACCATGTCTCCCCAGGCAACAGGATCTTCAAGACAGGCACAGGACATTGCTCAAGACTTAAGCAAGAGTTCCTGTCCTCACTGGGTTTAAGGGCTCAGCATAAAACACAGCCAACGATACCTCCAAAGCATGCTACAAATCAGACCACATATCTATACTAGCCCTTCTTGTGCCACAGTTGACTTCAAGGATTCACTTTGACTTACAGCTGAAGAGGGGAAAGGTTCAGTATTCCCTCTGCTTTGGTATCCCACTCCTATCTGTTGAAGAGCATCTAATTCATTTCTCCCAAACAACTGTGGTCATGCCCTAGGCTTCTGGATCCTTCACAGGCAATAACTTTTCCACTAAATTCTTCCTCTCTAAAGCATTCTACTGCCCCTCCAAAGCAGAAGCTGTGATATGGTTATTCAGCTTAGGATCTCCAAATGCAGGTTGCCACTAGTCATAAGTCAAGCAGAAAAATGGGGTACATGACTCCTCGCAGTGAAGCAGTTTGGAGAAGGGTGCAATGAACCATTCCCTCCTATTACTCCCCCCCCGCACCCACCAGTTCCCACATACAAAGTTCATTTCAGATCCTGAAGCCAAGGGAGAAGAAACACAGCTGAAGGTTTCCATAACCATTCCATTGCTTATCTTCTGGAAACCACTCACATTGTTATCCTCTGCGACTCAACAATGACCTCTATTTGAAGATACAAGAGTGCTGTCTTCATGTATAGTTCCACTGTCACACTTGGCAAAATCTGCAATTTTTATTAGAATTACCCTTCCAGTATCCTGCCCAATGTATAGTTATCACAGATAGGACTTCCTGCTAAAAGTTATTCAACAGACCATTAAAAAAAAAAAAAGATACAGAAAACTGAAATATAGATCTTGTATTTATCCTGACCACAATGGAAATAAATTCGTCATCATTGCAGGATTCCTCCATTGCCTTTTGATGCTGTTCAGAGGCTTCTCCCCATTTCCTGCTCCACAATTTGTTTTATAAGGTCTGGCAAGCTTGACTTTAAGCAGCAACTAGTTTCATAGTGCAAAGCAAGATAAGCTCTTGGGAACTAACAGTTAACATCACTAATCGAGTCTAGTAATAGTAATGTAAAAGCAACTGCAAACATCCTCAGCAAATTGTCTGTCACCCAGCATCTTAAACAGGAAACTATTGTGTAAAGCACCTCTAGATCAGGAAGCCCTCCAAAATTCCAGTCCAAGTGTGGTCTTTGTGTAAAGTTTTACTAGCACTCTAACTCAGATGTCTACCCATGCACTTCCCACATTCCACCCTACACAGGAAGTGTAACAAGATGTGGCTTGGAGCTCTGAGTAAACCCGGAACACCCCACCACCAGCTGTTCAGTGGAGGCTCTACACACAAACAGCCACACCTATAGACAGTAAGCAGAAGCGCCACGTGTAGTTCCTAAGAAAGCAATCTTTCAGTGGGCCTTCAAGCTGTGCTCCCCCTCCCCTCCTCATGGGCTATTCTCCGGCTAAAAGCTGCCCCTCAGACAGAACAGCACAGCAGGAAGAAAGGCATACCAGTTTCACAAATGTCTTCGCAGTTTCCCTTCAAATATGTAACCTTTTTTTTTTGCAAGCACCTATTGCTCACCAGGAGATTAGGAAAACCATTATCTTAAAAACTGTGAGGAAAGTTTACACAGGCCAAAGAGCCACGGAAGCTCTTGAGACTGCAATGTTATAGTGCTTTTGTAACTCAAGAGAGAACAAACAAACCCCATGTAACTTTAGGCCTGGAGCACAAAACCCCTCTCCTCTTCTACTGCAGCAGTGCCAGGGAAGCTAAAATACATTCTTATTTGTGCTCACAAATCCTTAATTCTCAGACTTAAAACGTCAAATTATGCCACACACGCATAGGAATAAGACCCACAACGCAGCCCAGAAATTATAATTTTAGAAGTGACCTTAAACTGAAGTAAACTAGAATGATCATGACCATGGCTCACTTACCAAGTACCAAGCACATACCAAGATTGGCTGCTTTTCTGGACTGAACAGAAAGTATAGTATACCCATCCCCCCGCTTATTAGAGGTTAAACTATGATGTGTTCGCCACTAATGAGAGTTACAGAGCAAGAGTATCTCAGGGCCAAACTGTAATGGCAGTAATTTTGTGTTTAAATGTGTAATTGCTCCATTATGTATAAAAGAGGCAGGGGTAAAAGGACTCATGGGTTGAGAAAGCTGAACACACACCCAAAGCTGGCTATCCACATCCCTCTCCTCAACAGCTTATCTCTGAGTCAAGATAACCTCTAGTACTGAAGCTCTGTGAAGAAAAAAGCCATCAGGAAGAAATGCTGAGGGGAACAATCAGCCAAATACAGAGGCCCCATGTTTATGGTGGTTAGTGTCAGCCTAGGACTGCAGAGACCTGCATTCCAAGCCCCACTCAGCTATGAAGCTCATGTGGGCCAGTCACTCTCAGCCTAGTCTGCCTCACAGGGTTATTGTGAGGGTGAGACAGGGCAGGTGGGAACCATATCAGTCCCAGGAAGAAGAGTAGGGTAAATGTACAGACTACATGCACTAGTGGCAGCGGATTAGTTTGAGCCTTAACCCAAAGTAGAACAAACAGGAAACTGCTATCATATTCAACAAAGAAAAACTCCCATCTTAGCTCAACAGCCAGAGGAAATAGTTCATTTGTTTAAAACCAACAGCAGCATCACAAGAAAACGAAGTGTTCCTGTATTCCATGACCTAACAAAAAAATACAGTTAGCCCTAATAGGCCAGTCGTTCTTGTTAAAAAGATCCATATTTACCCAGTTCAAAAAGTGATAAACATTTCTTAAAACCAGTTTCCTCTACTCAGTTTACTTGAAACAGTTTCTCACTTAACTATATCTGGTTATTACAAATTCACCCAAACACATTTGAAAGAAATCTTGACTTTTAACATAACTTACTTGGAAGTCAAAATTATTAAGATGCTGCCTTTGGAAGACAGGATTAAACCAGAAAAGATGGCAAAAGATCTGGTCTCTACATTTTTTAAAAAATGGAAAGAGCTAATACAGGGTCCCTGTTTGGAATAGGCCACAGCACAGAGGAAAAATGGGTGATTTAACCCTTCTCTTATACACACCCAACAAGGTTTTACTGATCAAGTCACAAACACAGTGATCAGGGCTTGAAAGGAAAGACATGGTCCTTCCTTCCTACTCACCTGTGCTAGGGACCAATACACACACGGCGATGTCAGCATAAATGCATAGGGGTATGATTAAGCCCTCTGTTCTCCACACATACATTCTGTAGCCCTATTTAAAACTGGAGCCCCAAACAGGTATTTCCATTTTAAAGAAACTAGAATGATCCAGTCACAGCTCTTGCCCAGTATGGACCTCAGTTGGGCAAAGTGGTAGCGTGGTATAACAGTCAGCAGAATCACAGAGAATCATTTCTCATGTAGGGCTGCAGCAACACATCTTAGAGAACAGAAGTTCACTGAAGTTTCTAAGAAGGGTCAGTAGACTACTAAAAATTGGTGTTAGGATCAATATTTGTTTCAACATAGAAGTTTTTCTGTCCAGAGGGGTCCACACAGATTAAGCAATTTCACTTAGTTTCTAAAATGTACTTGTTTTTCAGCCTTATATTCCACCTCCCCACAAGTGGGCTCAAGGCAGACCACAAAGCATGAATGGTATTGTATTGTTAAAAAATGTATATAGTATAAACATGGTAGTACTGCATTGTTTCATTCTTCACAACAACTGAGGTAACTAGGACACTAAAGGCTCTTGTAATGTAACAATATCATCATCTGGAACCTTCCAGAAAAAATGGAACAATACAAGACTCAAGTGGGAGTTTCTGACAGGGAAGGCAGGTCAGACAGGTGGACACCGAATCAACACAGTAGTGTTGGCGGCCAACTTGCATGTTTAAGACAAGCTCAGGGCTTTGAACTACCTGGATCCCTCAACCCCTCCTCATGCACAGTACAACAGCCATATTAAACAGACTGTGCTTCATACCATCTTGCCAGTCAAAATTGCATGAAGGAAGGAATGGTGTGATATCTGCAAGTCATTCAAAATATAAAGGGGGTAACAATACCAAATCAGCTCTTTAGTATGAATGAAAGTCTGGCTGTGACATACTGCAGAGTGAATATAGTTTGGTAGAAATATCACAACAGTGCCATGCAAATCAATATTAAGGACTAATATTTAAGAAACCATGGGCATACCCGTAGAAAGGATCACAGGACAAGGTTACATAAGAATAAATCCATAATTAATGTTGGTACAAAAATGGCCATTAACAATACATTGATTTAATGGGATACATCCATGTGTGCTTTGAAGGGATGAGCAACTGTATGCAGTTCATGTACTCACATCATTAAGTTTTCAACAGCTCTTTTCCCACATCCTTTAACAGAAATGTTACATATGGGCTGTGGAGGACAGTCCTTCAGGTAAAGAAAAACTTAAGGTTCAAGTTCACCTAAAGCAAAGTGCAAGTAGTTTTAAAACCAGAAATAACTCTTGCTCCTGCAGGAAACTCAGAGTTGTTACAGCTCTACCTCTTCACAAAGGCGGCTGTAGAAACATTAGGTAAGACATTTGCCTAAAAGCTGACTGCACACAGGAAAAGAGTTTGCATATGAATGTGGCTCTGAGCTCTCTTCGATCTGTTCATGCAAAGAATTGTCCCAGTTATGGTTAGCTCTATGAAAGTCATGAACCCTTTTAAGACACACCCATACCATTTTCCAACTAAGTTTCAAAGCTCTGCTTGTGAGCTGTGTGCTTGTGAGCTGGCTCAGAGCTGCCTTGCAGGCATATAAAGGTGACTACAAGAGGAATTTGTGTTATATGAACTTCTCTTTTATAATTGCTTTTCAGGATTAGCAAGGGTTCTCTAAGAAAGTCCAGTATTCTCCAAAGAAGTCTATTAGTCACACAACTTCCCTACTGCATATGACTGACCACAGCTGGGAATGTCTGTACCTCCCAAGGCTCCATCCAGGGATTTCAGTCTGTTTAGACCTCACAGATAGGAGATCAGTGCAACTCTGTGCAAAATGGGAGAAGGGGGATCTCTAACCTAACAGCTCATATCTAAACAGATGATAAATGCCAATTCAGATAGCAGACTGACTAAAAAGCTGTAAGACAGAAGCTTCATACAGATGAGAGTTCAAGACATTCCATGTTCAAAACATGCCATATTTTGTCTACAGCTCAGGTGCAAACACCAACTTCATTCTAAAAGGGCTCACTAAAAGGTGGTAGTTATTCTGAAATATGGTGTCATTTACTAGTATTTCCAGAAAGGACACTACTTTAGCCTGCCAGCTACAGCAACACAAATGCCAGCCCCAAAGCAAAATGTTTTCATGCCTGATTGCTTCTGACATACCTGAACACCTGTAGTGTCTACACAAAGCAAATTAAACACACACAGCCCAAAGGAGTGCAAGCACTGCCTTGTTATAACTGGAGGCAGAGCCCAGAAGTCTCATTCAATGGACGTTTCCAGTCCAGGACTGTTCACAGAAACCAGAAATATAACTATGGCCTGCAAAGAGAGAGCACAGTTTTGATGGACAATATGAAAACTGATATAAGTGGGTGTTCTGCTCAGAGTTGAAGTTGCACACTTTAAGAAGCAGCCCTTTATCTGCCCCCCCCCGAAAATAAGACACAAAAAACTGTCATTACTAAAAACAAAAACTGTCTCTGCCCTATCTGCACAAACAGAAGTGCCTTCCACTCACACACAAGGCTCTCAGATCTTGCACAAGACTCTCCAACAGAGTTGCACAGTCTCCAAGATATTGTTTCATCAAGCCACATAGCTTACTAAGCTACACCAGTGGCAGAAAGCAATTGAGACATGGTCCTGTGCAGCTAAAAAGAGGAGGTAACCAATCAACCACAAAAATGCAGTGCTAAAGGGTTTTCCAGCATGTTTCCAAGACGCTCTCTTAGGGAGTATCTAGCAGCATTATGCAACTCAACATTTAAGAGATGCCAAGTATTGCTGTTAATTAAACAATTCTGTGACCCTCAAAGGGTCATATCTGAAGTCAAGATGAAATCCTTAAAAGGAAAGGAACAAACAGAAGGGGAGGGGGAAAGAAGGGTACACACAAGGAAGAAGAATCTGTACTTATGTTGCACCCACACTATGTTTTTATGGCAACTTTTATAATGGAACTTCGCTTCTCTCTCACTCTGGCTACACGCTGCCCAGGTGCTCTTACCAACAGATTAAACAGGGGGGAAGCTTTGACAAGGCTAAAAACATCATCATTTTAAGTGAATGGAATATATGGGGGGCATTGTTGCAGCTGACTTATGGCAGCCTCATAAAGTATTCAAGGCAAGGGATGTTCAGAGGTGATTTGCCATTGCTTGCCTCTGCTTACAAACTCTAGGCTTCCTTGGTGGTTTCCCATCCAAGTACTAACAATGGTTGACCCCACTAAGCTTCTGAGATCTGAAAAAGCACTAACCGAGGTTAACCAGGTGAGGGAATATGCACTCATTCATTGCTTCCAGTTCCAAAATTCTTTGTTTCTAGTTCCTCCAGATAATTTTCTGTGAACACTTCAGCATCTATCTGGACAGCTTTTTGGTGTTATAACTTCATACAAAATGACAACAATACTTTTTACTTCGAGTAACATCTCATGGATGGGGGAGGGAATAGCATATCAAGACAGGCTCTTCGCCTGCCTCCCTAGTTCTCAAGACGCACACAGTTTATACCACTTAGTGAACAGGCTTTGTGAATACTTCAATATATGCCAAGTGTAAATCTGAAAGATGCTCTCCCTGTACCCCATTACCAATTTAACAAATTACAATCAGGATGAACAACAAAGCATTCAAGTATGTTGTTACATTGCATGCTTGCAATCATTTTCTACTGCCTGTTAAGTGACCCTATGATGGCCATTGTCACAATGACGGCCCTATGGAGGCTGCAAGCACAAGTTTTTCAGTGTACTTCATGGTCACAAAGAGCAGTTGCTTATAGATGAGAACCATATATGTAGCTTTCACAACAGGGCCTTGAATTATTTATTTAGAATATTTCTATGCTGCCTCTTCAGAGTCCTGCTAAAGTAGCTTACAATTAAAAACTACAACATAAAAAACCCTTAATCCATTAAAATAATCATTGTGCATAAGCACCATAAGAACTACCCATAAAACAGAAGCAGACCATTGAAAATCTGGTAAGTTAACCCCCCTAAATAAAAGCCTAGGTAAAAAGATATGTTTAGCCTGGTGCCTAAAAGAAAGTAATTGCCATACAAGTCTTAAGGGAGAGGGAATTCCAAAGGTGAGGTGCCACCAGAGAAAATGCCCTCTCTTTAGTCACCGCCTGCCTCAACTCAGAAAGCAGGCATACAGAAAACAGGGCTAGAGAGGCATGTGGGATAGTACGGGAGAAGATGGTCCTTCAGGTACCCTGGCCTCCAGCCAATTGGGGCTTCAAAGGTAAGAACCAGCACTTTGAATTGTAGCCAGAAACTGATGGGTAATTAGTAGATCTCTCAGCACAAGGGTGATACAAGCCCTCAGGCCAACCTTTGACAGCAGCCTGGCTGCCATATTTTGGACCAAATGAAGGTTCTGAACTATTTTCAAAAGCAGCTGCTCATAGAGAACATTACAATAATCTAACTTGGAAGTGATCAGAGCTTGGATCATGCTTATTGAGGAACAGCAACAGCTGATGAATGCAGCAGGATGAAGGCTATGTGTGCAAGTGCCCCTCTACCAAGCCACAGGTCCAGAGGAACATTTGGGATTGTCCTGCAGCAGGAGTGGAACTGCCTTGTGGGGAAGTTCTTTCCTAAGTTACACTAACAAGCCCAGCTCTACTTCCCACACCCCAAGAGAAACAAGTCAGCTCATGCTGGCTCCCAAAATATAAGTTACATTAAATTGCACTTACAACAGCTCAAATGGCATGTTACGGCTTCCAAACCATCCAACTAACCTAATGAGCAACTAAAAATGTTATTTCATTTCAATTGAGTACACAAATATAGAGCCTCATCTTCAGACAACAAGCCTATGAGTCAGAAAGTATTAGCCTGTTCAAAGGTTCGCACTTCCCAGCGAAGAGACAGCGATAAGTAACCCACAGACTTTTTCACCTGATGACTAAGACAGAATGCAACTTTCTAGAAGGAGTAACTGAGGGCACAGTCATTACTTTGGACTCAGTTTCTGACACACCTATGCTGGGGGGGGGGGGACCACTGCATTTTACCAAAAGCTGGAGCAGTGTCTTAACCCAAGACCATTCAGAAACCTCTGCATAACTTTATGCAGATCAGCCTTTTCAGAAAGAAGAGAAGAGATATCAGTCTTTTAAAACCACAGTTATCTACACAGCTCAAAATGGAGCCAGTTTCAACAAGAACATCCAGGTAGAATCTCAAGTCAGAGTAGGTTCCCCCTAGCCGATGGTAGGGGGTGAGGAGATAGGGTTGCCAGCTCCAGGTTGGAAAACTCCAGGAGATTTGCAGATAGAGCCTGGGAAGGAAAGGGAGTCCAGCCTCCAAAGTACTCATTTTCTCCAGGTGAACTGATCTCTGGAGTCTGAAGATGAGCTGTAATTCCGAGGGATCCCCAGGTCCCACCTGGAGGCTGGCATCCCTAAGTCAGAGGGCCTCATATTAACAGTTTCCAGACTCTGCCAGAACTATGTGCTCCCCCCCCCCTTTTATATAAGGGTCACTTATGGGTGGTCCATAGGGTATGCTCTGCAGATGCAAGTCTTTCCTCCAAATCTGAGTCAGACAGTTCCATAAAACCCTGAATGCAGTTGGGATGCCATATTTTTCAGGTGTGTCAGGAAGTTAAACCTTCATAGCGCTATATTTTAAGTTACAGTTATCCATGCAGGCAGACACAGGAATGATGCCCCTATCCACAAAATAGCCAAGCAAGCCTTTAAAAAGGAAGTTTCTTTTAAAAGAAAACCTATACCATTTAGATGTCCAGAAAGCACCACATATCAGAGAACAGGAAATGGTAACAAAGATCTGGAGAGAAAGGCAAACTATAGCCAGACAAAGATTAACATGCATGAAGATCCTGAAATTAGAAAGTGTTGTACAAGAAATGGGGAGGGTGTGACAGGCAGGCAACTATTGGAACATGAAGACTCTCATAGGATGTTCTAACGCTAAATGGCACCAGTCTGAAAATTAAGACAACCATACTCAAGAAACCAGGGAAAAAAAGGATTCTACACTTTTTAAACCTTGCTCCATCACAACCAACAGCGGTCAAATAAGGATATTTTTAAAGTATCATACCCTCCCCCACAAATGCATCATTTCCTACACAGTCTAGCAGCATATCGCTAACAACTCTTACAGCAAACCACGAGTGGAAAGCCTGCAGCTGATTCCCTCCCCTCTTTTCACGTGGGTGCAGCCTGCCCTGCCCGAGACTGGGGAAAGTATCCCAGCAGGCTCGCAGTTCGAAATCAGGGGAGGAAACCCGATTAAGCCAGGGCAGGCAGATTTCACCGCCCCCGACAAGAAGTGAGGGCTGGCCAGAGAGAGGGAACGTTCGGTCCAAGTGGAGAAGAGGGGAGCGAGAGGAACTCCGAGAGGCCGTTTTGCAAGCTTCGTCTTGCCCCGTCACTCCCTCCTCCCCTCTCGCGGCTTGGCTAATACGGAGCCAACTGAATGAGGAAGTCGAGCTCCGCGGGCGGAAGCCAAGCCCATCGCAATGTCTGCAGCAGGATTGTCAGCCTGTGACTCGGGGGGGGGGGGGGAGTCCTGACAGCTGCCAAGCGGTCCTTCCTCCCGCTGTTGCCCGTTACTTCTCGGGAAGGAGCTCCGAGGAAAATAGTAGGGGGGAGGAGGAGAGGTAAGCAGGAAAACCCACGAGCACGCACGCTCCCCAAAGCAGCCAGAGGTCTAACAAGAGCAAGTCACTACAATCCATTAGAGAAGAGGAAACAGAAGCAACAAGAGATCAGCTGCTTCCTCTCCCTCTCTCACTTTGTAGGCTACAATCCTATGCACACTTCCACGGGAATAAGCCCCACTAAAGGAAGTGGGGTTTCTGAAAAAACACGCACAATGTTGGGCTGCCTTTTTAAAAAAGGGGGGAAGGGCAGGAAACGAAATACAACCCTGGTGCACCAAGAGGAAAAGGAGAAACGTTTAAGTGGCCTCAAGCATGGAAATGCCTTTCCCCTTGCAAAACAGTCCCCACCCTCCACCCGCAGCCAGAACTGAGAATCAAGTCTCCACTCTTGCCCAACAGCGGACGGCCGAACAGGCGGCGAAGAAGGCACTTCCTGGGCCCCAGCTCACCTGGCAAGAGGAGGGCACTGCAGAAATTAAACCACACCCGCCCGCGCCCCGATGAACCTCATCCCGCCGGCGCCAAACTGAGAACCAAGCGTCAGTTTTACGTTTCCCGTCCCGCACCAACCCCGGGCAGGGACTTCACCTGAGTCTGGCCAAAGCCTGTGGAAATCCGCCGCTCTCGCGGCTCTTGCTCCTCGCGGTGGGGGGAGGAAAGTAGACTCGGTCACCGGCACCTTCACAGACAGAGAGAGAGAGTCCCAGCGCCCCACCCGCCGCGCTGCTCTCGCTTCAAACGCCTCCAACTCACCGGCAACAGCGAGGTTTCAAGCCGGGAGGGAGCGGCCGCCGCTAAGGATAGTAACGCCCTCTCGCTCTACTCTTAGCCAATAGGAAGACGAGTTTAAGCTGACTGAGGTCCCCTTTCCCCCAATAGCAATTCAAAAGTGGGGCGGGTGCTCCTGAGAAGGCGGTGTGAACCTTTTTTTTTTATAAGCTCCTCAACTGACGCTCCAGCCCCCGCTCTTCTATTAACCCGCCTCCCTCCTCATAGAAATGAGCGCCTCAATGGGCCTCTAGCCGGGGAGGAGCATAGATTGACAAGCAGAGTAACCAATAAATCAAAGGAGAGTGGGTAGGGCTCTTTGCAGGCCTATCTTGAACGTTTTACTGATTGTCTGAGGCGTGGCGTGGAAGAACGTAGTGGTGGGAGATGAAGGAAGGAATCTGTACCATCCATTTTCAGCCCGATTCACCTTTCCTGTTTAGGAATTAGACCTTATAGTTACCCGCTATCCTTAAGCTACTCAAGGCAGTACAAGGACATGGTAATTAATTAATTAGCAATCCTTAGTTTTCTTTGATTGAAGTCAAGATGGAAGGCATGATCTCCATGGTTTTTATAGGGAGGCACTCAGAACCCACCATACAATCACTGTGCACTGACCCACTGGTGGATGAGCAGATTGTTTTGCAAAACTCATGTATTCAGCACATTATGGCATCATTGTGGTGCAAAAAAGCCCTAGATTTCACTATGATCTTTATAGTTTTTACAGATAAACATCCCAAATCAATCATAAATGTAGCCAGCATCCAAGCCTGAAGAATCCCTACAAATGTTGTGTTCAGTACCTTGAAACATCCCTTTCATATAAATCTAGATCCAAAATGTAGGTGTTCATGTATGATTATTAATTCTACGAACTTCAAATAATCATGAGACTTTTCTTGTCCCCAACAGTGGCAACAGGAAGTGCTGAACTGGGGGCGGTTTATATCCCCAAGTTACAGCTTGCTTGGTTCTATTGTGGATAGGGAACTGAACAGTAATTTAATGGAGGATTTGGGGTGCCTGCGTAACAACCATGAGATTGGTGCCTTTGATCCATGGTTCTGTACTGCGGTTTTTACACAGCACTGGAAATTTGTGTGTGTGTGTGGGGGGTTGTCAGTCCCTGGTTACAGGTTTTAGTTATTACTGCGTGTCAGAATGTTTCCATCTAAAAACAATGACCCAACCTGTCGACCAATATTTTCGTGCCATGGCAGCATCATAGATTTGATGGTGGTTTTGCAGTGTATAAAACCAGGAGGCTATATGCTTCAGATCCATGTTTTTTTAGTCACAGAATATTGGCTCTGAAATGTTTACAGTGTCATCCATGGATATGTGCGCAGTCTGTCACGTGACAGTGACTACAAAGGAATCAAATCATGCCTATGCCTACAATCCATGCTTTGCATCATGACAGTACCACAGAGGGCCAGATCATTATTTTTACAATGCAGTCCACTGGCACATATTTGAACTGTGTTGCCATGACCGCTGCTCTTCTCCCTCTTCCTCCTCCTCCATGATAGATACAGCCTTTCACTGTTATTTGACCTGAACATTTATGGAACTATAGTTCAAATCCAGAACGGAACATTTCTCAGAATGCTGAGAAATATGTCAATTTCAGTTCTTTTTCTGTGAGGTCTCCAGTTACCCCCAGATCTTCTGGAATTAGAGGATTCATGGATTAATGATAGCTTTACCTTGGGAGGGGAAAAAACCTCCTCACCATGCAGATGATAACAAGTGTGCAGGGTTCCAAGGTAAATAAAAGCTCCAGGGGCAAAGGGGCACAATTCAGCAAAAGTTAAGCACTTTCACGTTCCAGTAGGAGAGAGACAAGCATAGCCTTAACTCTCAAAACTATCATTTTGCTGCATCATACCCAAGGCCTTTTCCACATCTGCCTAGAATGCTTTGTAGGCATAGAAGGTGTGAGATAAGACAATGAGTTAAGCTTAGAATCAAGAATTCTGAAACAAGGAGCAGAACAGTTGAAGATGTGTATATATAGACAAACAGATTGCCCCAAAGAAAGCCACAAGTTTGTTTAGTGAAGAAGGGTGGAGAGAGAGATGTCACCATTGTTGCTGAAAGATGCATGCAACTCAGTATCAGGGATTTAAACATGAAATATTATTGTTAAACATTAATGAGAAGTGATGCAGGGGAAAAACTAGAAGGACTAGGAAAAGAACTTATCATATGTTAGGGACCTTGAAAGGGAAAAATGATCAAAATGTGCTTTATTTAAGCAATAATTTTACTTATGTTAAAAGAGTGGGGAAAGAGCAAAGCTTTGTAAACGTGTTGCTAAATGCTAACCACAGTGACTTTGTGGTTTTTCTTCTTCAAGAACAGAGCAGCAAGCAAACATTATAACATGATCACACGGTAAGAACACCTCATCTTTGGTTCTGTTTTGAACTGTGCTGATGGATTAAACAGCTGGGATTTGAAACAGGGATGCCAAAATTAGTGTCCTGTCTCTTCTCACGTGCAGGTCTGTTTGTAAAGCTGGGGGGGGAGCAGCTAGTTGGAAGAATAAGTTACATCATGACTTCAACAATCATGACAACAGGAGAAAGAGAGAGAGAGAGAGAGATCCTTCAGAAAACCAAAAGACCAGTGCAAATGACCCAGCAGCTTCCAACCCATCTACTTGTCACACTTATGCCAAATGTGTCCTGACAACTATATGGATAGGTGGATAAAATGTCATCTGCAGGGTTGATCAAGCAACTTCAGGTTACTCCCTAGAGCAGCAGTTTGTAATGGGAAGGACAGCATATTTGTGGCAGCTTATGAGGGAAGGAGTCTTCCCTACCAGTGCTGTTGCAGTACATACATTTGTGCTACTGAGGACAAGCAGCCGGTAACAGAAGGAACAAGCAAGAGAAGAAAATCTAGGGGCTGCGTAAAAACTCCAGTACATTTTGGACTGAAGGTGAAGTTTCGGAGATCAACAGCAAAGCAGTCATGGTGAACAGAAGGGGCTCATTGAGAAGCCTACAGGGAGGGTAAAGTTTGAGTCTGCACCACAGCAGGGAGTGCCTTGTCTGGCAATCTGGGTTTGAAAGAGGTTCTGTTGAGGCCCAACAATTGACCAGACCAGCACTGACTAGCAATCTCCTCCCTCTTCTCAGAGACACCAGTAGAGGAAGGATGTATCCTTCCTGGGAAGGAGGAAATAACTTAAGAGCATAAGAGAAGCCAGTGTTGGATCAGGCCAGTGGCCCATCCCACAGTGTCACACAGTGTCCAAAAATACCAGGTGCCATCAGGAGGTCCACCAGTGGGGCCAGGACACTAGAAGCAGGGTTTATGCACAAATGAGACTTTGTTATTTAGACCCAGCAGGCAAACTATAGTTTGTTGCAGAAATCATAATTGATCATGATGTCTGAAAGTTGCCTGTTTGGTGCATGTTGTTTTTTCCTCCCACCCAGCTTCAAAATTTCTTAATCAAGCCTGTGTTCCTATCTCAGTTTGGCTTACAGATTAACTGGGCATTATGATTTCTTCAGAACTGGTGGGATTACGGCTACATGAGAGACACACTCAAAAGACACCACATTCCTAATTTAACACACTGACCGAAATATTTCAGAACACATTCACCATCTGATCTGCTCAATAGATTTTTAGTGCACTGATCACCATAGTAACTAACTCAAGTTCAATAGGGTGTGGGCATGAGGAGGAAGACTTGTGGTTTACCTTGGCTGGGTCTCTCCCTATTTCCTTTTTCTGTTAATGTTGCTGCATTGCACTGACATTTTCCTACTTGATTTCTACATTACTGAAGAACTCAAAGCAAATGAAACGCCTCAATTCAGACACAACCCATTGTGCTTTTTTTTTTTTTTTTTTGGCCATCCAGTCGTAGCCAATTTATGGTGACCCAGTAGGGTTTTCAAGGCAAGAGACATTCAGAGGTGGTTTGCCATTGCCTGCCTCTGCCTAGGGGCATGAGACATCATCGGTGGTGTCCCATCCAGATAGGAACCAGGATAAACCCTGCTTAACTTGTGAGATCTGATCAGACTGGGCTAGCCGGGGCTGTCCAGATCAGGGGCATTGTGCTCTTACCAGAGGTAAAAGCATCTCATTTCATCTGCTAAAAGAAGTCATTGCTCTTCAGTGCAATCATAAGCAGAGTTTCTCCCTTGTGAATGGGTTGATTTCAATAGACTTAGATGATGTTCTTTACCTCCATGCTATAAAACATTTCACCTGCCCATTTCCACACAATAAGCTTCTATTTAAAGGAACAGGACATTTTTCTCTAGGCCCGTTGGCACCCCTCTTCACACATGCATCTAACTTCCTTGTCTTTCTGTACACCTAATGAGCCAATACCATGGAAGAACATGGTGTTTTAACTGAGATGATGTGAACATTCTGCCTCTGGTGTTCTAGATATGTTCACACATCTGAGTCATCTCTTGATGTTGCAGTTATCCAGTGAAGGATCTGCCCCTTTGAACCAACCCTGTAATTTCCTGTTGACTGCTAGTTGCAAGGTTTCAAGCACTGCCTAGAATGCTACCTTTCTCATTCTGTGCTTCCATCAACCACCCCCTTGCTTGCCCTCTTGCCTCCCACTTTTCTCTAGCACTGCCAGCATTTGAACCCTTCCTGCAGCTGTCTCTTTAACAGAAGCTTGGTCTGCATCAATTAGCAGGTGCTAGAGAATTGCTTCAACCGCATATCAGAACTCTGTTAAAGGGACAGAAGCAGGTCAAGTTAGATTGTTTCTGATCAACTTCACTGACACTGACCCTTAGACTGTAAACTTCTAGAGAAAGGGACCTGTATTTATTTTTTTGGAACGGGGTTGCTTTTAAAGCATTGTATGGCACCAAAGCACCATGTAAACAGTAATAAAAAGAATTCTTTAATCTCTTAAGCCTATGAATTGGCAGTGGTAAAAGTTTCTGGGTTTTGTCTGTTTAAATGGCTCCAGAGCCATTTAGTATATTCCTACTTAACTGAAATATTTTTAGCATTTGAATTGCTTTTTTTTTTTAAGTGGTGAAGCCTGGAAGTCATGAGCTTGTCAAGAAACTTAAGTCAGCAGACTGGAGGAGGTGTGATCCTGCATACTATTACAGTTGCACTACTAGCTTGAGCAGGGATTTGAATGCTGGTCTCCCCAGTCTAAATCCACTACCCTGGATTTCTGATATGGTGCTGTGATATGGTACACTGTTCCCATTTTATGCACATTTTTGTCTGAGAAAGTCCTATTTAAATCAGAAGGACTTGTTTTAAATAAATATGCACAGGACTGGGCTCTATGTAGTCAGAGTTTTATCATAATATTTTTGTTTGCCCTGATAATAGCCCTGTGTAGTAGATTGCTGATTGTTCCCACTTTACAGATGGGAAGTTGAAGCAGGAAAAAGGGTAACTTTCTATAAAGTACTGAGACTGATGCGTGGATGCGTGATAACAGCTCATACTTCATTAGTACACTTAAGACTTGAGATGGCTACCCAGCTCTCAGGCTGGTTTATATTCCTGTGTTCCCCACTCCCCCAACACGCGCGCGCACACACACACACACACACAATAGGTTATTTACAGTGCACTCTATTCCCCATTAGTTTCTTCTAGGATCCTAGCCGTCTAACAGGTGCGGGCTAGGATCTGTTTGGGCTATTGTCTCTGGAGGTGAAGCTTGTGTCCCTTTCCAGACCGCATGGTTCCCTGACCGCATGTGCGGTCTTCACTTGGTATACAACGCCCCTCCCCCCTTAGTCCTGATTGCCCTAGCTAACATAGTCCCTTAGGTAAGCGGGCTTTTTCCACTCTCCCATGGAGCATCTTAATTCAACAGCGGGTATTAGTCCTTCTGTTGTCGCCCCTGCAGGTGCCAGGGAAGGCACCGGGGCTAAAGTAGGGGCCAGTGGTACCTCTGCTGGTAGCTCTTCTGCCCTGGCCGTGTCATCCGCTTCCTGATTTCAGGGGATTGCTGGGGGGATTGTGTCTTTGGTCTCAGGCATCCTGCTTAAGCTGGGTTGCGCTGGTACTAGTGCCTCCTGGTCTCGGCGTTCTGGGCTCTTGTCCTCGCTGTCGTCTGGGTCTGCTGGGAACATGCAGCGACGTAGCTGATTGATGTGTCGCTTGAGCACTTGACTGTCCTCACTGGAGACCTCATATGATCGGGGCCCGGTCACCCTGATTACTCTAGCCAAAATCCATGTGGGACTCCTGGCATAGTTCTGTGCATAGACAGGGTCCCCTGGAAAAAACCCTTGTGTGGCCTCCTGGTCTTCGGTGCTCGGCTCGCGATCCGGCACCCAGTCTGGGTGCAGACAATCTAGCCCCGTCATTAAGTGCCGGCCCATTGTGGTGTGTGGCGTCGTGCATTGCCCGAATAGGGATGCCGCCAACTTATAGTCCCAGTCCCCTGAGTCCATGCGCCGAAGGGCTTCCTTTGTGGTTCGGATCATACGCTTGGCCTGGCCGTTCATTGCTGGGTGGAATGGCGCCGAGCGAATACCATAGTATTGGATAAACCCTTTGAACTCCATGGACGTGAAAGCTGCCCCATTGTCCATGACCAGAGAGTCGTGGATGCCCTGGGCACTAAAGATCTGCCACATAGCACGGATCGCAGACCTGGAGGAGGTGGAGAGCACTGGCACAACCCTGGCCATTTTGTATAAGCATCCACTAGAATGAAGAATATTTGGCCCTGGAATGGCCCCACAAAGTCTAAGTGTAGCCTGGTCCAGAGTTTATGAGAGGACTCCCATTGCTGTACCGGGGCTTTCAGAAGCTCGGGCCTTGACTCCTGGCACTTCTGACAGAGTTTAACCTTGGCCTCTATCTCACTGTCCAACCCCGGCCACCACACATAACTGTGCGTTAGTGCCTTCATGCGGACGATCTCAGGATGTGTTTCATGCAGCGCCTCTAATACCTATTTGCATAGGGGTTGGGGAACCACCACCCAGCCACCCCACAATATGCACCCCTTATGTGAGGACAGCTCATCCCTGCGGGACCTGAATGCCGTGAACTCCGGTCCCACCGGGCCTGCGGGCCACCCCCTCCTCACCCAGTCCAAGACCCGGGCAAGAATGCAATCCCAGGCAGTATGACAGGCCACCTCTCGGACCTGGACCGGCTGATCAGGCAGGGACTCCAGCAGGGACTCCAGCAGGGCAACGTGGTGGGTGGGAGCAGGTTCGGAACCGGGCAGCGGGAGGTGGCTCAGGGCATCCACGTGCCCCATCGCTTTACCGGGGCGGTGGACCAGCGAGTAAGAATAGCCCACCAGGAAAATTGACCAGTGCAGCACCCTGGGAGACAACACACTAGGGGTTTGGCAGTTGGGGGTGAGGAGGCCAAGGAGGGGCTTGTGGTCCATGACCACCGTAAAGGGGTGGCCATAGAGATACATAAGAACATAAGAGAAGCCAATGTTGAATCAGGCCAATGGCCCATCTAGTCCAACACTCTGTCACACAGTGGCCAAAAATACCAGGTGCCATCAGGAGGTCCAGCAGTGGGGCCAGGACACTAGAAGCCCTCCCACAGCTGCCCCCTCCAGGACCAAGAATAGAGTGCATCACCTGCCCCAGACTGAGAGTTCCTATCTATACCTTATAGATAATCATGGAACTTCTTACCCCTGCAACAATGGCGAGGGCCTCCTTGTCAATTTGAGCATAGTTACGCTCCACCGCAGACAAGGTTCGGGAATAGTATGCAACAGGGACCTTGCGGCCATCCACCAACCGGTGCCCCAGGACTGCCCCCACCTCATAAGGCGATGCATCACATGCGAGCACTACAGGCAAGTTCTCGTCAAAGTGAGTGAGGAGCGCGTTCGAAATTAACAAGTCTTTAACCACCCGGAAGGCAGCAGCATGCTTGGGGCCAATACCCAAGGGGCTGTCTTATCCAGGAGGCAGTGCAGTGGCTCTGCCACGGCGGCTTTGTGCAGGAGAAAGGAGTGATAAAAATTTAATAGTCCCAAGAAGGCCTGCAGTTCCACCTTAGACGAGGGGGCTGGCACGTGAACGATGGCCTGGATCTTGTCATCTGTAGGGTGGATTCCCTGGGTGTCCATGGTGAAACCGAAGAATTCGACCCGTGGCACCCCCAGGAGACACTTTTCCCATTTCACCTTGAGGCCCACAGAGTCAAAACGTTGAAGCACCATCCTGAGCTGGGCTGCAAAGGTCTTGGAGTCCGGGGCCAGGATCAGAACATCATCAAAGAATCGCTGGACTCTGGGGATGCCTTTAAGGAGACAGTCCATCATATTCTGAAAATTGGGGCAACACTAATCCCAAACTGCAGCTGCTTAACTTTGAAAGCCCCCTGGTCCGTGACTATCGTCTGAGCCTCCGCAGTGGTGTCATCCACCAGGAGTTGTTGGTATGCTTGGGCTAAATCTAGCTTGCCGAAAACCCGTGCACCCGCCAATGATGCTAACACATGGCTGACCACTGATACCGGGTACGCGTGGTCCTGTAGAGCCTTATTCAGGGTACATTTGTAATTGGCGCAGATGTGCACATCCTCATTCAGTTTCACCGGGGTGACTTTAGGGGTTTCCCATCTTGCGTTATTCATGGGTTCTAGCACACCTTGCACCACCAAGGGGTTCAGCTCGGCCTCAGTTTTGGGTATTAGCGTCAGTGGGGGTTTCCTGGCCTTCAACTGGATGGGCCTTACAGTGGGTCTCGGTCTAACACGCCCGGGGGACCAGAGTACTGGCTGAGCATGCCATCTAAAACTTTGGGGAACTTGTTACATACAGCCTTAAAGTCCTGCATGCCCACCCCGTTCACCCCTGTCACCCGGAACCCCAGTGGTCCAAACCAGGACAGTCCCAGCAGGCTCGTGAAGTGCCCTTTGACCATGAGCAAATCCAAGACCCTGTCAAAGTCCTTATACTGCACCCTGAACTTACCCCAGTCCCTGATGGCCACTGGGTTCTTTTGGAAGTCCTGCAGCCTTAAACCCCGGGGCTGCTGAAGGAGGGGTCACCCCTGAGGGCAGAGCTTCTGTAGGGTGTCTGCCGATATTATGGAGAACGCTGACCCTGTGTCTAACTCCATTCTACATGGGGACCCCTCTATTAACACCGTGGAATGCATTTTATTAGGGGCATCAGGGGGCAAGTTCAATACCTGTTGCTGTTGCTGGTGAACGGTGATCATGTGGAGGTCTGCAGACTCCTGGTGGGTAGATGTCATCCAACGGCTCACCTTTGATTGGCATACACGGGCAATGTGGCCTTGCTTGTTGCAAGACCGGCAAACAGCATCTCGGAAACAGTAGGCCCGCCGCTCGTGCACATCTCCGCAACTGGTGCATGAGGTCTGTGCAGCTGGCTTCTTGGCCTGTGCGGTAGTCTGGGGCCATGTACTCCTCCACACCAGTTGACTCACCTGGAGGACATCTTCCTCATCCGATCCTACTGGGAATGTGCCGGTGAAGTTTATCGTCTTGCTGCAGCACTCCTGATGGGACTTTTCATACGCCGTGGCCTCCTTCAGAGCCTGGTCCAGAGTCAGGTCGTTGTGAGTAGCGAGTTTGTGGCGTAGCTTGGGTTCCTGGAGGCCCATGATGAACTGATTCATCAATGTATCGCTTAGGCTGGGGAACCCACAGCAGGTGGCTGCTCATCTTAGGCCTACCAGGAAATTGATTATGGTTTCGTCAGGCACCTGGATGCACGCAAAGAAGTCTATGCGCTCAGCTATCTTCGTGGGTTTGGGTGCAAAGTGGTTTGTGAGCACCGTCTCGATTTCTGCATACGTGGCCTCCTTTGGCTTCTTTGGCCTCCTTTGGCCATCTCAATTTCTGCATACGTGGCCTCCTTTGGCAGATCTTTCAGGAGGCGGAGGGTAAATTTCACAGGAACTGAGCAGTAAGAATTTTTTCTTACCCTACTCCGTGATGTTGTGGTACTCCACATAATATTCTAGATGCTCGAGCCATGTTTCCCACTTTTCCGGGTGGGCCACATCAAACTCGGGGATGCTTCCTTGGGCGGCCGCTATGATGGGGATCGCACGTGGTGTGAAGATGTCTGGAGTGGTGCAGGGTGCAGTGACCGAAGACTCTGAGTGCAGTGCAGTGCTGATCCCAGGGTCAGTGATGCGAGGCGCATCATCAGGAAGGTTGGTGCATGGTGCGATGCTCTGCTCAAGTTTCGAACCGCTCATTCAGATCCCATCCTCGTTGCCACTATAAAGTACTGAGACCAATGCTCCCTCTAAGCCGTGGAGTCTTGTGAGCAAAAATTCTGCTTTGTGAGCTACTGGCGTTAAAGTGGTGAGCGAGCAATTTGGTTACTGCATAAATTAGTTTGCTCTGGAGCCATCCTTCCTGAGCTAAAACAAAAATTTGTGAGCCAGAGGCTCAAAAATTGTGAACTAGCTCACACTAACTCAGCTTAGAGGGAACACTGACTGAGACTGATGTGTGGATGCGTGATAACAGCTCATACTTCATTAGTACACTTAAGACTTGAGATGGCTACCCGGCTTGCAGACCGGTTTATATTCCCGTGTTCCCCACTCCCCCACACACACACACACACACACACACACATGATAGGTTATTTACAGTGCACCCTATTCCCCATTGGTTTCTCCTAGGATCCTAGCCGTCCGATAGGTGTGGGCTAGGATCTGTTTGGGCTATTGTCTCTGGAAGTGAAGCTCGCGTCCTTTTCCGGACCGCATGGTTCCCTGACCACGTGTGCGGTCTTCGCTTGGTACACAACACTTTCCAAAAGTAACTCATCGAACCTATGGCAGAGGTGGAACTTGAAATCTGGCATCAACTCCCTAGCCACTGGATCACACCAATGCTCAGATCTCCTGTTAAAAAAAGCCCAGACATAGATCTCCCCCAGAGTTCATAGCTGAGAAACAGGGCTAACTTCAATAATTTTTCCAGCCCAAGCAGGAGAGCATGGCATGGTGTACACACACACACCTGTGTTGTTTATGCCTGGTTCCAAGATGACTTATGTTGGAACCAGGCAGTAGCTGCACAAGAGGGTGCATTCTTCCTTTCATGCCACTCCTGGAAACCCCAAAGCAGACTACAATAGATCTTTGCAGCCTGTTGGACCCAGGCAGCAGTGGTTGCAGTACGGAGGGAGCGCATAAATTCTACCATGTAGCTCCATGGTGGGTTCTGCAGCCCATCTTGGACCAGATCTGGGCAGTGAGAGCAGATGGAAGTTATACAAGTCGCCTCATCCCATATGCTCCCCCCCCACCAGTTTGGCACCTCAAGCAACTGTGTGGGTCCTTGGGAGGAAAACTGGCCCTGCTTTGAAACAGCTTGTTCAAATTTGTTCAACTCCTAGTGTGCTTTCCCCCCACCTTTACTTAATCACTCTGGGTAACCTTACTGTTTTGGTAACATTTGCTTTTAAATCTCAGTTCCTCTATTCTGAGATCACTGATTTAAAAAGCCAAGTAGAACCTAACTGCTGGGACCATTTTGTGAGGTCCAGAGTGGTGAAGTTCCCACAAAAGAAAAATGAAATAGTAGCCACTCAGTACAGTACCTCCATTTTCCTAGATTGCCATCAGCCATTTAGACCTCTAATTTCCTCCCTGTTTCCATTGTTTGATGTTTACCTTGGGTTTAGGCTACAGTCATACAAAGCCAAATATTTGCTTAAATTTAGATTGCGGTTTTCATTCCGCTTTCTTGGCCGAGGACAAAAATAAGATGTAGTCTGGAACCTTCCAGTGTACCTAGAAAAGCCAGAAATGAGGATTTGCTCACACTTTGTGACACCATCCAGAGTCTTAGTGGGGTACGCCACGAAGGACTGTAATCCCAATCTGAGAGAATAACTAACAAAGATTACCTCAATTAGAGCCATTTTTGTAATCTTTGGGAACAAAACCAAATACAAGACTCCTCCTTTGGCTGACAGTGGCTCTGCACAAATGACTAAGGAAGGAACTCTGAAGCTATTTTTGTCAAAGACCTCTTTAGAAATCCAGGTCACTTGTCCTTTACCTGAAGTAGCACTTCTGAACATCCCTTCCGATTTCCTTCACCATTTATTATATAAAAATCTAAATTATAACTATCATTAGTGAAGGACTCAGTGTTGGGATGGCCTCGGGAAGCTGACAGACTTCCCGTCATTGCTGTTGAGTGCATGGAACTGGGCAACCAAGAAAACTCTTGTTCATCACATTGGGATATCAAAGAGTATGGCCACACCTGATGCCCCATTGCACTGTGGGGTCCTTTTGTTTGTCATAACAGAAGTTATTCTCATGTTATGTAACCTCCTGTACAATATGCTTTCCGTTGGCATGTCTTTCAGTATTATATCCATGTTTGATGGGGTTTAATGTATGATTAATTTACTTATGAGTAATTCACCTTTTTAAATTTTGGAATATTCTTCTCTTCCTTTGGCTGTGAAGTTTAATTATTCCATTTATCCTCTCCATCTAAAATATGAAAGTTCACCACCATCTTTTGCAGGAGAGTCTACCCAACTAGACAAAGCTCTGTTTTGATTTCATAAGTTCCTTCCATTTTGCCAGTGACTGCTCAAGCCATATACTTATTTATTTGCTTCATTTATACCCTGCCTTTATCCCCAGCAGGAACCCTAAGCAGCTTACACCATTCTCTTCTCCTCCATTCTGTCTTCACAACAACCCTCTGAGGTAGGTTAGGCTGGGAGTGAATTGGTGCTGAGTGCCCAAGGCCGGGGCACTCTCCCAGAGCCTCTTTCTAGAGCTCATTGTATTTATTTCCACAACGGGCCTTATTCCTAGTATCATATGCCTTTGTTTGGAAACCTTGAACTGCAGAATGTCATCCTCAACTGAAAGATTCTTTGCATACTCAAACGTGCTTTGAATTTGGACTCCATTTGAGGATGCCAAATATCTTGTCAATGTAGATTTAGGGGATTTTTATCACTACAAATGTGTAGAAGTCTAAAACCAGTAGCAGGCATGGCTTCATTCAAAAGATCCTGGGAGCCGTTAGTTTGGTAAAGTCTGAAGCTGTATACCCCACTCCCACCCCAAATTACTGTTCGCAAAGTTTCTTGGAAAGGAGGCCATTTGCAAGTTTTTCCTCAGAGGCTCAGTCTGTCAGACTTGGCAAAAGTCCATTGTTGATTTAAGTAATCCTAAATTCCATTTATCTGGTCAGAAGCCCCAAGCTGCATCTTGTCTCCTCTTTCATATTAATCTAAACAATTAGCAGATGTTAGAGATAAGCGTTTAACAAATATTACTGAGGAAGGATAATCCCAAAGATATGATAATACTAAATTTAAGTCTACAAAAATAAATGATACAATGTTAAATCAAGATGCATCAAAGTTACAGTAGGTTGCTAGTTAAGTCAAAGAAACCCATTAAATAAGAAGTCCTGTCCTGATCGACTAGCCAGACCGAAAGAAGGAAGCAACTCTTCCCAATGTGTGACGGTGAAGTTTAAGTATCTTCATAACAGAAGATAACTGTTGCAAATCTCTGCACTCTGCAAGGCCTTGCAACCCATTGGGTAATAGAAAACACAAATGCTGCAAATATGGTTGCCAACCTCCAGGTTTGGTAGTCCCCTGGAATTACAACCATTCTCCAGATGACTTAAATCAGTTCCCCTGGAGTAAATGGCTGCTTTGGAAGCTGTACTCCATGGCAATATACTCTGCCGTTGTCACTCTCCTCCCCAAACCCTGCCCTCCTCAGGCTCCACCCTCAAATTTTTATTAATTTCACAGCCCAAAGTTGACAAACTAGCTGCCAAGCCATCAAAATTTGTTTTGTTGCCCTTAATAAACTGAAAAATCCTAAACCATCAGGTAATACAGTCTTCTTCTTTGAGAAGCACCCCCAGTTCTGGCCTGTGGTATTGAAAGAACAATCCTATTTAGAGTTCCTCTAGTCTGAAACCATTGATTAAGGCTGGAATAACTCTGCATAGGATTGCACTGTGAAATGCTTAGGCCCTGCACAGTTCTGTAGCCTCTGCCAAATAAAGATGGGGCTTTTGCAAACCTTCATTGATTACTCACCAGGTTAATGAATCCTTTAGCACAGCTCTGGGCACAGGCTGTGCTGTGTTGCCATGCCAGCCTCCTCCCAATCAAAGCCAGGGGTACAGACACTCCAACGGAGACTATCATAATTTAGAGGCGAAAGCACTGTCACAACAGGTGAGGCTGAAGAAGAATAGCAGCTCTGGGGGACAGATGACTGTTTCAATTACAATGTGAACAGGTGGATCAACACCAGCACTATTAGCAACCTACAAAGACATTTGTCAGAACAAAGGGATTGAATATAGAACTACACAGCTTTCTGTCTGCGACCTCCATTCTCCTTGATCAATCTGGAAGAAGGGATGCAGTTTTCTGTGGCTCCTTGCCGCCTAGGTTTGCCAGCCTCCAGAGGGTAGCTGGAGATCTCCCACTATTACAACTGATCTCCAGCAACAGAGATCACTTCACATGGAGAAAATGGCTGCTTTGGAAGGTGGGCTCTATGGCATTATACTTCACTGAAGTCCCTCCCCTCCCCAAAGCAAATCAACCAACACAGGCTCACCTCCCAAAATCTCCAGGTATTTCCCAAACCAGAACTGGCAGTTTGCCTCCTTATGCTAGCATGCTACCTCTTTTTCCGCCGCCAGTTTGCCTCCTTATGCTAGCATGCTACCTCTTTTTGATCATCACTTTAGCATCTATGAGCCCTGGCACCTATCTATAGCCTCATCAGTCCCTTTCTGGTGCCACCCAGTAACACCAGGTGGAATACTGGTAGGTTTTCGTATTATGCCTTGCCATTTTTATGACTGATGGCTATGTACAAAAAGGACAGGCCATCAAGTTATTAATTTCAGGCATGAAGGGACATTTTCTGAGCTACTGTGAATAAATATATATTTAAGACTAGGGAGCAAAGCCCATTGTGGTGGAAGACAACGGGCCCTAGAAAGGAAGGGAGGGAGGGTGGAAGGGAGAGAGGGTTGGAGAAAGGAAGGAAGGAAGGAAGAGGGGGAAGAATGAAAGAAAGGAGAGAGGAAGAAAGGAAAGGGGGGAAAGGAAGGGAAGAGGGGCGGGAAAGGGCTTCTCTGGGTCTCCTGCACCCAGAGAAGGCCCAAGGGATGTGGGGGGTGGTGGAAAAGGGCTTGTCTGGACCTACTGCCCCATAGAAGGCCCAGGGGATGGTGTGTGGGGAATGGAAAAGGGCTTCTCTGGGCCTACTGCCCCCATAGAAGGTCCAGGGGATGGTGTGGGGGGGCGGAAAAAGGCTTCTCTGGGCCTACTGCCCCCATAGAAGGCCCAGGGGATGGTGTGGGGGGGCAGAAAAGGGCTTCTCTGGGTCTACTGCCCCCATAGAAGGCCAAGGGGATGGTGGGGGGTCGGAAAAGGGCTTCTCTGGGCCTACTGCCCCATAGAAGACCCAGGGGATGTGTAGAGGGGCAGAAAAGGGCTTTTCTGGGCCTACTGTCCCCATAGAAGGCCCAGGGGATGGTGTGGGGGGGCAGGAAAGGGCTTCTCTGGGCCGACTGCCCCCATAGAAGGCCCAGGGGATGGTGTGGGGGGCGGAAAAGGGCTTCTCTGGGCCTACTGCCCTCATAGAAGGCCCAGGGGATGGTGTGGGGGGCGGAAAAGGGCTTTTCTGGGTCTACTAACCCATAGAAGGCCCAGGGGATTGTGTGGGGGGCGGAAAAGGGCTTCTCTCACCTGCCCCGGCCTTGAGGGCCTGTCCCTGCGCTCACACTCCAGACGGTCCTCTCCTTTCGGAGGACTGGAGCAGACTGAGCCGAGGACACTGACCAGGGCTGACGTGGGCGGGATTTCGTCAAGCAGCCAGTCAGCCCTGGCCAGTGTCTTCTGACTGCCAGTTCTTGAGCCGAATCAATTATGGCAAGCATAGAATGTTGCGGAACCAAAATTCAAATATTAATAAGGACAGGATGACTTCTCCCCTTGCTTTGATGGGAGACCACCAAGGAAGACCAAAATTGCTATGTCAAGGAAGCTCATGGGAAACCACCTCTGCTCATCTCTTGCCTTGAAAATGTTGGAAATATGTATGTGTTGCAAGGTCTAATTCAGTTATTATAGAGTTAATCTATTTACCTTGTGTGCTATTGTTTAGATAGACCTGGAAGGAAAACCTGGCTCAGAGCCAGTGAAAACAAAACCCTGAAATCCAAGTCTGTTTACTCATAATCATTGGTTAATGTATTCAGGTGATTTCGTTCTAGGGGTCAAGAAGAAGAAGAATCTCCATTACAGTTGTTGTTGTTGTTGTTGTTGTGAGACCATATGGTTGGTCCATTCTTTAGCTCTAGAGATGTAGCCTTAGGTCTTTTATTTTTTAGCTTTTCCTGTGTACCCTTCCCCTAGAAATAAAGATTTTTACATGGAAAGAAATGCCTCCTCTCCAGTGAAGCAAGGATCTATTGCAAACTCTGAATATTTAAGTATTTTTGCCAATTTTTCCAACAGAAAATGCCATGAAGGGTCACCATTAGTTGGTTGTGACTCAGTGGCACTTAATTATTATTAAACGTGACATCTTAAAAATGGCCTTTATGTGAAAGGTCCTAGTCTGGGCCCCTTCCCCCCTCATGTCAAGTCATGACTTGCCATTTCTTTTTGGTAAATTTCAAATCTTCACAGTGGTTCCTAATCTTGAAATGTTACGTGTTGGTCAAAAAGCCAAAACCTGAAAAGTCAGGGCCAAAAGTACAAAGCTCCTCATCCTTTGAAAAGAAAAGCACACAGAAGTCTGGCTTCCTCCACTTTTAGCAGCACAGTCACAACACTTTTCTGGAAATCAGTCCCCCTGAGTAGGATTCTGAATAAACTTGCTTAGGATGTCAGTGTAGATCTCCTGTTTCCTACCTGCTCTACTACCTAGAAAGGACAGGTGAACCTTTTAGTCTGAACTACAGCAGAGGGAATGGGGGGGGGCAGACCTACATACTATAGCTTTCAAATAAATGAAATCCTTATTCAGATCAGGAGATGGCCATGTTAGGCCAGCAGCTGGATCCTAGAGAGCAGCATTACAGAGTTCTGTGTGACTGCAGGTTAAGTGGCATCACCAACATGGCAAATGGAGCACATGCTATACAGCTGTAGTCTTGTGCACATTTAATGGGGAGGATACCCTACTGAATTAAGTTAACTCCCTTCTGATTAAACATTCATGGTGTAAGGCTAACATTATACTAAAAGCTGGGGGCAGCACTGTGTCTGCCTAGGGGCTCTGAAGGACTCTTGTTGCTTCTAGGATATTCATTAGTCCTGCTTTGCTCAGAAGGAAACCTGTCACATGGCACAACCGTCCTTGGGCCAGGTCCCAACATCAATAGAAGTGGACAAGATAGGCCTTTATTGTTTGACCCTATGAGCTTTTAGGCCAACACAATAAAACAAACAAATCAAGCCATGCATTTATTTTGTGCCAAATCAACAGACATATACCTAAAAATTCTCAACAACTGAAGCGGATGTACAAAAGGAGTTTTCAGTTTTTGCTTTCTGTCCATTACATCTTTAGCCCACCTTTCTTTCAGTGACCTCAGGGTCACTGTGGTTTTAGCTTCCTTCATTTTACCCTCACAATAGCCCTGTAGGGTTGGATAGGCTAAGAGAGGTTGACTGCCCCAAGATCACCCTGGAAGCTCCATGGCTGGGCACAGAGTTGAAGCTGGTCTCCCCAGTCCTAGCCTGGCACCCTCACTGCCATACAGTACCATCTGACAGTGCACTTTTTGACACTGTTCTTGTATATGATAGGCCCTGTTGAGTCACACATAGTCCATCATGGTCTATTATGGCCTCCGTTCACAGCCCCAAGCAGGGAGCAAAAGAGAAGTTTATCAAGCTGCAACTGCACAATGTGGCAACTTGTAGGTTGGACCTGAAGTTCTCCCATTGTGTTCCCCACAGAGCACTGCGATCAGGGTCTTAAAACTAACTGACCCTCCCCAGACCCAAGGATGCCAGGCTGGCAATAACCAGGGCCAGGGCTTTTTCAGTGGTGGCTACTTTCTGGTGGAATGAACTCCCAGAATAGATCAGGGCCCTGTGGGACCTTATGCAGTTCCACAGGGCCTGCAAGACGGAGCTCTTCCGCCAGGCCTTTTATTAGGAGGAGTCGCCTCAATAGAGAACCCTGTTCCCTGAAGCCATCCGGACAGCCTGTGCCAGTTGCATAAGGTTAGATCTATGGGCTGAGTGCTAGGATGGTATACTGAAAGTTGGCTGCCATCTTTTAAAATTTATTTATTTATTAGTACCATCAATGTTAGCACCTTTTAATGTTAGAATGTTTTATATGGTTTTAGGATTATTTAAACTGTCTATTGTGTGTTTCATTCTTTCTGGCTGGGAGGGCGGGGTATAAATCTGATAATAAAAATAAATAAATAAATAAATAAATAAATTATTGCAACTGATCTCCAGACTAGAGATATAAGTTTCCTTAGAGAAAATGACAGCTTCAGAGGGTAGACTCCATACCAGAGATGTTGAACTCATTTGTTATGAGGGCCAGATGTGACATAAATGTCACTTTGTTGGGCCAGGCCACGTGTGCCATAAAATGTAATGCCGGGTACTAGAGATAGAAACTTGATAAAGGGCACAAGCAAATCCAATTAACAATACTGTTTTTTACTCAAAATACAAGCATGCTTAAAACATTAACACTCTTAAAGTATTTTCTTACATTATCTTCCTGATGCCTGCCCTCCCAGTTCCACCTCCCATTATGCATCGGCACTGGGATAGTATGCAGAGACATAATGCATAAGTTCTGTCATCTGGCAATAAAGGTATGGCCATGGATCATGGACCAGTTCTGGTCTAAGGGCCGCATGTTTGACTCCCCTGCTCTGTACTATCACACCTCTGCTGAGCCCTCCCCTCCCAAAAACTCCATCCTTCCGCAGGTTCTGTCCCAAATCTCCAGGAATTTCCCAACTCAGAGTTCACAACCCTTTGCCTTCATGAGTCATAAGGTATGCAGAAAACCAGACTTGCAGAAATATCTCCATGCTTCACACGGGAAAGCAAATGTTAGGGAAAGGGCACTTGTCATACAGGCTAATTAGGCAAGTCAATTTCTCCTGTTCTGCAATAGACCTCCCTCCTGCACAGCAGAGTTTTTAACAAAGGCTTCCTTTTGGAGCCGTAATTAGGCAGTGGAGTTAAAGTGGTGGTAACCAAAATAAATAAACCCTAAAGAATTCCAATTAAGCGATGTGGGCTAAGAATCCTTTCCTCTGTTAACAGTTTGAAATGCGTACTCTCCTGATGATCTGACAGTTCTCCTGTTGTCATGGGAATCTGTCCATAGCAGAACAGTTTCTACCTAATTAAAAAAAATCAGTTTTATAAACAGAGGATCATGTTCTGCTTTTGAATGGTAATTAGGGAAATTATATAAAATATCTACATGCCACCTTTGAGACACAATCTGATGCTATTGTAGGGATCACCTATTGATATAAGTGGTTGTGGGAGCACTCCTACACAGATCTGGTGGTGGTGGAAAATGCCATCAAGTTGCAGCTGACTTATGGTTTTCAAGGCAGAAGACTAATAACGATGGTTTGCCCATCACCTCCCTGTGCATAGAAACCTTGGACTTCCTTGATGGTCTCCCATCCAAGTGCTAACCAGGTCTGACCCTGCTAAACTTTCAAAATCTGATGGGCCATGGACATCAGGGCAAACAGATCTACTCAGTAGTACGTCCCATCTTATGCAATGGGGCTGATTCCCAAGAAAGTGTTTCCAGAATTACTACCTGCAATACCTAGTAACACCTTCCTGGGAATAAGCTCCATTGAATAAACTGGGACTCACTTCTGAGTAAACATGCATAGGCTTGCACTGTGAGAGAAGCAAGAGACACCTGAACACAATTTGAAACAGTATAGATTCAGTACCTGAGTGTCAGAGAGAACCCTCTCAACTGAAAACAAAAAAACCAGGAGTGACTATTTCCTTCTTCCTTTCCCTTTCTACTTATCTGATTATGTAGGCTGAATTAAGATCCTGCTGGGCTATAACATGCCACCTTTATCTCCCCACTTTCCTGCATGGTTACTCAGCCTGCCTGCAGGTATATCAAGCTTCAAGGAGATCCTACTGAGAAGGGAGTGGCCTCTGTGCTTTGCCCCAGCAAAAGAAACTCCCAGTTGTCCTGATAGCATAATGAGCTCACTGCTTGGCATCAGATTCCAGAGAAGAAGAAGGGTGCCAGCAACCATCATGCTAACAACAATTCCTCTAAGCAAGTGCAGAAATCATAATCCAAGAGTTGAAGAAAGAGGTGGTGAGGGGGCACTAGGAGCAGGAAATGGAGGGACATCCATTCTGCACAGAAAATGCTTGCAATTTTTCAGGCTCCCCAAGACTTTGTACATCCTAAATTATTCTGGAGATTACTGACATAGCTTATGCCTACTTGTTGTATTTCCAAAATGAATGTGTCCTGTATAGCTTTCCTCTGGAGGACACTTGTGTAACATAATTTAAAACCTTATGGTGTGATCTGTTTGTAACCTAATTAATTCAGCTCCATTCCTCTGTCTTGATTCTGGAAAATCTTGCCTACATGGTGACTAGGCCTATCTGGGACAAACTCTGGCTTGCTACGCCGGCCAGCCCTTTGCATGTGCTGGAGCTGGAAGTATGTGGCTGGCCGGCATTGTGATGCCCTGTCACCCCGGGTACTTTGAGCCAGTGGTGGGCAGTGGGAGAGGATGGAGGGGGGGACCAGGAGATGGGGGCAATGCAGATTCGGAAGGGGGTGCCACCTGTACCGCCCCCGCCTAGCTATGGCCCTGGGATGAACCCATAAGATGGCACACAAGCATGTTATTTTTGTTTAATTTTCCTAACTGCCCAGTCGAACAATAGCTCTTTGTGAATCAAAAGCGGAATCAAAGCTAAAGCTAAAGATAGCTTGGTGGGTCCGGCGCAACTATCCTTCCTCCCCCCATCTGATGCAGCGACTTCCAAAGTAGAAAACATTGCATAAAGAATGTAGATGTTCTTCAGTCACATGCTTGTATTTTTGGTGTCGTTACAACCTAAATTTGGCCCCCAGTACAGTGTTGGATGCCTTTTGGGAAGTTAATTGAAAAGCAATTGTGTGATTCACTTTCAGATGGAATGCCGTGTCCTATTTCTCTTACAGTCATATTGCCAAAAAGGTCTTGATGTGTGACCCTTGTATTGTAATCCCTTCAGTCACGCCTTTACATGGTAGGGGTGCTCACATAACAAGGTATTTCACACTTTCCACATTTCATAAGTTAAGATGATCATAGTGCAGGAATATATATGTATGTGATCATGATACAATTTTTTGCTTAATTTGGCAACTTTGCCACACAGAAAACACTTACGGCTGTGACCCTATCCATATATTCTGCATCAGAGAGAAGCCTGGTGCGTAAGTATTTACAGACACCCTCACCCCTAAACCACCACCCAAGATCCTCCCAAAAGTATTGCTTCTGAATCTGTGGACAGTTCAAGAAGGGACACACATATGATCATGGGACCATGCCTAAAATATAGACCCTGGAAGCTGCTAAAAACTGAGCATCTGTCTCTTCTACATGCAATCTGCTCCCTGACCCCAGGTAAGTATCAGCTTTGTCAGCATTCCAACACATCCCAATATGGAGATCTTCCTTCTGGTGACCTTTCTCTGCACAACATTTATATATGTCATTTATCATTCTCTTCCTGGGTCATACTTCCTTTTAAATGTAAAAATTTCTCTGGAAAGCAGGTTTATGCTTCTCTTCCTGGGCTATTCTCTGGGATACCAAAAACATGTTATCAGATCGTATCAGCCATCAACCCATGCACATTCAGGATATACCCTCTAGGGTGCCATCACACCCTTTTGATGCAAGTTTGGGAAAACCTCTTGGGTCTTTTGTCCAGACCCATAATCCTGCCCCGCAGGACACCTTCTCTAGGGTATAAAAATGGCTGCCCGGTCAGGGGTCCATGTGTCACTCTAGGCACCCCCAAACTCACCTTTTGGATCCTCTTTGTTCATGATATGCTGGGCATTTATGATCTTCCTTCAGCAGACTTCTGCACGTCTGGATGGTAAATATCACCTCATAACTACTTGTATGTCTCTAAGCACCTCCGTTTCTCTGTAGCTTTGTTTGTGTGTATTATTTTATTACCTTGTGTGTGTACTTTACATTTAATCAGTATTTTTCAGTAAAACAACCTTCATTCAAACTTAGTCCCGATCATTTCGAGAGTCTTCCTCTTTGAAACAGACCCTGGTATACACAGGTGTACAATCCCTTCTGTTACACCCATTTTGCTAATGATGTCTCCCCACTAATTCCCCAATTTATAGGTAGACAAGGCAGTTCAGGTAACATGGCTCACATTGCACATCATGGTAAACATGTATTTTCCTACACAGTGGTGCTTCCTGTAGGAAAATTGTAAAATGTGAACTGGCACTCAGACAGCATGTTATTGCTTTCACTATCCATGAATAAAGTTTGGCACCTTTAAGACCAACAAAGTGTATGCAAGGTATGAGCTTTCGTTTGCATGCACACTTCCTCAGATACACTGAAATGGAAGTTAAGAGTCCATAGGCAGACAGTGAACAGCAACATAATGAAGATGTTTTAACAGATGCAAAGACCAAACAGGAATAACAAACTAAGTTTATATGGTCACCATTTGTTCTGATTTAATTACTGGGAAAACATAGTGGAGCAAATAAATATGTCAAAATAGGATGTACTGTGTAAATTATTTGTGGAATGCTTAGAGTACATAACTGGAATGCTGAGAGTAAATAACTGAGATCCTGTTGTTATGCTCCATTTGTCTCCTCTCAAGCATAGAGGTAACTAACAGCATACTTTTCTTTGAGGTGGGGTGAATGGTTGTGCAGTTTTATGTCTCCTCTGTCACCAGGTCAGAGAAATATGTTCCAATATTCATGGCATCGCATACAATCACTATTCCAATCTACTATTCCAAATAAGAAACACACTAAAATAATGAGGATGTATAGCCCTTCTTGGTGAGAATACATATGTAAAGACTGAATGAATTAGTTTAGCATATGTAGTAAGGTAAGAAACCTATATCTCTGTTTAGTCCAGGGTGTGTGTGTGTGTTCAGATTTGTAATAATTTGTAATTCAGCAATTTCCCTTTCCTGTCTGCTCTTGAAATTCCTTTGCAATAAAACAGCTACTTTGAGATCACCCACTAAATGTCCTGGAAGCTTGAAGTGTTTTCCTACAGGTTTCTCAGCCCTGTGATTCTTGATTTCAGATCTGTGTCCTTTGACATAAGTTTTGACCTGTTTGTCCTATGTAGAGAACCGAAGGGCATTGTTGGCATTTATGGCATATACAATGTTAGAAGATGATCATGTAAATACGCCTGAGATTGTGTAGTTAATGTTGTTAAGTCCAATGACTGTGTTGTTTGGGTGTATGTGGCAGCAAAGTTGGCATCTGGGTTTATTGCAAGCTCATGCTCATGTTCAAATTAGATGTTGCATTATTGTGGATGAGAAGTTGTTTGAGATTGGGGGGCTGTCTGTTCGCGAGAAAAGGTTTGCCCCCCAGTACTTGTGAAAGCAAAAAGTCATTATCCAGTAGAGATTATAAATCGCTGAGGATGCATTGAACTGTTTTTGAGTTGAGAGCTGTATGTAACCACTGGTGGTGTTCTGTTATGGTCTCTTTGGGGGCCTGTCTTGCAACAGATTTTCTCTGGGTAAAATTATGGCTTTGTTAATCTGTTTCCTGACTTCATTTTACTACTCAAGGTGGACAGTGAATAATGTTGAAAATGATTCCCTAACGAAGCAAATTGCGAAGTGTAGGGATCCACAAGCACTATATTTCTCCCACCACCACCACCACTTTGCA